>JARGYO010005626.1:94924808-96184808 GCA_029206835.1 Rana muscosa | reverse complement strand
CGATTTGAGCTACAAAAAAAAAGCTCCAGAACTTTTTTGAGCTTCAGACGTTTGGCTATGTTTTTCATCAACTTTTATTTATGATTTATTTATTATTATTTATTACCCTTTTTTTTTTCTTTTTTTGTAAGGGCTTAAGGGTTAGGGTTTAATTTATTTATTAACTTATTATTTGATTTTTTACTTTGTAAAGTTAGGTTTAGAGTTTAGGATAAGGGGTCAATATTAGTGTTAGGGTTTAATATTAAGGGTTAATATTAGGGTTAAGGGTTAGGTTTCTTTTATTTATTTTATTTAGTTATTTTTAATATTATTTATTTAATTTAACTATTGCATTTGAGCGTAAAAAAAAAGAAAAGCTCAAAAACATGCAACAAAATGCACTGGAATTTTTTTTAAATCAAACTTTTCCATGCATTTCTATGGAACAATAAAACACTTAAAAAATGCAGCAATCTACCCGATTTGAGCTACAAAAAAAAAGCTCCAGAACTTTTTTGAGCTTCAGACAACTCAGAGTGGAGATTTGAGCCAACTCCATAGAGAATTATTGAAATTTTCTTCTCCAGCACTTTGGAGCTTCGAGCCTCAAAACTACAAAATGCTGATATGTGAATAGGGCCTTATTTTTATTGGCGTCACAGACGTTGTGTGATTCTGCTGCGATTGTCACGGGACAGACTCGTGCAGCAATCTCTGCAAAATGCACGGTTTGAAAACGCGCTAAGCTTGTCACCCAAAAAGGAGCAGGCGCTTCTTTTGGGTGACAAATACGCATAGGACAGCCCTTTGAACAGAATGGTCTGCTCTATGCGTGACACCTGTTTCCGTGTGTAAGTCCCTGAATGGGACGTTACAAACGCTTTAAATCAATAAAGCAACACATGAAAGTACAAATGACGACAAAGCAAGCATTCAGAGATCCCAAGGATTGCTCTGTTTTTGGTAAACTGGAATATAAACTGCACAGATTCTGGTCCTTCCCCGTAAACAAACATTGATATATTGTAGCTACATGGTCTATATTTTCTTCAGCAGAGGCTGTGGTCCTTTTTTTATTTATTCTGTTATTGTTTAGTTTGTAGAGTACAGTGGAACCTTGGAATACAAGCATAATCCGTTCCAGGAGAATGCTTGTAATCCAAAGCACTCGCATATTTCCCCATAGAAGTCAATGGAAACAAAGATAATTCGTTCCGCATTGACTTCTATGGCATGCAATACCGCATATGGCCAGAGGTGGGGGGGGGGCGCCGGAGAACCTCGGAAATAGTCAGGGACAGCTCGGCTGATCTCGGAAACCCTCGGAAAGGCTCAGAAACACCCAGGAACGTAGTATTTCCAAACCGTTCCGAGTGTCACCGGCACCCCGCACCTCTGGCCAAATGCAGTGTTGCACACCCCATTAGCTTGAATTCTGCTTGTTTTGCGAGACAACACTCGCAAACTGAGTCAGAATTAAAAAAAAAAAAGTTGCTCGTCTTTCAAAACGCTTGTTAACCGCGTTACTCGTAAGCCAAGGTTCCACTGTATATTCCATGCCAAGATTTTAAATGATTTTGGTCTTGCTGTATCCAAAATGTCCTGTAATGTGAAAAGCATTGTCCCGATAACTGTATGTTTTAATACATATAATGGTAGTAGTCAGTACCATTTTTATTTGTTTAGATTGTCATTATTTATACACGTCTTGCTATATTTATATACAGGGCAAGATGTTTAGCAAAAGTGACAGTAAGCACTGCCGCGACTTGTCATGCAGCAAAGTCGCATGACAAGCCGCACCTCATTAATGGCAATCCTTTAACCACTTAACGACCGCTCACTGTATATATACGTCGGCACAATGGCACCGACAGGCACAATCACGTAGAGTGTACGTGATTGCCTTTGTACAGTTGGGGGGTCCAATCGGACCCCCCTTCTGTACAGTGAGCGGTCGGAATTCGTTGGGGAGCGATCCGACATGAGGGGACGGCCGTTCGATTCCGGACACCCCCCCGCGATCGCTCCCGGCGAATGGAAATGCCCCCTCTGTCTGTCGAATGTACACACAGGCAGAGGAAGCAGGAGGAAGTGATGTCATCTCTTGTGCGGCGCTCACATATACCGAGCGCCGTACAAGAGAAGACATCAAGGTTAGTGCACAAACACTACACTAACACCAGCACAGTAGGCACATAAATCGCCCCCCCAGGCCCCCCCAGATCACCCCCCAGTCACAGTGTCACTGATTGCAGTGACCATTTATTTACTGATCACTGCAATCAGTGACATTTGTGACTGTAAAAGTGTCACTACATTTAGTTTTAGGTCCAGTGTAGCCCCCTAACCCCCCCCTAATAAAGGTTTAACCCCTTGATCACCCCCCAGATAACCCTTTCACCCCCTATCACCACTGTCGCTAAGCGATCATTTTTCTGATCGATGTCTTAGCGTCGGTGATGCAGATCGGTAGCCAGTATTTTTTTTTAGGTTCACCGCAGGTTTTTATAGCGTCAGGTACCCCCATAAATTATCTAATAAAGGTTAAACCCCCTTGATCGCCCCCCAGGTAACCCTTTCACCCAGTGCTGGTCCAAGACATTGTGCTGCCTGGTACCAAGAATTAAATGCTGCCCCCCCTCCAAAAAAAAACACGCCCAGTCGCCCACCAAAAGGCCCCCACATTCATAATTGTATATCATGATAAATTAAGAGGACCTGTCATGGCTCTTTACGTGTATATAGAAGTATAAATAGGACCTGTCATGGCTCTATAAAAAGGACCTGGTATGGCTCTATTCATGTATAGGACTATAAAGAGGAGCGGTCATGGCACTATACGTGTGTATAGGAGTGTAAAAGGAAATGTCATGGCTCAATACATGTATGTAGGAATATAAAGAGGACCTGTCATGGCTCTATACATGCATGTAGGAGTATAAAAGGACCCGTCAGAGCTCTATACATGTATATATAGGAGTATAAAAGCATGTGTCATGGCTCAATAAAAAGGATGTGTTATGGCTCTATTCATGTATAGGAGTATAAAGAGAACTGGTCATGGCACTATATGTGTGTGTAAATCAATATTCAAGTGTAAAAACACCCCCCTGCACATCCGTTTCCCCCCTCCCCACACACACATATCTGTTCACCCTCTGTACCCAATACACACATATCTGTTCCCCCTGCACACCTGCCCCCCCCTCCCCACACACACATATTTGTACCCCCTGCACACCTGTACCCCTCCCCCACACACACATATCTGTATCCCCTGCACACCTGTCCCCTCCCCACACACACACACACATATCTGTACCCCCTGCACACCTGCCCCCCTCCCCACACACACACATCTGTACCCCCTGCACACCTGTCCCCCCCACACACACACACATATCTGTACCCCCTGCACACCTGTACCCCCCCCCCACACACACACATATCTGTACCCCCTGCACACCTGTTCCCCCCCACACACACATATCTGTACCCCCTGCACACCTGTTCCCCCCCCCCCCACACACACACACACACATATCTGTACCCCCCTGCACACCTACCCCCCCCCCCCCCCACACACACACACATATCAGTTCCCTCTGTACACAGTGCAATGCACTATAAACTGACAGCAGAGTAAATTTTTGTTTCTTGTGAATGGGTGCAGGCTGCAGCAATGAGCTTCCACTATACCTGAGCCAGCGAAGGTGGTGGTAAACTTTACTCCAGGACTGGAGAGCGGCGCTGCTGCCTGCCAGTCCTCCCACAACAGATCCCTGAGCGACCAGGAGGAGGGGGGGCGGCGGGAGCAGATATCGCGGCAAGCCCGTAGTTACATGATGCAGGGCTTCCATATCATCTACCTCAGCCGGTTCCACTAAACATGCAGCACTTCCGGCCAGCTGCTCCTCGTCCCGGCTCTCTCCTCTCATCTTCTCACTGCAGCTGCTAGGGCGGCACTGCAGGCTGGGGATAGAGTGGTCTGTCAGGGATGTCTTCACAGCCCCAACCGCCCCCTAGGCTGGCGCCATAAGGCATGCATTTAAAAAATGCCGGGACCTTTCTCGGCAGAACACTGGCCCTGCTCGCAATGGGATAAGCAGCGCAGGGGAACGGGCTAGCTGGCTGGCGGGCGGCAATTTGCCGCCCCCTTTAAAGTGCCGCCTGGGACCGAGGTACCATCGGGTCCCATGGTAGGGCCGGCCCTGCTTTCACCCCCTATCACCACTGTCGCTAAGCGATCATTTTTCTGATCGCTGTCTTAGCGTCGGTGATGCAGATCGGTAGCCAGTAATTTTTTTTAGGTTCGCCACAGGTTTTTATAGCGTCAGGTACCCCCATAAATTATCTAATAAAGGTTTAACCCCTTTGATCGCCCCCCCAGGTAACCCTTTCACCCCCTATCACCACTGTCACTAAGCGATAATTTTTCTGATCGCTGTCTTAGCGTCGGTGATGCAGATCAGTAACCAGTATTTTTTTTTTAGGTTCGCCGCAGGTTTTTATAGCGTCAGGTACCCCCATAAATTATCTAATAAAGGTTTAACCCCCTTGATCGCCCCCCAGGTAACCCTTTCACCCCCTATCACCACTGTCGCTAAGCGATAATTTTTCTGATCGCTGTCTTAGCGTCGGTGATGCAGATCGGTAGCCAGTAAATTTTTTTAGGTTCGCCGCAGGTTTTTATAGCGTCAGGTACCCCAATATATTATTTAATAAAGGTTTAACCCCCTTGATCGCCCCCCAGGTAACCCTTTCACCCCCTATCACCACTGTCGCTAAGCGATCATTTTTCTGATCGCTGTCTTAGCGTCGGTGATGCAGATCGGTAGCTAGTAATTTTTTTTAGGTTCGCCGCAGGTTTTTATAGCGTCAGGTACCCCATAAATGATCTAATAAAGGTTTAACCCCCTTGATCGCCCCCCAGGTAACCCTTTCACCCCCTATCACCACTGTCGCTAAGCGATCATTTTTCTGATCGCTGTCTTAGTGTCGGTGATGGAGATCGGTAGCCAGTAATTTTTTTGAGGTTCGCCGCAGGTTTTTATAGTGTCAGGTACCCCCATATATTATCTAATAAAGGTTTTAAGCCCCTAATTGCCCCTAGTTAACCCTTTCACCAGTGATCATCATATAAGTGTTACGGGTGATGCTGGTTAGTTAGTTTGCTTTTTATAGTGTCAGGGCACCCGCCGTATATAACCCAATAATGGTTTAACCCCCTGATCGCCCGGCGGGTGATATCAATTAGGTTTTAGCGTCAGAGAGGGTCTGCGTCACACCCCAGGCAGCGTCAGGTTAGTGCCAGTAACGCTAACACCCACGCGTGAAGCATACACCTCCCTTATATAGTATAGTATAGTATGGTATAGTATCTGAACAGATCAATATCTGATCTGATCAGATCTATACTAGCGTCCCCAGCAGCTTAGGGTTCCCAAAAACGCAGTGTTAGCGGGATCAGCCCAGATACCTGCTAGCACCTGCGTTTTGCCCCTCCGTCCAGCCCAGGCCACCCAAGTGCAGTATCGATCGATCACTGTCACTTACAAAACACAACACACATAACTGCAGCGTTCGCAGAGACAGGCCTGATCCCTGCGACTCCAGTGCTGTAGGAGGTGATTTCACCACCACAGTTAAAAAAAAAAAGCAAATATGCCGAAGCATTGGGGCAGCAGGGGCGGAGGAGCGATTTTGCTCCTAATGCCGCGTACATACGGTCGAAATTCCGACGGAGGCTTGCCCGTGGAAAAGTCCGACCATGTGTGTGCGGCATAACTTTTTTGCGGGAGGATGCCCCCATGCTTCGGCATATATAAATGGTGCATGTATGCCCATCATTAGAAGTGGGTGGATGAAGGGCGGTATTCTAATGGTGGGCATACCCACCGATCAATCTCTTTTTTCATTCAGCCACCTGGCTGCATGAAAAAAAAAAGATTACAATACATGTCCAACAAGGACCAGCAACGTACTGGTATGTTGCTGGACTTTGAATGGTTATACCAGATTGATGCCTGCGGGTTTAGGTATCATCTTGGTATCATTCTTTTCAGCCAGCGGCGGGCTTTCATGTAAAAGCCATCCTAGTGGCTAATTAGCCTCTGGACTGCTTTTACAAGCAGTGGGAGGGAATGTCCCTCCCCCGGATATAAAAAGCGCCATTGGGAAATTGGGAAAGCATTTTATCACACCGATCTTGGTGTGGTCAGATGCTTTGAGGGCAGAGGAAAGATCTAGGGTCTAGACCCCAGTTTTTTCAAAAAAAAGAGTACCTGTCACTACCTATTGCTATCATAGGGGATATTTACATTCCCTGAGATAACAATAAAAATGATAAAAAAAAAAAAATAAAAAATTATTCTGTAGGGCCTTTGCTTTAAAAATATATATAATGTTTGGGGGTTCAACATAATTTTCTTGCAAAAAAAAATATGTTTTCATGTAAACAAAAAGTGTCAAAAAGGGCTTTGTCTTCAAGTGGTTAAAAGAGTGGATGTAAGCTTCCTAATGTTGTGTATAAAATGCCAGAACAGTTCAAAACCCCCCCAAATGACCCCATTTTGGAAAGTAGACACCCCAAGCTATATACTGAGAGGCATGTCGAGTCCATGGAATATTTTATATGTTGACACAAGTTGCGGAAAAAAGACAATTTTTTATTTTATTTAATTTTTTTTGCACAAAGTTGTCACTAAATGATATATTGCTCAAACATGCCCTAGGCATATGTGGAATTACACTCCAAAATACATTCTGTTGCTTCTCCTGAGTACGGGGATACCACATGTGTGAGACTTTTTGGGAGCCTAGCCGCGTACGGGACCCCAAAAACCAATCACCGCCTTCAGGCTTTCTAAGGGTGTAAATTTTTGATTTCACTCCTCACTGCCTATCACAGTTTCGGAGGCCATGGAATGCCCAGATAGCACAAAACCCCCCCAAATGACCCCATTTTGGAAAGTAGACACCCCAAGCTATTTGCTGAGAGGTATTGTGAGTATTTTGCAGATCTCGCTTTTTGTCACAAAGTTTTGAAAATTGAAAAAAAAAAAAGAAAAATTTTCTTTCTTCATTTTCAAAAACAAATGAGAGCTGTAAAATACTCACCATGCCTCTCAGCAAACAGCTTGGGGTGTCTACTTTCCAAAATTGGGTCATTTGGGGGGGTTTTGTGCTATTTTGGCATTTTATGGCCTTCGAAACTGTGATAGGTAGTGAGGAGTCAAATCAAATATTTGTGCCTAGAAATCCTGAAGGCGTTGATTGGTTTTCGGGGTCCCGTACGCGGCTAGGCTCCTAAAAAGTCCCACACATGTGGTATCCCCGTACTCAGGAGAAGCAGCAGAATGTATTTTGGGGTGCAATTCCACATATAACCATGGCATGTGTGAGCAATATATCATTTAGTGACAACTTTTTGTAATTTTTTTTTTTTGTCATTATTCAATCACTTGGGACAAAAAAAAAAATATTCAATGGGCTCAACATGCCTCTCAGCAATTTCCTTGGGGTGTCTACTTTCTAAAATGGGGTCATTTGGGGGGGTTTTGTACTGCCCTGCCATTTTAGCACCTCAAGAAATGAGATAGGCAGTCATAAATTTAAAGCTGTGTAAATTCCAGAAAATGTACCCTAGTTTGTAAACGCTATAACTTTTGCGCAAACCAAATAAATATACACTTATTGACTTTTTTTTACTAAAGACATGTGGCTGAATACATTTTGGCCTAAATGTATGACTAAAATTGAGTTTATTCGATTTTTCTTGTAACAAAAAGTAGAAAATATCATTTTTTTTCAAAATTTTCGGTCTTTTTCCGTTTATATCGCAAGAAAATAAAAATCGCAGAGGCAATCAAATACCATTAAAATAAAACTCTATTTGTGGGAAGAAAAGGACGCAAATTTCGTTTGGGTACAACATTGCATGTCCGCACAATTTACAGTTAAAGCAGCGCAGTGCAAAATTCTGAATTCACCTCTGGTCCTTTAGCTACCAAATGGTCCGGGGCTAAAGTGGTTAAGGAGGGGTGGGCTCCTTCCAGGCCACCTGTCTTCACCAATCAATTAAAATGCATGTGCTCCCATTGTGGAGACTCAGAAGTCAGAGTTAGGGACTACAGAACACAGGGTGCCTTGACGGGGGCTGTAGCTTACGCATGCAGTTGTAAATGTGTGCAGGCTAAACCCCTGTTCTTAACGCATATTGTTAGACAGGTTAATTTGTTTGGTCGCTGGCTGGTTGGTAAGTTTGCGCTTGGAAATCTCTTTGTATTTTATTAATTAAAGAGAAACTGCAGTCTTCTCACATAATTTGTAATAAAAACATCTTTGCCATTCTGAAGCTTCCCTCCAAACACTTTGCTCATTATTTTATATATACTGTGATTTTGTACTTGCCAAATATGCTGCAGAAATCTCCCTCCTCTGAGTCTGGCTGCATCCATTTTAACTGTGGGCAGCTGAAGCTGCTGCCTGTTCACTTCCTGGATTTACACAGACACACAGAGGCACACCTCCAGCTCTCATTGGCCCTCTTATCCCACCTCCCTTTTTAAGCAAACTCTCACGAAAGAGAGAGCTGTGCATGATGTCATAAGCCTAGGCTTTTTCCCTAGACAAGAAACAGGAAGTGGGCTGTATAAGGTATTTACTGGCAGAAAAAAAAAGTTTTACTATCCAAAGTTAAAACAAAAAGGGCGGAAGATTTAATATATGGAAAGATGAAAAAATGACTGAAATTCCGCTTTAACGGCAATAAAGTCGCTGCGACTTAGAAAAAGTTTCCTGCACTACTTTGGGGTGACTTCAACATGATTTGCATTGATTTCTGTTAAAGAAGTCGCATGCAAGCCACAATGAAGTCACGCAGGGATGTCAGCTTCAAAGCCGTGCAAGTGTGAACCGTGCTCAACAGAGGTTTGGGTAGGCTATATGTCACTAAGTTACCTTTAAAGCAATGGTTTAAATATACAGGTAGGGATGAGCTTCGTGTTCGAGTCGAACATACGTTCGACTCGAACATCGGCTGTTCGATCGTTCGACGAAGATCGAACGATTTGGGCCGTTCGCGCCAAATTCGAGTGACGCGAACGGCCCACAATGCACTACGCCATCGCAGTGTCATCCAGGCGCTGTGATTGGCCAAGCATGCACTGCGACCCCGCATGCTTGGCCAATCACAGCGCCGGCAGCGAGGAGAGCAATGATTGGCCACAGGCAGGATGCCTGTGGCCAATTATTGCTGAGGGGGTTTAGTACACGCCCCACACTATAAAAGGTCGCCAGCGCGGCGGCCTTGTGTAGTGTGTTCCGGAGCAGGGAAAGAGAAGCATAGGCAGGGACAGTGTCATTTTTTTTCCTTTACTAATCCTGGATTCCTTGTGTTTAGGGACAAATAAGGATAGGTAGGGAGAGTGTCAGTGTGTTATTCTGTGCTAAACCTTGTTTGTAGGGACAGAGAGGTACAGTGAGGGAAAGTGTCAGTGTGCTATTCTGTTCTAAACCAATCTTGCTGAACCATATTTTCAATCCTTGAGTTTAGGGACAGAGAGGTACAGTGAGGGAAAGTGTCAGTGTGCTATTCTGTGCTAAATCTTGTTTGTAGGGACAGAGTAGGACAGTGAGGGAAAGTGTCAGTGTGCTATTCTGTTCTAAACCAATTTTGCTGTTCCATATTTGAAATCCTTGAGTTTAGGGACAGAGAAGGACACTCGTGGAAACTATCAGTGTGCTATTCTGTGCTAAATCTTGTTTGTAGGGAGGGACAGAGTAGGACAGTGAGGGAAAGTGTCAGTGTGCTATTCTGTGCTAAATCTTGTTTGTAGGGAGGGACAGAGTAGGACAGTGAGGGAAAGTGTCAGTGTCAGTGTGCTATTCTGTTCTAAACCAATTTTGCTGAACCATATTTGAAATCCTTGAGTTTAGGGACAGAGAGGTACAGTGAGTGAAACTGACAGTGTGCTATTCTGTTCTAAACCAATTTTGCTGTTCCATATTTGAAATCCTTGAGTTTAGGGACAGAGAAGGACACTCGTGGAAACTATCAGTGTGCTATTCTGTGCTAAATCTTGTTTGTAGGGACAGAGAAGGACAATGAGGGAAACTGTCAGTGTGCTGTTCTGTGCTAAACCAATCTTGCTGAAGCATATTGCAAATCCTTGTGTTTAGGGACAGAGAAGGATAGGCAGGGGACAGTGTCATTGTTGCTAAGCCTCCTGCACAGTATACACCTGAAGGTAGCCCTTATTGCTCTTTTTCCCATCTCCCTGCAGGCCATCCATTAAAATGTCTGGAAGGCAAACAAGGAGAGGCAGACAGTCAGGAGGCAAAAAAAGAGGGCAAGCAGGCTCTGTGTCTGGGGGCAACAGTGCTGGTCGTGGACGCGGTGCATTGTCATCAGCACATGGCCATGGGACACGCTTGTCCTTCTTTTCGGCAGCTGGACATGTTGAGCCACATCATGCCGAAGACTTGGTAGAGTGGATGACCAAGCCCACCTCATCCTCCTCATCCTCTCTCACCCAGGCTCAGGGTACTGGCAAAGCAGCTGCCAAAGCGTCCTCTTCTCTGGTATCATTATCTTCATTAGTCAATCCTTCCCTAGACCCACCATGTCCTCCTCCTGAGGAGTCCCCCGAACTGTTTGAGCAGTGTTGGGTACATGCTCCAGGAGGATGCCCAGCGTTTTGAAGGATCTGATGATGATACCCAGCTAGAGGAAGGCAGTAGCGTGAGAGCAGAGAGAGGGGATGCTCAAGAAGGACACCAATCTGGCAGTCATGCTCCAGCAGCTGCAGCATACTGCCAGATTGGCTCCAGTGATGAGGAGGGAGGGGATGATGAGGTCACTGACTCCACGTGGGTGCCTAATAGGAGAGAGGAGGAGGAGGAGGATGAGGAGGAGGCACATCTCCAACGAGGCAGGATGCCCTTGAGTGGCCAGCGTATGGGCAGCACACCGACGGAATCACACTGCAGAGCTCCGCCTGTGCAGGGCGCTGCCTCTGCCCGTCATTCAAAAAGTTCTTTGGTGTGGGCCTTTTTTGAGGCGAGTGCATCAGATCGCACAGCTGCTGTTTGCAACATATGTCTCAAGCGTATATCGCGTGGCCAAAACATCAGCCGCTTGGGCACCACATGCTTGATCAGACATATGTTGACCTGCCATGCAGCTCGTTGGCAAGCCTACCTTAAAGACCCACACCAAAGAACAAAGCTGACCTCTCCTTGCTCCGCATCAGCTGGGATCTCCAACCCCAGTATACCTTCAGTCCTCTCTGAAACCTGCACTGAGAGGAATGAAGGTGTAGAATTAGGTGTGTCACAGCCAAGTACTTGCGGGCACTCTGCTAGCAGTATACCAACGTCCGATTCTAGCAGGCAAATTTCCCTGCCCCAGCTGCTGGACCGTCGAAAGAAGTTCACTCCCAGCCATCCACATGCCCAGCGGTTGAATGCTAGCTTGGCTAAATTGCTAGCGCTTCAACTGCTGCCTTTTCAGTTGGTAGACTCGGCCCCCTTCCGTGAGTTTGTGCAATGTGCGGTTCCTCAGTGGCAGGTTCCCAAACGCCACTTTTTCGCACGGAAGGCGATTCCGGCTCTCTACAGGCATGTGGAAGGCAATGTCTTGGCCTCGCTGGACAGGGCGGTCAGCGGTAAGGTGCATATTACCGCTGACTCATGGTCCAGCAGGCATGGACAGGGACGTTACCTTTCTTTCACGGCCCATTGGGTCACTCTTTTGGCAGCTGGGAAGGATGCAGGACAAGGTGCAGCAGTGTTGGAGGTTGTTCCACCGCCACGCCTCCAAAATGCTACTACTGGTTGTGACACACCTCTCTCCTCTACCCCCTCCTCTTCTTCTTCCTCCATGGCCTCTTCCTGTGGTTTGTCCTCGGAACCAGCGGTGCTCCGTAGGCGTTCAAGGGGCTACGCAAGTACGCAGGCAAAAAGATGCCATGCCGTGCTTGCGCTGGTGTGTTTGGGGGACAGGAGCCACACTGGGGCAGAGGTCCTGTCTGCTCTGCAGGGGCAGGCCGAGAGGTGGTTGACGCCATGCCAGCTTAAGCCAGGAATGGTGGTTTGCGACAATGGCACCAACCTCCTCTCCGCCCTCCGACAGGGACAACTGACCCATGTGCCCTGTATGGCTCACGTCCTTAACCTGGTGGTGCAGCGGTTCTTGGGCAGGTACCCGGGCTTACAGGATGTCCTGAGGCAGGCCAGGAAAGTCTGTGTGCATTTCCGCAGATCTTATAATGCCAGTGCTCGCCTGGCTGAGCTGCAAAAGGAGTTGAACCTGCCCAAGAACCGCCTTATATGTGACATGCCCACCAGGTGGAACTCAACGTTGGCCATGCTGCAGCGGCTGCACACGCAGCAGAGGGCCATCAATGAGTACCTGTGCGACTACGGCACCAGGACAGGGTCAGGGGAGCTCGGGTTTTTTTCACCACGCCAGTGGGGCATGATCAGGGATGCATGCACTGTCCTGGCACCATTTGAGGAGGCCACGAGGATGGTGAGCAGTGACAGTGCATGCATCAGTGACACTGTACCTCTTGTCCACCTGTTGGAGCACACGCTGCGTGGAATAATGGACAGGGCACTTGAGGCAGAACAGAGGCAGGAAGAGGAGGACTTCCTTGCCTCTCAAGGCCCCCTTTACCCAGACAGTGTTCCTTCTGTCCCACCCATCGCACAGGAAGAGGAGGAGGAGGAGGAGGAGGATTGTGTCAGCATGGAGGTGGAGGCTGGCACTCAGCATCATCAGCAGCAGTCTTTTAGGGATGATTTACAGTCCCAAGAAACCAGTGGACTTGTACGTGGCTGGGAGGAGGTGGCTGCGGATCATGTCGTCCTTAGTGACCCAGAGGACTCCGGACTGAATGCCTCAGCTAACCTACGCTGCATGGCCTCCCTGATCCTGCAAAGTCTGCGGAAGGATCCTCGTATTCTTCGGATCAAGGAGAGGGACCATTACTGGCTGGCCACTCTCCTTGATCCACGGTACAAGGGTAAGGTTGCGGACTTTATCTTACCGTCGCAGAGGTAACAGAGGATGAGACAACTCCGGGAGGCCTTGCAGAAAGGTCTGTGCAACGCGTTCCCAGAGACTGGGAGGTTACAAACTCCTGGTCCTGGACAACGAGTTGCTGAGGCTTCGGCCAGTCAAAGAAGGAGCGGTGGGGAAGGTGGCCGTCTGACCGATGCGTTCAGACAATTCTTTAGTCCGCAGCCCCAAAGTATGATCGGTTCCAGCAACCATCGCCAGCGTCTGATATACATGGTGCAGGAATACCTAGGGGCAAGGTCAGACTTGGACACCTTCCCCACCGAAAATCCTCTGGCTTACTGGGTCTTGAGGATGGATCACTGGCCAGAGCTTGCACAGTATGCAATTGAGCTACTGGCCTTTCCTGCATCCAGCGTTCTTTCAGAACGCACATTCAGTGCTGCTGGAGGATTTGTCACGGATCACAGGGTGCGCCTGTCCACCGACTCGGTTGATCGACTGACTTTCATCAAGATGAACCAGTCTTGGATCACCACCAGCTACCACACACCTGATGCTGATATAACAGACTAATTGATTTTAAAATGTCACATCCCTTCAAGACTGATGCTGATGCTGAGTGCCTGTGCTGTTATGTTGACTGGCTATCCTCCTCCTCCTCCTCAATGATACGATTAACGATGATAGCTTGGAAGATCATTTTGGTTTATGGGTGACGCCACCAGTGGCTAAGGCCCAATTTTTAAGCCCCTGTTTAACAGGGGCATGTAATTAAAATTTTGGATGCAATACTTTGCAACAGGCCTCATTGCTGTGCTCCAAGTACAGTATCTGTGAGGGGTTGCAGTGTTGTGCTACCAGTGCCTAAGGCCCAATTTTTCAGCCCCTGTTCAACAGGGGCATGCAATTATAATTATTGATCTAATAATTCACAGCAGGGCCCATTGCTGCGCCCACCAAGAGTAACTGTCAGGCCTTACAGTGTTGTGGCACCAGCACCACCATCACCACCACCACCAAAGGCCCAATTTTTCAGCCCCTGTTCAACAGGGGCATGCAATTATAATTATTGATCTAATAATTCACAGCAGGGCCCATTGCTGCGCCCACCAAGAGTAACTGTCAGGCCTTACAGTGTTGTGGCACCAGCACCACCATCAAAGGCCCAATTTTTAGTACCACTGATCAACAATTATATGTTATTACAATTCCTGATATAATAGTTGACAGCAGGGCGTTCCAGCACCCACCAAGAATAACTGTGAGTGCTTTCAGTGTTGTGCCAACACCAACACCTAAGGGGCCAATTTCTGCAGAGTATATACGGCAGGTCCCTACTTTCAAACATCCAACTTACAAACGACTACTACTTGCAAACGGAAGAAGACAACAGGAAGTGAGAGGAAATCTACCCCTTGGAAGGAAAATTCTCTCCTGTAAGAATTAATATGGGAGAAAGGTGTCTCCTCTCTACTGATGCTTTATCACCAATCCTTGTTTCAATACAAACACCACATTTCAAAAACAGTTGTCATTGGGACGCAAAGTGAGGTGAAATGTTCTGAACAGGGGCACAGACAGCAAAAAAAATGTGACAGGGGTGATAACCGTTCCCTATGTTTTCCAAAAAGCTAAAAAAAAGGAATTTGGCATGGAGCTACACTTAAACAATGCAGCTGTTCAAAATTACAAACAGATTCTACATAAGAACAAACCTACAGTCCCTGTCTTGTATGCACCGCCTGTATACGGCTGTTCAGAGTATATAGGGCCTTTTTTATTTTGTGTGCGGGGTTCCCCTTAATATCCATACAAGACCCAAAGGGGCTGGTAATGGGCTGGGGTAGGGGGGGGGGGGGGTTGATGGGGTGGCTATGCCATTTTTCCTGAAGATTTTCATCCATATTACCGGGACCAGACATTGCATTAAAGCCGCAAGCAGTTTTAAATGGCTTTTTTTCCTTTAGAAATGTTATTTTGTGCAGGGACAGTTCTAAACATGGGAAACACGTGGCACTTCACAGGCATACTTTAGACACCCCCCAGGTACAATATTTAAAGAAATATTTGACTTTTTTTTTTTTTCACTTTATGCATCATTAAAATGACTGCTCCCGGAAAACGTCCGTTTTTAAAACTTCTTTTTGCATTGATACATGTCCCCTGGTGCAGAACCCGGGTTCCCAAACTCTGTTTCGGACAATAACATGGATAATAGTCGTTATAATTAGCACTTTAGAATCTGAACGTTCGCATCCATTGTATTTAATAGGGTTCTAATGTTCGTGCGAACTTTCGGTCCGTTCGCGGGTTCTGGTGCGAACCGAACCCGGGGGTGTTCGGCTCATCACTATATACAGGCATACCTAATGCATATGCCCATGCAAGGGCTGTGTTTGCCTGCATGGGATGCACAGGTGTTCATGCAGGCAGTCCAATTGGGACCAGTGGCGGCTGGTGCTCAATATTTCAAGGGGAGCAGCAAACCAACGCCCCCTCCCCGCAGGAGACGCACGGGAAGGCAACCCCCCTGCGGCAGACGGAGGGAAGACAGCAATCCCCCAACCCCCCCTTCCCCCAGGGGGGGGGGGGACAGACATGAAGGCGGCGATCACCCTCCCTTTCCAGCAGAAGACGGACGGAAAGAGGCCTCCTTACCTTAGGAGGCAGATGACAAGTATCCTGGGGCAAAGGCATTGCTAGGTGGCAAAAAGACCAGGGGCTTCAGCCCAAAGTCCGAATCTGGCACCGGGGGGGTGTTACCTACCTGATGCGCACTGACCTACCTGACCCACACTGATCTACACTAACCTACCTGACACACACTGACCCTGGCCCACACTGACCTACCTGACATACACTGACCCACACTGACCTACCTGACACACACTGACCTACCTGACCAGACTTCAGGTGACGGGACCTCCTCCTGCAGCTCAGCCGTAGTGTGCGACGCGCCCATCACAGTAGAGTAGACAGCAGGGCGTGCTGAGCAGGCTCTCCAGGCAGCCAGAGCCATGACAGGACAGGACACAGGACAGGAGGGCAGGAGAGGAGGACACAGGACAGGAGAGGAGAGCCGTGACAGGACACAGGACAGGAGGGCAGGACAGGACAGGAGAGGGGGGGGGGCTGAGGGGAGCTGGAGCCCCAAGTGGGTCCCCAAAAAGCCCCGGGTCTCGGGCATGCACAATTCTGTTATTAGCACCGAGCGGGGACCGATCTGATCCCGAGTGCGGCCGAGTGACATAGCAGGCCCCGCCTTCTGGAGCCTGTGCTCTGCACCCCGAGCCCACCCTTTTTTGAAGCCAACTAGAGCCTCAGGCTCTAATCACGTAAAAAAAAAAACACCTCCCTAGGACACACTTAACCCTTTGATCGCCCCTGGTGTTAACCCCTTCCCTGCACAGTGTCATTTATACTGTGACAGCGCATTTTTTTTTAGCGCTGATCACAGTATTGGTGTCACTGGTCCCCAAAAAGTGTCACTTAGTGTCCAATTTGTCCACCGTAATGTCCCGCCCAAAATCGCTGATCACCGCCATTACTAGTAAAAACAATGATAATAAAAAAAAAGTCCCTAAATTTATCCCATAGATTTTGGACGCTATAGCCTCGTACACACGACCGAGTTTCTCAGCAAGAACCAGCAAGAAACTTGCTGGCAGAGCTTTCTTGCCGAGTAAATCGGTCGCGTGTACGCGGCTATCATGTTTCTCGTCAAGAAAACCGACAAGAATCTCGACGAGAAAAATAGAGAACCTGCTCTCTTTTTTCTCGTCGAGATTCTTGTCAGCAGGTTTCTCGACGAGAAAAGTGTGTGTGTGTACACTTACCTGTCCTCCGGGAAGCCCGCGCATGTTCGAAATGACTTTGACGCATGCGCGGTAGCTTCCTAGGCATAGGTAGGGTGTAGCAAGATGGCGGCGACGGCATCGAATGTGACGAGCGCACGCTCGTCGTAGTCGACGACGTCACTGCGTTCGCTCCATTCAAAGAACCGCGGGTTCTTTGAATGGAGCGTCTGTACACTCCGCCGGGACAAGTTTCTTGTCCAAGAATCTCGTCAAGAAAAACGACGCGTTTTTTCTTGACGAGATTCTCGGTCGTGTGTACGAGGCTTATAACTTTTGCACAAACCAATCAATATACGCTTCTTGGGATTTGTTTTGCCAAAAATATGTAGCAGAATACATATTGGCCTAAATTGATGAAGAAATTCGATTTTTAATTTTTTTTTTATCGGGAAGGTTTTATAGCAGAAAGTAAAAAATATTGTTTTTTTATTCAAAATTTACATTATTTATTTATTTATAGCGCAAAAAATAAAAACTGCAGAGGTGATCAAATACTACCAAAAGAAAGCTCTATTTGTGGGAAAAAAAGGACATCAATTTTATTTGGGTACAAAGTCGCACGATCGCGCAATTGTCAGTTAAATTGTCAGTTAAAGCAACACAGTGCCGTATAGCAAAAAAATGGCCTGGTCAGGAAGTGGGTAAAACCTTCTGAAGCTGAAGTAGTTAAGTACACCCCATGTGAATGAGGCCTCAAATGAATATATAGTGCAGTTCCTGTGCGCCACCGCTTAGGTTAGAGAAAACAAATAATCGAAATATAAATGAGGGAATGGTAATCTGTGGGGTAGCTACTCACACTGGGGCTGTGGCCACATTAGCACTAAAGCGCCGCTCATTTTAGTGACGCCTTAGCACTGTTTAAGCGTAGCTTTTTGGCCGCTAGCGGGGTGCTTTTAACACCCAAAGAAGGGGTTAAAACTGTCCATGTTGCGGCGCTTTGGAAGCGCTGCCCATTAATTTCAATGGGCAGGGCGTTTTGGGAGCGCTAAATACAGCGCTCCCAACCTGCCCTGAAGATGCTGCTTGCAGGACTTTTCCTAACGTCCCACAAGCGCACCGCCCCAGTGTGAAAAGTCACACTGGAATGAATGGGAGGCGGTTTTCAGACACTATTTCTAGCGCTAAAAAGCCTGAAAGAGGTCTAAATTATATCTTATAAATAGGTGAATGCAGTGTTCACTCCTATATTAGCTCACTGTGCCATCCTACTACTGTTAACTAATTAACCGCTTAAGGACCAGCTGCCGTCATTATACTGCGGCAGGTTGGCTCCCCTGGGCGAAGCACCGTCGGCCGTTTTAAGAGCGATAGGGGGGGTGCACCCGTAGCGGGACACCAGAGCCGATGCGCGTGGCCGGCGGCCGCGATGTCCACTGGCCACCCACAAAGGCTCCATAGGGAGCCAGAACGGGGATCTGTTAATGTAAACAGACAGATCCCCGTTCTGACAGCGATCTCTCTCTTCTAGTCAGTCCCGTCCCCCCCACAGTTAGAAACACCTCCCAGGGAACACACTTAACCCCTTGATCCCCCCTAGTGTTAACTCCTTTCCTGCCAGTAACATTAACACAGTAATCAGTGCATTTTTATAGCACTGATCGCTGTATAAATGTCAATGGTGTCAAAAGTGTCCGATCTGTCCGCCGCAATGTCGCAGTCCTGCTAAAAATTGCAGATCTCCGCCCTTATTGTAAAAAAATAAAAAATAAAATAATAAAAATGCCATAAATCTATCCCCTATTTTGTAGACGCTATAACTTTTGTGCAAACCAATCAATATATTTTTTTTACCAAAAATAGGTAGAAGAAAACTGATGAAGAAATGTTTTATTTTTTTAAATTGGGATATTTATTATAGCAAAAATTTTAAAACATTTTTATTTTATTTAATTGTCACTCTTTTTTGTTTATAGCGCAAAAAATAAAAACCACAGAGGTGATCAAATACCACCAAAAGAAAGCTCTATTTGTGGCAAAAAAGGACATCAGTTTTGTTTGGGTACAACATTGTACAACCGCGCAATTGTCAGTTAAAGTGACGCAGTGCCATATCGCAAAAAATGGCCTGGTCATTAAAGGGACAAATCATTCCGGTCCTTAAGTGGTTAATTGACATACTGATTAAGTGCGCACAATTTTTATTTCATTTTTTACCCCTACTGGGTATTGTGCCCAACAGTGCAGGGCTGTAAATCATAAAAATTATAAAGTGATATACATATAGCTATATCCTGATGCTGTTACCCTACGGGGTGTTGATTCCAAAATAGCACTGCTGCAAATCCTATGTGATAATGTACAAAATGTCTATAATTATATAAATAAAACCAAAAAGTTCATGAGTTTTCACTGCTCAATCAATATGGAAGTGCTATTACTCTTATGCCGCGTACACACGATCGGAAATTTCAAAAGGAAAACCGTGGATTTTTTTTCCGACGGAATGTTGGCTCAAACTTGTGTTGCATACACACGGTCAGACAAATCTTGTCGGTAATTCCAAACGTCAAGAACGCGGTGACATACAAGACGTACGACGAGCTGAGATCAATGAAGTTCAATAGGCAGTTCGGCTCTTCTGCTTGATTCTGAGCATGCGTGTTTTTTTTGCGCGTCGGAATTGCATACAGACGAGTGGAATTTCCGACAAGAACTTTTTCCGTCTGAAAAATAGAGAACCTGCTCTCAATCTTTTGTTGGCGGAAATTCCGACAGCAAATGTCCACACGGTCGGAATTTCCGACTAAAAGCTCACATCGGATATATTTTCTGTCAGAATTTCTGATCGTGTGTACGCGGCATTAGGATCCTTTCACACTAAGGCAGTTTTCAGGTGTTTTAGCGCTAGAAATAGTGCCTGTAAAAGTGGCTAAAAACTGCCTCCCAAAGCGCACCACTAGTGGGCGAAAATCGCTGCTTAAACAGCGCTAAAGCGCCGCTAAAACGAGCGGCGCTTTAGCGCTACCATGGCCGTGTAAAAGTAGCTTTAAATTTTGGTGCCAAAGAGCAATATATGTCATATTATGCAAATGGTACATAGCAAAAATCACACACAAATCAAATACATTTCCAATGGAGAAAAGTGTCAATGAATTCCACTGCAATAAGTGCTCTTTATGTATTCACTTCACTTTAAAATCTTTAAAAAGAAAAAACTAAACGTGGTCCAAAAATAGTGCTCCCACACCGTGTGCAATGGGCGCTCACCTTTATATCTGACCGATACTCTCATATAGGTCTCACAAAGCTTAACGTTATCTCCCTTGTAGCCTTTTCCTCTTTCCATCTCTTTTTTTTTTTTTTTATTGAAAATTTAAACACAGAGCACAAAAAAACAAAAAAACAAAGATACATAGCTCAAGCGCTTACAATACAATCAAAAAAGCAATTAGAGGTAGTGTAGTATGGCAATATAGACATGGCTTCACATCCAATATTCATTCAAGTGCAACTGAAAAGTATATACTGTATGTATAGTGCCCCACGGGACCACCCGTAGAAAGGCGGGTAGGCCGTTGATTCACAAAGATATGGCACGGTAGGGGCCAAGGCCTACAACATAGGCATCATGTACTCCAGCTCAGCACACAGTTTCAGGTTCTGCCAACCAAGTGCGCCAAACCTTATCATACTTCAGCGGGCAGCCTCTGTTGGCATAAGTGTCCTTATACAGGGGAAGGCTGGTGTTCACCAAACGCTTCCACTGCACTAAAGAGGGGGGAGTGGGCTTTTTCCAATGCATGGCAATATTCTTGCGAGCATAGAAGAGCAAGAGGCTGACCAACACACGTCTAGCAGATGTCGGGACAATGGTTTCAATAATTCCCAAGAGACACACCTCCATCTTCAATGAAATATTGGCCAAAGCCACTTTGTTGATTAGGTCTAATACCATCACCCAGTACTGTTGGACCCCGGGGCACTGCCAGAAAATGTGGGAGAAGTCGCCTGGGGAGACACCACACCTCCAACACTCCGACGAATGCGCGGGGTCCATCTTGTGAAGTCTATGCGGGGTAAAATATGCTCGTTGGACAATCTTATACTGCACCAACCTGTCGCGGATGGATACCAGGGATCTAAAAGGTAGATCCCAGACATCATCCCAGTCTTCTGTGTCTAGAGTGGGAATGTCCCTCTGCCAGCTGGACCATAGCCTGTCAAGGGGCGGGAGAGACACAAGGAGCAGGTACGAGTACAAATGGGATGTGGGCTTCTCTTCACAACTAAACCTCAGTGTTCTCTCCAGCTCCAACTGGGCCACGATACAGGAGGAGTGTGGGAACTGTGCCGCAAATGCATGGGACAGCTGGTGATATCTAAAAAGGTAGTGGTCAGGCAGGTTGAAAGTGGAGGAGAGGTCAGAAAAAGGAAGTAGGGCATTTTGTGACATTCCATCTCCTCTTTAGTGCTCTCCTCCTTCTCTCATTAATCCTAAAATGGATATGTCATACAAACAAAGGTAATCTCCAAAGTGTAAACAAATTTAAAAAACACCTTTTATTTACAAAATAAAACTCACATTATACAAGAAACCCCCAAGTAATTGAGTGTATGCGCATTGGCAAAAATGTAAAATTACTTTGCGGTGTTCTCACCAGCTTCCGGTCCGGTCGAGACATGGAAGTGATGTTACCCGGCTTCTCCCTACGCGTTACGTCACTGATGACGTGACTTGTTTGGATAGAGTGGAGAGGGAATAAAACACCTGTCAGGTTTTTATTGCTGTCTGTGCCCCTATTAGGGAGATTCACCCTCTCTATTTGTCCTGTTTACTGATATCACAGAGTTAAAGAAAATCCTCAAATTTCGGGTTGTCACCAGAACAGGAATAGAATGGAGATCTTCCAATAGGGTTTTGGTACATCTCAATACGTGTTTGGATTTTACAAGAAATCAATGCTTTGAAGGGGAAGGCATACTACTACTGAGCCAGCACACTTACAGTTGTGTTAAAAATATTATCAGTGTTTAAAAAAAGTAAATAAAGCGCAAAATCCTTATAATAGATTTTATTTCCATACACACAAATGCATTGGGAACACTGCACAGTCTATTCAACGTTTCAAATTTGTTATTACTTTACAGAAAGTGAAAAAAAAGGAATATATTAGGCTTTTCAAAAAAAAAGCAGTGTCTGAATTTACTTAAACACTTAGGCCCCTTTCACACTGAGGCGTATTTCAGGCGTTTTTGCGCTAAAAATAGCGCATAAATAACGCCTGAAATACTCCTGCCCCAGCATTCTCAATGTGAAAGCCCTTAGGGCTTTCACACTGAGGCGGTGCGCTGGCAGGAGACAAAAAAATCTTCTGCAAGCCGCATCTTTGGAGCGGTGAATGAGCGGTGTGTATACCGCTCCTTTACCGCTCCTTCCCATTGAAATCAATGGGACACCGCGGTAATACCGCCCGCAAACCGCGTCTGTAGCTGCGGTTTGCGGGCGGTATTAACTCCTTTTCGGCCGCTAGCGGGGGTTAAAACCGCACCGCTAGCGGCCGAATATCGCGGTAAACGCGACAGTTTAGGGCGCTGAAAATCGCGCCGCTATACCGTCACCGCATATGCCCGCCCCAGTGTGAAAGGGGCCTTAGTGTATAAACTGAAAAATGCTTGAAGATTTAGCTTTCCTGTGAATCAGTGAACTAATATTTAGTTGTATAACCAGTTTCTGAGAATTGCTTCACATCTGTGTTGCAAGAGGCAACAAACTTCTGGCACCTGTGAACAGGTATTCCAGCCCAGGACGATTGCACTACATTCTACAATTCCTCTGCATTTCTTGGTTTTACCTCACAAACAGCATTTTTTGATGTCACCCCACAAGTTTTCTATTGGATTAAGGTCTGAGGATTGGGTTGCCCACTCCATAACGTTAATCTTGTTGGTCCTGAAGATGCTGCTCGCTTACTGGTGTGTTTGGGGTCGTTGTCTTGTTGAAACACCCATTTCAAGGGCATTTCCTCTTCAGCATTAGGCAACATGTCCTCTTCAAGTATTTTGATGTATTCAAATGGATTCATGATCCCTGGTATGCAATAAATAGGCCCAACACCATAGTATGAGAAACATCCCCATATTATGATGCTTGCACCACCATGCTTCACTGTCTTCAGTGTCCTTTGGCTTGAATCCAGTGTTTGGGGGTCACCTGACAAACCAGGTCACCAGTCCACAAAATGTTGTGCCATTTCTCTTTACGCCAGTCAATGTGTTCCTTGGCAAATTGTAACCTCTTCAGCACGTTGTTTTTTCAACAATGGGACTTTGCTGGGTCTTCTTGCCGATAGTTTGCCTTCACATAGGCATCTACTAATTTGTACAATACTCACAGGTAACTTAAGACCTTTTTGATCACCCTGAAGCTGATCATTGGCTGGGTCTTTGCCATTTTGGTTATTCTTCAATCCATTTTAGTTTTCCATTTTCTTCCATGTCTTTCTGGTTTTGGTTGCCATTTTAATGCTTTTGAGATAATTTTAGCTCAGCAGCCTATCAGTTTCTGCACTTATTTATATGTTTTCCCCTCTCCAATCAACTTTTCAATCAAAGTACCATATATATATATACTCGAGTATAAGCCGAGGCACCTAATTTTACCACAAAAAACTGGGAAAATGTATTGACTCGAGTATAAGCCTAGGGTGAGAATGCAGCAGCTACTGTAAGCGGAAAAGAGGGTCAACAATGCCCATTTGCAGCCTGACCTCACTGTGCCTATTTGCAGCCTGACCTCACTGTGCCCATTTGCAGCTCTTCAACTCGACCATCCTCTCACCATGGTAATTTGCAGCCTGACCTCACTGTGCCCATTTGCAGCTCTTCAACTCGACCATCCTCTCACCATGGTAATTTGCAGCCTGACCTCACCGTGCCCATTGCAGAATCTGATCTGTGTACCCAAGTCCGTGACATATTCAGACGGCGGCCGTGCAATGTTAAAAACTCGTGCTCCTCCTTGTGCTGTTCCGTGATAGGCGGAACACTCGGTTTCCCAGAAAACACTGTGTTCAGTGTTCCGCCTATTATGATCGCCCTCTCGCCCTCTCGTCCTCTCGTCTATCATGGACAAGAGGGCGATCGTGATAGGCGGAACACTGAACACAGTGTTTTCTGGGAAACCCTCTTGTCTATCAGGGACGAGAGGGCGATCGTGATAGGCGAAACAATCATGGAACAGCACAAGGAGGAGCGCAAGTTTTTAACACTGCACGGCCGCCGTCCGAATAGGTCACGGACTCAGGTACACAGATCGGATTCTGCAATGGGCACGGTGATGTCAGGCGGCAATCGACTCAGGTACGCTGACTCGAGTATAAGCCGAGGGGGTCATTTTCAGCCCAAAAAAAAGGGCTGAAAAACTCGGCTTATACTCGAGTATATACGGTAAGCTGTTCTTCAGAACAATGTCTGTAACGACCCATTTTCAGAGAGAAATGCACTACACACCCAGCATGTACGACATTTGCTGCCTTCATCCTTAAATAAGGGCCACCTGTTTTTTCACAGACTGGATGACCTCACTAATTGAACTCCACACTGCTATTATTTTGAACACGCCCCTTTCAATTATAATATAATTACACAGAATCAGTAGCATGCATATCATGACTGTTGGGTCTGTTGGTTTTCTATTACTCTACTACACCTACTGGTAAACTATTTGCCATGTAGAAATATAATTTATACCAAAAAAAGTGATTGATCTGGTTAGTGATGCTGGACTGCTATTATTTTGAACAAAACTGTATATATCTGTGAAGCCCTTGTAATAGAAAGTCTGCAAAAACTTGCAATGGGTATGTTGGTATGCTCTACACTATGTAAAGCCTCATACACACGATCGGACTTCAAACAAACTTTTCTGTGGATTTTTGTCCGAAGGGAGTTGGCCGGGAACGCCCATAGCATACACACGACAGGACTTTTTCAGCCAACAAACATGAACGTAGTGGCGTAATTGACGTACTACGTGGTTTTTCCGCTCTTTACCGCCACCCTTTGGTCAACTTCTGCTATTGTTGGTTGATTTTAACATTGGTTCTGAGTATGCGTATTTGTACTTCGGACTAAAGTCCGATGGATTTCTGTACACACGGCAGGACTTTGCATCGTAGGACTTTTGTTGCCGAAAAGTTTGTCCGTTTGCAGAGCGAGCTTTTGTCCGATGAAAACCGACAACGTTTTTTGAAAACCTGCTGATTTTGAAGTTTGTTGTCAAAAAGTCCGATCGTGTGTATGGGGGCTCAACTGTTGCTCCAACTGTTCACATTGCATGCCGATGCTGAAAAGTGTATGGGCAGAAATGTGTTGAGAGGAATTTCCAGGACTGAGCTGAATGAGTTACTAATAACGGATAATAATACGGGTCTATTCCTCCAGAATGTACATAATAACCCACTGCACAATTTTCTTCCATTAGGGAGAACTCGATATATCCTATTAAATAGAAATTAAATTCTCAGTTACCAAAAATACGCTCATTATTTCAGACATACAGAGAAATGCAAAGAGCTCATTGCTGACAAATAGGATTATGAAGTTTAGTAATGTCAGAAAGGCAATAATGATAAAGACACACATTACCGGACATAGGGAAATAGAGGCCAGAATGAGCACATGGGAACCGCGATCTGATGATTATCTACAAAATGTCACTTTGTCATATTTAGCTGGAGAGCGGTTAGTGATTAGGGTAAAATGTGTTTAAATTGCTGCTCTCTACAACCATATTATAGAAAGCGGCTATTTAAAGTGACAATTTATAAAGAAAATAAACTAAATAAATGATTTTGCAAAAAGTACAGGTGACTTACATAGTCGGAGAGAAGATGCAATTGTACAGCTGATTGTAGTAAAAAACTGAGAAGAATAACATTAATGCATAAACAGTAAACCCCCCTCCATTGTGGGGGTTACGTTCCAGACCCACCCGCATTAAGTGAAAATCCGCGAAATAGAATTACCCTATCTAAATACACACTAGGCATGTTTTTATAACTTTCACTGTACTTTTAAAAGCATTTTAAGGTCTTTAAACACACTTTTAAAACAATAGAAACACATTTAAACACATAAAAGATACTGAGAGACATAGCAAGAGCAATGGAAAACACAAAAATATTTAATTAACAAGGATTTAATCAATAAAATAATGTTAATAGGTCTTACAGAAAAAAACGCAATATACCAGGACCGCGAAAACTGAACCGCGATATAACGGGGGTTTACTGTAGTTACTGTTAAAGAGCAGCAGCAAGTGAAAAACAATCATGAGTTGATAACACTGCAGTTGTGCAAAAAATAATAAATATACACTTAAAAGGGCTTGTAAACCCTCCTGTTTTTTCACCGTAATGCATCCTATGCATTAAGGTGAAAAAACATCTGACTATTACCAGCCCCCCATTTTACTTACCTGAGCCCTGGAAAGCCCTGCGTTGAGATCAGGCTGCATCTTTGCCAGGGGTTCTCGGCTCTTCATTGGATAGATTGATAGCAGCGCAGCCATTGGCTCCCGCTGCTGTCAATCAAATCCAAGGATGCGGGCGCCAGGGGGTGGGGCCGAGTCCTGCATTTGGCGGCTATGGACGCCGAATACAGGACTCGGGAGTGCACCCGCAAGGTAACCCCCCCTTGGGAGAGCACCTCCCAGAGGGGGTTATCTGATGCGGGGAGGAGCCAAGAGAGCCGCCAGGGGACCCCAGAAAAGGGCGTTCGGGGGCCACTCTGTGCATAACGAGCTGCATAGTGGAGGTAAGTATGTTTGTTATTTAAAAAAATAAAAACAAACTTATAGTGTCACTTTAAAAGGAGTTGTAAAGGCAGAAGGTTTTTTATCTTAATACATTCTATGCATCAAGATAAAAAAAACTTCTGTGTAGCAGCCTCCCCAGCACCCCCCCCCCCAACAAGGCCCAGGCCTAGGGCAGCACTTTTCAGGGGGGCAGCACGGAAAGAGTCCCTGCCGGCTTGCGCTACACTGTTAGTGTAGCACCAGTCTTATGGGGCGAACTGGGCTTAGAGGCAAATTAGTCTACTGCCCGCATAAAGCAGCCGCACTCCTTCTGGTATGCGGGGGGCCGGCATTCCGTAACTGTAGGGAGGGGGGTTTTGCTGCTCCTAATTTTGACTGTCCTATCATCTTGGACCACAAACCTTCCTCACTGTGCTATATTCTGCACAATTGGCATGGTTATATCTTCTTAGTCCTCTCCATAAAATTATCAGAAATTTGTACTTAACCACTTCCCTACCCAGCCATAGACAAATGACGTCCACAGATGGGATCTCCCATCCTGGGTGGACGTCATATGACGTCCTCGGCTTTGTAGGGGGATATCTGAATGATGCCTGCAGCTAGAGGCATCATTCAGATATCCTTTTGAAGTGCCGGCGATTCTGTGCACCATAAGAACGATCATAGCGGCGGTTCCGCCGCTTGATCGTTCTTATAGGCGGCGGGAGGGGACACCCCCCCTCCCGCCGCCATTCGGTGCTTCTCCGGGCTCCCCCGTGCGATCGGGGACCCGGAGCGAATCTTCCGGCGTCGTTGGTGGAGTCACGTGATGAGCATAGAGATGACTGGTGACCAGACGGTCACCAGTCATCTCTATGATCGTCGGAGGCCCGGGCGCGATGTGATGACGTCACGCCCGGGTCTCAAATGTAAACAAAGCCGCCATTGCGGCTGTAAGTATGAAATCAGTGAAAAAATTTTCACTGATCTCATGCTTTCCAGCCTGGAGGAGAGATGTGGGGTCTTATTGACCCCGCATCTCTCAATAAAGAGAACCTGTCACAAACATTCCTATTACAAGGGATGTTTACATTCCTTGTAATAGGAATAAAAGTGATCAAAAAAAATAAAAAAAGTAAAATCATTGTAAAAAAATAAATAAATAAGTAAAATAAATAAATAAATAATAATAAAAAAAAATTTAAACGCCCCTGTCCCCGGTAGCTCGCGATCAGAAGAGAATGCACACGTAAGTCGCCCACATATGTAAACGCCGTTCAAACCACGCATGTGAGGTATCGCCGCGTGCGTTAGAGCGCGTGCAACAATTCTAGACCTCCTCTGTAATTCTAACCTGGTAACCTGTAAAAAAAATTCAAGCGTCGCCTATGGAGATTTTTAAGTACCGAAGTTTGGCGCCATTCCATGAGTGTGCGCAATTTTAAAGCGTGACATGTTAGGTATCTATTTACTCGGCGTAACATTATCTTTCATATTTTCCCAAAAAATTGGGCTAACTTTACTGTTTTGTTATTTTTTAATTCATGAAACCATTTTTTTTTTTTAAAAAGGCGTTTGAAAAATTATTGCGCAAATATTGTGTAAGAAAAAAATGTTGCAATGACCGTCATTTTATTCCCTAGGGTGTCTGCTAAAAAAACATGTATAATGTTTGGGGGTTCTGAGTAATTTTCTAGCAAAAGAATGATGATTTGTACATGTAGGAGAGAAGTGCCAAAATAGGCCCGGTATTGAATAGGTACAAAAAGCCCTGTATTGAAGTGGTTAAAGTAGAACTATAGACAACACTTTTTTTTTTCATTTTGGATAGAGTAAGGGAGGGTTATAGCCCAAGTCAGTTTATTTTTTACTTCCTGTCCCATTGCAGAGATTACACTTCACTTCCTGCCCCATAGCCAAACAGGAAGTGAGAGGAAATCTATGCAAATTAGAGAATTCATTGCCCCCCCCAGGCCCTCAGAACTGGTGTCCCCACTCAAAAATTTCAGGGCGGGTCTTAAACAGCAAGGGGTGTGACCTTGACAGAAAGGAGTGGGTCGTATTTAAATTAGGGGGTGCACGAGTTTAGTCAGGCCTAGGGCAGCACAAAACCTAAATAAACTACTGCCCCCCCCCCCCGATTATCTATCTGAGCCCCTTCTCTCTCCAGCGATGTCCACGATCCCCTTAGCTATCCAGTACACTCCCCCTGATTGGCTGAGACGGACCAGCGGCACCATTGACTCCCGTGGCTGTCAAAGTCAGTCAAGCCAATCAGGGGAGAGAAGGAGCAGGGCCAAGTAGGTGCTCTGTGTCTGAATGGATACACGGAGCTCTGACTCAGCTTGGGTGCCCCATAGCAAGCTGCTGGCTGAGGGGGCACTCACCAGGGGGACTAGGAGCAGCAAAGAGGGACCTGAGAAGAGGAGGATCCGGGCTGCTCTGTGCAAAACCAACTGCACAGAGAAGGTAAGTATAACATGTTTGTAATTTTTTGTTGTTGTAAAAAGAGCCTTTACAATCCCTTTAAAGTGATGTTCCAGCTGCAATTTTTTTTTTTTTAAAGTCAAACACTGTAGCTGCTGACTTTTAATAAAGACACTTACCTGTCCTGGGCGCCCGCGATGTCGCCCCCCCGAGGCCGATCCGTCCTTCGGATCGTGTCCCGGCGCCCCCATCCTCACTAAGGGAAACAGGCAGTGGAGCCTTGCGGCTTCACTGCCCGTTCCCTACTGCGCATGTGTGAGTCGCGCAGCGCTTTGAATGGGTGGCTGTCTTCTGGGACACACACAGGTCCCAGAAGACAGCGCACCCCATTCCCCAGAAGACAACGTGAGGAGGACAAGAAGGAAGACTACCGGGGAATAGGAAGTGGCAGATTAGGAAGATCTGCCTAGCAACCGCCATTTCTGGTGTGTAAAAAATATTTTTTGTTTTTAATTTTAAATTTTTTTGGAACCTTTTTATTTAATTTTTTTTTTAGGGTAGACCCCCGCTTCAACTACTCGCCCTCTGGAAGATTTGCCCCCCTTCATGACCATGACATTTTTTGCGATACAGCACTGCGTTACTTTAACTGACAATTGCACGGTTATGCAATGCTGTACCCAAATAAAATTTACGGACTTTTTTTTCCCCCAAAAAATAGAGCCTTCTTTTGGTGATATTTGATGACTACTGGGTTTTTTATTTTTTGCGCTATGAACATAAAAAGGCCAACAATTTAAGAACAACAAACAAAAAAAAATATATATTTTTTTTACTTTCTGCTATATTATTATGTAGGTACTTATATAGCGCCGTCAATTTACGCAGCGCTTTACATATACCCGGTACATTGTACATTCACATCAGTCCCTACCCTCAAGGAGCTTACAATCTAAGGTCCCTAACTCACATACATATATTAGGGCCAATTTAGACGGGAGCCAATTAACCTACCAGCATGTCTTTGGAGTATAAAACATATTCATAAAAAAAAAAAAGTGTAAAGAATCAAATGTCTTCATAAATGTAGGCCAAAATGTATTCTACTACATATTTTTGGTGAAAAAAATCCCAATAAGCATGTATTAAATAGTTTGCGCAAAAGTTATAGCGTCTACAAACTATAGTATATATACTGTAATTTTTATTTTTTTATAGTGATCAGCGACTTATAGTGGGACTGCGATATTGCAGCAGACAATCTGACACTTTGTTTAAACCAGTGACACCAACAGTGATCAGTGCTAAAAATATGCACTGTCACTGTACTAATGACACTGGCTGGGAAGGGGTTAAACATCAGGGACGATCAAAGGGTTAAATGTGTGCCTAACCAACAATAATTTTACTTAATATTTTTCTGGTCATCAGTATAGCGAAAATGTAGTGAGTTCTATATCAGTAAGGATATTGTTTGAAGTTAACAGGGTCCTCCTCCCTCTTCCAGTCTGGGGGGGGGGGAGGGGGAGGAGTCGTGTCCATAGGGACCGATTGTCAGGGACACAGGAGGACTTCACTGGTTTTATATAGTGATGATACAGCTCACAGTTTTATGACATTGTCTTTCAGAGTCGCAGAAGATGCTCTTTTCTAGGTTTTATTTTTCCTTCTTGGTTATTTATTGCTGACTTGTTCTGGTGAAAACTTTAAATAAAGATTATATATAAGAAAAAAGTGTGCCTAGCCAGTGTTTTTGTGTTTTCTATGTGGTACTTTCACTAAGGGATGTGCTGAACTTTTTCACCTGCTTTGCAGGGAAACAAAATCCAGCACATCCTCGCTGACAGGACAGTGCTCTGCATTGTTTACATATACAGAGCTCTGTTCTGTCTCCTCGCCGATCAGCAGATGTCGGAGGTCATCCATTGGCCGGCACCCCCTGATCGGCTTCTGCTGTGACTAATCACAGCAGAAGCGGCATGCCCCTTACCCAGAAGTACTGGATCACATATCTAGTATGTGATCCAGAGCAGGAAAGCCACCTTGCCACCATATATGATTGTTATTTGGTCGGTAAGCAGTTATTTTACCAAACAGCGGTACTAAAGTCTGCTTGTTTATTTATACCTACAGGTAAGCCTATAATAAGGATTACTTGTAGGTACAGTGTATATCTCCTAAACGTGCACCGTTTAGGAGATATTCACTACTTCTGCAGCCACTGACATCACTGGCGCGTGTGCACGGTACTCTCAATATATGGCATGCAATCCATTCATAGAGCTGTGCCATGACCATGACATCATCACAGCTTGGCCATTCAAACAGCCAGAGCCTGCAAACCCATAAGGAAGACCGGGTGAAGATGGAAGCCCTGTCAGCAGGCCGCTGGTGGGCTTTGTTTTAAGGCAAGTCTTTAAACATGTGCTAGTATGTGACGTATACTAGCACATTATGCTTTTAACTTGCAGGGGGACGTTTTTCATTTTTTATGTGGTTGAGTACTGCTTTAAAAGGCAGTGTACAGTTTCAAATGTTTTAGTTGTTTAAACTAGTGTAATTACACTGTATTTTCTGTCGTTTGTTTGCCTTACTTTGCAATGATGGGCTCACGTGGTGGTGGGAATTTTACTAAAACTGGAATGTGCAAAATCAGGTGCAGCTCTGCATACAAACCAATCAGATTCCTTTAGGCCTCATGCACACTGGACATTTTTTGACGTTTTTACAGCAGCTGTTTTTGGCTGTAGACGTTTTTTTCTACCAGTCATTAAACTCTCCATCATGTTATCCTATGTGTCCATGCACACATAGGCTGTTATCAGCAGTTTTGGGCAGTGGCGTTTTTGAGCAGTAAAAAAAACCCCAAAACTAGTAGGTTCTGAGAGATGTTTTTCAGTTGTAACACGCTCTAACGCTGATAAACATCGATAAACGCTCAAAAACGTCGCTCACCAGCGTTTTTTTAACGTTTTTGATCCATTGGAAAAAAAAAAAAAAACGCTATTGCAAAAACGTTGAAAAAAGTTGAAAAACTCACTGCAAAGCTACTGGCGTTTTTATAAAATTATTTTAAAGTCTAGTGTGCATGAGGCCTTATTGTCAAAGGATTCTAGAGAACCACCACTAAAAGTAGCTTCTTATGCATTAAACATTATGAGATTCCTTTTTAAATGCAACATATTAAAATAATCTGCATTTGCCTTGGTGTAAGTTTCTTAAAGTGGTTGTAAACCCACTTATGCAACTTGCACCTACAGGTAAGCCTAGATTAAGGCTTACCTGTAGGTGCAAGAAATATCTCCTAAACCTACACGGTTTAGGAGATATTTGCTAAAAATGACATGTATCGGTGTCTACGGCGCATGCACGCCGTAGACAAAATTCATAGGGTTAATCCCATTCACAAATCCGGCTTAGGTCGTTTTTTTTACAGTGTTTACAACCACTTTAAATAAGCAGCATAAAAGCAGTGGCGGCTGGTGCTCCATTTTTTTGGGGGGAGTGGCAAACAAACCACCCCCCCCAGTACTACTCAGCCCCTGGACACGGCTGCTCCGAGTCTGAAGCCCGGGGCTGATACCGGCTCCATCACAGTTACTTCATTCTTCGGGCATCCCGTCCCGGCCCTGGGCTGGCTATGGGCTCCCTCATAAGACTTGCAGTGGTGCCTCTTACCTCCCCGGGGTCCCAGCCCATGGCACTGCAGGCTAAAGCCCTCTGGATGTCCTCCTCTGCTTACTCTTGGGGTGTCACTGCCCGGTCCGCACACAGAGATCCCTCCAGCTGGACCACAGGCTCTGAGGAAGGATGGCTTCGGGAAATAAGGCTGCCGGGCTCCCCGCTTAGCGCCACCTGCTCCCCCTGCGTCTCCCTCCAATACTGTCGCTTCTCCTCTCGGCCAATCAGGTCTTATGACCCACTTCCTGATTGGCCTGGGAGAAGCAGAAAGACAATAGCGACTATTAGTTCGCTATTGTCACACAACTGGGTGGGCTCAGGGTGCAGTGCTCTGCGCCCCGTGGCCGCCCTTTTTTTGAAACCAATAAAGCCTCTGGCTCTAATTATGGGCTTAAAAGAAAAACGCAATCCCATTGAAATCCATGCATCCAGTGCCCTGCATGTAGATTAGGGTCCGGACACATGGATTAGGGAGGCGGCGCCCCTGTGCCCTTAATGGATGGGCCACTGCATAAAAAGGCATACATAAAATATACATATTGGCAAAAATTTGGGACAATTATGAAAAATGCAGGAATAGTCCATAGGCTCTCAGCTTCTGTCCTCAGGACCCACTTAGGCCCCATACACACTATTAGCTTTTCTGCAGATTTTTGTCTTCAGATTTACCAAAACCAAATAACGTGGTCAAACCTTAAGGCTGGGTTCACATTTGTGCGGTGCGAATTCCAGCTCTCTTATCTCTGCAAAAAAATAAGAGAACTGTTCAGCAGATCATCTCCATTTTAGCTGCCAATTTGGTGACCAGGGAGAGAGGAGGGGGAGGGGGGGAGTGTAGTGAGGTGAAGGAGAGAAATCCTGATTAGAACTGAACACATCTGCAAATCAGATGCGTGCCCATAGAAGATAATGGACCTGAATTCGCACCGCAATGCCTAGAAAACGCACACGTTTTTTGGGCAATGCGCAGTGCGAATGCATCGCACATATGTGAACCAGCCACATTAAAATCAATGTATTTTATAATGTTATGCGAATTGGATGTGGTTTAAGCCGCAACTAATTCGCATAGGTGTGAACGGGGCCTAAGAGTTTCAATCTGTATGCAATCAGACAGGCCCTTGCACTACATGGTTTTGGTAAATCTGAAGACAAAAATCTGCAGAAAATCTAATAGCGTGTATGGGGTCTAACAGGCCAGGTTTGCGAGATAACTGAAATACATCACAGGTGATATCATTTGCTGCTCAGTGATTGCAGTATTATAATAGTCTACCTGTTAGGCCCCTTTCACACTGGGGCGGTTTGCAGGCGCTATTTAGCTAAAAATAGCGCCTGCAAACCGAGCCTAAACAGCGGCTCCTTTCTCTACAATGTGAAAGCCCAGAGGGCTTTCACACTGGAGCGGTGCGCTAGCAGGACGGTAAAAAAAGTCCTGCTAGCCGCATCTTTGGAGCGGTGAGAGGAGCGGTGTGTTTACCGCTCCTCCACCGCTCCTTCCCATTGAAATGCATGGGATACCGCGGTAATACCGCCCGCAAACCGCGGCTGTAGCCGCGGTTTGCGGGTGGTATTAACCCTTTATTGGCCGCTAGCGGGGGTTAAAACCGCACCGCTAGCGGCCGAATAGCTCAACAATCCCGACGTTATAGCGCCGCTAAAAATAGCGGCGCTATACCCCCACCGCCCCAGTGTGAAACCAGCCTTAGTGGTTCCTGAGGACAGGAGTTCAGAACCACTGATCCAGTTCAACCAATTAAAAAACAAAAACACACAAATAGAAAACCTCCACATACAATACCCACAGTTGATCCAGAGAAAGGCAAAAAAAACACCACTAAGGCCCCTTTCGCACTGCTGTGACTTAAAAGTCGTGGGATTTTGCTGCGATTTCAGGTAACGCCTGTGTAAACTTGAGGTCTATGGACCTCAATTCGCATGAAAGTCGGACCAAAGTAGTACAGGGACAATTTTGAAGTTGGCACGACTTGAAGTCACACATATACGAATGGTTATCATTGGAAATCATGAGGAGCAACTTGTCATGCGACTTTGCAGGACAAGTCGCACAAGTGTGAAAGGGGCCTTAACCACTTCCCGCCCAGTCAATAGCGAATTGACGTCTGGGAAGTGGTTGCAATATCGATACTGGACGTCATATGACGTCCTGCAGGATATTGCCTTGCGTGCGCCCGCGGGGGCGCGCAGCGCGGTGATCGGGGACGGCATGTGTCCCTCGGACACAGCGCTTCCCCGATCACGGTAAACAGCCAATTTCATTGGCTGTTTACCATGTGATCGGCTGTGTCAAAGTCACAGCCGATCACCTGTCAAAACAAACTCGGCGGCACGCTCCGTGCGCGCCGCCACAGGCTTGCAGAGCGGGGATCGGGGAAGGCGAGTGTCCCTTGGACACAGCGCGTCCCCGATCAGAGTAAACAGCCAATGAATTGGCTGTTTACCACGTGACCGGCTGTGTCCAATCACAGCCGGTCACAAATGTAAACAAACTCCACAGGAGTTACTACCTGATCCCTGCTCTCTCCTCACACACCGATCTGTGAGGAGAGAGAAGAGATCAGTAAGTTAGCTCAGTGTAGTTTGTCTACATAAGTTTACAGTGCACAACACGCCCCCCCCCCCCATAAAGAGGACCTGTCACACAGCCCAGCACATCAATCAGCCCATCTGTCAATCAGACCATCTGTCAATCAGACCATCTGTCAATCAATCAGCCCATCTGTCAATCAATCAGCCCATCTGTCAATCAATCACCCCACCTGTCAATCAATCACCCCATCTGTCAATCAATCACCCCATCTGTCAATCAATCAATCAGCCCATCTGTCAATCAATCAGCCCATCTGTCAATCATCTGTCACAGGCCCACCTCCATCGGTACCGCCATTGGCACCGCCACACAGGCTACCAGTACCGCCATCGGTACCAGTACCACCACCAGTACCGCCACCAGGCCCAGCATCTATACTGCCACACAGGCCCGCTACCAGTATCACCACTAGTGCCGCCATCGGTACCACCACCAGTACCACCACCCGTACCACCATCGGTAGTGCCACCACCACCTGTACCACCACCTGTACCGCCATCGGTACCATCACCACCCGTACCACCACCACCTGTACCGCCATCGGTACCACCACCACCCATACCGCCATCGCTACCACCACCACCCGTACCGCTACCTGTACCGCCATCGGTACCACCGCCACCACCACCACCCATACCGCCACCACCTGTACCGCCATTGGTACCACCACCACCCATACCGCCATCGGTACCACCACACAGGCCCACCACTAATACCTCCATCGGTACTACCACACAGACCGCCACCACTACCACCAGCAGTACCATTACACAGGCCCACCAATAAGCACTGCCATAATGTCCCAAAGGGTTTACACACCTGAGGAGGCATATGCCATTCTTGCCATGTCTGATGATGAGAGCAGCGGGGAGCTCCCATTATCCGATTCTGGTTCGGAATACGAGCCAGTGGAGGATAGTGGCTCAGAGTCCGAGTCCCCGGAGGAAACCGTCCCTCCCAAAAGAATGCGATCGGCACCAAGATCAGCACCAAGATCAGCACCAAGATCAGGAGAACTGCCCACCACCAGCAGCGCCATACCCCAGGAAGAGGAGCCCAGTACAAGCAATGGAAATGCACGCCCAACACGAAGAATCCAGCCCCAATCCTACCTTCCCGATGCCCTGGCAAACCCCTTATGGTTGCCTGCCAACTCAGGATCCGCTATCATCCCCCCTTTCACCGCACAGCCAGGTGTGCAGCCCGACACTACAAATTTTTCTAAATTTGATTATTTTTGTTTATTTTTCCCACAAGATTTGCTGCAGAATATAGTGGATCAAACGAATCTGTATGCATCACAATTTATTGCTGCCAACCCCGATTCTTCCTACGCCCGCATGTTCCAGTGGCGGCGTCTAACATTGGAGGAATTTTAATTATTTTTGGGCCTTATGTTCAATATGGGGCTTACAAAAAAGAACGAAGTCCATTCATATTGGTCCAAACGCCCCATCCAACACATGCCCATATATTCCGCTGTCATGTCCAGGAAAAGATACGACATGATTATGCGCTTTCTCCACTTCATTGACAATTCACAGTGCCCTCCCCGAGATCATCCCAACTACGACAAATTGTACAAGATACGCCCCCTAATCAATGCCTTTTCCCAGCGATTTGAAGAAGTTTTCATCCCAGACCAAAAAATTTGTGTGGACGAGTCCCTCGTACATTTCACCGGCCGACTGCAGTTCAAGCAGTACATACCAAGCAAGAGAGCCAGGTATGGGTTAAAATTAAATAAATTATGTGATCGAGCCACTGGATACGTCTGCAAATTCAGGATCTACGAAGGCAAAGACTCCCAGCTCCAGCCCCGTGATTGCCCCACATATATTGGAACCAGTGGGAAAATTGTCTGGGAGTTGGCATACCCCCTGTTCGGAAAAGGTTACCATTTATATGTTGATAATTATTATACCAGCCTGCCCCTTTTTCGCCACCTTTACAGTAAACAAACCCCGGCCTGCGGTACCTTAAAAAAAAAAAAACGGAAGGGATTCCCACAAAATTTATTGACAAAAAAATTGCGACCTGGAGAATCGGCATCCATGAGGAACGAGGAGGTGTTGGCCATGAAGTGGAGGGACAAGAAAGATGTCCACATCCTCTCTACGATCCACAATGACACCATGGTGGAGATCCCAAGAAGACGCGGCTCCATTGTAAAGCCTGAATGTGTCCACGACTACAATTTGTACATGGGGGGGGGGGGGTGGATTTAAACGACCAGATGCTACAGCCCTACTTATCAACCAGAAAGTCCCATTATTGGCACAAAAAAGTTGCGTTTCACATGGCCCTTTTTAATTCGTTTGTCTGCTACCAAAAAGCAACTCAAAATCACCGACTCCACTACCTCCAATATATCGAAGATATCATCGATGCCCTCATTTACCAACAAGATCCCGCCCCAGGAAGCATTCGCTCTGATAGTGTGAGTCGGCTTCACGAGCGACACTATCCCTTTAGCATCCCCCCCCACAGAATCTGGAAGAAGACGCTAAAAGAAATGCCGTGTATGCAGCAGAGGAGGAGTAAGAAGAGACACCAGCTATTATTGTCCCGATTGTCCCTCCCAACCTGGCCTGTGCATCGGAAATTGCTTCAAAAATTATCATACATCCATTAGTTCCCCTTATTATTAACAGACTGCCACTTCCCTATTTGCCTGCTACCATGTTACTAACTACCTTCCATGTTAATTAACTGACCCTGGCCTGTTTACCGACGATGCCTCTGCCTGCCGATTTAAACCACGTTTCTGACTTCCACGTGTACCGACCTTGGCCTGTTAATCGACCATGTTTTTGCCTGCCACTTGGACTGATCTTTTGGCCATCTACTTTTAGTACACAGGGGTCTCACATATGTGAGGGGCTTCAGAATAGCGTTCTGAGTAGAGAAAACCAGTTTTTCGTTTTCTGTGCTCCAAGAACAGGGTCTGGTTGCCCGGAGGCTTCAAAGCGATTTGGGTGGGAGAAGCCTCTACCCCTGTCCCCCTGGCCCTAAGCTTGATGGTCCTTCCTGCTGCCTGGACCAATAATTTGGCTGTGCTGACCATATTACTGCCTGTAATGACCCATGACATTATGGACCATGTTTCTTCCTGCTGCTTGGACCAATACTTTGGCTGTGTTGACCATATATCTGCCTGCTGCCTCTACTGACTTTGGACAGCATTTCTGCCGGGACACCTCTGCCTGCTACCTGGACCTGTGCTTTGGCTGTGCTCTGACTGTGCTGACAGTATCTCTGCCTGTGCGAACTATGGACAGTATTCCTGCCTGCTGCCTGGATGATTGCTTTTGCTGTCGCTGACCTCATCCCTGCCTGCTGCCTGGACCGATGCTCTCCTCTGTGGACCACTGCACTTCTAAAACCACAGGTAATCTTTTGTTATTTGGTATGTACCTGCTATGTGTTAGATATATGAAGGGCCTTCAAAAATGTGATCGGTAGTCAGAAAATGATATGTGCAATTAATGCTGCTAGAATGCCTGGAGGTGCTACTTGGATGTTGGGCCTCTGTATGTGGCCAGGCTGTGTAAAAGTCTCAAACATGCGGTATCGCCATACTCAGGAGGAGTAGCAGAATGCATTTTGGGGTGTAATTTTTGCTATGTACATATTATGTGTTAGAAATATCTTATAAATGGACAACTTTGTGTAAAAAAAATGCATTTTCATTTTTTCTCCACATTTTCCAAAACCTTCTGGAAAAAAATGAACCGTTCAAAAGACTCATAATGCTTCATAGATTATACGTTGGGGTGTGTGCTTTCCAAAATGGGGTCATTTTGTGGAAAATTCCATTGTCCTGGTGCTCCAGGGCCTTCAAAAGTGTAATAGGTGGTTGAGAAAGGATATGTGCGATTTATGCTTGTAGAACGCCTGAAAGTGCTACTTCAATGTTGGGCCTCTGTATATGGCCAGGCTGTGTAAAAGTCTCACACATGTGGTATCGCTATACTCAGGAGGAGTAGAAGAATGCATTTTGGGGTGTTATTTTTGCTATGTATATGCTATGCGTTAGAAATATCTTATAAATGGACAACTTTGTGTAAAAAAAATGCATTTTCATTTTTTCTCCACATTTTCCAAAACCTTCTGGAAAAAAATGCATTTTCATTTTTTCTCCACATTTTCCAAAACCTTCTGGAAAAAAATGAACCGTTCAAAAGACTCATAATGCTTCATAGATTATACGTTGGGGTGTGTGCTTTCCAAAATGGGGTCATTTTGTGGAAAATTCCATTGTCCTGGTGCTCCAGGGCCTTCAAAAGTGTAATAGGTGGTTGAGAAAGGATATGTGCGATTTATGCTTGTAGAACGCCTGAAAGTGCTACTTCAATGTTGGGCCTCTGTATGTGGCCAGGCTGTGTAAAAGTCTCACACATGTGGTATCGCTACACTCAGGAGGAGTAGCAGAATGTATTTTGGGGTGTAGTTGCAATTATGCATATGCTGTGTGAGAGAAAAAAAACTGTTAATATGACCAGTTTGTGTAAAAAAATAAAAAATAAATTAAATTTTCCCAAGAATTGTGGGAAAAAAATACAACTTCAAAAAACTCACCACGCCTCTTAGTAAATACCTTTGACTGTCTACTTTCCAAAAAGGGGTAATTTTGGGGTATTTGTACTTTCCTCGCTTGTTAGTGTCTCAAGAAATGAGATATCCCTTCAGTACATCAGGCGTGATCAGATGTGATAAATTTTCAGTGATTGCCACCATAGTTTGTAGACTCTATAACTTTCACAAAGACCAAATAATATACACTAATTTGGGTTCATTTTACCAAAGATATGTAGCAGTATACATTTTGGCACAAATTTATGAAGAAAAATTACTTATTTGCAAAATTTTACAATAGAAACTAAAAAAAAAGTGTTTTTTTTAAAAAAAAAATTGCTGTTTTTTTGCTTATATCGCAAAAAATAAAAAACCCAGTGGCGATTAAATACCACCAAAAGAAAGCTCTATTTGTGAGAAGAAAATGATAAAAATTTTGTTTGGATACAGTGTAGCATGACTAAGTAATTGTCATTCAAAGTGTGAGAGTACTGAAAGCTGAAAATTGGTCTGGGCGGGAAGGTGCATAAGTGCATGGTATTGAAGTGGTTAAGCATGATCCAATTCACTCCAGTGGGGGGGGGGGGGCGCGGACACCTTCCTGACCCCTCCTGAGGCAATCGGATATTCCCTGGATCAACTACCCCTGACATTAATGCCTCCAAAAATTAGTATCCAGTTATATTTTGTGCTTTAAGGAATGCATCCAGCTTTTTTTAAAACAATCCACTGACCTGCCCAGAACTAGTCCTTGAGGGAGTGTATATTATCACAGCACTTACTGTATTATTATATATTATTTTATTCCATATGAATTACTGTCATTGACTGGTCGGGAAGCAGCTCGGACCTACGCCCCTCTAAAAAAGGGAAAGACTAAAGCACGGTATTGGAAAAGAAAGATCAAAAAACAGATGAGATCTTATAGAATGAACTGGTTGCAAAAATATTACACCAGAAGAACTTATCGTGGTTGTAAAAGCAGAAGGTTTTTTAACTGTATTGCATTCTCTGAATTTAGGTAAACAACCTTTTAGGTGCAGTCCTCCCTAAATACTTACCTGAGCGCTGTGGTAGTTCATCGAGTCTGCTGTCAGCGAGTATATGCAGCACTGATTGGCACTGACAGGTGGCATTAATGGACACTAATAGATGACACTGATTGGGCACTGATTGGCACTGTGATGGACACTGATTTGCACTGTGGTGGGCACTGATTGGCACTTTATTGGGCACTGGCAGGGGGTTATGATGGGGCACTGACTGTGCACCGATTGGAAGCTTATGGGTACATTTGATGGGGGCTGTGGTGATAATCAATGTGCTGATTATCAGCACAGACCCCCCCACCCCCTCTGACAGGGAGAGCCGCCGATTGGGTCTCCCTGTCAGCGCGAACCGAGGAATGGCATTTACCGGCACTTCCTGGTTTACGCGATGATCAGCTGTGATTGGTCACAGCTGATTACGTGGTAAGAAGCCTCTGTCAGAGGCTTCTTATGATCGGAGATGCGGCGTGTCAGACTGACATGCCACGCTGCGCGCCCCGGCATGTCATACGACACCCAGTCAGGATAACAGAACCACTTCCCGGCCATCAATCTGCTATAGGCCGGACGGGAAGTGGTTAACCGCTTCATGACCAGGCCATTTTTTTGCGATACGGCACTGTTAATTTAACCGACAGTTGCACGGCCCTGTGAAGCTGTGATATTTGATCACCTCTGCCGTTTTTATTGTTCGCGCTATAAACAAAAAGAAGACTGACAATTTTGAAAAGAAAATATTTTTTAATTTCAGGGTTCATACACATTTTTACCAATAAAATTACATGACTTTTCCATGACTTCACGTAAATATTCATGACCTAATGTTTCATGAAATGTCTATGTATACATGTTAAATAAGAAGAAATCCCCATCAGAGACCCCCCACACACATTAATGTCCCCATCAGAGACCCCTGCACAATAATGACCCCATCAGAGACCCCTGCACAATGTTCCCATCAGAGGCCCCCACACACATTAATGTCCCCATCAGAGACCCCCACACACATTAATGTCCCCATCAGAGACCCCCACACACATTAATGTCCCCATCAGAGACCTCCACACACATTAATGTCCCTATCAGAGACACCCACACACATTAATGTCCCATTAATGTCCCCATCAGAGACCCCTGCACAATGTCCCCATCAGAGACCCCCACACACATTAATGTCCCCATTAATGTCCCCATCAGAGACCCCCACACACTTTAATGTCCCCATCAGAGACCCCCACACACTTTAATGTCCCCATCAGAGACCCCCACACACATTAATGTCCCCATCGGAGACCCCCACACACATTAATGTCCCCATCAGAGACCCCCACACACATTAATGTCCCCATCAGAGACCCCCACACACATTAATGTCCCCATCAGAGACCCCCACACACATTGTCCCTATCAGAGACACCCACACACATTAATGTCCCCATCAGAGACCCCCACACACATTAATGTCCCTATCAGAGACACCCACACACATTAATGTCCCCATCAGAGACCCCTGCACAATGTCCCCATCAGAGACCCCCACACACATTAATGTCCCCATCAGAGACCCCCACACACATTAATGTCCCTATCAGAGACACCCACACACATTAATGTCCCCATCAGAGACCCCCACACACATTAATGTCCATATCAGAGACACCCACACACATTAATGTCCCCATCAGAGACCCCTGCACAATGTCCCCATCAGAGACCCCCACACACATTAATGTCCCCATCAGAGACCCCCACACACATTAATGTCCCCATCAGAGACCCCCACACACAATGTCCCCATCAGAGACCCCCACACACATTAATGTCCCCATCAGAGACCCCCACACACATTAATGTCCCCATCAGAGACCCCTGCACATTAATGTCCCCATCAGAGACCCCTGCACAATAATGCTCCCATCAGAGACCCCCACACACATTAATGTCCCCATCTGAGACCCCACACGCATTGCTACACTGTGAACACACTAACTTTAGCTGACACTGTGTTACCCCCATGTTGCAATTTAAATTTCAATTCAAATGAGCGGATGAGTGAGTATATAAATAGGCACTGATGGTGTACTGGTGGCTGTGAAAAAAAAGGGGGAGATGATAGTAACACCAATGATGCCTGGAATGCTTTCACCTGCTTTTTTTTTTTTTTTTTTCCCCTCAGCCTTTTCACTCTCCTCTGTCTCAGTCACCTCCTTTTATAACAGTTCATACCGTCCGACACTTCCCTGCTTCCAGTGCTGCTACTTGGCACCATGATGTTACTCTGCCCCCTCTCCACGGTCTTATTTTAATGAGTGGGTGATGACGTCAGCGCGCAGCTCACCAAGTCCGCCGCCGGGTGTTCCAAGATGGCCGCCGCTCCGGAGCTAGGCCGAAGTCGCGGCCTTTCCTAATGGCCGAGGCTCCAGAGCGCTCCGCGGATCGCGCCGTATGCCGATCCGAACAGAATGCACCTTTTGGATCACGGATCGCTTACGATCCGTTGCACCACTACTCAATATTCCATGACTTTTCCAAAACTTAGTGGGGTTCAGTAATTTTCCAAAACCCTATGACTTTTCCAGGAATTTAATAACCGTGCGAACCCTGTAATTTTCTGCTATAAAACATATCCAATAATAATAATAATTTAATAACAATAATTTAGGCCAAATCCCAATAAGCGTATATTGATTGGTTTGCGCAAACGTTATAGTGTCTATAAAATCTATGGAATATATTTTTGGAATTTTTATTTTTTTACTAGTAATGGCAGCGATCAACGGATTATAGCGGGGCTGCAAAATTTTGGCGGACAAATCAGACACCTGACACTTTTTGGAGACCGGTGACATTAATACAGTGATTAGTGCTAAAAAAAATATGCACTGTCACTGTACTAATGACACTGGCAGGGAAGGGGTTAACATCAGAGGCGATCAAATGGTTAAATGTGTTCCTAGGGAGTGCTTGCTAACTGTGGGGAAGGTGATTGTACCGTGGGAAAACAGATACGTGTTCCTGCTTAGCAGAAACACAGGATCTCTACCTCCCCTTCTCACAGAACGTCGATCTGCCTTGTTTACATAGCCACATTGCCGTTCTGCCTGTTTCCCGAACAATTGGCAGGGTATCGCGTCTACCTAACCCGCTGTGACCAATCACAGTGGGGGCAGGTCGTCGTTGGCACGCCCCAGACCTGGAAGAGCAGAATCACGTACAGGTATGTGATTCTGCCCAGAGCGGCTGCCCTGCCACAGTAAAAGTACGTCAGGCGGTTGACATCTGGTTAAGATTTCACAAGAAAACCTGAAAGCCGATTGGTTTCTATGCAAAGCTGCACCAGATTTTGCACTCTTCAGTATTAGTAAATCCACCCCCAATGTTAAGCCACTGTGCAGTTATCTACCTTGTGTTTTGTTCTCTATTGCATGTTACAGTTTTTTTGGTCACAAGCAAAAGCTATGGAGCCACTGCTCAATGGCATCATCATCAACATTACAAAACAACGTCGAGTGTAATTAAAAGACAGTTTTATTGACATCACTTCTACAGATTTCAAAATTCTGGAGAGCAAAATTCTATGACATAAACTTTATGGCCAGCAGCATTTCCCACAATCCTCCTCTTTTAATTGTGTAACATACAAGATTCCGACTTCACTTTGGCAGTGAACTTTGGCTTACAGACCAAAATACAATAAGTACACTTGTCATTAAAACATACAGCAACCATCCATGCATACACATGATAAACCATACACAAAACATCAATACCACCAATATGACCTGATGGACAATGATTCAGTGCTTGTAACAAGGAAGAATAATTCAGTTCATTATAATACACAGAAAAACGTTTAACACCGAACAGAAATACTGTCTCAGTGCAGAAATCAGCTGGTGTGTGATGGTCGACTACCCTTTTTTTTTTTTATCAGTAAAGCAGCACAGAGGGGAGAGGTGATATGCAGAGTATCAACAGAACAGTCAAATCACTTAAGAGAACACTTTAGGAGGTGACTCCTGATTGGCTTTCACTGGGATCCTGTACTTCCCACATCATGAGTACACTTCGCACTACCCTTCTAAATGAGCTCATGCATCAAGACTTAAAGTGCGCACAATTTTGTATGAAAGGCCAGTATACAATTTTCAGGAAATTAGTGACCCATCTAAGGTTCTTTCTTAAAGTGGAGGTAAACCCATCCATAAAACGGTTTCATTTACAGCATGTGCCGGAAATATAACACTCCCATTGGTTGTGCTCTCAACCAAACTGTCAAATCATCCAATGGCTGGTGTCATAGCTGATCACATGTGCAGCATCATGGCAGTTGTAGATTAGTGAAATGGAGAAGAAGGAGAAAAACTGCGCTAAATAAATAAATTAAGAAAAAAAGAAAGAAAAAAACTCCAGACGTTTAACTGGTAGCTTTGTAGCTATGGAGAGCTGCGATTAGAGATGTAAACTACCATACATGGTAATGATTAAGGAAAAAAAGTTGGTGGAAATCGCGCTACCCCGTGACCAATCACTGTGACAGTGAACAAGTGGATTAAAAATCAAACAGTTAACCCATACATCACAAATCAGAAATGAACGGATAAGTGAAAAAAGGTTATGTATATAAAACAAACTATAAATCTATGAACATTAGATAAATAAAAAATGGTCCATCAAAAAAGTTTGTTTAAATAAAGTCCAAAGTATTAACACCAGTGCTTTATGTAGAAATCATAAACAAATTGTGCTGTGTCCACATTCATCTGTGACATTCCACCACCAAAACTCAGGATTTCTCCTTACCAGCTGTACATGACCCCCTATTACAGAGGGTCAGTGTATGCATTCAGTAGTTTCTCCCACAGGTCACCGCAGCACACAACACAAGAGATTCCTAAGATACCGACCTCCGGTTCTCATCAATGGGCTCATATGTATAAAAAGAATGGAACACACTCCACATAGTGCATTATATCTTTTTTTAAAATTTATTCCATAAAAAGCAAGTATTGCACTTACATGTATGCAGTTAAAAAATCGCCTGATTACGTCTGGTGTGCCGGCCGTAGCACATTCAACAGACACCCGTCCTTGTTGGAAATATCAGAGGTGACGACAGCGCTCCGCTCCGCCCTACGTCCGTTTCGTAACAGTTTACTTCTTCCTGGGGCCAAGTTGTAGATTAAACAGAGGCAAAGATGGCAGTTTCCTTAGCTGAAAATTATAGGAGGGTTTACTTACACTTTAAAATTCTTCATGAGGTTTGACCAGGGAGGTACTGAGATTTAGTATATAAATATATTCTTAACAAAACATTAATTACTTCTGCTTGAAATAGGCAGGTCAAAGGCTTTAAAGTGTTTTGCGTTGAATGGACGCTTGTGAGACAGTTATTTTGGGGTCTGAGCTATTCAGCTGAGTGACGAACCAGGTAAATCTTCATGCATGCGTCCGCTGCTCCAGGTGAACCCGCACCTGGCTATGTGGTCTGTAAGGTCTGGGGTGCAAGCCCAGTTGTAGCTGAAGTATACTAAACAAAATTCAAGATGGCTGCACACTCAAATGAAGAATCCGAAAATAGCCTTTATTCATCACCACATATAAAAGCAACACAGATGTACAAACAGGGGAGGAAAGAGGTTAACACGTTTCACACTATAGCAGTGCTTTATCAAAAACTTGGTTTTGATAAAGCACTGCTACCGTGTAAGACGAGTTAACCTCTTTCCTCCCCTGTTTGTACATCTGTGTTGCTTTTAACTGTGGTGAATATTAAAGGATATTTTCAGATTCTTAATTCGAGTGTGCAGCCATCTGGATATTTGTTTAGCAGGTAAATCGTCAGGTCTAGCAGAAAATGTTTTTCTGAGCGAGCTGACTAGTGGAGAATAAAGCAGTGTTTTACTGTAATAGTTACTTCTGAGTTAGACAACATTCCACTTTGGTCTCTGGGACATTAGTCTAAAGCAATGGCCCTCAAACTGCAGGCCACAAGCTGGATGCAGCCATTTGCTGGCCTTCGTCCAGTCCTCAATTTGAGGCACTATTCCTTCCACTGGCACCAATGATAAGGCACCACCCCTTTCACTGACACCAACAGTGGGGCATCATTCCTTCCACTGACACCAGTGACAGGGAATATAGTATCTAAATGCTATGACTCCTATATTGTATGCAGATTTCACCTTTCCACCTACTAGTCTTAAGATGGAAATACTTTAGAAGGAAAACTCTAGGCTAACGACAACTTGGATGATGCTGGGCAGAACTATAAACATGATGGGGGGGGGGGGGTACATGACATAGACACTGTCTTTGATCTGACTGTTTTGGGCAACCAACTCATGTTGGAGGAACATGAAGACAAGCCTGAGCAACTGCTCTGTGCCATATATGATGAATTAGGAAGGTTAAAAACCTTATTTATTGATACACTCACAAATAGGCAGGCACTGGAGCTGTCCTACTTTTCTGCTTTCCCTTTGCCCCCGAGGGAGTTTGGATTGGGTCTGCAAGTCTGACTGTTCTTAAGTCTACAGGAAGCCTTATGTTTGTACCCCGTTTTTAGCAACTGGTACTCCAGCAAATCCACAGCTGAGCAATTCCACCTTTAAAAAAAAACAAAAACAACAAAATACTGAAAGAACGACTTGCCTGGCTGTTAAGCAAATCCAATTACTACTTTGCAAATCACTGACCTGGAACAATAATACAGGTCAGCTGTTCTGAATTCACTGGCTGCAGCTAATACTTGCGTCAAGCCAGACAACCATGGTTTTAAGCCCGATAGACACTGCAAGTTTTTTTGGTTCAACCCAGACGGTAGAACGAAAAAAAAAAAAAAAACCTGGCAGATCGCTGTACCAACACATGCAATGTTGGGGCGGAGATCTTCCCTGTTGTGCTCTTGTATTCTGACATGGGAACTCCCCCATTGCCAGAATAAACTTATCAGTACTTGCAGTCATTGGCTGCAAGCACTGATCAGATGTTGCTTTTCCAGCAGATCCCTATGACAAAAACTGGTCGTTAGATTGGCTTCTGTTGGACAGACTGCTGTACACACTGACCAAAAGTTGTCCGGTTTCTGCTGAATCTGCTGATTTTTGGACACTGTGACCCAGCTTTAAAAGGAGATCAGCAATGGCTGCCTATGATAATTGTTTTTTTATATACAAATAAAAAATCGTTTTTACACTAAAAAAAGTCAATACAGGATACACCCTTGGCACTGGTTTTGCAGAGCAATTGGGGTTTTCAGAAAGCCTAGCACTAGCTGCTCCCTTTGTAACCATTTTTAACATTTGAAACCCAATACAGAGCAGTATAAACATAGCAAGGGGGGATGGTTCCCTCTAGCGATTCCGCCCTGTAAATAATCCCAGATGTTCTTGATCACTCAGCTTAGTTTTTGCAAACAAGTAAATGGGAGGCCAGACCTCCACTTGCTGGCTCTCACACTCATGGCTAAAGAGGAACTCTAGCTAAAGTACTAAATTCCAGCTAAAATTAAAAAATCTCAATCTCTTTACCAAGGATTGTATTTCCTGCTCCACAGAATATATAGGATTGGGATCCCACTGGACTGCAAAGAGCATTATCACACTCCTGCACGTATAAAAGCCCCCCCCCCCTAATGACCAACAACCTGGTATACTAGAAGAATTAAGTAGTAGGGCTTGAGTTTGGTGTCAGTGCCTAACTTATCACTCCCAGTCTGAACACCGTTGTGCATAAGATGACAATATAAAAACTGATCTTAGGCAGTTATATAGTTTGCCTGGAATTCTGCTTTAAGTTAAACATGGAGAGATTAGTTGGATTTCAACATAATCAAAATAGAATTTAGTGCCCTATATACACACACACACACACACACACACACATGTATCAGCAATGCAATTTCTTTACAAAATCAAAGCAGATTTAGTAGCACTAAATCTACACTTTAACATTTAAAAGCAATTACCGTAATTCTGGATATGATTTATAACATTTACACTCGTATTCATTATGAAGAGGAGATGTGTGCAAAGTGCAACAACTCACAGCAAACAGAGATCACCTTTTACCGATCCGAGTTTAGTAAACTGAACTGAAGGCCGATTTTTTTTTTTTGGGCCACTACATTTTGCACTACTGTCCTTTGCATTCATTTATTGAATAAATCCAAATATCCACAAATTGCGCTCTCTGTTTCCCCACAACCCATATGTCACTACAGGACACAGTATTGAAGTAGAGGCTTGCAGAAATAACCACAGCATATAGCGGGGGGACCAGATTTCCATCACTACAAGAGGTGTGTTGGGTGCTGCAGGTTCTTTTCTTTGTAGGAAGACCTCTTTACAAGTTTTTAATCTAGTGCCAGAGCTACTTAAAAGCGGCTGCTGCTGACTTTTAAAATATGGACACTTACCTGTCCAGCGCGCCCGCGATGACGGCCCGTGCCTCGGATGCTGCCGCCGCCATCTTCGCTAAGGGAATGAGGAAATGAAGCCTTGCGGCTTCACTTCCCGGTTCCTTACTGTGCATGCGCGAGTCGCGCTGCGCAATCAAAATGGTCCCTCTTGTCTTCTGCCCGAAAGTGGGTGCAAATACCTGTATTATACAGGTATCTGCACCCCCCTCTCCCCTGAAAGGTGCCAAATGTGACACCGGAGGGGGGGGGGAGGGTTCCGAAAAGCGGAGGTTCCATTTTTGCTTCCCTTAATGCCCCGCCCCGTACACATGGTCGGATTTTCCGTCGGAATAAACTCCAACCGGTTTTTACGACGCAATTCCATTCAAGCTGTCTTGCATACACACTGTCACACCAAATTCCGATCGTCAAGAACGCGGTGACAAACAACACTACGACAAGCCGAGAAAAATGAAATTCAATGCTTCCTAGCAAGCGTTGACTTGATTCTGAGCATGCGTGGTTTTTAGTTTGTTGGAATTGCATCCAGACGAACAGAAATTCAGTCGGAAACAAAGAGAACATGTTCTTTTTCTAAGTTCGTCGGAATTTCCGACGAAAAAAGCCAGATGGGGCATACACATGGTCGGAATATGCGATGAAAAAATTCCGTCTGACTTATTCCTTTGGAAATTCCGAGCGTGTGTACGCAGCATTAGAGGTTCTTTATAATAATATGTATAAGCATTTTTACACAATGCATACAGAATTGCATAGACTAGATTGTGATTCATTTGTATACATTCTTGATTTTTTTTTTGTGTAAAGCAATATTTGAAAGGCCCCAAAGCAAGAGCTTGGTCACACAACCAGTACCTAACACTTTAGGCCAACAAGCATGTTCTGTACAGGCAATGGTGGCAACAAGTGCCAGTGTGCATAGCTCTGGTACTGAGGTGCTATTAAAAAAAGTGTAAACTCTTTTATTTCAAGTGACAAGAAATGTGAGAGAAGAACAATATGTGAGCTGCGACTTCAGTTTATGAAGAAGAAGGCTTTGGGGTAGCACCCTGATCCTTCCTTTACCCTTTGTTACTTGCTGGCTAAGCACAAGCATGCAGCCAATATGGAAATACTTGTACCAGCAAGGTCCCAAACAATTCTCCAGGTTACACATCTTAAAAAGGTAATTTGTGCTTTAAATGGAAATTCCAAATGTGACACATTAGAATTCATGAGGACTGTAAGGACTTATAAGCGTGCAGATATCATTGCTGGTTAAAATGCAGGACTGCAGGCCAACCAATAACATAAAGTAGGTACTGTAGGGCCCCACTGTATCTCAATAGTCCGACGTGAGTCCTACAACCGACGCATAAACAGTATGCATGTGGTATTGGGAACTTTCAGTTAATTACAAGAGTTCATTGAGGCAGCTGGGGGATTTTTAAGCAATCTGGAAGCTCTCTTTGATTCATAGACCAATGTGCAATGTATGCCACTAATGCAGGTTTTGTACAACTTGGTACAGGAGAAGTAGGGCAGTAAATCACTAAGGAACAAATAGAACACAAAGTTGAACATGCACTTAGTTATAGCTAGACAACTAACAAAGATACTTTGTTGTCCACTTGCACAATGTTGGATAAGAATTCCAAAACCAGTTCCAAACAAGTCGCCCCTGCACCTTACGTTATAACTGATGCTGTATTTCCTGATGGTTCAGGGCTGTTACTGCTCTGTGGATGCTGGATACTTTAAATAAAGAATTTGCAAAAAAATAAATAAAATTCCAGTACCAGTCTGTATAAGTACATAATAGAGAGTTAAAAACCTCCCACAGGAAGCACTGGTTTTATTACAGGTGTAGGTTGATGGGACATGTGGAGTATAACTGTGTACACTGCAGCCCTGCTGCTCCGTTCGAGCACCTCAATGTTCTTCCAGTGACACCCATTTACTTCTCCCGAATTATGGGGGAGATTTACTGAACCTGGTGCACTAAGAATCCGATTCAGCTGTTCATAGTGGCCTATCAGTTTCTAACTTCAGCTTGTTCAGTTAAGCTTTGACAATAAAACATGGAAACTGACTGGTTTCTATGCATAGCTGCACCAGATTTACACACATTTTTTACAGTTTTCGGTTTTACAGTTTTTGGAAATAACCCCCACGTGCCCTTCAATCAGGCATCTTCTCATATCCTGGTAGACAAGAACAGCAGGGGGAGGAGATGATCAGTGGAGTATTGGATGAAAAGGCAAGGCTGCAGGTTTAAAGTAAAACTCCAAAAAACTTTTTAGTTTGAGAGATTTTTTCACTTCCTGTAGTGGTGACATGATAGGAAGTGAAATGCAATCTCCCCAAAATGAGGGAAAAATCGCACCTTTGGGAATTGTCACGAGAACAGATGACTACATCCCCACTACTACTGTTTTGGTTATAATAGTAAAAAGATGCTGGATTTCACCTACTTATAATGGCCAACATGACATATAATGAGAGTGGACCTCCCCAACAAGGACACAGACAGCAATGAAAAACCTTTGTACCTTCCCCAAATTATACAACTTTGTTTGGAGTTATACTTTGAGCACACTTATACAGTGTGCCTGTCCCAAATTCTCAGAATGTAATTGAAGAAAAGCTTGACCATCAGTGGTGAGGAAAGGGGGGAAAAGCATGTTTGTAAGCTGATCTTTGTGCTCCTGAACCTCCATTGAAGAGTCTTGGCTTGAGTTCTTTTTGGAAGATTACAGCCTATGCCTTCAATTCCCTGAATATCACAATTTTACTATTCTGCAAACCTGACACCTAGTAGAGGAAAAAAAAAAAAAGAAAAAAAAAAGAAAAAAAAAAGGAGGTGCAGATCAGAGCAGCTCAAGGGATTTTTGGTAATGTTATGTATCTGACCAGCAGAATAGATAGAACAGATGTGCAAGCAGCCCACCATAGGCCGTTGGTCTTATTCTTGTGGAGTCTTTGCTTTAATGGCTTTGGGAAACATATTGTTTAAATCGATTGTCAGGTTTTCTTAAAAAATAATAAAATAAAAAAACAACAACTGTCCCCCATAATAACCTTTGCACTGTTTCTCTACTTACCTGGCAGTTAGAAGTCCAAACCCTAGTTAAACTCTTGCCCTCATGTAACAGTATGTGGACCTGGTGATTGGCCACTCGGGCCCAAGCACTGTATCCAGGGAAGAAGTCACATGCTCCCTTATATTCAAAAGGCACTAGGCATTAGCCGGGGACTATGATATAGCAACAGAACAAAGGGGGAGGGCAGCAAAGTTAATTATAGAGGAGTCGGGGGGGGGGGGGGTTGTTCTTTAGAGCTAGATGATCGAATCGTACACACCAGCCTATTTTACAGTTCACGGGCTGTTTGAGTTTCCAGCTATGCCCAACTGCAACAACCATTACATGCTGCCATTTTCCTTTTTTTTGCAGCATATGCAGCAAGACTTCCTGCAACAGAAGGTATATAAAACTCCACTGTAGGAGGAGGAGGAGGAGGGGGGGGGGGGGGAGGGGGCGGCTGCAGAGCTGGCACAGATAATTTCAAAACAATAAAGAAGGCATCATGATATGGAACCAAATGTAAAGTGGGCTTGACTGGTTAATCTCTTTTGGTGCACCCAGTAATATACCATCTCTCAGGAGAGCCAAAATATGTTAACATTTTAAACAGTTTTTACAATACACATATTAAAACAAAATAAAATATTTATCAGTTTGCATATTTCAAAGCACAGGATACATACAACTCAATGATATAACATTCACACTGTCTCATCAGAATGCTCTTGATCTTTATCCTCAAACAGCCAATACTACACACATTAGATGGAGCCATGATAACAAGACTCCATGCTTTGATAGACACACACCCACGAGGGCCTCGGAAGAAGAACCGTGATGCATCACAAAGTCTCAAATGATGGTCACCGATATCATAAATCCTCATGATTGTCAGTACTGGAAAGATATAAGAGTGTTGATTTTATATACAAAATAGGACCTGTTCCAGAACACTCTGGTGAAGTAATTCACATATGGAGAATAATTCATTTTTATTTCATGGCAGAAGCGTCCATATTTTGAGTAGGCATACATATCCCCATCCTCGTTCACCACCTGTCAGCAGGAAGAACAGGCGGTCAGAATTATTCATGCAGGTACATAAAGCATTAACTAAAGATATCTATAAATATGCAAATGGCCAACATTTGCTTAATTACGTAACACAAGGAAGCCAGAACTGCCCATATGCAGGCAGAAGTTAACAGATTCACAGTAATCTCAATCATTAAAATATCACAAAAGCTTTAACATGTTAATGTTTCTTTATAAATATTTTCAATCTTTTTTTAATTACAACATTCATTTAAATTAAACCTTGTGATCCTGCTCTAAGGGCTTTTCTTGGGTAACAATGCTTTATCCACATCTCCCAATCATGTTCCTGCATTGTCACCAGGTCTTCTGATGAAGAATACAAGTGGCCATTTCAACACACGTTATACAGACATGACACACAGTCATCACAAACAGGAAACTCATCCTGTGAATTGCTATGAAGCCATCACTGGATTGCATGTTTGACACATTGGGGTTTATTTAACAAAGCTAGAGAGTGAAAAACGAGTCTAGATTCTGCAGAGAAACCAGTCAGATTCTAACCTCAGCTTGTTCAATTAGGCCCCTTTCACACTGGCATGTTTTTCAGGCGGTTTAGCGCTAATAAAGGGATTTTTATAACAGCTTACCTGTAAAATCCTTTTCTTGGAGTACATCACGGGACACAGAGCGACTTAGTCATTACTAATGGGTTATATAGTTTACCTTCAGGTGCTGGCACTGGCAACTTCCAAACCGGAAGTACCCTCCCCTATATAAGCCCCTCCCATCCGGGAGCACCTCAGTTTTGTAGCAAAGCAATAAGTGTCCCAAAAAGAGGGGTGGGAGCTCTGTGTCCCGTGATGTACTCCAAGAAAAGGATTTTACAGGTAAGCTGTTATAAAAATCCCTTTTTCTTTTTCGTACATCACGGGACACAGAGCGACTTAGTCATTACTAATGGGACGTCCCAAAGCAATGCCAAATGAGGGGAGGGATACACTATACATAAGCTGGGCGCCATCAGGCATGAGGCTCTTTTACGGCCTGCAACACACTGCGCCCAAAGGCGACATCCTCCTGACTTCTGACGTCTACCTGGTAGAATCTAGTAAACGTGTGTACTAAGGACCATGTTGTGGCCTTACAGACTTGAGCCAGGGAGGCTTGGTGATGCACTGCCCATGAAGTTCCAACTGCTCTTGTGGAGTGCGCCCTAACTTTGAACGGAGGCGGTCTCCTTTTCAAGCCATAGGCTTGTATTATGACCTGTCGAATCCACTTGGCTAAAGTAGATTTTTGATGCTGCCTGACCCTTTCTGGGGCCTTCCGGCAGAACAAACAAAGTATCCGTTCTACGAATCTGAGCAGTGGCTTTAAGATAAGCTTTAACTGCTCTTACTACATCCAAAGAATGCAATAACTTTTCCTCTACCGAACTAGGTTTGGGGAAAAAGGAAGGAAGAACCACATCTTGGTTCAAATGGAACCTCGATACCACCTTAGGAAGAAGGCTGGATGAGGACGTAATACTACTCTGTCCTTATGGACAACCAGATATGGCTCCTTACAGGACAAGGCGGCTAATTCCGATACTCTTTTAGCCGAACAAATGGCTACTAAGAAAATCAATTTCCTGGTGAAAAAAGAACCAAGGAAATGCGCCGCAATGGTTCAAATGGTTGTTTCTGTAGAACCGACAGAACCAGGTTTAAGTCCCATGGACATATGGGAATACTAACCGGAGGGCTAATACGCATCACTCCTTGTATGAAAGCTTTGACTAATGAATGCAAAGCCAAGGGCCTTTGAAAAAATATTGACAAGGCCGTCTGACCCTTGATAGTACTCAAGGCAAGCTTCCTATGTACAGCCCACTGTAGGAAGTCCAGAATCCTACCTATTACGCACTTACGTGGATGCCATTTCTTGGCCTCAATCCACGTGATGTACGCCTTCTAGATTCTATAATAGATCTGCCTGGATACCGGCTTCCTGGCATTGATCATGGTAGATACCACAGGATTAGAGAGCCCTCTCTTTTTTAGAATGTGGGCTTCAATAGCCAGGCCGTCAAACCTAGGGCTGGTAAGGAAGGGTAGTATATCGGTCCTTGCGAAAGCAGGTCCGGACGATGTGGGAGGGTCCAAGGACTTCCCACTGACATTTTTACAATCTCCGCGTACCATGCCCTTCGGGGCCACGCTGGAGCCACCAGAATCACTGGTTTCTTTTCTACCCTGATTCTGCGGATTAATCGCGGTGGGAATGCATATATCAGCTTGAACTGATCCCAAGGGAACACGAGGGCATCCGAACCGCAAGCTAGGGGATCCTTTGTGCGAGACACAAATCTGTCCACCTTTGCGTTGAATCTGGATGCTAGCAGATCTACATCCGGTGTTCCCCACCGCTGGCATATTGCCTGGAAAACCTCGGGGTGAAGAGACCATTCCCCCGGGCATAATTGCTGGCGACTTAAAAAAGTCTGCTCTCCAATTTTCCACTCCTGGGGTGAAAACCGCGGATATGGCTGTGACATATCTTTCTGCCCATTCCAGGATGCAATTCGCTTCCCTCTGGGCTGCACGACTCCTGGTGCCACCCTGGTGATTGATATATGCCACTGCTGTGGCATTGTCTGATTGAATTCTGACAGGTGACCCTTGGAGTTTGGATGTCCATGCTACTAGGGCATACCGGGCTGCTCGTATCTCTAAGAGATTGGTGGGCAGGGCCTTCTCTGCTTCTGACCACTTGCCCTGGAGAGACCATTGCTCCAGTACTGCCCCCCAGCCTATGAGGCTGGCATCTGTAGTGACCACCTTCCAAGAAACCGGACTGAAGGGTTTCCCTTTTTCCAGATTCTGTGGCACCAACCACCAATGGAGGCTCTTGCGAACGGAAGGGGACAGGGACATTGGTAAGTCTAAAGCCTGAACTTTTTTGTTCCAGGCTGACAGTATGGCCCTCTGCAAGTTCCTTGAATGGAATTGACCGTAGGGTACTGCTTCGAATGAAGCCACCATTTTTCCCAGCAGCCTCATACACAGGCGTATGGATGGTTTTCTTTTTTGTACCCACTAAGTGGGTCAAATCTTTCAAAGACGACACCTTCTCTGGAGGTAAGAAAATCTTTCTCTGATTTGAATCCAGTCTTAGCCCCCAAGTATTCCAGACTTTTGACTGGTTTTAGGGCTGACTTGTCTCGGTTGATAATGCAACCGTGAGATTCCAGATACTTGATTATCTTGTGAACGACCACTTCTAGTTTTTTTCACTGAGTGGTCTATCAGCAACAAGTCGTCTAGATATGCCATTATCGTTACACCTTGTGTTCCTAGTTTGGCCAATCGTAGGGCCAGAATTTTTGTGAACACTCGTGGTGCTGTGGCCAGACCGAAAGGTAAGGCTCTGAACTGAAAATGGCGCCCTTCTACTGCAAAGCGTAGAAATTTCTGGTGGGCCGGACAGATGGGAATATGCAAATAAGCATCCCTTATGTCGATCGAGGCTAACCATTCCTGCCCTTGTAGGGCGGTGGCCACCGATCGGATCGACTCCATCCGAAAAAGTCCTGATATGTAGGAACTTGTTTAGCCCTTTTATATTTAATATGGGCCTCACGTCCCCATTTGGTTTGGGGACTGACAAGGTTCGAGTAAAACCCGAACCCGCTTTCTTCCAAGGGAACCTTCATGATTACCCTTGGAGCAATAGTTGTTCTAGTGCCAGAAGGAGGGATCCACTCTTCTGGGGATCGCTTGGCACGTTTGACCTTATAAAATGGGCAGGAGGAATGTCTTTTAACTCCAGCCTGTATCCCAGATTTACTGCGAAGATCACCCATCTGTCTCTGATGGTGTCCCGCCAGGTCTCTGTGAACAACTGAAGTCTTCCCCTCACCCGATTGAGTGGGGGCAACCCTTCATGACTTGGGGGGAGGTTTTGTACCTCTCTTGACCCAGGGTTTCTTGTTACCCTGTGATTGTCCCTGATTTCTGCCCCCTGGATTTGACCGCGGAGGCCGTCGGAACTGTTTCACAGCCGATGTGCCAGGGACTGGAGAAGTAGGCCTCTTAAAAGAAGGACTTCTACCCTTATTCTTAACCGGCAAGAGTGTACTTTTACCGGCAGAAGTTTTCTGGATATATTTGTCCAGATCTTCTCCAGATAAGCGTTCTCCATGAAATGGGAAGCTAATCAGCAATTTCTTACAGGGAGCTTCAGCAGACCAGTTTTTGAGCCATAGAAGCCTACGCATATGTCTACAGACAGCGTAAAGCGGGATGCCTGTTGGATTGTATCCTTTATGGCGTCCACCGCAACACAAGGCTCTAGGTAGGTCAGCTAGGGCAAGAGCCTGCTGATCTGGTAAGTCCCTTAAGACTTGTTTCAACTGATCTTTCATTGCTTGGCAGACTCCAATCGCTGCTACTGCAGGTTGTGTCACCATGCTTGCTGTAGAGAAAGCAGATTTTAGTAAAGACTCCAATTTTTTTATCGATTGGGTCTTTGAATCATTGGAACATTATCTACTGGACATGTCAGTGATTTATTTACACAAGAGATGGCTGTGTCCACTGTAGGGACCCTCCATTTTTTTATGAACTTATCCTCCATGGGATAGATCACTGGAAATCTCTTGGGGGGAGTAAATATTTTATCAGGATGCTCCCAATCCTGGTAAATAAGCCCTTCCAATAAAGGGTGGATTGGGAAGGAACAGACAGCCTGGGGAGCTTTCAGCGACCCCAGCGAGGAAACCGTAGTGGTTGATGGTTCCGCCAGAGGCATTTTAAATGCTGATCGGACCATGTTAGTCAGAGACTGAACCCATAATCTTTCAGCCTGAGATGCTGAGAAAAGGTTCTTCCACTGTTGATTCCTCTATAACTGAATAAACCTCACCTGATCCCCTTCAGGTAGGTCGATCTCTGTGTGGGGCTGTTCCTCCACTAACAGGCACTCTGAAGGAGGAGACGGAGATCGGACGCGCTTTCCCTGTGACAGGGAAGCAGCGATCAATGCTGTTAATCTCTCTTCCAATCCTCCCAGAGTTGAGGATAAAACCTCCTCTGTTATATATACAGGAGCAGGTGGACTGGGGACAGCCGCAGCACGAGGCACTCCTGCGGGATTCCTACGGCTACTGACCTCTGAATTTTCAGGGGAGATTGGTGCAGTACAAGCATGCCCAATATCCTCAGAGCCTGATGGAGACCCCTTTGGCTTCCTGGAAGACTTATTTCCGGAGCGTCTGGACGACATATCCTTTAAGCACAAAGCTGAGGTATTCCCGTCGTCATACACCAATTTTGCTGGTAATAGTCTAACACAGTTGCTGCTATATACCAGCTGGTGTCCACTAAAGTGCCTTTCTATGGGGATGCCTGCATCAACCGCCTCTGTGTGCCACCGTTTTGTTGCTAGCTCTGTTTGCATCCAGCTGACACTTGTACTGTGTCTTTTATACATGCTGGGACGCCTGCACATGCGCAGAAGCGCCGCGGCGCGCATCGAGCGTCATCCACCCGCCCCGCCCCTTTTTTTTCATAGGAGGCGCGTGCACGCGCCCGTGCGCCATTGGCGCCCTTTTTTGAAACCAAGCAGGGACTAGGAGCCAGGGCCCTTTTTGCCGGAGGGCCTGTGCGGTGGATGAGCGCAGCAACAGGGCAGAGGAACTGGATTCCCACAGAGAAACTTACCAACTGCCTGGATCTTTTGACTTGAGAAAACCAAAGATCCACATGACAAGAAAAATGGACCACAGCGGCCTCTAGTGGTTTAACACAGGTACCGCGGTCCTCTTTTTTTTTTCTTGACTACTATTAAAATTTTACATTTTCCAGTAGTTATAGGCATACACAGATATTAGCGGGAATACCGTTAGGTAACAGACAGAAAGACAAATTAGGCTTGGGGGTCCCCCAATAGAACCAAGTTCCTGGGGGCCCCCACTTACCTGTTCCCCGCCGCAGGACTCTGTTTGGTCCACAGAAGCCCAAACTTCACCTATCACGGCAGGCATTGTAATTAAACCTTCAGGGACCGGGTTCCCAAGGATTCCACTCCCCTGGACCTGTATAGCACCCTGCACAGAAAACATCTTGGTCGTGGGTATGACCAGAGCTCTGGATCCCAGGGTCCAGCCCTCCTAAGAGAGGCATTACAGGCAAAACCTTGCTCTTCTCTTGCAAGGCCCGGGTACCGACCGTTTAGCTATGAAGCTTTTTTGGTGGGATCCGGAACAGCTTACTAAGGCCCGTAAAAGAACCTGTACGCAAGCCCAGGAAAACACATGTTACTCTTTGGCCAACACCTTAGACACTGGCAAAAAACTGAGGTGCTCCCGGATGGGAGGGGCTTATATAGGGGAGGGTACTTCCGGTTTGGAAGTTGCCAGTGCCAGCACCTGAAAGTAAACTATATAACCCATTAGTAATGACTAAGTCGCTCTGTGTCCCGTGATGTACGAAAAAGAAATTAGCGCTGTTATACCGCCTGAAAAAATCGTGCCCTGTAGTCTTCAATGTGAAAGCCCAAAGGCTTTCACACTGAAGCGGTGCGCTAGCAGGACCGCTCCAAAAGTCCTGCTAGCCGCATCTTTACAGCGGTGAAGGAGCGGTGTGTTCACCGCTCCTTTACCGCGGCTGCCCATTGAAATCAATGGGACACCGCGGTAATACCGCCCGCAAACCGCGGCAATAGCCGCGGTTTGCGGGCGGTATTAACCCTTTTTCGGCCGCTAGCGGGGGTTGAATTCACCCCGCTAGCGGCCGCATACCGCGGTGATAATGACGGTATAGCGGCGCTGAAAATCGTGCCGCTATACCGCCACCGCACCTGCCCGCCCCAGTGTGAAAGGGGCCTTAGGATTGGCAATAAAAGCTGGAAGCCGATTGATTTCTATGCAGAAGTGGGACTGATTTTGCACTCTCCAGCTTTAGTAAATAAACCCCATAGTGCTTTATCAAACAAAATGTCATTCCCTTGGAATTCACATCTACTTAAAAAAAAAAAAAAATTATGGTGTTCATATAACAAGTTACTTCAACATATTATTGAAGGTTTTTTCTCAGGCCCATTTAGAAGGATGATGAGCTGCATCATTCAGATAGAGCTTCTCATTTCACACTGGTATGTGTGTTACTGCACCCATGAGAAAGCCTCAATTCAGCCGTATAGATGAGCAAACCTTCCATTCACACAGCGCGGGAAGGTGAAGTAACAGACACATGCAGGGAGGTCTTCTCATTTGTCATGTAGTCTCCAATGCACATTTGTACTTTTAACTGTGCTGTATATGAATGGCAGCTCTGTACATCCATAAAGATGAAAAGATCCTGTCGTATAGTAGGAAAATGTGTATAAGTACCAGGTGGTGAGCTGCATCTTGCAAACTTGGTTAATCAATCACTGGAATAAGACGCTATTGAATAACGGTCCCCAAACTATAGCCCAGTGGCTGGTTGCAGCTTCCTGTACAATGACTTCAATGCTGGGAGGCTTTTTCTACCATCACCAATCCAGGTGGGGGTACCTTTTCCTACTCCCAATGACACCCAGGGGATATTTTGCTTCTCCTACAGACACCAGAACTTTATGGGGGGAGGGGGCTGATTTTACTATTCCCACTGATACCAATACTGGATGATTTTACCATTTCCACTGGAGGATTTTACTATTCCCACTGATACCAATGCTGAGGGGGGGGGGGGGATGTACTGTAACTACTCTGACTGACACTACTGCTAGGGAGGCTTTTACTATTCTCCTGGATATCAATGCTGAGGGGCATTTACTTCTCTCACTGACACCAATACTGGGGTGGGGGCCTTTTATTACTTCCACAGACCACCAACATGGGGGCATCTGTGATTCCAATTGACCACTGATCCTGGATGTGCTGCCATATTTTTGTGTAGGACTGAACAGGCATCTAAGGGATATTTTTCCCCCTTAGATATGTCTGTCCAACATTTCGGATAAAGGCTTTAATTCTTTATCAGACCTTTGCTCCTTTGATTAAGTTAACAGGATTGTCCATATCAACAAGCAAAGCATGCCAAAAACCCCAAGCTAGGAATTTACCGCCGGATCATTTTGGATCATTATTATTACTTTTGAACTGAGATGATCTAGTGTTGGATCTACCATATCTATAAATATGCATGGTCAGGGTATCTGCTTTTGACCACTGGATGGTACCTTAACACCCAAATGCTCTCTAAGATCTATGGGTAGCTTGATTTACTCAACGATTGCTCTCTCTGGGTAAGTGGAAAGATTTCAAAGAAAGGTAGTGATGATAAATATGGAGGCAGTCATGGCTGACCTTCTGAAAATGCTAGTTACCTGGCTATTATTCTGTCCCACTCATCCCAATATAATACTCAAACTTTAGGTTTGGGAGGACCAGCAGGTTTATGTCAGACATTAACCATTTACTGGTCTTGAAAGCTTGTAGCTTTGCTTTTAGTAAGTGTCAGACAACTGAAGTCTGTGGGTCACCTCTGAAAGCAGGGAAGTTTTGGAAATCATGAACATCAAACAAAGCATGCTATGCTGCCCCTGAGATCACAAGCCAATCAAACTATGCATATGATTGTTGCAAAGTCCATCTGGTCTTTAACTACAATTATGGAAGCCCCACTACCGACATGCAATGAGGAATGAATCATTGAACAATTGCAAGGAGTCATCATTAATTTGTTTGATAAGCCAGTGATGTCAGTAAGCAGGGCTGGTAATCCCAGCTAATCAGACATTGGAATCAATGATGACCCGTTTGACTTTTATAGGGAGTGCAGTCAGAAACAAATAAAAAGGCCTTAAATCAAAGCAACACTTACTCTTTTGGGAACTTTTGCATTTCCCCTGCTACATTATATTGGTGAAACTGTTTTATGGAAAGGTAAACTTACATGATCATTTGCAATATCAAGCAAATCTTTTACTCTGCAGCCCTTGATTCCAGCTACCTCATTACAGATTGAATCTTCGATCACCACATAGTTTGCTTTATAAGAGGTTAAGATCTTATAGATGTCTTCTGCTGACCTCATACTATAGATCTGATAAACCTGCAAGACAAAAAGAAAAGTACATATGATACAAAAACAGAGCTGTGAGAGCAAAATTTCTAAAAAATGAGTTCCTAATTCATCCAACTGATGATCTGGCTCCCTCTAGTGGCCTATCAAAGAAACGTTTTTAAAGAGACACCAACATGAATGCAATTTGTGTTTATTCAATGATCAAGGGGAAGGTTATCTTATACATGTTTTATACCAAGCAAGCGCCAAATCTCCCATTATTTAAACTATATATATATATATAACAACATAATCTAACTATTGTATATCTATGACAATGCCTCCAGAATTCTTGCTGAATGACTTCAGATAGAACATCTAGTACAGGCCAGGCCATTCTGATAATGCACTGTATTCCAGATTGTATTATAATTTAGAAAGGCTTTGCAACTTTTTAAAGACACCCCTGCGATGAAAGTGTCAATGAAAACAGAAGCTTTCAGAAGTAAAAAATTGTACTTAACCACTTGCCTACAGGGCATTTTCACCCCCTTCCTGCCCAGGCCAATTTTCAGCTTTCAGCGCTGTCGCACTTTGAATGACAATTGCGCGGCCATGCAATACTGTACCCAAATGACATTTTTATCATTTTTTTCCACACAAATAGAGCTTTCTTTTGGTGGAACTTAATCACCACTGGGTTTTAAATTTTTTGCCAAATAAACTAAAAAATACTAAAAACTTTGAAAAAAAAAACTTTTCATAGTTTGTTATAAAAATGTTGCAAACTGGTTATTTTTCTCTTTCCCTTATGTGCACTGATGAGGCTGCACTCATGAGGCGGCACTTGTGGGCACTGATGAGGAGGCACACATTGGAAGCACAGGTGGGCACTGGTGGGACTGCACTTATAATCAGGACACTGATAATCAGTGCCCTGATTATCAGTGTAGATGTCCCTTTTAGAGATGCCGATTATCGACTCTCTTCTCCAATTGGGGAATATATTAAGTACTCAAAGAGTGAAAAATAGGACTTTGCAGGCAACACACAGAACATAGGGTACAAAAATAATTTTATTATCACAAAAATGTTAAACAAGAATTAAAAGACCATACGGTGTATATAAAGTGACAGTGGAGAGTCCCTTGAACGTCGACGCGTTTCGCCGTGAGGCTTCGTCAGGACGGACAAATAGGGGGGGACGATTACAAACACACTTGGGACAAAATCTCACTATCTGAAATGAGATATATACAAATTAGTATATGGTATATACAATTAAAAAACACAAAAAATGGTGTAAAAAACATCCTTGGTGCTATGTGGCCACCCATCCACCCCTCCCTGCGCAGCAAAAGATCCAAACGCCATTAAATCCCGAGGTAGAAGAATGCAAAAATACCTTGGAGGACACTCCAGATAGCAAAAAAATGTTCACCAGACTATCAATACCGTCTGGGATTGGGTGTGTATATATGATCTGTTAGAGATAAGTAAGAGCATATAGAAATATATATGTATATTTCAGTAAAGGCTTTACATTATTATATATAGAAAAAATGTAGGTTACAGTTATATACAGTTATTACCTGTAGGTCACACAGTAAGAAATCGCAGGGAAAAATCCACGGAAAAATAGTTGGACAGACTAGATACTTGCAGCTACAACTAGCTTGACAGATCTAAAGGGACCAAAAGACTGTAATCAGATATGTATTAAAGCCCAAAATATATATGTCTACAAGATCAAAAAATAAAGAATTACCATCTGTATCCAGGCAGAATTGCCAAAGCGGGGGTATAAGACGTTGTGGTAATGAGGTTCTCAAAAGCCAAAACTGAGCATTCACAATGGAAGTGCAGGTAAGTCAGCCAGTGTAATAGGGATTCTGCCACTATACAGAGTCTAAAACAAGAATACAGGCTTAAATGTTTGAAGATGTTTAAATAGAGCAAATAGTGTCCAAAATGGACCACCGTGATGTACACCGTGCTTCTTACCTGACTATTGAACACCGCAGTGCTAGCCCCCGGGAGTCAGCCTCGTGCTGAACACAAGGAAAGACTCCCATTAGTGTCATTCTTATAGTGCCAGATCGCGCCAAAAAGCGGGCATTAGCGTGCGGCGCAATAACGTCATACATCTGCGTCATGCGCATTGGCGTCATCGCAGCAGTGCGCCGCAAACAAAAACCGGAAGCGGCACATACGCCATCTTACAAAAGGGAAAGAGGCAGGGAAAGACATAGGAGCGTCGCACTCAGAACACACAGAGTGTCCAGCGCATCATCTTGTAGAGAAAAGAAAGAGGCAGGACTGCACAGTACTAGTAGTGCTAACAAGGCCATCTGCTGGAGAGAAAATAGCACATTGAATTAAGGCATTGGTAGTGGCGATTACCATCAAAAATAAAGAATGCATAGTAAAGGTAGTGCTTACAAAGCCCTGTGCTAAGAAGATAGCACAGTGAATTAAGGCACTGGGCATGGCAATTACCATCAAGGGTAGAAAGTGCGCAGAAAGGAGGGGGTAGGCACCAGAGAGCACACAAGGATATCGTACAATTTAACATATATATATATATATATAGTGATACAATACACATATTATAAATCTCAATATAGATAAATGTTCCTTGGAACATTAGTTCCATTCTGTGCGTTGTACATATTGTTGATATCAGTTCATAAGGCTCTGTCATTACTCAGCAGAGCAATCCAAATGTAGAAAGTCTTCTTTTGATTTTGTGTTGGACTATTTAGAAACCCTTTAGTGAGGAATGGAATAATCTCTCTGAACAGAAAGGAACAGAGAGACATTTCAATCAAGTGGAGGTAAATATATTCCAGAAACATCTTACATGGGGTAGGGAAAAACGGCAGCATTTGGAGAGGGAACCATGACAGGAAATAGTAAAGATGTTACAGAAATGGTTTAAAACTGACCATGTCATTTAGACCCGGATACTGGGTGGCTTTTAATTTATATACCCATTCCGTTTCTTTTTGGAGGACCCTTTGGTCAAAATTACCTCCCCGTGGGTCCTCATAGACCCGCTCCAGGGCGGCAACCTTAAAGACCTGGGGTTCATAGCGGTGCCTGAACGCCACATGATGACCAATAGTGGTGTTCAGGAGACCACTTGTTGCATAGTATACATGATCTTTGATCCTTCTCCAGAAAGCTCGGATTGTTTTGCCGATGTAGAAGGATCCACAGCAGCAAAAAATAATGTAGATAATCCCCTTGGTCTGACATGTAACATGGCGTTTCAAAACATGAACCTGACCATTAGGTAGAGTAATCCTAGGGCCCTCAATTAGAAGGTCACAGTAGTCACAGTGGCCACACCTATAGAGTCCCTTCACCTCCTGGAGTGTGCTATCCAATCGCCTGTAATTGCTCTGTACCAGACGATCACGAATCGAGTTGGCTCGTCGAAAGGTAATTTCTGGACTAGTTCCAATGTACTTTTTTAGGACACTGTCGGCAGCCAAAATGTGCCAGTGTTTTTGCATGATTGTCCTGATTTGAGCATGCTGGTCAGAGTATGTAGTTATAAATCTCACTACATCAGGGGTGTTCTTTTTGGGAGTTCTAGCCAATATAGCATTCCTAGGTCTCATGAGGGCTTTTCTATAGGCAATCTTGAGACAATTTTTGCTATATCCCCTTGTTTTTAGACGTGTGTATAGGAGATCGGCTTCCTCTTTGAATTTAATATCGTCGGTGCAGTTCCGTCTTAGACATAGGTACTGCCCGAATGGTATACTTTGAATCAGGGAGCGGGGGTGCGAACTCGTCGCATGTAGGATAGTATTACCTGCCGTAGGCTTATGATACAAGGTGGTTTTAATTACACCACCTCCTGTGACATAGATCAATATGTCCAGATATGCAATCTTTACCTGACTATAAGCCATAGTAAATTTAAGATTGTATCTATTGGTACTCAGCATCTGCATGAACTCATTTAAGGAGGTGAGCGATCCCGCCCATAGCATCAACACGTCATCAATATAACGAAACCACCCCAGAACAAAACAAAAAAGGTGACCAAATTCATCATTGGAAAAAAGTTCACGCTCCCACCCCCCCAGGTACAGGTTCGCATATGAAGGCGCACAACATGTGCCCATTGCGACCCCCTGTACCTGGAGGAGGTGGGACCCATCGACCGAGAAGACATTTTTGGCGCGATCTGGCACTATAAGAATGACACTAATGGGAGTCTTTCCTTGTGTTCAGCACGAGGCTGACTCCCGGGGGCTAGCACTGCGGCGTTCAATAGTCAGGTAAGAAGCACTGTGTACATCACGGTGGTCCATTTTGGACACTATTTGCTCTATTTAAACATCTTCAAACATTTAAGCCTGTATTCTTGTTTTAGACTCTGTATAGTGGCAGAATCCCTATTACACTGGCTGACTTACCTGCACTTCCATTGTGAATGCTCAGTTTTGGCTTTTGAGAACCTCATTACCACAACGTCTTATACCCCCGCTTTGGCAATTCTGCCTGGATACAGATGGTAATTCTTTATTTTTTGATCTTGTAGACATATATTTTGGGCTTTAATACATATCTGATTACAGTCTTTTGGTCCCTTTAGATCTGTCAAGCTAGTTGTAGCTGCAAGTATCTAGTCTGTCCAACTATTTTTCCGTGGATTTTTCTCTGCGATTTCTTACGGTGTGACCTACGGGTAACAACTGTATACAACTGTAACCTACATTTTTTCTATATATAATAATGTAAAGCCTTTACTGAAATATACATATATATTTCTATATGCTCTTACTTATCTCTAACAGATCATATATACACAACCAATCCCAGACGGTATTGATAGTCTGGTGAACAATTTTTTGCTATCTGGAGTGTCCTCCAAGGTATTTTTGCATTCTTCTACCTCGGGGTTTAATGGCGTTTGGATCTTTTACTGCGCAGGGAGGGGTGGATGGGTGGCCACATAGCACCAAGGATGTTTTTTACACCATTTTTTATGTTTTTTAATTGTATATACCATATACTAATTTGTATATATCTCATTTCAGATAGTGAGATTTTGTCCCAAGTGTGTTTGTAATCGTCCCCCCCTATTTGTCCGTCCTGACGAAGCCTCACGGCGAAACGCGTCGACGTTCAAGGGACTCTCCACTGTCACTTTTTATACACTGTATGGTCTTTTAATTCTTGTTTAACATTTTTGTGATAATAAAATTATTTTTGTACCCTATGTTCTGTGTGTTGCCTGCAAAGTCCTATTTTTCACTCTTTGAGTACTTAATATATTCCCTAATTTTTGGATGTGGCAATGTGAGTGCTCCCCCCCCCATCCCCCTTTTTTTCATATCTCTTCTCCAATCCTCATGCTGTCAAGCATGAGGAAAGGAGTGCTGAATAACCGGCATCTGTTTACCTCTGTGATCAACTGTGATTGGACAGAGCTGATCATGTGGTAAAGAGCCGCCGATTGACTCTTTACCTCAATCTGTGATCAGCAGTGTCTGGAGGATACTGCCATCACAAAACGTGCCGTCCAGAACTAGACAACCGCGCTGTAGCCGCCATTGGGCCATAGCACGGTCTTGCACAGAGCAGCCCCAGGCCTCCTCTTCTGGGGTCCCTCTCCAATGTTTCTGGCTCCTCCTCTTCGGCAAGTGCCCCCATTGGGGCACTTATGCTGGCTCAATCATGAGCTGTGCTGCCTACATCAATAGACACAGACAGAACGAATTGGCCCTGCCACCGCTCTCTTGTCACAAGATTTCACTGACAGCAGCAGGAGCCAATGACTCCCGCTGCTGTCTCTTTCCTGTGAGGAGAGAGAGAGAGTGTAGAGATCCACTGCTCTTAGGCAAAGTGCTGGATCAAAATTGGACTGCATTAAGGTAAAAAATCTTAAGTCTTTAGAACCACTTTAATGCAAACTCTCTAGACAGAAGCGTGCAGGGGAGCTACTGAAACGCTCTCAAGCACAACAACAATGATCAGAGTGCTCCAAATTTCTGACTACAGGGACAACATCTCAGGCTTAACCCAGTCTCAGTGTGTGTTCACCACTGCAAGCTCTTACAGGTCTGTTGCTGCTCAATTCCTAAACAGTATACAGACATACCCCACTTTTAAGTACACAATGGGACCAGAGCATATATGTAAAACGAAAATGTACTTAAAGTGAAGCAATACCCTTTTCACTTCTGGGGGGTCAGGGGCTGTAGGGGGGGGGGGGGGGGGATTAGGGCATATAGTGGAGGGCCATGGGCTGTAGTGAGGGGGTCAGGGAGTAAAGTTTATAGTACTGTACAGTAATCCACTTATGTTTAGGCGGGCAACTCTGGGCATGGCTGGCGGGCAACTCTGGGCATGGCTGGCGGGCGGGAACTTCACTGGCGACAACTCTGGTTGCCAGCTCCGCCTCTTCCAGGCCATACTGCGGCTGCGCGACGTGGGTTGTCTGTACTTGCGAGGTACTTTATGTACACTCGCGGGTATGTCCGTACCCGTAAGTGTACTTAAAGCAGGGTATGCCTGTAGTATAGAAATTGTATACATTACATGTTCATTCCTCTTCATCAGTTCTTCGTCATTGTACACGGGCAAACTTGTCACCATCCATCCGGTACAGAGTTTTATGGCACCCATCAGCTGAGGACTCCCAGCAAACACTGCAGCCAAAGGAGCCTGGCCTCTACAAGCAAAATCACAAAGAAACGTCTATTATTTATCATTATATACATGACAGAATCCTCTCATTAGTGTGCCATTATTTGTCAGTAGCATCACCTTATAGAAAAATAGAAAAAATTAATAAATGTACAAACAAGAAATGCCATTGCACTTGCTGTGATACAGTGAAAAAGAAGAGTAGAGCTCATGGAGACACAGCCATGCTCCCACACCATCTCTCCACTGTCAGTAACCTTGCTCCATTGTTTAATGTCTGACTTCAATACTTTATGAGTCTTTGACCTGGACCAAGCATGCAGCTACTGTAAATTTCTCATGTCTAGATTTGTTCTGGGTTAATGACTGAAGCATTAACCCACTGCATCGGCACCACTGCCAGGCCATTAAAATGTTCTCAAAAGAGGAATCAGTAATGTCAGCCTACATATTTCTTTGACAGGTCAACTTTACAGAGAACAAGTCACAAAAGGGTTTAAGCTAGTATCTGAACATTTAGTCTTAGATATCTTTCATAGCTGGGCCTGTATAACGTATGTATCCTATTATTAGGCTAGTCTTCATTTATCTTACAGTGTATCTAAACACCTGAAACAAAAATGTAATGTATTGCAGCTTAGCAATCTTTAGCCCCGGTTCACACTGCTGCGACTCGTCATGCGAGTTGAGAGTTCAAAGTTGTATGACAAGTCGCGCACCATTAACGGCAATGGAACCGTTCTAATTGGTGCGACTCAAGTTGCTCTGACTTAGAAAAAGGTTCCTGCACTACTTTGGTGTGACTTCAACACGACTTGCATTGACTTCTGTTAAAGAAGTCGTATGCATGCTGCGATGAAGTTGCGCAGGGATGTCGGATTCAAAGTCGTGTGATTTGGAAGCCACGGCAGTGTGAACAAGGGCTTAGATGTGGTAGCTGCATTGGTTTTTTTTTTCAGGCTTCTTGTTCTAGGGTGACAATGTTCACTCATTGTACCGTATCTATGAGGGAGCAGCTCTGTCACCCTCAGACAGCGAGTGTGTATGCCCTCATGCCCACTGGATGCTTTTCTATCTCTCCTAGAAATCTTTCCTCCTGGCAGGGGCGTATTGAAAGAAAAAATGCTGGACACTTGTAAAAGTGTGTAACGTGTTTAGGCATGTCTAGCTGTGTCAAGTGTTTGGGCATTAATTAATTTCATTAGCCAGAATAATAAATTATTCTGGTCACTGAAATGAATTAACGCTCAAGCGATAAACACGCCTAGCGTTTAGACGTGTTTGCACGTGTTTAGAAGCATCAAGCGTTTTTTCTGGAAATAAGTCTGCTACTCCTGAACTGACAGGGAGTTTTCTTTCCTGTCTCTAAACGCCAAGTTGTACATTGACACATAGGCTAACATGAACGGGAGTTTAGAGGCAGGAAAAAAAAAACAGCAGGTACCCCCAGGACCAGCTGAAAAAACATCCGGTGCGCATGAGGCCTAAAGACTACAGAGCACCTCACCTCCTCCTCTCCATAATATATGGGGGTGTTCTGCAGTTCACAGAGGTGAACTGGCCACCAGCTTCAGATAAGGCAGCAGACTGAACAGGAGGACAATACCGGATTTCCGACTGGATCAATTTTTGGCCCTTAGCAAAAAGATTTAATAAAACATTTTCAACTATATATTTAACAGATCAAAAGGTAAATAGAATTTTTGTTATGGTTTACATACATCTTAAGATGGTGCTTAGAGACAAGATTCAAAGCTAAAAGGCCAATGTGGCTTCTAACAAGGTGATAAAAGCAGAAGTAAAAATGTTGGCAGGTACAATTTTTATGATAGAATAGACTCACTCTGCATGTCTCCTTTGTTATACTTACTTCTCCCTACCTATCATCGTCTATAGGCCCATGCAGAGCTCAGCGAACAGCTTCAGCACAGTCGTGTGCTGAGACAAAGTAACTTCCATGTGCAGGAATTTCATCAACCCAGCCTGGCCAATCAAGAGGCAGATGGCTCCGAACTTGGAAAATTACTGAGAGAAAATGTAAGCGCTGTCGGCGGAGGGAAGTGCCAACATTGTAGTGCTTGAAGGGATCACTTGCATGGTAAGTCTGCCATAATATCATATGCTTACTAGCTAGATCCTGGGTTCCCAAAATATTTTATTGTGGTGGTTTTACTTCCTTTTAGAGGCTAGCCCCACTCTTTGCACCATGTTACACCCACAAACTATTCCCCCTTTGTGATGGTGTGCAGGGGTTCTTCTCCCCCACAGCAGCGGTCACTTTTGAAATTGGCACATTGTCCCATTCACAAAGAGCCGTGAACGAATAAACTACAAATCCTGTCCGCCTCTGTGGCAGTTCTTCATGGAACAAGAGTGCTGTAATCACCAAACTCGTCCATTGACATTTCCTTCAGCTCTCCAACTGAAAGCCCGTACCTCAGTATGGACAGAGAGCTGGAGGAAGAGTCTGCAGGAGCCAGGTATATGCACCTGCGATCCACTGATTGTGAATGCATTGCTCTGCAGGCTTCTATGGGAAAATAATAAATACACTTCTTCCCTGCAAATGTGTGTAAATGTATTACTTTTTTTTTTTTTTTTTTTTAAAAGGTCAACTTGGCTTTTAACAATATACACTCTACACTTTAAAAAAAAACTTTCAGCAAACAAACTTTAGCCCTGGAATATCTGATCATGGTTAAGCAGACATTCATTGCTACTCTGACTCACTTCAATGCAGTAAAACCTGTATTATTTATGGAACAAAGATCAGCACAGCTGCGGATGACGAAGCATTGTGTACTAAACATTGAATAATTCAATGTTTAGTACACAAGGCACATTCTACAAAACTTATTTTGAACCTATGGTATGTGTAGATATAAATGTTCAAACATACAATTTTGGCTTAAAGACCTATAATTAAACTCAATAGAAGGATAAAATGTCCTGCAAAATAATTATGGAAATGTCCAAAAGAAATGTCTTGCTTATTTGTAAAAGGTTAGGTGTACTAAAGATTATACAAAAAGGGATCATTCGGCGTTGGCGGGGTTAAAGCTGATCGGAGACAAACACAGAAGGCAGAGGGTGGGGTTGTGGCTTTTATGTTTTGCCCAAAATAGAATTAAGTCTAAATGAAAAAAAAAAAACAGAAAAGGACAGAGTGAGACGACTTTCACAATCAGAAGATCTCAAGAAATGCGTTTAACAAATCCCATTAAAACTATGCTGTCTGCAAAGGGTGCAATTGACTTTTAATTATACAGAAAGGAACACAGTAATTAAAGAAAGGAAGAATACATTTACAAATCTGCTAAGCTCTGTGGTGCCCTTTACACCAGTGGTTCTCAACCTCAGTTCTCAAGTACCCCCAACAGGCCATGTTTTGGGAACTTCCCTTAGATAAAATAGCTCTTATCAATACTACGCCATTGATATTGATTTAAAGCAGCTGTGCAAAGTAAAGGAAAACCTGGAAAAATGGCCCATTGGGGGTACTTGAGGACTGAGTTTGAGAACCACTGCTTTATACAATATGTAAGCTCCCAAAAAAAAAAAAAAAAAAAGTTGCTGTCAGCCCCACCATTAGGATACTTTCACACTGGGGCCACACTGCATCAGCAGTAAAGCGCTGCTCATTTTAGCAGCGCTTTACCGTTGTTTTAGCAACGCTTTTCGGTCGCTAGTGGGGTGCTTTTAACCCCTGCTAGCGGCCGAAGAAAGGGTTAAAACCGCCCTTGTTGCGGCACTTCTGAAGCACTGCCCATGCATTCCAATGGGCAGAGGAGGTTTAGGAGCGCTGTATACAGTGCGCCCAAAGATGCTGCTTGCAGGACTTTTTTGCGTCCTGCAAGTGCACCGCCCCAGTGCGAAAGCACTCAGGCTTTCACACTGGGGAGACATGGGAGGCGATTTTCAGGCGCTATTTTTAGCGCAAAAATGCATGAAAAACGTTTTTTGGGTGTAAAAGCAGCTTAACTGTTACTTCCTTACTTCCAGGGCCTTAGGCTCCATTCACACTTCCCGATTTGGAATTGCAGGCAGCATGACTGTTATTCTGTCTGCAATTCCAAATTGCGTGGCAATCGCTGCACAACATGTGGCCTGCGTTTGGGTGCCATTATTCTTTAATGGCACCCCAAAAGATCAGTGATTCTGCCGAAATTGTCACATGACAGGATCACATGGCATCCCGCACCTTAAAAAAATCGCATGAAGCTTGTCGCCCCAAAAGGAGTAGGAGCTTCTTTTCAGATGACAAACGTGCATAGGGCAACCCATTCAACTGATGGCCATATGTGACATGCAAATCACTCAAATAAAGTTGTAAGCAAAAACGCTTGTTCCCACAACATAAAAGTGTGAATGCAGGGTCATGCATTACCCCTGAAATGAATACACAGGGCAGCTAGTTCTATTCAATCAACAGGCATACACTGTAACTCTTTGAGTTATGATACAAATGTGTTTTTAATTTTTGCTTTTTTCTAAGAGAAACTGTGCCGTAAAAAGAGGCAGACAGAGGGCAAAGGAATAGTCACCAGTATTACCCATTATTTCCCTGTAGCTTATTGTTCCCCATTACTGACCTACCAAGCCTTGTTCTGCACTGTGCATCTCTGTGGAGGTGGCCATCTTGGTAGAGGCAGAGCTTTGCATCCCCATGTCAGAACCTCCAGCATAGAGAACTATGAGCAAAGCCTCATTCTAAATCTCCAGAGGCTAGCAGCCAGAGGCAGCAATATCTTAGATCTCACACGACAAACATACAGCTATGAAGCTCTAGGCAAAGGCGAGCTCAACCCGTGACCCACGGAGCCCTCGGATGTGGCCTGCGACCTCAAACTGAGGAAGCGCATGCCCGGGTCCGACAACCTGGTGATCGCAGCACATCATTGTGAAAGCCACTTTATAGGGGGCTCAGATATTAAGGGCTTGTTTATATTTGTGCTTTGGGCGCGGTAAAACCCCATAGTTCATTGTGGCCCGTGACCGGTTACCATATCACTTAGTGCCGGTTCACACAGGGGCAACACGACTTCCAGCGCGACTTTGCGAGGCGACTTCAGCGCGACTTGGAGCGACTTACAACGCGACTTCAAGTCGCCTCCAGGACAGGCAACTTTGCCAGTGGCCAATCAAAGAATAATCAGCTCTGTGGGAGGGAGGGGTTTTGCCTGAGAAAACAAATTTTCTCTTCCTGTAAAGTTGCTTCAGTTAAGACAGTGATCCCACTTTGGAGGTAATTTTCATTGAAATCAATGGGTACAAGTTGCCTACAAGTTGCCTAGAAGTCGCACAGGAACTTTTTATGAAGTCGGAGCGACTTCAGTAGTGTACATTAAGACGGCTCTCATTCACTTCAATTGAATTTCTCATGTCGCGCGACTTGGGGCGACACAAGTCAGATCCCAAGTCGCGAAAGTGTGAACCGCCACTTAAAGTATAACTAAAGGCAAAACTATTTTTTAGCTTTGAACAAAGTGCAGAGGGATTAGAACACTTGCCAGGTTTTTATTGTGGTCTGTGACCCCGTTAGGGAGATTCACCATCTATTTATCCTGCTTACCATTATCATTGAAAGGAAAAGTACATCAGAAATTTTGGGTTGTCCTCAGAAAAGTAAGGCTTCATGTACACGGAACGTTGTTCAACCTCTCCTGAACAATTTAACTTGACAACTAGAAACCGGTGTCTAAAAACGGCCGTTTAGCCGCATTTGCATCTAGAAGCGTTTAAAAGAAAAAAGGTCTGTAAACAAAATGTTGCTACACGCGAGTTACCACGTTTAGCCGCGTTTGGCACTTGAAATGCCTCTAAACTCAGCTTCTGAACGCATTTTTTTGGGTTCCAGAAAATGCCTCTAAACTCAACTGCCTAGAGACGACTATAAATGCCCCCTGTGTACATGTACTGATAAGATAACAGAGGAGAGTTCAGCAGTTGAAAAAAATGACCAACTGCTCCTAAACGTCCGTTTACCAGCAGCAGTGTACATGAGGCCTAATAGAGGGGACACTAATTCTGGTGACCTGGGGGTCCTCAAGAAATTTCCCTCACTTCCTGTTTGGCTGTGAGACAGGAAGTGAAGGAAATCTACACAAAGGGACACAGATGGTGAAAAAAAAGTTTTGCCTATAGTTCTACTTTAAGTGGCCCACACTCTTCAAAAGGTTGAGCACCCCTGGCCAAGGCACACCCACATAGCAGGAAGTGCACTGCTATTTTTTTTTAGGGAACTTCCAGAAAAAAGTAGATTTTGCAGGGGACTGCTAAAGCTCAATTAACATTTCTAGATGTTCCCTAGAATATAGTAAATTTACAGTTTTTGAAGCTCAGGTCTAATTTAAAGCTCTGCATCTTGCAAAGAATGCTGCCGAGGTTCACCTTTGCTGGTGTACTACCTCCCACAATCCGTTTTACTGTAATAGAGCATTCTGAAGTTCTTCTTTAATGAACCCAGTGTAGGCTTTTCATGTACAGCTATGCTGCACACTTCTATTAACATGCATTATACATCTGTATTAGTTAGCACTGACTGTACAGTGTGCGAGAAAAGATGACAGCGCTATAGAATTATTAAATACATTCCTTTTTTGTGTTGCTTTTACTATTGCCATTTGTGGGAAACATCGTAGCATTTCTTACTTTATCCAGTTCATGAGCTCCACGGTGTCAGACTCATAGTGTTCCTCCAGTTCTGATAACTCACTGACAATTCTGGGTATGAACTGTTATTGAAAGCAAAAACACAAACTATGAGGTAACAGCCTGTTTATTACATTCTACTAACCTGTATGTGTAATAAGGAGCTATATTTATTAAAATGGTTCTTCCAATTCTTATATATAAATGCTAACTGTACACCTAACCTACAAAATATCTGCAGTCATTACAGATGATTTTACCTGATGACTAGTTTTCTTGTTATAAATGGGGTCTCCTTCCCTGTTAATAGTGTAAAGTGCCAGCCCGGTGTCATTGTGAAAACAAACCTGCCCAATACATCCTTCCAACGTCATCAGTGACTATGCGGTTCATGTGCAGTTAGAAGTGTCCAATTTGTACCTGTACCTGTGATAGGTACAGCTTAAAGCACAATTTAAAATCCCTGAACTCTGGGCATAAAAACCTTTTTTTTATCCTACCTAAAACATCCTGACACTGATACTAATTAAATTTTTAGTTTTTTAATCCTATCTAAAAAACAGAGACCTCGACCCAAGTCAAACTGTGATCTACTTATTTTACATTTTTCTCCTCTAGCAGGAGAAAGACGCAATGGTGTTGAGTGCAAAATCTGCTACAGCTGTGCATTGTAGCCAATCAGCTTGTTTAATTAAGCTTTGACAAAAATAAATAATAGAAGCTGGTTTCTATGCAGAGCTACACCAGATTTTGAACTCTAGGTTTAGTAAATCAACCCCAATATCTTTTCCTCCATTCAAGAAGAGGAAAAAAACACAGGAGCGGGCTGCACAGTGACTGACCACTGTGATAGCCAATCAGAGGCTTTTACAGCAATCAGGCTTCTCAGTTCCCGATCAGTAGTATGGGATGTGGGGCTCTCGGTGAGAGGCCGGTCCTTGTGTGCGCTCCCAGCACAAACACATGTACGCATATATGTGGCCCCACGGAATATGTGTGTGTGTGTGTGTGTGTGTGTGCGTGTGCGTGTGCGTGCGTGTGTGCGCGACAGAAAGGGGTTAAGGTAATTAAGACATTTAAGAAAAAGTTGCAGCAATAAACATATCTGGGGTTTAGTTATGTCAATGGAATTACATTTTAAATTGAAATATCCTGAAATATGTCATAATATTTAGAATATAAAACACAGCAATACATTGTATCGAAATGCCTTCTGTATATTTTCTACTTTGAGAACTTCTATCTTGCCTTGGCTCGTCTTCCCAAAGGCCAGATGTAAGGAGGTATCAATGTACAATACTGCAACAGTCAAATCCACTAATATGGTCTTGGAATTTGACCCCGATTGACGATTGTTCCCAGCTCCTGGTCATTATTAACGACATTTATACAGGCTGCTTAGGCTGCCTTTGGTTTGTGTATTGCTCTGCCTTATTAGTGGTGTTCTGTAATGCCCTGTCTTACTTTCTCATATGGAGTTGTCATATATTCTTTCCATTGTGTTTTCTATTATAATGCCCGATTCCTTGAACATTAAATAAATAAAAAATAAATAAATCCACTGACCCTTAAAGTCAGGATGTTCTAGTAACATTTGGGCCTATGAATGACCTTACCTCTCTCCATAAGCTGAAGCCAATCACTGTGGGGACAGCTGCACTTAAGATGAAAGCCTATAAAACAAGGACAGAAAGAGTTGATGTGTCAAAGCTGAGATTTAGTGTACATACCTGTATACCTAATGGGGTGTGGGGTTGATTTACTAAAACTGGAGTGTGCAAAATCTGGTGCAGCTCTGCATAGAAACCAATCAGCTTCCATTTTTTATTTTGTCAAAGCTTAGTTGAAGAAGCTGAAGTTAGAAGCTGATTGGCTACCATGCACAACTGCACCAGATTTTGAACACTCCAGTTTTAGTAAATCAACCCCAATAAATTGATCAGTAATGTAAACAGGTAGGACATGTTAATAAATGTGCTCCTTATGGATTAATCTAATAAAGCATTAAATAAAATAATGCAGCTCTGTAGGGAGGCTGTCTTTCATGACACTAGTACAGTTTAAAGAGGAAGTAAACACCTGTGTCCTTTGCAATTCTACTAAGAAATTCAACGTTACTTGGGATCCATGGATACGTTTATCTATCTACACCTTAAAGCGCTTCTGGCTGACCATCTCCCTAACGTTCCTATCTCTTCTTTCCTCTCTCCCTTTTTTTTTTTCTCTTTTTTTTTTTCTTCTTTCCTCTCTTTTAAAAACAAAAAATGTTTATTTGGTTATTGTTGCTAACTATAAGATGCTCTGACAGAACTTATATATCTATGCTGACATGATATTAGTATAAATGTACACAGGGGTTCCCCTTTTCCCTCCCTCTCCCTACCCTTTCCAATACCCCCCCTTTTTCTCCCTCCTCTGCTCTTTACAACATGCATCTTTCTCCCTGTGCAAGTCACTCCTAATGCTCTACGTTAACATAGCTTGATGGGACAACCTACACCCGGTCCCTAGTCGATCAGGGATGTATTTTTTCCTATACAGTGAATGATTTCACATCCGAAAAAATAGGACATTTTTTTGTTCTCATGTCATGTTAGTGGGTACTCCCACCAAACGCACTTTATGTTGAGTTTTCTCTGTTTCTTATTCAAAGGTTCTATATTTGTGACTATTTGAATGACTTGTACTACCTGAAGGTGCTCGATTTTCACTTCCGTTTTTGTCACTTGTGCCTTATACGGCATTGTTACTTCAATAAACATATTGAAATATAAAGAGGAAGTAAACACAGACGGGTTTTACTTACTCTTTTGCTGTGTGTAAACCCTGCAAATGAAAAGCATAACGGGCTAGTATGCATCATTATATTACACTTACCTGCAAACGAAGCCCGCGCCGTCCGCTGTGCACTGCCCGCCCATCTTCACCCCTCTTCTTTACGGGGCCGCGGACTCCAGCTCTGTGACTGGCCGGAGCCGCGAGACGTCACTCCCGCGCAGGCAGTGGAGCCGTCAGTCACAGCACACGCTGGGGAAGAAACGGCATGGAAGTCCGTTTCTTCACAGTGCATGCGACGATGACGACATTGGTGCACTACAAGTGAAATATCTCCTAAACGGCGCATGTTTAGGAGATATTTCCACTATCTATAGGTAAACCTTATTATAGGCTTACCTATAGATAAAAGAAAGACAAAAGGGTTTACAACCACTTTAAGACTAATGTGGATTTCTTACCATCAGGACTGGATGTACAGTTTTCACACGGATCCACCTGAGCAGTGTAATCCACATCTCGGGGGAACAAACACCAAAGGCAGCAAGGACACAGACATAAGGCGTCCACAAGTACTTCACTCTGAAAATACAAACCTTCACGTATTACCTTAAGCATTACATGGTAATAGTAACTATTGCTATAATCATAACAATATAATGATGCATATCTCTAACAACGGGCCCTACGTTCCACAGATTCTTTAGCAATACAGGTTGCCCAAGTCTGTTGAATGTAATCTGCTATTTTTTATTTTGAACCTATACACAGCGAAGGCAGTCAGTCTGTATAACATCCACAATACAAACACAAAAATTCAGAGGCTCTTACCCCTCAAAGGTCATAGCAAGGGAGCCCAGGAGAAGACTTTGGATGACATGGTAGATGACCTCTGGCCTTTCTCCTATCCGTCCTTCTCTAGCGAGGATATGAGCACTTACAGGCACACCACTGTAAGAAGAATATTGAACTTAAGACATAAAGCATATCATAGCTAAAGTACAGCAACTTCAGGCAAGGAAGACTATGAGTGAAAGCAACCAGTGAACTACTAATATTATCCAGTATGTGCAGGGGAATTTACCAAAACTGGAGCAGACTGAAATTGGAGCAGCTGTGCATAGTAACCAATCAGCTTGTTTAGATAAGCTGGAAGCTGGTTTTCATGCACAGCTGCTCCAGCCTCTGGTTGCTCGAGTATTAGTAGATTCTCCACTGTGACTGTGAAAAGCCCACTAAATACATTTTTAAAAAATGGCCTCGGAGGCACTTGGAATCCTCTGGGATGAGTTCATAGCAACAGTACACAAGAGACTTAAAGAGGAACTGCAGTCTGCTCACATAATTTGTAATAAAAACATCTATTCTGAAGCTTCCCTCCAACCACTTTGCATATTATTTTATATATACTGTGATTTTGTACTTGCCAAATATGCTGCAGAAATCTCCCTCCACCGAGTCTGGCTGCAACCATTTTAACTGTGGGCAGCTGAAGCTGCTGCCTTGCCTGTTCACTTCCTGGATTTACACAGTCACACCTCCAGCTCTGCAGCTCTCATTGGCCCTCTTATGACTTATCCCCCCTCCCTTCCTGGCAAACTCTCATGAGAGTGAGAGAGAGAGCGCTGTGCATGCTGTCATAAGCCTAGGCTTTTTTCCAGACAAGAAACAGGAAGTTGGCTGTATAAGGTGTTTACAGGCAGAAAAAAAATGTTTTACTATCCAAAGTTAAAACAGCAAAGGCAGGAGATTTAATAGATAGAAAGATGATAAAAAAATGACTGAAGGTCCGCTTTAAGCAGCCCACAGAAGACTCGATTTGCTTTCCTTCCACCACAGCTGGCAGGAGAGAAAATGTGCTTGATTCCCCTTATCAACACAGTCAGTGTTGATGGGGGGGGGGGGGGGAGCCTCCCACAGCGCTATTGTTTTATGACAGTGGTGGGGTGGGGGGGCAGCAGAACACAATGATGATGGATTGACTTGGGTACAATCAGCCTGACCATACATGGATCGAATCTTGGCCGGTCCCTGCTAAACCACCCAAATTTTGATCAATGTATGGCTAATTTAAGTCTTACCTCGATAAGTACGATAAATCATGGCTAATCAGACCATGTATCTATCACTGAAGAACAGTTTATCAATGTATTGTTGCAATTGCAATTCAAATGTGATCAGATCTGAGAGCCACTGCAGGAGCCTACACGTTTTTTCTGGCTTCCCAACGGATTCTCCTTAAGAGAGATTTGTGGTCCGACTATGAACATTTAGGAATTTACATATTCCTAAGTAAATAAAATAAGCTTTAAAGAAGCCCTTACTGCTGGAGGCACGGTGGAGAAATTCACCATCAAAATTCATAGGAGATCAGTGAAGTAGTATTGTGTCTCAGCATTCTCGCTCTCAATGCTCTCCTCTTCTGTGTACCTGCTCTGTTGTTTTTTTAGTGATTAAAAGTCTCTCAGGCTGCCAAGTCAGTGCTGACAAGAGAGAAGGAAAATTAGATAAGCTGTGTGTTTGTGATAAATTTGAGTATGAATTGCTCCACAGTGCAAGCAGCTACAGAGGTCAGTGGAGGGCTTGTTATAAAGCCTATTTACAAATTATAAACATGCAAATATTTGAATGTCAATAGTCTGGCCACTGTTGCACTTTAAAAGCAATGTAGAAGAGTTTGTACAGGTCAACAGTTATAGTGACCATTGTAAAAGTCAGGGTACTAAAGAGATTGTTATTTTTATAGGAAAAAAACCGAGACCTTACAAACATGTTACACTTGCCTGCCCTGTGCAGTGGATTTGTACAGAGCAGCCCAGATCCTCCTCTTTCCGTGTCTCTCTTCGGTGCTCCTGGACCCTCCCTTTCTTTGAGTGCCCCCACAGCAAGCAGCTTGCTATGAGGGCACCCGAGCCGAGCTGCAACGCCCTGTGTCAGGCTTAGGCAAGTATTAGGGGGGCTGATGCACACAGGCTTTTTATCTTAATGCAAAGGAGGGAGTTCCAGCAGATTGACAGCCTCAGCTCTGTTCCTGTGAGCTGTGTGAAGGGGGTGTGTCCCTTCCCTCCAATCAGCTCTCAGAGCTCTGCAGAGTAACTTCAGCTCAACACCCCCTTCTTTCTGAACTCTTAGACAAGCTTTATATATTCTGGGCTTTGAAAAGATGTAGAGAAGAGAATAATGCAGATAAATAGGTACAACTTATGCAGTAGGATTTGTTTCATCTCTGTGTATCACCTGAGGCCAGTCACTTCACTGGGTATATGTAACGGTTTAAAACTACTTTAATGCTTTTTTTCTGAAGCAGGGAATTTCTTACCAAATTCTTTTAAATATTCCCTGGCATATGGAGCATAGGCAGATGAGCAAGACAATGATGTAGAAGGGCAACAAGGAAGACTGAGTGAGCCGTATAAGGTAATCCTGAGATGGTGGCTGGAAGGACTCCTGGCAAAGCAGCCAATTCACTGTGAAGTTTCTATGGTACAAAAAAATGTCAATACGGTCAAGGGCAAATCACAACCTGGCAAATTAATCCAAACTCCAGCCAAAATATATTTCTTTAGATCTGGCTGGAGTAAAAAAAAAAAACTTTAGGACATTTCTAAGCTCTTTAACCATTTGCCACTCTCCTACATGTAAAAATCATCATTATTTTGATAGAAAATTACCCAGGACCCCCAATTTTTATATATATAAATATATATATATATATATATATAAAAAAAACATACATACATAATAAATATTTTTTTTTTTTAGCAGAGACCCTAGGGAATAAAATGTCAGTCATTACAATTTTTTCATTGTTAATACTTCTGTGTTCCCACTGCAAACATTTGGCCGACCAGGCTTCCTATTTAGCAATCAAAACAACAACACTGGCAGCAATAAAAATTTGACAAAGGTTTTGACTAAGTGAGTATTTTGAATGTTAGGAGCCCATTCACACAGGGGCAACTTTGGATCCAACTCCAAATCACCCCAGGTCGCCCCTAGTTGCCTCAAGTCGCGCTGGCTGAGGAAATCAATGTAAGTGAATGGAGCCATCTTAATGCACACTACTGCAGTCGCTCCGACTTCACAAAAGGTCCCTGTACTACTTCAATCCGACTCCTAGGCGACCTGTAACCATTCATTTCAATGGGAGTCGCCTCTCACTGTCTTAATAGGAGCAACTCTCCAGGAAGAGAAAATACATTTCTCAGGTAAACCTCTCCCTCCCCCTCTCACAGAGCTGATTCTTGTTTGATTGGCCACTGGAATGTCTCCTGTCCTGCAGGCAACTTGAAGTTGCCTTGTAAGTAGCTCCAGGTCGAGCTGTGATTCATTCTCAAGTCGTGTCTGAGTTGCCTCATAAAATCGCGCTGGAAGTCGTGTTGCCCCTGTGTGAATGGGCTCGAGTTACATCCTACAAAAACTTCAACAAAAAGTTTCTTGGACATAACAACATTGTTTTAATACAATTTATTTTAATTATTTACTTTACATGTAGATCAAAAGGTTTGACCTTTGATCTGCATGTGACAGCACTTAAAAAGGAACCATACAAGTAAAAGAATATATACACATTTTTTAAATATATTCCTATTTACCTCTTATTAACCAATAGCTAAAGCTAATCAATATTCAATAACACCTTCCTCCCCTACTCCCTTTAGCAATTATTTTTCTGCTGATGTATTTTTCTATTTGTTTTACCATTAATATTTTATTGTTAGTGGTTTGTTTTTAATTTGTTTTGTTTGCTATTTCAGAACAACATCATTTTTTTTTTAGCAACATTTAAAAAAAAAAAATCATTTTTTTCATTTGCAAATAACTTTGCTATGGTTTGAGCCAGAAACATAATTTTAAATAAATTCAATGATATACTATTTACAATTTATAGTAAAAGGTACATTAATAAAACCAAAAACGCTAGGGAAACAAAGGGCAATTTTTTTGTATATCTTTTGTTGATAGACAGAAGATACATTTATTTTTTTGGGGAAAATCAATATTACAAAAAAAGCCTAGTATGTCCCCAAAACTATGTATAGCATGTCACAAAAGTTATACAAGCGGTACACTCACTACTTTACATTGTAGCAAAGTGTCATTTCTTTAGTGTTGTCACATGAAAAGATGTAATAAAATGCGAGGGGTGTACTCACTTTTGTGAGATACTGTATATATTGCTTTATTATCCTATGTAAATGACAAAGTTATCATCCAAATAAACAGGCCCCTGGGGGAAATGTAAACATTGCTGTGGTCCATAAAGGGTATACAGTTACAAGAGCTAAAGTACTTTGTCTACTCTACCCAACTAATTGAAAAAAATCTGAGAAAAAAAAGTTTATCAAAAAGATTTTGGCCTTGTTTGGCTTTATGTTTAACATAAAGAAAATTCTGTTCCACTTACTTAGTCATGTTCAGTCCAAACTTTACTTCAAGAGATTTCAAAAGTTGCCGGTTTTCTTTATGAGGAATTACAGTCTTAAAATTAAAAAAATATAAATCTTTAGATTTTCAGTCTTATGTTAGGCAAAGAGGAATAATTCAGAAGCTGGGTGGATAACTCCTTGTGATCCTGAACTTTACAATTAGCTAAAATGGACCTTTCATCCATCAGTGTATATAAAATTACTATCCAATGGTGGAAGAATTGGTGAACTCAGCCCGGTGTTGATGAAAACATACTAGAAAATATTTAACAAGTAAGAACAGAAATATAGAAGCTCCAGAGCTGCCATTCCTATTCTTTATTCACTGCTTGGTATGTAACTGACCTTGGACAAGTACCAGGTGTCATGTCTGGTTTCTTGAAGCTGAACTCTGGGAAAAATCTAAAGTCGTATTAAAGGTTTGGCTTTTAAAAACAAAAAAACAAACATGTTATACTTACCTGCTCTCCGCAATGGTTTTGCACAGAGCAGCCCCGATCCTATTCTTCTCGGGTCCCCCGCCGGCACTCCTGGCTCTTCCCCCTTGATCAGTGCCCCCCATAGCAAGCTGCTTGCTATGGGGGCACTGGTATGTGCTCGCTCCCGAGCCCTGGTCTATGTGTCCATAAGACACATAGAGCTGCAGCTTGGACCCACCCCTTCCTCATTGGCTCACTGGCTGTGATTGACAGCAGTGGGAGCCAATGGCTCTACTGCTGTCTCAGCCAATGAGGAGAGGGAGTTCATCAACATCTGAGCGTCTTGTGCACATCGCTGGATCCAGAGGGGGCTCAGGTGAGTATAAGGGAGCATCTCTGCGGGGAGCAGCACATAGAAGGATTTTTACCTTCATGCATAGAATGCATGAAGGTAAAAAAAACTTCAGTTTTTACAACCATTTTAACCTTCCAGTGGGGCTTTCCTAGCGGGTTAAATGCTCTTTTTTTTAGGGTACTATTAAAAAGCAGTTTTACTTACCTTATTCCTCACTCCTGCAGGCTTCCTCCTCTCTGTGCAAGCAGCCCCCCAATGCTGCTTGTATTCACCACTCCATTGCTCACAGGCACTCGGACACTGTCATGTACAAGGCACAATTGCTGACTCTGCATTGCAAGTGAGGACACGGAGGGCCCACCCATACCCCTAAGTTGCAAACGGAAGAGGAAAGTCCCAGCTGCCAGCAGAGCGAGAGATAATGTAAAGAAAACTTAAGCTAGGCTTAGTCCACCCAAAATCAATGGTAGTGTTTTGTGTGGCTACCCGAGGTTTGAATAACCCCACTGGTGCTTAGAAACGATATTTCGTAATCATAATCATAATAGACTATCACACAACTGCTTCAGATATAGGAAAAGTAGCATTTTTGATAATGTGTTAATTTGTGTAGCTGTGCTTTAATTTTTCTTGTAAGTAAAATGTCATACAAGTGCTATTCTCAGTACAAGACTACTTACCCTTATCAAATAATGCAGGGATACAGAAATAGTAAATGCCAAGTAAAAGTACATTATCTTCATCACTTTCGCTCTGAATGTGCCCTTTTTCACTCCAACCTAAAAAATAGTGAAAGTATAAGGTTAACTGACATGCAAGAAACGAGAGGGAAGGCTTTTAGTGATGGGTCATCCTCAGCAGAAGGAAGATCTCTTTTAAAGTGGATGTAAACCTGATTCATTAAATTTGAGCTAAGTACATATATCTGTAGTGTTTTCTTATCTCTTCCCAAAGCCCTAAGTCCAGTGGCTTTCTCCTGCTCATTTCTTCTGTTATCAGCCTGATAACTCCTGACAAGTTCTCAGTCAACTGTGATAAAACCAGGCTGATATGTGTGTCAGGGCGGGTGCTATAAATAGATTAGCAGAGAGCTGGTCTATTCACAGCACAGCTTTGCAAGTCTCTGCCTATGTGGAGGGGGGTGTGTGCCTTTCCTTCAGTGCGCTGTCTCACAGTGTATGGCAAGAATCCACACTCACAGATAAATAAGGAAGAGAAAATTCCAGCAGGACGTGTACTTTCTAAACAGTATATATAAAGTTGAAGACAGCAGATATACATGTAAAGAAGGAAATGAAAAAATGCGCCTACTAAGTGCAGTATGTAAATAAAAACATTTAATTTGATAAAAGATTCAGCCAAATGGCTACTCACAGGACAGCAGACAAAACTGCGCATAGAATGGTGTATATGGGGTTACACAAAGGGATGTCATTCATCTGTTCTGGAAGTCTCCTGCGATGGTAACAGCTCCGCAGCAGAGGTGGTCCGGTGGGAGCGTGAGGTTTGTTTAACAGCCGGCAGCGCCCGAATCCTTGGCACTAGGATGTGCGTTTCACCCAGCTGATATTGCCTCTCACTCTTGTGTTTGGCTCAAGAGCCATTTAAACCTCACAATGGGTTAAAAACGACCATCCAATGTATAACTGCGATTCAAATCAGGATCTCTGATAGGCTGTTCAGTTGTGTTGTTGACACACCACTTTATGAAATAAAATGACCTTCTGTTCTGGTGACAAACCAAATAAATGCATGAAGCAACCACCTGTGCTACTCACCAGAACAGAAGGTTATTTTATTTCATAAAGTGGTGTGTCAACAACACAACTGAACAGCCTATCAGAGATCATGATTTGAATCACAGTTATACATTGGATGGTCGTTTTTAACCCATTGTGAGGTTTAAATAGCTCTTGAGCCAAACACGAGAGGGAGAGGCAATATCAGCTGGGTGAAACGCACATCGTAGTGCCAAGGATTCCGGCGCTGCCAGCTGTTACACAAACATCACGCTCCCTCCGGTACAGCCGAAGACACCACCCCACCGGACCACCTCTGCAGCGGAGCTGTTACCATCGCAGGCGACTTCCAGAACAGATGAATGACATCCCTTTGTGTAACCCCATATACACCATTCTATGCACAGTTTTGTCTGCTGTCCTGTGAGTAGCCATTTGGCTGAATCTTTTATCAAATTAAATGTTTTTATTTACATACTACACTTAGTAGGCGCATTTTTCTTTTCCTTCTTTGCCATTACAGAGTCGCTTCACTCTTCAAAGTGCTGCCAACAGTGCATATGTAACATCACCATTATTACTATGGACTTTATTACTATTATTATTTCTCCATTGGGACTTTCCTAATATCATTTTTAATATCATTGTTGTTATTACTTATAGTATGTTATATATATTCTATACCCTCCCCCATTAGTATTTGTGTAACTTTTGGCTTGCTCATTGCGCCGTCATCCTGTTTGATATACATGTAAAACTTATGTAGGAGGATTTGTTTAATCTCTGTGTATCATCTGAGGCTTTTCACTTCACTGGGTATATGTGAGGGTTTACATCCACTTTAAAAAGGGACTTTGACCAATCTGACATTATCTGGGATTGTAATGTCACAGCTAGTTTCAGGTGAAGGGCAGGGCCCTCCAACAAGAACAGAGCTCCAACCACTTATCAATTGGTCCTTTAGGACAGCCATGTCCTCTACTGAAAAAGAAAGTGCTCTGTTAATGCAGGGCTCTGTCAGATCCACAGTGGCAATAGACCACTTTTGCACAAAATCCTCACTAAATGCATACAAGACTAATTGGTGTTTTAAGTATAAGTTTACCTTTAAAAAATAAATGCACATCTTTTTTGCAGGTGAAAAAAAAAAATAGGATTTTTATAACAGCTTACCTGTAAAATCCTTTTCTTGGAGTACACCACGGGACACAGAGCTAGTCATTACATAATGGGTTAAGGGTCACCAGCGGTGATTGGACACTGGCACAACCAATGGAAGACAGTTCCCCTCCATATAACCCCTCCCATCAGGGAAGTACCTCAGTTTTGTAGCAAAGCAGTAAGGTTCCCATAAGAAGGGGGGGACCTCTGTGTCCCGTGGTGTACTCCAAGAAAAGGATTTTACAGGTAAGCTGTTATAAAAATCCTATTTTCTTTATCGTACACCACGGGACACAGAGCTAGTCATTACATAATGGGACGTCCCAGAGCAATGCTCATATGAAGGGGGGGAGACACAGATCAAAACAGGCCGCTTGCGGACCAGAAGCCCTATACTGCTGCCTGCAGCACACTTCGCCCAAAGGCGGAATCCTCATGTCCTTTCACATCTATTTGATAGAATTTGGAAAATGTATGGACTGAAGACCAAGTTGCAGCTTTACAGATCTGAGCCATCGAAGCCTGGTGGTGCACTGCCCATGAAGCACCTATCGCCCTGGTAGAGTGCGCCTTAACAGGAAAAGGAGGAGTCCTGTTCTTTAAACCATAAGCTTGAATAATTACTTGTCTAATCCACCTGGAAATGGTGGATTTTGATACCGCTTGGCCCTTCTTGGGCCCATCTGGTAAAATAAACAAAACATCTGTTTTACGTATCTGAGCGGTTGCTTGCAGATACACCTTTACCGCTCTCACTAGATCTAGAGAGTGTAATAATTTTTCCCCCGCCGTCCGCGGGTTTGGAAAAAAGGAAGGCAGAACAATGTCTTGATTCAAGTGAAAAGCCGACACCACCTTAGGTAGAAAAGCCGGATGGGGTCGTAGTACGATTTTGTCCTTGTGACAAATTAGATAAGGCTCTTTACAAGAAAGAGCTGCTAGCTCTGATACTCTCCTAGCAGAAGCTACAGCAATCAGAAAGGCCAACTTCCTACTCAATATAATTAAAGGAATATGGCGAATAGGTTCAAAAGGTTGCTTTTGCAACACTGACAATACCAAATTCAAATCCCATGGACACAAGGGAGTCCTAACTGGAGGATTTATCCTCAGTACCCCCTTAATGAATGTCCGAACTAGGGAGTGAGATGCCAATGGTCTCTGAAAGAAGACTGATAGAGCCGATATTTGCCCTTTGATGGTGCTAAGGGCTAAATTCATATCCACTCCTAACTGGCAAAAGCAAGAATCCTACTTATTTCATATTTCTGAGGATTCCAACATCTGGATTCACACCAGGAAATGTATGCTCTCCAGACTCTATGATAGATGAGTCTGGAGGCTGGCTTTCTAGCATTAATGAGCGTAGAAAGAGCCGGACCAGAGACCCCTCTCTTTTTAAAAATGTGGGTCTCAGCAGCCAGGCCGTCAACTTTAGCCTTTGTAAGGAAGGGTGGAATACTGGACCCTGTGACAGCAGGTCGTGTCGATTCCTATCGCCGTTTTTACAATCTCGGCGTACCAAGGCCTCCTGGGCCAGTTTGGGGCCACTAGGATTACTGGTATTCCCTCCTCCTTGATCCTGCGAAGCAGTCTTTGTAGAAGAGGGATCGGAGGGAATGCCTAGATCAGTGAGAACTGATTCCATGGAGTTATTAGAGCGTCTGTATTATTAGAGCGTCTGTCCCGTAGGCTAGAGGATCTCTCGTTCTGGACACAAAGTTGTCCAATTTCTTGTTGAACCTGGCAGCTAGCAGGTCTACATCTGGGTTTCCCCATCTCAGACATATGGCCTGAAAGATCTCGGGGTAAAGAGACCACTCCCTGGTAGCAGCTGCTGACGACTCAGGTAGTCTGCTTGCCAATTTTCCATCCCTGGAATGAAGATTGCAGAAAGGCAAGGTACATGCTCTTCTGCCCATGCCAGGATCCGGTTCACCTCTCTTTGGGCTGCCCGACTGCGGGTGCCTCCTTGGTGATTGATGTAAGCTACTGCAGTAGCATTGTCGGATTGAACCCGAACTGGGTAGCCCTGTAACCTGTATGTCCAGGTTTTGAGGGCTAGATACACCGCCCGGATCTCTAGCACATTGATGGGCAGGATCCCCTGAGTCTTGGCCCAGGTTCCCTGGGTAGAAGCCTCCTCGAATACTGCACCCCAGCCCGATAGGCTGGCATCCCTAGATACCACCTTCCAGGCCACTGGGAGGAAGGACTTTCCCTTCCGTAAATTCCTGGCTTCTAGCCACCAATCGAAGCTGTGGCGTACTTGTGAGGACAGGCGCATGGGTATATCCAGAGCTTGGCTCTTCCTGTTCCAGGAGGCTAAAATATTGCCTTGAAGTAGTCTCGAATGAAACTGGGCGTAAGGGACCGCCTCGAAGGAGGCTACCATCTTTCCCAATAGTCTCATGCAAAGGCGAATAGACGGCCTCTTGTTTGCTTTGACCTTGTGGATCAGGTCTTTCAGAGACTGTATCTTCGGTTCTGGCAGGTATACCCCGTTTTGGGCTGTATCTATGATCATGCCCAGGTACCCTATCCTTCTTTGGGCCTGGAGAGAGGATTTTTATAAATTTATAATCCATCCTAAATGCTCCAGGTATCCTACTGTAGTGTGTACAGCGTGACCCAATCCGTCCTTTGACTGATCTATTACTAGTAGATCGTCCAGATAGGCTGTTACCGCAATGCCCCGTGTTCTTAGGTTTGCTAACAGAGGAGCTAGCACCTTTGTGAATACTATGGGCGCGGTGGCTACACCAAACGGCAGAGCCACAAATTGAAAGTGGCGATCTTCTACCGCAAACCTTAGGAATCTTTGGTGAGCGGGGAGGATGGGTATGTGTAAATGTGCGTCCTTGATATCTATGGGCGCCATGAATTTTCCGCCCTTTAAAGTGGCGGCCACGGATCGGATCGTTTCCATTCGAAAATGGCGATCGTTCAGGAACCGATTTAGGGATTTTAGATCCAGGATGGGTCTGACATCTCCATTTGGCTTTGGAATCACAAAGAGGTTTGAGTAAAAACCTGAACCTCGCTCTTTTTGGGGTACGTCTTTAACTACCCCTTGAGCCATTAAGTGATTCAAACCTTTGAAGAAGGATTCTCTTTTTTGTGGATCCTTGGAGAGTCTTGAACCTCGGAATTGAGAAGATGGGATCTCTCGAAATTCCAGTTTGTACCCTGAGGATATTGTGGATACTACCCAATTGTCCTGGATTTCTGACCACCAAGTCGCTCAGAACTGACAAAGCCTTCCTCCCACTCGGCCGAGCGGGGGCGCCCCTTCACTGAGAGGCTTTGGGGGCTTGCTTATTAGCTCTTGCACCCCACGCTTCTTGTTCTTCTGAGCTTGCCCCTTGGCTTTTGTGGGCGGCTAAAACAGGCCGCCGCCACTGGTTGGAGTCAGATTTCCCGGGAGCTGGGGAGAGAGCGTTTAAAACAAGATCTCTTGTTTTACTTTCTCTCAGGTAAAAGTCGTTTTACCACTTGATCTTCTGTATATATTTTTCTAAATCTTCCCCAAATAGGCGTTCGCCATGGAACGGGAACTTGCCAACAGCTTTTTGCATGGGGTCTCCGCTGACCAATGCTTAAGCCAAAGTACTCTGCGCATCTGTACCAGCTGGAGTGTAAGGCGTGATGCCTGTATGATAGAATCTCTCATGGCATCCACTGTGAAGCATAAGGCTTTAGGCAAATTTTCCCAATTTCTAGCCTGCTCTGAAGGCAGTTCCTTCAGCCCCTGCTTTACCTGTTGGCTGATGACCTGACCCATACCGACTGCTGCTACTGCAGGTTGGGTAATTGAGCCGGCCAAAAGGAAGGAGGATTTCAACTTCCTCTCAGAAGGATCTTTTAAACCCTTGTACATTATCCACCGGACATGTCAGGTTTTTATTTACACAAGAAATAGCCGCAACTACCGCAGGCAGGCTCCATTTCTTTAAAAAAAAAAATTCCCCCATAGGATAAAGAATGTTAAACCTTTTTGGAGGTGAGAAACGCTTATCTGGATGTTGCCAGTTTGCGTATATTAGATCCTCTAGTAACGGATGAACCGGGAAGGAGCATGCACCTTGCAGGGATCTTAATGACCCTAGGGAGGAGACAGGTAATTCCGTTACCTCCGCAGAGGTTAACTTAAATGCACTGCTATAGCATTGTACCTGTGACCTTAAAATCTGGCTCCTCATCCTCTGCTGATGTAGCCTCCTCCTCCTCATCCTCCTCCCTCAGGTACTTCTGAAGGGAGGTCCAATACTGGAAGAGACCTGCTTCGCTTATTGTCCCTTTTTAGAGGACTTAGCGATTAAGGTAGCAATTTTTTCCTCCAGATTATTTAGGGCAGCTGATAAAGTGTCCTCAGTGACATATACAGGCCCAGGCTTCACTGGGGAAGCCGCCATACCTGACAGAGGTAATGGCTCATCCTGAACAGGTGCATTTAGCAACACAGGAGAGAAAGGTACCGAGTCAGCACAGTTAGAGCCTCCTCTCAGGCGGTGGTGCTTTCTTATCTCTTTCTGTCCGTATTACTTCCCCTGGAAGGCTTACTGTTTAGACAAAATACAAGGTACCTAAATGCATATACTACCGTGTTCAGTTTAGCAAATACATTAAGTATGCAACTTTTAACACATAACTATGCATAACATGGATGTCTTCTAGGAAGTACCCAATCCAACCACATGGAGTCTTACGTCCCTGTATAGCTGCTGTGTTTCTCTGCCAGGAATAAGAGAACTAACGAGCTTGCTTGCTGCTGCAGTGCTTCTCACACTGACAGTCTTTTAAATTTGGCGCCGTTTCTGTGCCTGCGCGCGCCACGTGCCCGCGCACGCCTTCGCCCCCCCCCTCCGATAAAGCGTGCTCCCGCGCGCGGCCCTTAGCGCTATGGCGGTGGCCATAGTGAGAGAGGACTCTCATCAGCCCTTGTTCCCACTTACCTGCATCTGCAGGTGTCTGGTCGGCCACCGAAAGGAGGATCGGGGTGCCCCAGCAAGCTCAGCAGCGGAGGTGACGAGCAGTGTACTTCACCGAAGCCGACACTGAACAGAGTGAGGTGAGTATATTCAGCTCTTTACTCCCCCCAGTGGTGGAAAAAAAGAAGACATCCACTTTTTGAAAAAGGTCCCAACCTAGTTATGGACCTTCTAATCTCACCTTATCCACGCCGCAGGTTTTTCTGCTGAAAGATTTCAGACAGATACCAAACTTCACCCTTCACGGTGGGCTATGTGTGCCAACCTTCAGGGATATGGGTTCCTATTTAAAGGATACCTCTCCCCTGGGCCTTGTACAAGACTCTTACCAGGACTTTATAGCGAAATAGCGAAAGTGCTGGATCTTAGAGCCCAGTCCTCCGAAGAGAGACATTACAGGCGACGCCTCATGGATGAGGCCCGGATCCCATCCAGATTCAGCTCATTTGTAGGCGTCTTGGATGGATCCGAAAGCATAGCTCTTTTACCCCCAGAGGGTCTCTTTGGTAGAGCTTTCCTTTAGCACCTCCTAACGCGTCCAACACCTTTCGACACTGGCGAAAAAACTGAGGTACTTCCCTGATGGGAGGGGTTATATGGAGGGGAACTGTCTTCCATTGGTTGTGCCAGTGTCCAATCACCGCTGGTGACCCTTAACCCATTATGTAATGACTAGCTCTGTGTCCCGTGGTGTACGATAAAGAAATGTGCATTTTTTTTTATTTTTACTTGAAGCCTGGAAAGCATTGCACCCGCGATCTGCTGATCTTGCAGACTTGTAAGTGTATCTGTCTGCTCATACTTTGTACAGGCAGGCAGATACAACAGCGGCGTGGTAGTTCATTGAGAACTACAAGCCGTCAGCTGCAAAGCCTGTCGGTACATGTAGTTCCCCATTCACAGAACTTTGTGAATGAATGATGCAGCTGGGCAGTCGGAGCCCCGCACGGCCGCATTTTATTTTTTTCAAATAGTGACAGTGAGCGGAAGAAAGATCCCCTGCTTGCTGTCACTAGAGGCAGCAGAGCAGGCAGCGGCTGCAGGAGTGGGAACATGTTACACGCGCCACCCTAAAAACAGGTGGAACATGTAATATGCTCCCAAAGATTAACGCATCCTTTAAAGGAAGCAAACGGCTTGATGGGGTGCCTCCAATCTCCATAGAGAAATAGTTGGAAAAGCAGGTGCAAAGCGAGGGTCTTTGGGGCTTTAGAAGTTTTAAACAACCTAAAGCTGGAAAGAGCACTGGTTCAAAAGTTACAGGCTGATCTGATGAGGTTTTCAAACATTACCACAGATTGACAAGATCAATTTGATTTCTTTAACACATTTATCAAAAAAAATAAATAAATAGTACAATAGAAGAGGTACTCTTATCAATTGAATTCCATCATGCAGTACCTGGAGGCTTTTAGCAATCATACAACCCACAACAAGGCTTAGAAGAGGGGATGTCAGCAGAGCCGAGTTCTCAAACTGTAGTAAATATCCCAGGAACACAGAGAACAGGTACATCTTATGGACTTCATAAACCTAAGAAATACACAATTAAAAAACAAAAACAAATGTCAAAATACAAAACTGTGGCAGGACTACCTTAAAGCCTAGTAAACATGGGCCGAATGTCCCGTGCAGATTGAAAGAAAAAAAAACCCCCCTCATAGCTCAAGTTGGAACCGCTAAAATAACAATTCGATGTTAGTACAGTGATCTCCCCTGCTGTGGCTCCCCCCCCAGAACACTCAAGTCAGCGCTCCCATTGGCTGAGAGCGCTGATTTGAAGCTCGTCAGCAGACAGTTTTTGGTCATGAGCCATCGACAGAAGCCAGCCAAAATGGCCGGCTTTTGTCGGACCAGCTGCCATACACACAGGCCGAATGTTGGCTGACTTCTATTATGCCAGACAAGGTAACCCGACATTCGGCCCATGTGCATTAGGCTTTAAAGTGGATATAAACCCTCACATATACCCAGTGAAGTGAACAGCCTCAGATGATACACAGGGTTGAAACAATAGGATTTTTATAACAGCTTACCTGTAAAATCCTTTTCTTGGAGTACATCACGGGACACAGAGCGACATAGTCATTACTAATGGGTTATATAGATACCGTCAGGTGCTGGCACTGGCAACTTCCAAAACCGGAAGTACCCTCCCCTATATAAGCCCCTCCCATCCGGGAGCACCTCAGTTTTGTAGCAAAGCAATAAGTGTCCCTAAAGAGGGGCGGGAGCTCTGTGTCCCGTGATGTACTCCAAGAAAAGGATTTTACAGGTAAGCTGTTATAAAAATCCTATTTTCTTTCTCGTACATCACGGGACACAGAGCGACATAGTCATTACTAATGGGATGTCCTAAAGCAATGCCAAATGAGGGGGGGGATACACCATATATAAGCTGAGCGCTATCAGACATGAGGATCTTTTGCGGCCTGCAACACACTGCGCCCAAAGGCGACATCCTCCTGACTTCTAACGTCCACCTGGTAGAACCTAGTAAACGTGTGTACTGAAGACCATGTTGCGGCCTTACAGACTTGAGCCAGGGAGGCCTGGTGATGCACTGCCCATGAAGTTCCAACTGCTCTCGTGGAGTGCGCCCTAACTTTGAACGGAGGCGGTCTACTTCTCAAGCCATAGGCTTGTATTATGACCTGTCGAATCCACTTGGCTAAAGTAGATTTTGACGCTGCCTGACCCTTTCTGGGGCCTTCCGGCAGAATAAACAAAGTATCCGTTCTGCGAATCTGAGCAGTGGCTTTTAGATAAGCTTTAACTGCTCTTACTACATCCAAAGAATGCAATAACTTTTCCTCTACTGAAGTAGGTTTGGGGAAAAAAGAAGGAAGAACCACATCTTGGTTCAAATGAAAACTCGATACCACCTTAGGAAGAAAGGCTGGATGAGGACGTAACACTACTCTGTCCTTATGGATAATCAGATATGGCTCCTTACAGGACATAGCCGCTAATTCCGATACTCTTTTAGCCGAACAAATGGCTACTAGAAAAATCAATTTCCTGGTGAGAAGCACCAAGGAAATATGCTGTAATGGTTCAAATGGTTGTTTCTGTAGAACCGACAAAACCAAGTTTAGATCCCATGGACATATGGGAATATTAACCGGAGGACTAATACGCATCACTCCTTGTATAAAGGCTTTGACTAGTGAATGCGAAGCCAAGGGCCTTTGAAAAAATATTGACAAGGCCGAAATCTGACCCTTGATAGTACTCAAGGCAAGCTTCCTATCTACAGCCCATTGTAGGAAGTCCAGAATCCTACCTATTACGTATTTACGTGGACGCCATTTCCTGGCCTCACACCAGGCGATGTATGCCTTCCAGATTCTATAGTAGATCTGCCTGGATACCGGTTTCCTGGCATTGATCATGGTAGACACCACAGCATTAGAGAGCCCTCTCTTTTTTAGAATGTGGGCTTCAATAGCCAGGCCGTCAAACCTAGGGCTGGTAAGGAAGGGTGGTATATCGGTCCCTGCGAAAGCAGGTCCGGACGATGTGGGAGGGTCCAAGGACTCCCCACAGACATTTTTACAATCTCCGCGTACCATACTCTTCGGGGCCACGCTGGAGCCACCAGAATCACTGGTTTCTTTTCTACCCTGATTCTGCGGAGTAATCGAGGTAACAATTGTGGCGGTGGGAATGCATATATCAGCTTGAACTGATCCCAAGGGAACACTAGGGCATCCGAGCCGCAAGCTAGGGGATCCCTTGTCCAAGAGACAAACCTGTCCACTTTTGCGTTGAATCTGGATGCTAGCAGATCTACATCCGGTGTTCCCCACCGCTGACATATTGTCCGGAAAACCTCGGGATGAAGGGACCATTCCCCTGGGCATAATTGTTGGCGACTTAGAAAGTCCGCCTTCCAATTCTCCACCCCTGGAATGAATACCGCAGATATGGCTGGGACATATCTTTCTGCCCATCTCAGGATGTAATTTACTTCCCTTTGGGCTGCACGACTCCTGGTGCCCCCCTGACGATTGATATATGCCACTGCTGTGGCATTGTCTGATTGAACTCTGACAGGGGACCCTTGGAGTTTGGATGTCCATGCTACTAGGGCATACCGGGCTGCTCGTATCTCTAAGAGATTGATGGGCAGGGCCTTTTCTGCTTCTGACCACTTGCCCTGGAGAGACCATTGCTCCAGTACTGCTCCCCAGCCTATAAGGCTGGCATCTGTAGTGACCACCTTCCAGGAAATCGGACTGAAGGATTTCCCTCTTTCCAGATTCTGGGGAACCAACCACCAGCGGAGGCTCTTGCGAACGGAAGGGGACAAGGACATTGGTAAGTCTAGGGCCTGAACTTTTTTGTTCCAGGCTGACAGTATGGCCCTTTGCAATTTTCTTGAATGGAATTGACCGTAGGGTACTGCTTCGAATGATGCCACCATTTTTCCCAGCAGCCTCATGCACAGGCGTATGGATGGCTGTCTTTTTGAGCCCACTAAGTGGATCAAATCTCTCAAAGACGACCCCTTTTCTTGAGGCAAGAAAATTTTTCTCTGGTCTGAATCCAGCCTTAGCCCCAAGTATTCCAGACTTTTGACTGGTTTTAGGGCTGACTTGTCTCGGTTGATAATCCAACCGTGATATTCCAGATACTTGATTGTCTCGTGAACAACCACTTCTAGTTTTTCCACTGAGTGGTCTATCAGCAACAAGTCGTCTAGATATGCCATTATCGTTACACCTCGTGTTCTTAGATTGGCCAATAATGGGGCCAAAATTTTTGTGAACACTCTTGGTGCTGTGGCCAGACCGAAGGGTAAGGCTCTGAACTGAAAATGGCGGCCTTCTACCGCAAAGTGTAGAAATTTTTGGTGGGCTGGAAAGATGGGAATGTGCAAATAAGCATCCTTGATGTCGATCGAGGCTAACCATTCCTCCCCTTGTAGGGCAGTGGCTACCGATCGGATCGACTCCATCCGGAAAGTCCTGATATGCAGGAATTTGTTTAGCCCTTTTAGATTTAGTATGGGCCTCACGTCCCCGTTTGGCTTCGGAACTGTAAAGAGGTTTGAGTAAAACCCGAACCCCCACTCTTCCAGGGGAACCTCTATAATTACTGCTTGAAGCAATAATTGTTCTAGTGCCAACAGGAGGGATCCTCTCTTCTGGGGATCCCTTGGCACGTTTGACCTTATAAAGCGGGAAGAAGGGGAGTTTTTTAACTCCAATTTGTATCCCAGATTTACTGCGGAGAGCACCCATCTGTCTCGGATCGTGTCCCGCCAGGTCTCTGTGAACAACTGAAGTCTTCCCCCCCACCCGATTGGGTGGGGGCAACCCTTCATGCATTTGACTTTGGGGGAGGTTTTGTACCTCTCCTGCTCCAGGGCTTTTTGTTACCCTGCAACTGTCCCTGATTTCTACCTCCGGGATTTGACCGAGGAGGCCGTCGGAACTGTTTCACAGCCGATGTCCTAGGGACTGGAGAGGCCGGCCTTTTAAAAGAGGGACCTCTAACTCTATTTTTAACCGGCAAAAGTGTACTTTTACCGCTGGAAATTCTCTGGATATACTTGTCCAGGTCTTCCCCGAATAAGCGCTCCCCATGAAATGGGAAGCTGACCAGCAATTTTTTACAGGGAGCTTCAGCAGACCAGTTCTTGAGCCATAGAAGCCTGCGCATATGTACTACAGACAGCGTAAGGCGGGAGGCCTGATGGATTGAATCCTTTATAGCGTCCACCGCAAAGCATAAGGCTCTAGGTAGATCAGCTAGGGCAAGAGCCTGCTGATCCGGCAAGTCCCTTAAGACCTGTTTCAACTGATCCTTCACTGCTTGGCAGACCCCAATAGCTGCCACTGCTGGTTGTGTCACCAATCCTGCTGTAGAAAAAGCAGATTTTAATAAGGACTCCAATTTTTTATCTATTGGGTCCTTGAACATTTGGACATTTTCCACCGGACATGTCAGTGATTTATTCACACAAGAGATGGCTGCGTCCACTGTAGGGACCCTCCATTTTCTGATGAACTTATCCTCCATGGGATAGACCACCGGAAATCTCTTGGGGGGAGTAAATATTTTGTCAGGATGCTCCCAATCCTGGTAAATGAGCCCCTCCAGTAAAGGATGGATCGGAAAGGAACAAACAGTCTGGGGAGCTTTTAGCGACCCCAACGAGGAGACAGAAGTGGAGGATGGCTCCGCAAGTGGCATTTTAAATGCTGATCGGACCATATTAGTCAGGGACTGAACCCATAACCTTTCAGCATGTGATGCTGAGAACGGCTCTTCCACTGTTGATTCCTCTGCAACCGAATCGACCTCATCCTGATCCCCCTCAGGTAGGTCGACCTCTGTATGGGACTGTTGCTCTGTTAACAGGCACTCTGAGGGGGGAGACGGAGATCGAGCGCTTTTCTCCTGTGACAGGGAAGCAGCGATCAATGCTGACAATCTCTCTTCCAGCCCTCCCAGAGCTGAGGAAAAAACCTCCTCTGTTACATACACAGGAGCAGGTGAACTGAGGACAGCCACAGTACCAGGTACTCCTGAGGGTGCTCTACGGTCACTAACCTCTGATTCTTCAGGGGAGACTGGTGCAGCCAAAGCATGCCCAAGATCCTCAGAGCCCGATGGAGACCCCCTATTCCTCCTGGAATTTCTAGTCCCGGAGTTTTTAGACGGCATATTCCTAAGCCACAAAGCTGAGGTATTCCAGCCGAAATACACCAGTTACTGATAATAGTCTAGCATAAATGCTGCTATAAGAAACAGTTGGTGTCTACTAATGTGCCTTTCTAGGGGATGCCTGTATCAACCGCTTGCTGTATGCCTTTAAATGTTGCCAGCTCTGTCTCTGTACTTCATAGCCAGCTTACTACAATATTGTGGTTTTTTTAAACTGCTGGGACGCCCGCACATGCGCAGAAGCGCTGCGGCGCGCACAGAGCGTCATCCCCCAGGCTCCGCCCCCTTTCCCGGCTCACCTCTATATATAGAGGCGCGTGCACGCGCACGCGCGCGGCCACGTGCGCCTTCGGCGCTAATTTCAAAAATGTAAACAAGGGACAGGAGCCAGGGCACCTCTTTGCCGCAGGCCGGGGGATGGACGAGCACTGCAACATGGCAGAGGAAGCAGTTTCCTATAAGAGAACTCACCATCTGCCTGGACTTTGCTCTGCTGAGAAGAAACTAGTCCACATGACAAGAAAACATTCCACAGCGGCCTCTAGTGGACAAACACAGGTACCGCAGTCTAATATATTAAATATATATATAAAAACATTTTTTTTTTTTTTTTTCTTGACCACCATTAAAAAATTATTACATTTTTTTAGTAGTTACAGGCATGCACAGAATTTTGCGGGAATACCATTAGGTAACAGACAGAAAGACAAATTAGGCTTGGGGGTCCCCCAATAGAACCAAGTTCCTGGGGGCCCCCACTTACCTGTTCCCCGCCGCAGGACTTTGTTTGGCCCACAAAAGCCCAAACTTCACCTATCACGGCAGGCATTGTAATCAAACCTTCAGGGACCGGGTTCCCAAGGATTCCACTCCCCTGGACCTGTATAGCACCCTGCACAGAAAACATCTTGGTCGTGGGTATGACCAGAGCTCTGGATCCCAGGGTCCAGCTCTCCTAAGAGAAGCATTACAGGCAAAACCTTGCTCTTCCCTGCAAGGCCCGGGTACCGACCGTTTAGCTATGAAGCTTTTTTGGTCGGATCCGGAATAGCTTACTGAGGCCCAAAAGAACCTGTACGCAAGCTCAGTGAAAAACACATGTTTCTTCTTGGCCAACACCTTAGACACTGGCAAAAAACTGAGGTGCTCCCGGATGGGAGGGGCTTATATAGGGGAGGGTACTTCCGGTTTTGGAAGTTGCCAGTGCCAGCACCTGACGGTATCTATATAACCCATTAGTAATGACTATGTCGCTCTGTGTCCCGTGATGTACGAGAAAGAAAAATCTCTCTACATATGTTTTACATGTATTTCTGCTGTCATTCCCTTTCTTAACTCTTTAGCATTCTTATATCGGGTTAGAATTTTCACTTCCTCATTCAGCTGTAGGAGTGTATTCTTGGCTTACACTGGGAGACATCTGATTGGAGGAAAGGCACCCCCCCCCCTCTCCACATAGGCAGAGACTTGCAGAGCTGTGCTGTGACAAGACAAGCTCTCTGCTAATCTATTTATAGCAACCTCCCACGACACACATTTTCAGTTGCTTTCATCTGCCGTCTCGAATAAATTGTCAGAAGTTATCATGTTGATAACAGAGGAACAAAACAGCAGAAACACACGGAACTTAGTGCTTTGAAGAGAGATAAGAAAACATTACAGATATGTGCCCCGGTTAAACTGATGAATCGGGTTTACATCCACTTTAAGGGCGCATTCACACCGCTGTGTTGTTGCAGATGCATAATGGGTGGTGTTTACAGCAAAACACACCTTTCATTAGGAGAAATCATAACTCATATAAAACGCACAACACTTAAAACACACCACAAAAAAAAAAGAAAAAAGGAAGGAGTTTGAATGTAACCCGATCTGTATTCAGCTATGTGTGTTTTATGGTGCACCCCTTTTCTAGTGTACATAACATGGGTTCACATCCTGGCAGGCTTGCTGTCAGTAATGACAGACTGGCAGAAAAGGCAAATCTGGCCATACATTTTACAATAGGATGCACACTGAATCAAATTTTTAGGAAGGCACTCATTACACAGTTTTGGTATAATTTTAAGAAAACTGTACAATTAGACTAATATGTATCATTGGCTTCAAGTGAAGTCAAGGATTCAAGTGACAAACATAACGGGCAAAGGTGTGTAAGCTCTCTAGCTCACCAACACTTACAGAAAACCAGTCTTAAGAGAAACAGGTAGGATACCATCATGACTTCCTGCCTGGCGGTCTCTGGCTTCAGTACTTTCAGAGTTAATTACCCAGAACAAGCATGCAACCAAAAAGGTAATCGAAAGTGCACATTTGTTCCAGATGAGAAAATACTGAAGCCACTGAATCAGCATCATCGCCAGGCAACTAGCATTTTCAAAATAAGAAGTCTTAAATGGTAGCCTACCTATTTGCCTAATGAGAAATTTCCTTTGGCTTTGCTTGTCTTACAGCATGCTAGGCTATCCTGTGTTTTCAAGATCAGTAAAAATGCTGTCAACACCTGCCAGGACTCCTGTATACTGACACTACACCAACACTCAACAGCTAAAATGTAAAATACCTTTTGCCTATGCCAGCCCCTTCAGGAGCCATTCAGTTCAATGAAGAGACCAGGGAAGATGTTGTAGAAAATGCTTATAGTAATGATCAATGCGGTTGTGCTCAATGCTTAAAGCAGAACTCCGGGATTCTGCAAGTTTAGCTTTTTCAGATCCTCTCCCCAGGTTCTAATAACAAAAATCTCATAAGGTTTAAAATTAAGAGGTGTTAGTTTTCTTGTAATCCTTGTGTTCCACCCCACTGTGACATCATCTTGCCGTAGCTTGATATTTCTGTTTCCGTTCACCAGGAGACGGACTTTCTGCCCTACCTCACGTTACATCTGTGCGGGCATAAAGAACTACATTTCCCTTCATGCAATGGGAAATGAAGGAAGTAATGGGCAGGCAGGTGGGCGGAGCTGGGGCTAGACTTCACATGGAGATTCAGTGCGAAGTGGGTGGAGTTGAGACGTTTACCAGCGGGTGATTCAGAACGGCAATCTGAGTATCTCTTGACTGCCCACTACAATGAGTGGAGAAGCAATTATGTCTCTGCTCGTTCACAGAGAATAGCAGCAGAGAGGTTACAAGACCAGTGGCTTCGGGAAAAGAGGGCACAGCAGCCACCAGTCAAAAAAACGGTATATAAAGGGAAATAAGTACTGGACGTCAAGACAACTAATGTGATTTTCTCATTTGCAACAGTGGTAATCATTTAAGCAAGAACACATTCTTTGAACATAAGAAAGCACCTTTATACTTAAAAACCATTTGTGCCCGGAGTTTTGCTTTAAGTATATATCTTCCTCCTTCACAGGTAACAGATTGCTTTAGATCAGTCAATATTTATTTATTACAGGTACTGTATTTATACAGTACCAACAATTTTTGCAGAGCTTTAAATATTGTGTCTTGCCGTGTGGGAGGAAACTGGAGTACCCAGAGGAAATCCATGCTAGCAGAGGGAGGAAATGCAAACTCCATGCAGATAGTGCCCTGACCAAGACAAGGTTAGTGTTATGGGTTTATGCATCTTAACAGCATTAAGATTTATTCTACTGAGATGCGATGTAGGATCAGAGCACATGACTAATATTAAATATTTGCTCAAATTCAGTCTTTACCTTCTCTTTCTTGATCATGGAGAGGCCATCAAGCAGACACAGCGATAAGGCCTGTATGAAAAGCAGGTAGTGGCTGTACTCCCACATCATTATAAATGTGTAGGTAGATGCACTCATCAACAGGTAACAGAATCTCTGGAAAGCGAAAAGAGCATATGCATTAACATCATGATATTACAGTAAATGGTCCTATTTGTAATCACAACATCAGACTCTATCTAGTTCCCTATGCCAGAGACTGGGCCTGAGTATAACAGATTTCCAAGCGAACTCAGAATAAGATTTGATTTAGCGGAATTTTGGATGCTATGATTAAAGTGATACTAAAAAGGTTTGCGTTTTTATTTTTTAAAATAACAAACATGTCATACTTACCTCCACTGTGCAGTTCGTTTTGCACAGAGTGGCCCCAATCTACCTATTCTGGGGTCCCACGGCGGCTCTTGGGGCTCCTCCCCGCATTAGATAACCCCCTCTGGGAAGCTCTCTCCCGAGGGGGTTACCTTGCGGGCGCGCTCCCGTGTCAAACACTCTGCGTCCGTAGACGCCGAGTGTATGACTCGGCCCCGCCCCTCGGCGCCCGCGTCATTGGATTTGATTGACAGTAGCGGGAGTATATGGCTGCGCTATCAATCTATCCAATCAAACCTGGGACTCAGTGGAGAGGACGGCGGGGACACGCCCACGGAAATCCAGGGCACAGGTAAGATAAACGGGGGGGGCTAGGGGGACGGACACTGCAAGGTGTTTTTTCCCCTTAATGCATGGAATCCATTAAGGGGAAAATACACGAGGGTTTACAACCCCTTTAAGGCTGTTTACTGAAACATGTAAGCTTCTCTTGCTGCAATTTTACTAATTTGCACTAACAAAAGCTATGTTTTAGCAGGGACATACGTCGGATGAGCGCCTTCCTATCTTGGATTAGAATTTTGGATTTGCCTGTAGCCTTTACAACGGCTGAAGATGGCTAAGATATATCTGTGTTACTGGCCCAAACTCTTAGTGCCGGTTCACACAGGGGCAACCCGACTTACAGCGCGACTTCGCAAGGCGACTTCAGTAGTGTGCATTAAGACGGCTCTCATTGACTAACATGGGATTTCTGAGGTCAAGCAACTTGGGGCGACTTGAGGTTTGACAAGTCGGATCACAAGTCGCTGTAGTGTGAACCGGCACTTAGGGGTTTATTTACAAAGTATAGAATGTGACTTTTACAAAACATGCTCTGGAGGAGAATCTTCCAGGTCCATGCGTTTTAAGTGGCAGTGTTTGATTCAGAGAATGTTTGGTGAAATTCCCATTCTCTGCTTTAGAACAGACAGCTGTTACCCGTAAGTTATATTTGAGCTTTAATATCTCTCAGATATGATTTGGGTTACTGAAAGTTCTTTGACCATTAGTGAAAGCACAAAAATGTATTGGTAAATGGTAAGAAAGTTGTTTTAATTTCCTTATCTTCCCCCTATCTTATATTTTATTTGTTAAAGAGGAAGTAAACCATATGGGTTTTACTTCCTCTGTTTCTCAATGAAAACCCTGCAAATTAAAAGCATAATGGGCTAGTATGCGATATGTGACACTTGCCTGCAAACAAATCCAGCGCTGTCCCCTGTGTAGGCTGCGTCCATCTTCTCGCCCCTCTTCCTTCTGGGGCCGCAGACTCCGGCTCTGTGATTGGCCGGAGCCGCGTGACGTCACTCCCACGCAAATGTGAGCAGGAGGGAGCCGCCGGTAACTGCACAGTCTAACTGAAGCAACGGCACGACGTGCCATTGCTTCAGTGCGCATGTGCCGATGCACATGCAGATACAGGGGGATATCTCCTAAACCGTGCAGGTTTAGGAGATATCCAGGCTAGCTACAGGTAATATATTATTATAGGCTTACCTTCAGCAAAAAATGGTTTGTAAGGGTTTACAACCACTTTAAAATTTACACAAAAAAAACCATCTAATTTGTTTTCAGCCTCTTCTAACAGGTAACAGCGGCCCCTAGCTACCACAGGCTCCAAGAAAAGAACATGAGAATCCTTCTACTTATTGCAGCCACAAAAATAAAAAAGTTGCTATAGGGAATCACATTTTTTTTTTAAATGCTGTCACAAACTTAAGCGATTCAAAATGAACATACAGTATTACAAAAATTGCTTATGCAAGGGTTGCATTTAATGTATGTCAAAACAATCTGTAGATTCAGAAATATAGGCAACTATATAATATTTGAAAATATTGACTCTTCCTTTAAAAGTTAAATAAGTAAATCCTGCTAGATCACTTCAGGCTGTCCCCTTTTGCAGGTATAGCTGTGTAAAAACATTAAAAATAAGTAAGTGTCTATACTGTTTAACCATTTGCCGAACGCACACTGTACATTTACTGCAACAGTGCAGGCCGGCTGCACAGAATCATGTATATATGCGATTCTGCATTTCCGGGTAGGGGGCGTGCGCACGTGCCTGCCCGTGCTGCGATTCATTACAGCACATGTCGAACATCGGGTGCCAGCCAGTGACTGACCGCCGGCATCTGTCGATCGTCTCTAAGCTTCACAGAACACAGCTCTGTGAGTGTAAACAGCATGGAGCTGTGTTCAGTGACATGGGATCTAGTTATTTTTTTATTCCCTGCTAAACAGGAAATTAAAACAACTAGATCCATTAGTAAAAGTAGCACACAGTATACACATAAACACTTGTTAGCCACATATTTAACCCCTTCATCACCCTAGATGTTATCCCCTTCCTGCCCTGTGCCCAGTACAGTGACAGTGCATAATATTAGCACTGATCAATGTAATAATGTCACTGGTGATGTCAGTGGTAGTTAGTTCCTACAAAGTGTCAGTCTCGCTATACAAGTTGCTAATCACCATTACTAGTAAAAAAAAATTAAACAAATAAAAAATTCATAGTTTGTAGACGCTAGCACATTCATGCAAACTAATAAATATTCACTTACTGGGATTTGTTTTAACCAAAGACATGTAGAAAAATACTTTTTTGGCATAAATTCATTTAGAGATTTGATTTTTACATTTTTTTTTTTTTTTTTAATGGGATATGTGTTATTTCATTTATATAATAAAAAAATAAACCCAGAGGTAATGAAATACCACCAAAAGCTCTGTTTGTGGGAATAAAATTACATTATTTGGGTACAGCGTTGCATGACCGTGCAATTATCAGTTAAAGTAGCAAAAATTGCCCTGGTTTCATTATTTTCCTCAAAATTCTGCAAACAATACTCCATAATGACAACGTGAAAGAAGTTTGTTTGAAATCTTTGCAAATTTATTAAAAATAAAAAACGGAAAAAAAAAAAAAAATCACATGTACATAAAAGTATTCACAGCCTTTGCTCAATACTTTGTTAAAACCATCTGGAGCTGAAGTGGTTAACCATTTGACCTCAGGAAGATTTACCCCCCTGCATGACCAGGTCACTTTTTGTTATACAGCACTGCATTACTTTAACTGACAATTGCATGCAACGCTGTAACCAAATAAAATTTGTGTAATTTTTTCCCACAAATAGAGCTTTCTCTTGGTGGTATTTGATCACCACTGCTTTTTTATTGTTTGCGCTATAAACAAAAAAGATAGGCAATTTTGATATAAAAAAAAAAAAAAAAGTATTTTTTTTACTTCCTGTAAAACATACCCAATAAAAATAAATAAAAAAATCGAATTTCTTCATAATTGTGGGCCAATATGTATTCTGCTACATATTTTTGGTAAAAAAAATCCCTATAATCGGGAACCAGTAGAGAGATTGGTGACCTACCAGAAACAGACTGTTAGTATTGGATTGGTCAGGCAGAGAGAAGTAGCAGGGAGGCAACAGAATCCCCTGAACCAAAACTCCAGAACCAGCAGTGGAGCGAGTAACACAGATGATTTTTTGGCATGATAAAATGACAATACAGATATGCACATACTGTAGATTAACCAGAGCAAGGGGGACACAGCTGGCCACCAGGGCATTCACCCAAGGAAGGCAGCATCATTAGTGGCCAGCATATTCCCCACAGTGATTTTCCAGGTCAGGTAGTCTGATGCGATACTGCAGGGAGCCAAAGTGGAAATACACTTAAAGTGGATGTAAACCTGATTTTTTTTTTTTATGAAGCCTTCTACCTGGTACAGTAGAGGATGTCAAGTCATCTGTGCCCAGTTTTGCCACACAAAAAAATAATCCAGCTCTGAGCAATCCTCGTCTTTTTTTTGTAAGATAAAAAATGACATACAGATAAGTTTGTGTCACCACTTCCCCCACAGGTGCCCCAAGGGAGAGCGCTTCTCTGACAGGGCACACGAGAAGAGCATGAGCCAGGAGTGCCACTGAAGGACACCCCAGAAGAGGAAGATCGGGGCCACTGCACAGAGGAGGCGAGTAAGACATGTTTGTTAAAATAAAAAAAAAAGGAACGGTTACATATCCTTTAATACTGTGCCATTCGTTTATACTGGGTGAGTGGTGGGTTTACATCCACTTTAGGGCTCGCTGAGAGGCAGCAGATAGATGTTCTTACATCTTCTTCTGTAATTTTAGAAAACATTTTATAATACTTTTAATAGGACGAAGGACCATATGTCTACAAAATATGGCCTTCCTGTGCGCTCAGTGTAAACTGAATCTTCAGCGCCCTGTCCAGGGGTTTGCACAATGGGAGGAGAAACTTTCTTGACTTAATGTCCTTCCCCTTTAGAAGAGGCATAATACCTCAGAGGCCTGCTGTGTCCCCCAGTGACCATCCAGAGAAAGACATTTTGTTCAGGCAACTCACCTCTGCATATACATTGCTGCTGTTTCTTAAAAAGCCTGTGAGTGCTGCAACCTGACATGCAAAGTAAGGGAGAGCCCAGTTTTCTCTCAGAGGAATGGAGTCTTCCATTCGGGTGGTATCTGTCCTGAAATAAAGTGCATTTATTGATCAAAAGCATCCCTACTTAAATTAGAAAGTCATCTTTGTGTATATAATAGGCTTCAGCGATGAGCCATCTATTTCTCATAAACATTATACTGAAAAAGTATATGTAAACCCTAGCAATGAACTTCTCTTTTTTGCTCCATTTCAGTTTGTTTCTACAATGTTGTATTTGTGACATGATCACCATGTATTTTTTGTGATTATTGAACAGAGAGAACAAAATACTTTCAATGGTAGATTTATTATACTGTATGTAATTATATTATTAATTATAATCATATTAATTCTAGTCATCAACATGTTATCCATAGTTTAATCGGTACAGCTTGGCTCACTATAACTTTGTATATGACATACCTGGCCAATGCCCCTAGAAACTAGAAATCACTGAAGCAGACACTGCTACTTCAGTGATCTCTACTTGCTTCTGGGTTCTATGCCAAGCAGCTGCTCTCCTGCATTGTGAACATAGAAGGTCGGGCCACTGGGCATGGGTGACATTCAGAGAATGCTTTGCATTCATACAGAAAATGTGAAGTATTCTCTGAATGGTGCCCACGTCATGCAGGTGACCTCCTGTGTTTACAATTCAGAATAGCAGCCTCCCTGCCTGGGACCCCGAAGCAAGTGGAGATCACTGAAGTAGTGGGTGTCTACCTGTCCTTTGCTTCCAAGGCTGTGAAGCTTATTTGATACAGCCATACAACCCAAAACTCAGGTGGCTTTGCTGATCACAATGCCCCATGCCTGGACAAAGTTACAACGGCAGCCAAGAAAACTATTGCTAGGTCCTGGAAAACACCTGCTCTCTGCATTTTGGTTTTATACTCTATTTCAATCCAATTTTAGCACCCAAGAAATGATACACAGCAAAATTTAGGCCACTGTACAAGATAGAATCCGACCATGCTTAAAAATTTGGCAACCCTGGGCAGACAAATTCTTACCCCGACACTACCCTGTTAAAGCCCTGATCTCTAGTACCACTCGGCCCCTATTTTTTTAATGCAGAGACACTTGTCGGGCCAACCCCCGGATGCCCTCCCCTCTCACCCTACCCCCTTCTCCCCCTCATATATTTTCCTATTCTTTACTCCAGATATATCTGGTGACTATTCACCATGAGCGAGCCCCAAGCTACGGCTGGAGAGGGGCATTACTTTAACCGTAATGTCTTCATTGATACTTGTTTGATTCCTAAGTTGTTTTTTTTCCCATTCTTGACCCTCTGTATTTTAATAAGCTGAGAAACCACCGATTTCATGGTATTCACCACTTCTCAAGCCCTGTACACACGATCGGTTTTACCGATGAAAACAGTCCGATGGACTTTTTTCATCGGACAAACCGATAGTGTATGGGACCCATCGGTCTTTTTTCCATCGGTTTTAAAAAGTAGAACAGGTTTTAAATTTTTCCGATGGATCAAAAACCGATAGCAAATTCCGATCGTCTATGGGCAAGTCCATCGGATAAAAAACCCACGCATGCTCAGAAGCATTAAACTTCATTTTTCTCGGCTCATCTGAGTGTTTTACGTCACTGCGTTTGGAACGGTCGGTTTTTTGACTGATGGTGTGTAGGCAAGACTGATGGAAGTCAGCTTCATCGGATTTCCGATGGACAAAACCATCGGATTCTAATCCATAGGATATCCGATCGTGTGTACGAGGCTTTAGAGAACCAGGCCGCTTTCTATTCCTCCCCTGTGTGGAGTTTTGTTTTGCCCAATTTTGTTTTAAACTCTTTTTTTACAAAATTTAAAAAAAAATCTAACAATACAAAACAATAAAAAAACACTAGTAGTATTCCTAAAATAAGCACAAAAAAAAAAAAACATTAAAAATCCCAGGGGATTCCATGTACCCCACCGTATGCATATAATTACCAGCTTACATTACATAGAAAGTAAAAAAAAGGTATGAGACAAACTCTACTCTTTAAAGAATGGATACCTTTACCGGTCTTCCTCCCGACTGTGGTCTACAGTCCATCATCCAACCTCTACGTTTAGACCCTACGTACCAACCCCCCCCACCCAAAAAAAAAAAATGCATACTATTTATATTAATTAGGAGGGAGGGGGTCCGATGCGGCTACCTCCCTAATTCTACCTAACGCTTCCCATTCCTTGCTCTATTTATCTTCACCGCCCCCCCCCCCCTCTCAATCTCCTGTTGATCTAGTCCAATTTTGTCCTTTTAGTTCTATAAACATACTGCCTTAAAAAAAAAAGTAACAAAACCATAAAAAATTTCAATAAATATGTGAGCTATTTGTTATTGTTTAAGGGGTATTCCCATGGAGAGCTGCCTATAGCTGCTATATCTATTTCTTCCTGTGTGGAGTTTTGTTTTGCCCAACTTGGATCCTGTATGTAGGGCTGGGCGATTTTCCCCCAAAAAAAAAATCTGCAATTTTTTCATAAAAAACTCGATTTACGATTCGATTTTTTTTTACATTATATTAATTAAAGTGCATCAACAAACAAAATTGCAAAGGCAAACCCTTTCTCTAACTGCAAAGTCAGTGTGTAACAAACACACAATATAATCCAGCACTCATGGAACATACATTATTAACTATTGAAAACTCTTGAAACTCTGTGTGTGATTCCTTCTGTCCCAGCCTTGCTGCGATCCTGGCTCTGCATCCTTTTGTGTTGGAGGGCCCTCCACACGCTGGTCTGCCTGTTGTCCATCATTCAAGGTACTGTGCTCACACGGAGATCATGCCACAGGCTTTGTTTTGACTTTTTTAACCCCTCCTTGCTCCACGGATGTCACTGCAAGTTTAACAAGTTTGTCACCACTGGCAACTGGAGAGTTAAGATTCATTTGCCCTCTGCACATTTGGGATTGGATCCCTCTCTTTATTGTGATTAATAAATGGACTAAGCTTTTTTATCAATTCTTCAAGAGTTTTCAATAGTTAATAATGTATGTTCCATGAGCGCTGGATTATATTGTGTGCATGTTGTGTATTTTGTACTTCTGGGTACGGATTTTTTCTTGCTGCGCTGGATCCTGTTTTTTCCCCCTTTTGGATACTTTGTACTTCCCAAAATATTTGGGATTTTTTTCTTATTATTATTATCATCCATTATATTTTTTTCTTTATCCACCAATTTAGCGCTTGTGACCTTTTGTTGTTTTTTGCAGTGTGCAACAAAGATTGTTAAACATCCAAATTATTAATACTGTATTTGGATTTAGCTAATAAAACAACAAAAAATCCTGAGGTTACTCTTAGTTGAATTGAACTGTGTCCATGCCTCACTGTACCCGTGTCTCACTGTGCCCGTGTCTCACTGCGCCCGTGCTTCAATCACTGTGCCCGTACCTGATGCAGATTTTCATGGTATACGGATTTTACTGCTACACCGGTGGCCATTCCAGTATTCAAAAGCCGCGCCTCCTCCTCGTCTGTGATAGGCGGAACACTCAATTTCCCAGCATTCAGTGTTCCGCCTATCATGGTCATCCTCATAACACAGACGAGGATGAGAGGATGTCCGTGATAGGCTGAATACTGCCTGCTGTGAAATTGAGTGTTCCGCCTATCACAGACGACGAGGACTCGGGAGGCGCGGCTTTTGAACACTGCAATGGCCGCCGTCTGTCTGCATGACACGCTGATCAGGTAGGCAGACGGCGGCTGCAGCGAGTAGATGTAATTGGGGTAACGCTGCCCAGTGCCATTCTGGATACGCCCCCTGCAGTCCTGCTACGGAAACTTTGAAGGGGGAAAAAAAAATTATTTTTTTTTCAAAAAAAAAAAAAAAAAATCTAAAAAAAAAAAAATCGATTTTCTTCAAATCTGAATCGATTTGAGCTCAAAACTCGATTCAAGATTAAAATCGATTTTTTTCCCAGCCCTACCTGTATGTATTTGGTAAATACATGTTTATGCTTTTCAGTAAAAACGTTTGAACAAGAAAAAAATAAATAAAATCTAGCTGGGTTCCAATCCTTCCCTACTCTGTAAAAAACGTTTTGGCTATGCATACAGTTTAACGCTAATAAACCACTGTGGATGATGTGAACCTTCATATACTGGTTGGCGGTTTAAACCTGACAATGTTATTAGTATGGTACACAGCCAATGTCTGGGAAATGCCCATTTTTCAGGGGTTTTACCGCTAGAATTGAATATTTAATAGCTTTATTGTGAATAACCAATCTTTTTTTATTTCTTAAACAGAGTAAAAAGTCAGCTCTAAATGAATTCCAGTTAGTACCTGTTAATAATAAACCAGGCAGCTGTCAAAATCCCAGCCAGCCAGGTGCCACTCATCATCCAGCTGGTGACAAACAAGGCACCAATATATATTCCTTGTAGGCCAAATATGATTCCGATGTAGAAATATACAGGGTCCACGGCACCCTGTGAAGAGACCAGAGACAGTGGTAAGTATATCTGCACTTTGTACAGGAGAAGAAACAAACAATCTCAGTTCTGTCTCTGTGATCGATTCCAGGGAACCCCTGCTTAAGGGGAGGGCTAGCCAAACCAAACCCCGATTCCTTCCCTAGAGCATTTGGTCTAGGTGTTTGGTCACATGAAAGGCCTTCATGGGAATCCCACAGCTACCTTTTTTTTTTTAGTTTATTCAGGACTACAGTTACCACTTTAAGGGAGAGGAGTGATTTTAAAGTGGTATTAAAGGTTCGACTTAAAATAAAAAGATATATATATATATATATATATATATATATATATATTGTGACAGCAGGCAGGTAAAATCACCAGGTTGCATCCAGGATGGTAAGTATGTATGCCCTAGATTCAGGCTTTATGCAAATTCATACCACTAGGGGGGAGTGCTGGGAGTCTTGTGGGGGAAGAGCTAATGAGCCCAGCTGAATCAAGTGGCTCATTAAGGCCTCTACAAGAACTCTCAGCATGCTAAGGGAGATGCTCCATCCTGGAACCAGTTCTGTGTTGTGCAAGACTGGGGAGTGTGTTTCTGTCCTGTGCGGTGAGACAAAGCCTGTGTGGCTAAAACCTTCAAAAACAGGGAGATAGGGTCTGGGGCAGCACAAGGCTGCACCTAGTTGTCAGACAGGGAACCTACGTGTGTAGTAAGCGGTCAAGCTGACCAGGATTTATTTTTGTATGTTTCTTTTTGTTTTGCTGTTTTTCCCCTGTAAATAGTTTAAATAAACCACACCTTTTGTTTTTTGCAACTACAAACTCTGTCTGCTGTGCCTGTTTTTGTGTGGTGAACCCATCCAGGGGGTCACACACACCCGCTGCCGAGTTAACCCCCTCACAATATATATATATATAAAATAAACTTACCTGCTCTGTGCAGTGGTTTTGCACAGAGCAGTCTTGATTCTTCTCTTCTCGCCAGCGCTCCTCCACCTTGACCTGTGCAATAGCAAGCCACTTGTAAGCCACATGCTCACTCCAGAGCCCTGCTCTATGCATCCATACGACACAGAGCCACAGCTCGGGCCCGCCCCCGCTCTCTCCTCATTGGCTCACTGGCTGTGATTGCCATTGGCTCCCACTGCTGTCTCAGCCAATAAGGAGAGGGAGTCCTGAGACAGCCAAAGCACTCATACACATCGCTGGATCTAGAGAGGGCTCAGGTGAGTATTAGGAGGGGCTGAGGGGGGAGCAGCACACAGAAGGTTTTTTACCTTCATGCTTAGAATGCATGAAGGTAAAAAAACCTTCAGCCTTTACAGTCACTTTAACTTTAGCTCTCCTTTATTGACATTTCTAGGGAAGTGACCCTGAAAGTTGTAGAATTTACCTTACTACCAGACATGTGATACAGGGCACTGGCTATGAGCTCGGGGTACAGGGTCATCTGCTGGACAGCATTGATAGTCTTCATAGGCACAGTCCTATTGTTATAGGCCAATTCAAATACACCTGAAATAAAAAGGACATCAATTAAAATTCAGAGACAAACAAGAATGGTCCAAAACAAAGGTTAAGTATCATGTGTTTGATAGTTAGCTAAGAGTTCTAGATTACTATACCTCTTTCAAATGACGGGGCTCGCAGCATGTCTTTATAAAATGAATAGTACATGGCTCCATCTCCCTGAAAAGTGATTTCTCGTTCAAGATCCTAGAGAGGAGATAAGTGCAACACGGTGTTAACTACATACCCATTTTAAATAGGTACTACTAGAATTAAGATCTAGTTTGCTGCTAAGATCTTGGCAACTAGATTGAATAGCATTATAGGCAGACTTATCCATCGTGATCAAACAGGCTTCATCCCCTTGCGTCAAGCAGGGGATAATGTCAGAAGAGCACTTCTACTAATTCATGCCGCCAAAAAAAGACGTATTCCGACTTGCCTTTTATCATTAGATATTAAGAAGGCGTTTGACTCAATCAGCTGGCCATACCTACAATATACTCTTCAAAAATGGGGTTTTGGGACAAACTTCTTAACTTGGGTGTCCTCATTATACAGTAATGAAAGCTCATGTCAGATACATGGGTTACAAATCAGCTATGATGGATATTAGGAGAGGTACTAGACAGGGCTGCCCCCTATCCCCTTTGCTTTTTGCCCTACTTATCGAACCCTTAGCATGTATTATTAGAGATAATCCTAATATCAGAGGAGTAGAATTAGGTGGACATCACCACAAAATGAGTCTTTTCGCAGATGACATTCTAATTTTTTTATCCCATCCTCATGTGTCAGCCCCAAATCTAGTAAATACTTTGGACACATTTGCAAAGATTTCTGGATTGTGTGTTAATCATGCCAAATCTAACGCCCTTAATATTTCCCTATAACCATCTGAGTTACAGCAAGCTCAAACGTCTTTTTTTATTTTTTTTTATTTCATATCTTTATTGAACCATTTTCCATTTTCCAACAATACATACATACCCTCGTTCCCTCCCCCCCTATCTCCCATACAAAAAAAAAAATAGGATTTTTATAACAGCTTACCTGTAAAATCCTTTTCTTGGAGTACACCACGGGACACAGAGCTAGTCATTACATAATGGGTTAAGGGTCACCAGCGGTGATTGGACACTGGCACAACCAATGGAAGACAGTTCCCCTCCATATAACCCCTCCCATCAGGGAAGTACCTCAGTTTTGTAGCAAAGCAGTAAGGTTCCCATAAGAAGGGTGGGACCTCTGTGTCCCGTGGTGTACTCCAAGAAAAGGATTTTACAGGTAAGCTGTTATAAAAATCCTATTTTCTTTATCGTACACCACGGGACACAGAGCTAGTCATTACATAATGGGACGTCCCAGAGCAATGCTCATATGAAGGGGGGGGAGACACAGATCAAAACAGGCCGCTTGCGGACCAGAAGCCCTATACTGCTGCCTGCAGCACACTTCGCCCAAAGGCGGAATCCTCATGTCCTTTCACATCTATTTGATAGAATTTGGAAAATGTAGGGACTGAAGACCAAGTTGCAGCTTTACAGATCTGAGCCATCGAAGCCTGGTGGTGCACTGCCCATGAAGCACCTATCGCCCTGGTAGAGTGCGCCTTAACAGGAAAAGGAGGAGTCCTGTTCTTTAAACCATAAGCTTGAATAATTACTTGTCTAATCCACCTGGAAATGGTGGATTTTGATACCGCTTGGCCCTTCTTGGGCCCATCTGGTAAAATAAACAAAACATCTGTTTTACGTATCTGAGCGGTTGCTTGCAGATACACCTTTACCGCTCTCAGTAGATCTAGAGAGTGTAATAATTTTTCCCCCGCCGTCCGCGGGTTTGGAAAAAAGGAAGGCAGAACAATGTCTTGATTCAAGTGAAAAGCCGACATCACCTTAGGTAGAAAAGCCGGATGGGGTCGTAGTACGATTTTGTCCTTGTGACAAATTAGATAAGGCTCTTTACAAGAAAGAGCTGCTAGCTCTGATACTCTCTTAGCAGAAGCTATAGCAATCAGAAAGGCCAACTTCCTACTCAATATAATTAAAGGAATATGGCGAATAGGTTCAAAAGGTTGCTTTTGCAACACTGACAATACCAAATTCAAATCCCATGGACACAAGGGAGTCCTAACTGGAGGATTTATCCTCAGTACCCCCTTAATGAATGTCCGAACTAGGGAGTGAGATGCCAATGGTCTCTGAAAGAAGACTGATAGAGCCGATATTTGCCCTTTGATGGTGCTAAGGGCTAAATTCATATCCACTCCTAACTGGCAAAAAGCAAGAATCCTACTTATTTCATATTTCTGAGGATTCCAACATCTGGATTCACACCAGGAAACGTATGCTCTCCAGACTCTATGATAGATGAGTCTGGAGGCTGGCTTTCTAGCATAAATGAGCGTAAAAAGAGCCGGACCAGAGACCCCTCTCTTTTTAAAAATGTGGGTCTCAGCAGCCAGACCGTCAACTTTAGCCTTTGTAAGGAAGGGTGGAATACTGGACCCTGTGACAGCAGGTCGTGTCGAAGTGGAAACTTCCAGGGCCTTCCTATCGCCATTTTTACAATCTCGGCGTACCAAGGCCTCCTGGGCCAGTTTGGGGCCACTAGGATTACTGGTATTCCCTCCTCCTTGAACCTGCGAAGCAGTCTTTGTAGAAGAGGGATCGGAGGGAATGTATAGATCAGTGAGAACTGATTCCATGGAGTTATTAGAGCGTCTGTATTATTAGAGCGTCTGTCCCGTAGGCTAGAGGATCTCTCGTTCTGGACACAAAGTTGTCCAATTTCTTGTTGAACCTGGCAGCTAGCAGGTCTACATCTGGGTTTCCCCATCTCAGACATATGGCCTGAAAGATCTCGGGGTGAAGAGACCACTCTCCTGGTAGCAGCTGCTAACGACTCAGGTAGTCTGCTTGCCAATTTTCTATCCCTGGAATGAAGATTGCAGAAAGGCAAGGTACATGCTCTTCTGCCCATGCCAGGATCCGGTTCACCTTTCTTTGGGCTGCCCGACTGCGGGTGCCTCCTTGGTGATTGATGTAAGCTACTGCAGTAGCATTGTCGGATTGAACCCGAACTGGGTAGCCCTGTAACCTGTATGTCCAGGTTTTGAGGGCTAGATATATCGCCCGGATCTCTAGCACATTGATGGGCAGGATCCCCTGAGTCTTGGCCCAGGTCCCTGGGTAGAAGCCTCCTCGAATACTGCACCCCAGCCCGATAGGCTGGCATCCGTAGATACCACCTTCCAGGCCACTGGGAGGAAGGACTTTCCCTTCCGTAAATTCTTGGCTTCTAGCCACCAATCGAAGCTGTGGCGTACTTGTGAGGACAGGCGCATGGGTATATCCAGAGCTTGGCTCTTCCTGTTCCAGGAAGCTAAAATATTGCCTTGAAGTAGTCTCGAATGAAACTGGGCGTAAGGGACCGCCTCGAAGGAGGCTACCATCTTTCCCAAAAGTCTCATGCAAAGGCGAATAGACGGCCTTTTGTTTGCTTTGACCTTGTGGATCAGGTCTTTCAGAAACTGTATCTTTGGCTCTGGCAGGTATACCCTGTTTTGGGCTGTATCTATGATCATGCCCAGGTACACTATCCTTCTTTGGGCCTGGAGAGAGGATTTTTGTAAATTTATAATCCATCCTAAATGCTCCAGGTATCCTACTGTAGTGTGTACAGCGTGACCCAATCCCTCCTTTGACTGATCTATTACTAGTAGATCGTCCAGATAGGCTGTTACCGCACTGCCCCGTGTTCTTAGGTTTGCTAACAGAGGAGCTAGCACCTTTGTGAATACTATGGGCACGGTGGCTACACCAAACGGCAGAGCCACAAATTGAAAGTGGCGATCTTCTACCGCAAACCTTAGGAATCTTTGGTGAGCGGGGAGGATGGGTATGTGTAAATGTGCGTCCTTGATATCTATGGGCGCCATGAATTTTCCGCCCTTTAAAGTGGCGGCCACGGATCGGATCGTTTCCATTCGAAAATGGCGAACGTTCAGGAACCGATTTAGGGATTTTAGATCCAGGATGGGTCTGACATCTCCATTTGGCTTTGGAATCACAAAGAGGTTTGAGTAAAAACCTGAACCTCGCTCTTTTTGGGGTACGTCTGTAACTACCCCTTGAGCCATTAAGTGATTCAAACCTTTGAAGAAGGATTCTCTTTTTTGTGGATCCTTGGAGAGTCTTGAACCTCGGAATTGAGAAGGTGGGATCTCTCGAAATTCCAGTTTGTACCCTGAGGATATTGTGGATACCACCCAATTGTCCTGGATTTCTGACCGCCAAGTCGCTGAGAACTGACAAAGCCTTCCTCCCACTCGGCCGAGCGGGGGCGCCCCTTCACTGAGAGGTTTTGGGGGCTTGCTTATTAGCTCTTGCACCCCACGGCTTCTTGTTCTTCTGAGCTTGCCCCTTGGCTTTTGTGGGCGGCTAAAACAGGCCGCCGCCACTGGTTGGAGTCAGATTTCCCGGGAGCTGGGGAGAGAGAGCGTTTAAAACAAGGTCTCTTGTTTTTCTTTCTCTCAGGTAAAAGTCGTTTTACCACTTGATATCTTTTGTATATATTTTTCTAAATCTTCCCCAAATAGGCGTTCGCCATGAAACGGGAACTTGCCAACAGCTTTTTGCATGGGGTTTCCGCTGACCAATGCTTAAGTCAAAGTACTCTGCGCATCTGTACCAGCTGGAGTGTAAGGCGTGATGCCTGTATGATAGAATCTCTCATGGCATCCACTGTGAAGCATAAGGCTTTAGGCAAATTTTCCCAATTTCAAGCCTGCTCTGAAGGCAGTTCCTTCAGCCCCTGCTTTACCTGTTGGCTGATGACCTGACACATACCGACTGCTGCTACTGCAGGTTGGGTAATTGAGCCGGCCAAAAGGAAGGAGGATTTCAACTTCCTCTCAGAAGGATCTTTTAAACCCTTGTACATTATCCACCGGACATGTCAGGTTTTTATTTACACAAGAAATAGCCGCATCTACCGCAGGCAGGCTCCATTTCTTTAAAAAAAAAATTTCCCCCATAGGATAAAGAATGTTAAACCTTTTTGGAGGTGAGAAACGCTTATCTGGATGTTGCCAGTTTGCGTATATTAGATCCTCTAGTAACGGATGAACCGGGAAGGAGCATGCACCTTGCAGGGATCTTAATGACCCTAGGGAGGAGACAGGTAATTCCGTTACCTCCGCAGAGGTTAACTTAAATGCACTGCTATAGCATTGTACCTGTGACCTTAAAATCTGGCTCCTCATCCTCTGCTGATGTAGCCTCCTCCTCCTCCCTCAGGTACTTCTGAAGGGAGGTCCAATACTGGAAGAGACCTGCTTCGCTTATTGTCCCTTTTTAGAGGACTTAGCGATTAAGGTAGCAATTTTTTCCTCCAGATTAATTAGGGCAGCTGATAAAGTGTCCTCAGTGACATATACAGGCCCAGGCTTCACTGGGGAAGCCGCCATACCTGACAGAGGTAATGGCTCATCCTGAACAGGTGCATTTAGCAACACAGGAGAGAAAGGTACCGAGTCAGCACAGTTAGAGCCTCCTCTCAGGCGGTGGTGCTTCTCTTTTTGTCCGCATTACTTCCCCTGGAAGGCTTACTGTTTAGACAAAATACAAGGTACCTAAATGCATATACTACCGTGTTCAGTTTAGCAAATACATTAAGTATGCAACTTTTAACACATAACTATGCATAACATGGATGTCTTCTAGGAAGTACCCAATCCAACCACATGGAGTCTTATGTCCCTGTATAGCTGCTGTGTTTCTCTGCCAGGAACAAGAGAACTAACGAGCTTGCTTGCTGCTGCAGTGCTTCTCACACTGACAGTCTTTTAAATTTGGCGCCGTTTCTGTGCCTGCGCGCGCCACGTGCCCGCGCACGCCTTCGCCCCCCCCTCCGATAAAGCGCGCTCCCGCGCGCGCGGCCCTTAGCGCTATGGCGGTGGCCATAGTGAGAGAGGACTCTCATCAGCCCTTGTTCCCACTTACCTGCATCTGCAGGTGTCTGGTCGGCCACCGAAAGGAGGATCGGGGTGCCCCAGCAAGCTCAGCAGCGGAGGTGACGAGCAGTGTACTTCGCCGAAGCCGACACTGAACAGAGTGAGGTGAGTATATTCAGCTCTTTACTCCCCCCAGTGGTGGAAAAAAAGAAGACATCCACTTTTTGAAAAAGGTCCCAATCTAGTTATGGACCTTCTAATCTCACCTTATCCACGCCGCAGGTTTTTCTGCTGAAAGATTTCAGACAGATACCAAACTTCACCCTTCACGGTGGGCTATGTGTGCCAACCTTCAGGGATATGGGTTCCTATTTAAAGGATACCTCTCCCCTGGGCCTTGTACAAGACTCTTACCAGGACTTTATAGCGAAATAGCGAAAGTGCTGGATCTTAGAGCCCAGTCCTCCGAAGAGAGACATTACAGGCGACGCCTCATGGATGAGGCCCGGATCCCATCCAGATTCAGCTCATTTGTAGGCGTCTTGGATGAATCCAAAAGCATAGCTCTTTTACCCCCAGAGGGTCTCTTTGGTAGAGCTTTCCTTTAGCACCTCCTAACGCGTCCAACACCTTTCGACACTGGCAAAAAAACTGAGGTACTTCCCTGATGGGAGGGGTTATATGGAGGGGAACTGTCTTCCATTGGTTGTGCCAGTGTCCAATCACCGCTGGTGACCCTTAACCCATTATGTAATGACTAGCTCTGTGTCCCGTGGTGTACGATAAAGAAAAATATTTAATCAAAACATTGTTTCACATTAAAACCATTTCAATCCAAAACTCCTCTACCCCAATACTTCTTGTCTCACCCTCCATTCTACATCTCTCAACCGACCACTCATTGACCTAGTCCACACTCACACTTCCTTCCTCCAAATCATCCATTCCCTTCTGCGACTGCTTTACTTTCTTTAAATTACAGTCTCTTTTTCTTTCTCTTTACACGAACATGAACCTAAATTAGGTTTTCTTCCCCTTTATCCCTTTTCTTGCCCCAGTTTCCAAATCATATCAAATTTTTTTAGGGCTCCTTGTCTAACATAGGTTGTCCTTTCCTTTAGGATGGTTATGTTCATATTTTGCTCCCAGTCCTTGCTGAGGGGAAGGGGAGGTTGATTGCCATCTTTGTGCAATCAGCCTCCTTGCTTGAAATAAACATCTTGTTATTGCTAACTGAGTGTAGGCGTTTAACCCCTCGCCCTTTACCCAGCCCAATACACATTGTAGGGGTTCCAGCTCTATAACAACCTCAAAAACTTGCTCAATTGTTCTCACTACCTCCCTCCAATACCGAAACAACTTCGGGCATCGCCAGAACATATGGATCATATCACCGTCTACTCTTCCACATCTGGGGCAGCTGGCGTCTGTTCTACGGCCAAAGTGGAAAAGTTTATACGGAGTATAATATGCTCTATTTAGCAAAAACAGGTGAGACATCCTCTGGGAGGGAGATAGTGAGACTGACGAAGCAAGTTCCAAAATTATTTTCCACTGTTCGTTAGATAAGTTACCAATATCTCTTTCCCACTTCCTCTTGTGTATCTGGTCCTGGGTTCCCCTTAGGCTCCCCTTATGTAAATTTAAGCATATTTTTGTTATTGAGCCCTTAGATGTTTTAGTGTTGATAATTTCTTTTAGCAGGGGAATCTTACTCCAGGTCATTACTGTTCCTTTATATTGTTTTGTTAGGGCGTGTCTGATCTGCAAATATCTATAGAAGGATTTATTTGGAAGATTATATTGTTCTTTTAGTATCTGGAAGGTTTTTAATATGCCATTTGGTACAGCTGGGAGATGTATTTAACCCCTTGTCTTTCCCATTCCTTAACTGTTCCCATCTTCTGTATCTCCTTTAAATTATCATTCTCCCATAGGGGGGTATACTCCGTGATACCGTCATATCCCAACGCTATCTTCACTGCTTTCCATATTCTACTCATGAGGTCAAGGGTAGGTAAAGGGGGACAATATGCGTCTCCCTCCCTTCAGTTTAATCTCACCCCTTACCCCCCTCTCCCCCACCCCCCGTATCTCCCTCATGCCAAAAAGAGAGTGGAGAAAAAAAAAAAAAAAAAAAGATTACAATGCCATTTAAATTGTGTTACTTATTACCAATTACTACTAAGCGTGTCTACTCGTGTCTACTCATCTCTTTCCCTACACCCACTGGGTTACACCCATAATGGGAAAGGGAAAAAGAGGGCAGAGAAAGAGAAAAAAAGATTTTTGTAAGCAAGGTTTGGAAAAAATATAAAAAGAAAACATTTATGAGTCCTCCACAAAAGAAAGATTTAAAAAGAAAATGCGACAAAACAACTATCCATATCCTGTCTTCTATGGGGATTCTTTATAGGATTGAAGCCACTCCGTCGCCTCCTCAGGCGAATCAAAGTACTTTGTCCCTTCTGGTGCATTCACCCTTAGTCTTGCAGGGAATAATAGTGCATATGTAGTTTTTATCTGTTGTAGTTTGCGCTTTATCTCTCCGAACCTGGCTCTTTTCTTTTTGTAATTCTGGTGAGAAGTCTGGATATATAGATATCCTGGATCCGTTGTATAGAATGTTGCCCAGTTCTCTAGATTTCTGGATGATTAACATTTTGTCTTTGTAGTAGAACATTTTAACTAGAAGGGGACGAGGGGGTCCACCCGATCTAAGAGGTCTAGCGGGAACCCTATGCGCTCTTTCAATCGCTAGAAAAGGGGAGAAAGCTTCCTGGTCAATTGTTTCTCTAAGCCATTTTTCCACAAATGCTACTAGGTCTGCTCCTTCGCTATGCTCCGGGAGTCCCACCATTCTAACATTCTTCCTCCTCATTCTATTTTCAATTTCGTCCATCTTCAGCCCTTGTTTGTCCAATTGTTCCCTCATCTCTCTCATTTCTCTTTTTAGGGGGGCTAGTTCGTCCTCCACAAGGCTGACCCTCACTTCCAAGGCTGTTGTTCTTTCATTTGCTTTTTGCAGGTCCTGTCTGGCCAAAGACAATTCTTCCTGTATGGAGCTAAGCTGGATAGTTACTGCGCTTAGAGAGGTTTTGCAAAAGTTAATTGCTGCCAGCACCTCCTTTAATGATGGCTCTGTATCCCCCTCTCTTCCTCCCTCAGCAAGGAGTCCGTGTGTCCCTTTTTTCTCATTGATCCCAGAGAGTCTCCTCTCCATCTCACTTGCCTCTAAGAGTAGCTGTGCTTGCCCCTGGCTTTTCCTTACACCCGTAGCTCCAGGTTGTAACTTGGGCTGTGGTTGTTGATTATTTTTTGGGGGAGTCTGTACTGAGGGTTGGTCTGGATTATGAGAATATTTTCCTAACTTAGCTGCAGCCTGGCTTGCTGCTATGCTTGCTTTTGTGGTTCTTTGTGATGCCATTAGGTGGCCTGGGTTACTGCCAAAGGTTTTATGTTTTCCTGCTGTTTTTACCCTACTTCACTCTCAACCACTATATCCCAGCTAGATTGTGGCAAAAAAAGAAAAAAGAAGGAAAACTTCCCCTTTCCTTTCCTTTAAGAAGGCTCCACAGCACTCTGGCCAAAGACTATATCCCCCTTTGTAGGATTAATGTCAGTGTGAGAATATACAGTAATAACATAATGGAAGTCTCTCACCCAACCATCGGATTATTCTCCCGGGGTGTGGAAGTGGCAGATGAAAAAAAAAAGAGAGCCGGTTATCTCTCTGGCCTCTGGAGAAGTGTGGGGAGGTATTGCTTGAAGCTCCCTCAGAGCCGGCACAGCGATGCAGTAATGAACACTTGATGTGCTAGGTGGGGGGGGGGGTTGAGAGTCACAGTCGCCCCCCCTGCCTGCTAAGGGAGCCCCACGCTCTTCCTCCGGCAGGGTGCTCTTCTGGGCTGCTTGCTGCTTTCCTGCGAGGGGGGGGGGCACCTCTCTCACCGGCGTCCGCTCCCCAGCTACCTAGGGACTCCTCGGTATGAGGTGGTAAAGTATTGCAGCTCAGCCTTGGCTTCACTCGCCCCCCCCTCTGGTACACGCTGCACAGACACCGCTCGAGCTCCGCTCCAGTGCCTCAGCTCTTCCTCGTCCCAAGCTGCCTTCACTTCCTGATTAGAACCTCGTATGTTCCACGCTGGGAATTCTGGGAGATATAAGCAGGGGAGTCTTGTCAGATCCAGCAGACATGGGCCGTTTCTCTACCCGCGTTACACGCTGCAATTTCCGGCATGATGGCCGTAGGCCGTGGGATACGAGCGGAGAGGGGGAGAGACGTCCGTCTACCACTCTCACATCCTGGTCACCCAGCTCAAACGTCTACCTTTTAATTGGGAGTCACACCATATTTCATATCTCGGAGTCCAACTCACTCCTTCTTTACCTGACTTATTTTCAGCTAATTACTTACCCTTATTGAAATCAACTACTAATCTGATGAAACAATGGTCTTCTCTCCCTTTATCTTGGCTTGGGAGGATCAACGCTACCAAGATGTCAATCCTACCAAAGTTCATTTACCTATTTCGAGTTCTCCCTATACATGTACCTCCTTACTTCCTGAGACTTACTCAAAGTAGAGTGATGTCCTTTATATGGGGCTCTACTAAACCCTGCATTACCTTGATAAATTGAAAGGTGGATTGGGAATACCTAATTTTCCCTCCTATTACTTTGCAGCTCAATTAGCACAACTCCCCAAGTACCATGCGACTACTGAATCCCCTTTATGGGTAGCGATTGAATCAGTGGATATTGATCCCATCTCAGTGGCTAATTTGCTCTGGTTAAACCCCAAGGATAGATCAAATCTCTCTAACCCCATAACTAAACACTCCATAGCCATCTGGGACAAGTATAGAACTACAAAAAAAATTACAATCTATTCATAACCCTCTCCTTTCTTTTATTAGAAATCCCTCATTTTACCCCGCTTGGAAATTCCCCTTATCATTTGCTGCTTGGTCCACAAGAAACCTACATCAATTTCATAATCTAGTTTCTCCCAATGACATTCTTACATTCCCAACACTATGTGATAAATACAAACTCCCCACGAAAGAGCTCTTCCGCTATTTACAAATTAAGAACTTTTATACACCCCTCGTTAATACGAGATCCCCTCTTAACCAAATGACACAATTCGAACGTATCTGTTATAGTGATCCTCATATTAGAGAACTAATCTCACTTTTACATAAACAAATCAATTCTATATCCAATGACATTTTACCATCCTATACTAACAAATGGACACAGGACATGGATAGAACATTCAGTAAAAGCGACTGGGATAATATATGGTCAGCTACCAAGCACTCTTCGCCAAACTGCTTTGCTAACAAATTTTAAGGTCCTGTCACGATGGTACCTAGTTCCAGCCAGGATTGCCAAATTTGCCCCCTCATACCCAAATTTATGTTTCAGAGGCTGTTCCACACCGGGTACGCATTTTCATACATGGTGGCAATGCCCAATCGCTCAATCCTTCTGGAATAAGATATTTAACATGGCCTCTACGGCCTTGGAAATGACAATCTCTTCTGATCCCGCACTGGCACTCCTCAATCTCAAGCCTCCTGAACTGAATAAATCTCAATTCCAATTATTACTACACCTCACCACTGCGGCTAAACAAACTATAGCCAAGGCCTGGAAAACCCAAACTTTGTTTGTAGCTGAAACTAAATAGAATTAATAGAGCCCTTATTTTTTCCAAAATGTCTGCTATTGAAGATAACAATATTATTACATACAATAAAATATGGAAACCATGGATTAAACACTTTTTACCCCCAGATTTTGATCAATTACTGTTGATGCCTTGCTGACATACTTTAACATTCATCAATTATTTATAGTTGAATGATGCCTTGACCTGACTGGACTGCCACCCGGGGAGACAATCTGTATCTCTATTTTTCTATCCCTATACCTTCTTATTCTATATATCTTATTTTTCCCCATATTTCTTCTTCTTCTCTCTGCACTACCTCCAACTTTCTACTCGTTATTTTTATTATTTTCGTACTACTGATCATATGCATGTACGATGTCTATTACATGATTTGTATATATACTTCTAAGGTTTAATTTTACCAATCACTAAGTATCTTTGTGTGATAAAGGATTTGATAGAAAAGTACTTAACTAAGCATTGAGGTTTAATAACAATCTTCTGTTGTATCCTTATTAATAATTCATCATCTGCAGTATAATACTCTCTCATACTTTATTGTGCCCCCATCTGCTCACAGTTTGTTCCCTTTTGGGGTGAGCGGATGGTCTGGAGGCATGATATATTATTTATATTATAACTAGTTACTATTGCTCTAATCATTTATCCCTATATTTGTATTACTACAATTATTACTGAGGTTTTTAACCTCTACTACTTTTCTTTCACCATGTATTGTTAGTGATTGCTGTATTTACTTACAATTCTACAATTATTAAGAATGTAATGTTCACAATATATGCTATTTACATGAAAAATCCAATAAAAATCTTAAACAAGATCTAGTTTGCTATCCAATATAAGTGACACTTTGCTATTTTTTTTCCTGTTCCCTATAGAAAAAAGAATGTTTGATAAATGTTCAACCTTGCTCTGCAACAATTACAATTGGAGGCAGATTAGTCACTATGGGCAACAAGAAGCATCACAGACCAATGCAAAAAACACTACACCACAAAGAGTATCAAAACTTAAAAGAGAAGTTCTTTTTTTATTTTTATTTTATCTACCTTACCTAGGTGGATGCAGCATCGATCTGATGCTGCAGCCGATCCCCGTCGGCTTTAAGACTGAGAACTGAGCGATCAAACACCACTGATCGCTCAGTTCTCAGTGTTCCGTGACCAGAGAGCCGTGACTGTCAGTCACTGGCTCTCTGCTCTTCCCTAACCGGCCCCTGGACTCGCTGGAGCACTGGACTGAGCCAGGTGCTGGTCCATGCATCTGGGTAGATCCTGTCCATATGGTCATTAACTTTCCACAGCACGGACCGGCTCTGTGACACCAGCCGACAGTAAGGCTTCAGCCTGCCGTTGGCTGAAAATGGGTCACAGGAGTGCAGAACAAAAACTGCACTCCTGTAATTCATGGAAGAGGTACAGCCAAGCAACCTTTGGTTGTACTTCTCCTTTAAAGAGGAATTCCAGGTACAAATATTTTATACATAGTTATATCGATCCAGCTTGGACCAGTGTAACTATGTTTATACTATACCTGGCCAATGTTCCTGGAAGCCGGAAATTAATGAAGTATACACTGATCCCCCATTGATCTCCATTTGCTTCCGGGTCTCACTCCGAGTAGCTGCCCTGCTGCATTCTGATCACAGGAGGTTAGTGGCTCTGCACAGGCAGCAATCAGAGAATGCTTTGCATTTGCAGAATTAATCCACTGATTGGATGAGGTAGAGAGGTGGGGTGGTTACATCACTTCAGTGATTTCCAGCTTCCAGGGGCATGCAGCAGAAAGGATGGTGGTATGTACATAGTTACACTGGTCCAAGATAGTTCAATATAACGATGTATAGATGATGAAATTACTCTTTAAGAGTAAATAGTTCTTACTTTTAATTCCAATCTAGAAATATTTCAAACAAGAGATGTGCCCCACCTTTACAATCATGACGTCATTACTGCCGATCTTTTCCACTGGAAGCTGTGTCACACACTTATGCAACAACTAGGCTAAACCAACGGACCTCTCCTAACTGTGACTGGCGCACCACAAACTACAATTCAAATTATTTATCCTAGATTGTGGTGATCAAGGGACCCTCTGCTTCTCTGATCAGATCTCAACAAGAGAGGAGATACCCACTAGCTGGTGGTTAGTTTTGTACAACACTTATGCCCCGTACACACGGCCGGTTTTCCAGTCGGGAAAACTGCCAAAAACGTCCGGCAAAAGATAGAGAGCTGGTTCTCTATTTTCCCGTCGAGATTCCTGAATGACTTTTTCCCGTCTGGAATCCCGAACGTGTGTACGGGGCATTAGTCCAGGAACCCTATTTATTTAGCTACCTTGATGATGAGAGAAAGCACAATGAGGGACATTTGCCAGAATGCCAACATTACTGGGCTTGGCATCTAAATACACTTTTTCACACTGGTACTGACTAGTATTCCAGTATTTCTCTCTCCCTCAGTTTTTCTCCATCACGCTAATGAGACCCCAAAGCTGATGGAAAGAGGCAAGGGAGGGTCAAACAAGGATGATATGCAGGCAACTGACATACTCATTATCAACTGATGATGTCATTGGTTATTAGATTGCAAGCTCTTCTGAGCAGGGCCCTCCTCATCCTCTTTTATTCTATTGTATTATAACTGTATTGTCTCCCTTTTATATTGTAAGCGCTGCGTAAACTGTTGGCGCTATATAAATCCTGTATAATAATAATAATAAATTGGTCGTTAGGAGGCTGGCAGCTAGAAGGTTGTAATGATGTACAATGAAAACCTGTGACTTTGTGTAACTAAAGAGGCAGATTTCATCCACCCACCGACTTTTTGGGGCAATTTTTAGGCATTTTGCCTAGACACCCTGGTTGAAAAAGGCTGCTCTATACATTGTGCTGTATGTTGCATACTCCAGACTACAACAAACCATACTCTGCGCCATATCTTACATACTTTGGACCACCACACAGCCAATACTTCATGTTATAAACTCACCACTGCTCCACTTTGTTGGTTATATACCTTACCACTCCACTCTGTATACTGTGCTGTGCATAACATCATGTTGTTGTAATAAAAACCACTAGCAAAGTTTTTGGCTTTTAAATTCCTTTCAAGAAATGGACAAACTTTTGCTAGATTCTGACAGACTTCTATGGAAAATAAAATCACTTAATTTTGCACTATTTTTACATCAAAGTAACTTGAATGAAAGAACTCATAAGACATCCCAAGTCCATGGTCAGAAGCATGTGAAAGCATAGCTGTATATTACACTTCTCTTTTACGTTTTATACAGTTATTAGATAAAAGGGAGAATCTAATTACCCGCTACTGAAAACAAACTTTCAATGACGAAACTCACTCTATTACATCAGAAGCATTTCCTGCCAAATGATTCCACTAGAATCTTCGGTTATTAGGGTAAGGCATGTTTAAATAAAGATAAAAGATAGCTCAAATCTTTTTTTCTTCTATTTAAAAACAGCTTTGCTCTGGCCTTTGCTGACCCCTGGTACCACAGATAAAACATGGTGGATTAAATACCTGACCTAGTGTGCCACAAGCCTTGTTCACTGCTGGTGTCCTGAGGTCAGAAAGTCGCCAGCTCTAAGTGAATCCTCCTTAGACAGCGTTTATCTGGCCGGCAGACCTCTGCAACATAAAGCATGCTTCTTGTGAACTCAAATAAAATCTAATGCTTTTGAGGCACTTATGCTAGCCATACACTTGCAAATTTCCTCATGCATGCTAAACAGCATAGATGGAGGGGTCTACACTGCTGGATATTGTACTCAGACAGCCGCAGCACCCTTGGCGGTGTGAGTACCTGAACAGTAACTGCATCTGATTGGATGCAGTGGCTGTTTGGCTGACAATTTTCCACATCTGACGTTAACAAACCAGGTGGACAGGGCCACCTATGGCTCAAATCTTGGCTGACTCAGCAGAAATCAGAGTCACATAGAGCTAGCCTTAGGGTGAGTGAACCTACACAAAACTACTATTATTATTATTATAATAATACAGGATTTATATAGCGCCAACAGTTTGTGCAACGCTTTTCATTAGGGCAAACAGTACAGTTACAATACAGGAAGAAATCAGTAGGTCCTGCTCGGTAGAGCTTACAATCTAAAAGGGAGGGTCAAGTGATACAAAAGGTAATAACTGTGGGGGATGAACTGATGAAGAAAATGAAAGTACAGTTGTTAGGTGGAGGCAGGATAGGCTTCTCTGAAGAGAAAAGAGATCAGGGATTGCCTAAAAGTGGATAGAGTTGGAGATAGTCAGACAGATTGGGGTAGGGAATTCCAAAGGATAGGGGAGGCTCGGGAGAAGTCCTGGAGGTGACAAGGCAACTAGAGAACAGGAGGTCTTGGGAGGAATGAAGAAAACGATTTGGTTGGTATCTGGAGACTAGGCTAGTGATGTAGATGGGGGGCCAAGTTGTGGGTGGCTTTGTAAGTTACTGTTAGTATTTTGAGTTTAATTTGTTAGGTGAGTATCAGCCAATGGAGGGATTGACAGAGAGGGGCGACTGGTAAGGTAGAGGAGTCTGGCAGCAGCATTCATGATGGACTGAGGGGGGATAGACCATTTAAAAGTTAAGCCAATGAGGAGGGAGTTACAGTAGTCGAGGCGAGAGATAAACAGGGAGTGAATTAGGAGCTTTGTGGTGCCATTGGTTAGGAAGGGGCGTATTTTGGAGATGTTGCAGAGTTTGAGGCAGCAAGCTTTAGAAAGTGATTGGATGTGGGGCCGAAAGGAGAGTTCAGAGTCCAGGAGAACACCTAGCACCCTGGCATGCGGGGACGGGTTAATGGTTGTGCCATTGCTCTTGACAGAGAAGTAAGGGGAAAGGGCACATGGGGCAGGAAATAATAAAAGCTTGGTTTTGGACAGGTTGAGTTTGAGGAAGTGGTGTGACATCCAGACAGATATGTCTGTTAGTAAATTAGTGATGCGTGAAGAGACTGAAAGAGTGAGCTGAGGGGTGGAGAGATGGATTTGGGTGTCGTCAGCGTAGAAATTATATTGAAAGCCATGGGAGGCTATCAGCTGGCCCAGTGAGGAGGTGTAGATTGAGAATAGGAGAGGTCCAAAAACAGAACATTGGGGGACCTCGATTACAATTTTGTGGAAACCGGTATTTTTGACTCAAGAACGGCATAATTGCTCTAGTGAAGTGACTCAAGGAATAGGTCTATCTTCACTGCCCCATAACTAATATGCAGTATTTAAAAGAGACGTATGGGAGTCCTTTTTTTTTTTTAAATCATACTTGCCTAACTGGATGCAGCATCGGTCCGATGATAAATCTGTCCTCCTCAGTCTCGAAAACTGAGGACCGAGCGATCAAACGCTTCCGATCGCTCGGTTCTCACAGCTCTGTGAGCAGAGAGCTGGTGACAGTCAGTAAGCAGCTGTCTTCTCTGCTCCCCCACACTCACTGGAGTGCTGGGCTGTGGAGGGGGGGGGGGGGAGCGGCTGGCTCAGGCTCTCAGCGGTTTAGCGGAGAGGCTGAGCAGGTCCAGACATGTGGGCGAATCCCGATCTTGCTCGAGCCTGGTCCGGCTCTGTGACATTAGCAGACAACAGATTTCTTTTACTAGGGTACAATCGGAGGTGGACCTTTTGTTTAAATCCTTTTAAATTTACTTAGATAATTTTTATAACATCTCATTATTATTTCGGAGATATACATAAGGTTACAGTCACAAAGTTTTAGAACAAATAAGATAAGAATTATTTAATGATTGTGAGTGTCCCCCAGGCCAGCCAACTGTTGTAGTGATGAGAGTTCTCTATGGGGAGATCGGATGAAAACGGACAGCCTGTCCATTTTCATCCGATCTGCAAGGACCAGCGCACGACGATATACGTCGGCACAATGGCACGGCTGGGCATATGGACGTACCTGTAGGCCCCCTTTAGGATGCGGCATTGTGAGATACCCGCGATCGTCTCACGGAGAGTGAGAACGGGGAAATGCTGATGTAAACAAGCATTTCCCCATTCTTCCTAGTGACAGGACACTGATCACAGCTCCCTGTGATCGGGAGCAGTGATCAGTGTCGTGTCACACGTAGCCCATCCCCCCTACAGTTAGAACACATCCCTAGGACATACTTATCCCCTTCAGCGCCCCCTGCTGGTTAACCCCTTCACTGCCAGTGTAATTTTTACAGTAATCAGTGCATTTTTATAGCACTGATCGCTGTATCAATGACAATGGTCCCAAAATGACATCAAAAGTGTCCGATGTGTCTGCCATAATGTCGTAGTCACGATAAAATTCGCTGATCGCCGCCATTACTAGTAAAAAAAAAAAATATTAATAAAAATGCCAAAAAACGATCGCCTATTTTGTAGATGCTATAACTTTTGCGCAAATCAATCAATCAATAAACGCTTATTGCGATTTTTTTTACCAAAAATATGTAGAAGAATACGTATCGGCCTGAACTGAGGAAAAAAACGTTTTTTTATATATTTTTGGGGGATATATATTATAGCAAAAAGTAAAAAATATTGCTTTTTTTTATCTAGATTGTCGCTCTATTTTTGTTTATAGCACAAAAAATAAAAACCGCAGAGGTGATCAAATACCACAAAAAGAAAGCTCTATTTGTGGGGAAAAAAGGACGCCAATTTTGTTTGGGAGCCACGTTGCACGATCGCGCAATTGTCAGTTAAAGCGACGCAGTGCCGAATCCCAAAAAGTGCTCTGGTCTTTGGCCAGCCAAATGGTCCGGGGCTTAAGTGGGTAACGACCACAACATACGGGGGTATACAATGTACTATTAACATATAAGCACACACATAGGTTGGACTGGATGGACTTGTGTCTTTTTTCAACCTCACAAACTATGTAATTATGTAACAATAATGTGATTTTAAAAAGGCAAAAGTTTTTCACCTTAATGCATTATCTGCTTTAAGGTAAAAAATCTTCTGTATGCAGTTCCCAGCCCCCCCCCCCCCTTATGTTACATGAGCCCAAACTCGATCCAGCACTGTCTCTGAGGGCATTGTCTCTCTTCTCTTGCTCTCTCTCCTGCTGCTGTTAATCACAGCCAGTGAGCAAAGAGCAGGGAGTGGAGCCAAACCATGCTCTGTGTGTCACACAGAGCACAGATCAGGATTGAGCCTGCAGGTGTGCCACCATAGAAAGCGGCTTCCTATGGCGGCACACCAAGAAGAGGAGGGACCAAAAATGCTGGCAGGGGACCCAAGAAGAGGAGGATCGTGGCAGCTCAGTGCAAAACCATTGCACAGAGCAGGCAAGTATAACATGTTTGTTATGTAAAAAAAATAAAAATATTTAGGATTACAATCACTTTACTTCTTGGTGTTCCATGTGTATTTTTTTCTGCTCTCTGCACAAAGTATATACCACACAGTGATGATGTTACTGCTAGATAACTGGGCTTACAAAGTCATATACTACACACAAATTCAATTTAAATCCTTTGCGGCTAGAAGGAATATATTTAAAGTGTAAATTCACTTTTTCAGAAAAAAAATGAAAAAGCAAAACACCCTACACCAGGGGTGCTCAACCTTTTGAAGAGTGAGGGCCACTTAAGTGATTTGGTAACCAGTCGTGTGCCACAATGAACTTTGGGGTTTTACAGCCTCCCAAACTACAAATGTAAACTAACTCTTACTGTCCTGAGCCCCCTATGAGGCTGCTATGATACGGATGCCCTGCGGTTTACCCGCACTGCACCTACACCTTTCCTTCGGGTTAGCTGCGCTTTGCCATAGACTTATATTACATCTTGTGGGTGTGGTGCTCTGACAGTGCACCAAACCCACAGGTTATAATAGAAGTCTATAGCTCATTGCAGCTAACCCAGAGGAAAGCTTCAGGTGAACTGCACTGCACCTGCGGATCAGTGTGAAAGCAGCCTCATAACCCTTTTTATAAAAGTGCTAATATGCCCATTGAAAAAGTTCAGTGTATGTGATGTTTAATAGACTGAGCTTTACTGCTTCTGCTGGCATCGTTCTCCAGGCTGCACGAAAGGTCCCAGGCGATGTGCACTTAATATCACACCGCCTGGGACAGGAGTCGGCGCTACAGAGAAAGTATCGGCTTGTGCGGCTCCTGCACCCTTTGCTGCCAGTCCTGGCTTCATGGACTCTGATGCTCTGTGATGGCGAGTCAGCAACATGCTGATCAAGATCTGGGCTTGCCAACCTGCCCTACCAGAGCATGTGGTTGCAGGCCACATCAGAGCACCCCTGCCCTACACCCTCCCCACATCAACACCCTCCCCCCCATCCTCCAGGCCTCTCTGTACTTACCTCCATTGGTAATGAGCTGGCAGTGCCCAGGCAGAAGGTGTGGTGGTCTGGGGGATCTGAAATCCCCTTCTCTTTTCCCCCCTTCTCTCTGCAGGGCTTCTGGGACAGATCAGAGCAATTCTGATTGGTCAGAGCCAGCACAGAGAATTGCCCTGATCTATCCTGGAAGCCCTGCATAAAGAAGAAAGGGGAATTTTAAATTCCCAGATTGCTACACCAGCTATGTGGGCACTGACAACTTATTACCAATGGAGGCAAGTACAGTGGGGAGCAGGGGGTAGGGAGGATGTAGGATGTTAGTTCACTTTTTCATTTTTTTTTGTGAAAATATGAACTCTTTTAATTAAAGTTCTTGTGCTTTTCACTCAGCTTTTGAATGTCACAAGAGATGCAGGATCTCACCACTTCCTCCACTGTACTGCTATCTCCTATAACAGGGATATGCAATTAGCGGACCTCCAGCTGTTGCAAAACTACAAGTCCCATCATGCCTCTGCCTCTGGGTGTCATGCTTGATGCTGTCAGAGTCTCGCTATGCCTCATGGGACTTGTAGTTTGGCAACAGCTGGAGGTCCGCTAATTGCATATCCCTGTCCTATAATTTTGACTTCCTGACATGTTACTTGCTGCCTCATAGTGCTGATCACAGTGACAGATAAACCTTGCAGAACTTCAGCAACTAACAATATTCTGTAGAATTCTTACCCTCCGACTAGAAAACCAGAACTTGCGCTCATGATAGGTGGATAGGTAAATTGCATACATCATGCCACTTGTGACCATTAACAGGCATCCAACAAACAGCTTTGCAAACCACTGCACACCTGAAAAGATGGAAAAAAAAAAAAAAAGTACATGAATGTCTATTTATTCTTTTGAAAAAACCTCTGACAACAACTTCACCCATAAAACCGTTCTTCACAGGAAGCTTCGTGCGTCACAGTTGTTTTGGGACCCGGACAGCCTTGCTAGTACTGTAAAGCAAGCTTTGTGGGTTCGCCATGTCACCTGCCCTCCATTTGTCTCTCTCTAGTGACATACAGTATCTCACAAAAGTGAGTACACCCCTCACATTTTTGTAAATATTTTATTATATCTTTTCACTAAAGAAATTACACTTTGTTACAATGTAAAGTAGCGAGTGTACAGCTTGTATAGCAGTGTAAATTTTCTGTCCCCTCAAAATAACGCAACACACAGCCATTAATGTGTAAACCAGCCATCATTAAATGGCAGCCCGCGGTCCGTCAGGCCGCCGGTGTGTTGGCGTATTTCAGCAGTTATTTGCAGGGACAGTAACGTTGCGTTTGCACCCCGCCTCTGGTTGCTGGGAAACCGCTGCGTGTGCGCCCCAACCCTCCTGCGGCTCTTGCTCCCAACCGGGCCGCGAGTTGGGGCATGATGTCACGTATGCGCCCCTCTGCTGCTCCCGTCTCTCCTCTCCCTCCTTGCGAGGTATGATGGAATATTCCATGCAACTGGCTCACCGCAAAACTGACTGCAACCTCAGTTTCGAGTTCTAGGAGAAGGAGTATGCCTAACAGGAGAAGCATGTCATAAAGAATATTTTTAGTTAGGGTTGCACCGATACCGGTGATACAGATTTTAAGCATTTGCACGAGTATCGGTAAAATGCACCAATACCTGAAACTGATACTTTCAGGCTTGTTGTTTTTTTAGCTGTGAGAGGGATTCCCCACTACCCGGGCGGTTACATTACAATGGGTGGGGTCTCCAGAAGATGTCACCGGATAGACACGCCCCAGGACTATATAAGTAAAAGGCACACGCCGGGAACTAACACAAAACAGTGGGAGCTAGTGTTGGGAGAACAAATGGAGGAAGAACTGGCAGAGGAAGAAGACAGCAGAGAAAGAAGAACCAGAGGAAGAACCGGCAGAAGAAGAAGGCATCTGCACAGCGAGAAGAACAAGGAGGAAGAACCAGAGAAAGAAGACATTGGCGCAGTGAAAAGACAAGCTGGAGCTGCTTTAATAAAAGGACTTTTATAGACTTGTGTACTGGTTTTATTCATTTTTGATTTTTTTTTGGAGGAGAATGAGTAGGAGGTACAATGTACCCCCCTACTCATTTACTTAGGGTGGTGGGCCAGGATATGGGGCCCCCCCTTGTTAAAGGGGGTCTCCAGATTCCGATAAGCCCCCCGCCCACAGCCCCTGACAACTACCACCCAGGGTTGTCGGGAAGAGGTCCATGTACCCATCAACATGGGGACAAGGTGCTTGCAAAGCACTCACCGCCCCACATGTTGAGGGCATGTGGCCTGGTATGGTCCAGGAGGGGGCGCTCCCCCAATCCTGACCTGCCAGGCTGTGCGCTCAGATAAGGGCGCTTAAAATCCATACCAGACCAAAAGGGTCTAATATGGTCGGATCAAAGTCGGATTCATTGAAGTCGCATGGAAGTCGGACATGAAGTCGTAGGGCAAAGTCGGAGTGGAAGTTGTCCAACTTCCATGTCGTACCAGTGTGAACCCGGCCTGAAACACCAAGGTAAAAAGAAACAGTGCTTCTTTCTGTTTCTTCATCTACAGTCTGTTTTTTTTTAATTATTATTAAATGTTCCTCTGTTTAACCTCTTATTAACCCTCAATTTACTCTAACCAGCCTCAATTAACTCCTTATTCTCCTCCATTTCATTATTATTTTTCAGCCGATTTCTTTTTTTGGTTCAGTTCAATTTATAAACTATTGATAATTACAACTTTTCTTGTTCGTTACTATTTTTACATATTTGACATATATGTACACGTTTCACATTGAAAAAAAAAAAAATGTTTACATTACAATATATATATATATATATATATATATATATATATATATATATATATATATATATATATATATATATATATATATATATACACACACACACACACACACACACACACACACACACACACACACACACATATACATATACAAACACAGCTCAAAAAAATGAAAGGAACACTTTGAAAACACATCAGATCTCAACGGGGGAAAATCTCATGCTGGATATCTATACTGATATGGACTGGGTAATGTGTTAGGAATGAAAGGATGGCACATCATTTGATGGAAATTAAAATTATCCACCTACAGAGGGATGAATTCAAAGACACCCCGAAAATCAAAGTGAAAAAATTATGCAGCAAGCTAGTCCATTTTGCTGAAATTTTATTGCAACAACTCAAAATGGTCCTCAGTAGTTTGTATGGCCCCCAAGTGCTTGTATGCATGCCTGACAACATCAGGGCATGCTCCTAAGGAGACGACGGATGGTGTCCTGGGGTATTTCCTCCCAGATCTGGACCAGAGCATCACAGAGCTCCTGAACAGACTGAGGTGCAACCTGGCGGCACCGGATGGACCGAAACAATGTCCCAGAGGTGTTCTTTTGGATTTAGGTCAGGTGAGCGTGGGGGCCATTCAATGGTATCAATTTCTTCATCCTCCAGGAACTGACTCCATGCTCTCGCCACATGAGGCCGGGCATTGTCGTGCACCAGGAGGAACGCAGGACCCACTGCACCAGCGTAGGGTCTGACAATGGGTCCAAGGATTTCATCCTGATACCTAATGGCAGTCAGGGTGCCATTGTGTAGCCTGTAGAGGTCTGTGCGTCCCTCCATGGATATGCCTCCGCAGACCATCACTGACCCACCACCAAACCGGTCATGCTGAACGATGTTACAGGCAGCATAAAGTTCTCTGCGGCCTCTCCAGACCTTTTCACGTCTGTCACATATGCTCAGGGTGAACCTGCTCTTATCTGTGAAAAGCATGGGGCACCAGTGGCGGACCTGCCAATTCTTGTGTTCAATGGAAAATGCCAAATCGAGCTCCACACAGTGTCCGGCAGTGAGCACAGAGCACACTAGAGGACGTCGGGCCCTCAGGCCACCCCCATAACGTCTGTTTCCGATTGTTTGGTCAGAGACATTCACACCAGTGGCCTGCTGGAGGTCATTTTGTAGGGCTCTGGCAGTGCTCATCCTGTTCCTCCTTGCACAAAGGAGCAGATATTGGTCCTGCTGATGGGTTAAGGACCTTCTACGGCTCTGTCCAGCTCTCCTAGAGTAACTGCCTGTCTGCTGGAATCTCCTCCATGCTCTTGAGACTGTGCTGGGAGACACGGCAAACCTTCTGGCAATGACACGTATTGATGTGCCATCCTGGAGGAGTTGGACTGCCTGTGCAACCTCTATAGGGTCCAAGTATCGCCTCATGCTACAAGTAGTGACACTGACCCTAGCCAAATGCAAAACTAGTGAAAAACAGTCAGAAAAGATGAGTAGGAAAAAAATGTCAGACACCTCCACCTGAAAAATCATTCCCGTTTTGGAGGTCGTCTCATTGTTGCCCATCTAGTGCACCTGTTAATTTCAATTAACAGCAAAGCAGCTGAAACTGATTAACAACCCCCTCTGTATACACCCCTCCCCCCTCTGCTACTTGACTGACCAGATCAATATCCCAGAAGTTCTGGTTCAAAAGAGTTCCTTTAATTTTTTTGAGCAGTATATATATATATATATATATATATATATATATATATTTCATTTGTAAATAACTTTTATAACTTTTAGATGCTTTGTACCATTGCTGGCAGCTGAAGTGCAAGCAAAACTGTTGCGGCAGGTATCAGTAATTGCTATCAGCGAGTATTAAAAAATATCAGTACTAGAGGTCGACCGATATATCGGCCGATTTTTGGCACTTTTTAATTAATCAGCATCGGCCGATTGTGCTGAAAAAAAACTTCAGAGCGACTTGCAAATAAGTTCTTTCATAGAAGTCAATGCAAGTTGCCTGAAGTTTCCTGTGGAGGTGGAGCGACTTGTCTCTGGGCAGCCTGCCAAGTGAGAGAAAAGAGATACAATGTTTCTACTTATCAATGTACTGAACTCCATGTGTATAAGTTCTCAGTTTAACCATTTAAAGACTAAGGCCCCATGCACACGAGACGCTGTTATTTGCTGTTGAACGCGCGTTCAGAGGCAGTTGGACGCTTTTTTCAACTGCTCCTGAACCCATTCAATGTTATCCTATGTGTCCATGCACACACTCTCGTTTTTTGGCGTTTACAAGCAGTTGCGTTTAACCTCGTTTTTTCAGAAGCAAAAAAATGGGTTCAGACGCAAAAGTTTTCCACGTTTCAGACGCTAAACGCGGCTAAAAACGCGGCTAAACGCGGTACCGGCGTTTTTCCGCGTTTGCGTTTATAAGCGTTTTTAAAGGTGACCTATTTTTTAACATTAGAAATCTCTAAAATGATGGCAAATGATGAAAAACTATTAAAAAATATAAAAGAAAACTGTAATTGCTTGCATTGCATTGTGGACAATCCACAACTTGTGTCAGGTGATGTGGCCAGGTGACGTGGCCAGGTGACGTGGTCAGTGGACAATCCACAACTTGTGGCAGGTGACATGGCCAGGTGACGTGGCAGGTAACGTGGCCAGGTGACGTGGCACGTGATGTGGCCAGGTGACGTGGCAAGTGGACAATCCACAACTTGTGGCAGGTGACGTGGCCAGGTGATGTGGCAGGTAACGTGGCCAGGTGACGTGGCAGGTAACATGGCCAGGTGACGTGGCCAGGTGACGTGGCAGGTAACGTGGCCAGGTGACGTGGCAAGTGGACAATCCACAACTTGTGCCAGGTGACGTGGCAGGTGACGTGGCCAGGTGACGTGGCAGGTGACGTGGCAAGTGGACAATCCACAACTTGTGGCAGGTGACGTGGCCAGGTGATGTGGCAGGTAACGTGGCCAGGTGACGTGGCAGGTAACATGGCCAGGTGACGTGGCCAGGTGACGTGGCAAGTGGACAATCCACAACTTGTGCCAGGTGACGTGGCCAGGTGACGTGGCAGGTGACATGGCCAGGTGACGTGGCAGGTGACGTGGCAAGTGAACAATCCACAACTTGTGGCAGGTGACGTGGCAGGTAACGTGGCCAGGTGACGTGGCCAGGTGACGTGGCAGGTGATACGCTAAATACAAGTACACTGCGGCTCTCTCAGCTGCTGCTACTCACTCTGGTCTCACAAACTGGCTGAAATGGTTAAAATTTACTGTTTTTTGAGCTTAGGGAGGGTCTTATGATGAAACGCTTATAAACGCAAACGCGGTAAAACGCCGCTAAACGCCAATAAACGCGGCTGCAAACGCGGCCAAACGCGCGTTTTTAAACGCCGGTTTCAGCGTTTAAAAACGTGTGTTCAGCAGAGTTTGCACCTGCGTCTCGTGTGCATGGGGCCTAAATCTTTTCTGACACTTGTAGCTTACAAGTAAAAATCCTGTATTTTCTGCTAGAAAATCACTTGAAACCCCCAAACATTATATATTTTTTTTTTAGCAGAGACCCTAGGCAATAAAATGGTGGTTGTTGCAATAATTTATGTCACACAGTATTTGCACAGCGGTCTTTCAAAAGCAATTTTTTGGGAAAAAATACACTTTAATTAATTTTAAATAAAACGAAACAGTAAAGTTAGCCGTTTTTATTTATTTTCGTCTAAAAGTTTTGATTACCTGTTTTTGTGCCTGCTTCCTGATTCCCTTACCGAAGATGGCGGCGGCAGCACCCGAGAGCCGAGGGAGAGATCGGCTTCGGGTGCCGATATCGCGGGCGCACAGGACAGGTAAGTGTCTATATAATTAAAAGTCAGCAGCTGCAGTATTTGTAGCTGCTGACTTTTAATTTTTTTTTTTTTTGGCGGAACTCCGCTGCTTTCACACTGGAGCGTGCATGCGTTGACTTAAAACGCCGCTAGTTTTAGCGGTGCTTTACCATCATTTTAGCGGCGCTATTCGGCTGCTAGCGGGGCGCTTATAACCCAGCTAGCACCGCTGCAGAATCGCTTTGCAGGCTCTTCGGCAGCAGTGCCCATTCCTTTCAATGGGCAGGAGTGGTGGAGGAGCGGTATACACCGCTCCAAAGATGCTGCTTGCAGGACTTTTTTTAACGTCATGCCAGCGCACCGCCTCAGTGTGAAAGCCCTCGGACTTCCACACAGACTGCATGGGAGCTGTTTTGCAGCCACTTTTACAGGTGCTATTTTTAGCCCAAAAGTGCCTGAAAACCACCCCAGTGTGAAAGGGGTCCAACTGTTAGATTTTATGAGATAAGGGGGAAAAAAAAAACTAAACTAAAAAAAAAAAAAAAAAAAATATCGGCCCAAAAAAATCGGCATCATATATCGGCCATCACGATTTCTAAATATCGGCATCGACCAGAGAAAAACCCATATCGGTCGACCTCTAATCAGTACTCCAATAGTCCCTGTACAGATAAAGATGGCAACTTTAATGATGTCACCGGGAAAATGGTTCTGCCCACACGCTGGATGCACATGCTCAGATCAACACTCCAAGTGAACACTATTTAGTATAACCACTTAAGACCTAGGCCGTTTCTAGCTCTCTTGTTTACATGTGACAATCAGTTTTTTTTTGGCTCTAATTTTTTTAAGAAACCCCCGTACATTACATATTTTTCTTAAAGCAGAGACCCTAGAAAATAAAATGGCGGGTGTTGCAATTTTTTATGCCACATAGTATTTGTACAGCAGTTTTTCAAACGTCATTCTTTGGGGTAAAAATATACTTTTTTTTTTTTATTTGCCTCAAAATTCAAGAAAACAAAACAATACATAACCCAAATTTTTGGTAAAATACCAAGATGATGTTATGCAGAGGAAATGAATAACAAATATTTCACGCTTTAATATTGTGAACACGCAGCGGCAACAAACTACGTAAGTTTTACTATCCATAGGCAACGCTTTAAAAGCCTTTACAGGTTACCATTTCAGATTTACACAGGAGGTCTGGGGCTAGAATTACTGCCTATGATCTCATGTTGCTTGTAACAGTAATCTGCACGGCTAGTTAGTCGCTAGGATTGCTTTCAGAAGAAACCCCCTGTGTCCGCGCTAAAAAAACAAAAACAAAAAAAAAAAACACACGGTATGGGGATGATGCCTGAATCTGCAGGCATCATCCCAGTATAAACATCTGAATTCCAGCGACGTGCCGGTATGTCCCTGGTTGGCCAGTGGATAATATTGCTCAGTTTTGTCAAAGCCAGGTTTAACCATTGTGGATTTTGGCAGGTACTCTTTGACAAGCACAGGCATTTTCAAAAAAGTAACCGTCACTGAACTTACTGCACCCATGCTTGGTACAATAATTGTATTGTGAGACAACTCCAAATGGCTGGACCCTGTGTAATGAACACTGAGCTTCCTGCAGTTGTCCAGGATAACAGACCCTCCTATAGAGTTGAAGTGGCCTCTGTGTGAAATAATGAAGACTTCTTTCAAGCTTCATGCTCCCGAGAACTGCTGGAGCGGATCAGACTGGATATACTCTGCTGTGAACTACTCTACAGCCACATACAATGGCCGGTCTGTATATGGCAAGCAGTGCAGGGTTGTGTCTTCACCAGGATTACAGGAAAGATAAGATGACTTCTGATGCCTCAAGTAACACAAGACACCAGGTTATTGTACCTGATAAAATAACTTCAGGTACATATTACAAGTGTATATTTCTTCATTTATAAAGTCGCGCTCAAAAGTTTGCATACCCTGGCAAAAATTTAGACATTGGGCATTAATATTGAAAATATGACTGATCATGCCAAAAAAACTGTGGCCATCAAAAGCTACTATAAAAGGTAAATAAAAGCTGTGTGCATGGCAGAATCGGATCTCTCTGACTAGTTAAGATGTGTCTCCTAGAAACAAATCCAATCCAATGTTTAATTTTGTTGTATCTACAGATGTGCTCAAAAATTTGCATACACTGGCAGAAATTGTGCAATTTTGGCATTAATATTGAAAATATGACTGATCATGCCAAAAAACGGTCTTTTATTTAAGGATCGCAATCACATGAAGCCATTTATTATCACATAGTTTTTGGATCCTTTTAAAATCATAACAACAGAAATCACCCAAATGGCCCCGATAAAAAGTTCACATACCCTGGAATGTTTGGCCTTGGTACAGACACAGAAGGTGGCACACACAGGTTAAAATGGAAATTAAAAAGGTTAATTTCCCACATTTGTGGCTTTTTAAATCACAATTATTGTCTGTATAAATAGTCAATGAGTTTGTTAGCGCTCACACGGATGCACTAAGCAGGCTAGACACAGCCATGAGGAGGTAGAAAAGAACAGTCAAAAGACCTGTGTAACAAGGTAATGAAACTTTACAAAGATGGAAAAGGATATAAAAAGATATCCAAAGCCTTCAATATGCCAGTCAGTACTGTTGAAAATTAGGGGCTATTTTGATACCAAGCCAAGGTCAGGTAGACCAAGAAAGATTGCAGCCACAACTGGTGAAAGAATTGCCCAGGATACAAAGAAAAACCCACAGGTAACCACAGGAGAAATACAAGCTGCTCTCCAAAAAGATAGTGTGGTTGTTTTTAAGGAGCACAATTCAACGATACTTGAACAAAAAAGAGCTGCATGGTTGGGCTGCCAGAAGGAAGCCTTTACTGCGCCAATGCCACTAAAAACGCCAATGAGGCAAGTCAAGGTGTTGTTGGGCATATTGTAACCAAGCTTTTTTGTGGAACTTGTACGGTAAAGGCTTTTTTTCTGGCAACTTGACCATGCAGCTCTTTTTTGTTCAAGTATCATTGTATTGTGCTCCTTAAAAAAAAACCACACCATCTTTTTCCAGAGCAGCCTGTATTTCTCCTGACGTTACCTGTGGGTTTTTCTTTGTATCCCGAACAGTTCCTGTGGCAGTAGTGGCTGAAATATTTCTTGATCTACCTGACCTTGGCCTGGCATCAAGTGATCCCCAAATTTTCCACTTCTTAAGTGATTGAACAGTACTGACTGGCATATTCAAGGCTTTGGATATCTTTTCCATCTTTGTAAAGTTTCATTACCTTGTTGCGCAGGTCTTTTGACTGTTCTTTTCTACCTCATGGCTCAGTGTCTAGCCTGCTTAGTGCATCCATGTGAGAGCTAACAAACTCATTGACTATTTATACACAGACACGAATTGTGATTTAAAAAGCCACAAATGCGGGAAATTAACCTTTAATTGCCATTTTAACCTGTGTGTGCCACCTTCTGTGTCTGTACCAAGGCCAAACATGCCAGGGTATGTAAACTTTTTATTAGGGCCATTTGAGTGATTTCTGTTATCAATATGATTTAAAAAGGATCCAAAAACTATGTGATAATAAATGGCTTCATGTGATTGCGATCCTTAAATAAAAGACAGTTTTTTGGCATGATCAGTCATATTTTCAATATTAATGCCAAAATTGCACAATTTCTGCCAGTGTATGCAAATTTTTGAGCACATCTGTAGATACAACAAAATCAAACATTGGATTGGATTTGTTTCTAGAGACACATCTTAACTAGTCAGAGAGATCCGATTCTGCAATGCACACAGCTTTTATTTACCTTTATAGTAGCTTTTGATGGCCACTGGAACCATGCTGTTCAAACTATGAAGGTGAGATTTTAATTGATTATGATGGATACCTCAGACACTTTTAAACGTGAGCTCTGCAAAGATTTGCAGATATGACAACTGCATTAGCACGTCCTTGAATTGCGCACTAACTGTGCAGGATATACAGGGCAACAATGCATAGTAAGCATAGATTTAGCCACTCCACTATCACCACTAGTTTTGGGCATGTCAGCAATAAAAAGTAATAATGCATTTTGTTATGTGAAGATCTTACATTTTGCCGATATTCCTACTTTTGACCTTCCTTTTGTTTTTTTGGTCTCTCCAGGGTCCTTTGTTTCTGTTTCTTCTGAGGGTGAGGCCTTGTTTCTTTGTCTCAGCTCTTCTTCTGGTGCACCTTAAGGAAAAAAAAAAACACCAGCATAATCTTTGCTGATAATTACAGTATCTCACATAAGTGAGTACACCCCTCAAATTTTAGTGAATATTTTATTCTATCTTTTCATGTGACAACACTGAAGTAATGACACTTTGCTACAATGTAAAGTAGGGAGTGTAAAGCTTGTATAACAGTGTACATTTGCTGTCCCCTCAAAATAACTCAACACACAGCCATTCATGTCTAAACCGCTGGCAACAAAAGTGAGTACACCCCTAAGTGAAAATGTCCAAATTGGGCCCAATTAGCCATTTTCCCTCCCCAGTGTCACGTGACTCATTTAGTGTTACAAAGTCTCAGATGTGAATGGGGAGGGGAGCAGGTGTGTTATATTGGGTGTTATCGCTTTATTTTGCTGGTATTTGATCACCACTGTGTTTATTATTTGTGATATAAAAAAAAAAAAAGAAACATTTTGAAAAAAAGAAAAAAAAAAAAAAAAGAAAAAAAAAAAAAGAAAAACACAATATTTTTTACTTTCTGCTACAAAACATATCTAATAAAAAAAAACTAATTTCTTCATACATTTTGGCCAAAATGTATTCTGCTACATTTCTCTGATGAAAAAAAAACATCCCAATACATATATATCGACTGATTTGCGTGAAAATCATAGCGCCTACAAGCTATGGTATATACTGGAATTTTTATTTCTTTTTTATACTACTAATGGCGATGAGCAGCGACTTATAATGGGACTACAATAGTGCGGCGAGCAAACTGCCACTAAGGCTGGGTTCACACTGGTCCGACAAACGCTCCGACATTGGGAGCTCATGTCGCATGACGTGTGAAAATCAATGTTTCCCTATGAGAGCCGTCTTAACTGGTCCGACACAAGTCGGTCCGACTTTGAAAATGCTCCCTGTACTACTTTGGTCCGACTTTGATCCTACTTCAGCCCACTGAATAACATTGAAGTCGGATCAAAGTAGTAACCTTGTCCTAACCATCCGACTTTTGACATCCGACATGGTGATTACAGCAGCAGTAAAAGGAATTTATCTCACACTGGGATTGTTTTGATTGGTCAAAGGACAAGTCAGACTATCACAAAGTTGTATCCTGTTCATTCAAGTCGGATGGATGTAGGACCGATGTAGGACTGATGTCGCAGAGCAAAGTAGGATGAAAGTTGTATGACTGTCGTGTAGTATCAGTGTGAACTCAGCCTCAATGATGCTGGGTGGAACAGACCAACTGCCACTGACAACACCAGGGACATTAGAACAGTGATCAGCGATAATATTATACACTTTCACTGTACTGACACTGGCTGGGAAGGGGTTAACATCTAGGGCAATCAAGGGGGTAAATGTGTGCCTAACTATATGTAATGTGTGTAAATTATGCTGCTTTTACTACTAGATCTCTCCCTGGAAGGCTCCTGCTGTGTACAATCATGGTGGATGTTGGACGGGGGGGGGGGACGACGCATGCGCGAGCCGTAAACCCGGAGGTATACACCCTTCCAATGAGGAAGTAAAGTACTATTCTCTGAGAATTTTTTTTTTAGGTCCATGTAAAATAGGTTCCTTTCCATGTCTTAATTGCATCGGATGTTCTCGTATGATCAAAAGGAAAATATTTTAGCCCTCTGCATCAGGGTTACCAAATAAAAATGAAGGGCTACTACACCTGTCAGACTAATTTTGCATTACATTTAAAGGATAAGTGCATATATAAGAAAAAAAAAAATACCAGTAAATAAAAAAACACAACCCCTACACATTCACCTATATGGCTGCACAATCTGTCCTATGCTGCAGCTGTCCCCCGATGAATCTAAAAACGCGAACTGAGTGATCACATGACTGCTGATTGCTCAGTTCTCTGCCTTCCATTGTATTGGGGTCACAGGAGTACAGAAATAAGTGCTCTTCTGTGACCCAGAACAGGAGTGTGGCCAAAGAAAGCTTTCTTTTAAATACAGAGGCACCCTGTTAGTCAGGAATTGAGTTGTGACTTGGACAAGCAGATGCATTATGTTACACTACACACTTGCTGTACAAACTCCCCGGCATTAAACTGTGTTCGTTAATTGTCTTACTCGGAAAGTTAGAAAGTAAACCTGCTTGGACCGGCCCCAGGTGTCCCAGTCTCATGCATGGTTTACTGCTGCCAATACCAGTTAAGCCTGTCACCTTTACAATTATAAAGGGCAATATAATTGTATATGGTTTTAGGCAGCCTACCACACTGCATAGCAATAAGTAAAAAAAAAAAAAAAAAAAAAAGGAAAAAAAAAACTTGTTCAAAACTTTAGACATGTTTCTAGTCTTCTAATGAATAAAACCTCAAAGCTTGTGCTCACCTTCATTTTCCATAGTGAGAGGCTTGGAATGTACTCGCAGAGCTGAGTCTATGTCTGTCTGTATGTTGGGAACCTGGCTGTGAAGCAGACCATTAACACACACAGTGCAGTTACAACATAGAGCAGCCGTTGTTACAGGGAAAAGCAATGTGTCGATTTATCACTCATTGCAGACCTTAAATAAAACAGAACAAAAAAAAAATCATACATTTAGTACTTTGGTTAACACAAAAATGCAACAATGGCTGCAAACACCCCTATACCTCAATAGCTGAGTTTACAAAAAGGAGCAGGATCTTCTTTGGGGCAACGAGCTTCACACAATGCTATTTGCTGCATGACAATCGTGGCAAAACTACACCACTTTTTAGGTGCCATTGAAAATCATGGCACCTGAACCTGTGTTTTCTGATTGTAGTGTGTTTTGAGATCGCGGGCAGAATTGCAGCGATTGACAGGTGTGAATGGGGGCCTAAATGTTTGTATATTAGAGCCGGTTCACACAGGGGCGACTTGGGATCCGACTTAAAGTCGCCCCAAATTGCGCGACATGCGAAAATCAATGGAAGTGAATGAGAGCCGTCTTATGCGCTGTGAATTTGGTCCGTTTTTTGTCCATCTGATGTGCAAATTTTACCGCGATTTTAACGCAAATTTCAGGAGTGGGACATAGCTGGGATTATGTTCTAGCCAATGGAATCAAAGTGTAAAAAAAAAAAAAAAAAAAAAGGTGTTAACTTTCTGGTTTCTGTGGAGAATCGCGTGGTGGAATTCACACATATGTGAACCATCATAGCGATTCCAGAACGATTTACACTGATATCTATGGAGACTAAATTGGCAACGCAGTAAAACCGGACAAGACCCTTTTTTTTAAAATCGCATTCATTGAGGAATCGCAACGCATGTATGTGAACGACCGTCATTGAAAACAATGACTTTAGGGATGACATGCGAATTCAAAGTGTTTTTGACGCATCACATTCGGTATGAAATCGCACAAGTGTGAACCGGGCCTTAATGTACACTACTGAAGTCGCTCCGACTTTAGAAAAGGTTCTTGTACTACTTCAATCCGACTTCTAGGTGACTTGTACCCATTGATTTCAATAGAAGTCGCCTCCAAGTCGGATCCCCTGTCTTAACTGAAGCAACTTTCCAGGAAGTAAAAATCAGTTTTCTAGCCAAACCCCCTCCCTCCCACAGAGCAGATTATTATGTGATTGGCCACTGGTAAAGTCCCCTGTCCTGGAGGTGACTTCAAGTCACGTTGTAAGTCGCCCCAAGTCGCGCTGTGGTTCGTGTCCAAGTCGTGTCCAAGTCGTGTTGCCCCTGTGTGAACCGGCTCTTACAAGTCACTAGCTGCAGTGTTTGTAGCTGCTGACTGAACTTTTTTTTTTTATATAACTAACGGGAGCTTCACATTCAGGCCTCGTACACACGACCGAGTTTCTCGGCAAGAACCAGCAAGAAACTTGCTGGCAGAGATTTCTTGCCGAGAAATTAGTTCGTATGTATGGTTTCTCGTTGAGAAAACCGACAAGTAACCTCGACGAGAAAATAGAGAACCTGCTCTCTATTTTCTCGTCGAGATTCTCGTCAAGATGTTTGTCGACGAGAAAAGTGAGTGTGTGTACACTTACCTGTCCTCTCGGAAGCCCGCGCATGTTCGAAATGAATTTGACGCATGCGCGGTAGCTTCCTAGGCATACGTAGGGTATACCAAGATGGCGGCGACGGCATCGAATGTGACGAGCGCATGCTCGTCGTAGTCGATGACGTCACCGCGTACGCTCCATTCAAAGAACCGTGGGTTCTTTGAATCGAGCGTGTGTACACTCGGCCGGGACAATTTTCTTGTCCAAGAATCTCGTCGAAAAAAAACGACATGTTTTTTTCGACGAGAATCTCGGCCGTGTGTACGAGGCCTAAGTCTTATCCTAACCAGATGCTAACAGATATTTTTCAAGCAATTTGTCAGTTTACAATCACAAGCATAGGAAAGAAATTAGGTAAAAATATTACTCTTCTGGCAGCATTCAGTACAAGGAAAAGAGAAATCTGGAAGGCAGAAGTTGTGTTGTCGACAGGTGAGTGAGCCAATTAGAAACAGGAACTTTTATGACCTTCATATTCAAATGTTATACCCAAACTAGCCGTCTACGACCAGAAGCACAATACATTACCTATGAGTTCAGGAAAATATGCATAGAGCTGCTTCTATAACTATACTGGTTTTTATGTAAAACCTTTATGTCCAAAAAGTTTGCTGTAACAGCCTCCAAAGTGGTAGCTGGAGTTTGGCTTCAGTTTGTTACTGTATTTAAATCAGCTAGTCCCTCTAAGGCTGCATTCACACCTGGGCGTTTTGAATCGCGGGCAGATTTGCCGCAATTCTGCCCGCAATTTCAAAACACCTGAGTGTGAACGACAAATCGCACATTTCAGATGCCATTCATTTACAGAGCACCTAAAAAAGCAGTGTTGTTCTACCGCGAAAAATCGCACTTGCAATCACAGAAAACCGCAACGTGTGAAGCTTGTCGCCCAAAAAAGTTCAGAAGCTTATTTTGGGTGACATGCTTTACGCAATGCGTTGTGCCACGATTGCAGCATGATTTATCGTGCAAAACCGTGCTATTTTAGGTGCCATTCAAATTAATGGCATCTGAAATGTGCGTTGTGCGATTTGTCATTCACACCTGGGCGTCTTAAAATTGCGGGCAGTATCACGGCAAATTTACCTGCGATTCAAAACACCCAGGTGTGAATGCAGCCTAACACTACCCTCCCCCCCAGACTGACAATGCTGTGCCCCCGTGCTCCTTCATCCAGAGTGTAGGCAGCCTAATACAGGAGGCATGTTACTGGCCAGATCAACTTGTGAAAACAGAGGAAAAAAGCCTAAAAAAAGAAAACCAATGCATCCACCACATCTAATGATTGGTAAGCTGTCAGGGACATAACCACATGGGTTGCAGGAATCGCAATTGCAACCCGGCCCCCCTGTACACCTGGATAGGAGGGGCAGCATATAGAGAAACTATTTTTCCTCCTGCAGCTGCTGAAAGCCTGCTTCCCCTACTCTCCCTGCGGCTGAAGGAGGAAAATGGGGGGGGGAGCAGTTTCTCTACACGCTGCCCCCGCCACAACTCATATCCTGGTCCTGCTGACCCCTGTGTGCTCTCCTGCCCCCCCCACCACCGCAGGCTGCTGTGGGGATGTGTCTGGATGGAGAGTGGGGGGGGGGAGGGGCTGGTAAATATGTCATTTACCGGGCCCTTCTTTTTCTGAATGGACAGAATTAGTGATGGGTGCCGATCACTTATTCTGTTCATTCATAACTGAAGCATAGTAAACTGTTTACTATGCTTCCATTTGTGAATGAGCTCTGTACAGCGCTATTCCTGTTCATTCATTATGTGCAGCTGAGGCTGCAGAGATTGAGACAGAGAGGAGATTGAGGACACTCAAAGGTGGAAAATCAAAGGTCTGTTTAGACCTCCGTTTCTAAAAAAAAAAAAAAAAAAAAAAAAAATGTAAAAAAAACAAATAATAAAATTGCAAAAAAATAAATAATAATAATAATAATAATAATAATTAAAAAAAAAAACGGAAAAAAAAAACAACAATAAAAAAATACTGACACCAGTGGCAGAACTACTGGGGTCCCAAAGGTCCCACTTGCGACCGGGGCTGGCATTCCACCTCAGAGGGAAGGGTCAGGGGGGCACTGAAATGCCTGTAGGCTGGGTTCACACTGTTGTTCTGCAGTCATGCATGTGTGCCAGTGCACATTCTTCTACAGGTTACCATGCCCAATCTAACTGTCCATGAACAGGCTGCCTTCTGCACTAACAAAAAAGTGCATGTACTCATTTTTTATAACTCAGCGTAATACAAAATAGCGCATTGTGGTGTGCTGCAGCTCATGTCCATTAGCAAGAATGAACGCCGCCAATGTGCACCTGAACACTGCGGTAACTTGCACCCGAACGCATGAACTACTGCAGTGCAAGTGTAAAGTGAGCCTTTTACAATAAACAAACAGAAATAAAAAAGTGATCTCATACATAAACCCGGGGGTTGTGGTGAGATGTGGGGTGTACACCCCCAGAGGGGCCCCCTGGAAGTTATGGGGGAAGAGGAGGACAGAGTCCCCTATCAGAGCCAAGCACATGGGAAGGATGGGCATACAGAGGTGTATATACACTGGAATGATGGGCATACAGAGGTGTATATACACGGGAATGATGGGCATACAGAGGTATATACACGGGAATGATGGGCATACAGAGGTGTATATACACTGGAATGATGGGCATACAGAGGTGTATATACACTGGAATGATGGGCATACAGAGGTGTATATACACGGGAATGATGGGCATACAGAGGTATATACACACGGGAATGATGGGCATACAGAGGTATATACACACGGGAAGGATGGGCATACAGAGGTGTACACACACGGGAAGGATGGGCATACAGAGGTGTACATACACTGGAATGATGGGCATACAGAGGTATATACACACACGGGAAGGATGGGCATACAGAGGTATATACACACACGGGAAGGATGGGCATACAGGAGGTGTATATACACTGGAATGATGGGCATACAGAGGTGTATATACACTGGAATGATGGGCATACAGAGGTGTATATACACGGGAATGATGGGCATACAGAGGTGTATATACACGGGAATGATGGGTATACAGAGGTGTATATACACGGGAATGATGGGTATACAGAGGTGTATATACACGGGAATGATGGGTATACAGAGGTATATACACACGGGAAGGATGGGTATACAGGGTGTATACACACGGGAATGATGGGTATACAGGGTGTATATACACGGGAATGATGGGTATACAGAGGTGTATATACACGGGAATGATGGGTATACAGAGGTGTATATACACGGGAATGATGGGTATACAGGAGGTATACACACGGGAAGGATGGGTATACAGGAGGTATACACACGGGAAGGATGGGCATACAGAGGTATATACACACGGGAATGATGGGCATACAGAGGTATATACACACGGGAAGGATGGGTATACAGGAGGTATACACACGGGCAGGATGGGTATACAGGGGTATATACACACGGGAAGGATGGGCATACAGAGGTATATACACACAGGAAGGATGGGCATACAGGGGTATATACACGGGAATGATGGGCATACAGGGGTATATACACGGGAATGATGGGCATACAGGGGTATATACACATGGGAAGGATGGGCATACAGGGGTATATACACGGGAAGGATGGGCATACAGGGGTATATACACGGGAATGATGGGCATACAGGGGTATATACACGGGAATGATGGGCATACAGAGGTGTGTATACACGGGAATGATGGGTATACAGAGGTGTGTATACACGGGAATGATGGGTATACAGAGGTGTGTATACACGGGAATGATGGGTATACAGAGGTATATACACGGGAATGATGGGTATACAGAGGTATATACACGGGAATGATGGGTATACAGAGGTATATACACGGGAATGATGGGTATACAGAGGTATATACACACGGGAATGATGGGCATACAGAGGTGTGTATACACGGGAATGATGGGCATACAGAGGTGTGTATACACGGGAATGATGGGCATACAGAGGTGTGTATACACGGGAATGATGGGCATACAGAGGTGTGTATACACGGGAATGATGGGTATACAGAGGTGTGTATACACGGGAATGATGGGTATACAGAGGTATATACACGAGAATGATGGGTATACAGAGGTATATACACGGGAATGATGGGTATACAGAGGTATATACACGGGAATGATGGGCATACAGAGGTGTGTATACACGGGAATGATGGGCATACAGAGGTGTGTATACACGGGAATGATGGGCATACAGAGGTGTGTATACACGGGAATGATGGGCATACAGAGGTGTGTATACACGGGAATGATGGGTATACAGAGGTGTGTATACACGGGAATGATGGGCATACAGAGGTATATACACGGGAATGATGGGCATACAGAGGTGTGTATACACGGGAATGATGGGCATACAGAGGTGTGTATACACGGGAATGATGGGCATACAGAGGTGTGTATTCACGGGAATGATGGGCATACAGAGGTGTGTATTCACGGGAATGATGGGCATACAGAGGTGTGTATACACGGGAATGATGGGCATACAGAGGTGTGTATACATGGGAATGATGGGCATACAGAGGTATATACACGGGAATGATGGGTATACAGAGGTGTGTATACACGGGAATGATGGGCATACAGAGGTGTGTATACACGGGAATGATGGGCATACAGAGGTGTGTATACACGGGAATGATGGGTATACAGAGGTATATACACGGGAATGATGGGCATACAGAGGTATATACACGGGAATGATGGGCATACAGAGGTGTGTATACACGGGAATGATGGGTATACAGAGGTGTGTATACACGGGAATGATGGGCATACAGAGGTAAATACACGGGAATGATGGGTATACAGAGGTGTGTATACACGGGAATGATGGGCATACAGAGGTGTGTATACACGGGAATGATGGGCATACAGAGGTGTGTATACACGGGAATGATGGGTATACAGAGGTGTGTATACACGGGAATGATGGGCATACAGAGGTATATACACGGGAATGATGGGTATACAGAGGTGTGTATACACGGGAATGATGGGCATACAGAGGTGTGTATACACGGGAATGATGGGCATACAGAGGTGTGTATACACGGGAATGATGGGCATACAGAGGTGTGTATACACGGGAATGATGGGCATACAGAGGTGTGTATACACGGGACTGATGGGCATACAGAGGTGTGTATACACGGGAATGATGGGTATACAGAGGTATATACACGGGAATGATGGGCATACAGAGGTATATACACGGGAATGATGGGCATACAGAGGTATATACACGGGAATGATGGGCATACAGAGGTGTGTATACACGGGAATGATGGGTATACAGAGGTGTGTATACACGGGAATGATGGGCATACAGAGGTAAATACACGGGAATGATGGGTATACAGAGGTGTGTATACACGGGAATGATGGGCATACAGAGGTGTGTATACACGGGAATGATGGGCATACAGAGGTATATACACGGGAAGATCTTACAGGAGCTGTACTGTCACCCCCTGCACAGCTCATACCCGGCAAGAAACAAAGTAAAGTTATCACAGTCACCAAGGAGACCATGCTGAGCTTCTGGAAAAGAAAGGGTTACAGTGCCTGCCTCCAGAATACCCTCCCCCCACCTCTTCCCTCATTGCTGTCCCCCCTCTGGCCCGGGGGCCACAATGTTACCTACCAGCTGCAATGTCCCCCAACCTAGCCGCACAGTGCAGAGCGCCGAGTGCCATTCACAGAGCCCAGACACAGGAAGTAGGCGGCCTCAATCGAGTGCCTATCAGAGGCTGAGCCTGATCATTGTGAAAAGAGGAGCCTGAGAAATGCAGATCTGCAGGCTGGGGCTTTCCTGGTCTGTTCATCATTTACCTCTATTCAATTGTAACCAAAACGAATGTCCACAACTGCATGCAGCAGATACATATTAGTACGTCTTTTATACTTACTGTATATGATATCAATAATGGGAATTGTATCAAAGACTATCATTTTCCTCAACGCATTTTTTATTTACTTACAGTATTTTTTCACACCTGCCTAAAACTTTTGCACAGTATATACACATTATATATATATATACATATACACACACATTACATATACATACATATATACACACACACACACACACTCATCAGCCACTTTATTAGGTACACCTGTTCAATTGCTTGGCAACACAAATTGCTAATCAGCCAATCACATGACAGCAGCCTAATGTATTTATCCATTAAAGTGCTTGTAAACCCTTACAAACCACTTTTTGCTCTTACCTGTAGCTATCCTGGATATCTCCTAAACCTGTACGGTTTAGGAGATATCCCCCTGTATCTGCATGTGCTGAAGTCATCGGCACATACGCACTGAAGCAATGGCACGTCGTTTATGAAAGAACTTTGCAGGTAGGTTGTTCCAAACATCTTGGAGAACTAACCACAGATCTTCTGTGCATGTAGACTGCCTCGAATCCTTCTGTCTCTTCATGTAATCCCAGACAGACTCCATGATGTTGAGATCAGGGCTCTGTGGGGGCCAAACCATCACTTCCAGGACTCCTTGTTCTTATTTACACTGAAGATAGTTCTTCATGACATTGGCTGTATGTTTGAGGTCATTGTCCTGCTGCAGAATAAATCTGGGGCCAATCACATGCCTCCCAAATGGTATGGCATGATGGATAAGTATCTGCCTTTATTTCTCAGCATGATCCTGACCAAACTTCCAACTCCATTTTCAGAAATGCAACCCCAAACTTGCAAGGAACATCCACCGTGGTTGCCTGCAGAAACTCATTATTGTACCGCTCTTTAGCCCTTTGGTGAACAAACTGCCTCCCGCTACAGCCAAATACATACCTCCCAACTGGCCCTGATTTCGAGGCACTGTCCCTGATTTGGAGCAATGTCCCTCATTTTGGTCTGATCCATATAGTTGTATATAAAATGCACTTTTTATCTTTCAAAAAGTATTTCCCAGTGCTAAACCTTTCATCCAAATTCTAAATTGCTACATTTGTTTATTTTAAAAATAAAGAAATAGTAGTGGTATAAAAAGCACTTGTGGGTTTAACACTTTTTTTTTTTTTTGTATATTTCGCCTTTAAAGGGGAGCGTGGCAGGGGGTGGATCCTATGCCTACATACTTTTGCCAATAGGTGTCCATTAATCCCATCTCAAAATGTTGGGAGGTATGCAAATAATTCACATTTTGTCTCTTCAGTCCAGAGCACCTGCTGCCATTTTTCTGCACCCGAGTTCCTATGTTTTCATGCATAGTTGAGCCACTGCTGAGCCTTGTTTCCATGTCAGAGGTATGTCTTTTTTGGCACAATTCTTCCACGAAGACCACTTCTGGACAGACTTCTCTGGACAGTAGATGGGTGTACCTGGGTTCTGCCAGTTCTATGCTGATGGCACTGCTGGACATCTTCCGATGTCGAAGTGAAGTAAGCATGATGTGTCTTTCATCTGCTGCATTAAGTTTCCTTGGCTGACCACTGTATCTACATTCCTCACCATTACCTATTACTTTGTGCTTCTTTAAAAGAGCTTGAACAGCACATCTTGAAACCCCAGTCTGCTTTGAAGTCTTTGCTTGAGAGAGACCTTGCTGATGAAGTATAACTACCTTGTGTATTGTTGCTGTGCTCAGCCTTGCCATGGTGTATGACCTGTGACATGAAAATTGTCTTCTACAAACTCACTTTGCAGTAGCAGAGTTTGGCTGTTCTTTACCCAGTTAAAGCCTTCTACACAGCTGTTTTAATTAATGCTTGTGTTTCAACCTACATTTGGCATTGATGATCATTAGCACCTGCTTGGAATAACTGATTATTCATACACCTGACTCTAATCCGTAAAAATCCCTGACTGTGCAAGTGTACAAAGTGTCCAAGTGTAAGAATTGATGCTCGTTTGAAGCCAAAGGGTGGTTACACCAAATATTGATTTAATTCTGATTTTTCTTCTGTTAGCTCAATTTGCATATTATAAATTGATCAAAACAAACAATTAAAATATTTTTGAAAGCATTCTTACTTCACAGCATTTCTTCACACCTGCCTAAAACTTTTGCACAGTATACCGTATATATTGATTATCTTGTGACAATGGCATCTGGAAATTGGTGGTATATAATATTAGGTAACAAGTGAACATGTTATCCCTAAAGTTGATTTGTAAAAGCAGAAAAATGGGCAAGCGTAAGGATTTTAGCAGATTTGATAAGAGCCAATTTGTAATCGCTAGATGAACTGGGTCAGAGAAACTCCAATACTGCAGCTCTTGTGGGATGTTCCCGATCTGCAGTGGTCAGGTCTTACCAAAAGTGGTCCAAGGAAGACAAAACCAATAAACTGGCTACAAGGTCATGGGATCATTGCTGCGCATGGGAAGAGAAGGCAGGCCAGTATAGTCCGATCCAATAAAAGAGATACAGTGCATCGCAGTTTGCTGTATATGGTGCTGCGTAGCCACAGACCGGTCAGGGTACCTATGCTGAGCCGTGTCCACAGCCAAACGTGCCTACAATGGGCACGTGAGAATTAGAACTGGACCACAGAGACATGGAAGAAGGTGGCTTGGTCTCATGAATTCAAGAAAGGTTTGAGGAACTCAATGAGTTTGAGGTGTTGATTTGGCCTTTAAATTTTCCAGATCTCAATCCAATTGAGGGAAATGCTGGAAAAACAAGTCCGATACATGGGAGGTCCCCCTCACAACTTACAGGACTTAAAGAATATGTTACCCCAACAATTCATATTTCAGATTTGTGCCTGCTGTACCATGTACTTGTTTGAAAAAGTATCCTGTTCTCTTTGTATTGCTTCCTTTGTGTGAAATCCCTGTTGTTTCTGCCAGCGCCTCTGCTTTCTTATTAAAAATTGACCACACAAGGCACAAGAGCACAGCGTGGTCAGTTTTCTGGCTGTGCTGGGAACTCCGCCTGCTCTCCTCCAATAATCAGTCTTGTGCAGACACGCCAACCCCCCCCACCGCACAGCCATTCACTGGGAAGACTAGTGTCCTGCTGTTTCTCCTCCCCCAGCTCTCTGAGCTCCTTATGCAGCTGAGAACAGAGGACACTGTATGTCAGGGATATGCAATTAGCGGACCTCCAGCTGTTGCAGAACTACAATTCCCATGAGGCATAGCGAGACTCTGACAGCCACAAGCATGACACCCAGAGGCAGAGGCATGATGGGACTTGTAGTTTTGCAACAGCTGGAGGTCCGCTAATTGCATATCACTGCTGTATGTGATCACTTACAAAAAAGGGTGTTTATAATGTTTTTTTAATATGTGTACACAAATGTTTGCCTTTAATTTCTGATATATAATAAATGGGTTGTTTTAGAAGATAGTAGCAGATCCTTTAAAGTAGATGTGAACCCCTGACAGCTTGCTTATAGATACCACAGTATACCTTCAGAGGTCTAGTGGAGCCCATGCCTTGATGGTTTATGATGAATTATGATGGCTGATCCATAAAATATATGTATATATATCTCGCATACACACTATATTATATATACATATATACCGTATTTATCGGCGTTATAATAGGGGGAAAATCACGGGTGCGTGTTATACGCCGATAGCGTACCTCGGAAGAGAAGGAGGGGGACAAGCGCCGCCAGGATCACAGAGCCGTCATGTCCTGTTTACTCGGCTCTGATGTCACACACACACATGTCCCACCTCCGCCACCGGCATTGGACCAGTGTTCTGTCATTCACAGGAGCTGGTCCAATGGCGATGGCGGAGGCGGGACTGTGTATGTGACTGCTGACTGAGAGCCGAGTACTGTAAACAGAAGATGACAGCTCAGTGATTCTGGCGGCGCTCGTCCCCCTCCTGATTTCCTGCAATACATATATTAGAGCTGCACGATTTCAGCTAAAATGAAAATCAAGATTTTTTTACTCAGAATAAAGATCACGATTCTCGCGGCATAACATCTTTCACATTATACAAAAAAATTGGGCTAACTTTACTGTTTAGTTCTTTTTAAATTCATTAACCACTTGCCGACTGGCTCACGCCAACATACGTCGGCAAAATGGCACGGGTGCGCAAAACAATGTATGAGTACGTTGTCTCCTTTAAGAGCCGCTGGAGGCACGCACCCACTGCACAACGGGGGACCCGCTGCGTGTTGCCGCCAGCCACCTGCGATCACGGGCACGAGAGCCAGAACAGGGATTTGTGTGTGTAAACACGCAAATCCCTGTTCTGTCAGGGGATAGGAGAAAGATCGTTTGTTCCTAGAAAGTAGGAACAGCGATATGTCTCCTCCCCCAGTCAGTTCCATCCCCCATACGGTAAGAAACACTAACTAGGGAACACCCTATCCCTACCAGTGACATGTACACAGTAATCAGTGCATTTTTTATAGCACTGATCACTGTATAAATGTCAATGGTCCCAAAAATGTGTCAAAAGTGTCCGATTTGTCCGCCGCAATGTTGCAGTACTGCTAAAAATTGCAGATCTCCGCCATTACTAGTAAAAAAAAAAAAAAAATGCCATAGACGCTATAACTTGCGCAAACCAATCAATATACGCTTATTGCAGGGTTTTTTCTTTCTTTGTTTGTATTGACCTGGGGAACATGTATCAATAAAAAAAAGTTTTTTGAGCAGTGATTTTTTTATTTTTAAAGTGAAAGCATATAAATGAAAAATTCCTTCCAATATAGTGCCTGGGGGGTCCCCTTAGTCTACCTGTAAAGTGGCAGATTTGTACCATGTCTAGAATCTGCTGCAGCAATAATTGCATTTATAAAGGTAAAGAAAAATAAATTTTCCCTGCAAATTGCCTTTATTTTGCTCAGCAACAGCTGGGGAGCCAGTGTGTATGATGAGGCCACAATGTAGTACAATGGGAACAAGATTGGAAATTTTTGGGATACATTCTGGTGTCACTTTGACTTAAAAATTGGTTTTTCGGTGGTGCCTTCCCACCGTAACCCTATAGAGGTACTCTTAACCACTTAAGATGCGGACCAATACGCACCATAAGGACCAGGCCCCTTTTTGTGATTCGGCACTGCGTCGCTTTAACTGACAATTGCGCCGTTGTGCGACGTGGCTCCCAAACAAAATTGGCATCCTTTTTTTCCCACAAATAGAGCTTTCTTTTGGTGGTATTTGATCACCTCTGCGGTTTTTATTTTTTGCGCTATAAACAAAAATAGAGCGACAATTTTGAAAAAAATTCAATATTTTTTGCTATAATAAATATCCCCAAAAAATATATAAAAAACCATTTTTTTCCTCAGTTTAGGCCGATACATATTCTTCTACATATTTTTGGTAAAAAAAATCACAATCGGCATTTATTGATTGGTTTGCGCAAAAGTTATAGTGTTTACAAAATAGGGGGTAGTTTTATGGCATTTTTATTAACTTTTTTCTTTTTTTTTTTACTAGTAATGGCGGCGATCAGCGATTTTTTTTTTTTTCGTGACTGCGACATTATGGCGGACACATCGGACACTTTTGACACTATTTTGGGACCATTGTCATTTCTACAGCGACCAGTGCTATAAAAATGCACTGGTTACTGTAAAAATGACACTGGCAGTGAAGGGGTTAACCGAGAGGGGGCGCTGTAGGGGTTAAGTGTGCCCTGATTTGTGTTTCTTACTGTGGGGGCGTGGCTTAGCGTGTGACGTCACTGATCGTCGTTCCCTATTACAGGGAACAGACGATCAGTGACAGGCACACTAGGAAGCATGGGGAGAGGTTTGTTTACACTTACCTCTCCCCGTTCTTCCTCTCTGTGGCCCGATTGCGGGACACCAGCGGCGATCGGGTCCGCTGTTCCCGCGGGGACGGTCACGGAGAAGAGGACCGGGTCGTGAGCGCTCTGTCTGCGGCAGGCTCGCGACCCACGGCTGGGCTCTTAAAGGGGACGTACTTGTACGCCCATGTGCCCAGCCGTGCCATTTTGCCGACGTACATCGGCGTGCGGCGGTCCTCACGTGGTTAATGAAAGCAAGAATTAACCTTGCTGTAAAAAATTGCAATGATATGCACCTGTCAAACAGGTGCAGAAAAATTACTCTTTGGGCTCTTTCACACGGGGCGAATCAGTCATGATCTGCCCCGTGAAGCTCCGCTTGCTCAGCGGGGATCGCTCCGTTGATCCCCGCTGAGCCGGCGGATGACTGGGCGATCCCCGCACACTGTGCAGGGACCGCCCTGTCAGAGCGCCGCTCTCCCCTATGGGGGATCGGATGATGACGGACCGTAGAGTCTGTTGTCATCCGATCCGCCGACGGAAGGAAAAATAGGGTTTTCCTCCGTCACACTTTGGCGGAGCGGATGTCAGCGGACATGTCACCGCTGACATCCGTGCCTCCATAGGGCTACATGGAGCGTCCGTGCAGGTCTGCCTAAAAACTGACAGGCGGACCTGAACGGACCCTCCGTGTGAAAGGGGCCTTAGGGTGTCTGGGGCGCCTTTCCACTGTAACCCTATCGAGGTTCTCTTGATGAAGGCAAAAAAAATTGCAATAATATGCACCTGTCAAACAGGTGCTGAAAAATTGGTCTTTGGGTGTTAATTGTGCCCATGAAATCTATACCAAAAACATTCTTCCAGATAAAAAGATTGAACACCCTCAAAGCTAGGCAGCCTCGAAGTCCTGCAGAGATTCCACATCCCAAAAAGACTTAATCAGTGACATCGGCATCAGGTGCTTCATAGCTGGTAATACAGAACTGATTAATTTTTTTAAAAGTCAAACGGTCCCCGGAGTCTGTGGACAGACGCCTTCTATGATCAGTAATGAAACCTCCTGCAGCAATGAATGCCCGTTCTGAAAGCATGCTGGATGCAGGGCAGCCCAACAACTCAATAGCATACTGGGCAAGTTCTGGCCAGTGGTCTATTCTCATGACCCAGTAAGTCAGTGGATCGTCAGCAGGAAAGCTCTCTGTTTTGGCCCGAGGTAATCGTCCACCATGTGATGCAGACTCTGCCGATGGGATGTGGAAGCTGACAGCCCTGGGCGGCGAGGACTATAAAAATGACGAAATGCCTCCCTTAGGCAGACGCCTTCTCCAACGCTCCTCTCTTGACCAACAGAAGACTCAAAAATACGTTTTCCACGACACTGTAACCTATCGGGAAAAACGTTTAATAAAATCCTCTTTAACATGTTCTCAAGAGATTTTATCTTCTGCACTCTCTGTGGGGACAGGATGAGTTCTGAGACCTCCCCTTTATAACGGTGGTCAAGGAGGGTTGTGAACCAGTAATCATCCTTCTCCTTTATGCCATGTATTCTTGGGTCCTTTCGCAGGCTTTGAAGCATGAGGTTTCCATGCTCCTTAAATTTGGGAAGGCTTGAGAAGCAGACCCCTCTGAGTCACTCAGGATGACAGCATCTGGAACTTCCTCCTCCCAGCCACGTACTACTCCCAAGGGTCCTGGGGTTGGAATGCCATCGCTTACAGATTGACGCTAGGGTGACCGCATTTCCAAACTGCCATTCAGGGACCCCCCCCCCTTCCTAAAAAAAGAAAAAAAATTATACCTTTTTTTGTGACCCCCACAGATTTCACTGGTTCATCCTAGGACCTGTAGTTCTTCACTGGTTGGGGGGTCACATCTTGAGCACTGAGGGGTTCATGCTGGGACCTGTAGTTCTTCACTGGTTGGGGGGGTCACATCTTCAGCTCTGAGGGGTTCATGGTGGGACCTGTAGTCCTTCACTTTTCGGGGTCACATCCCCCCAAAAGTGAAGGACTACAAGTCCCAGCATGAACTCCTAATATCTAAAGATGTGACCCCCCCCCCAAATTTGAAGGATTACAACACCCAGCGTGAACCCCTGAGATCTAAGGGTCTGACCCCATAGATTTCACAGGTTTATGCTGGGACCTGTAGTTCTTCACTATTTGGGGGCCAGGGGGGTCTCACATCTTCAGCTCTGGGGGGGTTCATGCTGGGACCTGTTGTCTTTCACTTTGGGGAGGTCACCCCCCCCCCAAAGTAAAGGACTATCAGTCCCAGAATGAACCCCTGGGATCTAAGGGTCTGACCCCATAGATTTTACAGGTTCATGCTGGGACCTGTAGTTCGTCACTATTTGGGGGGGTGTGTCACATCTTAAGCTCTGAGGGGTTCATGCCGGGACCTGTGTCAGTTTCATTCCGGGACACTGTATTGTCCCAGAGTGAAGGTGCCCGGGACAGACCTGCAGAATGCAGGACTGTCCCGGGAAATCCGGGACACGTGGTCACCCTAATTGACACTTGTCTTCCTCTTCTTTGAAGCCTATGAAAGTGCGAGAATCCTCCTCCTCATCCTCCTTCCCTCTCTCCTCCTGCATGTTCTGCGACATAGGAATGATGGTGTCTGGATGAAGTGGGCCTTGAGAGGAAAGGAAGTCCTCCTCTTCCTCCTGCTGCTCTGCCTCCAGTGCCCTGTCCATAATGCCATGCAGAGTTTGCTCCAGCAGGAACACAACAGGGATGGTGTCACTGATGCATGCACTGTCACAGCTCATCATCCTTGTGGCCTCCTCAAATGGTGACAATACAGTGCATGCATCCTTAATGATCAGCCATTGGCCTGGGGAAAAAAAGCAGAGGTGGCCTAAGCCTATCGTTGTGCCGTATTCGCACAGGTACTCGTTGACAGCCCTCTGCTGCATGTATAGTCGCTGTAGCATTGACAAAGTTGAGTTCCACCTGGTGGGCATGTCACAAATCAGGCGGTTTATGGGCAGGTGGATTTCCCGCTGAATTTCAGCCAATCGAGCACTGGCTGTGTATGACCACCTGAAATGGCTACAGACTCTTCTGGCCAGCTTTAGCACACCTTGCAACCCTGGGTACGTATTTAGGAAATGCTGCACCACCAAATTGAGGACATGTGCCAGGCATGGCACATGTGTCAACTTTCCCTGTCTAAGGGTGGACAGGAGGATTGAGCCATTATCGCACACCACCATTCCTGGCTCCAGCTGGTGTGGTGTGAACCACTATACAAGTAAAAATGCGCAAAAATACCAGAGACTCAAATATCCAAACAATATGGTAGTAACTAAGTGTACATAGTGATAGACACAGCTAGTAGACTTAGGTGAAAAGTTAGTTGAAAGTCCAAGTACTGGAGGTGAAGGGTATATCAGGGGTAAAGTTACACTCCCAGGGCTGCCGTCAAAGGGGAACAGAGACCATGTTCCAGTTCTGCAGGAAAAACACAAGGAGAGAGGCGCCTCTGGATGTAGCAGTATTAAAACAATTTATTTAGGCAGTGAACAAAAGCCACTCACATTTTGTTGGTAAAAAACAAGCATGTAGAACTTCCCAATCAGGGGAAAGGAGGGATCATCAGATGTGTCAGTCCACTTCTCTTCCTGCTGGGGCGCTAGGGTGCTCTGGATTCGCTCGCACCGCTGACAGATGTATAGAAGAGGCTAGCTGCGATGGAGGAGGAAATCCAAAGCGAGGCTTGGAGCGCGATTGTGTAGCAGGCAAGGGGTGCTGACGTCACTGGAATGCGACGCGCAAACCTCGCCATGGGTTTTTGGGAGATCAATCACATTCACAAAAACAACCCCTATGCAGCCAACATTATTTTCTTTGGACGTTACATCGATGATTTGATTATCATTTGGGATGGTGCCCCTGACCTCATCCCTCTTTTTGTCAAACACTGCAATAATAACAGCTATGGGCTGTCCTTTACATCTGTCTCCCACCCCTCTTCCATGGCCTTCCTGGATCTAGAACTCGGACATGACGAACATACCATCTGTACTAAAAATTACACGAAACCCACGGCAGGAAACTCCTATTTGCACTTCAAGAGCTGCCATCTACCAAAATGGATAAACAACATCCCCAAGGGTCAATTTTGTCGACTAAGACAAAACTGCACTAAGGATTCGGACTATGTCGAACTCAGTAAAAATCTAAAAAGAAAATTTACGGAGAAACAGTATCCCGTCGGATTAATTGTCAGTGTAGTGGGCTTTCTTCATGGAAAGCCGCCCAAATCTGATACATCTATGAAAGATTGTTCAACCAGATTCATAACCACCTTCCACCATAAGCACAAAAATATGGAAAGAATCCTGTCCAAACATTGGGACATACTATTACAGGACCCTCACTTAAAAGCCTCTCTCCTTGTGTTTTTGTGGTGTGAACCACCTCTGGGCCTGTCCCTGCAGAGCTGCAAGAATCTCTGCTCCAGTGTGGTTCCTGTCCCCTAAACACACCTGCTGAAGCACTGCATGGCACCTTTTGGGCTGACTCTGCGAATAGCCCTTTGAACGCTTAGGGGGTACCTGATGTTCATAGGACAATTCTGCAGAGGAGGGCATGGAGGTGGCTGAGGAGGAGGGGGTAGAGCTCACAGGTCGTAGAGCTCACAGGTCTGGCATCATCATCACCACCAAACAGAGGAAATGATGCCATGCCTGAGGACTGACCACCACGTCCACCTTTGCCTGTGGACACATTTGTTGCTCGCCCCCTTACAGTGCCAAGGGAACGTCTGACTCTCCTTGTCCTCCCAGACATTATTGTGAGGGAGGGGGCGGTGCTTATAAGCAAATGTAAAGAAGAAGTGGAAATCTGTACATAGATGCACTTTAATCAATGTAAAGTGGTGTTTGGTGCACTTTAATTTAAGTACTTACACTACACAGACACACTCCACGGATACACTATAATATACTGCAATATAATGCGCCAAACGTACAGTGATGCACAGAACTATAGGACATTAAACTTGCAGTAACGCACACAGAAGTAAATGGCATTAAACTTGCAGTAACGCACACAGAAGTACATGGCGTTAAATTTGAAGTAACGCACACAGAAGTAAATGGCGTTAAACTTGCAGTAACGCAATCAAATAGACGTTGTTCAACCGTGACTACACTGACGTACCTCCCAACCGTCCCTGATTTGGCGGGACCTTCCCGCAATTGGTAGCTCTGTCCCAGGTCCCGGGCATCCTCATTCCGGGACAATACAGTGTCCTGTAATTGATGCAGCCCATTCGTGATTTTCCATCGACTGCCGAATGTCAGGCCAGCCCAGTGGTGTAGCGTGGGGGTGGGCAGACGGTGCTCTCTCCCCTGTGTGTAAGCAACCCCATTCCAATTCTGTGCTGCAGTGACTGCCATTGCTGTCCCAAGAGTGACTTTCTCCAGGCTCCAGCCCTTATTGTCACCGTACACCTCCAATGAGGCAGACTCCGCAGCACCCGGGCTTCCCCCGCCCAGGGACTCCAGTGGTCCAGCCTGTCCTTTCCCCAATGATTCCTCAGGTGCGTGCCACGGGCGGCCCAAATGGTGCTCGGTGCGGGCGACCATACGGCGGCTGCTGTCGGAGTTCCCAGCCTGCGGGGGATACCGAGGAGCAACTGGGGGATAGCAGTCATCTGTGGATGATCTTCATGTAGTCCTAGCCTGGAGTGGTGAGTGAAACCCACCGATCTACCTTGTGTATGTGTGGGGGAGTAGTCAGTAGTGTGAGTAGTGCAGGAAGGAGTGTAGTGGTCATTGGGGTCAGGTAGGTCAGCTTAGGGGTCAGGTAGGTCAGTGCAGGGGACAGGGAAGTCAGTGTAGTGGGCAGGTAGATTATAGTGGTCAGGTAGGTCAGTATAGGGGTCAGTGTAGTGGACAGGTAGGTCAGTGTAGTGGGCAGGTAGGTCATTATAGGGGTCTGGTAGGTCAGTGTAGTGGGCAGGTAGGTTAGTGTAGTGGACAGGTAGGTCAGTGTAGTGGACAGGTAGGTCAGTGTAGTGGAAAGGCAGGTCAGTATAGGGGTCAGTGTAGTGGGCAGGTAGATCAGTGTAGTGGGCAGGTAGGTAATTTTAGGGGTCAGGTAGGTCAGTGTAGTGGACAGGTAGGTCAGCGTAGGAATCAGGTAGGCACTTGGATCAAGGGACTTACCCAGCAGGAGCGCTGAAGCCGTGGTCACCAGTAAGATCTGCCCGCGCTTGTGATGCTTGTCTCGGGTCCCTCTATTTGTCAGCCACCATCTCTAATGGACGGCTGCCTCTAACACAGTGCAGAGTGGCTGAACATGCCACCTCCTCCTCCCTGAATACAGTATACTGAGTGATATACTGCAGCTTACTGAATCAACTGCCTGCCTGTTGTATCTTAGCAACAGTAGAACAGGAACAGTCTGCAGTGTAGCTAAACTGAATACAGTATACTGAGTGATATACTGCAGCTTACTGAATCAACTGCCTGCCTGTAGTATCTTAGCAACAGTAGAACAGGATTGGAACGGTCTGTAGTGTAGCTAAACAGAATACAGTATACTGAGTGATATACTGCAGCTTACTGAATCAACTGCCTGCCTGTAGTATCTTAGCAACAGTAGAACAGGATTGGAACAGTCTGCAGTGTAGCTAAACTGAATACAGTATACTGAGTGATATACTGCAGCTTACTGAATCAACTGCCTGCCTGTAGTATCTTAGCAACAGTAGAACAGGATTGGAACGGTCTGCAGTGTAGCTAAACTGAATACAGTATACTGAGTGATATACTGCAGCTTACTGAATCAACTGCCTGCCTGTAGTATCTTAGCAACAGTAGAATAGGAACAGATCTAGCTTAACTGAATACAGTGTATATATATATATATATATATATATATATATATATATATATATATATATATATACATACACAACGCCTGGGGTGCATATATATATATATATACTAAATACACTGACTGCAGTTAACTCAATCGCCTGCCTGCTCTAAGTAACTGAAATGAAATAACACTCTCTCTGTCTCTATCTCTCTCTTTCAACGCCGGAACACAGTACATGGCGCCGGCACGCGGGCGGCCTTATATAGTGTGGGGCGTGTACCTAATCCCCTGAGCCATGATTGGCCAAAAGCACCCTGCCTTTGGCCAATTACGGCTCTCTGTACTGACGGCGCTGTGATTGGCCAAGCATGCGGGTCATAGTGCATGCTTGTCCAATCATCAGCCAGCAATGCACTGCGTTGACGCAGTGAATTATGGGCCGTGATGCGCCACTTGAATTTGGCGCGAACGGCCCATATTGTTCGAAATTTGGCGAACGGCCGAATAGACAATGTTCAAGTCGAACATGAATTTGACTCGAACACAAAGCTCATCCCTAGCCAGGAGTGGTGACACGCATGAAAGACGGTTGGTTTTGGTTTGGAGACATCAATGTATGCAGTCAATGCATACATACTGCAATACATACATCTTGCATACTGCAAGAAGAGCTAATTGGAGTGTGGTTGCCTTTTTCCTATTTTCATTGCGTGAATGGGTCGTGGTCGTGGGAGGTAGTGCCCACCAAACTTGACAGAGGGTATAATTCCTGCCGTGCCCGTGGCATGTGTACAGCCCGGACCGCTGCCATTCCAGCTCAGCTGCATTGTTTTACCAACCCCTAACTGCTAGTATAAATCTGAAGTTTAGGTACGGCAATTTTTACATAGTTAGATTAGCTCAGCTTGGACCAATGAAAGTATCAGTCATACCTGTGTGACATCTGTGGTAATACATACCACTACTCCAGTGAGCTCAATTAGCTTCCAGGTCCCATGCCTGGGTGGCTGCCCTTCTGCATTGTGAACACAGACGGTCCCTCGTCACGGGCATTATTTAAAGTGTTACTAAACCCAGGACCCTGCATTCAATATATCTGGTCTCCCACAGTACACAGGACATGGAAATGCAACTATTTTAGAAAATATACACTGCTAAATACCTTTTCTCATCAGCAGTATATAACAGTCTTGTGACTTCTATCAGTGTCTGGTTAAAGCTTGTAGGAGGAGTTTTCATTATCCTCTGACTGTCCTATGAGGCTGCATGACCCCTGGCCCTCTGTCTTAAAAGTGCTGATTGGCCCTGTACTGATCAAATGCACCCTCCCCCCCCCAAAAAAATTCTTTAGTCATACACATCAAACTGAGCATGTGCAAAGTGCCCCCAAGGCTCTGTACTATCAGCAGATAGATTAGGGACAGTAAAAGAAGGGGAGGATCAGAGAAGACAGGATCAAACAGCCTTTTTTACACAATAGGCAGGATTAACACTTTAAGTTCCACAGTGAGTATAACAAGCATGCTTTTACTGCACATGCAGACTGATTTTACTTCTGTGGGCAAAGTGTTCTCTGATTGGACTAGGTCAGGGGTGCCCAACCTTTTGAAGAGCAAGGGCCACTTAAGCGACTTGGTAACCGGTTGCAGGCCACAATGAGCGGAGTGGGTAGATGGCAGCCCGCTCGGCTCTATAGAGCCCACTCTACTCTCTTTTTTTTTAGCAGATCGGATTGGAGATAGGCGTTTTTAAACGGACATAAGTCCATTTACATCTTCCACTCCTTAGAGGTGAATGGAGGGTCCGATTGGGTCGGACTGACCATGTGAAAGGGGCCCAAGGCTGCTGTCACACTGATGCGCAGTTGTTTACCCGCATCACGGGTGCAGCACAGTTCACCTGTGGCTTTCCTGCAGGTTAGCTGCACTTTGCTATAGACTTCTATTATATCCTGTAGATGTGGTGCACTTTCAGAAAGCTCACTAAACTCGCAGTCGCAGGTAATAGAAGTCTATAGCTCAGTGCAGGTAACCCGCAGGTGCACTTCTCTGCACCTGTGGATCAGTTGGAAAGCAGCCCAGTAACCACTGCAGAACAGATATGCCCATATATACACTCTAATTTTAGTAATAAACTTACCTTTAATAACAGTATTCTATTCTATTTTATTCCATCCCAAAGCAGGAGGTCACGGACCACATAAGAGGGCTCCGCGGGCCACATATGCCCCCCGGGCCACTGGTTGAGCACCCCTGGACTAGGTGGATATATATCCACATGACAGTATTGGGCCTGGAAAGTGATCACTGAGCCACTGAATATATCACTTCAGGGAGGCAGGAGTCCTGTGTTCCTTTATTTCCAGAAACGCTGGTGTTTCCACCTGCAGATGAACATAGCGGCAGAGGAGTAAGTGGGAGGTATGTATGTGCTTCGTACACCCACAAAGTGGACCTGTTACATTGCCCTTAAAAATCGCTTTTACATGTAAAGAAAAAAATTAAAGTGATTATTTTATAAGAGAATTATGGAGTGCCATTTAGGGCCTCCTTCTGACAATGCTAGATGCCTGGCTGTGTCTGACTAATGAGTTTCAGGAACAATCCCAGAACAAGCATGCTGTATATGAGTGTCAAAACTACTTATCTCTATACTTCTTCGGGTCAGTGACTGAGGCAGCATTCAAATTAAAGCATTACAATGACAGCAGGGTACCCAGCATTCTCAAAGGACACTTCAATAATGATAACATGACACTGTCCCTTTAACACCTGTGTAGTTGAATGAAACACATTCCCCTGTGTGGCCACTAGATGGCAACAAACTACATTTTTAATTTATTTTATTTAAAAGTGTTTGCATGTCGTTTGTCTATTCTTTTTAACATGCTAACGGACTTGCAAATGAACATGTATCTAACAGTGGGAAACAGATATGGGCACCTCTCTCGAACTCGTAACTAATGCCCATATGATTGAGGCCTTATAAAGCAGAGAATGTGACTTTAACCAAACATTAAGGCCCCTTTCACACTGGGGCGGTTTGCAGGCGCTATTTTGCGAAAAATAGCGCCTGCAAACCGAGCCTAAACAGCGGCTCCTTTCTCTCCAATGTGAAAGCCCAGAGGGCTTTCACACTGGAGCGGTGCGCTAACAGGACTTAAAAAAAAGTCCTGCTAGCCGCATCTTTGGAGCGGTGAGAGGAGCGGTGTGTTTACCGCTCCTTCCCATTGAAATGAATGGGATACCGCAGTAATACCGCCCGCAAAGTGCGGCTGTAGCCGCGCTTTGCGGGTGGTATTAACCCTTTTTCGGCCGCTAGCAGGGGTTAAAACCGCACCGCTAGCGGCCGAATACCTCTGCAATTGCGACGGTATAGCGCCGCTAAAAATAGCGGCGCTATACCGCCACCGCCCCCACCGCCCCAGTGTGAACCCAGCCTAAGGCTAGGTTCACATCTATGCATCTGCGGTTGATGCGGTTTTGAGGGCCGTTTTCTGGTGCATTTTTCATTTTTCCATGCACGTTTTTGCCATGTGTTACTTTTGCTAAGAGGAGGTGTCTGTTGTCATGCAGGAAATGCATATACATGCGTTTTCATGCATTTCTGATGGAGTTCCGTTGAAGTTTATGGAGCAGAAAACGCACTGTGCTGTGTGTAAAAAAAAAAGTCCCTGCACCTTTCCAAAAATACACATTAATGGAAACTGCATAGATGTGAACGTGACCTATATGAACTAATGTTCAATGGACTGTAGTGCGAGTCTAGCCTTAAGCCCCGTACACACGATCGGATAACCTATGGATTTTCGTCCGATGGATTTGTCCATCGGAAATCCGATGAAACTGTTTTTCATCAGTCTTGCCCACACACCATCAGTCAAAAAACCGACCGTTCCAAACGCGGTGACGTAAAACACTCCGATGAGCCGAGAAAAATGAAGTTTAATGCTTCTGAGCATGCGTCGACTTGATTCTGAGCATGCGTGGGTTTTTTAATCGATGGACTTGCCCATAGACGATCGAAAATTCCCATCGGTTTTTTATCCATCGGAAAATTTTAAAACAAGTTCTATTTTTTACAACCGATGGAAAAAAGACCGATGGGTACCATACACGATCGGTTGGTCTGATGAAAACCATCCATCGGACGGTTTTCATCAGTCAAACCGATCGTGTGTACGGGGCTTCACTGGCAATAAATCGATCACTGACCTTAAAAGCACATGAACTTGGTGAAGTCATCTGTAGTGAATGTTTGGTGTATTTCAGATTCACTGCTTTTTAATTATGTTCTTGTAAGTTAAAGTGCACTTTTCTACCCCCTCTCTTCTTTTTATTTGACTGGTGCCACACAGAAAAGAAAGTGAAGGGAAATGTCCTAAAGAAGACACAGACAGCAAATGAAATCTAGAAGAACTTTTAACTTGTTACTGCTATCAGAGAGAAAGACCTCTGCAAGGAGACCGCTGCTTACACACAGATAGCTGCAAGCTACTGGCAGAGAACAGGCTGCTTTAAAAGAGAATATTTTTTTTTTCAAAAGCATACTTACCTAGGTGGATGCAATATTGGTCCGATGCTGCATCTGTCCCCACCGGCGTTAAAGGGAGAGAACTGAGTTATCAAACAACGCCGATCGCTTGTTTCCCAGTGCTCCGTGAGCAGAGGGCTGGTGACTGTCAGTCGCTCTCTGCTCTGCTACCCATGCTCACTGGAGCCCTGGGCATTGGAGGGGGCGGGAGCAGCCAGCTTAGACTTTCAACGGTTCCCTGAGAGGCTGAGCCAGACTGGCTTTGTGACATCAGCTGACAGCAGTCTTCAGCCCGCTGTCTGCTGAAAACAAGTCACAGGAATGCAGAACGAACTGCACTCCTGAGAAGCACAGCCAAACAAGCTTTGGCTGTACTTCTCCTTTAACCACTTCCCGCCCGGCCTATAGCAGAATGATTTTGAAAAAAATTCTTAAATGTGCATCCTTACAGGGTGACACTGTGGATGCACTGGTATAAATGTGCCAACGTCCTAATAATAATGGAGGAACACTGATTTGACTAAAAGATGGACTTTTAACGGCACATAGGTAAATAATGTAAAAAATCTAAGGGTTTTTATTTGTAGAAAAATTGTAAAAGTACATTAATACATTTGACAAAATGTCATTATAGTAAACATCAATATATGACCCAGAATAAAGCTCTAATCTCACTTCCAAAAGCTACAGTAACATTGGTAAACTCAAATTATAAGAGATACATATCCAACAAACACAGAAATGGGTTCAACAGTGTGCGTAGGAAGTGGATAGCCTTAGTCATGGGTCCAAGTATGCGGAGACGCAGTCTTGCTTTGCTCTACATGTTTCGCGTATTGTGACGCTTCTTCAGGAGCATAATAGTAAACAGGTCATATTGAATAGTGTAACACGGACCTGGATACCAATACACTGGCAGTATGTCTAGGACAGGTGGCCAGTTGGGTTTATAGAAATCGTAGTAAACAGCAGCAGGGTAATTAAATGAAGCACAGTCTGCTGGTAAGCAGAAAAAGAGCGTTCCCTTCAGGTGTATTTAGCTAGAGATGCCAGGAACTATGCACCGGTAAGAACCTGGTGCCTGGGCTGGACAAAGGTAATCTGTCGGCAGTGTAGCCCTAAAGCAGTAACGTGACCAAGCTTGAAGCTTTGGACGGTGCGTGAGCTAGCAAACCTGTAAGGAACCTCTCCTGTGAGCTACGCAGCTCACAGGAGAGGTTCCATACAGGTTTGCTAGCTCACTGTTACTTCAAAGGGTAACAACTGTTACTTCAAAGGGTCTACACACTATGGAAAGCAGCAGTTACATATTTGCAGTGATGATACATTATACACAATTTTTATATACCACTGCCACTAGATGGCAGTAAAATTCTTTATGAATGTTTCAAAGAAGCTCATGTGCTCATTCTGCTACAATAAAGCAGCCATTCTTAACCAGGATTCCATGGAGCCATAACGTTCCTCCAGAGGTTTTCAAGGGTTCCTTGAGCTGTTTATTGACCTGATGGTGCATGTGTTTGCTGCTATTGCTGACATTCTTTTAAAAATTATAGTAAAAAAATATAGAGGAAAGGAGAGCGCACAGCTGCCCTAGTGCATTAACGTTTATTGGAGAACATATAAAAACAATAAGTTGCACTCACAGTGGAAAGCCTCGTACACACGCATGGTTTTCTCGGCAAGAAAGCTGCTGGGAGAGCTTTTTGCCGTGAAAACCGTGCGTGTGTATGGTTTCTCGGCGAGAAAACAGCCGGGAATCCCGACGAGAAAAATAGAGAACCTTCTCTCTATTTTCTCGTTGAGATTCTCGGCAGAGTGTTTCCTGCCGAGAAAACTGTGAGTGTGTATGCTTACCTGTCCCCAGGTAAACCCGCGCATGCTCGAAAAGACTTTGACGCATGCGCGGTAGCATACAAGGGTAGTGTAGGGTGTAGCAAGACGGCATCGAATGTTACGAGCGCAGGCTCGTCGTAGTCGATGACGTCACCGCGTTTTTGCCGTTTAAAAGAACAAAGGTTCTTTTGAAGGGCCATCTGTATGCACGGCTTGGCAAGGAAAGCTTGCCAGGAATTTCGTCAGGAAAACCAAGGTTTTTTTCCTGACGGGATTCCCGGCCGTGTGTACGAGGCCGAAGACTTGGTGTTCACATAATTTAAAAATGCTAGCTGCCTGGATGGTCCACACCCAAAAGGGAAGGCTTCCTGGAAGGAACCTTTCCTTAACGATAGTACTGTCCCTGACAGATGGGGTTCCCCTCCCTACACTAGCCACTTGCAAAAAGCGCGCATAGCCAGAGTCTTAAAAATATACTGTCTGACCCAAGATGCCCGCCAGAATCACATGGGGCATCAGCATCCAATCAGATAGCTTCCTCCCTGTGAGCGAGGACATCATAGAGGAAAAAAGTAACTCTCAACTTCCTCCCCCACCTGCATTGCCGCTGTGGTCGAACGGCACTTGCAGTGCAGAATATAGACTGCACCTGCCTACATACATATGGCCAGTTTGTAAAATAGTTACTCCAGTAGTCCTGGTAGCAGTCTTGCATGCTCCGACTTTGGCATGCGACTTGTTCTCTGCTGATCTGGAGGGGGAACTCCACGTCAAATTTTAAATAAAAAACCAGCATGGGTTTGTTTCCCCTCCAAGAGCATACCAGGCCCTTTGGTCTGATATGGATTTTAAGGGGAACCCCCTATGCCGAAAAAACGGCGTGGGGTCCCCCCAAAATCCATACCAGACCCTTATCCGAGCACGCAGCCCAGCCGGTCAGGAAAGGGGATGCGGACGAGCGAGCGCCCCCCCTCCTGAACCGTACCAGGCCGCATGCCCTCAATATGGGGGGGTGGGTGCTTTGGGGCAGGGGGCGCCCTGCGGCCCCCCCACACCAAAGCACCTTGTCCCCATGTTGATGAGGACAAGAGCCTCATCCCGACAACCCTGGCCGCTGGTTGTCGGGGTCTGCGGGCGGGGTGCTTATCGGAATCTGGGAGCCCCCTTTAATAAGGAGGCCCCCAGATCCCGGCCCCCCACCCTATGTGAATGAGTATGGGGTAATCGTACCCCTACCCATTCACCTGGAGAATAAGTGTCAATAAAAAAAAAACACACTTGACAGGTTTTTAACCACTTGACAACTGGGCACTTAAACCCCCTTAATAACCAGACCAATTTTCAGCTTTCGGTGCTCTCACATTTTGAATGACAATTACTCAGTCATACAACACTGTACCCATATAAATTTTTTGTCCTTTTTTTCACACAAATAGAGCTTTCTTTTGGTGGTATTTAATCACTGTTGGGTTTTTTATTTTTTGCGCTATAAGAGAAAAAAGACTGAAAATTTTGTAAAAAAATGTTTTTTTTTCGTTTCTGTTATAACATTTTGCAAATTACTATTTTTTCTTCATAAATTTTGGCCAAAATTTATACTGCTACATATCTTTGGTAAAAATAAGTACAAATTGGTGCATATTATTTGGTCTTTGTGAAAGTTATAGAGTCCACAAGCTATGGTGCCAATATCTGAAAATTGATCACACCTGAAGTACTGACGGCCGATCTCATTTCTTGAGACCCTAGCATGCCAGAAAAGTACAAATACCCCCCAAATGACCCCTTTTTGGAAAGAAGACATTCCAAGGTATTCAGAAAGAGGCATTGTGAGTTTTTTGAAGTTGTCATTTTTCCCACAATTCTTTGCAAAATCAAGATTTTTTTTTTCTCTATTTTTTTTTTCACAAAATTGTCATATTAGCAGGTTATTTCTCACACACAGCATATGCATACCACAAATTACACCCCAAAACACATTCTGCTATTCCTCTCGAGTATGGGGATACCACATGTGTGAGACTTTTACACAGCGTGGCCACATACAGAGGCCCAACATGCAGGGAGCAGCTTCAGGCGTTCTGGAGCACCCAGGCCAATTCTGACATTTCTCTCCTACATGTAAAAATCATCATTTGTTTGCTAGAAAATTACATAGAACCCCAAAACATTATATATGTTTTTTTAGCAAAGACCTTAGAGAATATAATGGTGGTTGTTGCAACTTTTTATCTCGCACGATATTTGCACAGCAATTTTTTTAACACGTTTTTTATGGAAAAAAAATGTTTTGTGCTTAAAAAAAAAAAAAAACAGTAAAGTTAGCCCATGTTTTTGCATAATGTGAAAGATGAAGTTACGCCGAGTAAATAGATACCTAACATGTCGCCCTTAAAAATTGCACACACTCGTGGAATGGCGCCAAACTTCGCTACTTAAAAAATCCCCATAGGCGACGCTTTAAATATTTTTACTGGTTAAATGTTTTGAGTTACAGAGGAGATCTAGGGCCAAAATGATTGCTCTCGCTCTAACGTTCGCAGAGATACCTCACATGTGTGGTTTGAAAACCGTTTTCATATGTGGGCGGGACTTACGTATGCGTTCGCTTCTGTATGCGAGCTCACGGGGACAGGGGCGCTTTAAAAAAAATAAAAATTTTTATTCTTCATTTTACTTTATTTATTTTAGTTTGACATGTTTTTCCGCCCCAAACATTTTTTTGATCACTTTTATACCTATTACAAGGAACGTAAACATCCCTTGTAATAGGAATATGGCATGACAGGTCCTCTTTACAGTGAGATATGGGGGGGGGGGGTGTCAATAAGACCCCACATCTCACCTCTACGCTGGGAAGCCTGAAAAAAAAAAAAAAAAAAAAAAAACAATCCTGGCTTTGATCGTAGCGGTGAGTCGGTAGAAGCACCGGAGGGCGGCGGGGGGGGGGGACATCCCCTCTCGCCTCCCGTAAGAATGATCAAGCGGCGGAACAGCCACTATGATTGTTGTTATGGTGTAGGGAATCGCCGGCTGAAAAAGCTAATATCTGAATGATGCCTGTAGCTGCACCCATCATTCAGATATCCCCGCACAAAGTCAAGGACGTCATATGACGGCCGGAGGGCGGGAAGTGGTTATTACAGAGTGTTGCCGGGCATTGCGGAGTATTGCCGGGCATTGCGGAGTATTGCCGGGCATTGCGGAGTATTGCGGACTATGGCAGGGTATTGCGGTGTATGGCAGGGTATTGCACGGGGTATTGCACAGGGTATTGTGGAGGGTATTGCAGAGTATTGCGGAGGGTATTGCAGAGTATTGCGCAGGGTATTGCAGAGTATTGTGCAGGGTATTGCAGAGTATTGTGCAGGGTATTGCAGAGTATTGTGCAGGGTATTGCAGAGTATTTTGCAGAGTATTGCGCAGGGTATTGCAGAGTATTGCGCAGGGTATTGCAGAGTATTGCGCAGGGTATTGCAGAGTATTGCGCAGGGTATTGCAGAGTATTGCACCAGAGTATTGCAGAGTATTGCACCAGGGTATTGCAGAGTATTTTGCAGGGTATTGCGCAGGGTATTGCAGAGTATTTTGCAGGGTATTGCGCAGGGTATTGCAGAGTATTGCGCAGGGTATTGCAGAGTATTGCGCAGGGTATTGCAGAGTATTGCGCAGGGTATTGCAGAGTATTGCACCAGGGTATTGCAGAGTATTGCACCAGGGTATTGCAGAGTATTGCACCAGGGTATTGGCAGGGTATTTTGCAGAGTATTGGCAGGGTATTTTGCAGAGTATTGGCAGGGTATTTTGCAGAGTATTGGCAGGGTGTATTGCAGAGTATTGGCAGGGTATAGCACAGGGATGGCTGAGCAGGGATGGATGGATGGCTGGATCTGTGACTGCAATTGTCACAGATCCAGCCCACAGCGCTGCTGCCTTGATCTGCACCCTCCCCTCTCCTCTCACACTGTACCGATCGGTACAGAGAGGGGAGGGAGGAACCGGCGTCATCAAATGACGCCGGTCTGTTTACAAGTGATTGCTCCGTCATTTGACGGAGCGATCACGTGGTAAACGGCCGCTATCAGCGGCGATTTACCGCGATTCGTGATCCGCCGGGTCCTCTGGACCCGGCGGTCACGGAGTTTCCCGTGTGCGCACCCCAGGGGGCGTGCGGGAGCGCGATTCTGGGAGGACGTTATATAACGTCCTCCCAGAGTTAAGCAACCACCTTGTCGACGTTATTTGTCGGCAGGTGGTTGTTAAGTGGTTAAAGAAATTTATTAGGCAGCTCCGGGGGTCTTCTTCCGACTTCGGGGGTCTTCTTCCGACTTCGAGGGTCTTCTACCGACTTCTCCCACTCTCCGGTGCCTTCTGCCGGGCTCCTCCACTATCTTCTTCCAGCTTTTTTACTAGCGTTGGCTCGGTCTTCTCTGCTTTCTTCTTCCCTCTTCTCTTATTCCGATGTTGACACGACGCTCTCTCCCGCTGTAATGTTGTGTGCGCAGTGCCCAAACGACTTATATAGGCATGGGGCGTGGTCACTGGGCAATGTCACCTGGTGACCCTGCCCCCTATGACGTCACATTACCATCATGCCCCGGGACTGTGACATCGTAAGGGGGCGGGGTCACCGGGTGACATTAACCACGTCGAAAATTAACACTTCTGGGAGTGCAAGGATCCCCTGTCATCTGAGCCACCAACAGCCACTCCCTGAAAGGTACTGACCCCTGTACTCTGCCCTACAAACTACTAACCTCTGTACACTGCCCTACAAACTACTGACCTCTGTACACTGCCCTACAAACTACTGACCTCTGTACACTGCCCTACAAACTACTAACCTCTGTACACTGCCCTACAAACTACTGACCTCTGTACACTGCCCTACAAACTACTGACCTCTGTACACTGCCCTACAAACTACTAACCTCTGTACACTGCCCTACAAACTACTGACCTCTGTACACTGCCCTACAAACTACTGACCTCTGTACACTGCCCTACAAACTACTAACCTCTGTACACTGTCCTTTAAATTACTGACCTTTGTACTCTGCCCTACAATCTCCTGACCTCTATGAACTGCCCTACATACTACTGACTTCTGTACACTGCCCTTCATACTACTGACCCCTATAAACTGCCTATACAGTAAACCCCCGTTATATTGCGGTTCAGTTTTTGCGGTCCCGGTATATTGCGTTTTTTTCTGTAAGACCTATTAACATTATTTTGTTGATTAAATCCTTGTTAATTAAATATTTTTGTGTTTTCCATTGCTCTTGCTATGTCTCTCAGTATCTTTTATGTGATTAAATGTGTTTCTATTGTTTTAAAAGTGTGTTTAAAGACCTTAAAATGCTTTTAAAGTACAGTGAAAGTTATAAAAACATGCCTAGTGTGTATTTAAATAGGGTATTTCTATTTCCGCGGATTTTCACTTATTGCGGGTGGGTCTGGAACGTAACCCCCGCGATGGAGGGGGGTTTACTGTATACTACTGACCCCTATAAACTGCCCTATATACTACTGGCCCCTATAAACTGCCCTACATACTACTGACCTCACACTACCCTACTGACCCCTGTACTCTGCCCTATATACTACTGACCTCTGTACACTACCCTACATACTACTGTCCCCTATACTCTGCCTTAAATACCACTGACACTGAAACTAGTTGAGCAAGTCAGTCTGCAGTGCCAGTTGTTCTGCCTTCATGATGGACTTCTGCATTGGACTTGTTGGGATGACCAGCTACACTCCAGACGTGAAAAAAATTGTAAATGAAAGCTCACTGAAGCTAATTGTTAAGCTAGGCTAAATTTATATTTTTACAGTGACATTTGTTTTATTATATTTAAAGTGGAAGTCCATGCTAAAACTAAAATCCCTGCATCTATAGCCACAAACATTCTAAGACTAACCTAACTAGCCCTGAAAAGAAAAAAATCAGTATACCTACCTTTTCTGCAGGCGATCCGACCCGATCTCCAGCGTCGGAAGCTCTGATGTGCAGAGGACACGTCCGACAATGGGAGCCCCATAGTAAGTCTATGGGTGATGTCACTTCCCATTCATTTTACAGCCGTTGTTGGACGTGTCCTCAGCAGAGCTTCCACCGCTGGAGATCGCCTGCAGAAAAGACACGTATACTGATTTTTTCTTTACAGGGCTAGATAAGTTAGTGTTAGAATGTTGGTTGCTATGGATGCAGGGATTTTAGTTTTTAGCATGGACTTCCACTTTAAAGCATAACTCCACTTTTGTTGAGAAAAAAACATTCCCCTCTAGATGATCTATGTACATTTCAAGGTTCTGAAGAAATCCATGTGTGTTTGTCTTTTCCTCTGTGCTCAGTGGGTCTAATGGGAGTGGTTTCATAATTAACTGTCAGGTGTACAGCTGCAGGGCACTAATGAGGAAATCTGCTGGGCCTGCATCCCCTTAGACGTGCTCCTATTGAAAGTATCTCTCCAAAAATGACATTTTTGCTGCAGGGAATGCCTGAAATCTGACTTGTATTTTAGGTAGACTTATGGCAAAATTGGTGAGCCAATCACACAAGCAGGAAATTATGTTTCTGGGGAGTGGTCAATACACACTCTGTGTACAGAGCAACTCCAGGTAGCCATATTGCAACGCATTCTCAGAAAATTACAGTGGCTGCAGATTGAAAAGGAAAGGCAATTTTTAATAAAATTCAATTACAATATGATCAGTGTCGCAATTATATGTGCTATATTAGTTTTGCTTTATTTGCAATTTTTTTTCCCTTTAAAGTGGTTGTAAACCCACTTTTTAAACAAAGACCTACAGGTAAGCCTAGATTAAGGCTTACCTGTAGGTGCATGAAATATCTCCTTAACCTACACGGTTAAGGAGATATTTGTATGTAAATGCGGCGACGCTGACGTCACCCCATTCACAAATTCGGCTAGGTCGCAACATTCGACGACGTAGCCGAATTTGACAGCTCACGCGCGCATGCGCGGAGTCACGTCTTTGCCGCTCCGGCCAATCACAGCGCCGGAGCGGCGCTGTGATTGGCTGCAGCGGCGATACCCGGAAGTAACATTCCGGCTATCGCCGCAGCGATGGATGCGGCTAGAGGAGGGACACGGACGACTTTGGGGGCCCCGATCGAAGGTAAGTGGTACATAATGAGCTAGTATGCTAGTCATACTAGCTCATTATAGCTTTGTCTTGCAGGTTAGAAAAAAAAAAAAAAACGACAAAAGGGTTTACAACCACTTCAACCACTTGCCGACCGCCGATGTACGTCGGCAGAATGGCACGGGCAGGCAAATTGGCGTACAGGTACGTCCCTTTAAATCTGCCGCCCTGCGGGCGCGCGAGTGCGGCCGCGGGTCCCGGGAACTCGGTAAGAGCAGAACAGGGGAATGCCTGTGTAAACAAGGCATTCGCCTATTCTGCCTAGTGACACTGTCACTGATGACCGTTCCCCGTGATCGGGCGCCGTCATCAGTGATGTGTCACATGTAGCCACGCCCCCTCACAGTAAGAATCACTCCCTAGGAAACACTTAACCCCTGCAGCGCCACCTAGTGGTTAACCCCTTTACTGTCAGTGTCATTTTTACAGTAATCAGTGCATTTTTATAGCATATATATCGCTGTAAAAATGACAATGGTCCCAAAATGGTGTCAAAAGTGTCCGATTTGTCCGCCATAATTTCGCAGTCACGATAAAAATCGCTGATCGCCGCCATAACTAGTAAAAAAAAAAAAAAAAAAATGACATAAAACAGTCCCCTATTTTGTAGAAGCTATAACTTTTGCGCAAACCAATCAATAAACGCTTATTGCGATTTTTTTAACCAAAAATATGTAGAAGAATACGTATCGGCCTAAACTGTGGAAAAAAACGTTTTTTTATATATATTTTTGGAAAAAATTATTTTGTTGGTGATCAAATACCACCAAAAGAAAGCTCTATTTGTGGGGAAAAAAGGACGTCAATTTTGTTTGGGAACCACGTCGCACAATCGCGCAATTGTCAGTTAAAGCGACACAGTGCCGAATCGCAAAAAGTGGCCTGGTCCTTGACCACCAAAATGGTCCGGAGCTGAAGCGGTTAAGCTTTCTTCATGCTGTTTATATTTTTTATTAGGTCCTTAGTAGTTAATTTTTTTTTTATATAATAAAAAAGGGCACCACACCGTGGTGATCTTTGATCCCTTCTATGTTGTTAGATAAATCTCCACCTCTCGAAGGCTGCCTACCCCAGGATTAGACATTATTATTATACAGGATTTGAATAGCACCAACAGTTTGCGCAGCGCTTTAAAACATGAGGGCAGACAGTACAGTTACAATACAATTCAATACAGGAGGAATCAGAGGGCCCTGGTGCTCGTTAGGCATGTAGTGTATACCTATGGAGGGTCTTCTGGAATAACCCGGGTCTCTCTTTCCGAGGTTGCCAGCCCAGGTATCAGCTCCACACCACACCAACAAAACTCTGGCTCAGTCTTGGGGTTTCTGATGGAAGATTTATTGCAGAAGACAGGGGGGTAGAGGGATGAGGGCCCAGGACACTCCAAAAACACACGCAGGTATCAGAGGACAAATTCTCAAGCAATGTTCTGTTCCAGCAGTATTTGAGCTTCATTTGCACCCTGCCTACATTTACCTCGGAAAATAAAAAACGCTGCAAAATTGCAGCACGTTTTTGCTGCGTTTTGCGTCTTCCCACAAAACTTTCCAATCCTGAATGCGTTTCTTCCGCATTTCTTCCGCATTCAGGTGAGGGAGATTGAAGCTCACCTAAACGCAGCAGCTCCCTAACTCCGCTAAAAGCTTATGCATACATTGACACATAGGCTTTTATGGAGTCGATTTTAGGAGCTTTGGAAAGAAAATGCTATAAAATTCTAAACTCAAATCTAGGAGCTGCCAGTGTAGGCTAGTGTACATGAAGCCTTATATTAGCTGTCTGCCCCCTCTACTTCCAGCATTACTGAAGGTTGTTTCTGAAGGATGAGCCGTCACAGTCCTTGTAGCAGCCTATGGCGTTTGACCCTCAAAGTACTGGCACACCAGGAGCTCTAGGCGAAAAAGTCCTACTGACAGTTTTCAGAGAAGGATAGCTTTTCAGAGGGTGTTTGACAAGCGGTGCACAGGTGATATCAACACTGGTTTTAACCCTCAAAATGCCAAGCCACCACACTGAAACCGCACAAGGTTGCAGGAGGTTGCAGCATGGCAATGAATGCGTCGTGACTTGAATGGGTCACATTTAATTTTTGCACTAGCAGTGGTAGCTGGTGCTCAAAAATTTTTGGGGGGCGCAAACAAACTGAAAAAAAAAACCCCCATCAATTGCAGCTACTGTGCCAATAAATGCAGCTACTGTGCCCATCAATTGCCGCCTCTGTGCCATCAAACGCAGCCACTTTGCCCATCAAATGCAGCCACTGTGCCCATAAATTGCCACCACTGTGCCCATCAAATGCAGCCACTGTGCCCATCAGTTGCTGACACTGTGCCCATCAATTTCTGCCAGTGTGCCCATCAATTGCCGCTATACTGTGCCCCATCAGATGCTGCTAGTGTGCCCATCAATTGCCACTACTGTGCCCATCAGATGCTGCCAGTGTGCCCCATCAGATGCTGCCAGTGTGCCCATCAATTGCCGCTACTGTGCCCATCAGATGCCGCCAGTGTGCCCCATCAGATGCTTCCAGTGTGCCCCATCAGATGCTTCCAGTGTGCCCCGTTAGATGCTGACACTGTGCCCATCAATTTCTGCCAGTGTGCCCATCAATTGCCGCTATACTGTGCCCCAACAGATGCTGCCAGTGTGCCCATCAATTGTCGCTACTGTGCCCATCAGATGCTGCCAGTGTGCCCCATCAGATGCTGCCAGTGTGCCCATCAATTGACGCTACTGTACCCATCAGATGCCACCAGTGTGCCCTATCAGATGCTGCCAGTGTGCCCCATCAGATGCTGCCAGTGTGCCCAAGAAAATTGCGACTACTGTGCCCCATCAGATGCTGCCAGTGTGCCCCATCAGATGCTGCCAGTGTGCCCATTAATTTCCGCTACTGTGCCCATCAGATGCTGCCAGTGTGCCCCATTAGATGCTACCAGTGTTCCCCATCAGATGCCGCCAGTGTGCCCCATCAGATTCCGTTACTGTGCCCCATCAGATGCCGCAAGTGTGCCCCATCAGATGCCGCCAGTGTGCAATGCATGAATCTATCTATGGTAATTAGAGCGGTGCAGGAGAGAGGGGGCGGTGCTCCTGCGCCCATTACGGATGCACCGCCACTGTGCACTAGACAGCCCTGAGAGGCTGCATTTCTATGTTTAGGTGGCCAGCCAGGAAATGGTTAAACCACTGCTTAACCTCCTGCTTTTACCACCCCCAGGCTTCCTATTTGAATAAGCCCTAACTGTCCAGACACAGAAAGCACTAATAAAACTTCCTCACACCACTCAAAACTATGTTCAACATTCTGTAAGTTGCCTGCTTTCTAACGAAAACTAACTGTAACACTTTAAACAAATTTTATTTTGAAGCACCTGGAATATATAGAATTCTAAATTGAACATTCGATTGGGTCTTATTTCCCTAAATTTTATGGGCGTTTTTATTAGTGTACTCAAACAGGGTCCATGTTAGGGTTGCCACCTGTCAGGGATTCACTTGGACAGTCCGGGTTCAGAATCATGTGTTTGGGTTTCAGGTGGACTGAAACCTGGACACATTATTCAGACCAGCCTGTGGCTCCCCAAGTAACCAAGATAGTCACACACAAATCTGTTACCATCCAGGAGCTGCAGGAGGCCTGGGGACAGGTTCGGTATCACTGGGGGGCAGGGTGATGATATCAGCAAGAGCAATTTGGCCACAGTCACTGTTCGCCACGACACGCTATGTGCACCGCATTACTACTCTCATCGGGGCACCCAAAGGTGTCCCAGGCCACTAAAGTGGTTGAGTTTGGCTTGAAGAAAAGGTAGCAGTCCATGTATGCACAGCCTTGTCCTCAGCTCCATAGTGGTGTTCGGAGAAAAACAGAACTCATACAGTAATCTGCTATTTATTATTTGTACTATGCATCACAAATTCATGCAATGTGAATATTTACAGGAATAGAGTTAAGATCTGGGTGTAAGCAGATCATTCATAATGTGTTTTCAGATAAGCTGATTTTGCACGTTACAGCCACACCTTGCTATACTAGACATAGTTCAATTTTTACTGCATATTTCCTGCTTCTTCTATGCACTCTCCTTCCTTTTCTTCCTTAATCATCATTATCATCATTAAAGTAATAAAGTACAGAGATTTTGGACAACACATTTCTGGTGCTTTTGTAGCAGGGGTTAAAATTTAGGGAGAGTGCAAGGGTGGTAGTATGACCCAATGCACTTATTATTGGGGAATCTGGGACCCTTTTATGGTTCTTGGAGGACTCTGGTGGTGTGAGGTTCCCTGCGGCCTGCAGGTGGCGTTGTTGCCCTGGGCCGGAGTTGAACCCTCACCGCAAGACTGCATTCCTTTTTGTTCTTTTCCGGCGCTGGTACAGCGGGGCGGGGAACCTGCTGTGACGCAAAGGGAGAGGAGATAAAAGGGGCAGACGCCCTGAACACGGGGTTCAGAGTCAGAGGTCAGAGTCGCGCCCAGGCACCTTCAGCCTGGGTGCCGGCGTTCCGGGCCCAGGTGCCCTTGACCTGGCTGGAGCGGGAGATGGAGTCCATCCCAGGCACCTTTAGCCTGGGGTGAGGTACTATTGAGAAGGCCTGGGGCCCGGTATCTTCGACTGGGTCCCGCAAGGGTGGAGGGATCCGAGGGGGCCCTAAAGCCTTGGGTGCCCGAGTCTGAGGTAAGGAGGCCAGGGAGCATAACCCCTCCGAACAGTCCGGTGCAGCATTGCTGGTGACGGCGGGCCTCTGGTAACTCTCTTGGATGGATGTCTTCCCTCTGACAGGGGCTGTGCTTAGCGAAGGTAATTCACTTTCTGTTCTACACAGTCGGTGGCAGCGACTGTACGCCATAACCGTTGGTGACACCACAATAGTTGGTTCTATCTAAGGATTGTGCCTCGACCTACTCCCCACCTATACTGAACTGTTCTTTGGTCACAACCTGTCTGTGCTAAGTGACGATTTATTGCTGTTGGAGAATAAATACGAGTTGGACCTTTTCAGTGGTGTGGAACTCCAGTTACTGGGAGCAGAGGGGGTCATTTACAGAAAAGACTTGGCTCTGGGTTATACACACGACCCGATGGTAAAATAGGTTCTGGCCTCCACCTCTATCCAAAAGAGTACATGGCTGTGGTGTATCTCATCCCTCCTCCCATACTCCCCCCTAGTCAAGACAACAAGCCGAGAAGAAGAAGGGGTGAGAGGGGTGAGGTTGCTACACCTGGGGGGGCATCGTTCCGGGATGTGTGTTATACATATGGAGCTGAGAATGTCTGAATTTGAACTTTGCTGCCCAGGGGAGTTCCGAGTAAGTCGGCCATGTTGGCCAGCGCGCCATGAGGCACACCATAGCTGCGCAGTTTGTGGGCGGGGAGAAGAGAAAGCCCGCAAACAAGTGCAGAGTATGGGAGGAGTCTGGCCATGTGGAAGGACACACGTGGAGATTCCGGCGCAAATTGGTCAGTGCGCAATGAAGCAGCAGACAGTCGGGATGACCTCAAATACTCCGTGGATTTCTGTTCCTTCTACCATGGAGATGACTTCTTTTGCTGCTCCGATCATGGACACAGGAATAAGGCTAAGGCCCCGAGGATGTTTGGCTCTGTACACATGCAGAGAGATAGAGGCCCTCGGTGTGATCTGTCCCAGCTGTTCGGGACTGGTGGTCCACTTGAAGCCGTTCGGGCGATGTGAGGCTTGCAAGGAATTCCTTTTTGAGGTGGAGCCATCCACAGAAAGGCCTTGCGCCTACCACCTCAACTACCTCACAGGTACTGCCACTCCGGAGGGAGAGATCGAAGCCTATGCGGGCATTCCTGCGTGCACTGACCGGGGCGAGCTGAAGTCCCCAGCGGAGACTGAGAGAGAGAAATCCGAGGATGCTGCCTCGGTCACCACAAGCTCCCTGCTCCCACCACCGAAGAAGAAAGTTGGCCTGGTGAAGGCATCCTATGGACGTGGAAGAGCTTCGCCCCGTTGCTTGCCTGGCCTGGATGGATCCGGAGGGAAGAGCCCTGGACGTCCCTGTTCTACTAAAGACCCAGGTGAGCCAGGGGTTGGGACTGTGTGTGTGGTTGGAGGGGTCGGCAGCCCACAGTCGGTGGGGGCCGTTCAGGTGAGTGATTCAGTGTCCACTGGGAATTATCTGCCCACTGAGTTTTATGTCACCTCCGACCTGGAGTCATTATCTGACGACGGTGATGACGGGGAGATCGATGAGATCTTTTACAAGAAGGGATGGGACAAGATGCCGCTACCCTCATCCCGTGCAACAAGGGACCCACCTATGTCTATTGGGATTAGTACACCCCGGGTGGAGGCCTCGGAGCCTAGGGAGGAATCTGGTCCCCTGTCTACCTGTCCACTTCTTGAATCATCAGATGTTTCACCTGCTCCTGTTGTGGGAGTGCAACGTGCATCACTGCGGCTCCTAAGCCCAAATCTACAGAGGTAGTGAAAGTACCTCGTCATCCAGAATCCATCGTTCTGCCTGGAGAAGGAGACCGTGCCACAATGCCACCTTTGGCCAGGCTGCAGCGTCTTTTTTGCCAAAAGGTTGCCTGTGAATATGGATAGGAATACCCATATTTGCCACGAGACTTGCTCTATGAGGTGGAAGTTTTGCGGCAGCGGTGGTACAATGAGTTTGTCTGGACAAAGCCTAAGGTACCTCACGCACCCAGATACCTCTCGTGTTCACCTACAGTTACCAGAAAATTCAAGGACTGTAGGGCAGAGTGGATGCTTGGGAGGCACATCAATGCTGACAGGGTGCTTATCTGTCGGAAGGATGGAGAGAACATTGAATATAATGTGGAGACCTTTGACAAGCATTTAAAGCCTTTGTTCCTGCCGCACCCAAAGTTCTACTTATAGGAGGAAAAGACTCCTTTATATTCTTTTTTATTGCTGGACTTTCCAGAGTGTTTTGCTGGAACTGTGCCCTACCTATTTTTTTGGGGTGTTTACTCTTTGGAGAAATGGGAGCAGTTACTGTTGTTTGTTCTCCCTCCTTCTCCTCCCATCCGGAAAAAAAAAATCAGTGACTTTGGGGCATAGCCAGTATAGGGCCACAGCACAGAGAAGTAAAGTTCATCTGGATCTGACAAGTGTCTTTACCGCAGCATAGCCACCAGGTGGCGGTGTTGCGCAACGATTGTTTGTTTTACACTCTGCACTATACTTATTGGAGCGAATGGGTTTCTTTACGGATAGACCCATTCCTTCCAAGAAAGCACATACATTGTGTTAGGATGTGTGTTTTCTTTTCTTTTTTCCCTCTGCAGGAGACTCATCTATCAAGGCTGCTGAGAATGGGGTGGTCCTTAGATAGCAGAAAGGGGGGGAAGTGTAAAATTACTTAAAGTATTTTTGATATAAGTTCGCTGTTTTATATTCCTGTTTCCCTTTCCCATTTTAGGTCCTGGCACAATTCATGGCTAAATTTTAAGGTTTGGTTCTATGTGTAGTTTGGTCTCTGGGTTGAACTTATGTTACCACTCTCTGGAGACATGGGTTTGCACCAGACACTGGGGACCAGTGTCAAATCACTAGGGGGAGAGTGTAGCGGGGGTTAAAATTTAGGGGGAGTGCAAGGGTGGTAGTATGACCCAATGCACTGATTATTGGGGAATCTGGGACCCTTTAAAGTACATACGAAGTCCCAGGGGGGTTGAAACAACCCCAGAGCCTATCTAGGTTTCCTCTCCCTGTCTATTATTTTTCTTCCCCTTTCTCTGCCACCCTTAAAAGAACAAACAGTGGCGGGTGAAGTGAATATAGGGGCATGTCCAAAGTAGCTCCATGTAGTGGGGGGAACAAAAAATCAGGGAGCGAAGAAAGAGAGTGGGAGAAGAGACAAAAAAAAATGGAAGTCACTTATAAACATAGTAGGGGATACCCGCTACAGATGTCGATTCCTTTTTCCTCTTTCTTTCTGGGGGTGGTAAAGATGAGAGTATCCTGGAGAAAAGAGTTTGCCTTTGAGACCAGAAAAAAAAAAAAATGGTGAAGAGCAAGAAGTTTCTAGTCCCCAGTAATGCCCACCATTCCTGTTGGGTGGCTCACTTGGGTAGCCAGGTCATGAAATGGGGATCCCTAGCCCTTAAAAAAAAAAATTACAACTATTTTAAGCTGGCCATACACTGAGTGAATTTCGGCTGGTTCTTATAGAACCGCATGGAATTCACTTTGTGGGTGGCTCTGCTGCCTGTTATCCTTTGTTTGAAAAATGAAAGAATCCAATTGGAAAATCGAAGAGGGACTGCGTCCAATCAGCCCGCGGTGGCTATCATAATTTAATAGCCCGGCAGGTGGGAATTGTCCATAACACTGTGAGCATGGATGGAGAGATCTGTTAGATTTTGGCAAACAACCTATCAATTTATGGTCAGATTACGTCAATGGTTGTTATCAGTAGCTACACCCCATTGATGTTTGTGCTATTATTACCTGAAGCAAACAGGGTATAAACAAGAGATTGCTGTTATTATCTGAAGCAAACATGGTATAAACAAGATTTTCTGGTAAAGGTCTCCCACTGCAGACAAATATTCCACAAATGTCTGTAATTATTAACCGTGTGAGAAGAGGGCAGCCAGCACGTAGACCATAAATATGTTTACTAGATACTCCCGGCTTGTACTCCTATCACCTGGAACATCTTGTGTAGAGTGGAAAACATTCCTGGGCTGCTCTGTATAATGAACTTACATTGAACCCATACAACCTATACGCCGCTATAGCACTGCGTTTCCAGGAAAGCTGCATAATAACGAGAAACCCGCATGTGTTCTCCCCTCTGCAGTTTCTGCCACTGTACACACATTTTCTACAGCCCCAAATCCAATCTGTGTAAGCTATGAAATTATATACTTGTCTGTCTGCCTCTTTGAAGGCCCATTTAGATCTGTGTTTGTGTGTAGAGGTGTATCATTCTGTCGCATTGCTATGCGTCAATGTGCATTTTCTTTGTGCGTTGCCATATCTTTTGGTGAGCATTTCCAAAGCAGTTTTAAAATGTTATATTTGGAGTGGATGGGAGGCATTATACACTTTCTAATGTTCTTGTTGTTTTAACTAGGTGATAGTATAGTTAAATTTCCTGTGTTGTTTGTTGGTCTTACCTTGTAATGATGGGCTCGAATGTTGCAGCTGCAGTTTATAGTGGAAAGGAAAAGGAATATACCTTCATTTCATCAATAAATGAAATAATCTCAGGAAAGATTAATTAACCTGAGTAAATTAAATGAATAGAATAAAAATTTAAATAAATAAAAATTGAATTAAGTGTGACCCCTAAATATGCAGCACGCTCAAAGTGTATAGACAAAACACTAATAAAGGACAAAATAGAGAAAGGAAGAGCTGCGCAAAAATTAATAAACAAGTTATAAATATGTGCATACATGTGAAATCATCTTATACCAAACTAATAGTGTAAGTAACGATTAAATACTGTGAGGGGGTTAGCTCGGTAGCGGGTGTGTGTGACCCCCTGGATGGGCTCCCCACACAAAAACAGGCCCAGCAGACGGAGGTTGTGGTTTTCAAGATCAAAAGGTGCGGTTTATTTCTCTATTTACAGTGACAAAAACACAGCAAAGCAAAAAGAAACATAAACAAAATAAATCCTGGTCAGCTTGACCTCTGACTAAACATGCAGGTTTCCCTAACTAACAACTGGGATCAGCCTGGTGCTGTCCTAGTCCCTAAGTCCCTGGTTTAGTAAATGTCCAAACACATAGCCACACAGGCTTTGTCTCACCGCACAGGGGTTCACTCTCCCTAGACAGTCCACACAGGTCTGGTTCCAGGCACGAGCAAACACCTAATGAAGCTGGGAGTTTTTATAGAGGCCTTAAACGAGCTGACAAGCTTCAGCTGGTCTCATCAACTCCCTGCCTGCACGACGCCCAGCACTCTCCCTAGAGGTATGAATCATCCATGAGCCCACTAGCCTCAGCTGGGCTTCATCAACTCTCTCCCTAGTTGTATAAGTCGGCATAAAGCCTGAATCTGGGAGAAATATACCTACCCCCCTGGATGCAACCAGGTGACTTTACCTTCCTGCTGTCACATACCCCCCCCTCTTGTTTTAACCTTGGGGTTGGAACACCAGCAATCAGGCATTCATGTACTCGAGACAAAGCATCCACATTCCCCATTTGAACGCCAGGGCGATGCTTTACTGTGAAGTTGAATTCCTGTAGGGCCAGGAACCACCTATTTACTCTTCTATTTGTCTCCTTGTTTTGAGCCATCCACTTTAACGGAGCGTGATCCGTAACCATGTCAAAGTGCCTACCTAGCAGATAGTACCGAAGGGAATCTAGAGCCCACTTCACCGCTAAACACTCCTTTTCAACCGTGGCGTAATTTACCTCATGGGACTTCAACTTCCTGCTGAGGTAAATGACTGGGTGCTCTTCCCCGTTCCAGACCTGGGACAATACTGCTCCTAACCCCACATCTGACGCATCACTTTGTACGACAAAGTCTTTAGAGAAGTCGGGTGAGTACAACACTGGCTGGCTACATAAGGCTTGTTTCAAGAATTGGAATGCTGCCTCAGCCTCGGGGGTCCATTTAATCATGACCGACCCTTTCCCTTTCGTCAGGTTGGTTAGGGGCACAGCCTTAGAAGCAAAGTGGGGAATGAAGCGCCGATAATAACCCGCGATTCCCAGAAAGGCTCGTACCTGCTTCTTGCTGTTGGGACGTGGCCAACTCTGGATGGCCTCGACTTTGTTGAGTTGGGGTTTTATTACTCCCCTGCCAATGGTGTACCCAAGATATTTGGCCTCCTCCTGCCCAATGGTACACTTCTTGGGGTTAGCCGTAAACCCCGCTTCCCGGATAGAGTCTAGGACTGCTTGCACTTTTGGCAGATGTGAGGCCCAATCTGTGCTATGGACAATTACGTCATCCAGGTAAGCCGCAGCATACTTCCGATGGGGCCTCAGTATCTGGTCCATTTTCCGCTGGAATGTGGCCGGCGCATTCTGTAACCCGAACGGCATTCTCTTATATTGGAACGCCCCGTCTGGGGTTACAAATGCGGTTTTCTCTTTGGCCAACTTGGCCAGGGGAATTTGCCAATACCCTTTTGTGAGGTCAAGAGTCGTCATGTATCGGGCTGTTCCCAGCCGGTCGATCAACTCATCTATACGTGGCATGGGGTAGGTGTCAAATTTTGTAACTTTGTTCAACTGACGAAAATCGTTACAAAATCGCCAGCTCCCATCCGGTTTAGGCACCAACACAATGGGACTAGACCAATCACTTTGGGACTCCTCTATCACCCCTAAGTTCAGCATTTTCTGTACTTCCTCCCGTATTGCCTCCCGTCGGGCCTCTGGGATCCGATAGGGTTTTAACTTCACCCTTTCACCGGGCGGGGTAATAATATCATGCTCTTCCCCAGATGTTTGTCCCGGCAGCTCAGAGAACACCTCCTTGTTGCGAAGCACAAACTCCTTAACCTCCTGTTGTTGGGGTTGTGACAAGGTGGCTGCTATTCCAACCTCCGGAATCACGCAACCAGTTTGAGCTGGTGACCAAGTTTCTGCGACTAGGGACTCTCTATCCCTCCAGGCTTTCAACAGATTAACGTGATAGATCTGTTCGGGCTTTCGCCTTCCTGGTTGTCTGACCTTGTAATTCACTTCGCTCACTTTTTCCATTATCTCGTAGGGGCCTTGCCATTTGGCAAGGAATTTACTTTCAACCGTAGGGACAAGTACCAATATCCTATCCCCCGGGGAAAAGGTACGGGTCTTGGCTCCACGGTTGTACACTCTCTGCTGTGCCAACTGCGCTTGGGCCAAATGTTCCTTCACGATGGGCATTACCTGTGCAATTCGATCTTGCATCAGGGCGACATGCTCAATCACACTCCTGTGGGGAGAACTCTCACTTTCCCAAGTTTCCTTGGCAATATCCAACAGCCCTCTTGGGTGTCTCCCATACAGTAACTCAAAGGGGGAGAATCCCGTAGAGGATTGGGGCACCTCCCTAATAGCAAACATCAAATAAGGAAGTAGACAGTCCCAATCCTTTCCATCTCTATCCACCACTTTCTTCAACATTTGTTTTAGGGTTTTGTTGAATCTTTCAACCAGCCCATCGGTTTGGGGGTGATACACAGACGTACGCAATTGCGTCACTTTGAACAATTTACACAGCTCTTTCATAACCCGGGACATAAAGGGTGTACCTTGGTCCGTAAGCAGTTCTTTACAAATACCCACCCGGCTAAAAACAAGAGATAGCTCTTTGGCTATGGTTTTGGCCGAGGTATTTCGGAGAGGGATCGCTTCTGGATAACGGGTGGCATAGTCCATTATAACTAATATGTACTGGTGCCCCCTAGCGGACTTGATTATAGGACCTACCAAATCCATTGCGATCCTCTCAAACGGGACCTCAATGATGGGTAGAGGGACCAGCGGGCTACGGAAATGTGGCATCGGGGCCGACCTCTGACACACAGGGCAGGAGGAACAATAATTTTCTATGTCCTTCATCACCCCAGGCCAATAGAATCTCTGTAATACCCTCTCTCGGGTTTTCTCTGTCCCCAGATGACCTCCAAGAATGTGCCCATGGGCCAACTCCAACACCAACTTCCTGTAAGGTTTGGGCACCACAAGCTGCTCAACGGTTTCTTCTGCCCTTTTTGCCACCCGATACAGTAGGTCCTTCTCTACGCTGAAGTATGGGTAAGTGCAGGTATTATCTGGGTTCACTAACTCGCCATCTATTTCCACTACGTTTTCCCGTGCCTTTATTAGGGCGGGGTCTTTTAACTGTTCTGTGGCAAAATTTTCCCTGTGAACCTCAAGATCAGAAAACTCCACAGACGGTAGGTTTTCGTCTGAGTAGGTGGGCTCCTCTCCAGTTTCTTGAGTCTCGCCTGCCAATACTGACAAGGGAAATTCTGGAGAGTCCTCACCACTCTCAGAGGAGTTCTGGCTATCACCTTCCTGGTACAAAGGGGCACCAGTGGGGGGCTCAGGATCATCCCACAGTTCCCAGAACTTCGGAAAATCCCTTCCCACAATGGCATCATGCGGTAGTTGAGATACTAACCCCACTGGATGAGAGAGGGTACCTTTGGGGGTCTTGAAACACACTGTAGTCACTGGATACTCTCGGGTGTCCCCATGCACACAAATAACAGCTACCTTGCTATTCCCAGAGACCTCTGTTTTAACTAATTCAGCCTTTATCAGGGTCACAAGGCTACCTGAATCCAGTAATACCACAACATTTCTACCATTAATACACATTTTGCATAAATGTTTCTCAGTTCCCCGAATGGCAGTGCATGCGACTGTCGCACACAGCGACTGACGTCTGTCCGTCAGAAAGTCATATTGCATGGGTTCCTCCACAACCGGGCAATTTGCTGCAATATGTCCCGCTTGCCGGCAGCGGTAGCAAACAATCCATTTGGCTGCCTTTTGAGCCCCCGACTTCCCAGGCTGTTCTCGCCAAACCCTGGGCAGAGCTCCCACCCTCTCACTCTCTCCACCCTCACCCCTTGGAATCATCTTATCCGCCCCTGGGGATGGTCTGGTCTTAGGGTGGAAAGTCCGAGAGTCTCTGGAAGAGGCCGTCAGGTTCTCTGCAGCCAAGTATCTCTCTACACGATCCACAAGTTTACCGGCCGTTTCTGGGTCTCCATGGCTTACCCACTTTTGAATGGCGGTAGGAAGAGCTCTCAAGAAACGATCCATCACAACACGTTCCACAATCTCCGGTGCGGACAAAGTCTCTGGCTGTAGCCACTTCCTGCTCAGGTGAATGAGATCATACATTTGAGACCTGGGGGGTTTTCCAAGCTGGAAAGTCCAGTTATGCACACGCTGAGCCCGGACAGCCAGGGTGACACCCAGCCTTGCCAATATTTCAGCTTTTAGCATCACATAGTCTTTTGCTTGGTCAGGCTCTAGGTCATAGTAAGCTTTCTGCGATTCACCAGTTAACAGAGGAGCCAGCAGTCCAGCCCACTGCTCCTCAGGCCACTTTTCTCTTTCAGCAGTCCTTTCAAATGTGGTCAAAAATACCTCTGGATCATCCTCTCCAGTCATTTTTGTCAATAAACGACTCACCCCAAAGGACGCGGTATTAGTGGGACGGCTTTCCTCACTGGTCTGCGGACGTTGCTGCATTACTGCTTCCATCTGTTGTTGTAGTCTCTGCTCTTGCTTCTGCAACAGGTCTATGAAGCGGGCCTCAGATTGCTGCTGGGCTTGTTGCTGGGCTGCGAAGCTCTGTTGTTGAGCTGCAAGGCTCTTTTGCAAACCTGCATTTGTCTGCTGTTGATTGGCATTTGCTAGAGCCAGCTGTTTCAGTATCTCCTCCATGCTGGCTTAAAAAAAAACTGCCCGCATTCTCCACCAACTGTGAGGGGGTTAGCTCGGTAGCGGGTGTGTGTGACCCCCTGGATGGGCTCCCCACACAAAAACAGGCCCAGCAGACGGAGGTTGTGGTTTTTAAGATCAAAAGGTGCGGTTTATTTCTCTATTTACAGTGACAAAAACACAGCAAAGCAAAAAGAAACATAAACAAAATAAATCCTGGTCAGCTTGACCTCTGACTAAACATGCAGGTTTCCCTAACTAACAACTGGGATCAGCCTGGTGCTGTCCTAGTCCCTAAGTCCCTGGTTTAGTAAATGTCCAAACACATAGCCACACAGGCTTTGTCTCACCGCACAGGGGTTCACCCTCCCTAGACAGTCCACACAGGTCTGGTTCCAGGCACGAGCAAACACCTAATGAAGCTGGGAGTTTTTATAGAGGCCTTAAACGAGCTGACAAGCTTCAGCTGGTCTCATCAACTCCCTGCCTGCACGACGCCCAGCACTCTCCCTAGAGGTATGAATCATCCATGAGCCCACTAGCCTCAGCTGGGCTTCATCAACTCTCTCCCTAGTTGTATAAGTCGGCATAAAGCCTGAATCTGGGAGAAATATACCTACCCCCCTGGATGCAACCAGGTGACTTTACCTTCCTGCTGTCACAATACCAATAATGTCAATAATGTGAACACCAATAAATTGATAATTAGATGAACACCCATAAAAAACACCAATAAAAATCAATAAAAATCAATATGAATGTCCATGAAAATTTTTAAAATAAAATTAAAAATAAAAATAGAATCCATAATGTAAATCTTGAAATGAAGAAGTGAATGGAGAAGAAAAGGGTGAACTTCAAAACTCGCACCAAACTGCACACGTGCACCACCACCAAATCAATGCGCTTACCAAAGGTAAGCTAATTCCAAGCCAAACACCTGAATAGCTCACTTCCTCGTAATGAATGAAGGACTCAAGGATGGAACACTCCAGAGGCAGGAACACATTATCCAATAGTCATAATCCAGAAATAGAAAAGGAGAGGCACATAGTGTGTATCGTCTAAATAAACTGTTTTTTTTAAATATAAAAATGGCAACTTACAACAAAGCTGAAATTAGCGAGCATAAAATAAAGGAGAGCCGGCCGGCATGCAGTCTCCTGTCCAGTAGCGATGACGTAATTTATTTTGCTTTTTAATTTTATTTTTAAACTGTTCCTTCCATTTTTTAGTTTATTTTTATCATTTTTATTGTTATCTCAGGGAATGTAAATATCCCCTATGATAGCAATAGGTAGTGACAGGTACTCTTTTTTTGAAAAAACTGGGGTCTATTAGGCCCTAAATCTTTCCTCTGCCCTCAAAGCATCTGACCACAGCAAGATCGGTGTGATAAAATGCTTTCCCAATGGCGCTTTTTATATCTGGGGGGGGGGGGACATTCCCTCCCACTGCTTGTAAAAGCAGTCCAGAGGCTAATTAGCCACTAGGATTGCTTTTACATGAAAGCCGCCCGCTGGCTGAAAAGAATGATACCAAAATGATACCTAAACCCGCAGGCATCATTCTGGTATAACCATTCAAAGTCCAGCAACATACCAGTACGTTGCTGGTCCTTGTTGGACATGTATTGTAATCTTTTTTTTCATGCAGCCTGTTGGCTGAACGAAAAAAGAGATTGACCGGTGGGTATGCCCACCATTAGGATACCTCACTTCATTTACCCACTTCTAATGATGGGCATACATGCACCATTTATATATGCCGAAGCATGGGGGCATCCTCACACGGTCTGACTTTTCCACGGGGTAGCCTCCATCGGAATTTCGACCGTATGTACCCGGCATTAGGAGCAAAATCGCTCCTCCGCCCCTGCTGCCCCCATGCTTCAGCAAATATGCTCTTTTTTTTAACTGTGGTGGTGAAATCACCTCCTACAGCACTGGAGTCGCAGAGATCAGGCCTGTCTCGGCGAACGCTGCAGTTATGTGTGTTGTGTTTTGTAAGTGACAGTGATCGATCGATACTGCACTTGGGTGGCCTGGGCTGGACGGAGGGACAAAACGCAGGTGCTAGCAGGTATCTGGGCTGATCCCGCTAGCACTGTGTTTTTGGGAGCCCTAAACTGCTGGGGACGCTAGTATAGATCTGATCAGATCAGATATTGATCTGTTCAGATACTATACCACTAAGGGGGGTGTATGCTTCACGCGTGGGTGTTAGTGTTACTGGCACTAACCTGACGCTGCCTGGGGTGTGACGCAGACCCTCTCTAACGGTAAAACCTAATTGATATCACCCGCCGGGCGATCAGGGGGTTAAACCTTTATTGGGTTATATACGGCGGGTGCCCTGACACTATAAAAAGCAAACTAACTAACCAGCGTCACCTGTAACACTTATACAGTGATCATTGGTGAAAGGATTAACTAGGGGCAATCAGGGGGTTAAAACCTTTATTAAGTAATATATGGGGGTACCTGACGCTATATAAAAACCTGACGTGGAACCTAAATAACGAAATAACTAACTGGCTAACCAGTGTCACCAGTGACACTTATACGGTGATCACTGGTGAAAGGGTTAACTCTAGGGGCAATCAGGGGTTTAAAACCTTTGTTAGATAATATATGGGGGTACCTGACGCTATAACCTTTATTAGATAATATATGGGGGTACCTGATGCTGGCGGCGAACCTAAAAAGATAACTGGCTACCTAGCGGCACCAGCATAACTAATACAGTGATCAGAAAAACGATTGCTTAGTGACACTGGTGATAGAGGGTGAAAGGGTTACCTGGGGGGCAATCAAGGGGTTAAACCTTTATTAGGGGGTTAGGGGGCTACCCTGGACCTAAAGGGACCTAACACTAACTGCCCTGACACTTTTACTATCACAAATGTCACTGATTGCAGTGATCAGTAAATAAATGATCACTGCAATCAGTGACACTGTGACTGGGGGCTGGGGGGTGAATGGGGGGGGGGGGATTGTGTTCCTATGTGTCCTGGTGTCAGTGTGCTGTTCCTGCACTAACCTGATGTCTTCTCTCCCCGGCGCTTAGGACGAATAGAGCGCCGCATGGAGAGATGACATCACTTCCTCTGCCTGTGTTTACATTACACAGGCAGAGGAAGCATCTCATTCACCGGGAGCGATCGCGAGGGTGTGGCCAGAAACCAATGGCCGCCCCCTCATCACATATCGCTCCCGAACTGATACCGACCGTTCCATGTACTGGAGGGGGTCCGATCGGACCCCCCACCCATTCAAAGGCAGTTACGTACAGGTACGTGATTGTGCCTGTCCGTGCCATTTTGCCGACGTATATATACATGGGGCGGTCGTTAAGTGGTTAACCACTTAACGACCGCTCACTGTATATATACGTCGGCAGAATGGCACCGACAGGCACAATCACGTAGAGCATACGTGATTGCCTTTGTATAGTTGGGGGGTCCGATCGGACCCCCCTTCTGTACAGTGAGCGGTGGCTAAGTGTCCGGGAGCGTTCCGGGATGAGGGGGCAGCCATTCGTTTCTGGCCACCCCCTCGCGATCGCTCCCGGCGAATGGAAATGCCCCCTCTGTCTGTGTCAGACAGAGGGAGCAGGAGGAAGTGATGTCATCTCTGGTGCGGCGCTCACATATACCGAGCGCCGTACAAGAGAAGATATCAGGTCAGTGCACACAACACTACACTGACACCAGGACACATAGGGACATAAATCGCCCCCCCAGGCCCCCCCAGATCACCCCCCAGATCACCCCCCCCAGCCCCCAGTCACAGTGTCACTGATTGCAGTGACCATTTATTTAGTGATCACTGCAATCAGTGACATTTGTGACTGTAAAAGTGTCACCAAAGTTTAGTCTTAGGTCCAGTGTAGCCCCCTAACCCCCCCTAATAAAGGTTTAACCCCCTGATCACCCCCCAGATAACCCTTTCACCGCCTATCACCACTGTCGCTTAGCGATCATTTTTCTGATCGCTGTCTTAGCGTCAGTGATGCCGATCGGCAGCCAGTAATTTTTTTTAGGTTCGCCGCAGGTTTTTATAGCGTCAGGTACCCCAATATATTATCTAATAAAGGTTTAACCCCCTTGATCGCCCCCCAGGTAACCCTTTCACCCCCTATCACCACTGTCACTAAGCAAACGTTTTTCTAAACGCTGTCTTAGTGTCTGTGATGCAGATCGGTAGCCGGTAATTTTTTTTAGGTTCGCCGCAGGTTTTTATAGCGTCAGGTACCCCAATATATTATCTAATAAAGGTTTAACCCCCTTGATCGCCCCCCAGGTAACCCTTTCACCCCCTATCACCACTGTCGCTAAGCAATTGTTTTTCTAAACGCTGTCTTAGTGTCGGTGATGCAGATCGTAGCCAGTAATTTTTTTTAGGTTCGCCGCAGGTTTTTATAGCGTCAGGTACCCCAATATATTATCTAATAAAGGTTTAACCCCCTTGATCGCCCCCCAGGTAACCCTTTCACCCCCTATCACCACTGTCACTAAGCGATCGTTTTTCTAAACGCTGTCTTAGTGTCTGTGATGCAGATCGGTAGCCGGTAATTTTTTTTAGGTTTGCCGCAGGTTTTTATAGCGTCAGGTACCCCAATATATTATCTAATAAAGGTTTAACCCCCTTGATCGCCCCCCAGGTAACCCTTTCACCCCCTATCACCACTGTCGCTAAGCAATTGTTTTTCTAAACGCTGTCTTAGTGTCGGTGATGCAGATCGTAGCCAGTAATTTTTTTTAGGTTCGCCGCATGTTTTTATAGCGTCAGGTACCCCAATATATTATCTAATAAAGGTTTAACCCCCTTGATCACCCCCCCAGGTAACCCTTTCACCCCCATCACCACTGTCGCTAAGCAATCGTTTTTCTAAACGCTGTCTTAGTGTCGGTGATGCAGATCGGTGGCTGGTAATTTTTTTTAGGTTCGCCGCAGGTTTTTATAGCGTCAGGTACCCCCATATATTATCTAATAAAGGTTTTAACCCCCTGATTGCCCCTAGTTAACCCTTTCACCAGTGATCACCAAATAAGTGTTACGGGTGACGCTGGTTAGTTAGTTTGCTTTTTATAGTGTCAGGGCACCCGCCGTGTATATAACCCAATAAAGGTTTAACCCCCTGATCGCCCGGCGGGTGATATCAATTACCGTATTTTTCGCACCATAAGACGCACCTGACCATAAGACGCACCTAGGTTTTAGAGGAGGAAAACAGGAAAAAAATATTCTGAACCAAATTGTGTACTAAAATATTTTCCAGTGCCCATTAAATGCAGCCTGACCATTGCCATAGTAAACACAGAGGGACCATGCCATAGTAAACGCAGAGGGACCATGCCATAGTAAATGCAGAGGGACCATGCCACAGTAAACGCAGAGTGACAATGCCACAGTAAACGCAGAGTGACCATGCCATCAGTGGTGTATTTAGGTTTTGTGCTGCCCTAGGCCTGACTAAACTTGCGCACCCCCTAATTTAAATATGACCCACCCCTTCCTGTCAAGGCCCGCTCTGTCATCTTCATGGGAAGAGGACAGAGGGGACGCTGTGGGAAGAGGACAGAGGGTTGCCGTGGGTGAAGGACAAAGGGACACCCTGGGAAGAGGACAGAGTAATGCCCTGGGAGATGGACGCCGTGGAAAGAGGACAGGAAGGACGCCGTGGGAAGAGGACAGAGGGGACGCAGTGGGAAGAGGACAGAGGGGACGCCGTGGGAAGAGGACAGAGAGGGACGTTGTGGCGGTCAATAAGGCCTAGAGGATATCAGGTTAGGCACTTCCTAATGGCTCAGTCCCTGGGAACAGTAATGAATAATGGCCAACAGGCCCTCTTACCAGACCCAGCGAAATCGCAACAGCGTGGCTCTCTGGCGGTGCAGGTACAGTGTGGCTCTCTGGCGGTGTGGGTACAGCGTGGCTCTCTGGCGGTGTGGGTACAGCGTGGCTCTCTGGCGGTGTGGGTACAGCGTGGCTCCCTGGTGGTGCAGGGTACAGCGTGGCTCCCTGGTGGTGCAGGGTACAGCGTGGCTCTCTGGTGGTGCGGGGTACAGCGTGGCTCCCTGGTGGTGCGGGGTACAGCGTGGCTCTCTGGTGGTGCGGGGTACAGCGTGGCTCTCTGGTGGTGCGGGGTACAGCGTGGCTCTCTGGTGGTGTGGGGTACAGCGTGGCTCCCTAGTGGTGCAGGGTACAGCGTGGCTCTCTGGTGGTGCAGGGTACAGCGTGGCTCCCTGGTGGTGCAGGGTACAGCGTGGCTCTCTGGTGGTGCGGGGTACAGCGTGGCTCTCTGGTGGTGCGGGGTACAGCGTGGCTCCCTGGTGGTGCAGGGTACAGCGTGGCTCTCTGGTGGTGCGGGGTACAGCGTGGCTCTCTCGTGGTGCGGGGTACAGCGTGGCTCTCTGGTGGTGCGGGGTACAGCGTGGCTCTCTGGTGGTGCGGGGTACAGCGTGGCTCTCTGGTGGTGCGGGGTACAGCGTGGCTCTCTGGTGGTGTCCCCCAGCAGAGTATTCTCTTTTGCTCCTCTTCAAGTTCTAACACCCCCTCCCTCCCCTCCAGCAGAGTGCTTGCATGCTGGGGGAACTGGTGCCATAAACTCTGCAGGGACTTCATTTCCCATGATGCCCCCAGTGTCTTCTGATTGGCCCTCTGCTGTGGCCAATCATGGGGGGGAAACAGTGGGCAGGAAGCTGGGTGGCGACCCAGCAAATCCAATTAGAGCCGCTCTCTCTTTCTCTTCTCCTTACAGAAAGGGAAGGGGGGCGGCGGGGGAGATACAGACAGCTCGCAGCTCTCCTCTCCCTGTCACAGCGCCGCTGCTCTATTTGCCAGAGAACTCGGCAGCGGCGCTGTGACAGGGAGAGGAGAGCTGCGGATATCCCCCGCCGCCCCCCCTCCCTTTCTGTAAGCAAAAGAGAAAGAGAGAGAGAGCGGCTCTAATTCGATTCGCAAAGCCCCTGACACTGCGGCGGGGGGGGGGGCGGAGCCAGTAGCGGCGGTCGGGGATTCCAGAGGCTGTGAGCGGATGGCAGGGGCGGTGCCAGCGACGGCGGGGGGCGGGGCCCCTGTTATGTATTCGGACCATAAGACGCAGGGACATTTTCCCCCATATTTCTGGGGGAAAAAAGTGCGTCTTATAGTCCGAAAAATACGGTAGGTTTTAGCGTCAGAGAGGGTCTGCGTCACACCCCAGGCAGCGTCAGGTTAGTGCCAGTAACGCTAACACCCACGCGTGAAGCATACACCCCCCTTAGTGGTATAGTATCTGAACAGATCAATATCTGATCTGATCTATACTAGCGTCCCCAGCAGTTTAGGGTTCCCAAAAACGCAGTGTTAGCGGGATCAGCCCAGATACCTGCTGGCACCTGCATTTTGCCCCTCCGTCCAGCCCAGGCCACCCAAGTGCAGTATCGATCGATCACTGTCACTTACAAAACACAACACACATAACTGCAGCGTTCGCAGAGACAGGCCTGATCCCTGCGACTCCAGTGCTGTAGGAGGTGATTTCACCACCACAGTTAAAAAAAAAAGCAAATATGCCGAAGCATTGGGGCAGCAGGGGCGGAGGAGCGATTTTGCTCCTAATGCCGCGTACATACGGTCGAAATTCCGACGGAGGCTTGTCCGTGGAAAAGTCCGACCATGTGTGTGCGGCATAACTTTTTTGCGGGAGGATGCCCCCATGCTTCGGCATATATAAATGGTGCATGTATGCCCATCATTAGAAGTGGGTGGATGAAGGGCGGTATTCTAAATGGTGGGCATACCCACCGATCAATCTCTTTTTTCGTTCAGCCAACTGGCTGCATGAAATAAAAAGATTACAATACATGTCCAACAAGGACCAGCAACGTACTGGTATGTTGCTGGACTTTGAATGTTTATACCAGAATGATGCCTGCGGGTTTAGGTATCATCTTGGTATCATTCTTTTCAGCCTGCGGCCGGCTTTCATGTAAAAGCAATCCTAGCGGCTAATTAGCCTCTGGACTGCTTTTACAAGCAGTGGGAGGGAATGCCCCCCCGGATATAAAAAGCGCCATTGGGAAATTGGGAAAGCATTTTATCACACCGATCTTGGTGTGGTCAGATGCTTTGAGGGCAGAGGAAAAATCTAGGGTCTAGAAGACCCCAGTTTTTTCAAAAAAAGAGTACCTGTCACTACCTATTGCTATCATAGGGGATATTTACATTCCCTGAGATAACAATAAAAATGATAAAAAAAAAAAAATACTTGGAAGGAACAATTTAAAAATAAAATAAAAAAGCAAAATTAATAATAAAAAAAAAGAAAAAAAAAAAGCACCCCTGTCCTGCCCTGCTCTTGCTCAATGGCGAACGCAAGCGTCGGTCTGGCGTCATATGTAAACAGCAATTGCACCATGCATGTGAGGTATCACCGCGAAGGTCAGATCGAGGGCAATCATTTTAGCAGTAGACCTCCTCTGTAAATCTACTGGGGTAACCTGTAAAGGCTTTTAAAGGCTTTTAAAAATGTATGTAGTTTGTCGCCAATGCGCGTTTGTGCGAAATTTTAAAGCATGTCGTGTTTGGTATCTATGTACTCGGCCTAAGATCATCTTTTTTATTTCATCAAACATTTGGGCAATATAGTGTGTTTTAGTGCATTAAAATTAAAAAAAGTGTATTTTTTAACCCAAAAAATGCGTTTGAAAAATCGCTGCGCAAATACTGTGTAGAAAAAAAAAATGCAACACCCACCATTTTAATCTGTAGGGCCTTTGCTTTAAAAATATATATAATGTTTGGGGGTTCAACATAATTTTCTTGCAAAAAAAAAAATGTTTTCATGTAAACAAAAAGTGTCAAAAAGGGCTTTGTCTTCAAGTGGTTAGAAGAGTGGATGTAAGCTTCCTAATGTTGTGTATAAAATGCCAGAACAGTTCAAAACCCCCCCAAATGACCCCATTTTGGAAAGTAGACACCCCAAGCTATATACTGAGAGGCATGTCGAGTCCATGGAATATTTTATATGTTGACACAAGTTGCGGAAAAACGTCAAATTTTTTTTTTTTTTTTTGCACAAAGTTGTCACTAAATGATATATTGCTCAAACATGCCATGGGCATATGTGGAATTACACCCCAAAATACATTGTTGCTTCTCCTGAGTACGGGGATACCACATGTGTGAGACTTTCACAGTTTCGGAGGCCATGGAATGCCCAGATAGCACAAAACCCCCCCAAATGACCCCATTTTGGAAAGTAGACACCCCAAGCTATTTGCTGAGAGGTATTGTGAGTATTTTGCAGATCTCGCTTTTTGTCACAAAGTTTTGAAAATTGAAAAAAAAAAAAATATATATATATATTTTCTTTCTTCATTTTCAAAAACAAATGAGAGCTGTAAAATACTCGCCATTCCTCTCAGCAAATAGCTTGGGGTGTCTATATTCCAAAATGGGGTCATTTGGGGGGGTTTTGTGCGATTTTGGCATTTTATGGCCTTCGAAACTGTGATAGGTAGTGAGGAGTGAAATCAAAAATTTGTGCCTAGAAATCCTGAAGGCGGTGCTTGGTTTTCGGGGTCCCGTACGCGGCTAGGCTCCTAAAAAGTCCCACACATGTGGTATCCCCGTACTCAGGAGAAGCAGCAAAATGTATTTTGGGGTGAAATTCCACATATAACCATGGCATGTGTGAGCAATATATCATTTAGTGACAACTTTTTGTAATTTATTTTTTTTTTGTCATTATTCAATCACTTGGGACAAAAAAAAAATATATTCAATGGGCTCAACAGGCCTCTCAGCAATTTCCTTGGGGTGTCTACTTTCTAAAATGGGGTCATTTGGGGGGGTTTTGTGCTATTTTGGCATTTTATGGCCTTCAAAACTGTGATAGGTAGTGAGGAGTGAAATCAAAAATTTGCGCCCTTAGAAATCCTGAAGGCGGTGCTTGGTTTCCGGGGTCCCGTACGCGGCTAGGCTCCCAAAAAGTCCCACACATGTGGTATCCCCGTACTCAGGAGAAGCAGCAAAATGTATTTTGGGGTGAAATTCCACATATAACCATGGCATGTGTGAGCAATATATCATTTAGTGACAACTTTTTGTAATTTTTTTTTTTTTTTAGTCATTATTCAATCACTTGGGACAAAAAAATAAAAAATTCAATGGGCTCAACATGCCTCTCAGCAATTTCCTTGGGATGTCTACTTTCCAAAATGGGGTCATTTGGGGGGGTTTTGTACTGCCCTGTCATTTTAGCACCTCAAGAAATGAGATAGGCAGTCATAAATTTAAAGCTGTGTAAATTTCAGAAAATGTACCCTAGTTTGTAAACTCTATAACTTTTGCGCAAACCAATAAATATACGCTTATTGACATTTTTTTTACTAAAAACATGTGGCTGAATACATTTTTGCCTAAATGTATGACTACAATTGAGTTTATTCGATTTTTCTTATAACGAAAAGTAGAAAATATCATTTTTTTTCAAAATTTTCGGTCTTTTTCCGTTTATATCGCAAAAAATAAAAATCGCAGAGGCAATCAAATACCATTAAAAGAAAGCTCTATTTGTGGGAAGAAAAGGACGCAAATTTCGTTTGGGTACAACATTGCATGTCCGCACAATTTACAGTTAAAGCAGCGCAGTGCAAAATTCTGAATTCACCTCTGGTCCTCTAGCTACCAAATGGTCCGGGGCTTAAGTGGTTAAAGATAAACTCCAGCTATGTATATTTTATACAGAGTTATATTGGTCCAACTTGAACCAATGTACTTATGTATAAACTTTACTTGGCCGAGGCCCCTGGAAGCTGGAAATCACTGAAGTATACACTGCTACTACATTTTGAACACAGTAGATTGGCGGCTCGGGTGGGCGCCATTCAGAGAATGCTTTTTCATTTTCGGAATGAATGCAAAGCATTCTCCGATTGGACAAGGTGGAGCTTTATATGCTCCTCTTTTCTGCTGTCAATCAAAAGTCTGAGACTGGACTGTAACTTCCCACCCACAGTCCCTTCTCAATTTAAATTGATGTCACTGTGTTGTTTAGTGGGGGTTAGCCATCCAGCCTAGTCCTGAATGCACAATGTAATATTATCTTGAACTAGTTTATGGTTTAGGTTAATTTTGTTATAGTGTTTTTTTGAAGAGGAACTCTACCCTTAGGCTAGCCATAGACGGATCAAAATTTGTCCGGTTCTGAAGGATCAGGTTGAATTTCAATCCATCTATGGGCAAGCTGGTTGTACTGAAGCCAATCTATCAATCGACTTCTGTGCAACCAGCCTGTCGAGTTTTTCTTGCACTAAAGAGTGGTGTTACCCTTGTATGGGGCTATATGGTCAGCTTGCCCACATCCCTAACAAAGTAGATTGAATCACTCAGGAGAGTGTGTTTCCGCTAATGGGACTTTAAATTGGGTCGCTGTCAGCCCTTATAGGAGTGGTGAGAATCAAAGAAATTATATCAAGAAATTTTTATTTAGAAAAAGGTTAAAATTGTTGACTATTACAGATGCAAAGACAAACATCTAAGATATGTGTAATACAATAACCGACTCTATTGAAAATTTGTAACTGACAATAGAAGAACCCAACGTTTCGAGGTCATTGAAGGTAAACCTCTTCTTCAGGGGTAATGGGTTAAGTCACGACGATATTTATGTCTATGGTTAGAGGAGAGAGAAGGACAGAATTGTAAACGCATATATTACACCAAAAAATTGTTACATTTAAACAAAACAGGACTTTTTTTAACATATATATAGTAGTCAGGCTAGTATGGGCACAGTCCACATAGGCTTTGCTGCTGCTTAACTGCTAACAGGAAACAGGAACTTTATTTATCAGAGAAAATACAATACCATAGATGCAGCTACAAACATCTAAACACTGCCATCTACTGGCTGATGTAGTTGTTGCAGAAAATACACGAACAATGTATTCCGATGTGCATGTCTAAGCATGTTCATGGTCTAGGTACATCATCCTTGCCTAGGTGAGGATTAAGAATGTAGATTAAAAAAAAAAAAATTTTGCAATTGTGTAAGAGGGAGGGGGAGGAGACAGGAGAGAGGACCTAAGGAAATGAGGATGAATAAAGTCCACTTAATTTTTTTTTCAGTATTGCATCACCCCCTAAATAAACACCTTAGCCATTTTAGCACATTAACCTCTTGCCAACCGAGGGCTTTAACACCCACACACTGCACATATGCGTCCATGAACAACCAAGGTTTATGGGCATAAACATAGACTAGCGGTTGGGGGCATTAAAAATGAGTGGTAGAGCCACATTTTTTGACCCCCCCCCCCCCCAAGAACCTAGAATGGCAGCAGATGGGGGTGTTTACATGCTTAGCACCTGCGGCAAAAACTATCCAACATATCGCGATTGGTGGGCAGCAAGCAAATGGGGAAGCATTGCAAATGCCCCACAACCTTGTGCAATCCTAGATAGCAAGGATAACTTGCCACAATTTTGTGGCAGTGTTGAATTGTAAGTCTGTTAACTTGCGGCACATTTTCACTGGCAAGTTGTACACTTGAAGCACAAGTTCTAGTTGACACTTTTCCAATTTGTAGCAAATATGCATGGCAAGTCGGATTGAGCTTTATGTTCGACTCGAACATTGGCTGTTCAACGTCACGGGGCGGGGTCATCTGTCCTTATTATAAGGAACCCTATGATAAGGACGGATGACCCCGCCACGTGACGTCATGGGGCGGGGTCACCCATCCTTATCATAGGGAACCCCGGGGGTTCCCTGTGATAAGGACGGGTGACCCCACCCCCTCTTACGTGTCATGGGGGTTTCGTTCCTGCTGGAGAGGGGAGACTGCAGCGTCGCTGGAGAATGGATCATCGTTGGACATCGATGGGATTACATCGCTGGAATTTATTTATTTTATTTTTAAATAAAGGACTTGTCCAACTGTGTCTGTGTGTTTTTTACACTTTCTTTGTGAAATGGTAGGGGTACAATGTACCCCGTTACCAATTCACATAGGGGGCGGCCGGGATCTGGATTTATCCTTTGTTAAAGGGGGCTTCCGGATTTTGATAAGCCCCCCGCCCGCAGACCCCCACAATCACCGGGCAAGGGTTGTGGGGATAAGGCCCTTGTCCTCATCAACATGGGGACAGCCTCCCCATGTTGAGGGCATGTGGCCTGGTACGGTTCAGGAGGGGGGGCGCTCTCTTGTCTCCCCCTCTTTTCCTGTGGCCTGCCAGGTTGCGTGCTCGGAAAAGGGTCTGGTATGGATTTTTGAGGGGACCCCACGCCATTTTAATTTAAATTTTGGTGTGGGTTCCCCTTAAAATCCATACCAAACCTGAAGAGCCTGATATGGAATTTGGGGGGACCCCACTTTTTTTTTTTTTTGGTTCAGGGTTCCCCTTAATATTCATACCAGACCCAAAGGGCCTGGTAATGGACTGTGGGGGGACCCCTGCCATTTTTTTCAATTACTTTGATCTGAATTGCCGGGGAGCCGACAATTCATTATAGCCGCGATTGGTTTTAACCACTTCAATACCGGGCATTTTCACCCCCTTCCTACCCAGACCAATTTTTCGTTTTCAGCTCTGTTGCACTTTGAATGACAATGAAATCTTTATGTTTTTTTCCCCCACAAATAGAGCTTTCTTTTGGTGGTAGTTGATCATCTCTGCAGTTTTTATTTTTTGCACTATAAACAAAAGAGCGACAATTTTGAAAAAAAAAAACACATTATTTTTTATTTTTTGATTTAATAAATATCACAATTTAAAAAAAAAAAAATTTCCTCAGTTTAGACTGTATTCTTCTACATATTTTGGGGAAAAAAATCGCAATAAGCGTATATTGATTGGTTTGCGCAAAATTTACAGCGTCTACAAAATAGGGGATAGATTTATGGCATTTTTATTATTTATTTATTTTTACTAGTAATGGCGGCGATCTGCGATTTTTATTGTGACAGTGACATTGCGGCGGACATATCGGACACTTTTGATACTTTTTTGGAGCATTCTCATTTATACAGCGATTCGTGCTATAAAACTACACTGATTCTGTATAAATGTGACTGGCAGGGAAGGAGTTAACACTAGGGGCAATCAAGGGGTTATTATGTTCCCTATTGAGTGATTCTAACTGTAGGGGGAGGGGACTCACAAGGAGAGGAGACCGATGTGTGTTCCTCTGTACTGGGAACACACATCGGTCTCCTCACCTCTGACGGGAGGTGGATCTGTGTGTTAACACACACAGATCCACACTCTTGCCGTGATCGCGGGCAATTGCGGGTGCCCGGCGGACATCGCGGCCGCCGGGCACGCGCACCGGGTCCCGAGCGATGCGGCGCGCGCCCCCTAGACAGCTGGGAAGCAGTCAAGTCATATGACATCCACCCAGAGGGAGGGAGGGTTCCTGCCAGCGTCATATTACTATGGCCCAGTAAGGAAGTGGTTAAATTACTTTTTTTCCTTCAGAAATGACACTTTGTGCAGGGACAATTCTAAACACGGGAAACATGCGCCACTTTACAGGCATACTTCTGACACCCCCAATGTATGAAATTTAAAGGAATATTTCACTTTTATTGTTTAACTTTAAGCATTATTAAAATCACTGCTCCCGAAAAAACGGCCGTTTTTAAAACTTTTTTTTGCATTGATACATGTCCCCTGGGGCAGGACCCGGGTCCCCAAACACTTTTTATGACAATAACTTGCATATAAGCCTTTAAAATTAGCACTTTTGATTTTTCATGTTCGTGTCCCATAGACTTTAACGGTGTTCGCTTGTTCGAACTAATTTTTTGCCTGTTCGCATGTTCTGGTGCGAACCGAACCGGGGGGTGTTCGGCTCATCCCTAGTGGCAAGTCACTAGCAAGAGCAAAGTTGCAGCGGTGAGTCTACAGCAAGAGCTCTGCAAGTCTACCGCATGAACATTCAGCCACAGTGACCCCCTGTGGTGGGATGACTATTGCACAACATAACTTAACCAGAACTTGCAGCAGACTTGCAGAATGTTTGTAGATAAAGCTGATCTGGAGTCATGTAATGCACTTGTAAAGCCTGGTTAGTCTAGCAATAGCTTAGCAAGTCATTCTCAAACTTGCAGCACAATTGCTTGCTATCTGGGATGCACTACTTTTGTATAGCAAAAATGGAATTAAAACAGGAGGTGAGGGGGTGTCACATTGCCTTCTCACCGCCAGTCAATAGCCACTGAAAAGCAATCCAAAGGCAGAAGAGCGGCGGGTTTAGACGTAGAAATACAAAAAACACAGTTACTTTCAGCGCTAATAGGTCTTCCAAGTTGTGGCGTAGCAGATGTCAGATAAAATGGTGGTGTGAAAGGTATATATGGCATCCCAAAACTAGGTGGATGCTGCCTTCCTCAGATTGGGTAATCCGAAAGGAACTACAAAAAAACAGAAATGGAAGGCGCGCTTACCTAGTGCATTACCAGAGACATTTTTGTATAAAAGTGGATACTCACGAAATGCAACTGACAAAAGGCCATAAACACAGTGCATGGACATGCACAGAACACAGGGCACAGCTAACGCGTTTCGGTGGCGCACCCCCTTTCCTCAGAGCCTAGCTAAACCTAGCCTGGGAATACTGGGGCTTGGTGGGAAGAGATTACACTTCTTCTGAGTGTGTGTCATCATTAATTGGTTTTTATTTTGTTATTATGACTCCATTATACCGTCCCATGACAGTGCTTCCAGCAGTGACACCAGACTTCCCTTTGTAGTACGGCTTTCACATGCTGACTGACCTGTGCATACAGATGTGAAGAATTAGTTTTGTATACAGTCATCAGGCATGCTTTGTTCACAGACACAAACACAGAGATCACTGAATAACTTGAACCTGGATTGATGAGCCATCCTCTGTGTTGTAAACAATCACGGCCATGAATTAGTCATGAAAACAAATGTGTACAAGAGTCAGCGTGCGGATAGTGAATCTCTATTTCTCCTCCAATGAATGGAGATGAGATGATGGCTGAATGGCATTAAAATTACATAAACAAATCTATTATTTATGAAGAGACACCCAGTGTGTACACATGTAAATAATGGATCACAGCCTGTATCCAGGGAACAGCCCATAGTGTATGCTCAAAGCAATTAAATATTTAATCGTGCCAAATTTTTACTACCACAGCAGAGTAATCAAGCTGATATTAGCACAGCGGGACACGGCTACTATTCTACTATTGGAGCGTACCTCAATTTTTTTCTAATATCATTATAGCATTAGAGATTCTTGTCTGCTGTAGGGCAGCAAAATATGAGTGTTTTATATGTAATCATTTATATTTGCTGCTATAAATGTATGTATCAGAAAGAGTGTGCAGCACTACCCCCGCAAAGGCTGCAGATGACTGGTCACCTTACCCCTGCACAGCCAGGCGACAAGCATTTTTCCACTTTCATCCAGAAACAAAGAACTGTCTTTGAGCTTGGTTTTTGTTGTTTATTAGGGGTAATACTTTTGGATGGGTAATATAGGGTGACCAGACATCCCCGGTTTCAGAGGACAGTCCCCGGATTGAGGACACTCTCCCCGGACCAAGTCTGTCCCCGGTTTTGTCCCCGGATTGGATTTGAACAGGGGCTGGGGCAATTTCAAAGACAGTCAGTGAAGAATTAAAAAAAAAAAATTCTGAATTACACACCTCCGCTCCGCCGCTCCTACTAGCTATGGGGGGTGTATTTTTTTCCATTATCTGTGCCCCTTTCTGATGATCATGTGCTGGTCAGAGCGGAGGGAATATTTCTTCAGTTTCGGGCGCATGCCCATTCAGCTCCGCTCGCATGTTCTTCTGCCTTGGCTCAAGTCCCGGTGTTCTGACGAGCTGGTTCCTCCTATCGATATGGTTCCCCCCTTGACTGCGCAGGCGCAATCCGAGGCAACGGAAATCTCAGAGGTTTAACGGCTGTTCGGCAGCTGCAGACGTGCTCACTCCCGTTGCTTAGTTACACACGCCGCTTTCTTCTTCATGCCGCTGTATACAACAAGGGGCGAATAAGATGTGATAATATTGAGCAGTGCGATTTGTTTGTTTATACACGCTGCTCTATACAGTAAGGGGCTGTATAAAGCGTTGTGTATAAACAAACAAATCGCACTGCTTAATATCACATCTGATACGCCCCTTGCTGTATAGAGCGGCATGAAGAAGAAAGTGGCGTGTGTAATGAAGCATCGGGGGTGAGCGCGTCCACAGCTGCCGAGCCTATGTTTCCTCCTATCAATCTGGTTCCCTCTTGACTGCGCAGGCGCAAGCCGAGCCAACGGAAATCTCTGAGCTTTAACAGCTGTTTGGCAGCACCTGCGCAGTCAAGGGGGGAACCATATCGATAGGGGAAGCAGCTCGACAAGACACCGGCCAGCCGCCTGCCTGTTTTATCTCCTTGCCTTCCCTGGCAGAATGATCTTCCCCCGCACCCCACCCAGTAGTAGCCGGGGCCCGGAGAGTAAGACTTGACAGGCTGTGAGGCAGGTGGCGACAGGCAGAGAGTAGCTGATTGCCGCCAATACTAGTAAAAAAATAAAAAATATGTCCCCGGATTTCATTTTAAAAATCTGGTCACATTATGCCTTGTACACACGATCGGATTTTTCAGACGGAATTCCGTTCAAGCTGTCTTGCATACACACTGTCACACCAAATTCCGACCGTCCAAAACACGGTGACGTACAACACTACGACGAGCCGAGAAAAATGAAGTTCAATGCTTTCGAGTATGCGTCGACTTGATTCTGAGCATGCGTGTTTTTTTCTCTGTAGGGAGTGTTTGTTACCCTAAAATAAAAAAAATATTGATCCTGTTCCTGAAAAGCAGTGGTTCTCAACCATGGTGGATATAAATTAACCACTTTCTCTCTTTCTGAGATTTGTTGTTTACAAGTTAAAAACGTTTTTTTTTTTGCTACAAAATATAAAACCCCCAAACATTATACATTTTTTTTCTAACATCCTAGAGAATAAAATGGCGGTTGTTGCAATACTTTATGTCACACCGTATTTGCACAGCGGTCTTAAGAGCGCACTTTTTTGGGAAAAAATAAAATTTTTTGAGTTAAAAAATAAGACAACAGTGAAGTTAGCCCAATTTTTTTTATATTGTGAAAGATAATGTTACGCCGAGTAAATTGATATCAAACATGCCACACTTCAATTTATTTTTTACACACATAGAGTTTTCTTTTGGTGTTATTTGATCCACTCTGGGTTTTTTAATTTTAAATATATAAAAGATAGGATATTTACTTGAATTTTTATTTATTTATTTTTATACTAGTAATGGTGGTGATCAGCGACTTATAGTGGGACTGTGATAGTGCGGCAGCCAATCTGACACTAACTGACACTGGGAACTATCTAACTGCCGCTGACATCACCAGTGACATTATTACAGTGATCAGTGCTAATAATATGCACTGCCACTGTACTAATGACACTGGGCAGGAAGGGGTTGACATCTAGGGCGATCAAGCGGTTAAGTATATGCCTAACAAGTGTTTATGTGTGTACTGTGTGCTGCTCCTACTGGGGATCTAGTTGTTTTCATTCCCTGCTTAGCAGGGAATGAAAAACCAACTAGATCCCCTGTCACTGAACACAGTGCTGTGCTGTTTACACTCAGAACTCAGAGTCGATCACCGGGTGTTGGTGGTCAATGATCGAATCACAGCACAGCCGGGCGGGCGTGTGTGACCCCTACCTGGAAATGCAGAATCATGAATATATACGTGATTCTGCACAGAGTGGCCGCCCTGTAGCAGTAAAGCTACATGGGCCGGTCGGCAAGTGTTTCTGTGTACAGTGGACCTTTGGGATTGCGAGTAACGCGGTTAACAAGCGTTTCGCAATACAAGCTTTTTCTTTTCAAAATCCTGACTCAGTTTGCGAGTGTTGTCTCGCAAAACGAGCAGGATTCAAGCCTCTTGTGTGCAGTACCGCATTTGGCCAGAGGTGCGGGGGCGCCAGTGACACTTGGAGGCGGTCGGAAATACTCTGAATCACTCAGAAATACTCCGTTCCCGAGTGTTTCCGACTGCATCCAAATGGTCTCCGAGTATTTTCGAGTCTCTCCGGCTCCCACCACCTCTGGCCACATGTGGTATTGCATGCAATAGAAGTCAATGCGGAACAAATTATCTTCATTTCCATTGACTTCTATGGGGAAACTCGCTTTGATATGCGAGTGCTTTAGTTTACAAGCATTCTCCTGGAACGGATTATGCTCATAATCCAAGGTTCCACTGTATACTAAATTTTTGCAAAGGATAGACTATGCCTTGAACTGTTTCAGACAGATTGCATGTTCATTTTAATGAGAACAGATGTACAGCACAACTGTTCTGTGACCGGTAGTTGAGTTTTCATAAACAATGTCCTCTGTCTAATGCAAATGAAACAGATTACAGGTGTGCCACTGCAAGCAAAGACCTGTTAAGGCTTTAGGGTGTAGTTATGAGAACTTCACATAGGAAACAAGAACAAGTTACCTTCCTTGTCCTTGTTTTTCAGCCTCAGTATTTGAAGGAAATTTGCATTTTTATGTATTTTTCTTATTTCACAACTGATATCCCAATTATACACTTATCTAATGGGCATACTGTATATATCACTGTCTGATGTTTTTGATGGGACAACTGCTTTAAAGCTGCCTAAATAATACATACGGTACATTTTAAATCCAATAGAACAGGCATTTGGAATTTGGACAATTAGACTGTAACATGGATAGTCAGTTCAAAGTGATATTAAAATTTCACTTAAAAAAAACACATAATATACTTACCTACTCTGTGCAGTGGTTTTGCATGCAGTGGCTCCAATCTTCCTCTTCTTGGGTTCCTCGCCAGTGCTCCTGGCTCCACCTCTTTAACGAGTGCCCCCATAGCAAGCCGCTTCTTATGGGGACACTCATGCAGGCTCCATCCCGAGCTGGGCTGCCCATCCAAAGCACAAAGGGGTTGCAGAACATGCCCAATGTGGGACCCAGGGGGCGCACACCTGGGAACACATTCAGGGAGGTCTTCCCAGGACTGGAGAGCTGTGCTATAGCTGTCTATTGGCTATAGCGCGGACAGGAAAAGGTTAAAAATAAGTGCCTATACTGTTTACAAAGCAGTAATACACTGTCTCACCCCGCTCTGCACATGCTCAGTTGCTCTCCATTTTTGCCATTGTGCCAATCTATCCAAAACCACTAGAAGCCGATCTGCTGACAGCCTAAAGATTTACTGCTGCTCAGCAGCTCTGGGCTTCAGCAAAATGGCAGCCTCCAGCAAGAAGAGACAGGAGCAATGCTGGAAGCAATTTACAGCACACACTAATTTTGGTAGCAGAATTATCAACGTGGAATGTATGTTCCTTGCTAAAGAACATTATTTTTTTTATCAAGTTGTTATTGGTAAAATTCTACTTTAAGTGAGTATAAGGCCCCTTTCGCACTGAGACGTATTTCAGGCGTTTTTGCGCTAAAAATAGCGCATAAATAACGCCTGAAATACTCCTGTCCCAGCAAAAAAATCTCCTGCAAGCCGCATCTTTGGAGCGGTGAAGGAGCGGTGTGTATACCGCTCATTTACCGCTCCTTCCCATTGAAATCAATGGGACACCGCGGTATTAACCCTTTTTCGGCCACTAGCGGGGGTTAAAACCGCACCGCTAGCGGCCGAATATCGCGGTAAACACGACGGTATAGGGCGCTGAAAATCGCGCCCATATGCTCTCCCCAGTGTGAAAGGGGCCTTATTGTTTAGTCTCAGTAACAACAGAGGCCCATGGATCAACAGCTCAGCTCTGACACTGACTGGATCATTATCATGTTCCTCTGTCCCTCATTTTGGTCTGATCTATATAGTTGTATATAAAATGCACTATTTATCTTTCAAAAAGTATTTCCCAGTGCTAAACCTTTCATCCAATTTATAAATTGTTGCATTTGCATATTTTAAAAGCCAGTATAAAGAAATAGTAGTAAAAAATAATTGCTTGGTATTTTTTGGTATAATTTCCTTTAACCACTTGCCGACCACCGCACGAACATTTACGTTGACAGAATGGCACAATTTTAATTTGCCGCCATGTGGTCGCGCGCCGCCGGCTGTCCGCCGGTGTCCCATGATCCTGTCACGGAGCTGAAGAATGGGGAGATGTTAGTGTAAAAACAACATCTCCCCGTTCTGCCTAGTGACATGTCACTGATTGTCTGTTCCCTGTCACCGGGAACAGCGATCAGTGACGTGTCACGGCAAGCCACGCCCCCTAACAGTTAGAAGCACTTCCTAGGTCACACTTAACCCCTTCAGCGCCCCCTACAGGTTAACCCCCTCACTGCCAGTGTCATTTTCACAGTAATCAGTGCATTTTCAGTGTAAAAATGACAATGGTCCCAAAATGGTGTCAAACGTGTCCGATGTGTCCGCCATAATGTCGCAGTGACGATAAAAATCGCCGCCATTACTGCATAGCATACTAGCTCATTATGATATACTTACCTTAGATCGAAGCCCCTTCAGCAGTCCCGGCACACCGCTTTGGCCAGTGACATGTCTCCCAGAGTTACTTCCGGGTATCGCGGGCGCTGTGAATGGCCGGAGCCACGGGAGCCGCCTGAAGAAACAGCACGTACGAGCCGTCTCTTCAGTGCGTATGTGCCGATGATGTCGGCACATGCGTATACAGTGAATATCTCCTAAACTATGAAAGTTTAGGAGAAATTCATGGGAAGCTGCAGGTAAGCCTTATTATAGGCTTGCCTGTAGTCAAAAGTGATTGTAAAGAGTTTACTACCACTTTAATGTGAACTAACTCTTTAGGGTATGTATCAGAAAAAAAAGTTGGTACGTCTTTCTAATACATATACACTTCCCCATATTTTGTCTCTTTAAAAATGCTGCAAGTACAGGACAATACTGGTTGATCCTTCCAAAAATTCAGTGTGTTACTAACTTCCTGTAATCTCCAAATGTTCTAAACTGAAATCCTGAGCACTGTTTGCAGCTCTGCATCGTTCATTGCTGTGGACTACAGAACACCCCACATGTTATGGAGATAAGTAGAGAGGAAGTGTTCTGTAGACCTAACACACCCCCTGTCCTAGGGTGACAATGGTGCTTTTCCATAGATACAATACAGTGAGTAAACTTTGTCATCCTAGGACAGGAAGTGTGTGTAGCTGGTGTCAAATTTAGTGGGGTGTATCTGGGCAGTGGATGGCCCAGATGCATTGATTTTTGGGGATTTGTGGACACTTTGGAGTGTGGGAGGTGTGAGTGGTGTCGTGTTCCCTGCGGTCCCTGGGTGGCGCTGTCGCCTGGGACCGGGGTTGAACTGCCATTCTGGAGCCGTGCCCTCTTTGTCCTCTCGCGGCGGTGGTGTGGCGGGGCGGGGGGCCCGCTGTGCCTGCTGGGAGAGGATGTAAGGCGGCGGACATCTTGCGCACGAGGTCCGTTCCCCGGGCGCCTTCGGCCTGGGGGCTGCTGCGGTTCGTCTGTGCCCAGGCGCCCTCGGCCTAGGCGCGTAGAGTCGAGTTCCATCCCGGGCGCCTTCGGCCTGGGGAGAGGTACTTTACCAGGAGGCCTGGGGCCCAGTACCTTCGACTGGGTCCCGCGAGGGCGAAGCATTCCTAAGGTGCCCCCGGTATTGGGTGCCTGAATCCTGGGCGTAAGGGACCGGAGACGTGACCTCCCCGTAGAGCCAGCGCAGCATTTGCCGGTGCCGGTGGAGGCCTCTGGTGACTGTCCGGATGGATGTCTTCCTCTGACAGGGGTCGTTTGTTCTAAAGAAGGTACTTCACGTTTCTCATAGTCTGTGGCAGAGACCCATCTTTCTCAGGTCAGTGGCAGGCCTCATTCAAGGCCTGTGGCAGGGGCCTCAACGTTCACCCAGGTCAGTGGCAGTGACCAAATTCACAGCCGGTGGCAGCGACTGTGCGTCAAGCCTGTTTGCACTAAACGGAACAGGAGAGACTTTATTCATTGTGTTGTGCCTGGACCTACTCTTTCCCCCACCCTGTCTGTTCTTTTAAAAGTCAACCAGTCTACCTATTGATCTAAGCAATAAAACAGAGTTGGACTTTTTATGGTGTGGAACTCGTGTTACTGGAAGTTAAGTGTCCCTGTCATCTTCCATAGGAGAAGCTGAGGCTCCGGCCTAAAACGCAGACCCGAAGGTAAATGGTTTAGCTCATATCCCTGCATCCTACATCAGAGAGCCGAGCTGGTGGTGTTCATTTTTCCCTTTCTACCAGATACCCCTAGACGAGTAAAACCAGCCGTGAAGAGAGGGGAGAAGCTGGGGGAGGACCGCTACATCTGTTACTGGTAGGATCACCAGGAGGAAAATATATGGGGGAAAAAACTGAAAAATGCATCTAGCAGATCTAAGTATTGGTAAGCTACAATATATTACATTTTGGTTTTTGGTTTGAAGGGCTCATTCACTTGGCTGCTGCTGGAATACGCTGCCCAGATTAGCCACAGAAAAATGCTGATCTGGGCGGTGTACGTCTAGGAAAGGCTGCATGAATGAGCCCATAGGCTGTAGAGATCTGAACAATATGAGCTGCAAATGTGGTTTACGTCTCCAGAAATGAGGTCACTCTGTGGGGACTGTTCATCATTGACCTTCACAACCATGCTGAGAAAGTAACAGATAAACTCTTCAGTTATTTGGTGCGTTAAGTGTGTGTATATAGCTGTGTATATATGTGTGTTTGCTATGACTCCTGGCTTTAGCTCATAAACAAATATTGCCTCACCTCAGTCTTGTGATTAATGAAGTCAAAGAAAATGTTCAGAACATCTCCTGAGCTGCACTAACACACCCAGAGATTGCCTAAATCCACGGGAAACAATTATTGCCATGGCCTCTGGTTACTCTACATTTTATTTGGCAAGGAAGGATAATAAATTTTATTCATACTTGTAAATAAAACAAGGAAGTATGATTTCCTGGTGACCTACCCAGGACATGGTGTAATATGCTCATGACTGTCAGGCAAATACCTTTACTGTAAAATATCTTCCTGGTTCCTTAATGGGATTGCTGTAACCTGACTGGAAGAAGTTTGATTTTCATACATGGGAACTTACTGGAATTGGCCTGATAAATGCTGGAATTTTGACGCAGTTGCCAGTTCATTACCAGAATCAGGAAATCGAAAAATTGGCACGAAACATGCTGTGGTGGCCACAGTAACTGGAATCCTTCAGCCCTGACTGGCTGCAGTTACAACCAAAAATTAAAGCACAAGCGAGGGGGTAAATGGGGGACTGAGGTAAGAGAATGTAACAGGAGATACTGGAGGAAATTGACCATTTAAGCAAGAACAGAGTAATTCTTGGTGCTAATGGGTAAAAAACTATGGGTCTAGAGATATTGGAGTAAGAGAGAATGGATCTAGAGGTATTGGGGTCAGAGCGAGTGGGTCTAAAGGTATTGAGGTAAGAGAGGATGGATCTAAAGTTATTGAGGTAAGAGAGGATAGGTCTAGAGAGTTTGGGGTAAGAGAGCATAGGTCTAAATATATTGGAGTAAGAGAGAAAGGGTCTAGAGCAGTGGTCTCCAAAGCGTGGCCCTGGGGCCAGATGTGGTCCTTTGATTGCCTTTATCTGGCCCTTGGGACACCATTCCATTCACTGGCACAATGGAGCATAATTCTTGTCACTGACACCAACAATGGGGCATTATTCCTCCCACTGACACCGTCAAAAGGGCACAATTCCTTCCACTGACACCAATGATGAGGCACAATTCCTCCCAAAGACACCAATGATGGGGCACATTTCATTCCATTGATACCAACAATGGGGTAGAATTCTTTCTATTGATACCAACAATGGGGCACTATTCCACTAAGTGACACCAACAATGGGGCACTAGTTCTTCCACTGACATCAAAGAGGAGGCACCAGTCCTCCCACTGACACTGGACGCCAGGACATCTTTTATTCCCACTGGCTCTGGTCTGGCCCCCCTAAAGTCTGATGGGCAGTAAGCTGGCCCTTTGTTTTGGAGACCCCTGATCTAGAGATTTTGGGGCAAGAGTTTGAGCCTAGAGGTATTGGGGTAAAAATGGATGGGTGTAGAATGGATCTAAAGGTATTGGGGTGGAAAAGCTTGGTTAAGAGGTATTGGAGTAAAAGAGGATGAGTGTAGAAGTATTGGGATAAGAGAAGATAAGTCTAGAGGTATTGGGTTAAAAGAGGTTGGGCCTATAGATTTGAGGGTGATAGAGGTTGGTCTAGAGGTTTTAGGGTAAGCGAGGATGGGCATAGAGGTACTGGGGTAAGAAAGGATGGGTCTATAGAGATTGGGGTGAATGAGTATGGGTCTAGAGCAGTGATTCTCAACCTTTTAGTGCCGTGACCCCTTGATAAAATTTCCCATGTTGTGGGAAACCCTAACAGTAAAATTATTTTCGTAGCGTGGGTTGTCAGCACCCGGGGCAAGACAAGTAATTTGCGCCCCTAACCCATGGAAATTTAGCGCTCCCTGAGCTCCTCCACTCGTACAGTATTAAAACCCCTTATGGTACATTTTAGGATGTACCACTCTCTCTCTTTGTTCTCCTTTCTTTCCCTTTTATCTCTCGCTATCCTAATTTCTTTTTTTTTTTTCCTCCCATCCCTCTCTCTAACCTTCTTTCTTGTTTTTTCTTTTATTCATTCTCTCCCTTTTTCTTTCTTCCTCCCCCTTTTTTCCTCTCCCTTCCATATATTCTCTATTTTTATTCCTTCACCTACTCCTTGGTGGGGGGGGAATGGGATGAGTGGCAGTGCTGGGGGGGGGGGGTCTGATCACCCTTAGGTGCTCTTGATGAAGGTCATCTGCTGATCTGAGAACTGTAGTGGGGACTTTTAATGGCAACTCTAATCACAGGTCGTGTTACCCACTGTGTCTCCGACTTTGTGGTGTCTCATAGCAGTGACACCTATGCTGAAATCAGGAGATAGGGTCTCCTCCAGCCCTTCCCACCTCACATTCCTCACCAGTCAGTGGACCTCAAGTCTCTGCCCCCCCCCCCCCAGCCATGCCGTGAACTGAATGGGCGGCTGTGAAGAGGCTGAGTGGGCTCCAGGAACAGCCCAGCTGGGCAGCCGCAAAAAGGCTGGGAGAGCGGTGCGGGCTTCAGGAACAGCCCAGGATTTGGTGACCCCTGGCAAATCATCATTTGACCCCCGAGAGGTCCCGACCCCCAGGTTGAGAACCACTGGTCTAGAGGTATTGGGGTAAGAGGAGATGAGTCTAGCCTATAAATTGTATATATAGCCTATAAAATATTACTGTGTTTTTTTATTTTTTTAAATATTTTGATTTGTATTTTACTGTAGTAAATATCCTTAAGCCCCTCACACAGTTGTCCACACCCACCAATAAATCTGCACAATGTCCTCCTTCCTAATATGTGCCCAGTCTTAGGAAATCCTAGGTATGCCAATTTATTCACACACATGTACTAGAAAATTTACATATATAATGTTACCTGAACTTTCAACAAGATGAGTCATCAAGAGCTGGTCCATAAGTCCAAAAACAACTTCTGGTTCCATTCTCTGGTTCCATTCTCTGTTCCGTCAACAAATTGTCTATGTTCACCTGTGTTATAGTCTGAAAATTGACAATACAATTTTGAGATCACAAAAAAGAATTGGATCTGAGTTCATGGTGCTGCAGTCTCCATTAATGATTACAAAAGCTCTAATGCGATCAGGAATTCAGACAAGAAAACCGTTGTTTTTTTCCTGACGGAATGTTGGCTCAAACTTGTGTTGCATACACACGGTCACACAAATTTTGTCGGAAATTCCGATCGTCAAGAACATGGTGACGTACAAGACGTACGACGAGCTAAGATCAATGAAGTTCAATAGGCAGTTCGGCTCTTCTGCTTGATTCTGAGCATGCGTCTTTTTTTGTGCGTTGGAATTGCATACAGACGATCGGAATTTCCGTTGGAAAAATAGAGAACCTGCTATCAATCTTTTGTTGGCGGAATTTCCGACCAAGACTCACATCAGACTTTTCTTGATGGAATTTCCGATCGTGTGTACGCGGCATTAGCTGCCATCATCTGCATCCAGGTGTATACATAACTAGAGCAGAGGTTCCAGGAATGGAATGGTCATCTATCGCTTTAAGCAGGCCATAGATGGATCTAAATTTGGCCAGTTTAGCAGGGACCTGACAAATTTTGATCCATTCATGGGCAAGCTGGTTGTACAGAAGTCAATCTCTCAATCAACTTCTGTACAACCAGTCTGTTGGAAATGTTTTGCTTGATCAGTGCCGATGGCTATAGCCGGCAGTGCAGAGGAGTGTATTCTGATGGCGGGGAAATCTCCCTGCTATCAGAACACAAAACTCCACGGATTGATTCCCCCTTCCACCTCAAATATATTAATTTTCTTTCGTTCAACCCGCTGGTTGAACAAAAGAAAATTAATATTTTACCGCCAGCTTGTGAGAGTTGAAGTCACTATGTTGACCATATTGTTTAAAGCAGAGGTTCAGCTGTAAAAATTAGTTTTTTAAAGTCAGCAGCTACAAAAACTGTAGCTGTTGACTTTTAATAAGCACACTTACCTGTCCAGGGTGCCCGCGATGTCAGCCGCCCGAGGTCGATCCGTCCATCGGATTGGGTCCCAGTGCCGCCATTCGAAGTAAGGGAAACAGGCAGTGGAGCCTTGCGGCTTCACTGCCCATTTCCTACTGCGCATGCACGAGTCGCGCATCGCTTTGTCAATAGCCGGCTGTCTTCTGGGACACACACAGGTCCCAGACACAGCGCGCCCAAATATCCCAGAAGACAACGCAAGGAGGAGAAGACTGAAGACTACCACGGAATAGGAAGTGGCAGATTAGGACAATCTGCCTAGCAACAGCCATTTCTGGTAAGTATATAAAAAAAAATGTTTACATTTTTTTTTTTTACTTTTTTTGGAGCCTTTTTGTCTAAATTTTTTTTTTAGGGTGGACCTCCGCTTTAATACCAGTAATTCCAAAAGTTTGGAAAAACATGTTTGCTTAGAGCCAGAGGCATTCTACAGAGTACATTCTCTCTTGAGCCTGCATCGAAGGAACATTAGCCCCGGTTCACACTGAATGCGGCTTTGAAATCATCTAACTTCACTTAAAATCGCAAGATTTCAAAGACCAATGTCAGTGCGATTTCAGGTGTGACTTAGCTGACATCTTTGCGACTTCATGCACAGATATCTATGCAAGTCGCACCTGAAATAACCGTAAATAGTGCAGGAACTACTTTTTTGAAATTGGTGTGGCACCGCAAAGTCGGCGCTTTTCTGTGTCCTCTGCACACTTTCTGTGTCATCACTAACAACCCTCCTCATAGCCACTAGCAATAATCACTGCGTGTTCTCCTGGCAGCAAGGAAGGCTCCTCACGCCATCTCTGGCACCAGGGAGAACACAATAACTCAGCGGAAGGCATTCCCCCACCAACACTGACTGTGTTAATGGGGGAATTGCTTGATTTTTCACACCATCTATGGCCATCTTTAGTCCTCCAATGACTGATAGCACAGAAAACTGTATCTTGCAGAATGTGACACATTTATTATTCAATTATCAAGGGAACCAGGAGGATGTTGCATAAATTTGACCTATATGAATTAGGTTACAATGTCTGACTCCATTTTACAAGGATGAGGCTTTAAATCATGGTATTGAAATTGGAGGCATGGCATTGTACTGTATTCAGTAATAATTAATAGTAGCTTTGAATTGCCATTGCACACTCTCCATATTTTCTATTACTGAATTGCGCAGAGGAAGCATGACGTCTGTATTTTACAAGTCTTTATTGGGAAAAGCTTCTAGACAAGACATTTTACTAGATATACAATTAGGTGACTTCATTATTACTTTACAAAGAGGCAAACCATTCATCCATAACAATTATTTGGAAATGACTATATAACTATATAAAGTGTCAATACAGAACACAGTGATTGGCCCAGCTGGTTATAGCCAGTGGTGCTGATCGAGCAGGAAAATTCAACAGGGCAGCTGTACAAAAGTCCATTGGTAGATCGACTTCTGTACAACCTCCCTGCCCATACATGGATCGATTGAATTGTACAGTGCCTTGAAAAAGAATACCCCTTCAAAATTTTCCACATTTTGTCATGTTACAACCAAAAATATAAATGTATTTAATTAGGATTTTATGAGATAGACCAACACAAAGTGGCACATAATTGTGAAGTGGAAAGAAAATGATAAATAGTTTTCCAAATTTTTTACAAATAAATATCTGAAAAGTGTGGCGTGCATTTGTATTCATCCTCCTTAAGGCTGGTTTCACACTGGGGCGGTGGGTGCGGTGGCGGTATAGCGCCGCTATACCGTCGGAATTGCGGAGGTATTCGGCCGCTAGCAGTGCGGTTTTAACCCCCGCTAGCGGCCGAAAAAGGGTTAATACCACCCGCAAACCGCGGCTACAGCTTCAAAGATGTGGCTTGCAGGAGATTTTTTCTCCTCCCGCCAGCGCATCGCCTCAGTGTGAAAGCCCTCAGGCTTTCACATTGAGCATACTGGGGCAGGAGTTTTTCAGGCGTTATTTATGCGCTATTTTTAGCGCAAAACGCCTAAAAACTCCTCAGTGTGAAAGGGGCCTTACTCTGATACCCCTAACTAAAATCTAGTGGAACCAATTGCCTTCAGAAGTCATCTAATTAGTAAATAGAGTCTACCTGTGTGTAATTTAATCTCAGTATAAATGCAGCTGTTCTGTGAAGCCCTAAGAGGTTTGTTAGAGAACCTCAGTGAACAAACAGCATCATAAAGGCACAGGAACACACCAGACATGTCAGGGATAAAGTTGTGGAGAAGTTTAAAGCAGGGTTAGGTTATGAAAAAATATTCCAAGCTTTGAACATCTCACAGAGCTCTGTTCAATCCATCATCCGAAAATGGAAAGAGTACAGCACAACTGCAAACCTACCAAGACATGGCCGTCCACATAAATTGACAAGCCGGGGAAAGAGAGCATTCATCAGAAAAGCAGCCAAGAGGCCCATGGTAACTCTGGAGGAGCTGCAGCAATCCACAGCTCAGGTGGGAGAATCTGTCCACTCCACAAATCTGGCCTTTATGGAAGATTGGCAAGAAGAAAGCCATTGTTGAAAGTCTAGTTTGCGGTTTGCAGTTTGTGAGGAGCCATATGGAAGAAGGTACTCTGGTCAGATGAGACCAAAATTTTACTTTTTGGCCTAAAAGCAAAATGCTGTGTGTGGAGGAAAACTAACACTGAACATCACCCTAAACACACCATAGGCACCGTGAAACATGGTGGGGGTAGCATCATGTTGTGGGGATGCTTTTCTTCAGCAGGAACAGGGAAGCTGGTCAGAGTTGACGGGAAGATGGATGGAGCCAAATACAAGGCAATCTAATGCCTTGTACACACGATCGGAATTTCCAATGGAAAAAGTCAGACGGAATTTTTTCATCGGATATTCTGACAGTGTTTATGCCCCATCGGACTTTTTCCATCGGAAATTCCGAGGAATTCCATCAGAGTTTAGATAGAGAACATTTTCTCTTTTACTCCGATGTGATTTTGGCCAGTCAAAAGTCAGACCGTGTGTACGGGGCATTAGAAGAAAACCTGTTAAGCCTTGGGCTGCTGGGAGAGCTTTTTGCCCTGAAAACCGTGCGTGTGTATGCTTTCTCGGCGAGAAAACTGCCGGGAATCCCGACGAGAAAAATAGAGAACCTGCTCTCTATTTTCACGTCGGGATTATCGGCAGAGTGATCCCTGCCGAGAAAACCGTGAGTGTGTATGCTTACCTGTCCCCAGGTAAAGATGCGCATTCTCGAAAAGACTTGACGCATGCGCGGTAGCATACAAGGGTAGTGTAGGGTGTAGCAAGATGGCGGCGACGGCATCGAATGTGACGAGCGCAGCCTCATCGTAATCGATGACGTCACCACGTTCTTGCCATTCAAAAGAACGGCGGTTCTTTTGAATGGCCGTCTGTATGCACGGCTTGGCAAGGAAAGCTTGCCAGGAATCCCGTCAGGAAAACCAACGTTTTTTTCCTGACGGGATTCCCGGCCGTGTGTACGAGGCTTCAGAGTCTGCAAAAGACTTGAGACAGAGCTACAAAGCATATTCATGTGTCATGTGTTAGAATGGCCCAGTCAAATTCCAGACCTAAATCCAATTGAGAATCTGTGGCAAGACTTGAACATTGCTGTTCACAGACACTCTCCATCCAATCTTGGCAAAAAATGTCGCTCTCTAGATGTGCAAAGCTGGTAGAGACATATCCAAAAAGACTTGCAGCAAAATGTAGAAAATTTCAAGATGTATGAATACCCTTTCAAGGCTCTGTATGTATGGCCGGTTTAAGCCCAGCCTGTGGAATGATGTGCCCCTCACCTTGTAAAAATGTAAATGACAGGGTGGGCTTCCAGGAAATGGGTAGAATGACACAAATGTCTGAAAAGAACTGCTAGCGCTGGACTGAGGAGGAAGCTGAGGACAGCATTGGGGAGTGGAGAGGCTAACTGGGAATTGGAAAGTTTTACTTGAAGAATATTTTATATGTACCACTTGTAGCTAGCAGATGGTGTGCTCAAGTCTGCGCTCCACCATGTCTCCTGAGCCATTTTACTGCTATGCTGTGAGTAACCTGCATGGCTTGTGCAACAAAACATTCAGGTGGGGGCTCAAACAATAAAGAAAAAGTTGACAGAGCTTCAAACTCTTCTCCACACTGAGCTTAGTGTTACTGGCCATACATTAATATATTTTTTAATGAACATTCATATAAAAATTTCCAGTATATTTGGAAGCTTGACAATTCAGCTCTGAAATGAATGATCTTTTCCAATTGAAAACCACATTCACTGTTAGAAATTTGGGAGTTTGAGAAAAATATTCTATCCTGCTCCTTTGAATTTTCTCGTCATTGCGGCCAAAAAAAAACATAAATTTTTACCCACTGACAATTAGAAAATTGAAAGAATGTTCCCAAAATGATTTTTAATTTTAACTAATTTCTACTAGTGTATAACCAGCCCAAAGCGGAACTTTAGCCCTTACTAGTTTGATAACTATTAATGTTCTTTAAGAAAAGAATATACATTCCACATGAATATTTACGCTACCAAAATTAATGTGCTGTAAATTGTCTCCAGCATTGTTTCTATTTGTTGGAGGCTGCTATTTTGTTGAAGCCCACAGCAGTCACTTCCTTATTGGAAACTCTCCTCCTCTTCTTGATCTCAAAAACTATATGTCACTTTCTGTAATTCAAATTTGTGCATTTCCAGCTTTAATTGTATGTCTTGGCTCAACTAGGGAGGAAGGCTGACAGAAGCTTTAGTGCTGAAGTTATTAACTCTGCCACTGTCAGGGAGAAAGGAGAGAATATCAAGGAGGTAAGATAGGACACTATTCTTTACCTTTAACTCTTTTGTGTCTCACTGGCAGCAGAGTTTGTCCTGTCACCTCCCCTGCTTTTCCCTTCTCCCTCCGCAATGTTTGTTCCCTCAGCACAGTGTGTCAGTCCTGAAGCTTCCTCCCCCCTCTAAGGCTGGATTCCCACCTATGCATTTTTAGTGCTTTTTGCATTTTGCACATTTGCGCTGCAGTCCATTTAACATGGTTTCCTATGGAACACGTTCTGTAGTGCAAATCTGCAAAATGCAAAAGGCACTAAAAATGCATAGATGTGAATCCAGCCTTAAGCAGTAAGGCTGGCCATAGATATGTTGCAGTGTTGATGGGGGAATCCCTCCTGCGGTTTACAACCACTTTAAGGAGTCCCTAACAGGTCTTTAGTAAACAGATGATTCCTCATAGCTGTCTCTATGATTATAAGCATTTTTTAAATAACATAGTCAGTTGAATGAGTGAAATAGATGGTGTCATAATCATAGATTAACAACATGCTTATTACTGTTTCGACTTCTGCTGTTTGCATGTTACCACATTGCCTGGCAGCCAACATTCCCAGGCTGATGCTTCTGTTCGTACAAAGCTCAGTTACTACCTATGTAGGTCAACGGATGGGTGTCCATCATTGGCTTGATAACTGTGTGCATTCATAACAGGGATGGGGACTAAAACTAATACAAGTCACAATTACTTAGGCAGTGTGTCACCCTGTCACTATGTTCTATTCAATTTGGGTCACTTGCTTTATCAGTGACCACACAGGAAGTGAGGAAAAATGTCCTCATGGCTACAAAAACAGCAATACAAGTGTAGCACACCCCTGTAGGAGCTGCTGGTTTAGATTTGGGCCTTGCACGTTATCTCAACATACGTTGTCTAGGGGATGAGAGTCTACAGTAACTTCAATGTCCACACAAGTTATGAATTCTTTTTTCTTCAGGCTTTATTTCCAAATAAACTTATATAGGTAGAGGGATGGAGGGTTAGGGGAAGGTTCAGGCACACAGCAGATCACTGGGGAAAACTTCTAAGATACAAAGTCTCATCTCACTCACCCATACCTCCCAACTTTTCAAATGTCCACTGCGGGACATTCATTCACATTTTTTCCCCTCCCATTAAAGTTGTTTGTTGAGCGGGGGGATTTCTTTGTCCTCAGGACCCACTAACAGGCCAGATTTTAAGTATTACCTTGGGGAGATGCAGACTAGAATACTGCAATCACTGAGCAGCAAATTATATCACCTGTGATGGATTTCAGTTATCTTGCAAACCTGGCCTGTTAGTGGGCCCTGAGGACAGGAGTTGAGAACCACTGATCTAATCTGAGCAGGGGGGGGGGGGGAGCGGGACGGAGGTAACTACTAACACCCGATCGCAGTTGTTGACTGGGGGGGGGGGGTTTCAGCCGAACATGGGGCTGCTGGGGGTGCTGCGGGCCGACAATAGGTGACTTACCGCTGCCTGCCCGACATTAGGATGTCTTCCGATCCTCCTTCGATTGCGGGAAATTAGATCCTCTCACTGGACTGCGGGAAATTAGTGTCCGTGCGGGAAGTTCCCGCAGAATCCGTGCGTGTTGGGAGGTATGCTCACCACTCTCCTTCGAGTGGGTATTGCTGACCCGGATAGGCCCCTCTCACTTGGCCTAGCAGCCGGAATGATGCACGAACGAATAAGAAAGAACAGTCTCTGCCACAGACCTTTAAGATGGTTAAGTTGAACCGTTCAATTATCCTCTGCCACAGGATTTTAGTACCCGGATATCCAGCCTTACAGTCTAAGAGCCTTTAAGCCAACCCGGCAGACTGTAAGGTTACTTTAGCTACGGTGCATCCTCCAATAGGGTCACCAGGACTTCCGCAAGATACCAGCCTTCCACTTGGTCCTCTCCTGGACAGGTTCTCCCCTGGTTTCCTCCATTGAGTGGCTTCCTCCTGCAGGACAGACAGCACAGGATCACCTTCAAAGTGCAGGCCCCAGTCAGGACAACTGGGCCTACCTGGCATAGATGCAGCCTCGGGCCAACGTGGCTCTGAGGCTGAATTCCCAGTAACACAAACCTCGAGCCAGGAGGGCCACGAGGTGAAGAAGAGCCCCATAAAATGGCGTCTGCCCCTTAAGTACCCTTCCCCAACATGCCCAGTGGGGAGACCACTCCCACTGGGCTGTTCCTGAGGGAAAGTACCCAATTCACTCTGGCCTGCTTGTATTCCAACACTGGCCTGGGGTGGTAATGCCACCCACAGGCAAACAGTGGGAAGTCCTTCCAACACAGCCATAGCCGGAACAGAGGCTGATTTAGCCTTAATTATTTACAAAGTCTGAGCTAATACCAGCTCAGACACCCACTAAATTTAACATAGCGTCTGGTCATCAGGAGCAGGGCGCTACACAAGTCTGACAATATTTTAACTTTTTTGCACTATATCCAAATCTGAAAAAAGTTTATCTTTAAAAACTTCCCAAACCTCCTAACTTTTTTAACCTCCTAGTTGATTTTTTTTAAACTGGAAAGGGAAGCTTTTGTTTCCAAAGTATCTCAAATGTCCTTTACAACTTCTGTCAAAGTCCAATTCCACCAATAATCTTTATTTTATTTTATATTAGTTTCTATATTGATGTTATATTGGGTTTCTATAGCAATTTGCGGCCGCACTAGGGGGATCTATCTTCACTTCCTGCATGGTCACCAGGACAGGAAGTGGGGGAATATCCCAAAGAAAAAAGAGCCCAGTACAGAGGAGTTTAGCTACACCCCTACTTGGAGTGTTTGAAGGCCCCAGGCACACTGGGTGTTTAGCCCCGACGTTTAGCTCCAGATGGAGAACACCTGCTGATAGCCTGTGAAGCTGGGTGGTGCACCTAGCGCTATGAACATCCATGTATGTGTAGCACCCTCTAGTGTATGCTACTAGAGTGGCCCAGGGATAAAACTGAATCACTAAACCTGGGTCAGAGTTATTAGAGGCTAGGGCTGGGTGACTCATCCTGGTAGCTCTCTGGTGCCTCCCCCTGTTTCTAGAATGCTGGAGAACACTTTAGAAGATAGTGGATGGAAGCTAGGAGGGGCTGCCTTGAATACTTAGGGGCCCTTTGCCAATCCCTAGGTTGGGGGCCTGGCAGGGAACTAAGGAGCCCTAAATAGACATGAACCATGCCAGAAAGGAAGCCGGGTGGAAGATAGAGAAGGAGTTCTGAGGCTTAGTCTGTCGGTGGCCCTTGAGGAACCCCTGCTAGGGTGGGGTTTTACCCAGGGCTGGAGCTCAGGAGCCTGGTCTGGAAGGATCCCACCACAGGAGTCAGTTGGAGGGATCCTAACCGGAGAGGCAGCAGGAGCAAGGAGAGACAGTGAGTAGATTAGCACAGTTCAGGGACAGACAAAGGGAGAGACTGCCAGCTGTAGCAGGTCTCTCTTGAAGACAGCATTGTGCCAAGTCTTCATCCAACCTTGCCCTGGGGTTTCTCCATGTGTTTGTCAGTCAGGAGGACTGGGAAGAAAAAGCAGCCAGGTGGGTTAGCATTTCTGCAAGCAGTGTTACTGGGATTAGTGTCTACAGGGAAGCAGACGGTGGTGCGAGTTGCTGTTCACCACATATGTGCTACTTTACCAAGGGACTAAGAGTTCCTAGCCTGTATTAGGCTATTGCTGAGCTAACGAGAGGCTGTTAGTTCCTCCAAGAGTGAGTCGGCAGAAGCTGTACTAAAAGCAACCAAGTTTGTGCAGGAGGAAGGAAGAAGAGGAATCTGAAATAGGGAGGAAGTTGTCCCTAGTTCTGTTTTATTGACATATTCAAGTTGGGCATCCCATAATCCCTTACCCCATCCAAGTTATCATCCCCTAATAAAACAACAAAAACAAGCCAAAGGACTGATTTCTGTGTCTGGATGCAAAAAGAAAATGCTGTGTGACTGGCTGTGCAGCCGTGGGGAACCCTGACTTTGCAACTCCCACTGGGTTAATGCTACATATGCACCCAGGGACAAATACCCAGGATGAAAGAAGTCCTGGGCGCATAATGCCCTAAATGTTCATATCGCTAGGTGCACCACCTAGCCTCATCCAGGCGCACCAGCTGTCAGACTCTCATAGAGATTGAGCAGACACCAGGAGTCACCAGGAGCAGTGCTGGACTGGACAACTGTCTCCTCATCCTGCAGCTAAATGCTAAGTGCCCAATGTGCATGGGTTCTTAGTGTTATAAAAAGCTGTCTTTTTTTTCATCCTACAGTTCCTTCCGGAAAGTATTCACAGCGCTTCACTTTTTCCACATTTTGTTATGTTACAGCCTTATTCCAAAATGGATTAAATTATTTTCCACAAAGTTCTACAAACAATACCCCATAATGACAATGCGAAAGAAATTTGTTTAAAATCTTTGCAAATTTATTAAATAATAAATGAAAAAAAATCCCATGTACAGTGCCTTGAAAAAGTATTCATACCCCTTGACATTTTTCACATTTTGTCATGTTACAACCAAAAACCTGAATGTATTTTATTGGGATTTTATGTGATAGACCAACACAAAGCGGCACATAATTGTGAAGTAGAAGAAAAATGATAAATGGTTTTCTTTGTATTCAGCCCCCTATATAACTCTTATACCCCTAACTAAAATCTTGTGGAACCGATTGCCCTCAGAAGTCACCTAATTAGTAATTAGAGTCCACCTGTGTGTTATTTAATCTCAGTATAAATACAGCTGTTCTGTGAAGCCCTCAGAGGTTTGTTTAAGAACCTTCATAAACAAACAGCATCATGAAGGCCAAAAAACACACCAGACAGGTCAGGGATAAAGTTGTAGAGAAGTTAAAAGCAGGGTTAGATTCTAAAAAAATATCCCAAGCTTTGAACATCTCACGGAGCACTGTTCAATTCATCATCCAAAAATGGAAAGAGTATGGCACAACTGCAAACCTACCAAGACATGGCCGTCCACCTAAACTGACAGGCCGGGCAAGGAGAGCATTAATCAGAGAAGCAGCCATGGTAACTCTGGAGGAGCTGCAGAGATCCACAGTTTAGGTGGGAGAATCTGTCCACAGGACAACTATTAGGCGTGCACTCCACAAATCTGGCCTTTATGGAAGATTGTCAAGAAGAAAGCCATTGTTGAAAGAAAGCCATAAGAAGTCCCGTTTGCAGTTTGCGAGAAGCCATGTGGGGGACACAGCAAACATGTGGAAGAAGGTACTCTGGTCAAAATTGAACTTTGTGGCCTAAAAGCAATGTGTGGTGGAAAACCAAGACTGCACATCACCCTGAACACACCATCCCCACCGTGAAACATGGTGGTAGCAGCATCATGTTGTGGAGATGCTTTTCTTCAACAAGGACAAGGAAGCTGGTCAGAGTTGATGGGAAGATGGATGGAGCCAAATACGGGGCAATCTTAGAAGAAAACCTGTTATCCAGCGTACACACGGTCGGAATTTCCGATGGAAAAAGTCAGATGGGAGCTTTTCATCGGATATTCGGACCGTGTGTATGCCCCATCGGACTTTTTCTGTCGGAATTTCCGACGGACTTAGATAGAGAGCAGTATCTCTATTTTTCCGTCGGAAATTCCGATGGAGGTTTGCCCGGTCAAAAGTCTGACCGTGTATACGCGGCATTAGAGTCTGCAAAAGACTTGAGACTGGTGCGGAGGTTCACCTTCCAGCAGGACAACGACCCTAAACATACAGCCAGAGCTACAATGAAATGATTTAGATCAAATGTTTTTGAATGGCCCATTAAAAGTCCAGACCTGAATCCAATTGAGAATCTGTGGCAAGACTTGAAAATTGCTGTTCACAGACGCTCTCCATCCAATCTGACAGAGCTTGAGCTATTTTGCAAGGAAGAATGGGCAAGCATTTCACTCTCTAGATGTGCAAAGCTGGTAGAGACATATCCAAAAAGACTTGCAGCTGTAATTGCAGTGAAAGGTGGTTCTACAAAGTACTGACTCAGGGGGCTGAATACAAATGCACTTTTCACATATTTATTTGTAAAACCTTTTGAAAACCATTCATCATTTTCCTTACACTTCACAATTATGTGCCACTTTGTGTTGGTCTGTCACATAAAATCTCAACAAAATACAATTAAATTTTTGGTTGTAACATGACAAAAGGTGGAAAATTTCAAGGGGTGTAAATACTTTTTCAAGGCACTGTACATAAGAATTCATTGTTGAAGCACCTTTTGAAGAAAAAGGAACAGAGGGCGCACAAGCCTCGTGCATTACCTTTTTAATGGTGTAAAAGGGTTTAAAAATATACTCACAAATAAGTGATAAAATCAAGCAAATTGTATAAAATCCACCATTTGTCCCATCCAGCGAGGTCTGGTGGCTGGTAAAAGTGGTGGCATGTAGAGTCCAAAGAAAGCTGATGCGTTTCAATTGGTATCCCCTCTTCTTCAGAGCTCAAGTCTTTTTGAGTATGATCTTACAAGCTTGGCACACCTTTTTTTGGGCAGTTTTTCCCATTGTTCTTTGCAGGACCTCTCAAGCTCCATCAGGTTGGATGGGGAGCGTCGGTGCACAGCCATTTTCAGATCTCTCCAGAGATGTTCAATCGGGCTCAAGTCTGGGATCTGGCTGGGCCACTCAAGGACATTCACAGAGTTGTCCCGTAGCCACTTCTTTGTTATCTTGATTGTGTTCTTAGGGTCGTTGTTCTGTTGGAGGATGAACCTTCACCCCAGTCTGAGGTCCAGAGAGCGCTCTGGAGCAGGTTTTCATTAAGGATTTCTCTGTTCATTGCTGTGTTCATCTTTCTCTTGATCCTGACTAGTCTCCCAGTTCCTGCCGCTGAAAAACATCCCCAGAGCATGATGCTGCCACCACCATGCTTCACTGTAGGGATGGTATTGGCCAGGTGATGAGCGGTGCCTGGTTTCCTCCAGACATGCCGCTTGCCATTTAGGTCAACGAGTTCAATCTTTGTTTCATCAGATCAGAGAATTTTGTTTCTCATGGTCTGAGGGTCCTTCTGGTGCCTTTTGGCAAACTCCAGGAGGGTCTTTTACTGAGGAGTGGCTTCCGTCTGGCCACTCTACCATACAGGGCAGATTGGTGGAGTGCTGCGGAGATGGTTGTTCTTCTGGAAGGTTCTCCTCTCTTCACAGAGAAATGCTGGAGCTATGTCAGAGTGACCATCGGGTTCCTGATCACCTCCCTTATTAAGGCTCTTCTCCCCCGATCGCTCAGTTTGGCCAGGCGGCCCGCTCTAGATAGAGTCCTGGTGGTTCCAAACTTCTCACATTTACAGATGATGGAGGCCACTGTGCTTATTGGGACCTTCAATGCTTCAGAAATTTTTCTGTACCCTTCCACAGATCTGTGCCTAGATACAATCCTGTCTCCAAGGTCTACAGACAATTCCTTGGACGTCATAGCTTGGTTTGTGCTCTGACATGCACTGTTAACTGTTGGACCTTATATAAACAGGTGTGTGCCTTTCCAAATCATGTCCAATCAACTGAATTTACCACAGGTGGACTCCAATCAAGTTGTAGAAACACCTCAATGATGCTCAGTGGGAGCAGGATGCACCTGAGATCATTTTTGAGTGTCATGGCAAAGGCTGTGAATACTTATGTACGTGTGATTTTTGTTTTTTTATTTTTAATATATCTACATTTATTTCAAACAAACTTCTTTCACATTGTCATTATGGGGCATTGTTTATAGACTCTTGAGGAAAATAATGAATTTAATCCATTTTGGAATTCAATTTGGAATAAGGCTGTAACATAACAAAATGTGGAAAACGTAAAGTGCTGTGAATACTTTCAGGATGCACTGTATTTAATACCTGGATGTGACACACGTGAGCACTGCTGCATACATCTGACATTAATATAGCACCCTCTAGTTAGGTAGGTGCTAGAGTGAGGATTTTTCTAGCAGAGTAGAAAAATGTAGGCAGGCCTAACTGGTGGTTAGGCCTGTTTGTTTTCATTCTGGGCTGGGAGTGGCTCAGGGCAGGGCTGGGTAACTCGCAAGTAGCATAGAAGGTGCTAGAAAAGAGGAGGAGAGGAGAGGTAGAGATTCCTGGGGTATTTTGAGGAGCCTTGACCAATCCCATACTTTAATTAGGAGTTGTCAGGTGGAAGTGCTGAAGTGAGAGAGTGTGGAGCTCCCCAGTCTGGGGGGGGGGGTAGGGTGACCACGTGTCCCGGATTGCCCGGGACAGTCCCGCATTTTGCAGGCCTGTCCCGGGCACCTTCATTCCAGGACAATACAGTGTGAATGAAACTGACACAGCCACCCCCCGGGCCAATCTGATGCCCCCAAAAAAGTCTGCCACATCACCACTTTACTCACTGACAGTACTTGTTCTGGCCCGGGAATGCCTGGAGGAGCACAATCCCCACCCCCTGTTTGTGATTGGAGAAATCATAAATCCCGCCTCTTGAGCCCAATCACTGTGCTGTGTTTCGTTACAGCACAAGCTGATTTTTGTGAAGGGGGGTGTCCCTGAATTGTAGTTTGGAAATGTGGTCACCATGGGGGGGGTGACCTTAGGCTGGGGTTTGTGTGCATCCAGGAGGAGAGAATAGATTCTGGAGGAGAGGCACATGAGAGAGCAAGGAGAGGACAGCGGGATAGGACACTGCTAAGAGACTCCAGGGAGGACAACTGGTCGCAGCCAAGAGGGCTGGTGAGTGAAGCACACTCAGGAGGACTGGGGAGGCACACCTGAGAGAACTGGGAGATTGCAGTATGAGATGCATAACCAGAAGAGTGGACTGTGGGAAGGGCAGTGGAGAGAGGTCATTGCAGCCAGGCTGAGCTGTAACATACCTTAGGTGTGAGCCTGACGTGCGGAGAGGGACCTCCCGTACAACCCCGGCTCGGAGACCACTGGAGTGGGGACAGTGGTGGTAAGAGCACGGTGAGGTAAGGGTGCCTGTCTGATCCTCACTGCTTGGAGTAGTGGAGCCGAGTGGAGACTGGAACGGCTGGTACAGGAAGCAGCTGATGCAGGTCAGCAGGTTGCAGAACAGAGGATGCAGGTCAGCAGGTGCAGCTTGCAGAGGATGCAGGTCAGCAGGTGCTGGTTTGCAGAGCAGAGGATGCAGGTCAGCAGGTGCAGGTTTACAGAGCAAGGGTGCAGGTCAGTAAGTGCAGGCTTTGTAGAGCAAAGGATGCAGGTCAGCGTGTGCAGCTTGCAGAGCAGAGGATGCAGGTCAGCTAGTGCAGGTTTGCAGAGTCAGACAAGCCTGGTCATACACATCAAGGTAAACATCATAAGTGGCAGGCAGAGAGTAGTCAAAGTCCAGGCTGGGTTTTGGCAACAGGCAGACAGGCAGATAACTGAACAGGGTCAAACGAGCCGAGGTCAGGACTGGAGACAAAAGCGTGGTCAGGAAGCCGGGTCAAACACAGGAACAGGATACAGGCACAGAGTGAGGAACTCAGGGAACAGAAGCAGATCCAAGCAAGGGGCAACATCTCTGGAGCATCTTTTATAGGCCGCTGGGTGCCAAAGCGCGTCTAACGCGCGCACATCCGTGCACGAAGTCCACGATTCGCGCATAGGCGCACGCCTTCTGAAGCGCCCAGTACGTCCCTGACAAGAGCTATCTGGGAGTGGTAGCTGAATAGAGAACAGTTAGCACCTGAACTATTTCTACACCATAGGGGCCCGAGGTCTCTGCCCGCAAAAGAACCCGCAAGTGAAGTGCTGGAGGAGGAAAAGAAAAGAGGTCTTAAAGCGGTTGTATACCTGCAAAAAACCCTGTAGCTCATTATGAAATACTTACCTTAGAATGAGGCCTCTGCATCTGATCCTGGAGCTGACATGTTCCCTCAGCGTTTCTTCCGGGTTTGCGGTTTCGGCGCTGTGAGTGGCAAGAGAAACAATTACATTCGTCCCAGCAAGGTCTGGCAGCGTCTGCCAGGCCTTCACAGCGCACGCTAGGGTTGCCACTTTTTCTTCAAGCCAAACCCGGACACTTTAGCGGGGCACAGATAAAAAAAAAATATATACACACTATAGGATTGTAATAGACCTGGGACACCTTTGGGCACTCCACAGAGAATAGTAATGTGGCACACATAGTGCCCCCTCACCCTCCGAGCCACATTCCTGTCTGAATAATGTGTCCGGGTTTCAGGTAGACCGGGTGAATCCTGGACAGGTGGCAACCCTAGTGCATGCGCCGCTGACATCAGCGGCTGCATGCAAAGTGAATATCTCCTTAACCGTACAGGTTTAGGAGTAGGGCTGAAAAAACTAATTGATTAATCGATTATGAAATTAATCAATTACCATTTTCATAATCAATTAATCGGCCAGTAACATAATGGGGTTAAAAAAACTAAAATGAGTCCTTTATAGTACAAAAAGAGCAAATCTCTACTGTAAATATTACTTTCACTGTCCCACAGTAAAAAATTAACCCCTTACAGTAGCGATTATTTGCTCTTTTTGTACAAATTTTAGTTTTTTTAACCCCATTATGTTACTAAACATCTCAGGCATGGGTCACACCTCTGTGCTTTTTGCAGAAACACGGTTTCATTTACATGGTTTCCTATGGAATACGTTCACATCCATGATTTTTTTCAGCTGCTGCGTATTTGAAAAGGGCAAGGACTTTTTTTTAACGCAAAACAGTGCTATTTTGTTTTTTTTGTTCATTATGCTTCAATGGAGAAGCAGAAAAGTATGTAATGCATTTTTGCTGCAATTTGTGTTTTTTAATCTGCCCAGCAACAAATTGGCCAAAAAAAATGTAAAAATGCAAATCGCAGCAAAATTCCCTTTTTTTTTTTTCTTTAAGATTCTTAACCGATTAATTGATTAATCAAAACAATAATATGAAAATAATCGTTAGTTGCAGCCCTATTTAGGAGATATTTATTTTACCTACAGATAAGCCTTATTATAGGCTTACCTGTAGGTAAAAATAAAAAAAAGGGTATACAACCACTTTAAAGAGGAAGTAAGCCCTCTAAAAGTTTTTCTGTAAAACAAACCCCTGCAAGAGAAAGGCATAATGAGCTAGTATGCATAGCATACTAGCTCATTATGTGGCACTTACTTGAAATCAAAGCTGCCGAAGTCCTCCTCGTTCTCCTCCGCTGCCGCCATGTCCCCTCGGAGCTTCTTCCTGTTATTGCCGCTCTGGCTCTGTGATTGGCCGGAGCGGCGATGACGTCACACGCATGCGTGCGGGGTCGGCATGATCCCATTCACAAAACCGACATGATGCCATTCATGAAGCCGGCCCGCTAGTGCGCCTGCGCCGTTGTCTACAGGAGTGTATATAGTAGTTCCAAGCAAGTTACACTGAGCCCTGGTTGACATTGGAGCGAGTTGGCATTCAAATTGATAAATCGGCGGCAATTGCCGGCAATGGCACCATCCGAATCGGTGTGACTCAGCATTTGCGGCGCCTCACCGGTTCCCAAAGTAGTTTCTTTAGCAACCCACACAGACGTCTCTGAAATTGCCCCTGAAGTCGTGACTGGCCTGCGAGAATGAAATTGTGCGAGTTCAGCTGAACTCGCACTATTTCATTCCTGCTGTCAGTGTGAACCAGGTCTTAATCTTCTGGACATCCCATAATTTCCTCTTCCCATCCAAGTTCAATCCCGTCAAATAAAAAAACAAACAAACAAAGCTTATGGACTTTTCTGTGTCTCTGAGTGCCTGAGAGATGGATGCCGGGTTGGGCAGGGTGGCAGGTGAACCACAATATTCAGCAACCCCTACTGGGGACATGGCTACATTTCTAAGAAGCAAAATCTGTTGTTAATGTAGCCGGGTGTTCTTTTAGGACTCTATGGACTGCATTTCCCAGAACCCCGTTTTGGCACCCAGGGTGCATTGTTGCCACCGCAGAGACTTGTGGGAGGGGGGATAAAAGGAGGAGGCGAGGCTAGGCTCGGCCTCTTTGGACACCGCGCGGCTATCAACCGGTCTTCCTGTGCGGATCTGCTGGAGTATCAGGCCTGAAGCCTGGGGCCTGGCACAACTTCCAAAGAGCCTTCCACCTTGTTGCGAGCCTGGGTGGCATCTGACTTTCTTTAAGTTGCCGACATTCGTTGGATCGGAGACCCGATCGTTCAGATGCTGTGTGCGGAGACACAGTGGTGGAAGTTCCGGACTGGGATCGCGTCCGGAGTGGTGAGCGAGCACCTGCTCAATCCAATAGGCTGTACTGTTGCTAGGCCTAGAGACTGTCTTGGCCCACCGGCCTTTATTTGCTCTTCTACTGGAGACTAGTAGCGGAACTGATTTGAGTGGTCCCCAGTGAACTGTTCTTTTTGATTGCCTACTCTGTGGATTACAAGTGTTTTTTCCTCTATGTGCACCACCATTCAAGTTGCATGCGAAGAAAGTGTTATTCTAAGGACTAAGTTAAATCTGTGTCAGGCCTGACCGGGGGGAGAATATTGTTTGGTGCGCCACAGGGCGCATAGATACTAATAGCTGCACGTGGTGTATGACCGCGCTGTGTTATTAGTGTATACTATATCAGAAGCTGCAGGGCTCTGTAAGCAAGTTATGTGTTATTTTCCAACCTATGCCTTTTAATCAAAAGTAAAACAGTTATACTTTACCACTTGCTATCAGTGTATTATCATTGCACATAGTGCTTACCATCCAATATATTCGGAGTGTGTGTACTATCAGGTATAGATTGTGATAGGTAACACCCTTTCCCCCCTAGACTAACTGTGCCTGGGTTGAGTAGATTGCCGGGGGTTGGCGGAGCTGTACGCAGGGCAGGAAAAATCAAACCAGCGGCTCTCTTAGCTGGGGGTAGCGCTACATTAACAATAACAGACTAAAAAAATGAAATGAGTGGCAGTGTTTTTCTTTGCACTACATTCCATGTGGTGTTGTCATTCATTTTGTATGATTCATATAGTTTTATTTATACTTCCCTGAGAACAAGTCTGTAAAAGTCTTAGAACATTCATCTAATAATTAGACCAGTTCACACGTACTTTGGCTTCATTGGCTTATGCTCTAATTAAACAAACGTCTCACACAATGCACTCCTGGCTAGGCTGACAGAAGCAAGTGAATGGCAGCGCATGAGCCGCACGACCAGACTTGTTTTATGGGTACATCCTATGCTGGGTGAGCTGTCAATTATCAGAAGCATTAACGCCTGTCAGTCAGAGAAGAATAATGGTGCCATCATAGATCCTGCCCCTTGTATCTGCCTAATCTAATGAGTCTGGGAAGAATAGTGTACATAACAATCTAAGTACACCATTTTGGCTTATAGCTGAGTTCATGACAAGCATAATTCCATAAATAAATAGGATGTATATTGAGGCCATAGCAGAAATAGAGTTTTGTTTTACTATACTTTCCACAATGCTCTTGTAGCACTACCCCCGAAGGAGCTGCTGGTTATTTTTGGTCCTGCCGTTACCCCACAGTTCAACGTATCAAACTTGCTTGGCTCTAAATTGGGCAATGTGCCCACAGATGCATGCACCAGTCACTTAGTCTTTTTCCCAATGCTTTTTATTAAACACAACTTACAGCAGTAGAGGGCTGGAGGGTTAGGGGAATTCAGATACCTTGTGTAGATCACTGAGGAACTTGAGATCCTGGAGACAAGTACACTTTCTGTCACTGGATCTTGCTCACCCGTATAGGCCTCTCTCACCCGCCCAGCAGCTGGAATGATGCACGGACAAAAGTCTCTTCCACAGACTTGATGATAGTAATAACTGTTGAACAATCCTCTGCCACAGGACTTGGGAATCAGTAATTGCTTGAGCGAACACAGCTACACAGTACCAAAGTCCTTTAAGCCATCCGGCAGTACTGTGAGGTAGATTGGTTAGGATGCATCCTCCATCTGAGTCACCAGGCTCTTCTTGAGATACCAGCCTTCTGTTCGGTCCTCTCCAAGAAGAGTCCTCCCCTGGATCTTCCAATTGCTCGGCTTCTTCCCGCAGGCAAGACAGCACAGGACCATCCCCGAACCAGTAGGCCACAGACAGACTTCTGGGCCTACCTGAAGCAACGTAGCCTCGGGCCAGCAGGGCCCGAGGCAGAAGAGGAGTTGTCACATACCTTAGGCCAGGCGGGCCATGAGGTCAGAGAGAGAGAAAAATGACATTTCTCCTTATGTATCCTCTCCCAGAATGCACAGACGTAGGCCCCTCCCACTGGGCTGTTTCTGGGGAAAGGACACCCAATACACTCCAGCCTGTTGTATTTCCAACACTGGCCGGTGGTGACGACGACACCTGCCGGCGAGAGTGTGAAAATGCTCTCAACACAGCCAAAGCTGGAACAGAGGCTAATTTAGCCATAAACATTACGTTCTGAACTATGTACAATTCAGATGACCCACTAAATTTACACAATAGCGCCTGGTCAACAGGAGCAGGGCGCTACACTCTCAAGGAAGGCTAACACAGAATGAACACAGCGCATGTAAATCCCCAGAGCATTACAGTCAGTCACAAACAATTGGCTGATGAAGTGGCTTGCTTCACAGACTAATATGCCTCATACAGTAAAGTGTCTGAAGAAAAAGAAACAGGTTTGGTTTGTTCATTTAAGGTTTTGCCTTACATCAACTGGTCATATTTTCTCTTTTATTCTGCAGTAGTTGTTTTGTGAGAATAGAAGCCGGTAGTACAGTTTCTATGAATGAAACCTGATCTATGAATGGAGAAGGAGGACCTGTCAATCACCCGCTCATCCTCATTAATAGATTTTGTTTAATTGATTGTGGGGCAGCACAGTGGCTATGTGGTTAGCACCTCTGCCTGGCAACCAGGGGCATTGCTAGGTGGCAAAAAGACCAGGGGCTTCAGCCTGAAGACCAAGGCCGGCAACGGGTGGGGGGGAAGGGGGGTTGGAGGGGGCCGGTGTGTGTATGTGGCGCTGGCTTTTTTTTTGGCTGGGGGGTGGGGTTGTGTGGTGGGGGGTAAGCTCACTTGCTGGTTGCTGCCTGGCTTACCAGTGCCCATCAATGCTGACCACTAAACTCACCTGCCTGACACACTGACCATTACACTGACCTACCTACCTGACATACATACACTGACCTACCTGACATACATACACTGACGATAGTCCACATTCCGGGCTCCAGCCTCAATAGCTCCCCCTTAACGATGCCTATGCTGGCAGCACTAGGGTTCCTTGGTTCAAATCCCAACTATGGCACTACCTGCTTGGAATTTGCATGTTCCCCTGTGCTTGTGTAGCGGAGCCTCGCTCTCCCTCTCGTTTGATTGGCTTGTGTCTAGGGGTACCTGGGGGAGGAGAGTGCAGGAACACTACGCCAAGCTCTCCCCTCGTATGTGTATGAGGGTTGAGCAGAGTTACTTGAATTACCTCCGGGTCTGTTCACTGCATACGAAGCCTCAGTTGTTCCGTGGAGATGTGTCTGCCAATAACATAGCGCTCCACACCAATCGAAAGTCCAACACTCCTTTATTTCTCTGCTTCCAGGGTGAACACAATCAGTTGAACTTTTAGTAACAGACAGACAGGGGTGTGGATACGAGTAGGCCCAGGCACAACTGAACTCTCCTATTCCTTTGCTAGCGAATAGGCCTGGCGCACGGTCTCTGCCACAGACCGTGAGTTTTGGTCGCTGCCACCGACCGGATGAACCGTTGAGGCCCCTGCCACAGGCCTAATAGCAGGCCTCTGCCACTGACCTGAGTTGAATAGCTGGACCGCTGCCATCGGTCATTGAACATGAACCACCTTCCTCTCTGAACTTGGCCCCTGTTCGGGAAAGATATCCCTCCGGGCGGTCTCCAGAGGTTCACCCGGCACTGGCAATCTGCTGCACGAGGTCTTCGGATGAGTCCCTCCTCCGGTCCCTTACGCCTCTGGATTCGGGTGCCCCACTCCCGGGGCCCCCTAGGACAATCCCTCCCTCGCGGGACCTAGCGGAAGGTACTGGGCCCCAGGCCTCCGGCTGAGTACCTCACCCCAGACTGAAGGTGTCTTGGATGGAACACGAACTCCAGGTGTCCAGGCCTAGGCCGCCTGGACCCCGACCACGAACAGCAGCCCTCAGGCTAAAGGTGCATGGGACTCGAACCTCGTGGCCGAAGATGTCCGCCCCCTTTATACCCTCTCCCAGCATGCACGGCGGGTTCCCCGCTGCGCCGTACAACCGCTGCGAGAAGTCACAAAGGGTACAGCACTGCAGCGATGGTTCAACCCCGGCCCAAAGTGACAGCGCCACCTGCTGGGCCACAGGGAACTATGCATCACTGGTGTCTTCACCAGTTTTAAAAGTATATACCCGCTACACAGCTAACAAAGCTTATGCCATACACAAGATGAGAAAATTGGACAAAGAATACTACTTTTGAATCGATCGTACGATAATCTGATCATTAGTACACATCTTTCGAAAGCCGATCACAACAGTTCATGCACATAAAATTTTCTCGTCTGATATCAGAGCGAACGATTTTCATTTAATCAGTACAGTATTGGTCCAAAAAAAAATCGAGTGACCAAGACCGCGCATACTCGGAAATGAAAGAATACATTACAATACAATATTCAAAAGTGTCCTAGCGTGCTTCTCTTAAGTGATCAAAAAAATACTTTATATACATTTTAAATGCATATATCAAAGCAGTAATAGATAAAAATAAAAATATGAATAAAACAATGTGCAAATAAATCAATTCTTAACACAACAATCCTTTATGACAGTTCATAAGAATGAATCTCAAGTGGGCAATGCAACTGATTGGTGAATGTCCCAGTGACTTATTTTGAACACTGATAAATCACTGGGACATTCACCAATCAATTGCATTGCCCACTTGGAATTCATTCTTATGAACTGTCACAAAATAATTTTGTTTTAAGAATTGATTTATTTGCACATTGTTTTATTCATATTTTTATTTTTATCTGTTGCTGCTTTGATAAATGCATTTGAAATGTATATAATTTTTTTTTTGATCACCTAAGAGAAGCGCACTAGGATACTTTTGGATAATTTCTTGAGTCTTGTGTTCAGATTTAGTGGGTTTGTGGCTCTATCGTGTTTTATGGCATTTTTTGTGTTTTTTTTTTAATTATATTTTATTACAATGAAATACATTGCATTGCTTCCGTTGTTGTATTCATCCTGTGTACGAGGCTTTACATATAGGTGCACCATTTGTAGATATTCACATTTATACAAGCCAGTGACGTCACAAGCACACTGCATTCTGAATGGCCGCCATGGATGGGAGAGAAGTCATCGCGGCTCGGCCATTCAAACAGCCGGAGCCCGCGAACCCGGAAAGAAGACAAGGTGAAGATGGTCAGCGGGGACAGCGAGCTGCTGCAGGGCTTAGTTTTAGGGTAAGTCTTTCATAATATGCGATGCATACTAGCACAATATGCCCTTAAAGCGGAGTTCCAACCAAAAATTGAACTTCCGCTTTTCGGAATCCTCCCCCCCTCCGGTGTCACATTTGGCACCTTTCAGGGGGGAGGAGGGAGCAGATACCTGTGTAATCCAGGTATTTGCTCCCACTTCCGGGCATAGGTTTCCGCAGCGACCAGCGCCTTCTCCGTTCCCCCTGCTGTCTTCTGGGAGAAACACAGGTCCCAGAAGACAGCAGGAACCAGTGGTATTGCGCAGCGCGACTCGCGCATGCACAGTATGGAACCAGGGAGTGAAGCCGCAAGGCTTCACTTCCTGATTCCCTTACCGAAGATGGTGACGGCAGCACCCGAGAGCCGAGGGACAGATCGGCTTTGGGTGCCGACATTGCGTGCGCCCAGGACAGGTAAGTGTCCATATATTAAAAGTCAGCAGCTGCAGTATTTGTAGCTGCTAACTTTAAATTAGACATGTGCAATTCGTTTAGTTCCGAATTCGTTTTTTAACAAATTCTGACAAATTAGTTCCGAAATGTCAGAATTTCCAAATTTTTCAATCTCTGAATTTTCGAATTCCGAATTTTCGAATTTACCGAATTTCCGAATTAAGCAAAAGAAACGAATGAAACAAAAACGACAAAAAAAAAAAATTATTTTGAATTTTCCGAATTTCCGAAAAAAGCAAAAAAACAAATGAAACGAAAGCGAAAAAAATTTCGGCAGTGCACATGTCTACTTATATTTCTTTTTTTTTTTGGCGGAACTCCGCTTTAACTTGCAGGAGGAAGGTTTTTTTTTCTCAGACTTCACTTTATGAACTGGTAAGCTGCAATATATAAATTTTTTTGTTTTAAAAAAAAAAATTAAATGGTGTCTTTTTCTATCTGTCTGGAGTTTGTCTGGGAATGGATGCACCTGATAGATGACCTTGTTTGGTTACACTCTACAAGCATTAGAACAGTGCACTATGATTGATGATTGATGTTGTTCTCTGCACATGGTAATGGAAAAACAAAGAGTAACAGTGGAGTGTGAGAGCAATCCTTCTCCCAGGTGGCAGTTATGATGGTGAGTAATCTCAAGAGGAAACCTGAGAGTTGTTTACTTACTCCTGTGCTTCTTCTGACTCACCAGAGGGTTCAAGTAACCGCGTTCCACGTCTCCCCGTCAGTTTCATTTCTATATGTATGACAAAGTTCATGTTACTTTATTAAAGTGTAGATCCGCCTTTCTCAGAAACAGGATACAGTAAGACAGAGCAGGGAAATAATAAGTATGCCAAATAAGAATATGTTGTTACCTAGGTCAGGTCAGGTAGGTTTAGATAGCTGCTTACAAAGGCAATGTCTTCATTTAAAGCGGAACTTCAGTCATTTTTCATCTTTCCATCTATTAAATCTTCTGCCCTTGTTGTTTTAACTTTGGGTAGTAAAACATTATTTTTTTCTGCAAGTAAATACCTTATACAGCCCACTTCCTGTTTCTTGTCTGGTCATTAGCCTAGGCTTATGACATCATGCACAGCTCTCTCTCTCATAAGTGGGCCAATGAGAGCTGCAGCGCTGGAGGTGTGCCTCTGTGTGTCGGTGTAAATCTAGGAAGTGAATAGGCAGCAGCTTCAGCTGCCCACAGTTAAAATGGATGCAGCCAGACTCAGAGGAGGGAGATTTCTACCTGAGCCGCCGGTGTTTCATCAGATCAGGCGACCCGTCAGAATGTGTAACGGAAGTGACATTTTGTCGCCGCCATCTTGCTACACCACGCACTCGTCCATGGTAAGGATACACTTAGAATGGTAAAGCGGACATCTTGTTACACCCACCAGAGTTTTGCATTTTACACTTATTTTTAACAGTAAAGTGATGTAGCGGGTGTTTGAATTTATGTGAGGACTCTGGTGGTGTGGGGTTCCTTGGGGCCTACAGGTGGCGCTGTTGCCTTGGGCCGAAGCTGAACTCACACCGCAAACTGTGCCTTTTTGTCCTCCCCTGGAGCTGGTACAGCGGGGCGGGGAACCCGCTGTGGCGCAAAGGGAGAGGTCATAAAAGGGGCGGAGGCCCTGACCTTAGGGCAGAGAGTTGGAGGATGCGGCCGCACCCAGGCACCTTTAGCTTGGGTGCTGGCGTTCCGGTGTTCCGGGCCTAGCCGGAGCGGAGATGGAGTCCATCTCAGGCACCTTTAGCCTGGGGTGAGGTACTATGGCGGATGCCTGGGGCTCAGTACCTTCGACTGAGTTCCGCGAGGGTGGAGGAATCCGAGGGGGCCCTAACTCCTTGGGTGCCCGTGTCTGAGTTCGTGAGGACTGGTGCGCAGTAACTTCTCCGAAGAGCCCGGCGCGGCATCGCTGGTGACAGAGAGGCCTCCACTTTTCCCTTGGACGGATTTCTTCCCCTGACAGGGGCAAAGTGAGCGAAGGTAAATTCACGTTCTATATTACCTAGTCAGTGGCAGTGACTATTCACCACTGGTGACAGCACAGTGGGCAGCAGCAAGAAGGGAAAGGATTGTGCCTCGATCTGTCCCCATTTTCCAAAGGAGAAAGATTGTTTTATTGCTTGGCAAGAAGAATAGAACTGAGTTGTACCTATTCACTGTGTGGAACTTGGAGCAAAGGAGCCAGGGATGAAGGACTGGACTTGACTCTAGGACACATACACAAAAGCCCAATCTTCTGGCCTTCACCTCTTAGTTACGGAGGACATGGGCCGTGGTGTGTATCATCTCTCTCTCCCAGGTACCCCTAGACAACAGCCATATAACCGATAAAGCAAGGGAGAGGGGTGAGGCCGCTACAGTGAGTTTATTCAACATGTTGAATTTTAAAAGCAGCAGCAAGCCTGCTCATCTCATAGGTTTGCTAATCTGACAGAAGTTCACTGCTTTTAGAATTCTACATGTAACCAGTCAGACGGACTTCTAAGTACTGTATATCACTATATAACCTCACTTTACTGTTAAAAATAAGTGTAAAATGCAAAACTCCAGTGGATGTAACAAGATGTTCGCTTTCCCCTTCTCACTGTATCCTTACTATGAAGGAGTGTGGGGTGTAGCAAGATGGCGGCAACAGAACGTCACTTCCGTTACACATTCTGACGGGTCGCCTAATCTGAAGAAACACCAGCAGTGGTGGAGGAGATCACGTCCTTCTCCCTGTTAGGTATGGAGATGAGTGAGGGGAAGATGGCCCCCACCCGTCTCCATACCATTGCAGGGTGGAAGCGACGTCAAAACGTCACTTCTGCCCATAGCTCTTAACCACTTCCCGCCCGGCCTACAGCAAATTGACGGCTGGGAAGTGGTTCTGCTATCCTGACTGGGCGTCATATGACGTCCAGCAGGATAACATGCCGGTGTGCGCCCTTGGGGGCACGCAGCGCGGCGAACGCGAGTGGGGCGTGTCAGTCTGACACGCCGCATCTCCAATCATGGTAAGAAGCCTCTGACAGAGGCTTCTTACCACGTGATCAGCTGTGACCAATCACAGCTGATCATCGCGTGAACCAGGAAGTGCCGGTAAACGACATTCCTCGGTTCGCGCTGACAGGGAGAGACGATCGGCGGCACTCCCTGTCAGAGGGGGTTCTGTACTGATAATTAGCACAGTGATTATCAGCACAGCCCCCTCAGATGTAACACAACACCTTCTAAAATGTGCACATAAGTTGCCAGTCAGTGCCCCATAAAAACACAGCTCACAGTGCCAATTAGTGCCAGTCAGTGCCCATCTCAGTGCCCAGCAGCAAAACCTGTCAGTACCTCATCATCAGTGCTGCCCATCAGTTCCACCTGTCAGTGCCAATCAGTGCTGCCTATCAGTGCCCATCACAGCCGCCTGTCAGTGCCCATCACAGCCGCCTGTAAGTGCCCATCACAGCTGCCAGTCAGTGCCCATCAGTGCCCATCAATTCTACAGATCAGTGCATCCTCATCAGTGCCGCCTCATCAGTGCCTGTCAGTAAAGGAGAAAACAAAATTTTATTACCACCGAAACGAAGAAAAACTTTTTTTTCTCAAAAATTTTGTTCTTTTTTAGTTTGTTTAGCAAAAAATAAAAACCGCAGAGGTGATAAAATACCACCAAAAGAAAGCTCTATTTGTGGGAACAAAATTATAAAAATTTTGTTTGGGTACTTGTGTAGCATGGCCGCGCAATTGTCATTCAAAGTGCGACAGCGCTGAAAGCTTTAAATTGTCCTAAATGGGAAGGGGTGAAAGTGCCTGGTATTGAAGTGGTTAAAGCAACATTTTTATTTTCAAATGACATTTAATTATAAAAAAAATTTTATTTCCGCTTTTTTGTCTTTTTGACCCCAGATCTCATATTTAAGAGGTCCTGCCATGCTTTTTTTCTATTACAAGGGATTTTTACATTCTTGTAATAGGAATAAAAGTGACACAATTTTATTTTTAAAAGAATACTGTAAAAAAAATAAAAATAAAAGGTAAAAAAATTAAGTAAAAAAAAAAAAAAATGTCAACGAACGAGCTCGCGTGCAGAAGCAAACGCATACGTGAGTAGCGCCCGCATATGAAAACGGTGTTCAAAACACACATGTCAGGTATCGCTGTGATCATTAGAGCGATAGCAATAATTCTAGCCCTAGACCTCCTTAAAACGTGTAACCTGTAGAATTTTTTAACCACTTAACGACCGCTCACTGTATATATACGTCGGCAGAATGGCACCGACAGGCACAATCACGTAGAGCATACGTGATTGCCTTTGTATAGTTGGGGGGTCCAATCGGACCCCCCTCCTATACAGTGAGCGGTGGCTAAGTGTCCGGGAGCGTTCCGGGATGAGGGGGCAGCCATTCGTTTCTGGCCACCCCCTCGCGATCGCTCCCGGCGAATGGAAATGCCCCCTCTGTCTGTGTCAGACAGAGGGAGCAGGAGGAAGTGATGTCATCTCTGGTGCGGCGCTCACATATACCGAGCGCCGTACAAGAGAAGACATCAGGTCAGTGCACACAACACTACACTGACACCAGGACACATAGGGACATAAATCGCCCCCCCCCCCCAGACACCCCAGATCACCCCCCAGATCACCCCCCCAGCCCCCAGTCACAGTGTCACTGATTGCAGTGACCATTTATTTAGTGATCACTGCAATCAGTGACATTTGTGACTGTAAAAGTGTCACCAAAGTTTAGTCTTAGGTCCAGTGTAGCCCCCTAACCCCCCCTAATAAAGGTTTAACCCCCTGATCACCCCCCAGATAACCCTTTCACCCCCTATCACCACTGTCGCTAAGCGATCATTTTTCTGATCGCTGTCTTAGTGTCAGTGATGCCGATCGGCAGCCAGTAATTTTTTTTAGGTTCGCCGCATGTTTTTATAGCGTCAGGTACCCCAATATATTATCTAATAAAGGTTTAACCCCCTTGATCACCCCCCAGGTAACCCTTTCACCCCCATCACCACTGTCACTAAGCGATCGTTTTTCTAAACGCTGTCTTAGTGTCTGTGATGCAGATCGGTAGCCGGTAATTTTTTTTAGGTTCGCCGCATGTTTTTATAGTGTCAGGTACCCCAATATATTATCTAATAAAGGTTTAACCCCCTTGATCGCCCCCCAGGTAACCCTTTCACCCCCATCACCACTGTCGCTAAGCGATCGTTTTTCTAAACGCTGTCTTAGTGTCGGTGATGCAGATCGGTAGCTGGTAATTTTTTTTAGGTTCGCCGCAGGTTTTTATAGCGTCAGGTACCCCAATATATTATCTAATAAAGGTTTAACCCCCTTGATCACCCCCCAGGTAACCCTTTCACCCCCTATCACCACTGTCGCTAAGCGATCGTTTTTCTAAACGCTGTCTTAGTGTCGGTGATGCAGATCGGTAGCCAGTGATTTTTTTTAGGTTCGCCGCATGTTTTTATAGCGTCAGGTACCCCAATATATTATCTAATAAAGGTTTAACCCCCTTGATCGCCCCCCAGGTAACCCTTTCACCCCCATCACCACTGTCGCTAAGCGATCGTTTTTCTAAACGCTGTCTTAGTGTCGGTGATGCAGATCGGTAGCTGGTAATTTTTTTTAGGTTCGCCGCAGGTTTTTATAGCGTCAGGTACCCCCATATATTATCTAATAAAGGTTTTAACCCCCTGATTGCCCCTAGTTAACCCTTTCACCAGTGATCACCATATAAGTGTTACGGGTGACGCTGGTTAGTTAGTTTGCTTTTTATAGTGTCAGGGCACCCGCCGTGTATATAACCCAATAAAGGTTTAACCCCCTGATCGCCCGGCGGGTGATATCAATTAGGTTTTAGCGTCAGAGAGGGTCTGAGTCACACCCCAGGCAGCGTCAGGTTAGTGCCAGTAACGCTAACACCCACGCGTGAAGCATACACCCCCTTAGTGGTATAGTATCTGAACAGATCAATATCTGATCTGATCAGATCTATACTAGCGTCCCCAGCAGTTTAGGGTTCCCAAAAACGCAGTGTTAGCGGGATCAGCCCAGATACCTGCTGGCACCTGCGTTTTGCCCCTCCGTCCAGCCCAGGCCACCCAAGTGCAGTATCGATCGATCACTGTCACTTACAAAACAAAAACACACATAACTGCAGCGTTCGCAGAGACAGGCCTGATCCCTGCGACTCCAGTGCTGTAGGAGGTGATTTCACCACCACAGTTAAAAAAAAAAAGCAAATATGCCGAAGCATTGGGGCAGCAGGGGCGGAGGAGCGATTTTGCTCCTAATGCCGCGTACATACGGTCGAAATTCCGACGGAGGCTTGCCCGTGGAAAAGTCCGACCATGTGTGTGCGGCATAACTTTTTTGCGGGAGGATGCCCCCATGCTTCGGCATATATAAATGGTGCGTGTATGCCCATCATTGGAAGTGGGTGGATGAAGGGCGGTATTCTAATGGTGGGCATACCCACCGATCAATCTCTTTTTTCGTTCAGCCAACTGGCTGCATGAAAAAAAAAGATTACAATACATGTCCAACAAGGACCAGCAACGTACTGGTATGTTGCTGGACTTTGAATGTTTATACCAGAATGATGCCTGCGGGTTGAGGTATCATCTTGGTATCATTCTTTTCAGCCTGCGGCCGGCTTTCATGTAAAAGCAATCCTAGCGGCTAATTAGCCTCTGGACTGCTTTTACAAGCAGTGGGAGGGAATGCCCCCCCCGGATATAAAAAGCGCCATTGGGAAATTGGGAAAGCATTTTATCACACCGATCTTGGTGTGGTCAGATGCTTTGAGGGCAGAGGAAAAATCTAGGGTCCAATAGACCCCAGTTTTTTCAAAAAAAGAGTACCTGTCACTACCTATTGCTATCATAGGGGATATTTACATTCCCTGAGATAACAATAAAAATGATAAAAAAAAATAATACTTGGAAGGAACAATTTAAAAATAAAATAAAAAAGCAAAATTAATAAGAAAAAAAAAGAAAAAAAAAAGCACCCCTGTCCTGCCCTGCTCTTGCCCAATGGCGAACGCAAGCGTCGGTCTGGCGTCATATGTAAACAGCAATTGCACCATGCATGTGAGGTATCACCGCGAAGGTCAGATCGAGGGCAATCATTTTAGCAGTAGACCTCCTCTGTAAATCTACTGGGGTAACCTGTAAAGGCTTTTAAAGGCTTTTAAAAATGTATGTAGTTTGTCGCCAATGCGCGTTTGTGCGAAATTTTAAAGCATGTCGTGTTTGGTATCTATGTACTCGGCCCAAGATCATCTTTTATTTCATCAAACATTTGGGCAATATAGTGTGTTTTAGTGCATTAAAATTAAAAAAAGTGTATTTTTTAACCCAAAAAATGCGTTTGAAAAATCGCTGCGCAAATACTGTGTAGAAAAGAAAAATGCAACACCCACCATTTTAATCTGTAGGGCCTTTGCTTTAAAAATATATATAATGTTTGGGGGTTCAACATAATTTTCTTGCAAAAAAAAAATGTTTTCATGTAAACAAAAAGTGTCAAAAAGGGCTTTGTCTTCAAGTGGTTAGAAGAGTGGATGTAAGCTTCCTAATGTTGTGTATAAAATGCCAGAACAGTTCAAAACCTCCCAAATGACCCCATTTTGGAAAGTAGACACCCCAAGCTATATACTGAGAGGCATGTCGAGTCCATGGAATATTTTATATGTTGACACAAGTTGCGTAAAAACGACAATTTTTTTTTTTTTTGCACAAAGTTGTCACTAAATGATATATTGCTCAAACATGCCATGGGCATATGTGGAATTACACCCCAAAATACATTCTGTTGCTTCTCCTGAGTACGGGGATACCACATGTGTGAGACTTTTTGGGAGCCTAGCCACGTACGGGACCCCAAAAACCAATCACCGCCTTCAGGCTTTCTAAGGGTGTAAATTTTTGATTTCACTTCTCACTGCCTATCACAGTTTCGGAGGCCATGGAATGCCCAGATAGCACAAACCCCCCCAAATGACCCCATTTTGGAAAGTAGACACCCCAAGCTATTTGCTGAGAGGTATTGTGAGTATTTTGCAGATCTCGCTTTTTGTCACAAAGTTTTGAAAATTGAAAATATATATATATATATATATATATATATATATATATATATATATATATTTACTTTCTTCAATTTCAAAAACAAATGAGAGCTGTAAAATACTCGCCATTCCTCTCAGCAAATAGCTTGGGGTGTCTATATTCCAAAATGGGGTCATTTGGGGGGGTTTTGTGCGATTTTGGCATTTTATGGCCTTCGAAACTGTGATAGGTAGTGAGGAGTGAAATCAAAAATTTGTGCCTAGAAATCCTGAAGGCGGTGCTTGGTTTTCGGGGTCCCGTACGCGGCTAGGCTCCTAAAAAGTCCCACACATGTGGTATCCCCGTACTCAGGAGAAGCAGAAAAATGTATTTTGGGGTGTAATTCCACATATAACCATGGCATGTGTGAGCAATATATCATTTAGTGACAACTTTTTGTAATTTTTTTTTTTTTTTTTTTTTAGTCATTATTCAATCACTTGGGACAAAAAAAAAAATTCAATGGGCTCAACATGCCTCTCAGCAATTTCCTTGGGGTGTCTACTTTCCAAAATGGGGTCATTTGGGGGGGTTTTGTACTGCCCTGTCATTTTAGCACCTCAAGAAATGAGATAGGCAGTCATAAATTTAAAGCTGTGTAAATTTCAGAAAATGTACCCTAGTTTGTAAACTCTATAACTTTTGCGCAAACCAATAAATATACGCTTATTGACATTTTTTTTACTAAAAACATGTGGCTGAATACATTTTGGCCTAAATGTATGACTACAATTGAGTTTATTCGATTTTTCTTATAACAAAAAGTAGAAAATATCATTTTTTTTCAAAATTTTCGGTCTTTTTCCGTTTATATCGCAAAAAATAAAAATCGCAGAGGCAATCAAATACCATTAAAAGAAAGCTCTATTTGTGGGAAGAAAAGGACGCAAATTTCGTTTGGGTACAACATTGCATGTCTGCACAATTTACAGTTAAAGCAGCGCAGTGCAAAATTCTGAATTCACCTCTGGTCCTTTAGCTACCAAATGGTCCGGGGCTTAAGTGGTTAAACGTAAAAGTTTGTCTTCATTCCACGAGCGGGCACAATTTTGAAGCGTGACATGTTGGGTAATTTACTCGGCGTAACATCATCTTTCTCAATATAAAAAAAATATTGGGCTAACTTTACTGTTGTCTTATTTTTTATTTTAAAAAAAAGTTAACTTTTTCCAAAAAAAGTGCTCTTGTAAGACCGCTGCTTGAATATGGTGTGACAAAAAGTATTGCAACCGCCATTTTATTCGCTAGGATGTTAGAAAAAAATATATAATGTTTGAGGGTTCTAAGTAATTTTCTAGCAAAAAAAATAATTTTAACTTGTAAACAAGAAGTTTGAAAAATAGGCCCAGTCTTATGCCGCGTACACACGATCATTTTTGCCGTCGGGAAAAATGAAATTTTTTCCTTTGGACGAGAAAAACGATCGTCTGTGGGCTTTTTGCCGTTTTTCCCGATGGGAAAAACGGCATTAATCACGATGAGAAAAATTAGAACATGTTCTAATTTTTCTCGTCGTTTTTCCTGACATTTCTTCTGCGGCAGTGTTTCCCATAGGGAAACACTGCCGCGGAGCCCATAGACGATCGTTTTTCTCGTCATTTTAAAAAATGACGAGAAAAATGACCGTGTGTGGGGAACAAGCTGTTCCCTCGTTTAAAATGTCATTATTCACGGCGGTTTTTAAACCGCCGTGAATAATGATCGTGTGTACGCGGCATAAAAGTGGTTAAAGCAAAGTGTTTGTGTACGACTTCCACCATAAAGATAGATTCACACCACTTTTGACTGAGAATAATACCGCACTCACCAGCTCCGAAGCTGCCAATGTAGCAAGTAGTGCTCCATCCATCTGGAATCTCCTGGCAGTAGTAGTACACACCATTAGAGGGAACCGAGTCGCCCCACGCTGCCACTATATGGGAGAAAAACACTCACCGCATGGAACCAAACACCAGGGGGCCGTATATAGTGTAGTTTTTAATAAAGTGGGAGTAAACTCCCATGCATGATTTTTACCTATAGATAACACTATAATAAGGCTTACCTTTAATTACTGTAAACATCTCCTAAACATGCACTGTTCAGGAGATATTTACTTTAGATGCAGCCGGTGACGTCACCGGCGCATCCGCTCCAAAGGAACGGCATACCCGTACTGTTCCTTCAAAGTCCTGTGCCGTAAATGGATGCACGGAAGTGATGTCATCGCGGCTCCGGCCACTCACACAGCAGATTTAGCGAACCCGGAAGGAAGACCGGGTGAAGATGGAAGCGCCTTCAGCGGTGACAGCGTGCTGCTGGAGGACTTTGTCCTAAGGTAAGTTTCACATAAGGTGCTAGTATGCGATACATACAAGCACATTATGACATTGCCTTGCAGGTTTAAAAATAAATAAAAGCCAGCGGTTTACTACCACCTAAAAGTTGCTTTAAAAGCACCTAGGATTCATAAAAATTGCATTCAGATGCCAAACAATAAAACCACGTACCAGTACACTTACTAAAATGATGCCAGTTCCGAGACCGGAAGTGGCGGCATGACGTCAGCATGTAGCTCCATCTTTACCACTATCTGGGGCACTATTAGGCCTCATGCACACTAGATGTTTACTCCCTGATTTGATTACATTTTACCACGCAGGCAATGAAGAGAAGTTTTCAATGGAAACAGACAGGAATACAAATCTTTTTTTCTAGTAGAGTGGAGGAAGACTAGAACCCATTTCAGATTTTTATTTTTGGCTGCATCCTGGTTTTTGTTTACCCTCAGTTCCTGTCTGGTAAAACGTTGTCAACAGGACAGGAAGTGAAGATAAATCTTTGCAATGGAGCCCCAGGCAGAACAAGAGTTCTAATCCTTCCACACTGTATTCAACACTAGAAAGACAGTTTTAGACTTGACATATACTATATAAGTGTAGCGCCCCTTCACTTTTCAGGGGTGCTATGTGCCTAAATTTAGGGGTTGGTCTGAGTTAGTAGCCAGGCTCAGACCGCTTTTATTGTCAGGTATTTGCTTCTGCCTATGTGATGCTGCCTGTGCATAGTTCCCTGTGGCCTGTAGGTGGCACTGCCATATCAGGTCAGGGTTGAACCGTGGGTGACATTGCTATGCCTTGGGGTGTCCTCTCTCGGCGGCGGTACAGTGGGCGTGGTTAACCTGCTGTGCATGCCGGGAGAGGGTACTTAAGGGGCAGACACCATTGTTAACCACTTCCCTACCCAGCCATAGACAAATGACGTCCACAGATGGGATCTTCCATCCTGGGTGGACGTCATATGACGTCCTCGGTTTTGTAGGGGATATCTGAATGATGCCTGCAGCTAGAGGCATCATTCAGATATCCTTTTGAAGTGCCGGCGATTCTGTGCACCATAAGAATGATCATAGCGGCGGTTCCGCCGCTTGATCGTTCTTATAGGCGGCGGGAGGGGACACCCCCCCCTCCCGCCGCCATCCGGTGCTTCTCTGGGCTCTCCCGTGCGATCGGGGACCCGGAGCGAATCTTCCGGTGCCGTTGGTGGGTCACGTGATGAGCATAGAGATGACTGGTGACCAGATGGTCACCAGTCATCTCTATGATCGTTGGAGGCCCGGGCGCGATGTGATGACGTCACGCCCGGGTCTCAAATGTAAACAAAGCCGCCATTGCGGCTGTAAGTATGAAATCAGTGGAAAAAAATTCACTGATCTCATGCTTTCCAGCCTGGAGGAAAGATGTGGGGTCTTATTGACCCCGCATCTCTCAATAAAGAGAACCTGTCACAAACATTCCTATTACAAGGGATGTTTACATTCCTTGTAATAGGAATAAAAGTGATCAAAAAAAAAAAAAAAAGTAAAATCATTGTAAAAAAATAAATAAATAAGTAAAAAAATAAATAAATATATATAAAAAAAATTAAAATGCCCCTGTCCCCGGTAGCTCGCGATCAGAAGCGAATGCACACGTAAGTTGCCCACATATGTAAACGCCGTTCAAACCATGCATGTGAGGTATCGCCGCGTGCGTTAGAGCGCGTGCAACAATTCTAGAACTAGACCTCCTCTGTAATTCTAACCTGGTAACCTGTAAAGAAAATTAAAGCGTCGCCTATGGAGATTTTTAAGTACCGAAGTTTGGCGCCATTCCATGAGTGTGCGCAATTTTAAAGCGTGACATGTTAGGTATCTATTTACTCGGCGTAACATTATCTTTCATATTTTCCCAAAAAATTGGGCTAACTTTACTGTTTTGTTATTTTTTAATTCATGAAACCATTTTTTTTTTAAAAAGGCGTTTGAAAAATTATTGCGCAAATATTGTGCAAGAAAAAATGTTGCAATGACCGTCATTTTATTCCCTAGGGTGTCTGCTAAAAAAACATGTATAATGTTTGGGGGTTCTGAGTAATTTTCTAGCAAAAGAGTGATGATTTGTACATGTAGGAGAGAAGTGCCAAAATAGGCCCGGTATTGAATAGGTACAAAAAGCCCTGTATTGAAGTGGTTAAGGAGTCGCAGAGGAGTCGCGGAGAGGAGTAGGAGCAGGAGTGAGACACATACCCCACCTTCAGTGGCCCTCATGGCCAGGGGTACGTGTGGGTGTGATCAGACCCAGGCACCTTTAGCCTGGGGCTGCAGCTCTACTAGTAGGCCCAGCACCTTTAGCTAGGGCCTACCCCCGAAAGAAGAGTCCCAGGGTGCCCAGGTGAGGGTACCCGCTCTGACCGAAGGGAAGCCAGGGGAGGATCGGTCCCATTAAGGAGATGAGTGATGGAAGATCGCTGTCTCGGGAGAGGCCTGGTGACCTGTCAGAGGGAAGGATTCTTCACTCCGCAAAGCTAACCTTGTAGAGTGCCCATTGGCATTGTTCTGTTCTCCAAATTCTACAGAGGTTAAAGGATTTCCTGAACCTGTCCCTGGAGGAGATAGGGTGGTAGAACTGTTCGAGCATCACTCCGGCTGCTAGGACTGTGAGAGAGGACTATCCGGGTGAGCTAAACCCACTCGGGATCGAGTGGTGACAAAGTTACTAGCTTTGCTTGGACCTAATCCCTAAAACCTATTCTTTCTCTCATCAATCTTTCCTGTCTACTACGCAGCAATAGAAAAAATAAACTCTCTGTTGGAGTTAAAGTGTTTCTGGACATTGGCCTTCTTGGGGGGGGGGGGGGGGAGAAATAGAGACTTGTCCCCATACAATGGAGACAAGAACCAGTGGAGGAAGGTAACTCGCTGCAGGACCCAAAATTTGTGAACACCGCTTAACCTCTTCAAACAGGAGGGTATGGGCATATAGCACGGTGTGCCTTAACTTGCGAGTGAGCCAGGCAGGAAAAAGGTCCGTGTGCTACATAAGGTAGGGTGACCAGACGCCCCCTGTTTCAGGGGAACGTCCCCAATTTTAGGGGGTTGCCCCTGGGAAAAAAGTGTCCCTTAGGACACTTCATGATGCAGTCTGAAAAATATGAATGGGCAGTAAAATTGAGGTCGCAGTGTGCAGTAATCTTAAAGAGTATATATACTGTATATATATATATATATATATATATATATATATATATATACACATAATATATATACGGATATCTGCTCTTTGTTATAAATAGCAGCACTACTGAAAACTCACTATCTAAAAAGCCTTTGTAGTATACTGGTAATAATTTTCAAACGTCAAAATCAATGCACATTGCACAAGTCAGGAATATACTCTAAATCTGTGTCTAGTTTATGGAGTCAAATTTGAATTTTTTTTTCATTCTGCTATTTCTTAAAGATTTTCCTTTTTCTTGTTTTTCCTATTGACATCTTGTGCATTGCAGGTATAAGAGAAATTTATTAGTGTGGCGTAATTAGAGCTGGGATTTTTTCATGAGTAGATTGGTTGGGACAGAGTTCCTAGACCAGGCAATCCAGGTGTAAAGCTGGTCATACACAGAGCAAATTTTAAATGGTTCATGATTAATCAGCCAAAATTTACTTTGGCATCTGCTTACCTTATCCTTTGATTGAAACATTTAGCGAGCCGGGTGGAAAATTGTTGGCCAAACAGTGCCTTCATCCAAGCAGATGCAGTCAATGTTTGGGTATGTCAGAATAGAATAGTGTCAGGAGGACATTTATCCATCAGTGCTATTTAGCATGGATGGAGGAATCTGTTGATTTTTTTTTAATTCAGCCCGTGAACTGAATGACAAAAATCAATGTATGTATGGCCAGCTTAAAGCGGAGTTCCACCCAAAAGGGGAACTTTCGCTCATCTGATTCCTCCCCCCCTCCGGTGCCACATTTGTGTTGACAGGTATCCTGTCCCCACCTCCGGGAGACCGGGCCACGGCGATCTACGTCAGCAGCTCGGTCCTCCTCCCTCCTCTTCTGCCGGCCAGTGAAAGAGCGCAGCGAAAGGCTACACTGCCAGGTTCCCTTAGTAGCAATGGCTGCGGCAGCACGCAACCAGCCGATCCGAAGATCGCCTGCGGTGCCATTATCGCTGGACTCCAGGACAGGTAAGTGTCCTAATGTTAAAAGTCAGCAGCTACAGTAGGTGTAGCTGTTGACTTTGAATTTCTAAAGGGGCGGGCGGACCTCCTCTTTAAGTGCCACCATAAGGGGGTATTTTGAGCCACGGTTTCTGATAGGATGCTGTATGCAAAGCCGACCTATACAGCACGGATGGACAAATCTCCTGTTTTGGCTATTAAAAATAACCAAACCGGCTGCATTTGAATGGATACAGCCGAAGTTCAGCTGACAATTTTCTACTTGGTTCCTTCAATTTTTCAATCAAAGGGTGGGAGGGCTGCCGCCCGCTGAACAATTTTTTGGCCAGTTCATTGAGAACCGGATGAAATTCATATGGTGTAAGGCCAGCTTTACGATGGAGGATAAGGTACAACTGTGCTGCTGTACAGAGAATAGTGTGCAGTCTGGAGCCTAGAGTTTTTTTTAAAATTAAAACGCAGCTAAAAAAATCCTGTTTGTATGAGGCCTAGTGATAACCACTGACATAGGTTGAACAAAATTAAAACGATTGAGAATCTATATGTATAGGACAAATCTGTGCAGATTAGACATGTGCAATTCGTTTAGTTACAAATTCGTTATCCGTCAAAATTCGTTATATTCGTTGATTCGTAAACATACGAATGAACGAACGGTTCGATAACATTACAAACGAACAACGAATAATCTAAACGAACGAATATGGAAAACAAATAAAATACGAATTTAGTAAATTTGAAACAAACAAAAAACAAAAAAGTGAAAAACGAAAACATAAAAACAACGAAAACACAGAAAAAAGATAAAAAATAACGAAAATAAAAATGAACGAAAACGAGATATTACGAATATTCGAAAAACAAAACAACGAATAACGAACAAAGATCCATATTAACGAATATCAAAATGAACGGAAAAAAAATTACGAATCTTCGGAAAACGGAAATGAAAACAACGACAATTCGTAAAAACTTAAATTCTATTTCGTTAGTTCTGAATTAGTTCTGGACTTTGGCCAATGGCCAATAAGCTTGTCCCTTCCCCTGAAGAGGTCGTCTCTTCCCCCAATGAGCTTGTTTCTTATAGACATGTGCTATAATGTGTGTGTATGTGTGTTTTTCTGTGTTAGACTGCAGTGCATTCCATCCAGAGTCCAGATAGGGTGTGGTTGGGTAGGTTGCACTGTTCTGTTGGATTTTGTGAGTAAATGTTTTACTTGGGAGAGAGAAATTCTTTGTTTCTTAAGGATATTAGATTGAGATTCTAGAGTCTACATTCTAATTTATAATTTTATTTATGTAATATCTCTGACATATTGTATTTTTCTTCTTTGTCAGACTACATTCTAGACAGGGTGTGGGTGGTGTTTGATTTGTGAGTCATTCAAAGAGATTGATATAGAAATTATGAATTTCTTACTATTTCTATTACTCCTAGGATTTTCTAAAGTTAGTTTTTTTCCCTTTTCTGGGACTGTGTTTTATTATATTGCTGTCTGTCTGCCCCTACCTATTTTTTTTTTTGTGTTAGCCAGTGCCACTACTAGGCCAGCCCAGGCAGCATATACTACGTATTCATGGTAGGAGAAGTAGATTAGTATATATTTTTTTTTGCATGGACCGGTAAAATAAGAATACTCCAGTCCTCAATCCCTCCACTCTCAGTCACACCAACACCAACTCTCATACCAACACACTCACTAACACCAACATTCTCACTTACAAGACTCACACGTCCATTCTCACTCCTAGACATTCTAATTGCAATAAAACCACCAAACCACACAAAAACAACTACAAAAACCACAATATCACTCTCTGCACTGCTCTCTGCTCCTCCCTCACCACACCACTTACACCCTCTCAAAATGGCGTACAGGGGCAGAGGCTATAGCCGCTTGTTTAAAACGAAACTAAAATACGAGATTGCGAATGGCCGCGATGTATTTACGGGAGTACGAATGCATTCGAAGCACGTGGACGTATTTTAGTTTCATTTTCAACACGCGGCTATAGCCGCGTGTTGAAAATAAAAATAACTAGTAACGCGAGATTGCGAATGACCGCGCCGAGATGTATTTACGAAAGTATAAAAAAATTACGAATCCATTCGAAGCACGGTAGTAGACACGAATCAAGGAAAACAAAACAATGTTACGAATCAACAGAAACGGCAGAGTAGTGTACAGAAAAACAAAAATTATTATCTAACAAAATTACGAATTACGAATCGTTCAGTATCAACGAAAATCAAACTGTTACGAAAGTACGAAAATAACTTAAACAGAAATACGAATCATTCAATATCAACAAAATTACGAATTTCAAATCAACGAAAATAACTTAGACAGAACTACGAATCATTCAGTATCAACGAAAATTAAACTGTTACGAACATACGAACGAGTCCGAATAGGAAAACTCGCGTCTTACGAAATTACGAATCTTTACGAACCTACGGAACGAGACGAAACGAAACAATAGGAAACTAATTTTTTGGTTGTGCACATGTCTAGTGCAGATACTGTAATGCCAACTAATCAAAGGGGAAAGGTGGTTTGGTTGTCTTCCTGTAAGATAAGACCAGTGCTGGCTGTGTCTGTGCAATGACTGTACATTGCATAACTGCTTTCTCAACATGGTGCCGATATGTTGTGTTCATCCAATACCAGCTCTCCTTCCAATCTGCCACCATCGTCTGTCCATCTCCTGGTCCCTTTCTGTCTGGTTCATCTGTTCCTGAGACCCCTGATCTTGCTTTGATCTTAAATATTTAACCTGCTGCTGGGAAATATACATCATGTCACCAGCATGTTTCCCTCGTGTAGTGATTAGTTACAGTTCAGTAACCCCACAAATAACTGCAATCACACTATTTATTTCTACAATGGTAACAAATCCAGTACTATACAGATTTGGAGAAACTAGTGTTAGCAATCCAGATACAAGTAAAACCAAACAAGGTGCTCACAGCATGGAACAGAGGTATGGAAAATAGGGTACATATACAGTGTGCCAAAATTTCACTTTTCCAGCATGCAGGCATCCAAATCTTAAACATAGTTGGTAATTCATGATAAGGTCCAGATTTGACAAATGATGGGTGCTAAACACTAATATTGTGTAGAAATAGCAGACATAAATTTACAAGAACCATATACAATAAAATGATCAATGAGATTACAACCATGTTTTCCATCCTTGCCACACAATATCTAAGCTGCTTGCTTCCACTACTATTATTATATTTTTTAAATGATATATTAGATAATCCAGAGAAGGCCTAAAAAATATTACTTGTCTGGTCAACAGACTGATATTGCATAGATGCCAACTGTTCAGGATTTGCTGGAACAGTCCCGCATCTATGTACTCAGTCCTGATAATGCTATGTCCTAGGCTGCATCCCGAGATCACAGCATTGCCATTTTTTTAGTTATTGAACAGCAATTCAAGAAAGTGAATCACTAAGGGGATCACTGGCACAAATGGGCAATTCTTGCATAATTAGGGGCAGGACCAGCCAGAAAACAAGCATGATCTGGGTGAGACCACCCAAACAGTGGGCATGATCTTGGCAGGGCTGCTAGAAAAGAGCAATATGTGTGGCCCATAAGCGGGGTTTACAGTGTACCAGGTGCTGGGTGACGAAGATTTTGGCAAGCATGATTGTGACATCTTTAGGGATTCTAAGCCTGCATTGACGCCAGAAGAGTGTAAGCATATTCCTGGTGATTTTGAAATGTTTTTTTTTTTTAGGTGTTATACAGACATTTTTGAATTTGTATCAAGCTTCGGGCATATGTTTTTGTGGACTGAGCAATTATGCACACAAAAATTTGCAAAAACACGCATTAATAGGTGCTCCCTTTTAAGTCTATGAAGCCAAAAACACCTGAAGCTGCTCAAAAAAAGCTCAAAAGCTTGTACATGCAAACTGGGACAATTAAGACTAGGATTCTGCATGTTGAGTGTAATCAGGCTGAGGGAAACAAAATGAAAAAAGCTCAAATGTGAGGTTTCAGAATTGGAAATACAGGTTGCAGGGTGTTTGAAACGCACACGGCCAGGGTTGGATCTCTCCATCACTGTCTCGCCTGCGGGCTCATAATCTCCCCCCCCCACCCCCCAACTAAGAGGCAGTCTTTGAAAAGGTGTTGATACTTTTCCTCACTTGGCTTAGTATAACGTAACAGTGTGCACATTTTATTTTTTTAGGAGATTACATTATTTCTAGAAAATTATCAGAAAAAAAGTTGCTGTCACCTACAGTATAGCTAGAGGTCAGCCTCTACACTTGACATACTGTAGTTGAATCGTTTTTAGTTCATTCCTTAAAGTGTTTGTCAAGCCAAAACAATTTTTCCAGTTTCAGATAGAGTGGGGAAGGATTAGAACTCTTGTTCCGTTTTCACTGCTATCCAGGGATCAGTTTACAAGATTTAAGCCTCGTACACACGGGCGAGAATCCCGTCAAAAAAAACTTCGGGTTTCTCGACAGGATTCCTGGCAAGCTTGTCTTGCCAAGCTCTGTGTACACACGCACATTCAAAAGAACCGCCGTTCTTTTGAATGGCAAGAACGCGGTGACGTCATCGACTACGACGTGCATGCGCTCGTCACATTCGATGCCGTCGCCGCCATCTTGCTACAACCTACACTACCCTTGTAAGCTACCGCGCATGCGTCAAAGTCTCATCGAGCATGCGTGGGCTTACCTGGGACAGGTAAGCATACACACTCACGGTTTTCTCATCGGGAAACAGGCCGACGAGAATCCCGATGAGAAAATAGAGAGCAGGTTCTATATTTTTCTCGTCGAGATTCCCGGCAGTTTTCTCGACAAGAAACCATACACACGGCCGGTTTTCTCTGCAAAAAGCTCTCCCAGCAGTTTTCTTACAGAGAAAACCGGTCGTGTGTTCGAGGCTTGACCCTCACTTCCTGTCCCACGACAATGACAGGAAGCAAGGGAAAATCTGCAAAAGGGACCTAAAGAAAAGCAGTTCTATTTCTGTGTTACTGTTGGAGAGTGTTCTAATTTTTCTCCTCTCTATCCAAACATTCATTTGACTATACATACAGTTTAAGGTGATATATTTTTGCAGGAAATGTTGGCATAGTTTTCACATTTGCTGACACAATTCAATTACTTACCATAGCTCGCTAACCATAAACAGATATATTAAATCAACTGATACTTATGAGTTTAAGCGTTGATTGTCAAGGCGTCTTTATGCTAGAGGGCAATAATAAGCACACATTATGAAATAGGAAGATGTTTAAACATTTTTGGATCCCTATCCAATTTTAGGGTTACTTTTTGTGGCTTAAAAAGTTTTACCTGTAAACACCCGTAGGGTTCTATTCTCTTTACTCTACTGTATATATCATGGACCTTTCAGGGACCTGTTGGGGCCCGTCAGCCTATAGAACACTGCCCGTTAGATTTGGATCCAGTGTTCCACCAACAATCCATCTTTTGTGGAGAAGAGAGGAGGATCAGAAGTATCACTTGTGTGCAACTGTCAGCATAAGAAAAGGATCTCAGTGGATTTTGGTACTTGTGCAGGTTATACAAAGAACATTTGGCCATAGATAGGCAGTTATCTTCTTGAGAATGAGGACCACAGTGTTATCTGCCTAAAGCTGATCATACATGTGGCAATTTTATTGTACAATGTTCTTCTATGAAGCACTAAGGACTGTCTTGACTCACTGGATACAAATTTGAATAACTGTTTAGGTAGACCCTCACATAGCAGAGCTTTGGTAGATCTAAAGGAAATTGTACCAAGTTGTGGCAAAGCAGCTTGTATGACTGAGCTGCAGGTAAGTAAGGCAAAAAGGTAAGCACAAGAAGCTGTTTACATTATCCATATTCATATGGCATATTTTTCACAAGCGTCCACCATTAATGTGCACACTATCCTTATAAAGAAGGGGGCTTAACGTGAAACTTCACTCAAAATGTCAAGCTTTGAAAAAATTTCCCCCTCTCCCCAGCCAGGCTGTAACTGGGTTGCAGGTTTTTTTGAGGGGAGGTGAGTTTTGTCAGTACCTGTCCTCACATACTCAATCCTTGCTCTCCCCTCCACGGTCTACTGGGACACATCACAGGTCTCCAGTACCACGCAATCTTCGAGAGCTATCTGGGATTCATCAAGACGTTAAAGTCGGCTTCCAAATCCAAGATGGCAGCATCGGGGACTTGTAAGTATCTGGCTTTAAAAAGTCAGCAGCTGATAGCTACAAAAATCCAAAAAAAAAACTGCCTAAATTTCCAATTTTATATTATATTATACTATATTATATTATATTATTATAATATGATACATAGACTCTACCACAATGATCAGGACTTGGCTGATGTGTCTCAATTCCCCCTTACTAGAAGTTGCCACAAAAGACTTAAGACACAAGGAGCCTTTAAATCTTAAATCTCCTGCTTAAAAACGAACCCAACGTGCTACGTCACTAGGCCCCACCCACCAACTTGATGTGATTCACAGTCATAGGCTTTATAAATGTTCATACTTTCTAATTGTAGGTCCCCCAACTCGTTTGTTACCTTGGGGTCTTATTGTTTTTCACAAAGTGTGTTTTGTTCCATATGACTGTCTCTCGATGCCAGTATTTATAGATCTACAACATAGTGTGGGCAAATCCTCTTGATGATCTGCTGGTGTCCCTCCATCTTGGCAGTAGACGATTGCACACAGATGGCACAAATGAATTTATTACAGCATTTGGATCTTTCCATAAAAATAATCACTAGTTGTACTGTAATTTTATGATTGAACAATTATTATTTTTTTATATGAATTATAACTACCCGTATATGTTTATGCAATTGTAGAGATTCACATATGTATGTTCTACTGAAAAAGTGAACCTTTGAGTAACTAAATGCATCTTGATTTCATCCCCTCCCCACCACAGCCCTACATACATAGATTTCTTGGTTTTGATCCAACTAATTGCATTTGTTGATGCAACGTGAAACAGTTTGACAAAATGAGACCATTCCTGATAGGATTGAGGTGGAGGTGCTGATAGTTGTACTGGAATTGCACTGAAAGTACACTTGGAAGTGCAGTGGCTGTAGATCCGAGGGGGACATGCAGGGAAAAAAAAACAGCATTTTAGCTTGCACGTGATTGGATGATAAAATCAGCAGATCTTCCCCTCAGATTTACAGCGACTGCACTTCCAAGTGTACTTTCAGTGCAATTTCAAGTGCACTTTGCACTTGTAGTTTGCGCTTGTAGTGCAAAGTGGATTTGCCTTTAGTAAATAACCCCCAGTATCTCACAAAAGTAAGTACACCCCTCACATTTTTGTAAATATTTTATTATATCTTTTCATGTGACAACACTGAAGAAATGAGACTTTGCTCCAATGTAAAGTAGTGAGTGTACAGCTTGTATAACAGTGTAAATTTGCTGTCCCCTCAAAATAACTTAACACACAGCCATTAATGTCTAAACCGCTGGCAACAAAAGTGAGTACACCCCTAAGTGAAAATGACCAAATTGGGCCCAAAGTGTCAATATTTTGTGTGGCCACCATTATTTTCCAGCACTGCCTTAACCCTCTTGGGTATGGAGTTCACCAGAGCTTCACAGGTTGCCACTGGAGTCCTCTTCCATTCCTCCATGACGACATCACGGACCTGGTGGATGTTAGAGACCTTGCGCTCCTCCACCTTCCATTTGAGGATGCCCCACAGATGCTCCATAGGGTTTAGGTTTGGAGACATACTTGGCCAGTCCATCACCTTTACCCTCAGCTTCTTTAGCAAGGCAGTGGTCATCTTGGAGGTGTTTGGGGTTGTTATCATGTTGGAATACTGCCCTGCGGTCCAGTCTCTGAAGGGAGGGGGGTCATTCTCTGCTTCAGTATGTCACAGTACACATTGGCATTCATGGTTCCCTCAATGAACTGTAGCTCCCCAGTGCCGGCAGCACTCATGCAGCCCCAGATCATGACACTCCCACCACCATGTTTGACTGTAGGCAAGACACACTTGTCTTTGTACTCCTCACCTGGCTGCTGCCACACACGCCTGACACCATCTGAACCAAATAAGTTTATCTTGGTCTCATCAGACCACAGGACATGGTTCTAGTAATCTATGTCCTTAGTCTGCTTGTCTTAAAAAAAACTGTTTGCGGGCTTTCTTGTGCATCATCTTTAGAAGAGGCTTCCTTCTGGGACGACAGCCATGCAGACCAATTTGATGCAGTGTGTGGCATATGGTCTGAGCACTGACAAGCTGACCCCCCCCCCCCCCACCCCTTCAACCTCTGCAACAATGCTGGCAGCACTTGTCTATTTCCGAAAGACAACCTCTGGATATGACGCTGAGCACGTGCACTCAACTTCTTTGGTCATCCATGGCGAGGTCTGTTCTGAGTGGAACCTGTCCTGTTACACCGCTGTGTATGGTCTTGGCCACCGTTCTGCAGCTCAGTTTCAGAGTCTTGGCAATCTTCTTATAGCCTAGGCCATCTTTATGTAGAGCAACAATTCTTTTTTTCAGATCCTCAGAGAGATCTTTGCCATGAGGTGTCATGTTGAACTTTCAGTGACCAGTATGAGAGAGTGATGCCGCGTACACACGATCAAAAATTCTGACAAGAAAAGTCAGATGTGTGCTTTTTGTCAGAAATTCCGACCGTGTGTAGGCTCCATCTGACTTTTTCTGTCAGAATTTCCACCAACAAAAGATTGAGAACAGGTTCTCTATTTTTCCGATGGAAAAAGTTTCTATCGGAAAATCCGCTCGTCTGTATGCAATTCTGACGCGCAAAAAAACATGCATGCTCAGAATCAAGCAGAAGAGCCGAACTGCCTATTGAACTTCATTGATCTCGGCTCGTCGTACGTCTTGTACGTCACCACGTTCTTGACGGTCGTAATTTCCGACAAGATTTGTGTGACCGTGTGTATGCAACACAAGTTTGAGCCAACATTCCGTCAGAAAAAATCCACGTTTTTCTTGTCAGAATTTCCAATCGTGTGTACGCGGCATAAGAGCGATAACACCAAATTTAACACACCTGCTCCCCATTCACACCTGAGACCTTGTAACACTAACCAGTCACATGACACCGGGGAGGGAAAATGGCTAATTGGGCCCAATTTGGACATTTTCACTTAGGGGTGTACTCACTTTTGTTGCCAGCGGTTTAGACATGAATGGCTGTGTGTTGAGTTATTTTGAGGGGACAGCAAATTTACACTGTTAAGCCCGGTTCACATAGGAGCGACTCGTCAGGCGACTCGGTCGCCTGACGAGTAGCGTCCCGCGCTGTTCAATGGAACCGTTCTAATAGGAGCGACTCGAGTCGCTCCGACTTAGAAAAAGGTTCCTGTAGTTCTTTGGGGGCGACTCGTGGCGACTTGCATTGACTTCTATACAGAAGTCATTTTGCAAATCGCCTCTCAAGTCGTCTTGAGATCGCCTTGCCGAGTCGCCCCCAAAATCGTGCCGCCCCAGTGTGAACGGGGCTTCATACAAGCTGTGCACTCACTACTTTACCTTGTAGCAAAGTGTCATTTCTTTAGTGTTGTCACATAAAAAAGATATAATGAAATTATTTACAAAAATGGTAACGATGTACTCACTTTTGTGAAATACTGTATGTATCGAAGATATGGTACACTCCAAAAGGATAGGGTTTTTTGGAATCCGTATCTATAATCATTGTAAATTATCCAACAGCAATGTCTTGATCTATTTTCGCGTTACTAGGGATTTCCTTATTCATACTGCAACAATCAGAAATCGAGTAAATTACAAACCTCGGCAGAATTTCAGTTTATTTTCATCAGTCATTCCTGGAACACACACTACACAACAACACTGTCCAATCCCGATTGCTCAATATATTGTTTGTGTACAGTCAAGAAGACAGCTGATATGATCTCATGTACTGGTATCAGACACAACACACAGCTGTGGTCTGAGCCACGTCATGTCCTGTGAGATAACATCTCTTTCCTGTTGTCCAGTATGTGATAGGTTGTAGGCCTAAAGGGATTATACAGAAAGTACTGATACTATCTGAGAGCATACAGTGTTATACAAGCTTGCAAAACACCATAACAGCAATAAACAAGTATCCAAGCTCAATGGTGGAATTCTATTTTTAAGACAATGAGATTAATGGAGCGGATGTAGCTATGATGGACAGAGGTTATTAAAGGCATACATAGCATAAAGAAAAAAAAACAAAAGCATTTTTATATTAAAGCTGGCCATAGACTAATAGAAATTTGTTCAAAATTTTCATTTAACCATTTCAACCCCGGGTTTTTTTTTACCACCTCAATACCGGGCCTATTCTGGCAATTCTCTCCTACATGTACAAATCATCATTCTTTTGCTAGAAAATTACTCAGAACCCCCAAATATTATATATATGTTTTTTTTTTTAGCAGACACCCTAGGGAATAAAATGACGGTCATTGCAACTTTTTTTCTTGCACGGTATTTGCGCAATCATTTTTCAAACGCCTTTTTAAAAAAAAAAAAATGGTTTCATGAATTAAAAAATAACAAAACAGTAAAGTTAGCCCAATTTTTTTATAAAATATGAAAGATGATGTTAAGCCGAGTAAATGGATACCTAACATGTCACGCTTTAAAATTGCGAACACTCATGGAATGGCGCCAAACTTTGGTACTTAAAAATCTCCATAGGTGACGCTTTATTTTTTTTTACAGGTTACCAGGTTAGAGTTACAGAGGAGGTCTAGTGCTAGAATTGTTGCACACGCTCTAACGCACGCGGCGATACCTCACATATGTGGTTTGAACAGCGTTTACGTATGTGGGTGTGACTTACGTGTGCGTTCGCTTCTGATTGCGAGCTACCGGGGACAGGGGCATTTTACTTTTTTTTTTTTTATTATTTTTTTTTTTTTTTACTTCATTTTTTTTATTTTTACACTTTTTAAATAATTTTTTTTTGATCACTTTTATTCCTATTACAAGGAATGTAAACATCACTTGTAATAGGAATGGTGTGTGACAGGTCCTCTTTATGGAGAGATGCGGGGTCAATAAGACCCCACATCTCTCCTCCAGGCTGGAAAGCATGAGATCGTGAAAAAAATGTCACCGATCTCATGCTTGCTAGCCGCAGTGGTGGCTTTGTTTACTTCTGAGAACGCGGGCGTGACGTCATCACATCACGCCCAGGTCTCCGACAATCATAGAGATGACTGGTGACCATCTGGTCACCAGTCATCTCTATGTTTCCTATCCGGCGCCGGACGATTCATTCTCCGGGCCCCCGATGGCACGGGAGAGCCCGGAGAAGCACCGGATGGCGGCGGGAGGGGGGATGTCCCCTCCCGCCGCCTATAAGAACGATAAAGCGGCGGAACGCCGCTATGATTGTTCTTATGGTGCGCAGAATTGCCGGCAGAAGATAAGGATATCTGAATGATGCCTCTAGCTGCAGGCATCATTCAGATATCCCCCCACAAAGCCCAGGACATCATATGACGTCCACCCAGGATGGGAGATCCCATCTGTGGACGTCATTTGACTATGGGCGGTAGGGAAGTGGTTAAGGCCTCTTGCACACTGCAGCTTGAAAAAGCTCAGTACAGCTTTTCTTTTTTTTGCTTGAAAATTGTTAAAAACATTTTTTTTGCTAGAAAATTACTTAGAACCCCCAAACATTATAAAAAAAATTCTAACACTCTAGAGAATAAAATGGCGGTTATTGCAATACTTTATGTCATACCGTATTTGCGCAGCGGTCTTACAAGTGCACTTTCTTTGGAAAAAATACACTTTTTTTTAAATTAAAAAATAAGACCACAGTAAAGTTAGCCCAATTTTTTTTTATATTGTGAAAAATAATGTTACGCCGAGTAAATTGATACCCAACATGTCACGCTTCAAAATTGCGCCCGCTCGTGGAATGGCGACAAACTTTTACCCTTAAAAATCTCCATAGGCGACATTTAAAAAATTCTACAGGTTGCATGCTTTGAGTTACAGAGGAGGTCTAGGGCTAGAATTATTGCTCTCACTCTACCGATCACGGCGATACCTCACATGTGTGGATTAAACACCGTTTTAATATGCGGGCGCTGCTCACGTATGTGTTCGCTTCTGCATGCAAGCTTGTCGGGACAGGGCTCGTTTACATTTTTTTTTTTCTTATTTATTTTACCTTTTATTTAAATTTTTTACACTGTTCTTTTAAAAAAAAATTGTGTCACTTTTATTCCTATTACAAGGAATGTAAACATCCCTTGTAATAGAAAAAAGCATGACACCTCAGATCTCATATTTGGACTAAAATGCAATAAAAAAAATGTTGTCATTTGAAAAAAAAAAATGGCCCTTTAAGAGCTATGTGTGGAAGTGACGTTTTGATGTCGCTCCCGCCCTGCTATGGTATGGAGACGGGTGGGGGCCATCTTCCCCTCACTCGTATCCATACCAAGCAGGAGAGAGGACCCTCTCTCGCCGCCGATAATGGTGATCTCGCGGCGAATCCGCCACAGAGACAACCATTATTGGAAACCGGACCGCTCACTGAAGAGATGAATACCTGGGTTATGGCAGCTGGCTGCTGCCATAACAGAGATATCCCTCTTCACAGTGCTGATGTATATATACAGTTGGCGCGGAAGTGGTTAAATACAGACTTTTATTTGTAATGAGCCTATACACACAGTCGCGTAAACAAGCACCACGCATTCTTCAGTAAAAAAACAATAGAAAAATCTGCATTTTTGATCAGTAATTTACGCCTTATTCGCCCAAATGCTCCTTTGCATATTGTACAAAACAAGAAAGCGACAAAAAAGGTTGCACGCGAATGCACGGAAAAATGTGCAAACGCATATACGCAAAAATGCTCGCAAAAAAACACGCCTCAAATTACATCTGAAAAAGTAGGGTGCTCAAACAGGAGCATCATGTGCAAAAGGCCTTAAGAACATTCATTTGTTTTTTTTTAATTGTAAGTGGGGTCAAATTGACCTTTGTTTTCAGCTGCAGTAACAAATGAACACATTTCCAACAGAGAATGTGATTTTCGTTCGGAAAAGTCTATTCATTCCAAAATTTAAAACTGTGGTTGTAAAGGCTGAAGGTTTTTTACTTTCATGCATTCTATGCATGAAGGTAAAAAATACTGGATACAGCTCCCCCAACAGCCCCCCCCCCAAATACTCCCCTGAGCCCCCTGCTGTGATTCACAGCCAGTGAGTCAATGAGGAGAGAGCAGGGTCTTATGGATGCATAGAGCAGAGCTTGGGAGCGAGCATGCACCAGTGCCCCCATAGCAAGCGGCTTGCTATTGGGGGCACTGGTCAAGGGGGAGGAGCCAGGAGCGCTTGCGGCGGGGGGCGAAAAGAGGAGGATCTGGGCTGCTATGTGCAAAACCACTGCACAGAGAAGGTAAGTATAACATGTTTGGTATTTTTTTTTTGTTTTATTCGTTTTTAAACCAAACATTTAACTCCACTTTAAGGCCTCATACCCACGGACGTTTTTAGAGCTTAAAAACGCCTGTCCATGTTAGTCTATAGCTTCATGCCCACCTAGGCGTTTTTGAGCTGCAAATAGCATAGGCGTTTTTAAGCTGTAAAAAAAAAAACAGGACCAGTGCGTTCCGCGTCGTCGGCGTTAGGCATAACAAAACGCGAAGCGGTAAAAAACACGCAAAAACGCAGCAGCAGTGTTTTTGAGCTCCGGCGTTTTTTTTTCAAAAAAAATACAGTCGAAAAATTTATACAACAACATGGACAGGCGTTTTTAAGCTGTAAAAAACGCTCAAAACGCGGCTGTAAAAACGTCCGTGGGCATGAGGCCTTAAGGAGAAATATGGCCAAAGCTTGTTTGTCTGTACTTCTCCTGTGGGTCACATAAGTGCAGTTAGTTCTGCACGCCTGTGTCCCCTTTTCAGCCATCAGGGAGCTAAAATACGCTGTCGGCTAATGCCACAGATCCAGTCTAGGCTCTGAAAAGATCCCGACCATATGATTGGGATCCGCCCAGAAGCCTGGCCTCTCAGCAAGCCGCTGAGAGCCCGAGCCAGCACCCCCCCCCCCCCTCTACAGCCTGGTGCCCCAGTGAGTGCTGGAGGAGAAGAGTAGAGTGCCGGAGACTGACAGTCACCAGCTCTCTGCAGGCTAAGGACCGGTGTTTGATCACTCAGTTCTTGGTCTTAGAGGCAGCGGGGGACAGCTACAGCTAGAATCAGTTCTGCAGCCATCTAGGTGAGTATCACTTTACCGTTTTTGTGCTTTTTTTTCACTTTTAAAAGCAAACACTTTTTTTAACTGCTTTCAAATAACATTCATGTCATTGAATGTACAGATGAGAAATTTCGTACAAATGTTCCCATGGGATTTAATGGATGGGAGGGTCCTATTGGCTGAAGCAACAAAAGTTCGACAGAAGTTGATCTTTAGACCGCCACACATTGATCAAAATTTGTCCAGGCCCTGCTGACCCTGATGGATTTCTATCCATCTATGGCCACCTTTACTATGTGGTCAGAACAGGCAGGTTTTATATTAGAGTGGCTTCACACTGCCATGCCACAGCGCAGGTGCAGTGCAGTGTACCCGTGGTTTTCATGTGGGTTACCTGCCTGTATTTTCCCATAGATTTTTTATTTGATTGTGCGTTTTTGGTGTGTTTTCTGAAAGAGCACTAAAGGTCCAGCATGCAGCATCTTTAGTGCGCTTTCAGAAAACACACCAAAAACGTGTGCAGCAACCTCCTAGGTGGGTGCTAGGATTAGTGTATTAGAGTTTTGGTTTCTCTGCTTAACAGAGAGGCAGCTAGGTAAATGTATTGCTGTCTGCTTAGAAGAAAGTAGTGATCAGTTAGTGTAGGCTTCTCAGTGTGCTCTGATGCTGCTTATGCTGTCTGAGTGTCCCTGTGCCCAAGCAACCTAGAAAGGTTCTGGTCTGTGGGTGGAGACTAGGCAGATGGGCAGCATTACTATGCATACAGCACTTGCTAATTGTAAGGGTAGGTGCCCCTAGACATGCTGGGTGCTGATATTTATGTTCAAGGAGCACATGGGCTCTTGGTGATTCCTAGCAGAGGATTGCACCAGGCTGGGCGAGAGGAGTTGCCTCCCCCAGGACTCGCTGCGATGTGGCCTCAGTTCAGGTGGGTGACCTGAGGTCCTGAAGTCTGTGTGGCTGACCCCCGTCATGCCATATCTGACAGAGGGAGAGTCTACAGTGCATCTGATCTGGTCTGGTATCACGGAGAAAGAAGGCTACCAGAGGAGCTGCAGGAGCCTTGTGAGTACAGACACCCTAAGGATCCTTAGAGAGTTATACCCTCTTGTGTTCAGCTAAAGGCCCACACAAAGAACACTGGCTAGCATTCTTACAGCGTTGTCCGGAACTGCCCACTACTTTACTACGGGACATTGCTCAGTTCTGCAATCAGTTTCTGCTGCCCTGGAGAAGTCTCTATCTGCCTTCTGCAAGGTCTGCAGTCAAGTTTCACTAGGAAAGGGAGTTGCCGGTTTCACACTGGGGCGGTGGGGGCGGTGGCGGTATAGCGCCGCTATTTTTAGCAGCGATATACCGTCGGGATTGCAGAGGTATTCGGCCGCTAGCGGTGCGGTTCTAACCCCCGCTAGCGGCCGAAAAAGGGTTAATACCACCCGCAAACTGCGGCTACAGCCGCAGTTTGCGGGCGGTATTACCGCGTTATCCCATTCATTTCAATGGGAAGGAGCGGTGTAGGAGCGGTAAACACACATCTCCTCTCACTGCTCCAAAGATGCGGCTAGCAGGACTTTTTTTTAAGTCCTGTTAGCGCACCGCTCCAGTGTGAAAGCCCTCGGGGCTTTCACATTGGAGAGACAGGAGCCGCCGTTTAGGCTCGGTTTGCAGGCGCTATTTTTAGCAAAATAGCGCCTGCAAACCGCCCCAGTGTGAAAGGGGCCTTAAAGTGACACTTGGGCCCCTTTCACACTGGGGCGGTTTGCAGGCGCTATTTTGCTAAAAATAGCGCCTGCAAACCGAGCCTAAACAGCGGCTCCTGTCTCTCCAATGTGAAAGCCCCGAGGGCTTTCACACTGGAGCGGTGCGCTAACAGGACTTAAAAAAAAGTCCTGTTAGCCGCATCTTTGGAGCGGTGAGAGGAGATGTGTGTTTACCGCTCCTACACCGCTCCTTCCCATTGAAATGAATGGGATACCATGGTAATACCACCCGCAAACCGCGGCTGTAGCCGCGGTTTGCGGGTGGTATTAACCCTTTTTCGGCCGCTAGCGGGGGTTAAAACCGTACCGCTTGCGGCCGAATACCTCTGCAATCCCGACGGTATAGCGCCGCTAAAAATAGCGGCGCTATACCGCCCCAGTGTGAAACTGGGCAGGTTCGTATTTTTTTTTTTAAAATAACAAACATGTCATACTTACCTTCACTATGCAGCTTGTTTTGCACAGTGTGGCCCGAACTGCGTTTTCTGGGGTCCCCCGGCGGCTCTCTCGGCTCCTCCCCGCCGCAGATAACCCCCCAAGGGGCTTACCTTGCGGGCACATTCCCGAGTCCTGCATTCGGCGTCCATAGCCGCCGAGTGCAGGACTCGGCCCCGGCACCTGCATCATTGGATTTGATTGACAGCAGCGTGAGTCAATGGCTGTGCTGCTATCATTATATCCAATGAAGAAACGAGAAGCTGGGGCAAAGATCCAGCGCGTTCACGACGCGGGACTTTCCAGGGCTCAGGTAAGTAAAACGGGGGGCTGGGGTGGCCGGTAATCATCAGATGTTTTTTCACCTTAATGCATAGAATGAATTAAGGTGAAAAAGCAGGAACCTTTACAACCCCTTTAAGAGTCTTCGGTGTGAATAGTTGTTTGGAAGTATCCTACTATATACCTTACCCTATCCAAGTTCTCCAATAAAACAAAAAAAAAAACCTCTAGGGTCGTGAGCGCTGTAGGTAATTGAGTACTCCTGTCATTGTGTAAATACCTACTCGTATGAGCAGACAGATACAATTAAAGTCTGCAGAAGTCCTGCATTTCACCCACGATCTGCTGATTGCGGGTGCAATGCTGTTTGAAAAACGTTTTTAATAAAAATGTATAAATGCAAATCTTTCTACCTGCAAATAAAATGCGTATTTATTTTTTTTAATACAGTTTAACTTATCCTTTAACTACTTGACCCCAGGCCAATTCTGACATTTCTCTCCTACATGTAAAATTCTGCATTTTTTTTTTTTGCTAGAAAATTACATAGAACCCCCAAACATTATATATTTCTTTAAGCAGAGACCCTAGAGAATATACCGGTGGGTGTTGCAATTTTTTACGTCACACAGTATTTATGCAGCAATTTTTCAATCTCTATTATTTGGGAAAAGATACACTATAATGAATTTTAATGCACAAAAACACAGTATAATACCCGCATGTTGGTAAAATATAAATGGGGATGTTACACAGAGTAAATAGATATAAAACGTGTCACACTTTAAAATTGCATACACCCGTGGAATGGCAACAAACTACGGTATTTAAAAATTTCCACAGGCAATGCTTTAAAAGCCTCCCTCCATGCTGCCAAACAAGCCTACTTTGTCACCCTCGTCGTCTCTTCTCTACTTTTAACTCTCTATTTTCTCCACCACCATCTCCACCCAGTAACTCGCTCACTGCTCACAAGATTGCCAATCACTTCAAAAATAAGATTGATGCAATTCGTGAGGACATCTTTACTGCACAGACATCTAACCCACGTAACATACCCTGTACAGATCTGCTCTCAACACTATTCTCTTTTGACCTTGCTGCTATCTAAGAGGTCTCTAAAGTTTTCTCAGAAGCCCGCCTTACCCCCTGTCAGGGCTGCCATCAGGGGGGTACAGGCAGTACACCTGTAAGGGGCCCGGAGGTCCCCAGGGGCCCGGATGGCCCCCTCCCTTTTTTTTGTAAGGGACCCAGAGAGGTCCCCAGAGGCCCGAAGGTCCCCAGGGCCCCGGATGGCCACCTCCCTTTTTTTTTTTTGTAAGAGGAGCCCAGAGGTTCCCAGGGCCCCGGATGGCAACCCGCCCTTCTTTTTGTTCTTTTGTGTTCGTCAGCACCCAAAGCCCCCCCAACCTCAACAATTTGCGGCGGAAGCATCCACCCGCTTCTCAATTTCAATTCGTGGCAGCCCCCCCCGCTACTCAATTCGCGGCGGCAGCACCCGCCCCCCCGCCCGGTTCTCCTCTGCTCCAGGGGGCCCATGCCTGAAGCTGTGTGAGGGGCCCCAAAATTCCTGATGGCGGCCCTGCCCCCTGTCCCCTGGTTCCTGGTTCCTCACATCTACTACAGTCACCCTCTTCTTCTATCTTATGCTCCCTCACTCACATCTTCAATCCCTTCCTCTCTACTGGCACCTTCCCCTCCCCTCCAAAACATGCGCTGATCACCCCCATACTTAAAAAGCCCTCATTGGACCCCACCCCATTGACCCCATTGAACAACTTAAGACCTATCTCCTTAAGACCTATCTCCTTGCTCCGGTTTGCGTCAAAACTTTTAGAACGCTTAGTCTACAACCGTCTTAGCTCCTACCTCACTGACAACAACCTTTTGCTTACTCCACTGAAACTGCCCTACTGAAACTCACTAATGATCTACTAACTTCTAAAACCAATGGCCACTACTCCATACTCATACTACTCGCCCCCCCCCATCCATGTGTCCAGCCCCCTGATCTACATGCAGGGCGCTGGACCATAGATTCCAATGGGGGAGGGGGTATTTTTTTAGAAGCACGTGATTAAAGCTAGAGCCTCTAATAGGCTTCAAAAAATAGGCTACGCTCCGAGCCCACCCAGTTGTGTGACGATAGCGAATAAATATTCGCTATCGCCACACTGATCCTCCTCCCAGCCAATCAGGAAGCGGGTCTTGAGACCCATCAACCGATTGGCTGAAAGGATCGATTGGCCAGCCGCCCGTAGGAGCCCGCAACCTGCCCGCCGCCCACCCGCAACCTAGATTAGGAAAGTGCCGGGCTTGATAACCATCCGAGGGGGGGTTCGGGTGACCACCAGCCGCCACTGCTCTCTCTGCAGCCTTTGATACTGTTGACCAACCCCATCTCTTTAAAAAACTCCACTCTCCTGGCCTTCAAGACTCTGCTCTGTCCCGGTTCTCCTCCTACCTATCACAGCGCTTCTTCAGTGTTACCTTTAACTCTGTTTCCTCCCCTCACTTCGAGGTTCTGTCCTCTGACCCCTTCTCTTCTCCATTTACACCTCCTTCCTTGGTCAGTTAATGAACTCCCATGGCTTCCGGTACTACCTCTATGCTGACGACACACAAATCTATCTCTCTACTCCTCACTTTTCTATCAGTCTCCTCTCGCATTACTAACTTACTAACTGACATATCAGCATGGTATGTCACATCACTTCCTTAACCACTTCGCATCCGGGCAATGCTAAAAAGACGTCTGCATTGCGGCGCCGAAGTGCTGACAGGACGTCCATGGACGTCCTCCTGTTCCCCCCCCCCCCCCCCCGCGAGCGCGCATCGGGGAAAATCTGTGTTGGCCGTGTCCCTTGGACACAGCCAATCACAGATCGTGCTGAATGGCCAATCACAGAGGCCATTCAGCACTCGATCTCACTGTCCAATGAGAAATGATCTCAAATGTAAACATATGAGATCATCTCTCATTGCCGGCTTTCTCTCCTCACACAGAGACCGCGTGTGAGGAGGGAGAGAGATCTGTGCTTGCTCTTTGTAAAAAAGTGAGTTAAAAAAACACATTACACACAGTAAAAAACAGCGCCCACAGTCCCTGCCAGTGCCATCTGCCGCCAGTGCCACCTGCCAGTGCCATCTACCGCCAGTGCCATCTGCCGCCAGTGCCACCTGCCAGTGCCATCTGCTGCCAGTGCCATCTGCCGCCAGTGCCACCTGCCAGTGCCATCTGCCACCAGTCCCATCTGCCAGTGCCATCTGCCATCAGTGCCACCTGTCAGTGCCATCTGCCATCAGTGCCACCTGTCAGTGCCATCTGCCATCAGTGCCACCTGCCAGTGCCATCTGCCAGTGCCACCTGCCAGTGCCATCTGCCATCAGTGCCACCTGTCAGTGCCATCTGCCATCAGTGCAACCTGTCAGTGCCATCTCATCAGTGCAACCTGTCAGTGCTATCTCATCAGTGCCACCTGTCAGTGCCACGTCTCTAGTGCCACGTATCAGTGTCACGTATTAGTGCCATCTGTCAGTGTCACGTGTCAGTTCCTTCTGTTATCGCCAACAATGGCTAAAAGAGTATTTTCAGCCGAGGAGGCGTACGAAATTCTTGCGGCCGACGGGAGCAACGGGAGCTCTCCGATTCGGATTCCTCTGCATATTCAGAAGAGTCTGACGTGGACTACGAGCCTGTCCTAAGCAGTGGATCAATGACGGAGGAGACGGAGGAGGAGGAGGAGGAGGAGGAAGAAGAAGAAGAGGAGGAGGGCCCGCCCGCCAGACGAAGGCGTTCTGCTGAGAAGGCAATGCCATCCACCAGCAACGCAGTGCCATCCACCAGCACCGCAGTACCTCTGGAAGCAAGGCCACGTACCAATGGGGTGTCACCTCCATCCCAAAGGGTTAGGTCCCATGCCATCCTTCCCTATTCCCTTCAGTACCCCTTGTGGCTTCCTCCTAATTCAGGAGAAGCCAACATTCCCCCTTTCACTGCCCAGCCAGGAGTCCAGGTGGATACAGAAAACTTTTCCCCGATTGATTTTTTTAATTACATTTTTACTGAGGACATGCTGGCAACAATTGTGGCCCAGTGCAACTTATATGCCCAACACTTCATAACCAGCAACCCAACGTCCTCTTATGCCTGTCCCTACAGTGGAGGAGTTTAGAATTTTTTTGGGCCTCACATTCTGCATGGGACTAAATGGAAAAAATCAGATGCGTTCCTATTGGTCAACCCGCCCCATCTACCACATGCCCATCTTTTCCTCAGTAATGCCCAGGTCCAGATATCTAATGATTATGAGATTCCTACACTACAATGACAATACCCAGTGCCCTCCCTGAAATGACCCAAATTTTGATAAGCTTTATAAAATTCGTCCGCTACTAAATTATTTTTCTGAAACCTTCCCCCAGTTGTTTACCCCAGACCAACATATATGCGTGGATGAGTCCCTTATAACATTTTCTGGCAGGCTGGACATAAAACAATTTATACCCAGCAAAAGGGCCCGCTATGGAGTGAAGCTCTATAAATTGTGCGACCGAGCCACTGGGTATGTGTATGCCTTTATTGTATATGAAGGGAAGGACACCCAACTGCACCCCCCTAATTGCCCAGACTACATTGGAACCAGTGGGAAAGTAGTTTGGGAACTCATAAACCCACTCCTGGAGAAAGGATACCACTTGTATGTGGACCAATTTTTTTACAAGTTTGCCCCTGTTCCGAAACCTACACAGAATGAAGACTCCAGCATGTGGCACCGTACGGACAAACCGGAAGGGCTTTCCTCAAAGCCTGGTCACCAAAAATTGAGAAGAGGGGAGACGGCGAGTTTACGTAATGAGGAAATTTTGGCTGTGAAGTGGAGGGACAGAAGGGATGTGTACGTACTTTCTTCCATCCACAACAATGAATTTGTTGAGATCACCAGGAGGAACGGCCGGATCCAAAAACCCAAATGCATCTACGAGTACAATAAGTTCATGGGGGGTGTCGACTTCAACTACCAGATACTCGATCCCTACCTTTCCACAAGAAGAACATACCAGTGGTATAAGAAAGTTTCCATTTATTTGTTTAATTTGGCCATGTACATCTCCTATGTCATCTATCAGAAATCCACTATAAGACCCAAATCCTTCCTTTTCTTCCAGGAGGAAATCACCACTGCCCTTTTATACCTGAACAGCCCACCAGTAAACATTAGATCCGATGTCATTAGCCGACTCTCCGAGCGCCACTTCCCAGATAAAATCCCTCCCAGACCAACAGGCCAAAAACGCCAGAAAAAATGCCGGGTGTGCACCAAAAGAGGAGAGAGAAGAGACACCATTTATTATTGTGCCCAATGCCCTTCAGAACCAGGCCTCTGCATAGGCGACTGCTTCCGCCATTACCATACCAAAATAAATTATTAGTTCACTTCCTGCCATTTACCTTCACACCCCTTATGCCTCTACTTTCTCTGTAACTGACCCTGGCTTGTTATTCGACCACGCTTCTGCCTAACGATTCTGTTTATACCTCTGCCTGATCTGGAACTGACCCTGGACTGTTATTTGACCACGCTTCTGCCTAACGATTCTGTTTATACCTCTGCCTGATCTGGAACTGACCCTGTACTGTTATTTGAACACGCTTCTGCCTAACGATTCTGTTTATACCTCTGCCTGATCTGAAACTGACCCTGGACTGTTATTTGACCACGCTTCTGCCTGACGATTCTGTACATACCTCTGCCTGATCTGGAACTGACCCTGGACTGTTTGACCATGCTTTTTGCCTGCCTCTTGGACTGATCTTGTACCCTGCCAGTGGACTAGTGGGATTCATAACACAGGGGTCTCACATATGCGAGGGGCTCCAGAATTGTTTTTCTGGATGAAGAAAACAATTGTTTTTGTTTTTCTCATTCCCAGATTAGGGTCTGGAGACTCTGAGACTTCAAAGAGATTTGGGTGGGAGAAGCCTCTACCCCTGTCCCCATTCAGTCCTGAACGAGGCCCTACTTCTGCCAACTGCCTGTAGGACCTATGCCATCATGCCTCTGCCTGTCGCATGAACTGACCACACCAATGGACCTGCCTACTACCAGGACCAATATTTTGGCACTGCTGACAATCTCTGCCTGCACTGACCCTGCACTGTATATGGACAGTATCCCTGTCGGCTGCCTGTGCTTACTATGGACAGTATTCCTGCCTGTTGCCTGGACAATTGCATTCGCTTTTGCTGACCAAGTCCCTGCCTGCTGCCTGGACCAGTGCTATCCTCCTGTGGAAAACTGCGCTACTAAAACCACAGGTAATCTTTTGTTTACCCTTTGCTCAGCAGAATGTATTTTGGGGTGTAATTCTTGGTATGTTCATGCTATGTGTCCCTAGAACACCTGATGGTGTACCTTGCATGTTGGGCCTCTGTATGTGGCCAGGTTGTATAAAAGTCTCACACATTTGGTATCGCCATACTCAGAAGGAGTAGCAGAATGTATTTTGGGGTGTCATTTTTGCTATGTACATGCTATGTGTTGGCAATATCTTATAAATGGACAACTTTGCGTAAAAAAATTGCGTTTTCATTTTTTTCCCGCATTTTCCAAAAACTTCAGGAAAAAAATGAACCGTTTAAAAGACTCATTATGCCTCATAGATTATATGTTGGGGTGTTAGCTTTCCAAAATGGGGTCACTTTGTGGGCGTTTCTATTGTCCTGGTGCTCCAGGGCCATCAAAAGTGTAATAGGTGGTTGAGAAATGAGATGTGTAATTTATGCTCCTAGAATGCCTGAAGGTGCCATTTCAATATTGGGCCTCTGTATGTGGGCAGGCTGTATAAAAGTCTCACACATTTGGTATCACCATACTCAGGAGGAGTAGCAGAATGTATTTTGGGGTGTCATTTTTTCTATGTACATGCTATGTGTTGGCAATATCTTATAAATGGACAACTTTGCGTAAAAAAATTGCGTTTTCATTTTTTTCCCGCATTTTCCAAAAACTTCAGGAAAAAAATGAACCGTTTAAAAGACTCATTATGCCTCATAGATTATATGTTGGGGTGTTAGCTTTCCAAAATGGGGTCACTTTGTGGGCGTTTCCATTGTCCTGGTGCTCCAGGGCCTTCAAAAGTGTAATAGGTAGTCAACTAGTTAGATGTGTAATTTATGCTCCTAGAATACCTGATGGTGTTCCCTGCATGTTGGGCCTCTGTATGTGGCCAGGCTGTGAAAAAGTCCCACACATGTGGTATCGCCATACTCAGAAGGAGTAGCAGAATGTATTTTGGGGCGTCATTTGTGGTATACACATGCCATGTGAGAGAAATAACCTATTACAATGACAATTTTGTGGAAAAAATAAAAAAAATAAAAAAAATCTTAATTTTGCAAAGAATTGTGGGAAAAAATTACAACATCAAAAACCTCACCATGCATCTTACTAAATACCTTGGAATGTCTACTTTCAAAAAAGGGGTCATTTGGGGGGTATTTGTACTTTCCTGGCTTGTTCGGGTCGTAAGAAATGAGATAGGCCACCAGTACATTAGGTGTGATCAATTGTTTATGATCCGCACCACAGCTTGTAGACTCTATAACTTTCACAAAGACCAAATAATATCCACTAATTTGGGTTATTTTTACCAAAGATATGTAGCAGTATAAATGGTGGCCAAAATTTATGAAGAAAAATTTATCATTTGCTAAATTTTATCACATAAACTAAAAAAAATTTGTTTTTTTTCAAAATTTTCCGTATTTTTTTATTTATAGCGCAAAAAATAAAAAACCCAGAGGTGATCAAATACCACCAAAAGAAAGCCCCCCCCCCCCGACTTCTCCATCAAGATCTATAATACAACCATCAGTCCCTCCCCTCATGCCAGGTTTCTAGGTGTAATCCTGGACTCTGACCTGTCCTTTCAGCCCCAAATCCAATCCCTGTCCAAATCTTGCAGACTTAAAGGGGTTGTAAAGGTTCGTTTTTTATTTTCAAAGCTGTTCAGTAAGCTGTTCTGGCTGACTAACCACGGCTCGGATGATGGGGGCAAACTTACTGAGGAGAAACAGGAAGTGAGAAATTCAGGCAAAGAAAAAAAACATTTAGAAGGGAAATTGAAGGAAAAGGTAAGTGAACCAACAATGCACTAGCTGAAAGGGACCTATTTAGAACCTTTACAACCACTTTAACCTCCGAAACATCTCCAAAATACGCCCCTTTCTAGCCATTGACACCACTAAACAACTTATCCACTCCCTTGTTATCTCTCGACTTGACTATTGTAACTCCCTCCTCATTGGCCTACCTCTCCGGAAGCTATCTGCTTTTCAGTCTATCATGAATGCTGCTGCCTGACTCATCCACCTTACCAACCGTTCACTGTCCGCCACTCCTCTCTGCCAATCTCTCTACTGGCTTCCCATTGCCCAACGAATACAATTCAAAACACTAACAATAACATATAAAGCCATTTAAACTTTTGCTCTGAGCTACATCACCAATCTTATCTCCAAATATCACCCACACCGTCCTATCTGCTCCCCCCAATACCTTCTGCTCTCTAGCTCATTTGTCTCCTCCTCCCATGCTCATCCCCAGGACTTCTCCAGAGCCTCTCCCATCCTCTGGAACTCACTACCCCAATCTGTTCTGTTATTTCCTACTCTGTCCATTTTTAGGAGATCCCTGAAAACTCATCTTTTCAGGGAGGTGTCTTGGATATGCAGTAATGTTTGTCTGCCATCTTACCTTCCTCTTCATGTGTTCACCTTAGAGGCCAGACTCTCTCACCTGGCTGCTTTTATAATCTCTCCTCCCAGTATGCTCCACCCCAGGCCCTATCAGGAAACACTATATTAACCTGTGCTGATCAATATTGTTTGTTAAACATTGTGTGTTTGGGTTCCTGCTTGCCGTGTGCTACGTTTATCTCTGTGTACCGATATTGGCTTGTTCCCGACTATCCTTGTCTGCTAGTGACCTTGACCATCGGCTTGTCCTTCGTTTATCCGTGTCTGCTTGTTGCCCTGACCTTGGCTTTTCCCCTCACTATTCTTGTATCCTGTGCTGCTGCTTCGCCTCTATCCTCTTTACTCTACGGAGCATGAGCTAGGGGACTCTGGGGGCCGCGACCTGGACCCAGCTGCAGCGTAGGCCATCCTCACCACTAGAGGCTCTGGTGAAAACCTGCTGGATCTTAGACTCCGCGCCCTGGGGAATCTTGGGCTCTAGCTCCTTGTGGATCCCTGTTGTGCTCCACTGGTCCCGCTTTCCACAACCACCTAGTGTCCCATCTGCAGCAGTCAGCCATAGGGTTCACTACCTTGTGGTGCACTCCTGACCCCCAACGGTGTGCATCTGTCATCTGGCCACAGGTGACCTGACAGGAGGCCTATCTTGCCTTCGGCTAACAACCAAATCTTCTACTTCCCTCATCAGTTCATCCCTCACAGTTACTACCTTTTGTTTCACCAACCCCTCCCTCTTAGATTGTAAGCTTGCAAGAGCAGGGCCCTCCTAACCCTCTTGTATTGAATTGTATTGTTGTTGTATGGTCTCCCTTTATATTGTAAAGTGCTGCGCAAACTATAATAATAATAATTATCTGCCAAAATAGATTTTACACAAAATAATGCACTTCTGCATAGAGGCCCTAGGGTCATCAATTTGAATCCAAACCATGGCCCTAATTGCACAGTTTGCATGTTCTCCCTGTGCCTGTGTGGGTTTCCTTACACACTCCAAAGACTTGGTGGTAGGTAAATTGGCCCTAGTATATGTGTGTATAAATGCATCATGAATGATCCATGTATGGGCACCCTCGATCGATAGACTTCTGTGCAACCAGCCTGCCGGATATTTCCTGAACGATTAGTGCCACTGGCTATAGCCATCAGGGAACACTCCCCACTAGCAGAATACAATAGTGCTGCGGGAAGGATTGCCCATCAACATCGACTGTGTTGATGGGGGAATCAAGCAATTTCTAGGGGTGGAAGGAAAGAAAATTGCATATTCTATGACCTGCTTTAGGAACCTTAGATTGTAAGTTCCTTGAGAGTAGGGACTCATGTGAATGTACAATATATATTGAAAGCGCTGCGTAACTTGACAGTGCTATATACAGCAGGGCTCGACAATCCCCGGGGCGCCAGGTCACCATTGCGACTAGAATTAGCGACCTGGCGCCTGGGGCAGCACAACTGGGGTATCCTGTGTCTCCGTGAAACCCCCCCCCCTCCGCGCTGCGCGATCGCGTCAGGCCGGCCGGTAATTGAGGCCGCGGCTTTGCGGCCTTCTGCAGGCCTATGCTTCTCTGTAGGCCTATGCTTCCTTCTGTGATCAGGCGCCATCTTGTGGTGGCCGTTGGTATGACATACAACCAGCAATGCTAATGGAGCTTCCCCTGCCCCATCTCCTTCCCTCTAATTACAACCCCCAAACATTATATATATTTTTTATTCTAACACCCTAGAGAATAAAATGGCGGTCATTGCAATACTTTCTGTCACACCGTATTTGCGCAGCGGTCTTACAAGCGCACTTTTTTGGGAAAAAATATTTTTTAATAAAAAAAAAAAGTGTAAGACAACAGTAAAGTTAGCCCAATTTTTTTTTTTTTTTTTTATACGGTGAAAGATAATGTTACGCTGAGTAAATTGATACCCAACATGTCATGCTTAAAAATTGCACCCGCTCGTGGAATGGCGACAAACTTTTACCCTTTAAATCTCCATAGGCGACGTTTAAAAAATTCTACAGGTTGCATGTTTTGAGTTACAGAGGAGGTCTAGGGCTAGAATTATTGCTCTCGATCTACCAATCGTGGCGATACCTCACGTGTGGTTTTAACTCCGCTTTCATATGCGGGCGCTACTCATGTATGCGTTCGCTTCTGCGCGCAAGCTCGGCGGTACGGTGCGCGTTCCTGGCTCCTAACTTTTTTAGCTGGCTCCTAGATTCCAAGCAAATTTGTCAAGCCCTGATATACAGTAAGTACCTGTAATAAATAATATACATTTCTTGTAAGGCAAAAACATCTAAACAATATTCATTCTGCTAAGCAAAGGGGCTGGTTTGAATTAATAAAACAAATCAATCTCTTACTCTTTAGAAACTTACAGTGCAACAAAATCTCTTTTCAAAAAATGCACAGACGTCTGATTCACAAACAATAAATACAGCTCTAATCCCATGAGAACAGCTTTGTATTTCACATGGTGACACGGGCATGCAGCGGGTAAAAACCGTTGGCTGCCACACCTCTGATACATGTGACTATAGTAAATGTGCACACAGCCTTTGACTTGTTTACCTGTGAAATGAAGATAAGGGTATGCTGACCTTCCACTTTCAGGAAACGGTTCTAGGTGGAAATAGCCTTCCAGGAACTCGTGCTATGCGTTCAGTGTACTGGACTGAAATACACACAACTGCTTTCATCAGATTGCATGTAATGACTAGACACATTTATATAACCAGGGCTCTAGTTAGCCACAGAGGTGTTTTGTTGTTTTTTGCTGGCTTTTCTCTAAATTTGATTGATCTTGTATAAGGTTAGAGGTTCACACTTCTGCATCTGAATTTTAATGCTTTTTTTGTTCATTTTTTATACATTTTTCATATGTTTTTCATGCAATTTTTATATGTTATTCATGCATTTTTCATGAATTTTTTATGTGTTTTCATATGCATTTTTCATGTGTCTTTCATGCACTCCCTTTTAAGTCTATGGGGCAAAATGCACCTTCTTCCAAGTTACACGGTAGCACATTGCATAGGTGTAAATGGACCCTAGACAATAATGGGATATCTCTTGTGGTGCTTTGTCACAGGATGGCTTAAGCATGACAAATCGCAGTAGTGTTTAAAGCTGAGTATACATGTATAGCGCTTACCGCCCTCTCCTCCTTGTCTTTCGGCTCCTCGCAGGAGGAAAGGGCACACCCAGCTCTATATGCCCGTACCCTCCTGTATGGAGAGGTTGAGCGGTGTTGTGATGGGTCTCCACAGCCAGATACTCCCTCCGAATGGTTCTTATCTCTATAGCTAATAAAGACAAGTCTCTATTTCCCCCAATGACATCAATGTCCACACCAGCTGTAATTCCAACGTAGAGTTTATTTCTTTTAAACGACAGTCTCTGATAGGAAAGGTTGGAGAAAGAACAGGACAGCATAAGGTGTGGGAGAGGTCCAGGCACAAACGCAATACACTTCACTGCTCGGCTTCTCAAGCAGACTTGGTCCATTTGGATAGTCTTCCTAGATAGGGACTAGCAGCCAAAATGGTACTCAAACTGTTCACCCAATCACTATTCAAACTGGCACACGGGTCTCTGCCACAGACCTGGTGAACTTGGTCTCTGCCACAGACCTGGTGAACTTGGTTTCTTTAAAGCTTGGCCTCTTTGTAAGGAGAAGACATCCCTCCAGAGAGTTACCGGGCCCCTTCCTTCCCTCGGAATGGTCCTCCCTCGGCCTCCTCGTCTAAGATACGGGTCCCCTCACAAGGCGACACCCTGAGATTCCTCGATCCTTGATGGGTCCCAGCCGAAGATGCTGGGCCCAAGGCCTTTAGTTGCAGCCCCAGGGCTAAAGGTGCCTGGGACTGATTCACCGACCTCCGCCCCTGGACCAAAGGTGCCCAGGGCGGACAGGAACACACACTCCCTGGGAGTAGGGCTCCCGACGACCAACGAACGAACCCTGAACAGGCAGTGTCTGCCCATTTTATATCCTCTCCCAGCATACACAGCAGGCCGACCACTCCCACTGTATGGTTGCCGAGAGGGGACATACAAGGCACAGCACTGTATCAGCAGTTCAACCCTGGCCCACTATGGCAGCGCCACCTGCAGGCCACAGGGAACAGTACACCGATACTCTCCCTGCAGACAAAATGGTTGATAATGTCCTAACAATTTAGGTGTTTGAGCATAACTACCACTCAAACACTACCCCTAAATTGAGGACCCCGCTACACATGTATTGAAATGTGCCCGGTTCATTAAGAACTGGCCACATTTCGGTCTGTGTGTAGCCCTCTTTGTAGGCAGGTTGAAATGTGTGTGGTTAGTCCAGCAGCCAGCCTAGGCTGGGAAAGGGGTTAAACACGTTCAGCTAAGTTTCTGGGCTTTTGATTTTTGCGGGCCCACCTGTTGTATAAAGAGGGGGACTGCTAAGACCGAAGCCGGGAATCAGGGTTGAGTATGTAGAGCCAAGGGTATGGAGACTCAACTGTGAGCACAAGCATAGCACTAAAGATACCTGGAGTCATAAGCCTGGTACACACTACGTTTTTTTTTTTTTGTGCAATCTCATGGGTTGCACAAAAAAAACCTGACAGCTCCATTCAGAAGCCGCTGTACTAACCATGTGATGTTAGTCCAGCTATCTTCCCCGCTGAGCTGTTGTGTTCTGATAGGGGGACTGTTGTGTTACACTATGTGATTATTCTTGCTCTGTGTCTTTAAGATCTGTCCCCTTCTTTCTAGCTGAACTCTCTCTCTCACCGTAGTTCTTTATATATCTCCTCCACTTCCTGATTCTGGTCATTACTCCTGTATATCTTCCATGCTAAACATCTTACATGTGGCTTACAACTGCAACGTTTTTCTACCTATGAATATCCATCATTAAACGGAACATTCGAAAGGATTCATCGTCTGTCGTCCTAACTGTGAGTTTATTCATTGAGTTAAACTGCCTGTATCGATGCAAGGGATGAATATCAAACCAGCTTGAGTAAGGCCTACTTAAACCTGGAGATGAACTTTATCGCTGTGTAGTTGAGACAGAACAGTAGAAAAACTGAGTTTCACAGCCTAATTACAAGATTTCTGCATGTCAGTACTGATACAGACAAGATTTACTGCCCTCATAGCAAGACAGAAGGGACAGAGCAGCACATGGCAGCCTTATTGCCTGAGACAATCTGCACAGTGTCATATTTCAGCACACAGATCCTGCCTGCTTTCACAGTCAGTCTGCTATCATGAGTGACCAAGCTTCTGCATGTGAACTCACATCTCCTTCCTCACAAGTTCCTGAAGAAACTGAGTTACCCAAACGCTCAGTTAAACCCACTTGGAAAGTAATGGAGAATTATGAAGCTTCAAGGACTGAATTGTCAAATAGCTTGGAATTAGTCTGGGAGAAAATCCTTGCTGAAGCCAATACAGTGTCTGTTGAATGTGAACCACTGACACTAGAGGGCGCCATTAAACAACTTTCTGCCTCATATGAGCTTTATCAGCTTACCAGCATCAAATTCACTAATGTCTTGCAAAACATGAATACAGAAAGTGTGATGACACAATTAAAGCGCGTCAATGCTCTCAATATTGAAAGAGACAGTTTTATCCAGCAAACCAGATTAAAGGCAGAAGCAAAAATAAAGCTGTTACAGGACACTGCATCTCACAGATCTGTTTCCACCAGACGTTCTAAAAACTCGTCAAGATCCCATAGTTCAAGATACTCAACACTCAGTGAGCGACTTATTAATGCCCGCGCTGAAGTGGAAGCCAGCAAAGTGCAGGTGGCATATGCAGAAAAAAGAGCAGAGTTGGAAGCTCAAAGGGCAGAGTTGGAAGCGCAGTCAGCACTTCAAAGAGCAGAGTTGGAAGCGCAGTCAGCACGACAAAGAACAACAATGGAAACCTTAAATGAACAGTGTAAACATGACGCAGCTATGGCAAAGCTAACGGTCCTACAGCAAGCTATCAGTGCAGACGAAGGTGCAAGTGAGAAAGACAGCATTAACCTAAACATAGCAGATATGGAAGACCCCCTCAAACGCACTAAAGACTATGTCCTAAGCCACTGCAGTGCACACTCCATTGTCTCCAATGCTCCCGGCTACATAGAGACTCCTTCACAGCTTCAAGTTAAAGAGGTTCCAGCAACTTCCTGCACTCAAAATCACTCCACTGCATTTCCTACCTGCCTACCTTGCCTGCCTTCATACGTCACAGAGCATCAGCGCAAGCTTCAAGCAAGTCATCAATCTCCAGTCATCGGTACAGCCTTGAATCAACGTACCATTGGAACAACTGACTTCAAGCAAGCAACTCACCTGGATGCATCTGCTGCACCATATTTCCCTGTGTCCTTTAACAACAATGTCAAAGATAACGCAATCAGCACCATACAGCCAACAGCATCTCACATAAAGGCGGAGACAACTGAGACAGAAGAGTTTGTGAGGTACATGCTTCGCAGAGAGCTCACAAAGACTGGTCTTACAAGTTTTGATGACCAACCTGAGAACTACAGAAGTTGGAAATGTGCCTTCAGAACTACAATCAGCAATATTGGCATTACAGCTGATCAAGAATTGAATCTGCTGATCAAATGGCTTGGTCCTCTATCTGCTGCACGTGTTAAGCCATTAAGATCGGTTTTCATGGACAATCCTACTGCAGGCCTCACAGCTGCATGGGAGCGATAGAGCAAAGTTATGGCAGTCCAGAAGCTATAGAAAATGCTTTGTTCATGCGTCTGGAAACTTTCCCAAAGATATCCGGTAAGGACAACAAGGAGTTCCAGAGACTGAGTGACCTTCTCCTTGAGCTTCAGCTAGCCAAGACAGACCCAAAACTACCTGGACTCAGTTACCTTGACACTCCAAGAGGGGTAAACCCAATTGTCTCCAAGCTCCCGTATGGTTTGCAAGAGAAATGGACTGCACTAGGGTCATCATACAAAAGAGAGAACAAGGTTTCCTTCCCTCCATTCTCTTTCTTCTGTGAATTCATCAGGGAAATTGCAGAGACCAAGAACGATCCAAGTTTTTCCTACGGTGAGTACAGTCTCTTCTCACCCTTTCCTAAGAGTACCAGTCTTCAGGGCAACTACAGAAACCATAGAGGCCCAATGTCCGTGAAAAAGACTGACATCCTTCCCACCCCTACCACAGTTCTGGCCACGAACAAACAGAGTAGGAAGATTGAAAACCCTAACAGAGAGTGTCCCATACACAAGAAGCCACACCCCCTCAATAAATGTATCGGCTTTAGGAAAAAGCCTCTGGAAGAGCGCAAGGAGCTTTTAAAGACATTTAGGGTATGTTTCAGGTGCTGTGCTTCTACAGAACATTTTGCAAGGGACTGTAATGTGTCCATCAAGTGCATAGAGTGTGGCTCTGAAGAACATGTGCAAGCCCTCCATCCTCTTGAGCCCAGCTCTGCACAACCTGCCAACACTCCTCCCAGGTTAACGCATGGCGGGGAGAATACAGACCAAGTGCCTAATTCTACCATCATTTCTTCATCCTGCACTGAAGTTTGTGGAGAAGACCGCTGTGGTAAGTCCTGTGCTAAGATATGCTTGGTGAACATATACCACAAGGATCAACCAGAAAAGTCTCTAAAGGCATATGCTATCTTAGACGATCAGAGCAATCGATCACTTGCAAAATCGGAATTGCTCAATCTATTTGAAATAAAAGGCGAAGCTCATCCTTACACCTCGGGTACCTGTAGTGGAACTATAGAGGTTTCTGGAAGAAGGGCTCATGGACTCATGGTATGTTCTCTCAAAGGTAACTTGCAATTACCCTTACCTACACTTGTTGAGTGCAATCAGATACCTGCTAACAGGGAAGAAATCCCTACTCCAGCTGCTGCTTTCCATCACCCTCACCTCCAGCTAATAGCAAATGAGATACCGCCGCTTGACAAAGATGCTCAGATCCTTCTTCTGTTAGGAAGAGACATTCTAAGAGTTCACAAGGTACACAGACAAGTCAGTGGACCCCCAGATGCCCCATTTGCCCAGCGCACAGATCTAGGGTGGGTCATCATAGGCAATGTCTGCATAGGCAAAATGAAAAGACCTACCAACATTTCGTCATTCAAGACAAATGTTCTGCCAAATGGCCGAAACACTTACTTTGAGCCATGCCCACATCACTACTGGGTGAAAGAGAAGATAGCCAGCCACGAATGGCAACATGGTATCTCAGGTGACACAAGCCCTTTCTCCTGCCATGATGGCGACTTCGGCTCTACAGTGTTTAATGCAACCAGTGAAGATCACATACTGGCTCCTTCAATGGAAGACAAAGAATTCATCAAGGTAATGGACAATGAGTTCTTTCAAGATGACTCCAATAACTGGGTAGCACCCCTACCCTTTCGTCTCCCAAGAGAGAGATTGCCCAACAACTTACAGCAGGCCATCAGTAGATTCTCCTCCTTAAAGCGAAACTTAAGCAGGAAACCAGAGATGCAAAAGCACTTTGTGGACTTTATGCAAAATGTATTTGACAGAGATCATGCAGAGCCTGCTCCCCCACTAAAGGAGGGAGAAGAATGCTGGTACCTTCCATCCTTTGGCGTGTATCACCCACGCAAACCAGACCAAATCAAAGTTGTCTTTGATTCCAGTGCTCAGCACGAAGGTGTTTCTCTTAACAACATGCTCCTTACGGGACCCAACTTGAACAACAGTCTAATAGGAGTCTTGATTCGTTTCAGACAAGAGCCTGTAGCAGTAATGGCCGACATTCAACAGATGTTTCACTGCTTCATCGTCAGAGAAGACAACAGAAACTACCTCAGGTTTCTATGGCACAAGGACAATGACCTCAACAAGGAAGTTATAGATTATCGCATGAAGGTACATGTCTTCGGTAACAGTCCTTCCCCAGCAGTGGCAACTTATGGGCTAAGGAAAACAGCTCAGACTGGAGAAGTTGAATATGGATCTGATGCCCGTCAATTTGTTGAAAGAAACTTCTACGTTGACGACGCACTTAAGTCCTTTCCAACTGCTAAAGAAGCAATTGATCTTCTCACCAGAACAAAGGAGATGCTGTCTGTAGCAAACCTTAGACTGCACAAGATTATATCCAACAGCCAGGAACTTATGAATGCCTTTCACTCTGAGGACTATGCCACTAGTCTAAAAAACCTTGACTTAGGTACAGATGTGCCTCCTGTACAGCGAAGTCTGGGTTTGTTGTGGAACATCAAGCAAGACAAATTCACCTTCCAAGTGTCAACTTGTGACAAACCCTTCACTAAGAGAGGAGTCCTGTCTGTGGTGAATAGCATCTATTACCCACTGGGTTTCCTTGCTCCAGTTACCATTCAAGGTAAGATTTTACTAAGACAGTTGTCTACTGAGAACATAGACTGGGATACTCCCTTGCCTAGTGAGAATCAACAAAAGTGGGAAAGGTGGAGATATTCTTTGAAGTCACTAGAAAAACTTCAGATTCCCCGTTGCTATGTTCCAGGATCCATTTCAACTGCTAACCGGAGAGAGATTCATATTTTCTCTGATGCATCAGTTGAAGCTATTGCTGCAGTAGCCTATTTGAAGACCTCTGAACTGAATGGAGAATCACACTGTAGTTTTGTCCTAGGCAAGGCAAAACACACACCCAAGCCTGCACATACCATACCAAGACTTGAACTTTGTGCAGCCGTGCTAGCAGTAGAAATTGCCGAGGTCATACGAAGTGAAATGGACACTAGAATTGATTCTTTCACCTTCTATACAGACAGTATGGTAGTACTTGGTTACATAAACAACCAAACAAAACAATTTTATGTGTACGTCAGCAACAGGGATGAACGTATCAAGAGATTCTCTCTACCAAGTCAATGGCATCACGTTCTCACTGAACTCAACCCAGCTGACTGTGGGACCAGAGCCGTGTCACCTGCCGCTCTTCAGGACAGCTTATGGCTGTCACCTCCAAGGTTTCTGCGTGAGAACTCTTACTTACTCCCTATTGACACCACCTATGGGCTAGTAAACCCTGAAGATGATAAGAAAATAAGAACTGTGAACACCTCACTCCACACTTCTGTAAGTACAAAACAGAAGCTGCGGTCACACCGTTACAGGCATCAATGGAAGCAGGTGCAGCATCTAGCCAATGTGTTCTGGCATCGCTGGAAGAAAAAGTATCTTCACCACCTTCAAGGTTGTAACAAATGGCAAGCATCTAAGCCGAATCTTAAGGTTGGAGACCTCATCCTTCTAAAAGACAAGGAAGTTTGTCGAAATGAGTGGCCTTTGGGTCTTATTACTAAAGTTATGCCCAGCGACGATAACAAAGTCCGGAAGGTAGAAGTCAAGGTAACCAAGGGAGGATCGACACAAACCTTTAGTCGACCAATTACAGAGTTAATACTCCTTTTGCCAGGGGAGTGACTTGTGCAAGGACTAGCCATGCTGTTGGCACGGCGGGGAGTACATTGCTGCCATCTACAGGTTCTACTCAGAACTTTGGAATTCTTGAAGACATCATACTGTGACTTTATGTTCTTCATCCTGTTGAACTTACGTTTATTATTTGCTTGTTGCATGTTTTTCATTACAGGTTCCAGGACATTCGTCAGTATTGGACTTATTGAAAATATATATATTAGTTTAAGGTTATGAAATCTAAAGATTTCAGACGGGGAGTGTTGTGTTACACTATGTGATTATTCTTGCTCTGTGTCTTTAAGATCTGTCCCCTTCTTTCTAGCTAAACTCTCTCTCTCACCGTAGTTCTTTATATATCTCCTCCACTTCCTGATTCTGGTCATTACTCCTGTATATCTTCCATGCTAAACATCTTACATGTGGCTTACAACTGCAACGTTTTTCTACCTATGAATATCCATCATTAAACGGAACATTCGAAAGGATTCATCGTCTGTCGTCCTAACTGTGAGTTTATTCATTGAGTTAAACTGCCTGTATCGATGCAAGGGATGAATATCAAACCAGCTTGAGTAAGGCCTACTTAAACCTGGAGATGAACTTTATCGCTTTGTATTTGAGACAGAACAGGGACCGTCCCCCCCGCCAGAACACTCTGATTAGCGCTCTCTGCCATTGGCTGATCGGGAGTCGTCGCCTGCTGATTTTCCAGCATGCACGTCTGACAGAAGCCGTTCCAATGGCTGGCTTCTGTCGGACAGATTGACATACACATGGGCAGAATATCGGCCGGTATTTTTTGTACCGGAAAATGTCTCCCGACATTCTGCCCGTGGGTACGGAGCTATAGACAACATCCACGTCAATGGACAATGCCAAATGGACTCTCACCTCACGGAGGTATGCCTGGGCTACTATGCTGTTTTAGTTAGGTTTAGGAACAGGATGTTATTCATGTTATATTGCCACAATGCATTTATACAGTAAAGTAATGTGAACTGTTTTAAGCCTGGTCTGAAGTTATTCAAAAGGGTGCATGCTTGTTTGGGCGTATTCCAAAGAACCTGGGTTTGTTAAGCACATTTGAGGTATGGAGTAACACTACGACAGAGGGTAACTCGGCAAAGACAAGAAGAAAATTGCAGTTGCTCTGGGTAACCAAGTGAAGGAACAAAATACAGCAACTGTGAAGCCTGGTACCTGGTAAGGCGAGGGGGGCATGTTCTGGCTCCCTCCCCAGCAGTCTGTCTCCAATAGCAGGTATGCTGGGGCAGCCACAATCCTGAGTTAGGGACTAGGGATGTTAGGAAATTGACTGTATTATCACGGACTGTTGTCTGTATATCTCATTGTGTTAATTTATTCAAATAAAGCCTTTAAAACTTTGCCTTCGCCTGGTCTGAAGTTACTCAAGGGGTGTAATATAAGTAACCAGCAGATATATTTACCGCTCGGGTCACTAAACACATTGGGGTATGAAGATAACGATACAAGAATTAATATAGTGTGAAGATACAGTAGTTACCAGGGCTGCTGTTAGAATTCATGTGACCCCATACTGCCTACCTGACAGGGCCCTGCTCCCTCCCACCCCCCAGAAAATATCAAATTATATTTTCGCAAAAAATACACAAAAATCATTATTATATGATATGGTTAACGGCCCCCCTCCTCCGATCCCCATCCTGAAACATCCCCTTGTGTGCCATAGCAGCTGCTGGTAGGAGAGGAGGGAAGCTGGCCAAGCTGTGGGGAAAAGGGGTGCACAGGGGGGCCCAGAAAGAAGAGGGATGGGGGGTGCAGATTCTAGAACTGATCTCCCTGCAACACAGCTGAAGGGAGGGAGCGAAAGAAGCTGGCAGCACTGCAGGGGAAGGCAGAAAAGGATCAGTATCTGCAGTAAGGTAGTACAGCTGGACCTCCTGATCAGCAGGTGCCTGAGCCCCCCTTTTGAACTGATGGGGCCTGGGCCTAGTACAGGAGGGCTGGCTGTACTGCCTTATTAGCAGCCCTGGTGGTTACCAAGGGTAACAAAGGTCTCTCTAGCAACCTGTCATGAGCGTGTACATGTGACACGTAAGATAGCCTCATGCAGTGATGGAGATTTTGTTAGCAATCCGCCTCCCATAGCCACGGGAGCATACCTGCACTGCCGATGCCATCATCCTGAAGAGAGAGTTCTTTTTTTTTTTTTTTAATGCTGGTCTCGATATCAAAAACAAATAGGTTACTAAAGTACATAAATTCTAGTACGACACAAAATATTTTTTCTTTTTTTTTTACCAAAAATATGTAGCAGAATACATATTGGCCTAAATTGATGAAGAAATTCAATTTTTAAATGTTTTTTATTGGATGTGTTTTATAGCAGAAAGTTAAAAAAAATGTTTGGTTTTTTTTGCCTTTTTTTTGTTAATAGCGGAAAAAATAAAAACTGCAGAGGTGACTAAATACCACCAAAAGAAAGCTCTATTTGTGGGGGGAAAAAAATCCATAAATTTTATTTGTGTATAGTGTCGTACAACCGCACAATTGTCAGTTAAAGTAACGCAGTGCCGTATCGCCAAAAATGACCTGGTCACGAAGGGGGGTAAATCTTCCGGAGCTAAAGTAGTTAAGTGGCATTTCTGACTGATTTAGTGCAGAGTGGCCCCCTGTAGCAGTAAAGCTACATGAGCTGGTGCGGAAGTGCATATTGTGGGGTGTATGAAGGAATAAAGGAAACCTGCTTCTTTGCCTTGAATGAGCATGGCATGGGTTTGCTTTGTGGTTTAAATGAAACCAGGTAAAAGTTTTTTCAGGAGTTTATATTCTTTCTCTCTCTCTCCCACATTCTCTTGGACATAAATTACGCATGACTCTTTTAGTACTAGGAGCCCCTAATATTACCCTAAGGGTGTCACTAGACTTGAATGTTAGTGGGTAGGCAAGATTTTCCTGTAAAGCCTCGTACACACGGCCGAGTTTCTCGTCGTTAAAAACACGTAGTTTTTTTCGACGAGATTCTTGTTAACCTTGACGAGTTTCTCGTCAAGCTTTCCATGCATACACACTGACAATTCCAAATTTCCTCGTTGTTCTGCGCGGTCACGTCCAGCACGTACGACGGCAGTATAAAGGGGAAGATCGATTTCCCTGGCGCCACCCCTTGGGCTGCTTTTGCTGATCTCGTGTTACCGCGTGTGAAGTAAAAGTTTGGGAAGAGACGATTCGCGCTTTTCAGTCTTCGTGCTTTCAGTTCGTTACAGCGTGACGAATGTGCTATCTCCATTACGAATGCTATTTTTACCAGAAGGAGCGCTCCCGTCTCATACTTGATTCTGAGCATGCACGGTTTTTGAAGAGTCGTAAAAGCATACACACGAACCATTTTCTCGTCACAAAACAGGCCGACGAGAAACACGATGAGGAAATCTTGAATCCTGACGAGAAAATAGAGAGCAGGTTCTCTATTTTCTCGTCGAGATTCACGGCAGTTTTCTCGTCGTAAAACCATACACACGAACGTTTTTTTCGACAATAAAGCTCTCGCGGCACTTTTCTTGCCGGTTTTGGACAAGAAACTCGGCCGTGTGTACGAGGCTTTACACGTTTTTTTCTGCAATGAAAACCAAAACAACTTTGTGTCGGACTTTCGTTTCCAGCTGCTAGTAACACCGGAGCTTGAGTAGCCGTGACAGTTTCACTTAACAAAACCTAAATGGTGCTTTATGTCACTGCTTCTCTTCTGCTACCACTGAAGTTTTGTAGATCACAGAAATCAAAACCCATTGTTTTTTTTCCATAAAGGTTTTATTGCATTTTCACAAGTACAACAGAATAAATCTTGAACAATATATAAAAGGGTATACAGCTGGGATAGGTATACAAACGGGTCGAGGTGTCAATCCTGGTAATGTGCTTGAGAGGGAGCTAAGTGTTCATCTGAGAGGATGGTCAGCATAAAAAAAAAAATAGGTCTATAAATATGCATACATTGGCTCCATTTGCCTTCAGTAGGTTGGCGAGGTGCATACCATATTGATAGGTTGTGTTAGTTGAGGGATTTGAGTAGGTCTTGTGTAGGTGATCTCTAGTTGGGTTGGGTTGGATAAGTAATGATTATTCTTTTAACAAGGGGGGGGGGGGGGTGTAGAAGCCTATGAGTTTATTACCACACTTACAATACAATTTTTAGGTTTTGATGATCAGACCCAACACACAGCCATTGCTATATCCTAGCTTTTGAGTCTAACGCCTCTGTAGCACTACCCCCGTAAGAGCTGCTGGTTTAAGTATTGGGCCTGTACTCTGCCTATCAACCCCTGTAATCTGGCTTGAATCCCCCTTGGCACAACTGGACAATAATAACAATAATGTGATTGTGGGCTCCTAAAGGCTATAGAGGGCCACAATGATATCACACAGCAATAAATTAAATTAAATTAAATATTGTTACCTTGTTGTGGTTTGCCTGCCACACAGCTGCAAAAGGCAGAGTCCCACACAAGAAGTAGTTCAACCAAGAGGTAATATGTTTACTTGGTAAAGAAATAGAGATTACACATGTGATATTCGACTCAAACTAATTCCTGTGGGAGTCAGCTGACATACATATACACAACAGTTCCAGGGTTTCTCTTATAAACCAAGAGACCCAAATTTGCTCAACTTAGGGTCTGATCTGAGGAAGTGCACGGTGGAGAATCTCAAACTGTAATGATATCTGCAGTGGGATACCTCTCCACCAAGTCCAACCCAGCTCACTGAAACAGCACAATGGCAATAAAATAAATGCAAAACAGTTGATTTACATGTGCAAGTTTAACAAGCTATCTGCTGGCTCCCCCTGGTGGGCAGCTTTACTGGTGCGTGTCCCGCTGTATCAACCTAGTCAGTGAGCTGAACTGATGATTGTTCCTAAAAGTTTCCAGTAATCTTCGCTAGCTTTTGTTGGTGCACTTGAGTATTTGTAATCCAACAAAAAGGGTGAAGAAAGATTATACAATTAACATGTGTGGTGAAAGGGCAAGTGGAATGCTGATCCTTCCCAAAGCGCTAACTCACTCCTGAATGTAGCGTGTCTCCAATTAAGGCACTGCAGTTGCCATAAAGTATAAGTAAAACTATGGAAGTCACCTTCCTGCAACACAGTTAGTTATGTTGGTGGGCAGGTGTCCTCTCACCACACGAGGCCTCACCTCGCTGGTATTCTCCGTTTGAGCCCTCTTGGTTCTCAGCCTCTGGACGGGTCGTGGTCCCTGGTCCTCCGCTCAGCCGCTAACAAGGCGTCGGTGGATAGGTGACTCTGGATGCTCGGGAGTTTAGAGCAGTCCCTCTCCCTGGTCCGATCAACAGGGCTGTGGCAGGAATCCCTCCGACAGGCGATCCGGTCTCCGTCACTTTAGGCCTAGGCTTCTCCGGCCCAAGCACCCTCGCTGCAGGCCTCTTGCTTCTTGCAAGATGGCGTCCCAAGAGATGGAACACAAGCCTCGCCTTGTCTTAAATAAGTTCTCCCAGTAGGCTGTGCGTGGCGCCACACACCCTGGCAGCACAGTGGCGTTGTGGGCCTTGTAGTCTATTTCTGACCCATAGCAATAGAGTCTCTGTCTCTCCGCACCACAAGGTTCATCATGCATTGTTCTTATCATAGCTGAACCAAACAAATTGCAGCTGTATGATACAAAACGGACAACAGAAGGAGTTAAGTTCTTATTAGGCACAAACTGTAGTCCATAAGCTATGTGCAAAAGTGACACCTTGCTACACCTCGTACACACAATCAATTTTCCTGACAGGAAAAGTGTGATGTGAGCTTTTTGTCAGGAATTCCGACCGTGTGTAGGCTCCATCACACTTTTTCTGTCAGAATTCCTGCTAAGAAAAGATTGAGAGCAGGTTCTCAATTTTCGTGACAGGAAAAATTCCTATCGGGAATCACGCTCGTCTGTATGCAATTACGACGCAAAAAAAACTCACGCATGCTCAGAATCAAGCAGAAGAGCCAAACTGCCTATTGAACTTCATTTTTCTCGGCTCATCGTAGGTGTTGTACGTCACCGCGTTTTTTGACGTTCGGAATTTCAGACAAGATTTGTTTCACCGTGTGTATGCAACACAAGTTTGAGCAGTTTGCCTGCTGAAAAAAACCACGGTTTTCCTGTCGGAAAAAACGATCGTGTGTACGAGGCATTAGGGGCTTGTTTACTTCAGCAGTAAAGGAGGTTAGATGGGATTATTGCTTTTTAATGTAGTGCTGACCCTGTAGGAGCGGCTGAGGAAAACAGGTTCTTTGCCACAAAAGTGTAGATGCAGCCAGGCACACAGCAACAGTTTATTCACTCCGGCTCGAAGATCAGTCTAGACAGAGGATGTATTTTTGTAATTTATTGCTGATTAAACTTGTAGAGGGTGCAGGGTGTGCAGGGTGGTATGGTAGGGTGACCAGACATCCCCAGTTTCAGGGGACAGTCCCCGGATTGAGGACACTGTCCCCGGACCAAGTCTGTCCCCGGTTTTGTCCCCGGATTGGATTTGAACAGGGGCTGGGGCAATTTCAAAGACAGTCAGTGCAGAATTAAAAATAAAATCTGAATTACACACCCCCACTCCGACACTCCTACTAGCTTAGGGGGGTCTATTTCTTTCCATTATCTGTGCCCCTTTCTGATGATCATGTGCTGGTCGGAGTGGAGGGAATATTTCTTCAGTTTCGGGTGCATGCCCATCCAGCTCTGCTTGCATGTTCTTCTGCCTTGGCTCAAGTCCCGGCCAGCTGCCTGCCTGCTTATCTCCTTGCCTTCCCTGGTGGAGTGATCTTCCTCCGCTCCCCACCCAGTAGTAGCCGGGGCCCGAAGAGTGAGACTTGACAGGCTGTGAGGCGGGCGGCGATGGGCAGAGAGTCGCTGATTGCCGCCATTACTAGTAGAAAAAAAAATATGTCGCTGGATTTCATTTTCAAAATCTGGTCACCTTATGGTATGGGATACTCCAGAACGTCCTAAGCTTCTCTCAACAGTCTCAATTCCAAGAGCAGAGGGAGAAAGTGACTAGAATTGAGACCTTGTAGGAACTGGGCTCTCTCAATTAGTGCTGCCACTGGCATTTTCATCCAAAAGAAACAGCACACAGTCAATAGGATATGGAGCTCGGGTCAGTACTCAGAATGTCGCAGAATCACTATCCAATGAGGGAAAGGTTAATGCTCACAATGCCATGACAGCTGAACTCCTTTCATCCTGCACTCTTCAGTGACCTCTCAAGGCCAGGTCAGCAAAGATTTTGGAAGAAGACCCCAGTTATGCTACAGCTGGAACCCCAATGATCATGCAGCAAAATTCCAGCAATCTGCCCTTCCAGCAAGCTGCTACAGTCCTCAGACTATATACAGTATGTGCTCTTTAGCCACCTACTGGGCACATCTCCCCAGGGATTAGCTGAGGCTCCATAAATATTCAGACTGCTCATTTGACTTGCTTCACTCCTATGTTCTAGAACCTTCCAGAAGGCAGAAAGAAGCAATTAAACCTGCGGCTTATGAGACACAGATCAGTCCAAAGCAATCAACAACTGCTTCATTGATTACAGAGGAGCCAAAAATAACCAAATGTACCTAACATCCTAGCACCCTAACTAGGAGGGTGCTACAATAATACAATAGTTAGGTAGAGGGTGGTGGGCAGGAGGGGTGTTGGATTTTATCCCAGAGTGGGACTTTAAATGCTGTCAGTGTCTTCATAAAGGTGATTTTACTCAACTTCCTGTTTTGAACAGAGAGAGAGAGAGGGGAACTCTCTCTCATAGGGACACAAAAATCAATACAGTCCTGACAGACAGTCTACCCCTTCCTCAATCTGCTAGCAGATGTTTTGTTAAGGATCTCCCTTCAATTCCTGGATTGTTTGATCTGTCGAATATACTGTATATTTAGGAAGCTTAGAGAATTTCTTTTACTGTACTGGTAAGTAAACATTTTGTTTTGAATTTTTTTAAATCTGCAACTTTTAAAGAATAAATAAAGAATAATAATAAATAATAATAAAAATAATAATAAATAAATAAATAAGAAAATGAAAGAATAATGAAATAAATAATTCTTGTTCAGGTACTTCCTCTGATGGGGACACAACTTGTAGGTAGGTTGCCTACTGTGTTTATGTTAGCCAGATAAGTGTGGCTGCTCAGGTTAAGAGGGGACCAAGTTAACTCTGCTTTGCTTTGCTTCTCACGTTTGCAGGCTTTTTGGGACCAGCCTTCTGTCCTGTGACATATAAAAAGGCAAATGTTCGGGTCTCAAAAAAGTGCAGGTCATCGGTCTAAAGAACAGGAACCTGACAGGACATGCTAAGACTAGTAGTTCATCTACAGAGCACCAACCTTCGGAATACACTGAAGTCATGAACTTCTCCCATCGAATCATACCAGTTATGGACTTCACCCACAGGGACACTGGGGCAGCCACTGTTAGCGTTAGTTAGGGAAAGAATGTTCTGCCATGTTGTGTTTATCACGCTAAGTTTTTAGTAAAAGTTGTAAACTGCACAAAGCCTGGTCTGAAATTACTCAAGGGGTTGTACATGGGGTCCTGGTGCACACACAAGTGTCACACACAAGAGTCTATTACAGCATATAAAAGGTTCTAGTAACACATAGGTGTGCGCAGCCTATTGCATTAGGGTGTGCACCCCAAAGCTCAAACACACATTACCGATAACTCACAATGTTCATTCAGAAAGGGAAGGGGCCGGTGAATTACATATTTACCGGCCCCTTCTCCCACTCCTCCTAAAACATCTCTATAGTAACAGCTGGCAGGAAAAGAGGAGGGAAGCCAGAAGCGCTGTGGGAGAAAAGGGGGGGGGGCAGTAGGGGGAATCTGTGCTGCACAGGGTGATTAGGGTGTGCCTGGGCACACCTGGCACACCCTGTGCGCACACCTATGTAGTAACATCATAGCAACAAAAGGTTAACTGCAACCAGTCGTTGGTGTGGTACCTGGTAAGGTGACGGGTTCTCCGGTAGCAAGGGGGTCCGGTGTTACAGCTCCATCCATAGTTGTCTGTCTTTTGGTCCCCGGTGGTGGATTAGTGTGACAGAGAGGTTTGGCTTGATCACTGGGTACGCAGGAACAAGTGTTAAGTGAGCACATATGAGGTCCGCACTATGTGCTCGGTGGGACCCCATTCTGTTACTGGGAGTGAAATAGCAAAAGGATGCTTACTGGTGGAGTGGGCATAGGCTCTGCGTGTTCATTCTATTGTGACATAAGAACCTGTTCAAGTGTGTAGAATATGGGACGCTATCCTTGGAAGAAATTCATATCACACTAAGACAGTACAAGTGGCTCTTCTCTGAGTTGGAGGACTGCCTTAATGTTTTACTTTCACATGACCGCAGCCCTTGTCTGGTCCCGGCACTGATGAGCATGCTTTCGGGGCAAGGTGTACTCCCTGTGTTATAACAACTGACCCTTGTTGCTGCCTGGCATAGCCCAGAAAAACCCACCCTGGGGTACGCCTCCTGTGTGATCCACACTTGGTGCCCAACTAGTTAATGGGGAACATATGGAGGAGATATCATCTGACTACCACCGCACGCACCCTACCCTTACAAACCGTCTCCCAATTGGGCTGCTGCATTGCCACTTTGATACATGTGCTCCTGGTGGAGGCTACAAGTGGCCATTGTGCATTGATGATATTGTAGCCATTTATTTTTATATTCAGGTCCTAAATCTTGCATTCTTGGCAATTTACCGTCCACTAGGATCTGAGCCACCCTTGCGTTCTCCAATATGTTCCATTTTAAGTATTTTGTGGTTTCTAAAGCTGGCGGAAATTCTGGATTGTAAAACAATGTGGTCCTTTTTTAATACAGCATACCATATTTTTAATGTGGCTCTTACAAAGATTGTTAGTTCTTCTTTTCCAGGTCTTAAGTGGGGTTTTATCCAAGGAAGGGATTTAATTTGTAATCCTATGATTTCTTCTTCTAGATTGACCCATTGTTTGTTTTCCATATTGTGATGCCAATCTATAATTCTAGTCAATGATGCTGCTTGTAGATATTTTGAAAAGTCAGGTAATGCTAGACCTCCATTCTTTTTAGTTCTAATTAGAATTTCTCTTTTTATTCAGGGAGTTTTTTGGGCCCAAATAAAGCTTCCTATTGCTTTTCTTAGTTCCATCATTAGTTTTTTTGGAAAGACTAAGGGTACTGTTTGAAAAAATATATAATAATTTTGGCAATATATCAATTTTTACTCTATTGATTCTTCCCATCCATGAGTATGTAATTTTATCGTATTTATGTAGTAATTTAAAGGATCACTAAAGGCAAACGTTTTTTCACCTAAAACATCTGAGGATTAGCGCCCCCCCCCGGGCTCCCGTTTACTTACCTGACCCCTCGAAAGTCCCGCGCCGATAACGCGCTGGCTTTTCGGTCGGCTTCTCGGCTCATTCATTGGTTGATTGAAAGCAGCGCAGCCATTGGCTCGCGCTGCTGTCAATCACATCCAATGACGCGGCGCGCCGGGGTCGAGTGATACAGTGAGCGGCTATGGCCGCCGGCTGTATCACGGAAGCGCGCCCGCAAGAACTAACCACCATGCGAGAGAGCTTGCATGAAGGTGGTTAGTTCTTGCGGGGAGGAGCCGATACAGCCGCCGAGGGACCCCAGAAGACCAGGTTCGGGGCCACTCTGTGCAAAACGAGCTGCACAGTGGAGGTAAGTATAAATTTTTTTTGCCTTTAGTGTTCCTTTAATTACTTTTCGGATTGTCGCAGTGTAATTCAAATCTTGAAAATGGTTTAAATTACTCAGAATATATATTCCCAAATATTTAATTGCTTCTTGTTGCCGTTGCAGCTGTAATTGCAGTGAAAGGTGTTTCTACAAAGTATTGACTCAGGAGGGCTGAATACAAATGCACGCCACACTTTTCACATATTTAGTTGTAAAAAATGTTGAAAACCATTTATCATTTTCCTTCCACTTCATAATGATGTGCCACTTTGTGTTGGTCTATCACTTAAAATCTTAATAAAATACATTTACGTTTTTGGTTGTAACATGACAAAATGTGGAACATTTCAAGGGGTAGCAATACTTTTTCAAGGCACCGCACATCAACACTCAGGGGGACCTCAACAGTGGTAAGCTGAGTGACGAAACAAGCAATCTCAGACCAAAAAGTTTTAATATTTGGGCAGGTCCAGAAAATGTGATGAAAATATGCACGCTCATCCACACATCTCCAACACTGTGAGGAGACCCCAGGGTATATTCTATGCAATTTATAAATACTGTCAAATACTGTATATTCTATGCACTATTTTGAATTGTATACATTTATCCTGACAGGCCACCAGTTGGGAAAAAGGGATAATCCCACACATCCTCCCAATCCTCATTATCAATGTCAGGTGCAACTGACTGCCATGCAAAGCAGAGACGAGCTGTTTATGACATGCTGTTTTTTTACAAACTAAGGCTAGATTCCCACTAGACAAAGCTTTGAAAAGGGATACATGGTGGATCACTTTTCAGAGCTTGGCTGACTGTCTTTTATTTAATTCCTTCCGAACAGCAGTTTATAATACAGCTAATGCGCCGCAACCGCAGGCCAAGCATTTGGCTTGCATTTGCCTTTAATGGCTGAGTTTTACAGTCTGTGATGCCTGACAACTCAGCACGTCATGTTAAAATTGCCGTGACGCAAAGCAATGTGACCACAGCATGTGAACAGCCTCCTCCAGCTGTTTTTTTAGACTTTAGGTGGGTGGATGGGAGCAGTAAAACCACAGTGTGGCCACCTGTTTTATAACCACAGCTGCCAGTGTTAAAGTGTCATCCAGACAGTTAGGGTATACATCTATTTTAATTGTATAATGTACTCTAAGGCCAGCATAAACAATGCAAATTTGCTTGATTGCTCCATCAACACAGTCAATGTTGACAAGGGAATCCCTCCAACTGAGCCATTGTGTTCTCCCAATAAGAAGCCGTCCCCACCGGGCGAACACAGTGTTTATTCTTAGTGGCTATAACAGCCTCTAGCAATAATCGTATGTAAAATCCGGCAGGCTGATTGTACCCAAGTTGACCGATCAATCGATACATTCCTGCTGAAGTCTGAAGTCACACCCCAGATGAAGTCTAAGCAGACGAAACGCGCCGGTGGAGTCCTGCCAACACCACTACACTACTCAATGTCTCTACAACTGCATTAATTTTTCTACAAAATGTGAGTGTTCCTTCTATTTTCTTTTTTATTAAATACTTTTAAAAACAATATCACACTATGTGGAACCTTTGTTTAATTTTTGGTTACACCGCATGAGTACCTGAATCGTTTAAGTACCTGGATAGCCTTTATTCCTCCATCTGAGTAATCTACTACATGTTTCAACGTGAAAACTTACTGATGTCCATTTTCGTATCCATTCTTTGACCTGTGAGTGGAGCAACCGGGATCCTCACTTCATACGGTGTTGTCACCAAAAGCACGTTTGACTTAAGAGGTATAAACCCCTTTAGGTCCAATATTTCCGGTAAGCCTTCACTTAATTGGGTGGTGGTTCTTCGAGAAAATTCTTCACATTCACTCTTCATTGATACAACTGAGATTTCTCTCATTTAATGACGCCTCAGTGACGTCTATCCACTAAAATTAGGACTATTTGGTTCAACTCAGTCTTTTTTCACTTTGGTGGACATTTCATTGTGTTGTTGTCAACAACATTTGTTGTTTTTCTCATTATGTTACGTATGAAATGCAGTTTCTCTATGTGGATACATTCCTTCTGAACTGACCGAGATTCAAACCGTCTATGGTGGACTTAAAGGTATGATAACCTCATGCAACCTCTCTGCTCCTTTATGGTATAGGCAATGCGTTATTCATAAGCGCACGTACTGCACAGTTTAAAATGATGTGATGATCTGTTTATATCAGAGATGTTCTGTGTACTCACTCAGCTATGAAGGGTTGAATTTCAACATTAGCGGTCAGACCTGTATCCCAATAATTCACAAGCCCCACCGCAGTGTGCCAGCATGCTGCTACAGCTGTGCATTTACAGTTTATATTTTGTTTTGTAGCTTGAAATAGCTTTTATAGGATACAGCCTGGGCTGGGCAAGACATATGTGTTTGGATTTCAGTTATAAGAAAACCTTTGCAATTCTTTTTGAGCATAATGCCTGTCTTTAAATCTCTTTCACCTTAAACCTTTTTGGTGTTTTTTTTGCACACATGTTAAAAAAAAAAAAAAATTAGGCCAGAAGATTTCTTAAAACCCCCCAAAACATTATCTAATTTCTGAAAGCAGACACCTTGGAGAATAAACTGTTGGTAGTGCCAATTTTTTATGTCACATGACATTAGCACAACGGGTTATCAAGTGCAGAATTTCAGTAAAAAATACACTTTAGGTATTATTAGGCCAGCCCTCAAAAACTCCACTCGTCTGCTTGCATTTTGCGGAGGGCGAGTGAGGAGCAGGGGCAGACCAGGCTGACAGTTTCCTGGCTGATCGCTTCTGGCGGAAGCAGTGCAGCCATCGGAGTGGTCCGGATGGGGGGTTTCCTGCCCCTGGGCCGCTTTGATGTCCTGAAAAAAAGCCTGCACCGCTTCTGGAAGAAGTGATCAGCCAGGAAATGGTCAGAAGGATCGTGCATCGGGAGGACACAGAGCGTAAACACACAAATCCCTGTTCTGTCAGGGGAGAGGAGACATATCGTTTGTTCCTACTAAGTAGGAACAACGATATGTCTCCTCCTCTAGTCAGTTCTATCCCCAAACAGTTAGAACACGCTGAGGGAACACACATTTAGCCCCTTGATCGCCCCCTCGTGTTAACCCCTCCCCTGCCAGTGTCATTTATACAGTAATTAGTGCATATTTATAGCACTGATCGCTGTAAAAATGTCAATGGCTTAAAAAAAATTTCAAAAGTGTCCGATCTGTCCGTCCCAATGTCGCAGTACTGCTAAAAATCGCAGATCACAGCCATTACTAGTAGAAAAAAAAGAAAATACCATAAATCTTTCCCATAGTTAAATTAAATCATAATAGTTTCTATATTCTGTATTTGCAAAGTGGGGGTATGACCTTACCAAGGCCATTTTGCTTAGTGCTTCTCTTGCTTAAGTCAGCCATAGACAAGGCGATTTTCTAACCTGCAACCACGGGTCAGGCAGCGTTGATAAGGGAATTCCCCCTATGGAGCCATTGTGTTCTCCTGGCAGGGGGCGGGCATGCATGTTCCATCTACTCGTCTGTTTCTCTCTAAGCATGATAAATAGTATATCCTATGATTACACACATAATAAAATGAAAAAGCACATATCAACCAAGAGATACTATTTGCACATGGTGAGCAAAAGCATACTGAATTCTTTGCAGGTTAATCTGCAAGATGTTTTGATATAATGATTTAATTGGCCGTACAGCTGAAACCTGTGCACAATACACAGTAATGGCATCTAGAGAATGTGTCATCAATGTGAGGGAATAAGTCATTTGGAATTTTTCACCCAAGGTTATATTCATCCCTACTGATAAGAGATTTCTTTGCATTAATGGGGAGGGATCTCTATAATTAATGAATTATAACAGTTGAGAATTTTGAGGGAATGGCTGGTCACTGGAGGTTCCAATTTTGAGGTTATTTCCAAATAATCAGATTTGTCTGTGAAGGACTGGCTGCTAAAATTGGCAGCTAGGGTAACTAAAAAAAATGAATATATGGTAAATTAAATCATAATAGTTTCTATATTCTGTATTTGCAAAGTGGGGGTATGACCTTACCAAGGCCATTTTGCTTAGTGCTTCTCTTGCTTAAGTCAGCCATAGACAAGGCGATTTTCTAACCTGCAACCACGGGTCAGGCAGTGTTGATAAGGGAATTCCCCCTATGGAGCCATTGTGTTCTCCTGGCAGGGGGCGGGCAAAGCCGCCCCTGCTGGGAGAACACAGTGATTATTGCCAGCGGCTATAACACCCGCTAGCAATAATTGCATGTCAAATACAGCAGGCTGGTTGTACCCAAGTTGATTGATAGATCGATCAACTTAGGTGCACTTAGCCTGCTCATACATTGTTCGAATCTCGGCCGGTTCCTGATGAAATGGCCGAGATTCTAACCGTTTAGGGACTCCAAAGCATGTGCAGTCTCATTTATTTTCATGAACAGAAGAAAAAAAAAATGCTGGAAGGAGGCCATTCCCTTTTTAAAGTCATTTGGCCAGTATGATTAAGGGCCCTTTCACACGGGCGGATCCCGTAATGATCCGTCCGTGAACATCAGCTTGCTCAGCGGGGATCGCTCAGTTGATCCCCGCTGAGCCGGCAGATGACAGGGACTACCCTGTCAGATCTCCGCTCTCCTCTATGGGGGGATCGGATGAACACGGACCGTCTGTCCATGTTCATCCGATCCGCTCTGCAGACGGATGGAAAAATAGGATTTTCCTCCGTCTGCAGAAACGGAGCATAGTGGACACGGATGAGATCGGGTGTCAACGGATGTTCATCTGCTGACACCCGCTATCCCATAGGGATACATATATGTCCCTTTTTCATCCGTAAACATATGGATGAAAAAGCGGACATACAGTCCGCCCATGTGAAAGGGGCCTTATACAAAAAAGTTGCAAATAATTTTAAGGAGTACATTCTCCTTGACACGTTTTTCCCAAAAAAGATCCTCATGCCCCACAATGTTCCCATATATTAAAATGCTGTGCTCCACTCCCTAAACCTGGGGTCTCCAAACTTTCTAAACAAAGGGCCAGTTTATTGTGCTATAGACTTTAGGGGGGGGGGCAGATTTGGTATTAGGGGAAGGAATAGTGTACCATCGTTGGTATCATTGGGAGGATATGTGCCCCATCATTGGTACTATTGGGATGAATAGTGCTCCATCGTTGGTATCATTGGGAGGAATAGTGCCCTGTTGTTGGTGTCAGTGGGAGAAATGGTGCCCCATTGTGGATGTTAGTTGGCAGAATAGTATCTTGTATCGGTGAGAAGAATAGTGGCCAAGGGCCGGATAAAGGCAAGCAAAGGGCCACATCTGGCCCCTGGGCCACAGCTTTGAAAACACTGCCCTAAACAAATACTTACCTCTTCAGTTGATAACGCCATTGTCCTGCCCATTCCATCCTGCAGATAGCAGGACACATCTGCGCTGGATGAAGAGCTCAATCTACAAATGAGCACTTCCGGTCTTCCTCCCCACGCATGCATGCGCAGTCCAGGCTCCCTTGCAGCTCAGCATTTTAGTGACTGCACATGCGTCATTGAGAATTGAGGCTGGGAGTGCTTGCTTTGCATTGCATTTTTGTTTTTGCATTGAATTTTACAGAAAATTAAAACACTGCAGATTGAAAAGATAATTTTTAATAACATGAAATTATAACATGGTTTGTGTAGCAATTATATATGCTTTACAATTTTTTTTATTTGATATGTTTCTTTGCTACTAAAGTGGAATTACCCTTTAATTAATTGCTTTAGATGATATAAGTGTTGAGATATGTTTTGATAGGACATTCCTTGACAAATAAAAAAATCACTGACGCAATGATTCTAATGAAACTCTTCGGAGCTGTATAATAGCCAGAATGTAATTCCAACCCTTGCAGGAGATTGATGTTTGTCATCTGCTCCTCGGCAACAGAATTCAATCAAGTAAGTACCATGAAGTTTACAGATTGTGACTAATAAATCACTGACTTGTCTGGAGCTGAGGATAGCTTTTCCAAGAAACCATTACTGAGCGTGTTCTACTGTATATGCAGAACATTCATCGCAGCACATGTTTACACACATGTGGGAGAATTATATGACACCGAAGAATGTTCCAAGACTTATGCAATGACTTCGGATATCATGTATTTGTTTCAATTACAGTGCAAAAAAAGGATGAAAAAAAGTCTGTATTCTAAAAAGGCCAGAAAACATAGGTTTCTCTTTTAAAACCTAACCCCTAAACCCCCCTCCATCAGTATAGACCCCCTTTAGTGCAGACCCTCCTCCATCAGTATAGACCCCCCCTCAGTGCAGACCCCCCTCCATCAGTATAGACCCCCTTTAGTACAGACCCTCCTCCATCAGTAGAGACCCGTTTTAGTGCAGACCCTCCTCCATCAGTATAGACCACCCTCGGTGCAGACCCCCCCATCTGTACAGGCCCCCCAGGACAACCCACCCCCTCCTCCATCAATACAGACTCCCCCAGGACAACTCACCCCCCTTCATCAGTACAGACCCCCCAGGACAACACAACCCCCATTAGTACAGACCCCCCCCAGGACAACGCACCCCCCTCAATCTGCACAGGCCCCCGCAGGACAACCCACCTCCCTCCATCTGTACAGAACCCCCCAGGACAACCCACCTCCCTCCTTCTGTACAGACCCCCCAAGACAACCCACCTCCCTCCATTTGTACAGACCCCCGCAGGATAACCCACCTCCCTCCATCTGTTCAGACCCCCCCAGGACAACCCACCCTCCCCAATCAGACACCTTTGCTGCCATTGTGCTATATGCTGGGTGTTCAGTGTGCCCCTATATCTTTAAGGGGTATTGGGCTACCTCCAGGCCCACCTGCCCCCTATCTATCCATTAGAATGCATGTGCTTCCACTGTGGAGACTCTCATAAATTTACAGGAGTTAGAACTGCAGGTAATACCGTGTGCCATGAAGAGACCTTGTAGCTTACGCATGCGTTTGCAAATATGTGCTAACTAAACCCCTGCTTTTAACGCATACTGTTAGACAGGTTAATTCGGAGTAATAGTGCCCCATCATTGGTATCAATACTGCTATACAGGTTAATTTGGTTGGTAAGCAGACTGGTTGGTGGTGTGAATTGAGCTGAGAATTTCTCTGGTTTTGTCTTGCATGCGTTGCCCTTCCACATGCTCCTTGCTGTGAAGGCCAGTCAAAGGTGGGGGCAGGGGCCATTTTGTTTGGCACTATTTCTCCCCCTTATATTAATCATGGGGAATTGTTTACTCATACTGATGCCAGGACATTTTCTACTCCCACTGGCCACAGTCCAGCTCTCCTAAATTTTGAAGGACAGTAAACCCACCTCCCTCCATCCTTTGTTTAGAAAGTTTGGAGACCCCTGATTTCCAGAATCCCCCTATGGATATAAGATATGCATACTTACAACTACAGCCGAACTAGACCAATGTAAATATGGGAAAACATTAAATACCTGGAGCTCAGCTTTAACAATATATATTTAAAAATTGAATTTTTGCAATAGATTTCTGATGTTGACTATTGTAGGTATCTGTAAATATATGAAAATAGATGTTTTAATAGATCTTGACTGTGTGTTTCATGCAAGTTAAATAGAGGGAAATATACATCAGGCTGTGCCAAGGGTGTCTACCTAAATAATTCACGGATAAACAATGCTACAATTTCCCTTTTGAGGAGTTTGGGAAGTACAGAAAAACACAACCTTCTTGGCATGAGAAAAGCATTCTGTTGGCAGTAATTTGTTCTAAGCTCTGTGCATACATTTATAGGTGTATTACAGGTGCATTTTCTTGAGTAATCAATATGCTAAGTGGGTTTGCAATGGACGGAATCCAATTCTCCAGCACAAACAAGATCACGTTGCCAACGCTCACATGGTTATTAGGTCAGCCGAACATCTTGACCCAATGTGTGTATTAGTATTTGTACCCAGGATTTCATTGTCCCTTGGTAGTTATACAGTTCTGTACAGAGAGCATCTAATAAATAGGTCTATGGATTATGTAATTAAACATCTTTCATTCTTCATTCCTCATTGTTTCATGCACAAGAAGTCTCCTTCCACTCCAAAACTTAAACTGGATTGTACATGACCTTTGCATCGATCAAGGCCTGTTCATAAGCCCACTGTCACGAGAGCCACGTACCTGAGGTGAGATCGAAGTAGTGGGGAGGCCTCCCTTACACCTCGGGTCCTTGAAGCCTCTGGAGATGGAGACAGAGATTTGGTGGACACTGAGTGACACGGGTGCCAGGGGTGCGGAACACTGTGCAAGCCTTAATCCGAGATCCGAGCTGAGGTCAAGTCCACTCTGGCAACGAAGTACAAAAAGGTTAATCAGAAGAAGAATGGTCGAGATCCAAGCTGGGGTCGGTTCCAATCTGCCAGCTGAGTACAAAAGGGGCAAAGAAGTAGAATGTCAAGGTACAAATCTGAGGTCAAAGGCAAGCAGCAATCAAGAGTAGTCAAATAGGTTTCCAGGTCACAACAAGTTCAGACAGATCACACACTAGCACAGGAACAAGGGGGAACTAATAATCCAGTAATTTGGCATTGTCTGGGCTGGGCTTATATAGGGAAGTTTGAGGTAATTTTCCCGCCTTTTTTCCATCAGGTTGAGGTCACTTCCTGGTTGCCTCCTGGGCATTTTCCTGCCTTTTTACATCAAGTCTTCTGCACAGGTGCATGTTGGCGCACTGAGGCGTCTTTGGTGCATGCTCAGTTGGCACGGATTCCCTCTTGCGGCAACGCGCCATTGGTACATGCGTAGTAAGCCCTGGACTCTTACACCCACTCTCTTTAGGCATGTAAAACAACAAATTAAAAAAGCACATTATTGACCAATGTCACCAGAATCAAAGGTCTGTTAGTTAAATCTCAAACTGAGTCTTGTCACTATTAGTACTAATTTCACGTTCTCTTTTCTTCTGCTTCAAGACATTGCCCTGTAATGGTTTCAGTTGATGGAACTTTGATACAGAGACCATAGTCATACCTCTTAACTTTTTGGGCACTTTTTAGCACGCGGTGGCCAAAGGACATGTCCCTGCTATGGCCCTGGTTACACAGACCACAAAAAACTCATATGCAAAAAGTAATTGGCTAAACCAGACAAGTGCTCTTTTTTTACCTCACTTTTTCCTATATATTAGCTTTTCAAGCTTTTCAAAATAACACATAGTAATAGAAAGGTAAGATTAAAGGTTTAGTGCAGCATAACACTTTTATTAGCACATTTTGTAACGAGATGTATACATCAGACCAAAAAAAGGAACAACTGGGGCTGCACGAGGGACAGATTTGGTCTCAAAAGAGGGACAGTCCCTCCAAATGAGAGACAGTTGGGAGCTTTGACCATAGTACCTTTTTGTTATGGCTATTGCTTGCAATAACAAATCTGCACTCTGGAGTAGCTGGGTTAAAGGGGTTGTAAAGCCTCGTGTTTTTTCACCATAATGCATCCTCTGCATTAAGGTGAAAAAACACCTTGCACTGTCTGGCCCCCCGAGCCCCCGTTTTACTTACCTGAGCCCCGAACTTCCGTGGGCACAATCCCGCGTCGTTCTTCCCGCGGCTTCTCGGCTCTTCATTGGATAGATTGATAGCAGCGCAGCCATTGGCTCCCTCTGCTGTCAATCAAATCCAATGACGCCGCCACCGGGGGGCGAGGCCTAGTCATACACTCGGCGGCTACGTACGCCGAGTTTATGACATGGGAGTGCGCCCGCAATGCAACCCCCTCGGGAGAGAGCTTCCCAGAGGGGGTTATCTATTGCCGGGAGGAGCCGCCGTGGGCCCCCAGAAGGGGAGGATCGGGGCCACTCTGTGCAAAACGAACTGCACAGTGGAGGTAGGTATGACTTTTTTTTTTTTTAAACATGAACCTATGGTATCACTTTAAGTAAGGTAGTAGATGAGGGTTAGATCCTCTAGATCCATCTAGGACACAAGAGACTGTATTGTGATTTTGAAAATATTTTCTTAATTACTGTAAAAGTTAAAAGGATAATTTTAGGAAATAGTATTTCTTTTTTACTTAGGAAGATATGAAATATTGTGTATCATATACTATACATGGCTATTTTATGTCAGTCAGCAGGTGGAGATTTGGGCTTCTTTTTAAGATGTCCTCCAGTTTCTACTTTGCCCTTGTTAATGAAATCTGTTGTGTACAGAGTTGAATAGCTTATGTTGGGATTTTCACACACAAGTAAATGAGTGAGAGCATTGACCCTTTCCATTCCTTTGTAGAACTTTGCAGGTTTCATTAACAGACACATCGTGCCTGAAACAAGACAACTACTGCTGTGCACTTTGCTTCTGCTACCAGATCTCCTGGCCTGGATCTTCTATAAGCACCCATGTCACTCTGTGCCCTGTCATACCCTGTCATCATCCCCAGGGGAAACAGGATCAGAGGTGCAAGTGCAGCCCTCTTATCAACTCGCCCAGGTACGTGACAGTGGAAAAGTGGGTTTGATAATAAAATTGGCAGTGCCTCCACCCTTGACAGAACTTCTGTGAAAAGAAGGGATTCTATTAACAATACATGCATCCAATGTACAAACAGGTATTATCAGCAAAGGGCCTGATAGAAGTCCTGGTGGAATTGTGCACATATACCTGGGTATATATAGTTATTAATAGAGATACACCTCCAGATGAATGTTGCAGCAAAATCAAGTTGCAGGGGCCCTTGAGGATGGTGGGCATCTGTCATTGTGTCAGAGGCCTGAAGACATAATGAGCAGTAAAGGGAGATTCCTCCAACTCTTGTCCAACAAGCCTGGAGCAGAGCTTCTCACCGGCAGCAACTGTGGTGTGGCACTGGAACTCAGAGTCAGCCTATCAACTCTGTGCTTTAGTCCCTGCTTAGTTGTTTTTTTTAACTAACATGCAACCGGACCTCCAACTACTAGAAGTAGTCTAATTTTTAGCGACTCATTAATGACCGGAATAGTACCACTGGATTGGCGCAGGGCCAATGTGGTGCCTATATTTAAAAAGGGAACAAAATATTTACCAAGTAACTATAGACCTGTTAGTTTAACTTCTATAGTTGGGAAGATACTGGAGAGATTAATAAAAGACCACATAGATGAGTTCCCTGCTGGAAAAAAATATTTTAAGCAACAGACAGCATGGATTCATGAAAGACAGAAGTTGTCAGACAAATCTGATTTCTTTTTATGAAGAGGTAAGTAAAACCTTGGACAGAGGGGTGGCGGTGACGTGGTATGCTTGGATTTTGCAAAAGCGTTCGATACAGTTCCCCACACACGGCTCATGTGTAAGGTAAAGTCTACAGGATTGGAAATATCAGTTTGTAAATGGATAGAAAACTGGCTAAAAGACAGAATTCAGAGAGTCGTGGTTAATGATTCTTAAGCCCCGTACACACGATCGGTTTGACTGATGAAAACCGTCCGGTGGATGGTTTTCATCAGACCAACCGATCGTGTATGGTACCCATCGGTCTTTTTTCCATCGGTTTTAAAAAATAGAACTTGTTTTAAAATTTTCCGATGGATAAAAAAACCATGGTAATTTACGATCGTCTATGGGCAAGTCCATCGGTTAAAAAACCGACGCATGCTCAGACTGAATTAGGAGACGGGAGCGCTCGTTCTGGTAAAACTAGCGTTCCTAATGGAGAGAGCACATTCGTCATTCTGCAAGTTATTGCTTCGTTTAATGCAGCGCATGTTTTGTTGCTTTAGAATGGTGTTTAAAATGTCATTTTTGCAGCAGATCTTTATCACGAGTTCTGACAAACGTATGTCTTTCTTCTTTCTTGTGATCTTAGGAATAATTAGTTTAATTCTTAAAGGCCGACCTCACAAATTACACCTTTTTTTTTGTTGTTGTAGCGGGGTCTTTAAATTTAGTTGGGGTACACCTGGGGGTAGTGTGACCCAGGTGTGTAATTGTGAAGGTTCTGGACCCCTTTTTGTAATTCGTGGAGGATTGGGTGGTGTATTATTCTCCTTGGCCTGTGGGTGGCGGGGTACCTACAGGCTCAAGGTAGAATCACTGCCGCAGTGCTACCCTTTTTGTCCCTTTCCGGAGATGGTACGGCTGGGGCGGGGAACCCGCCGTGGTGTTGAAGGGAGGAGATAAAAGGGGGAGACGCCCTCACCACGAGGTCTTCGAGGATTTTCTCTTCACGCACCCAGGCACCTTAGGCCTGGGTGCGGGCGATTAAAGGTTCCGGCCCAGGCGCCCTAGGCCTGGCCGGAATGAAGTTGGGGTCCATCCCAGGCACCTTCAGCCTGGGGTGAGGTACTATATCGTAGGCCTGGGGCCCAGTAACTTCGACTGGGTCCCGCGAGGGCGAAGTGATCCGAGGGTGCCGCCTTGCGAGGGGACCCGCATCTGAGGTGAGGAGGCCGGGGAGGTTACCCGTCCGGAGAGTCCGGAGCAGCATCAACCCGGTGACGGATGGGCCTATGGTAACTCCCTTAGAGGGACATCTTCCCCTGATAGGGGCCGCAACGCAGCGAAGGTACTCCCATCTGTGTTCTATGGAGTTGCTGGTAGAGACTCACAAGTTCTATGTTCTGTGCTAAGCAAAGCTGCTATAACCCCTGGTGAAACCACAGGGGTTTAGATTGAAATCAGGATAGTGCCTCGGCCTGCTCATCCCACCGTTTGCATTATGTTATGGGTCGCAACTACTCGGCTGTGAAAGAACTGTTTGTTGTGGAAGTATAATAAACAAGTGTTGGACCCTGCATCGGTGTATGGACTCTGGTTAATGGGAGCAAGGGAGGTTTCAGCATAGCAGGACTGAGCTTCATAACTAACACACATTGGCCCGAGGAATGTACTGGTACTGGCCTTCTCCTCACCCACAGCTATGGGGAGGACATGGGCCGTAGCGCATCTCACCCTGTCACGTGACATACCCCTAGAAAAAAGGAGATGGGGTGAGGCCGCTACACGTGGGGGCTCGTCCAGGATAAAATGTGTGTTGACTTTGAAATTTGAAATGGCTGTGTCTGGACTTTGCTGCCCGGAGGAGGTCCGAGCAGGTCGGCCATGTGATTGGCCAAAGTGCGTCCCTGTGCTCGAAGTCGTGGAAATGACCCCAAGACAGGAAAGGCCCATGCAGAAAGAGCGGGAAGAGGGAAAAGCCCAGCCGTGTGACGTACTACATGTGGGGGTGTTTGCTGCACTGCGCCATGAGGAACCCCATGACTGCGCAATTCGTGGGCGGGGACTGTGGGAAGCCCGCGAAAACGTGCAAGTCGTGGGAGGAGTCTGGCCATGTGTGGAAATGCACGTGGAGACTCCGGCGCGTGGTCAGCGCGTGATGGAGCAGCAGGTGGTCGGGATGGCCTCAAGCTCCCCGTGGATGCCGGTATCATACCCCACGAAGATGACTGCTTTTGCTGCTCCCCTTACAGACACGGGGATAAGACTCAGGCCCCGAGGACAGTTGGCTTTGTACTCATGCAGAGACACGGAGGCCCTCGGTGTGATCTGTCCCGGATGCTCGGGACTGGTGGTCCAACTAAAGCCATTTGGGCGTTGTGAAGCGTGTAAAGAATTTCTGTTTGAGGTTGAATCATCCACAGTAAGGCCTCGGGCCCTTCGCCTCAATTGCATCACAGGTACCGCCACTCCGGAAGGGGAGATCCAGGCCTTTGCGGAGGTCCCCGTACGCGCTGACCAGGGCGACGGGACTGCCCAACCAGAGACTGAGAGAGAAAAATCCAAGGATGCTGCTTCAGTCACCACAGATTCCCTGCTGCCACCTCCGAAGAGGAAGATAGGCCTGGTGCAGGCCTCCTATGGTCGTGGTCGAGCTTCACCCCGCCGCTTGCCGGACCTGGATGGATCCGGTTGGAAGAGTCCTGGACATCCCAGTGCTGAAAAAGGTCCAGGTGAGCCAGGGGCTGGGACTGTGGTTGGAGGTGTCGGGGGTCCGCTGGAGGTGGAGCCCGCAAGGGAGGGTAGTTCTCCGTCTACTAAAGACTACCTTCCCGCCGAGATGTATGACACCTCCGACCTGGAATCGCTGTCGGACTGTGGGGATGACGGGAAAATAGATGAACTGTTTCACCGGAAGGGCTGGGACAAACGCCCGCTACCTGTGCTATGCAAACCACAGGATTCCCCTATGTCTATAGAAGATAGCACGCCCCGGGCGCAGGCCCCGGAGCTCAGGAGGGAGTCTAGTCCTCCGACTGACTTTCCACATTCCACAACATCACCTGCTTTGGTTGTGGGGATGCAGCGCGCGTCATTGCGTGCGCCAAAGGCAAAGCCACCCGAGGTAGTGAAGGTACCTCGGCACCCGGAGGCCATCGTGCAGCCGGGAGAAGGTGAGCCGGATGTCATGCCTCCTTTGGCCAGATTGCAACGACTTTTCTCCCAGAGAGTCGCCCGTGAGTACGGATGGGAGTATCCTTACTTGCCTCGGGACTTACTTTATGAGGTTGAGGTCCTGCGACAGAGATGGTACGACGAATTTGTCTGGGAGAAGCTCAAAGTGCCTCAGGCCCGGCGATACTTGTCCTGTTCGCCGCCTGTGTCCAAGAAATTCAAGGACTGCAGAGCGGACTGGAAGTTGGGGCGCCATATTCATGCTGATAAAGTGCTTATCTGCAGAAAGGAGGGAGAGGATGTTGAATATTCAGTCGAAGTGTTTGATAAGCATCTGAAGCCGTTGTTCTTACCTGATCCGAGGTTTTACTTGTGAGGAGAGACTCATGAGTATGTTTCAGCTACAAATTTTCCTGGAAGAGCCTTTTGCTAGAACAACTGAACAATACCCTGTTTTTTATTTGGTTTTTTTTTTCTTCCCACTCTCTTTTCCTATGAATCAAGGACAGACTTTGGGGTAGAATTAGTGTAGGGACGCATGAAGAATGAAGGAGCACCAAGTGTCATTACCGCAGCGCTGTCACCAGGTGGCAGTGTTGTGCAACGTTTGTTTTTCTACACACTTTTACACCACACTTGTTGGAGCAAATGGGTCCCTCGGCTGATGGACCCATTCATTCCAAAATTTCACATGATGTTAGGATGTTGTCTGTTTTTTTTTGTTTCCCTTCTGCAGGAGATTCGTCGGTCGGGACTACTGAGTATGGGGTGGTTCTTAGACAGTGACGGAAGGGATTGTATATGTGCACATGATAGATGTTTTATACAAAAGTTTATTTGTTTTATGGTTCCCCTTTCCCCTTGAGCAGGTCTTGGCACACATGGGATTCAAAAATTTTAGGGATAGCCTCTGAGGCTCGCTTCATGTCACCACTCCTTGGGAGACGTGGGGTTGTACCAGACGCTAGGGACCAGCGTCAAATCACAGGGGGGAGTATGTAGCGGGGTCTTTAAATTTAGTTGGGGTACACCTGGGGGTAGTGTGACCCAGGTGTGTAATTGTGAAGGTTCTGGACCCCTTTTTGTAATTCGTGGAGGATTGGGTGGTGTATTATTCTCCTTGGCCTGTGGGTGGCGGGGTACCTACAGGCTCAAGGTAGAATCACTGCCGCAGTGCTACCCTTTTTGTCCCTTTCCGGAGATGGTACGGCTGGGGTGGGGAACCCGCCGTGGTGTTGAAGGGAGGAGATAAAAGGGGGAGACGCCCTCACCACGAGGTCTTCGAGGATTTTCTCTTCACGCACCCAGGCACCTTAGGCCTGGGTGCGGGCGATTAAAGGTTCCGGCCCAGGCGCCCTAGGCCTGGCCGGAATGAAGTTGGGGTCCATCCCAGGCACCTTCAGCCTGGGGTGAGGTACTATATCGTAGGCCTGGGGCCCAGTAACTTCGACTGGGTCCCGCAAGGGTGAAGTGATCCGAGGGTGCCGCCTTGCGAGGGGACCCGCATCTGAGGTGAGGAGGCCGGGGAGGTTACCCGTCCGGAGAGTCCGGAGCAGCATCAACCCGGTGACGGATGGGCCTCTGGTAACTCCCTTAGAGGGACATCTTCCCCTGATAGGGGCCGCAACGCAGCGAAGGTACTCCCATCTGTGTTCTATGGAGTTGCTGGTAGAGACTCACAAGTTCTATGTTCTGTGCTAAGCAAAGCTGCTATAACCCCTGGTGAAACCACAGGGGTTTAGATTGAAATCAGGATAGTGCCTCGGCCTGCTCATCCCACCGTTTGCATTATGTTATGGGTCGCAACTACTCGGCTGTGAAAGAACTGTTTGTTGTGGAAGTATAATAAACAAGTGTTGGACCCTGCATCAGTGTATGGACTCTGGTTAATGGGAGCAAGGGAGGTTTCAGCATAGCAGGACTAAGCTTCATAACTAACACACATTGGCCCGAGGAATGTACTGGTACTGGCCTTCTCCTCACCCACAGCTATGGGGAAGACATGGGCCGTAGCGCATCTCACCCTGTCACGTGACATACCCCTAGAAAAAAGGAGATGGGGTGAGGCCGCTACATTGTATTTAAATTTGTTGTGCATTTTTTGGTGTGTCAATTTCTCAGAACAACATTTTTTATTTTATCGTTTCCTCATGGAGGTTGGTGTCCCTTGTTATTAATTACACATTGTATTTATGAAATGGTATTGCTACTCCAAAAAAAAAACACATCAGGCATGTATGTTGGCTGAAATCAAATTTCCATTTATTTTGGAAAAAAAGCAAACAAAAAACGAAGGGCAACTATTCAGAAATTAGCAGAAAATATCAAGTCATTAGATCCCAAATGCAGACCTGACTATGATGAATAATAAAATCAACAACAGCATGAAATCAGGAGCAGCAGCCAAAGACATACATCATCCCAAACTGTGGTACTCCATCACCCTGCAACTTCTGGAAGAGCAGCTCGAGGCCAGAGAATCACCTCCTGCTCTTCCCTGTAGCCTTCCTTCCACGCTTCCCTGCAGCGTTCTCTCCACGGCCCCGTCCACGCACCCTTGCAGGCCGGGCCACTGTGGGTGGTAATGTAGCAGGAGGAGGAGGAGAAGGAGGAGAGGGATTGGCCTGATGTGACAGATGGGTGGCCTCAGTCAGCTGCCCCCTCACCCCCATGTGTACGGCCATGTATATGAGGTGCTCACAAAGGGCCTGTTGTCCCGCCTCCATTTGGAGCAACTTATCCGCCAGATAGCTGCTAAACCCCTCCGTAGGGTTGAGGGGGGCCCTCATGATGGCAGCAGCCTCCCGAATCATCTTTAGTGACTCCTCCTCCACTTGTGTCATCCGCCGTTGTTTTGGCGGTCTGACGTGGAGGGGAGCCACTTGGGAGACGGTGCTGCCACTAGGCCTGGGGACCTGCTGAGTCCCACTTGGCCCTGCCTCCTCCTGCCTGCCACATTCCTGAGCCTCTTCCTCCTGGCTTGCCTCATCCTGTTTTTAAAATAAAATTTAAAATTGTATTATTTGGGGAATCTATCACACACAATTTGAATATCATTACTGGTGCATATTTTTTTTTGGGGGGAGGGGGTGATATCATTTATGGCTAATCCAACCATTTCAACACAATATTACTTAGTGGACAATAATTATCAGCAAAAATACTATACCTGGCTGAAGATGCGAAGATCTGGCTCTTCAAGTTCAGGTGGCTCCTCCTCCGCCTCTGCAGGGGTGGAGGGAAGGGTGGAAGGAACGCTGGAGGGAAGGGTGGAAGGAAGGGTTGAGGGAAGGCTGGAAATAGATTCCCTGGCCTCGATCTGGTCATCCAGAAGATGTTTGTAGTACCACAGCTTGGGCTTTACTACATCGTCGGCTGCTGCTCCTGATCTCTTTGACTGGCACACTTCCTTGTATTTTTTTTTATAGGAATTACGCAGGTTGTTGATTTTATTATTGATCATAGTGTAGTCTGCATCTGGGATCCATGGCTTCATATCCTCTACTAATTTGGTAATAGTTGCCCGACGTACATCACTCTTGTGGTACGCTGGGTGTTTCAGTTCCCACAGGTTGCGCTGTTCCTTATATTTGTCTATAAAAATCAGCATCACCTCCGGCTCACGTAGTTTATGCATCTTTTTGGATCAGCAAGTAAAAAAACAATAAAAAAAAAAAAAACAGATCAGATTTGATTCTCCTCAACTTATCACAATATTGCCCTTTACAATCATGAACCATTATAGGCCACTGCAGGCCCGAGTTCCCTTCTTACCTTAGTTGAGTTCGTTTGTTCACTTCCGGTCGTCCTTACTCCGCGCATCCCTAATAACTTCTTTCCCCTTTTTATACCCTGCGCATGCGTGTAACTCCGCCCTCGTCGCCCGCCCATGACGGACTTTTTCTGCATTTCCCCGCCCCTTAACGATCGGTGCACAGTGTGAGACGGCGACATGTCGCAGACACAGGTGGCTTCTTTAGTAGAAATTACCGACCAGGAAAGCCTGGAGGCGGAAACGTCCCGATCCAGTAAAAAAAGATACAAGGCGACTAATATGTCTTTTGCTGAGATGGCGGGGATGGTGGACATTCTGCGGAGGAAGGATTACGACGGCAAGCATGGCCCATACGACACCCCTAATCTCCGGAAGTCACAAATTATGGACAAAGTGGCGAAGACTCTCTATAAAAAATATGGGGTCAGGAGATCCAAGGAACAACTCCGTAAAAGGTGGTCTGACCTGAAGCTCAGGGAGCCGGAGCAGTATAGGAAGCTTCTAAAAAGCATAGAAAAAAGTACGCTTTTTTTACTGTGTTCTTTCACATTGTAATATGCATTCTTCCATGTTTTGCAACATGTGCTTGGCTTGACTGGGTTCACATTTTAAAATGTCAACTTTTATGTTAAGTGGAGAGTCCACTTATTTGGTAAATGTGTGTTAAAAAAAAATTGCTGCTCTTCCCCCAAACATGTTTGGCACATATCCACGTAAACTACATGTGGGCATGCCTCATTTTACTTAAACAATGTTTATCTACACATTGTTGGCTAGATGATGTGTTGTAAGGAAAACTAGAATGTGAATGAAAGAATAAACTGTATTCTGGGTAAAGGAGATGACACTCCAGCAGTTGTGTACTCATTTTTTTTTCTGGATCAAGATACTATACTCTCGGCCACATGACCAAATTTATAAACGGTGTCACACACAGGTGGTCCAGTGGATACCTTGGTGGTTATCCAAGTGTATTTGTGAGTGTCCTCAAAAATAACATGTTGCTTTGTAGAGTTTGCAAGATCTCATATGTTCATCTTGAAACTCAGGGCCAAATATCAATTGTACCCCACTTCAAAACAATGAGAATCCATTTTCAGGCCTAAAAACTCTGTGTGCTAAAGGATACATTATTTTTGACATTCCCATAGGGGAGAGGAGACTGGGAGGACACCATGCTCAGGAGACGAGGAACCAAACACCACAAAAACTCCCCGAAGATCACAAAGCAGACCAAGATCAGCATGTTCAGGAAGCGGAGGGGGAGGAAGCGGAGGTGGAGGAAGGGGAGGTGGAGCTTATCAGCACAACAGGTCAGTGTCTGTCACCACAACTTCAAGGTAAATACAGATGTAGGCCTGCATAGTTCAAATATTTTTTTTTTTTTTTAGGGACTGAACGTGGGGGTGTGTCAGGAAGTTCAAATCCTCCATTCTCGAGTGCCAGCGCCAAAAAAATCATTCAGGAAATCATGGAATGCAGTATCGAAATGGACATTATGAGAAAGAGAATGAATGTGATTGAGCAAAAATATAAAAACATTATAGATATTTTGGGGAGAATAGTGTGAACCCCCCCTGTTTTTGTGTTTTGTTATGCGTCAGAAATTTGCAATGGGATTTCCACCAGCCCAAATGTGAAGATGCACACAGTGACTCAACATGTGCTATCTGCCGTCACAGGATATCTATGTCCCTGTTTTGGGGGTGCAACCTCTTCCTCCCTACTCAAGTAGGTGAGAGGAAGGGTTTTCACCCCCAAAGCACGTCCATTGATCCCCCATGATGGCAGATAGCACATGTTTACCTTAGCCATGGGATCATGTTGAAGATACCCATTTGAGCCCCAAAAAGAAAGTGTGGTTCTTCACATTTGGGATGGATCAGGGGTACCATCACCCCATCTCATGTTTGTATTTTTCACGGTGTTATTTTGTTACTTTTTCATAAAAAAAATTTTGGCTTTTGACCCATGCATGTTTCTGCAAAAAAAGCCGCCCAAACAAAAAAATAGCTTGAATATCGCAAACCACCCAAAAATGTGGTGCAATCAATAAAAACATTCGGGAATTCTAAAAAAGGTGTGGCTTGTTCTTTCTATGCTCAATAGCAGTTCTGAAGATGCAAAATCAAGGTTTTTATCTCTGAGATTTGAGGCTATTTACTAAGGACAAATACACTTGGCACTACTAGAACCTGGGAGACACATAAACCCAAAATACAAGAATGACAACACAAGTTTGTAGTAAATATAATTTTTTTTTATTTTAAAAAGGTTATAAAATGTCAGATGTGGTCTGGCATTGCGATTGCCCCCCTACCCGTGAAGTACTCTACGTATTTCTGACGTACTTCACGGGCACTTTGGGGGGCCAAGCCAGTACGGGCAGTGTTGAGGCCGGTCAGAATTGTCATTTCGGATGGACCGGCCTCAGGCCCAACTGATGACACATAAGTAGCTGAGAATTTTCTTAAAAAGTTGTGCAATATGCAGCAGCAGTACACAATGTGGTTCAGTTTATATTCCGCCAAATGTATAGCTGTCTGAAACAGGCGGAACCGGCTGGCAATTATCCCGAAGGCATTCTCCACAACTCTCTGGGCTCTGGCCAGCCGGTAATTAAAAACCCTCCTCTCCGGGGTGAGGGTGCGTTGGGGAAACGGCCGCATGAGGTGTGGTCCTAGTCCAAAAGCTTCATCCGCAATGAAAACGAATGTTAGCCCTTCCACGTTCTCTGCATCTGGAGGCAGTGCAAGACCCCCAGCCTGCAGACGGTGAGCGAACTCCGTCTCAGCGAATACTCCGCCATCGGACATCCGGCCGTTCTTCCCCACGTCCACCTACAGGAACTCGTACCGTGCCGACACCACCGCAATTAACACAATACTATTAAAACCTTTATAGTTAAAATAGTATGACCCCGAACGGGGTGGCGGCACTATGTGGACGTGCTTTCCATCAATTGCCCCTCCGCAGTTGGGGAAATCCCACTGCTGGGCAAATTGGGAGGCCACAGTCAGCCATTCCTGTGGTGTGCTAGGGAACTGTGGAGTCAAACAAAAAGAAGACATTAGTACGGTTTATGTTTACAGTGCAAGCAGATTACACACAAAAACATTGTTGACCAACATCATTCTAACATTATTATTTAGGGGAGTATTTCCTACCAATAAACAAAGGCCCACTTAGCAGATGCCTCACCCCCGCTGAGTGGACATTCTAAACTAATCTAAGGGGGGGGGCTTGAGGTGATTGTGGGGGATACAAAAAAAGGCAAAACCACTCTGCTGAGCTTGATTGAGAAATAAAACTATTTTTACATCTTTAGGGGGGGGGGGAGGGAGGGTTGTCAAACTACGAGGGCACTGACCCCAAAAATTGGAAAAGGAAAATAGAAGGCTAGCTGGGTTTGGGCCCAGGATAGCATGCTGGAGAGGTTAGTGAAGGGAAATAGGCATGTAGGGCCCAAAAAGGCCTTTACAGGTAAAAATATGCATGGGGAAAATGGGGACATTACCAGGATATTACAAACAGGCAAATTTGGGTTAGGAGGAAAAAAAAATAGAACATTATAAAACAATAAAAACATATAATGTGATGTTAAAGGAGCAAACTTACCTTCATATAGTCCTTCTGCAGGACCTGAATGATGGCCGAACACGTCTCAGGGATAATGATCCCGAGAGCCTGGGGGGAGATGCCTGTTGTTAACTTGAGGTCCTGCAAGCTTCTCCCAGTCGCCAGGTATCACAACGTGGCAATAAGCCTCTGCTCGGCAGTGATGGCCTGGCGCATCACAGTGTCCTGCCTCGTGATATAGGGGGACAGCAAATCCAACAGACGGTGAAAAACGGGGTCCGTCATCCTGAGATAATTCCTGAAATCATCAGGATTATTCTCATGGATTTCCCGCAGCAGAGGCATATGAGAGAATTGGTCCCGCTGGAGCAACCAATTCTTAGTCCATGAACTCCTCCTCACCCTGTTCACAGACTGAACTCGGGTTACAGTGTTAACCGCAACACCAAGCCCAAAGCCAGCACGAGCTTGAGAACGAGAACGCACTTCAAACATGGTTTTAAACCGGTCGCCTGGTCAGAACGCACTCAAACAGAACGCACCGTGGAACAGCAAGGCCTGAGAAGAACGACCTGAAAAACAGGAAACGAACGGCCAAGAAGGCACTGCAAGGCAGTAACGACCTGACTGCACGCACTGAATCACAAATACGAACCCACAAGCACAAACTGAACACCAGGAAACGATCTGCAAAGCACGGAGACTGAAAAGCGCGAATCGGCTCTCACCAAACTTTTACTAACACGCGGTAACACGAAATCAGCAAAAGCAGCCCAAGGGGTGGCGCCATTAGATTTGTTCGGCCCTTTTATAGCGCGCTGTAAGTTTTGTACGTGCCGTCGTTTTCTTGCCGTCGGTTTTTTGATTGATGGTGTGTGGCCAAGACTGATGAAAAACAGTTTCATCGGATTTCCGATGGTCAAATCCATCGGACGAAAATCCATAGGTTATCCGATCGTGTGTACAGGGCTTCACTCTGCATGGTCTAAGGTTATCAGTGGTGTACCCCAAGGTTCAGTGCTGGGACCCTTACTTTTTAATATCTTTATAAATTATATAGGGTCTGGGATCAAAAGTAACATTTTTGTCTTTGCAGATGACACTAAGCTATGCAGTGGAATAACGTCCTTACAGGATGTCTCCAATTTACAAGCCAACCTCAATGCTCTGTCTAATTGGGCGACTATGTGGCAGATGAGGTTTAATGTTGATAAATGTAAAGTTATGCACTTGGGGGCTAAGAATATGAATGCATCATACATACTAGGGGGAGTACAACTGGGGGGATCCGTAGTGGAGAAGGATCTGGGGGTTTTGGTAGATCATAAGCTCAATAATGGCATGCAATGCCAAGCTGCGGTTTCCAAAGCGAGCAAAGTCCTTTCTTGTATTAAGAGAGGTATGGACTCCAGAGAGAGAGATATCATTTTGCCCCTGTACAAATCATTAGTAAGACCTCATCTGGAGTATGCAGTTCAGTTTTGGGCACCAGTTCTCAAAAAGGATATTGGGGAACAGGAGAAAGTGCAGAGAAGGGCAACCAAACTGATAAGAGGCATGGAGGAGCTCAGCTATGAGGAAAGATTAGAGGAACTGAATTTATTCTCTCTTGAGAAGAGGAGATTAAGGGGGGATATGATCAACATGTACAAATATATAAGGGGTCCATATAGTGAACTTGGTGTTCAGTTATTTACTTTACGGTCAACACAAAGGACAAGGGGGCACTCTTTGCGTCTAGAGGAAAAGAGATTTCACCTCCAAATACGGAAAGGTTTCTTCACAGTAAGAGCTGTGAAAATGTGGAACAGACTCCCTCCAGAGGTGGTTCTGGCCAGCTCAGTAGATTGCTTTAAGAAGGGCCTGGATTCTTTCTTAAATGTACAGAATATAACTGGGTACTGACATTTATAGGTAAAGTTGATCCGGGGAATATCCGATTGCCTCTCGGGGGATCAGGAAGGAATTTTTTCCCCCTGCTGGAGCAAATTGGATCATGCTCTTCTGGGGTTTTTCGCCTTCCTCTGGATCAACTGTGGGTATAGAATTAGGTATATGGGATTGTATGATATTATTATTTTATTTTTTTATGGTTGAACTGGATGGACTTTTTCAACCTGACTAACTATGTAACTATGTAACTATGCATGTAACTATGTAACTATGTAGTCATCAGATGCCAAACCTGGCTCTAGCTTATGTTGGTTATTGAGCCCTAAACTAAACCTAGCTATAGAATCCCAGAATAAAAGGAACAGGGTTAACCAGAATAACAATCTGAATAACTAAATAACAGGAGCTGCACATAAACTCTTGCAATAAACAGGTTTACCTACTAATATACTGGAAGGTGACCACTACACACACACACTGTAGCACAGACCTAGTTATTTGGCAGTGTGCATGTGAAATAATAACAATAGGATAGAGATACTCTGTCTTTCATAAGGATTCAGATGTCCACTTAGCCACTTCAGCCCTGGAGGATTTGGCTGCCAAATGACCGGGCCACTTTTTGCAAATCGGCACTGCGTCGCTTTAACTGACAATTGCGCGGTCCTGCGACATGGCTCCCAAACAAAATTGACGTTCTTTTTTCAGCACAAATAGAGCTTTCTTTTGGTGGTATTTGATCACCTCTGCGGTTTTTATTTTTTGCGCTATAAACAAAAAAATAGCGCCAATTTTGAAAAAAAAACAATATTTTTTACTTTTTGCTATAATAAAAATCCCCCAAAAAATATATAAATGTAGCGCCCTGCTCCCAATGAGTGGGCACTATATGTTAAAATGTAGTTGTCTGGGCATTAGTTTAGCTCAGAGAGATTGTTTATTCAAATTGTGGCACTGTTTCAGTTCGGTTGGTTGCATGATTTTTCCCCCACCGGTGGCTGTCACCGCTGGTCAGGGTTGGAAAGGCAACAGGCTGGACGTATTGGGTACCTCTTTCCCAGAAGCGGCCCAGGGGGCATGGTGAACCCGCTGTGCATGCTGGGAGAGAGTATTTAAGTGACAGAGATGCCATTAGGGTGGAGGAGAATTGGGGGTCGTCTGTTTCGATCCTCACCTGAGGGCCCTCCTGGCCTCAGAGATGTGTTGGCAGTTCCCGCCTCGGGGCCACGTTGGCCCGAGGCCTCGCAACTGAGATGTAGGCCCAGGAGTTGCTGGGGCCTACTGATCCAGGGATGATCCTGTGTCGCCTTGCCTGATTGAAGGGACCGAGCAATTGAGGACTCAATTGGAGGATGCACCCGGATCCTAAAATCTACCTCACAGTGCTGCCGGAGCGACTGAAAGAGTCTGGCACTGAGAGCTGTGTTCTTTCTGAGGGAGCTAACCTAGTGAGGGGTTATACAGGTCTGGGGCAGAGACTATTCTATTGAGCTTCGCACCGGCTGCTAGGCCAGTGAGATTGGGCCTATCCGGTGGTGGCTGAGTCCAGCATGGAGATAGTCGCTCCTCTGGACCTAGGAAGTTTCCGTGATTGACAAGTAAGATACCCGAGTCCTCCCCATTCCTCAACCCCCTCTGTTGGAACGTTTTATTCAAATAAAACCCTTGAAAGAGACTCTGTGTTGGTGCAGACATTTCTTATGGACAGACTCTTCAAGGAGAACCCCTGAGCCGAGCACTTGGAACAGTAAGGTAACGTGCAAAGACCCACAATTAAACCAGCAGCTCCTATGGGGGTACGCTACATAAAAAAGAAAAAAAAAATCCTCAGTTTAGGCCGATATATATTCTTCTACATATTTTTGGTAAAAAAAAATCGCAATGAGCGTTTATTGATTGGTTTGCGCAAAAGTTATAGTGTCTACAAAATAGGGGGTAGTTTTATGGCATTTTTATTATTATTATTTTTTTTACTAGTAATGGCGGACACATCGGACACTTTTGATGCTATTTTGGGACCATTGTCATTTATACAGCTATAAAAATGCACTGATTACTGTGTAAATGACACTGGCAGGGAAGGGGTTAACCACTAGGGGGCAAGGAAGGGGCTAAGTGTTTCCTAGGGAGTGATTCTAACTGTGTGGGGGCTGGGCTACATGTGACACGACACTGATCACTGCTCCCGATGACAGGGAGCAGACAATAAGTGTCATGTCACAAGGCAAAACAGGGAGATTCCTTGTTTACACTGGCCTCTCCCCATTCTGTCGCTCCGTGACACGATCGCAGGACACCGGCGGACATCGGGTCCCGCGGGTACGGTCACGGAGCTCGGGGCAGGGGCGCACGCGTGCCGCTGGCAAATTCAAAGCAACGTACCTGTACGTTGCTTTGCGCAGCCGTGCCATTCTGCCGACGTATATGTACAGGACACGGTCGGCAAGTGGTTAAGAAGCTATGGGGAGCTTCGGGTAAACTATTGGAACATAGAAATATTGCATAATTGTCTCCACTTCAGGTCTGGGTAAAAATAAAACAGCAGCAACTCCCCTGGACAGGACTTCACTTATGGGGTTTTCAAAGCCCATTCCTTGGACAGAAAGTGGTAATACTAGGGTTGCACCGATACTGCTTTTAACCGGCGAGTGCGAGTACTGATACTTTCGGTCAGGTACTCGCCGATACCAAGTACTGATACCTTTGCAGTGCGATTTGAGCTCATACAAAATGAACGGGCTCAAATCGCACTGCAAAGAATTACATGCGATTTAAACAGAAATACAGTGCGATTCCTGAGCGAATCGCATGCCGTTTCCTGGGCCGGTCCTGTGAAAACCCAAGCTAAAGTAACTGTGACAAGCTTTGATTCACACAAGAGCAGTGTGAGAAACCGCATGTGATTCGGACTGGAATCGCACCACATTCCTGTTCAAACTGCATGCAATTCGTTGCAGTGAGATTTGAGCCCATTCTTTTTGTATAGACTCAAATCAAACCACAAAGGTATCAATTTCAGGTATTGGAGCATTTGCACGAGTATGAGTGCTCATGCAAATACTCGCTTACGGCATCGATACCAATACTGGTATTGGGGCAACCCTAGGTAATATATAACACTGTGATTTTAGCAACTAACAGTAGAGCCCTACATAACTATGCATGAATCATACCTGTGGAATCTGTAAATCACTGCAGCAGGCATCAATAAATGCAAAGCGTTCTCTGACTGGATAAGGTAAAAATCGTGCTTTCATCGCCCCACCTTTCCACCTTATCCAATCAGAGGATGCTTTGCATATATTAAGAAAATGCAAAATGTTCTAAGCAATGAGGCCTGTGCTGAGTGACAGATCTCCTGTGTTCACATTGCAACAGGGCAGCTGCTCCATACGGACCCCAGAAGCTTGTGGAAATCATTGTATCTGTGTTTTGACAGCTGGTGGGTCCAGCTGTGAAAATACCATAAGCACATAATGTGCTTTAAAAAAAGACTCAAAGGGGTTGGAGTAACCGTTACATGGGCATGACCGGGTAGTTCTGGCTTCAGTATGAACAGATCTGCAGTAGGTCGGGCAGATTGGAGGTAGGTCCTTTTCTGTCCCATAATTCAGTCTGGGTGTATTGAGAGCACAATGCATTCCTGGAATACAGTAGCTCACAAAAGTGAGTACACCCCTCACATTTTTGTAAATATTTTATTATATCTTTTCCTGTGACAACACTGAGGAAATGACACTTTGCTACAATGTAAAGTAGTGAGTGTACAGCATGTATAACAGTGTAAATTTGCTGTCCCCTCAAAATAACTCAACACAATAATGTCTAAACCCCTGGCAACAAAAGTGAGTACAAAAGTGAGTTCACCCCTAAGTGAAAATGTCCAAATTGGGCCCAATTAGCTTTTTCCCTCCCCGGTGTCATGTGACTCGTTAGTGTAACAAGGTCTCAGGTGTGAATGGGGAGCAGGTGTGTTAAATTTTGTGTTATCGCTCTCACTCTCTCATACTGGTCACTGGAAGTTCAACATGGCACCTTATGACAAAAAAAACTCTCTGAGGATCTGAAAAAATTAATTTTTGCTCTACACAAAGACGGTCTAGCCTATAAGAATATTGCCAAGACCCTGAAACTGAGCTGCAGTACGGTGGCCAAGACCATACACAGCGGTTTAACAAGACAGGTTCCACTCAGAATAGGCCTTGCCATGGTCGAGCAAAGACGTTGAGTGCACGTGTTCAGCGTCATATCCAGAGGTTGTCTTTGGAAAATAGATGTATGAGGGCTGCCAGCATTGCTGCAGAGGTTGAAGAGGTGGGGGGGGGGGGGGTCATCCTGTCAGTGCTCAGACCAAACGCCGCACACTGCATCAAATTGGTCTGCATGGCTGTTGTCCCAGAAGGAATCCTCTTCTAAAGATGATGCACAAGAAAGCTGGCAAACAGTTTGCTGAAGACAAGCAGACTAAGGACATGGATTACTGGAACCATGTCCTGTGGTCTGATGAGACCAAGATAAACTTATTTGGTTCAGATGGTGTCAAGTGTGTGTGGCGGCAACCAGGTGAGGAGTACAAAGACAAGTGTGTCTTGCCTACAGCCAAGCATGGTGGTGGGAGTGTCATGTCTGGGGCTGCATGAGTGCTGCCAGCACTGGGGAGCTACAGTTCATTGAGGGAACCATGAATGCCAACATGTACTGTGACATACTGAGGCAGAGCATGACCCTCTCCCTTCAGAGACTGGTCCGCAGGGCAATATTCCAAAAGGAAAATGACACCAAACACACCTCCAAGATGACCACTGCCTTGCTAAAGAAGCTGAGGGTAAAGGTGATGGACTGGCCAAGCATGTCTCCAGACCTAAACCCTATTGAGCATCTGTGGGGCATCCTCATACAGAAGGTGGAGGAGCGCAAGGTCTCTAACATCCACCAGCTCTGTGATGTCATCAGGGAGGAGTGGAAAAGGACTCCAGTGGCAACCTGTGAAGCTCTGGTGAACTCCATGCCTAGGAGGGTTAAGGCAGTGCTGGAAAATAATGGTGGCCACACAAAATATTGACACTTTGGGCCCAATTTGGAAATTTTCACTTAGGGGTGTACTCACTTTTGCCAGCGGTTTAGACATTAATGGCTGTGTGTTGAGTTGTTTTGAGGGGACAGAAAATTGACACTGGCATACAAGCTGTACACTCACTACTTTACATTGTAACAAAGTGTAATTTCTTCAGTGTTATCACATGAAAAGATCTAATAAAATATTTTCAAAAATGTGAGGAGTGTACACACTTTTGTGAGAAACTGTACATTGGTATGGGACTTATGTCTTCTTATGCCGCGTACACACGGTCGGAATTTCCGACAACAAATGTTTGATGTGAGCTTGTTCTCGGAAAATCCGACTGTGTGTATGCTCCATCGAACATTTGCTGTCGGAATCTCCGACAACAAAAATTTGAGAGCTGGTTCTCAATTTTTCCGACCATGTGTACACAATTCAACGCACAAAGGTTCTACGCATGCTCGGATTCAATTCAACGCATGCTCAGAATCATTGAACTTAATTTTTCTCGGCTCGTCGTAGTGTTGTACGTCACCGCGTTCTTGACGTTTGCAATTTCAGACAACATTTGTGTGACCGTGTGTATTCAAGACAAGTTTGAGCAAACATCCATCGGAAAAAAAATCCACGGTTTTGTTGTCGGAATGTCCGATCGTGTGTACGCGGCATTAGAGTCCTCCCAAGGAAGGCCTCATTTCTGGGAACCTAGGGACATCGTAGTGATCAGCACAGCACACATAATGTTCTTAAACGTCCTTCCCAGAGGCTGCAATGATGTGCCTAGCAGACTTTCTGCAAATCCTCCATAGCATCCCCCCTCCCGATAGGAAAAAAAAAATTCTCAGTTTAGCAGACAATAAGTGCTTGTAGTATACTGTAGGTGCTCCTATAGATACAATATACAGTATGTATCCCATTTCACCTAATAAGCCTTGCTTTTCCTTTGTTACTATCAGGCAGTTGCATCAGAAAGCCGGATTATTGCATAGAGCAGCCAGCATGATCTGATAAACATTGAGCAACTGGTGTTTACCTAAATATACTTCCCCGTGCCATACATCCTGCTCTCAGATTTCTGGAGAAAAGCAACTCCCAGCCTTCCAACTGACTGAGGGGGCAAAGAAGGACACGTTGCAGGATGGTGATGTAAGCACAGTACATACCCCTGCCATGTGGACTGCTGGGCTCATTCAGAGTGGGTGCACAGATCTGAATGCAGACACTGTGTTCCAATCTGTGCGCCCGCTCCTGCCCATATGTCAAATTTTGACATGCGCCTGTGTTCGTGCAGCTGCTGCGTGTGCATCCACTTCTATGGTCTGCCTGCATGCAACTCTGAGGTGGATGCAGACGCAGCATGAAGAACGAGTATATGCGCACCTCTGATTGAGCCCTTAAAGGATAGGTTCAGTAACATAAAAAGGAAAATAAACTGCGCTGTAATCTAAATAATCCCTAAAAAGCAGCAGCTCTGCTGTGAGATATACACAGAAAAGATTGCACAGTGGTAAATGGAGCTGCGCTCTCGCGCCAACAAACTGAAGAATATGACAATATATAGACTATAATGTTCAGATGTGTTGCTTACAAGTTAAAAACTATTTTTTTTGCTAGAAAATTACTTAGAAACCCAAACATTATAAAAAAAATTCTAACACCCTAGGGAATAAAATGGCGGTCATTGCAATACTTTTTGTCACACCGTATTTGCGCAGCGGTCTTACAAGCGCACTTTTTTGGGAAAAAATACACTTTTTTGAATTCAAAAATAAGACAACAGTAAAGTTAGCCCAATTTTTTTTGTTATATTGTAAAAGATGATGTTACGCCGAGTAAATTGATACCCAACATGTCACGCTTTAAAATTGCGCCCGCTCGTGGAATGGCGACAAACTTTTACCCTTAAAAATCTCCATAAGCGACGTTTAAAAAATTCTACAGGTTGCATGTTTTGAGTTACAGAGGAGGTCTAGGACAAGAATTATTGCGCTCTCTCTAACGATCGCGGCGATACCTTACATGTGTGGTCTGAACACCGTTTTCATATGCAGGCGCTGCTCATGAATGCGTTTGCTTCTGCGCACGATCTCGTCGGGATGGGGCGCTTTAAAAAAAAAATCTTATTTATTTTACTTTATTTTATTTATTTTTACACAGGTTTTTTTATTTTTTATTTGGGTCACTTTTATTCCTATTAAAAGGAATATAAACATCCCTTGTAATAGAAAAAAGCATGACAGGACCTCTTAAATATCAGACCTGGGATCAAAAAGACCTCAGATCTCACGCGTCGTACACACGACCGGTTTTTCTGACGGGAAAACTGCCATGAGAGCTTTTGGCCGGGAAAACCGGCCGTTTGTATGCTCTATAGCAGTTTTCCCGACGAGAAAACTGCCAGAAAAAAAAAGAGAACCAGCTTTCTTTTTTCCTGTTAGGATTCCCGGCTGACTTTTTCCCATCGGGAAAACCGGTCGAGTGTATGCTTTTCCGAGGGGGAAAAAAAACGTGCATGCTCAGAGTCAAGTATGAGACGGGAGCGCTCATTCTGGTAAAACTAGCGTTCGTAATGGAAATAGCACATTCGTCACGCTGTAACGACTGAAAAGCATGAGGTTAAAAATCGCAAATCGTCTCTCACCAGACTTTTACTAACACGAGGATCAGCAAAAGCAGCCCAAAGGGTGGCGCCATGGAATGGAACTTCCCCTTTATAGTGCCGTCGTACGTGTTGTACGTCACTGCGCTTTGGACGGGCGGTATTTGGCCTGAACGTGTGTATGCAAGGCAGGCTTGAGAGGAATCCTGCCGAGAAAAACGGTTGTGTGTACGAGGCATGATATTTACACTTAAAGTGGTTGTATACCCACAAATATGAAATGCACCTACAGGTAAGCCTACATTAAGGCTTACCTGTAGGTGCTTGCAATATCTCCGAGACCTACACGGTTTCGGAGATATTTGCAAAAAATAGTGCACCGCTATCTACGGCGCATGCGCGCAGGCGCACTGAGCGCGGCGGCTCTTTGAATGGCAGCCTGCCGGACACTGCCGGAATTCGCGCATGCGCGGGAGTGACGTCATCGCCGCTCCGGCCAATCACAGCGCCGGAGCGGCGATACCCGGAAGTCACTCCGGGTATCATGGATGCGTCGGAGGACGTGTCCGAGGACCGATGCAGGGGCTTTGATCTAAGGTAAGTGATTGATAATGAGCTAGTATGCTAGTCATACTAGCTCATTATGACTTTGCCTTGCAGGTTGTGAAAAAAAAAAAAAGTTTTGCGGTATACAACCGCTTTAAATGACATAAAAAAAAAACGTATCAAATAAATATTATGATATTATTAGTCCCAAGGAACTGGTGAAGGGGCTTGGAAGGATATATTCTTAGCGTATAGCATAGAATGGCCATCACCATTCGTGCAGACAAAGGATGTACAGTCAGGTCCATAAATATTGGGACATCAACACAATTCTATTTCTTTTTGGCTCTATACATTAGTGCAATGGATTTGAAATGAAACGAACAAGATGTGCTTTAATTGCAGAATTTAAGCTTTAATTTGAAGGTATTTACATCCAAATCAGGTGAACGGTGTAGGAATTACAACAGTTTGTATATGTGCCTCCCACTTTTTAAGGGACCAAAAGTAATGGGACAATTGGCTGCTCAGCTGTTCCATGGCCAGGTGTGTGTTATTCCCCAATTATCCCATTTACAAGGAGCAGATAAAAGGTCCTGTCATGGATATGCATTAATGTCTGTCTGCCATCTTACCTTCCTCCTCATGTGTTCATCTAGAGACCAGACCTCCTTCACCTGGCTTCCTTTATAATCTCCTCCCAGCCTGACTCCACCCCAGGCCCTATCACTGAACACTATATTAACCTGTGCACTGCAAGCCTGCTTTGCTGATCAACGTGTTTGTTAGGCATTGTGTGTTTGGGTTCCTGCCTGCCGTGTGCTACGTCTGTCTCTCTGTTACGTTATTGGCTTGTCCCCGACCATCCCTGTCTGCTCGTGACCCTTGACCTTCGGCTCGTTCTTCGTTATCCTTGTCTGCTTGTGGCCCCTGACCTTCGGCTTGTTATTCGGTTCTCTCTATCGTGTGCTGCTGCTTCCCCTTATCCTACGGGGCGTGAGCTAGGAAACTCCAGGGGCCGCGACCTGGTCCCAGCCTGCAGCGTAACATCCTCACCACTAGAGGCCCTGGAGAAGACCAGCTGGGTCTTAGACTCCGCGCCCTGGGGAATCTTGGCTCTCGCTTCCGTTGGGATCCCGGTTGTGCTCCTCTGGTCCCGCTTTCCACAACCACCCAGTTTCCTATCCACAGAAGCCAGCCATAGGGTTCACTACCTCGCGGTGCACTCCTGTCCCCCTACGGTGTGCATCTGTCACCTGGCCACAGGTGACCCTGACAGTTTGATCAGCCATGAACCCGGCTGACATCCCGCTTCCCGCGGATGATCCATTGCAGGGCATAGTTCGCAGACTTGAGACCCAGGAATCAAATCAGACCCAGGTGATGCGATTCCTCCAGGATCTGGCTTCTCGATTCGAGCAGCTTCAGGTCTCCTTGGGAACCCCGAATCCGCAACCCCAAGTACAACCAGCGGCTGTACCTATCGCACCAGTCGCAGCCTCACACTCACTAAGATTGCCAGCTCCGTTCCGTTTCTCTGGGGACTCCAAGGCCTGCAGGGGGTTTCTCAGCCAATGCACTATTCATTTTGAGCTTCAGCCTCAAAGCTTCCTATCTGACCGGGCTAAGGTAGCCTATATCATTTCCCTCCTCTCCGGTGAAGCTTTGGCCTGGGCTGCCCCCCTGTGGGAGAGGAACGATCCGGTGGTTTCCAGTCTGTCCGAATTCTTGAAGCTCTTTCGTAATATCTTCGAAGAGCCGGCTCGGGCTTCTTCAGCGGCTAGTGCTGTCTTACGTCTTCGCCAAGAATCTAGTTCAGTGGGGCAATATGCTCTTCAGTTCCGTATCCACACAGCTGAATTGAGCTGGAATAATGAGGCCCTGGTCGCTACCTTTTTACATGGCCTCTCTGACCGAGTGAAAGACGAATTAGCGGGAAGAGCCATTCCCGTCGGTCTGGACGATGTAATTTCATTATGCAACCAGATCGACATTCGTTTTCAAGAGAGGTCCTTAGAAAAAAGACGCCAGCACTCTCTGGGTCCTAGCCAGTCTGAGCTCCCCTCCCTTCATTCCGTGGAGCATCCTCTTCCTGCTGAAGAACCTATGCAGCTGGGCCGGACCAGACTAACCCCCGAAGAACGTGCTAGGCGCAGAACTCTGGGCTTGTGCCTCTATTGTGGGGGCAAGGGTCATTTTCGTGACTCCTGCTCGCTTCGTCCGGGAAACGCTCGGGTCTAATACATTTGGAAGGTGGAGTATTGGACCCAGAAACATCACCTTCTCGCCTGCTCTTGCCGGTGTCCCTTCATGTAGGCACTTCTCCTCAGTCAACCCTTGCATACCTGGATTCCGGGGCTGCCGGCAATTTCATGGATTGGAGAACTGCTTCTTCTATGAAGCTTACCCTTTCACCTCTCACTACCCCATTGGTAGTCTCGGCAATTGATGGCACTGTTCTCCCAGGGGGCCCTATTCGCTTCCAGACGCTACCCATTAGGATGTCGGTAGGGATTCTCCACCAGGAGTGGATATCCTTTCTTATTCTACCCAAGGCCTCTACCCCAGTTGTATTGGGCCTCCCTTGGCTACAGCTCCACTCTCCACATGTGGACTGGGTCTCTGGGCAGATCCTGGCCTGGGGTTCCTCATGTTTCTCGTCGTGTCTTCTCAAGGTGACCCCCAAGGAGAGTCTTCCGGTTGCTGCCACTTCTGTTTCTTCTGATCTTCCCGCCGCATACAGCGATTACCGGGATGTGTTCTGTAAAAAATCAGCTGAGGTGCTTCCTCCCCACAGGTCTTTTGACTGTGCTATTGATCTTGTCCCCGGAGCAACTCTACCCAGGGGTCGTACCTACCCTCTGTCCATCCCAGAGACCCAGGCCATGTCGGAGTATGTAGCAGAGAATCTGGAGAGAGGGTTCATCCGGAAATCCTCATCGCCTGCAGGGGCAGGGTTCTTTTTTGTTGCCAAAAAGGATGGTACCTTAAGACCCTGCATCGATTATCGGGGTTTAAATGCGGTTACTATTAAAAATCGATACCCCTTACCCTTAATATCTGAGCTATTCGATAGGTTGAAGGGTGCCTCCATCTTCACCAAGTTGGATCTCAGAGGCGCGTACAATCTCATTCGAATACGGGAGGGTGACGAATGGAAGACTGCATTTAACACTAGAGACGGGCATTACGAATATCTGGTGATGCCTTTTGGTCTGTGTAATGCTCCAGCCGTGTTTCAAAACTTTGTCAATGAAATCTTCAGAGATCTGCTGTACCAGTTTGTTGTCATCTATCTGGATGACATTCTGATCTTTTCTGAAAATCTGCTCGTCCACAGAAACCATGTCCGCACTGTACTTCAACGTCTTAGAGAGAACAATCTCTATGCCAAGCTGGAGAAATGTTCCTTTGAATGTTCTGAGGTCCTGTTTTTGGGGTGCTTTGTCTCATGTTCGGGGCTTCGTATGGACCCTGGGAAGGTCTTGGCTATCACCAACTGGCCTCTTCCTGCTAGCCTCAAGGCCACACAGCGCTTTCTTGGCTTCACTAATTATTATAGGCAGTTCATAAGGAATTACTCTTCCATTGCCGCGCCTATTATCGCTTTGACCAAGAAGGGTGTGAATGCCAGGGACTGGCCTCCCGAAGCTGTCTCTGCATTTCACAACCTGAAACAGGCCTTTGTTTCTGGCCCCCTCTTGAGGAGACCAAATCCTGGGAATGCATTTTTTATTGAAGTGGACGCTTCCTCAATGGGGGTGGGAGCTGTGCTTCTTCAAATCTTTGAGAAGAGACGCCAACCATGTGCGTTCTTCTCCAAAAAAATTTCTCAGGCAGAGAGGAATTATGCCATCGGTGATCGGGAACTTCTCGCAATTAAATTGGCGTTAGAGGAGTGGCGTCATCTCTTGGAGGGTTCCCCTCACTCCATAACGATCTTTACCGATCACAAGAATTTACAGTATCTACAGAATGCTAAACGTCTGAATCCTAGACAGGCCAGGTGGAGTCTCTTCTTTGCCCGTTTTAATTTCACGATTACCTACAAACCTGGTTCCTGCAACGGTCGGGCTGATGCGCTCTCTAGGTCATTTGACACTTTGGACGAGGAGTCCGCCCTTAAACCTGGGCCCAGGCGGGGAAGGGGGAGGCCTCGTAAGAGGGAGGGTACTGTCATGGATATGCATTAATGTCTGTCTGCCATCTTACCTTCCTCCTCATGTGTTCATCTAGAGACCAGACCTCCTTCACCTGGCTTCCTTTATAATCTCCTCCCAGCCTGACTCCACCCCAGGCCCTATCACTGAACACTATATTAACCTGTGCACTGCAAGCCTGCTTTGCTGATCAACGTGTTTGTTAGGCATTGTGTGTTTGGGTTCCTGCCTGCCGTGTGCTACGTCTGTCTCTCTGTTACGTTATTGGCTTGTCCCCGACCATCCCTGTCTGCTCGTGACCCTTGACCTTCGGCTCGTTCTTCGTTATCCTTGTCTGCTTGTGGCCCCTGACCTTCGGCTTGTTATTCGGTTCTCTCTATCGTGTGCTGCTGCTTCCCCTTATCCTACGGGGCGTGAGCTAGGAAACTCCAGGGGCCGCGACCTGGTCCCAGCCTGCAGCGTAACATCCTCACCACTAGAGGCCCTGGAGAAGACCAGCTGGGTCTTAGACTCCGCGCCCTGGGGAATCTTGGCTCTCGCTTCCGTTGGGATCCCGGTTGTGCTCCTCTGGTCCCGCTTTCCACAACCACCCAGTTTCCTATCCACAGAAGCCAGCCATAGGGTTCACTACCTCGCGGTGCACTCCTGTCCCCCTACGGTGTGCATCTGTCACCTGGCCACAGGTGACCCTGACAGGTCCAGAGTTCATTTCAAGTGTGCTATTTGCATTTGGAATCTGTTGCTGTCAACTCTCAATATGAGATCCAAAGAGCTGTTACTATCAGTGAAGCAAGCCATCATTAGGGATAAAAAAACAAAACAAATCCATCAGAGAGATAGCAAAAACATTAGGTGTGGCCAAATCAACTGCTTGGAACATCCCTAAAAAGAAAGAACGCACCGGTGATCTCAGCAACACCAAAAGACCCGGAAGACCACAGAAAACAACTGTGGTGGATGACCGAAGAATTCTCTCCCTGATGAAGAAAACACCCTTCACAACAGTTGGCCAGACCAAGAACACTCTCCAGGAGGTAGGTGTATGTGTGTCAAAGTCAACAATCAAGAGAAGACTTCACCAGAGTGAATACAGAGGGTTCACCACAAGATGTAAACCATTGGTGAGCCTCAAAAACAGGAAGGCCAGATTAGAGTTTGCCAAACAACATCTAAAAAAGCCTTCAGAGTTCTGGAACAACATCCTATGGACAGATGAGACCAAGATCAACTTGTACCAGAGTAATGGGAAGAGAAGAGTATGGAGAAGGAAAGGAACTGCTCATGATCCAAAGAATACCACCTCATCAGTGAAGCATGGTGGTGGTAGTGTCATGGCGTGGGCATGTATGGCTGCCAATGGAACTGGTTCTCTTGTATTTATTGATGATGTGACTGCTGACAAAAGCAGCAGGATGAATTCTATAGTGTTTCGGGCTATATTATTATCTGCTCATATTCAGCCAAATGCTTCAGAACTCATTGGACGGTGCTTCACAGTGCAGATGGACAATGACCCGAAGCATACTGCGAAAGCAACCAAAGAGTTTTTTAAGGGAAAGAAGTGGAATGTTATGCAATGGCCATGTCAATCACCTGACCTGAATCCGATTGAGCATGCATTTCACTTGCTGAAGACAAAACTGAAGGGAAAATGCCCCAAGAACAAGCAGGAACTGAAGACAGTTGCAGTAGAGGCCTGGCAGAGCATCACCAGGGATAAAACCCAGCATCTGGTGATGTCTATGCATTCCAGACTTCAGGCTGTAATTGACTGCAAAGGATTTGCAACCAAGTATTAAAAAGTGAAAGTTTGATTTATGATTGTTAATCTGTCCCATTTCTTTTGGTCCCTTAAAAGTGGGAGGCACATATACAAACTGTTGTAATTCCTACACCGTTCACCTGATTTGGATGTAAATACCCTCAAATTAAAGCTGAAAGTCTGCAGTTAAAGCACATCTTGTTTGTTTCATTTCAAAACCATTGTGGTGGTGTATAGAGCCAAAAAGATTAGAATTGTGTCAATGTCCCAATATTTATGGACCTGACTGTATATAATCCTGATAGAAAGTCCTCCTCGTGATGATTAGTAAATCACACTGACGCACAAAGTGTAAATCCACGACCACATAAAGTGCGCGCTTACCAGTTGCACATGTAATGCAACAATAATGAGGGGCCCAACTCTTGTCCTGATCCCCTATTTTGCATCCAAAATATAGGTGCTATGCCTTTTTTTACCACTGCCGTCATACTGCACTTTTGAGATGCAAATGTAACCTGCCACAAATGTAGCAGATGTTATCTGCATTGTTTACACAGTTTCAAGGCATCATGGCTTCTGAGGGAAAATATGACACAACTGTTCCTTGGAAATGTTAGGCAATGACAAGGCACCAGATGTACAGTCCATCCGGAAAGTATTCACAGCGCTTCACTTTTTCTACATTTTGTTATGTTCCAGCCTTATTCCAAAATGAATTCAATTAATTATTTTCCACAAAATTCCACAAACCATACCTCATAATGACAACGTGAAAGAAGTTTGTTTGAAATCTTTGCAAATTTTTTAATAATAAAAAAGGAAAAAAAAAAATTATTCCCATGAACATAAGTATTCACAGCCTTTGCTCAATACTTTGCTGAAGCACCTTTGGCACCAATTACAGCCTCAAGTCTTTTTGAGTGTGATGCTACAAGCTTGGCACACCTATTTGTGGGCAGTTTTTCCCATTCTTCTTTGCAGGACCTGTCAGGCTCCATCAGGTTGGATGGGGTGCGAAGGTGCACAGCCATTTTCAGATCTCTCTAGAGATGTTCAAACGGTTACAAGTCTGGGCTCTGGTTGGGACACTCAAAGAAAATTCATGTTGTCAGTTGTCCCGTAGCACCTCCTTTGTTATCTTGGCTGTGTGTTTAGGGTCCTTGTCCTGTTGGATAATGAACCTTCCCCCCAGCCTGAGGTCCAGCGCGTTCTGGAGCAGGTTTTCATTAAGGATGTCTCTGTATTTGCTGCAATCATCTTTCCCTCGATCCTGACTACTCTCCCCGTTCCTGCTGCTGAAAAACATCCCCAAAGCATGATGCTGCCACCACCATGCTTCACTGTAGGGATGGAATTAGCCAGGTGATGAGCGATTCCTGGTTTCCTCCAGACACGACGCTTGCCATTCAGGCAAAAGCGTTCAATCTTTGTTTCATCAGACCAGAGAATTTTGTTTCTCATGGTGTGTGAGTCCTTCAGATGCCTTTTGGTAAACTCCAGGTAGGCTGTCATGTGCCTTTCACTAAGGAGTGGCTTCCGTCTGGCCACTCTACCATACAGGACTGATTGGTGGAGTGTTGCAGAGATGGTTGTTCTTCTGGAAGGTTCTCCTATATCCGCAGAGAAACATTGGAGCTCTGTTAGACTGACCATCGGGTTCTTGGTCACTTCCCTGACTAAGGCCCTTCTCCCCCGATCGCTCAGTTTGGCCAGGTGGCCCACTCCAAGAAGAGTCCTGTGGTTTCCAACTTCTTCCATTTATGGATGATGAAGGCCACTGTGATCATTGGGACCTTCAATGCTACAGAAATGTTTCTGTACCCTTGCCCAATTCTGTACCAGGCCACTGTGCTCATTGGGACCTTCAATGCTACAGAAATGTGTCTGTACCCCTTCCCCAGATCGATACAATCCTGTCTCGGGGGTCTACAGACAATTCCTTGGACTTCATGGCTTGGTTTGTGCTCTGACATGCACTGTTAACTGTGGGACCTTATATAGACAGGTGTGTGTGCCTTTCCAAATCATGTCCAATCAGCTGAATTTACCACAGGTGGACTCCAATCAAGTTGTAGAAACATCTCAAGGATGATCAATGGAAACAGGATGCACCTGAGATGGCAAAGGCTGCAAATGCTTATGTATATGGTTTATGTAAACCCGTTGTTAAGGATGCGGCGGTAAATACTGCATAATCGTTTTAGTTTTATGCAAATTTTTAACCTGATACCATTATGGCATGCAGTAAAGCTTGGTGAATTGACCTCGTAGTACCAGAGCACACAGTAGTGGCGACAAGGGGCACCCCTGTCCTGACCCATTTTTAATTGAAGACCTATTTGGAAAAGTACCATTCACTTGTTATTCTAGCTTCTGGTTTCCAATATAATGAGAGTATCCATCCTCCCATACAATCTCCTAACCCTAGATACCGCAAAAGCTCCTCCATAAATATCCTGTCCACCCTGTCAAAAACATTTTCAGCTTCCTTGAGTTTCTCGACAAACATGCAAGCGAATGGCTGCCCTATGTGTGACAAATACGGAAACGTGTGGTAATTGCACTGAAAAAAATCACGAGCGGAAACATGTGCTACACTATAGGTGAATGGGGCCTTATACACAGGGCCCCGTCTGTATGTCAGACCAAAAATTGTCACCTCCTCTAATGTTTGCCCCTGAGACTTCTTCAGAACCTCCTCCATCCTCTGGGACTCCCTACCCCATTGGAGGTAATGCATGCAAATCGTGGCATTGTGCTGATGTCTTTTAAAGGAATAAAACAGTCATCCAGGAGGAAACATATCATTGACTGCCTCTTAGAGGTGATCCACTGTGGATTGCTTTTCAGAGGAGGGCAAGGACAGCCGTACATGTAAACTGGATAAAGGAGTATCTTAGATTTCCTTTACACAGCCCATAGGGTGAGCATAGGAAATCTCTCTGTATATGGGCAGCTTTACAATCCCTGACTGTAGTGGAGGAAAGCCTTCATCTCTCATTTCTGCAGCCACACTCCAGCTCACTCCCCTGTATATCAGTGCTGCTCCCCTCTATATGGGTGCTGCTCCTCCCTATATCGGTGTTGCCCCCCTCTATATCAGTGCTGCTCCCCTCTATATGGGTGCTGCTCCCCTCTATATCGGTGCTGTTCCCCCTATATCGGTGCTTCCCCCCTCTATATCGATGCTGCTCCACTTTATATGGGTGCTGCCCCCCTCTATATGGGTGCTGCTCTTCCCTATATCAGTGCTGCTCCCCTCTATATGGGTGCTGATCCTCCCTATATCGTGTTGCCCCCCTCTATATCGGTGCTGCTCCCCTCTATATGGGTGCTGTTCCCCCTATATCGGTGCTTCCCCCCTCTATATGGGTGCTGCTCCCCTCTATATGGGTGCTGTTCCCCCTATATCGGTGCTTCCCCCCTCTATATTGGTGCTGCTCCACTTTATATGGGTGCTGCTCTTCCCTATATCAGTGCTGCCACCCTCTATATTGGTGCTGCTCCCCCCTATCAGGCTCTATATCGGAGCTGCTCCCCCCATCAGGCTCTATATCAGTGCTGCTCCCCCAATCAGGCTCTCTATCAGTGCTGCTCCCCCTATCAGGCTCTATATCAGTGCTGCTCCCCTATCAGGCTCTATATCAGTGCTGCTCCCCCAATCAGGCTATCAGTGCTGCTCCCCCTATCAGGCTCTATATCAGTGCTGCTCCCCTATCAGGCTCTATATCGGTGCTGCTCCCCCCATCAGGCTCTATATCAGTGCTGCTCCCCCTATCAGGCTCTATATCAGTGCTGCTCCCCCAATCAGGCTCTCTATCAGTGCTGCTCCCCCTATCAGGCTCTATATCAGTGCTGCTCCCCCAATCAGGCTCTCTATCAGTGCTGCTCCCCCTATCAGGCTCTATATCAGTGCTGCTCCCCCTATCAGGCTCTATATCGGTGCTGCTCCCCCCATCAGGCTCTATATCAGTGCTGCTCCCCCTATCAGGCTCTATATCAGTGCTGCTCCCCCTATCAGGCTCTATATCGGTGCTGCTCCCCCCATCAGGCTCTATATCAGTGCTGCTCCCCCAATCAGGCTCTATATCAGTGCTGCTCCCCCAATCAGGCTCTATATCAGTGCTGCTCCCCCAATCAGGCTCTATATCAGTGCTGCTCTCCCTATCAGGCTCTAGATCGGCCGTCAGTGCTGAGTGTGCAGAGACTGTCCCCACTCCCTAGGACTAGGTTACAGGCAGGTCACACACGGCCCCGCCCCTCCCTCATGCGCTCCGCTTTGTGTCTCCGCTCCGAGCCCCGCCCCCTCTCCAGCTTCACGCTGACTGACAGACACACCAAAACAAGGTGACGTCACCAACGTACGAGCCGCTTCAAAAAACCGGAGAGGCGGGGACAAATCCTGAGAAAGACAAAGGGGGGGAACCGGGAATGGTACGGTCCGCTTGTTTCAGTAATTCCATCGGTCAGGATATAAAACATTGAACGTCTATACAGACGGTGGATTATAAATTGAGTTTATTACACATACAGAGTGTGTTAGCGCAGAGGACGAGATGAATTAGCGGTGTGTCGGAAATCCTTCCCCCCCGCGATATCAGGGTGGCACGGTCGGAGCAGTCTCTACGTCACCCATTGTTTACAAAGCAGCAGCAGTAGTGGCCGGTCCGGTGTACGCCGGGCGGAGTGTGTCACTCGGTGCTGGCTCTGCTCGGTGTCAGCATGCCGTGCCGGAAGGAGAGTTTCCTGCTGCTGGAGCAGTCGGTGACGGTGGGCTCTCAGGAGGTGGACTCCTTGGTGGCTCGGATCGGGGAAGCCCTGCAGCTGAACGCCCACAGAGCTCCGAGCTCCTGCGGCATCAAACCCGCCGCCCTCCCCCGGCCCCCCTCCATGTGCTCGTGTGTTAGGGGAAGGACTACACCGTACCCGGTGTGCACCCCCAGAGCGGCGGGACGATGTCATCACCGCCAGCCGGCCGGGGCCAGGCACTGTCTGGGGGGCAGCAAGCAGCTGTGCGGCCGGGGCTGGGTGAGGAGGAGACCGGAGGAAGAGGATGATGAGGACCCCCACCAACTACTGCAGGAGCTCCTCCTGTCCGGGAACCTCATCAAAGAGGCCGTCAGGAGGCTACACCTGGCTGGGGAGCCTGAGGTCACCAAGGGGGGCTGCAATGTCACCGAGGCCACGGAGACCACCGTACAGTGATTGGGGGACTCCCATCGGTCAATGACCGACTGCCCTGCAATGATCGGAGGACTATACCTTTAAATGACCGTTCCGCGACCACCGTGCAATGATTGGAGGACTATACCTTTAAATGACCGTACCGCGACCACCGTGCAATGATCAGAGGACTCCACCTTTAAATGACCGCACCGCGACCACCGTGCAATGATCAGAGGACTCCACCTTTAAATGACCGCACCGCGACCACCGTGCAATGATCAGAGGACTCCACCTTTAAATGACCGCACCGCGACCACCGTGCAATGATCAGAGGACTCCACCTTTAAATGACCGCACCGTGCAGTGATCGGAGGACTATACCTTTAAATGACCGCGACCACCGTGCAATGATCAGAGGACTCCACCTTTAAATGACCGCACCGTGCAATGATCGGAGGACTATACCTTTTTAAATGACCGCGACCACCGTGCAATGATCAGAGGACTCCACCTTTAAATGACCGCACCGCGACCACCGTGCAATGATCGGAGGACTATACCTTTAAATGACCGCACCGTGCAATGATCGGAGGACTATACCTTTAAATGACCGCGAGCACCGTGCAATGATCGGAGGACTCCACCTTTAAATGACCGCGAGCACCGTGCAATGATCGGAGGACTCCACCTTTTAAATGACCGCGAGCACCGTGCAATGATCGGAGGACTCCACCTTTAAATGACCGCGAGCACCGTGCAATGATTGGAGGACTCCACCTTTAAATGACCGCACCGTGCAGTGATCGGAGGACTATACCTTTTTAAATGACCGCACAGAGACCACCGTGCAATGATCAGAGGACTCCACCTTTAAATGAGCACCGTGCAGTGATCAGAGGACTATACCTTTAATCGACCGCACCGTGACCACCGTGCAATGATCAGAGGACTATACCTTTAAATGACCGCACCGTGACCACCGTGCAATGATCAGAGGACTATACCTTTAAATGACCGCACCGTGCAATGATCGGAGGACTATACCTTTAAATGACCGCACCGTGACCACTGTGCAATGATCAGAGGACTATACCTTTTAAATGACCGCACAGAGACCACCGTGCAAAGATCTCCACCAATGAATGACCGCATAGAGACTGCTTTGCAATGATCCATGGATTCCACCATTGAATGACCACACTGTGCACTGATTAGAGATCTCCAACATTGAGTGATCAGAGGACACCACCAATAAATGACCGCACACAGACCACCATGCAATGATCCACCAGGAAATGACCGCATACAGACTGCTGTGCAATGATCAGAGGAATGAATGAATGCACAGAGACTGCTGTACCATTAATAGAAGACTCCACCAAGAAATGAATGCTCAGAGACCACCATGCAATGACTGCTGTGAACCCAACTATTGAATGATCACACACAGACCCCAGTGCAATGATTGGAGGGCTCTACCGTTCAATGACTAATGGACTCCAGCATTCATTGATTACAGACCTCCAGCCTTCAATGACAACAGAGAACACCACCGTTCACTGACCGCCTTCATCAGACATCACTGTGCAGAGAGCCATCATCATGGGGCATCACCATTTTCTGGTAGCCTCCAGCAGATATATGCAGTGACCATGATCAATTACCACTGTGTGCCACCATGTCTCAGTGGATCCCAATGCGGTGATCTGGTGTATTGAGGGATTCCAGTGCAGCTGCAGCATATGAGCTCTGCTGTGATATGACAGCCTGCACCAGAGGAGCCCCCCCCCCCAATCCCCTGCAATCCTATGCTGCCCCTGTACAGTGGAAGGGACCGGCATACAGTCAGCAGAGCCCTTTCCTGGACTGACCGTCTCAGTCAGAGAGCACTTAAGTGATCCCTGTGCCATCACTACTGAAAACAGAAGGTGACACTAACAGTCTTCAGTTTACATCCCACATGCAGTTTTGCCTTTGTTCAAGCAATATTGGGGTGTAGGTTAAAGCTTCTGAGCATTACATGCCGTTCCTGTGCGCTCACTAGAGAGCAGATGATCTACATGGTGGATGAACCCAATGGTGGTGACGCCTCCCCTGTCGGCTCTCATATTGTGAGCTTCCCTTCCTCTCTTGTAATGAAATGCCAGTGATCATTCATTGAGCGGCCACGTCCAGCCATGCACTCGGTTCTGATGATTACAGAGAAGAGCCTTGTATGGTGGGTGGCTGCTTTTTAAAGGGACTTTGTCGTGTATCTTAAACCAAAATAACTCCACATACAGACACTTTGAGCCAAGAGGATCATGTTTTGTTTTGGTGCCCATCAACCTCATGAAACGGATGATCATATAAAGCTAGAGATCTGTTTTCTTTTTTCTGCCAGCCAAGAAGAAATGTTTTCTATCTAATCTGTGTTCTGGACCACCCCACCCCCAACAGTGCGAATAGTCCACCCACTCTTCTTATCCAGCTTTTGGAGGTGTCGGCGACAAGGCTGTCAAACCTCAGGGACAAATAATTATGGGAAATCTACGAAAAACAAGACTAAAATCTTATGTGCAATTTACCATCGAGCCACAGTGGCATGCCATGGAGTTTGTATCGGTTTAGTTCACCTTTTTCCTCTCTTCCCAAAGCCGCCCCCCCCCCCCCCTATATTATTATTTTTTTTATCATACTTGAAGAGGTTCACTCAGCTCAAACCCTTCAGTTTGACAACGGCACACACTGTTATCTAATCCCTTTTTTATATAAAAAAAAAACTGGTATTGGGGGAAAAAAAAAACACAACATTTTTTTTTCGCATTTCATTTGGCATAGTACGCACAGACTACATGCACCACTACATAATCATGGTGAATGATCCCAAAGGATTCTGGGTAGGGGCATGTAAATAAGCACCTGATGTGTGTATGTTGTTTTTTTTTTTTTACCTTATTTGGTATTACGTAATTGTTCTCGGCTTCTTGTTTACACTTTGCAAGAGGAGACCGACTTTTGCTTGTGGTGTTATTGTTTTGCTTGGCACAGCTTGCCGGCTTTACTCACTGAAGGTCAACCCATGCTAGTTCAGTTTCATGGCCCAGGAAACCCAATTCTCTCTCCTTCCCCCATTTTTTTTTTTTTTTTTGTAGCCAATGTGAAACTCTCCGCACGTTTTTGTGTGCTGCAGCCAAATAGGATTATTTAGTATTTAATTTTAAGCTTCTCTTGCTTACTTTTTAATTTGTTTGTTTCTTTTGTTACTAAATTTACAATGGAATGATTTATGGAATTCCTACATTAATGGGGGTTTTGGGTGGATTACACTACCTTGCATCCAGAAAAGCCATGTCTGCTTTATTTTTACTGTGTCTGGATGATCAGTAATACATAAAACTCCACTCAGTGGTGAGCTACAGAAATAATCATCATTCGGTTTATTTACTAAAACTGGGGAATGCAAAATCTGCTGCAGCTCTGCATAAAAAAAAAAAAATCTGCTTTTTATTTTTTTTTATTGTCAAAGCTTAATTGAACAAGTTGAAGTTAGAAGCTGATAAGCTACCATGCCCAGCTGCACCAGATTTTGCACTCCCAAGTGTTCGTAAATCAATCCCAATAATACAGCCAAGGAGTATTTAATGCTAGAGCAATGCAGTCTGTAGGACACACACACACACACACACACACACACACACACACACACACACACACACACACACACACACACACACACACACACACACACACACACACACACACACACACACACACACACACACACGTCTGGTTTCCAATGAACCAGACAGAATTGAGCCATGGGTGCCACGCCCTTGCCCAGTATTCTTCAATTTGAAAATCGAAGGAGTTGGGCAGAAAATTGTGTTGGCCTGACAGTGGCTGCATCCAATCCCCTATCTGCCACTGATAGGGTATTGTGACCAGTTGCTGGCTGTCAAAATACAATAGCTGGCACTGCAGCTTCATTTATCCATGCTGTTTAAGCTAGACCTACATGAATCAAAATTTGACTGTCCAACAGGGACTGGCTGAATTTTCGATCCATGTCTGGGCAGGCTGATTGTACCCAAGTCTGGCATGCGATTACTGCCGGTGAATATAGCCGCTAGCAGTAATCCTTGTGTTCCAGCTGGGAAAGCCCCCTGCTGGCAGAACACAGTACCAATGTGGGAAGCATTCCCCCATCAACCCTGAATGTGTTCGGGGAATTGAGCACTTGTGGTGGAAGGAAAGAAAATGTTATTCTCTATGGGCTGCCTTAGTGTGGAGGGAGGAATCAAGTGATTTCTTTCTTTCAGCTTGGAGTTCTAAATGAGAGAAATCTTATGCCTCGTACACACGGCCGGGTTTTCCGATGGGAAAACTGCGATGAGAGCTTTTGGCCGGGAATCCCGGCCGTGTGTATGCTCCATCACAGTTTTTCCAACGGGAAAACGGCTGGGGAAAAAAAGAGAACCAGCTCTCTTTTTTTCCCTGTCGGGATTCCCAACTGACTTTTTCCCGTCGGAAAACCCAGCCGTGTGTATGAGGCATTAGTGTATGGCCAGCTTTAGATGGGTTTAAATACAACACTATCCCCATCCTTACCATAGCTTACCTTATGCAATGCCAGACTGGTTCTGTTTTAGGGTTCATTTACACTAACGGCAAGGACTGCTGCTTTTCTGAAAAGCAATCCACACTCAGAATGCATTTTGGAGGCATTTGACAGGTGGCGAGGAAGCATTATGTCTCCTCTTCACTGTTTGTTTTAACCCCCTAAATGCAGCACTACTGCACCGCAATTGCTTGCATTGCATGCTTTTGCAGCACAGGCCCTGTTGACTTGAAGGAGTCTTGTTCAGCGGGCGGTAGTGCCCCCCCCCGAAGGTTAGTGGTATATTACCTGCCATATCATGTGTACACGTCAGGGGAATTCCTTTGCAGTTAAAGGGGTAGTGGTTGAGTGGCGGTAAAAACATGTCTCAACCATGTAATTTTACTGCCTCCCCCAACCCGCCATTAGTGTAAACAAGCCCTTAAAGGATTAACTGGCCTAAGAATTTGTAATTTCACCTATTGCACAGATCACAGGCTGTTCAACCCCTGGTGCCAGATTTCTTTGAAAGGAATGCAACTAGATCCATCCGGTGACGGCGTTTTAAATGTGCTGGCACTCAGCCCCAGCACTCTGCATTGATATTGCTGCAGAGGAGCTGTGTACATCAATTCCTCATCTGATGGCTCATGCTTATTCACACAATAGGATCCATGGCTGTGAAAAAAGGGGATTACTTTTTCTCTGTATTGATTTCTAAAGTAAGAGGTTCAATGTACATGTGAGGGACCTATACTCCTAAATATTGGTGCTGTACTCGTGGTCCTTAAATACAGGGGGTTATTTAAGAAAGGCAAATCCACTTTGCACTGCAAGTAGATCTCAGGGGGACATGCAAGGAAAATAAAAAAAACGCATTTTAGCTTGCACATGATTGGATGATAAAATCAGCAGAGCCTCCCCTCATTTCCGATCTACCCCTCAGATCTACAGCGACTGCACTTGTAGTGCAAAGTGGATTTGCCTTTCATAAATAACCCCCACAGTGTAATGGGTCAAGGCTATTTGTACATACCTGGCTTAGTGTTTCTGATTTAGACTTGGTGGGGCAGATTCATCAGGAACTGTGCAAGGTTGGGAGCTTTTCCTTATAGCAACCAGTCTGCTTTTAGTCACTGGGAAACTGGCAAATCTGGTTGGCATGGCAAACTATTCAACTTTTTTGTCTCTTTGCTCCCTTTTTGATCAATCTGCCTTTTTTTTTTTTATTTGGATTGATTTCAGAAAAATGACTTATAAGTGGAGTTGTTTGCATATAGCAACTCATGAGATATAGAAGATGATTTACTAAAGAAGTTAAGAATCTACACTTAAGTTGTTTATATTCACTTAAATTATCCAAAGCTAATTCCTGTTTACTTTGAACACCCAATCATGTGTAAGATGAAAAAAGTAAACAGAAGTTTGTATTTCACGATTGGATAATTGAAGCCATTTATTTACACAACTTAGTTATTTTATTACTCCTTTAGTAACTCAAACTCTCTTTCTCTAGTAGATTGCCTTTGGTAGGAACTCCCACCTCATGCTGCTTCTGGAGGGCAGTGAATTTTCTCTGGTCATTTAATATGAATAATTTGTTTGATTGTTCTGTACAGTTATGGGCCATGCATTTAAGCTTAAAGTAAAAAAAAAAAGTAAAAAAACTTGAACCAATGGTTAGTTTGTTAGTGTTGGCCATTGGAAAGTGTACCCTTCGTACCGAAGTGATAATGACTTGTGTTCCTGGTGTTTCAGGATTTATAAATAGAATGTGTACAATAAATCTCTTTTTTTCTTAATACTTTATGGTTTATTGAGCCTTTTTTCTTCCCATCAAGACTTTAGCGAAGACACTTTTACCACTTCAGTACCAGCCTGTAACCATCACTTTATTGACAAGCCATTTTCAGTGCTGTGATAGTTTGACAGACAATTAATCATGCAACACTGTACCTAGAGGACTTTTTTGTTTTAATGCTTTTATTAAATAAGGTTCATAAAAATGCATAAACTGTTGCAGGAACATCAGTTTAGCATTACATTCACTGTTAGTAGACAAATTGAAACATGAGTCTAATGCCGCGTACACACGATCGTTTTTTAATGTCATTGAAAAAAACGTCATTTTTCTTGACGTGATTTTTCGTGTTTCCTCTCAAGCCTGCCTTGCCTACACACTATCGTGGAAAAAAATGTTCGAGTAAAGCACAGTGACGTACGACGGCACTATATAAAGGGGAAGCTCCATTCGGATGGCGCCACCCTTCATGTTGGTAAAGTTTGTTGAGCGATGATTCGCGCTTTTCAGTCCGTTACGGCGTGACGAATGTGCTATCTCCATTATGAACGCTAGTTTTACCAGAACGAGCGCTCCTGTCTCATTGATTCTGAGCATGCGCATTTTTATTTTTATTTTTTCACGTAGTTAAAGCCCACACATGGCCCTTTTTCATGACGAGAAAAATGACGATGTAAAAAACGACGTGAAAAATTAGAGCATGTTCCAATTTTTTTCTCAGCGTTTTTCTCATCGGGAAAACTGCTGGAAAGCCCACACACGATAATTTGAAAAAATTTAATTTTTCTCGTCGTTAAAAGGTCGTGTGTACACGGCCTTAGTGTAAGTACAAATGGGTAACAAAATAGAGCCATCTGCAGATTGCTATAATGCTAGCCATAGTAGTGCATCTAATTTTATTTGGTCGCTGTGCGTCAGGGGTCTTAAACTGGTGGCCCTCCCAGCTGTTGCGAAACTGTCCCATGAGGCATTGCAAGGTTATCAGTTACAAGCATGACTCCCTCAGGCAGAGGCATGATGGGACTTGTAGTTCTGCAACAGTTGGAGGGCCACCAGTTTGAGACGCCTGCTGTACGTCATATGTATGGAGAAAGAATATAACCGAAAGGAAAATAAAAGCGTACTATTACACATTTCATAAATGAACTGGGTATAGTTCTATTGCCCCATTATGAGGCAAGAGGTTACTAGGGCAACTCAAGATATATCAAGGTTTGCTCAACCTGTGGCCCTCCAGCTGTTGCGAAACTACAAGTCTCATGAGGCATTGCAAGGCTGACAGTTACAAGCATGACTCCTAAGGGCAGAGACATGATGGGACTTGTAGTTCCACAACAGCTGGAGAGCCACAGGTTAAGCACCCATATATTACACCTTTCCAAGGGTGAAGATGTTTAATCAATTGCAAACATTCCAGTGTATTATATTTAAAGCGGGGATTCCACCCAAAAGTGGAACCTCCGCTTCTATGCTTCCCCTAACCACCCCTCCGGTGCCATATTTTGGCACCTTTTCAATGGGGATGGGGGGCGGGTACCTGTTTCCCCACTTCCAGAAAACAGTGCTGCCATCCCTCAGAAGTTCGGCCCCCCTCCTACCTTTGCCACTGGGCCAGTTAGAATGTGCAGCGCGCTTCGCACATGTGCAGTAGGGAACCGGCTGTGAAACCAAAGGGCTTCACTGCCGGTTTCGCTTCCCTAAATGGCAGCAGCACCCGAGAGCCGATCTGAAAATAGGCTTTGGGTGCCGACATTGCGGGAACCCTAGTCAGGTAAGTGTCCTAATATTAAAAGGCTGCAGCTATAGTACTTGTAGCTGCTGAATTTTCATTTATTCTTGGGAGGTGGAAATCCGTTTAAACCTGCAGGTGCTGCAACACAAAAAAAGAGTAGCAAAAGAGGTGGGAAGGGAGACAGCGAGAAACAAGTAAAGAAAGTGGATCCACTCAACCCAACTACCACACAGCCTCCAATATGTCCCGTCTCAGCCAGGTGACTGTACATTTCTGATCAAGGGGTTCCAGACTTTTCAAACTTCACCTGCATGTTTCGAAAGATGTTGGTAATTTTTCATGAAGCATTATCCAGGATATTTTATATTTTGGTAGCTACATAATTAATGGTAGAAGATTTCCAGGCCCGGGCTATAGTTATTTTTGCCACTAGGAGGATCAGAAAAAATTAGGGCACACAGGTGTCCGAGGTCTCACCTGGAAGGTCACTAAAAATTGCCGTCTTGGCATTTTTGGGAATGTTAACACCAGTCACAGAGCAGATAAGAGTAAAAATTCCAATCCAAAAAACATTGGACCTTTGGGCAGGACCACCAAACATGATACATAGTTCCCTCCTGTCCACGAAACTGTGGCCCGGGGGGCCGGATGCGGCTATTTGCTTGCCGTTATCTGGCCCTTGGGACACACTTTCTTTCACTGACTTTAACATTGGTGCATATTGCTGTTACTGGCATCAACAATGGGGCACTATTCCTCCCACTGATACCAATGATGAGGCACTATTTCTCCCATTGATAGTAGTGATGGGGCAGTTTTCCTCCTACTGATATCACTGATGGGGCATTCATCCTCCCACTGATAGTGCAGTACTACTCCTAATGCCAAAGATGCACTGTTTACTCCCACTGGGCTCAGGATAATTTCTATTTCCAATGGCCACATTCCGGCCCCCCTAAAGTCTGAAGGACAGTAAACTGGCCCTTTGTTTAGAATGTTTGGAGACATCTGCTTTGTAGCATAGGGGCGAGGCATCAGGTTAAAGTTTTGTAAGTCTTGTCGGAAATAAATACCAAGGGGAAAGCACTTTGTAGTTTTGCCTCAACAAGCGTGGTATTCAAGATGCCCATGTGCTTCATGTCTGACCATTGGGTCCAATCTTCCTCCTCTATCATCTCCCCCAGGTCCGCTTCCCAAGCTATCTGGTATGAAAGTTTGCCTGTTGGGTTAGAGAAATAAGAATATAGTTCAGAGATGTTCACCTTCGTTCCAGGGCACCTTAAACGCCGGTTTTCAAACAGGGTTCTCATAGATATGTGTTCTGTCTCACTTCTGAGAGTATGTAATAAATAAGTGAGTTGGCGAAGACAGAACATTTCTGAAGAAGGCCTCTGCATAGTTTTGAAGAAAATATTCAGTAGGTTTGACTCCTCTGTGATCTATAAAGTTTACTATTCTATAAAGGCCTTTGTTGATCCGCCAGTAAGGGTACTTTCACACTGAGGCGCTTGGTGCGCTGGCGCTAAAGCGCCGCTATTTTTATCTGTGTTTTACTGTCGTGTTTGCCTGCGATTTTCGGCCACTAGCGGGGAGATTTTAACCCCCGCTAGCGGCCGAAAAAGGCTTAAACCCGCCCGCAAAACGCCGCTGTGTTTTCCAGACGGTACGGCCGTGCTGCCCCATTGATTTCAATGGGCAGGGGCGCAATAGGAGCGGTGTATTCACCGCTCCTACAGTGCCTCAAAGATGTGGCTGGCAGGACTTTTTTTTACCGTCCTGCCAGCGCACCACTCCAGTGTGAAAGCCCTCTGGCTTTCACACTGGATTGAAAGGAGTGGCTCTTTCAGGGCGATTTGCAGGCGCTATTTTTAGTGCAATAGCGCCTGCAAAGCGCCTCAGTGTGAAATCAGCCTAATAGTGTTGAGGGGATTGACCTGCAGGGAAATGTGGGTCTTTACAAAGAGGAGCCACAGGATTCTGAGAAGATTTGAGAGGGTAGAGTTTGCATGCCATGTCCCTGAGTGCCATAATGTGGGGCCAAAAATGGCCCTACGGTCTTTAGGAGAAAGCTATAAAGGATTGATCAGATGTCAGGTGTCTGCTTGAGCTTGATCCAGTCAGGTTGGTAAATGTCAGAAAACATTTGGGTGAGCTGAGTCAGTTGGGCGGCCTAAAGCCTGGTACACACGATCGTATTTTCTGCGGACAAAGTGTAGGACTTTTGTCCAAAGGGCGTTGGCCAGGAACTTGTATTGCATACAAACGGCAAAGAATTGTCGGCCAACAAACACAAAACTACGTGGTTGTTCAGCTCTTTAGCGCCACCCTTTGAGCAACTTCTGCTAATGTTGTGTTATGGTTAGCATTGCTTCTGAGCATGCGTGTTTGTACTTTTTGGAGTTTTTGTCCAAAGGACTTGTGTACACACACTCGGATAATCCGACAGCACACATTTTTTGGCGGAAAATTTTAAAGCATGCTATCCAACATTTGTTGGCGGAAAATCCGACAACAATTTTCCGATGGAGCATACAAACGGTCGGATTATCCGACAACAGCCTGTCATCGCACAGGCCTTTATAGTATCTCTTTTGTTGAGGAACACCCAGGCCCCCCCCCCCCTGTAACTTAGAAGTATACATGGTCGAGCGGGTGATCCTACCACTCCGGAACCTCAGATAATTGATTTGAAGTTTCTTCATATAGGGACACGGTATCGAAATTGGTAGTGATTGGAAACAGTATAATATAATAGGGAGAACATTTTTATCCTACCCATCCAGGGAAGAGTGTAAATGTGCCAAGTTTTCAGTTCAGTTTCTATAGAGGGGGTTAGAGTTCGCCTGATGGGGCAGCGGGAAGTCCGGGGTGTGTTTTACTTCGAGGTAGGGAAGGGAATATGTACACCATTTAAAAGGGAAGGAAATCTTGATAGACACCAAAGTCTGAGTGGGGAGATTAATATCTAGCACCTCTGATTTAGTCTGATTCACCTTCAGGCTTGACATGGCATCAAACCCAAGGTCTTAAAGGATAAGTTCACCTTTGGGAACAGGTTACAAGTTCCCAATGCAGCCGCTGCCCAATCCCCACACTCCATGTGACAGCAGTACAGGGAGAAGTTCCCTGTACTAGCTGTCAATTTTTGAAAACAGCACGACCGTGCAGGGCTCCGCCCACAAGGCCGCGTCATTCATTCACACAGCTCTGTATGTGAACGAACTACAAGCCCCAACATCCTTTGTGGCTGTCGGTTTGTAGTTTTTAATGAACTACCACGGCACTGTGGAGCATTGTGGTAGTTCATTGATTCTTTCCATCAGATTGTATCTGCTTGCCCGTACGGATACACAGATACACTGGCAGATCTTCTGGAGATAATGCATTATGGTAAAAAAACATTTAACTTTAGAACCACTTTAATGCACAGATGTGCAGGATAAGGGAGGGTAACAGGGTTATTATACAGGTCTCTGCAGAGCTGTGGATCTGACATGTACAGGAGAGGGTTAAACATGATCCCACAACCTTAAAGGGGTTGTAAAGGTTAGTTTTTTATTTTCTAAATAGGTTCCTTTAAGCTAGTACATTGTTGGTTCACTTACCTTTTCCTTCGATTTCCCTTCTAAATGTTTTTTTCTTTGTTTTCTTTGTCTGAATTTCTCACTTCCTGTTCCTCCTCAGTAAGCTGTTCAGTAAGCTGTTCTGGCTGACTAAACACCACTCGGATGATGGTGTGAAGTTTAGTGAGGAGAAACAGGAAGTGAGAAATTCAGACAAAGAAAAAAAACATTTAGAAGGTAAATAGAAGGAAAAGGTAAGTGAACCAACAATGCACTAGCTTAAAGGAACCTATTTAGAAAATAAAAAACAAACCTTTAAAACCCCTTTAAATACCTGCTGCCACTGATCCACAGCTGACAAGTGATTCATTCTTTAGTTCCTCCATTGTGAGAAGGGCAGGTTCTCCAATCATCCAATGTACATTGTAAATGGTTTACATTTGTGAAAGCTGTGATTGGTTAACCACATCAGCCCCAGAGGATTTGGCTGCCCAATGACCGGGCCATTTTTTGCGATTCGGCACTGTGTTGCTTTAAAGAGGAAGTAAACCCTCTAGAAATTTTCTTAAAAAAAAAAAAAAACCCTGCAAGAGAAAGGCATAATGAGCTAGTATGCATAGCATACTAGCTCATTATGAATGACCTACCTGATATCGAAGCCCCCGAAGCGCTCCTCGTTCCCCTCCGCCGCCATGTCTCCTCCGAGTGCCTTCTGGGTATCGCCGCTCCGGCGCTGTGATTGGCTGGAGCGGCGATGACGTCACTCCCACGCATGCGAGCGGGACCGGCACGATCCCATTCATAAACCCGGCACGCTCAGTCCGCCTGTGCCATTGTTTATGGCGCGCATGCGCCGTAGACATCGGTGCATTATTTTTGGCAAATATCTCCTAAACCGTGTAAGTTTAGGAGATATTGCAAACACCTACAGGTAAGCCTTAATCTAGGCTTACCTCTAGGTAAAACTTGTCAGAGAGGGTTTACAACCACTTTAACTGACAATTGCACGGTTGTGCGACGTTGCACCCAAACAAAATTGACGTCCTTTTTTCCCCAGAAATAGAGCTTTCTTTTGGTGGTATTTGATCACCTCTGCGGTTTTTATTTTTTGCGCTATAAACAAAAAAAGAGCGACAATTCTCAGTTTAGGCCGATACGTATTCTTCTACATATTTTTGGTAAAAAAAATTGCAATAAGCGTATATTGATTGGTTTGCGCAAAAGTTATAGCGTCTACAAAATAGGAGATGGTTTTATGGCATTTTTATTATTTTATTTTTTTATTAGTAATGGCACCGATCTGCAATTTTGTATCGTGATTGCGACATTACGGCGGACACGTTTGACACTATTTTGGGACCATTGTTATTTATACAGTGATCAGTGCTATAAAATTGCACTGATTACTGTGTAAATGACACTGGCAGGGAAGGGGTTAAACACTAAGGGGCGCTGAAGGGGTTAAGTGTGTCCTAGGGAGTGATTCTAACTGTGTGGGGGCTGGGCTACCAGTGACATGACAGTGATCACTGCTTCCAATCACAGGGAGCAGTAGATTCCAGTCCTGTCACTAGGTAGAACAGGGAAATGCCTTGTTTACAAAGGCATCTCCCCGTTCTGCCTCTCCGTGACCCGAGTCCGCGGGTCCCGCACGCACGGTCACGGGGCAGGTGGCGGGCGTGGGCGCAAGCGCTCCCACAATGCCGCGATTTAAAGGGGGCGTACCTGTATGCCCATTTGCCCAGCCGAGCCATTGTGCTGACGTATATCATTGTGCCATACCTCCCAACTTTTAAAAGTCCCACCGCGGGACAACATTGATGAGCTCCCCTCTCCTCTGCAAACAAATTCGACTTTAAAAAAAGTTGTTGAGCGGGGGGGGGGGGGGGGGTTCATGGGGTGGCTGTGCAGTGGGAGAATTGAAAAAAAAATTCGACATTAAAACGAAAGTTGTTGAGCGGGGGGGGGGGGGGTTTGTGCAGTGGGGAGAATTGGGGAATTGGAAAAAAAATCGGCATTAAAACGAAAGTTGTTGAGTGGGGGGGGGGTGTGCAGCAGGGCGAATTAAAAAAAAAAAATTCGACTTTAAAACGAAAGTTGTTGAGCAGGGGGGTTCAGCGGGAGAATTGAAAAAAATTTGTTCCTCCACTTCCTGCTGTGCCTGCTCTGCGGGAATTATACAACTATCGCGGGAATGCGGGAAGGAGGTGCCTATGCGGGAGAAACCCGCAGAATCCGTGCCTGTTGGGAGGTATGGTTGTGCGCTGGTCAGCATGTGGTTAATGCATTGATCTCATAGTACAGAGCCACTCAGATCGACTCTGTGCACTGTGAACTAGGGTGACCACATTTCCAAACTACCATTCAGGGACACCCCCCCTTCCCAAAAATCAGCTTGTGCTGTAACGAATCACAGCACAGTGATTGGACACAAGAGGCGGGATTTATGATTTCTCCAATCACAAGCAGGGGGCGGGGATTGTGCTCCTCCAGGCATTCCCAGCCTGGACAAGTACTGTCAGTGAATAAAGCAGTGATGTGGCGCCCTTTTTTAGGGCCATCAGATCGGCCCAGGGGATGGCTGTGTCAGTTTCATTCCGGGACACTGTATTGTCCTGGCATAAAGGTACCCGGGACAGACCTGCAAAATGCGGGACTGTCCCGGGCAATCCGGGACACGTGGTCACCCTACTGTGAACCAATTCAACCAATGACAACTCACCTCACAGCGATCAAAGAGCACACTGGCGATTTAATGGTGATTTCTGCAGTGCTTATCATTCTGTAGCCCCAAGATAAATACTGGGATGGCTGATTGTGATAACAAGAAGTGAGCAGTGGACACAGGACTGCTCTGAATTTATGTCTACGTGAGGGAAAAGCAGTTTTACTTACCTGATTTTCTGCTCCTATAGCAGACGGCGCTTCGCTACAGCTGTGAACTATTCCTCAGTGACCTCCCGTCCACTGCAGGGCTATGGTCCTTGCATCGTTCTTGATGATGCTAAAGGTACTTAGACTGTGTAGGGGAGAAAAGGCTGCAAAGGCGAGTCTAGCAGCGCAGAGTAGCCTTCAGCAGGGGATGATCGGGCAAGTAAAGGCGCCAAAAGGTCCCCTAGACATAAATAAACTGAGCAGCCCCACTGCAAGGGAGGATTTTCAGATTTAACTGCAGCTGAACTGCCTGCTTTTACCCCCCACCCCTGTGCTTTAGAGCTCTCTAAGGTGGTCATAAAGAATCTTTTGTTATTGTGAATCTCAGTGTTTCACTGACCCATTCCTTTTATGTGATGTTCCCTCTGCACATGAAGACTTTTGTCCTGGTTGCCCTTAGCAGTGAGCTTTACAGTCAACATTCTAACTAGGATGAACCCATTCATTTGCTGCTGACACTGAGCAGCCTGAGGCATCAGCCCATACAATGAATTAGGCCGTGCATACCGTCACGTCCTCCACGCTCTAAGAGAATGCACACAGGCTGGGATGGGAACATCTGGCTTTCTTGATTGGAGGGGGTGAAAGTCAGATGATTTTGTCATTTTCTGCTCCTAGGGATGACCTTATTTTGTAATAGGCTCCTGTACACGGTGAACAAACACTGCGTCCAGATCTGTAGAGCATTTCGCTTTTACAGATTTGAATGCCGTAGTATTGTATATTATAGACCAAAGCATACAGCTGCGTCGTGCTCCGTGATCTTGTGCTGCATTCGATTGCATAAAATCAAAGTAGAAAATTCTGCGTCTGCAGTCAGTATTTCTGCATGGACATATGTAATCGCCTGAATAACTCACTATATGGTGACAGCATGCATCAGTGTATACAGATCCAGAAATCCAGTCTGCAATTTCAGTGAGTCCTGCGATTACTGTCCTATTTAACCACTTCAATACCGGGGAACTTTCACCCTCTTCCTGCCAAGGCCAATCTTCAGCTTTCAGCGCTGTCGCACTTTAGGCCCGTACACACGATCGGATTTTCCGACAGAAATTGTGTGATGGCAGGCTGTTGTCGGATAATCCGACTGTTTGTATGCTCCATCGGACAGTTGTTGTCGGATTTCCCGCCAACAAATGTTGGATAGCATGCTTTAAGATTTTCCGCCAACAAATGTGTGTTGTCGGATTATCCGATCGTGTGTACACAAGTCCTTCGGACAAAACTCCAAAGTACAAACACGCATGCTCAGAAGCAATGCTAACCATAACACAACATTAGTAAAAGTTGCCCAAAGGGTGGCGCCAAAGAGCTGAAAAACCACGTAGTTTTGTGTTTGTTGGCCGACAATTCTTTGCTGTTTGTATGCAATACAAGTTCCTGGCCAACGCCCTTCAGACAAAAGTCCTACGCTTTGTCCGCAGAAAATCTGATCGTGTGTACCAGGCTTTAGAATGACAATTGCACGGTCATGCAACACCGTATTCAAATTACATTTTTATAAAAAAAAAAAATTTAAACTGAGCTTTCTTTTGGTGGTATTTAATCACCACTGGGGTTTTTACTTTTTGCTAAAGAAACTAAAAAAAAGACAGAAAATGCTGAAAAAAATTATGTTTTTCTTAGTTTCTGTTGATTTTTTTTGCAAATAAGTAATTTTTCTTCTCTGATGGGCACTGATGAGAAGGGGACTGATGAAGAGGCACTGATGGGACTGTTGTGATAATGAGGGCACTGATGATTAGTGCCCTCATTATCAGTGTAAACAATGTACTCACTGTGCCGTCAGACTTGCTGGTTATCGGCTTTCCTTTCCACCCACAAACGTGTGGGGAAAGGACAGCCAATAACCGGCAAGTTTTTTTTACATGTGAACAGCTGTGATTGGACAAAGCTGATCACATGGTAAAGGGCCACTATGATTGGCCCTTTACAACGCTCCATGATCAGCTCTGTCCAAGTAACACAGAGGTCACAGAATGCGCCTGATGCACGCACGTGGGAGGATGTCCATGGACGTCCTTCCAGAAGTGGAGAGCCACGCTATAGCTGTCTTTTGGCTATTGCACAGGAAGGAATGATTAAGTAAACCTCTAGAGAGAAGGATGTTAACAACTAATTTCCTAATGAGAAATCTGTGATGCTTAGCCGTGGAGGGGGGGGGGGCAATGCTTTCTGAGTCTCGGGCCCTCAAGATTTTGGATCTTGGCTTCTGGTGGTTAGTAGTGGTATTGACCATTCTTAGACCACCTCCCCCCACCTCTTTTGGGGTCCAAATTGACCCCACTACCGAAAGGTCTTCGAGACTCTCTATTGGCCCCAGTGAGGGTCTCCTTCATATTACAAGACTAATAGGGATGCTTTAAATATATTATATATATATATATATATATATATATATATATATATATATATATATATGTATATATATATAGGTAAAAACAGTTTTGGATTGAGTAGAGAGGCAATTATAACGTTTGTCCAGTGGCGGCCCATCCATTAGGGGTGCACAGGCATTTCCCCCGTTTCCATGAGTCCGGCCCCTAATCTGCATACAGGGCGCATGGATTCCAATGAGAGGGGTTTTGAAGCACGTGATTAGAGCCAGAGGCTCTAATAAGATTCAAAAAAGAGTAAGCTCGGGGCGCAGAGCACTGCGCCCGAAGCCCACCCAGTTGTGTGACAATAGCGAATGAATATGTTCCCAGGGTTCCCTGCATTGTCTCCCGCCTTGTGTTGGTTTGCCGCCACCCCCCCCCCCGAATTATCAAGCACCAGCCGCCACTGTGTTTGTCAGGTTGTTAATTAGTCTGTGTCCCCGCCTTTCTGGTTGTGCTGGTGACCATTATCACAACGTGTCCAAGGGATAGAAAATCCAAAATATTTAGTTATCTCCAGAACTGGAATAGAGAGGAAATCTTCCAATGGGAACACTCGTTCACTGGTGACAGCAAGCCATTTCTATTAATGTTTCAACATGGAGACCTCATAGATTAGAGTTAGGACCGCACTTTAAAGAGGAAGCAGTGCAACTTCCATATACTGTATATTAGCAAATGTTGTGCAACCTTTGTTTTTATTGCAAATCAAAACTTTTTAGTATGAGAGCCACAATGTATAATTTACAAATATTTGTGGGCCAAAAAAAAAATCCCCATGAGAGCTCCCCTTACATCAGGATCATCATTAGTGTCCCCCCTTACATCAGAGCCTGCCTTACATTAGGGTCACCATTAGGGATGAGCTTCGTGTTCGAGTCGAACATACGTTCGACTCGAACATCGGCTGTTCGATCGTTCGACGAAGATCGAACGATTTGGGCCGTTCGCGCCAAATTCGAGTGACGCGAACGGCTCACAATGCACTACGCCATCGCAGTGTCATCCAGGCGCTGTGATTGGCCAAGCATGCACTGTGACCCCGCATGCTTGGCCAATCACAGCGCCGGCAGCGAGGAGAGCAATGATTGGCCACAGGCAGGATGCCTGTGGCCAATTATTGCTGAGGGTGTTTAGTACACGCCCCACACTATAAAAGGCCACCAGCACGGCGGCCTAGTGTAGTGTGTTCCGGAGCAGGGAAAGAGAAGCATAGGCAGGGACAGTGACATTTATTTCTTTCTTGCTTAACCTGGATTCCTTTAGTTTAGGGAAAGAGAAGGATAGGTAGGGAGAGTGTCAGTGTGTTTTACTGTGCGAATCCTTGTTTCTAGGGACAAAGAAGGAAAGTGAGGGGAATTCTCCTTGTGCTATAGTGTGCTTTAAAAAAACATTTTTTCTAGGGACAGAAAACTATAGGTAGGGAGAGTGTCAGTTTCTTTCACTGTGCGAATCCTTGTTTCTAGGGACAGGGAAGGACAGTGAGTGAATTCTCCTTGTGCTATAGTGTGCTTTAAAAAAACATTTTTTCTAGGGACAGAAAACTCTAGGTAGGGAGAGTGTCAGTTTCTTTCACTGTGCGAATCCTTGTTTCTAGGGACAAAGAAGGAAAGTGAGGGGAATTCTCCTTGTGCTATAGTGTGCTTTAAAAAAACATTTTTTCTAGGGACAGAAAACTCTAGGTAGGGAGAGTGTCAGTGTCTTTTACTGTGCGAATCCTTGTTTCTAGGGACAAAGAAGGAAAGTGAGGGGAATTCTCCTTGTGCTATAGTGTGCTTTAAAAAAACATTTTTTCTAGGGACAGAAAACTCTAGGTAGGGAGAGTGTCAGTTTCTTTCACTGTGCGAATCCTTGTTTCTAGGGACAGGGAAGGACAGTGCGTGAATTCTCCTTGTGCTATAGTGTGCTTTAAAAATAAATTTTTTCTAGGGACAGAAAACTCTAGGTAGGGAGAGTGTCAGTGTCTTTTACTGTGCGAATCCTTGTTTCTAGGGACAAAGAAGGAAAGTGAGGGGAATTCTCCTTGTGCTATAGTGTGCTTTAAAAAAACATTTTTTCTAGGGACAGAAAACTCTAGGTAGGGAGAGTGTCAGTTTCTTTCACTGTGCGAATCCTTGTTTCTAGGGACAGGGAAGGACAGTGAGTGAATTCTCCTTGTGCTATAGTGTGGTTTAAAAAAACATTTTTTCTAGGGACAGAAAACTCTAGGTAGGGAGAGTGTCAGTGTCTTTTACTGTGCGAATCCTTGTTTCTAGGGACAAAGAAGGAAAGTGAGGGGAATTCTCCTTGTGCTATAGTGTGCTTTAAAAAAACATTTTTTCTAGGGACAGAAAACTCTAGGTAGGGAGAGTGTCAGTTTCTTTCACTGTGCGAATCCTTGTTTCTAGGGACAAAGAAGGAAAGTGAGGGGAATTCTCCTTGTGCTATAGTGTGCTTTAAAAAAACATTTTTTCTAGGGACAGAAAACTCTAGGTAGGGAGAGTGTCAGTTTCTTTCACTGTGCGAATCCTTGTTTCTAGGGACAGGAAAGGACAGTGAGTGAATTCTCCTTGTGCTATAGTGTGCTTTAAAAAAACATTTTTTCTAGGGACAGAAAACTCTAGGTAGGGAGAGTGTCAGTTTCTTTCACTGTGCGAATCCTTGTTTCTAGGGACAAAGAAGGAAAGTGAGGGGAATTCTCCTTGTGCTATAGTGTGCTTTAAAAAAACTTTTTTTCTAGGGACAGAAAACTCTAGGTAGGGAGAGTGTCAGTTTCTTTCACTGTGCGAATCCTTGTTTCTAGGGACAGGAAAGGACAGTGAGTGAATTCTCCTTGTGCTATAGTGTGCTTTAAAAAAACATTTTTTCTAGGGACAGAAAACTCTAGGTAGGGAGAGTGTCAGTTTCTTTCACTGTGCGAATCCTTGTTTCTAGGGACAAAGAAGGAAAGTGAGGGGAATTCTCCTTGTGCTATAGTGTGCTTTAAAAAAACTTTTTTTCTAGGGACAGAAAACTCTAGGTAGGGAGAGTGTCAGTTTCTTTCACTGTGCGAATCCTTGTTTCTAGGGACAGGGAAGGACAGTGAGTGAATTCTCCTTGTGCTATAGTGTGCTTTAAAAAAACATTTTTTCTAGGGACAGAAAACTCTAGGTAGGGAGAGTGTCAGTTTCTTTCACTGTGCGAATCCTTGTTTCTAGGGACAAAGAAGGAAAGTGAGGGGAATTCTCCTTGTGCTATAGTGTGCTTTAAAAAAACATTTTTTCTAGGGACAGAAAACTCTAGGTAGGGAGAGTGTCAGTTTCTTTCACTGTGCGAATCCTTGTTTCTAGGGACAGGGAAGGACAGTGAGTGAATTCTCCTTGTGCTATAGTGTGCTTTAAAAAAACATTTTTTCTAGGGACAGAAAACTCTAGGTAGGGAGAGTGTCAGTTTCTTTCACTGTGCGAATCCTTGTTTCTAGGGACAGGGAAGGACAGTGAGTGAATTCTCCTTGTGCTATAGTGTGCTTTAAAAAAAAAATTTTCTAGGGACAGAAAACTCTAGGTAGGGAGAGTGTCAGTTTCTTTCACTGTGCGAATCCTTGTTTCTAGGGACAAAGAAGGAAAGTGAGGGGAATTCTCCTTGTGCTATAGTGTGCTTTAAAAAAACATTTTTTCTAGGGACAGAAAACTCTAGGTAGGGAGAGTGTCAGTTTCTTTCACTGTGCGAATCCTTGTTTCTAGGGACAGGGAAGGACAGTGAGTGAATTCTCCTTGTGCTATAGTGTGCTTTAAAAAAACATTTTTTCTAGGGACAGAAAACTCTAGGTAGGGAGAGTGTCAGTGTCTTTTACTGTGCGAATCCTTGTTTCTAGGGACAAAGAAGGAAAGTGAGGGGAATTCTCCTTGTGCTATAGTGTGCTTTAAAAAAACATTTTTTCTAGGGACAGAAAACTCTAGGTAGGGAGAGTGTCAGTTTCTTTCACTGTGCGAATCCTTGTTTCTAGGGACAGGGAAGGACAGTGAGTGAATTCTCCTTGTGCTATAGTGTGCTTTAAAAAAAACATTTTTTCTAGGGACAGAAAACTCTAGGTAGGGAGAGTGTCAGTTTCTTTCACTGTGCGAATCCTTGTTTCTAGGGACAAAGAAGGAAAGTGAGGGGAATTCTCCTTGTGCTATAGTGTGCTTTAAAAAAACATTTTTTCTAGGGACAGAAAACTCTAGGTAGGGAGAGTGTCAGTTTCTTTCACTGTGCGAATCCTTGTTTCTAGGGACAGGGAAGGACAGTGAGTGAATTCTCCTTGTGCTATAGTGTGCTTTAAAAAAACATTTTTTCTAGGGACAGAAAACTCTAGGTAGGGAGAGTGTCAGTTTCTTTCACTGTGCGAATCCTTGTTTCTAGGGACAAAGAAGGAAAGTGAGGGGAATTCTCCTTGTGCTATAGTGTGCTTTAAAAAAACATTTTTTCTAGGGACAGAAAACTCTAGGTAGGGAGAGTGTCAGTTTCTTTCACTGTGCGAATCCTTGTTTCTAGGGACAGGGAAGGACAGTGAGTGAATTCTCCTTGTGCTATAGTGTGCTTTAAAAAAACATTTTTTCTAGGGACAGAAAACTCTAGGTAGGGAGAGTGTCAGTTTCTTTCACTGTGCGAATCCTTGTTTCTAGGGACAGGGAAGGACAGTGAGTGAATTCTCCTTGTGCTATAGTGTGCTTTAAAAAAACATTTTTTCTAGGGACAGAAAACTCTAGGTAGGGAGTGTGTCAGTTTCTTTCACTGTGCGAATCCTTGTTTCTAGGGACAAAGAAGGAAAGTGAGGGGAATTCTCCTTGTGCTATAGTGTGCTTTAAAAAAACATTTTTTCTAGGGACAGAAAACTCTAGGTAGGGAGAGTGTCAGTTTCTTTCACTGTGCGAATCCTTGTTTCTAGGGACAGGGAAGGACAGTGAGTGAATTCTCCTTGTGCTATAGTGTGCTTTAAAAAAAATTTTTTCTAGGGACAGAAAACTCTAGGTAGGGAGAGTGTCAGTTTCTTTCACTGTGCGAATCCTTGTTTCTAGGGACAGGGAAGGACAGTGAGTGAATTCTCCTTGTGCTATAGTGTGCTTTAAAAAAAAAAATTTCTAGGGACAGAAAACTCTAGGTAGGGAGAGTGTCAGTTTCTTTCACTGTGCGAATCCTTGTTTCTAGGGACAGGGAAGGACAGTGAGTGAATTCTCCTTGTGCTATAGTGTGCTTTAAAAAAACATTTTTTCTAGGGACAGAAAACTCTAGGTAGGGAGAGTGTCAGTTTCTTTCACTGTGCGAATCCTTGTTTCTAGGGACAGGGAAGGACAGTGAGTGAATTCTCCTTGTGCTATAGTGTGCTTTAAAAAAACATTTTTTCTAGGGACAGAAAACTCTAGGTAGGGAGAGTGTCAGTTTCTTTCACTGTGCGAATCCTTGTTTCTAGGGACAAAGAAGGAAAGTGAGGGGAATTCTCCTTGTGCTATAGTGTGCTTTAAAAAAACATTTTTTCTAGGGACAGAAAACTCTAGGTAGGGAGAGTGTCAGTTTCTTTCACTGTGCGAATCCTTGTTTCTAGGGACAGGGAAGGACAGTGAGTGAATTCTCCTTGTGCTATAGTGTGCTTTAAAAAAACATTTTTTCTAGGGACAGAAAACTCTAGGTAGGGAGAGTGTCAGTGTCTTTTACTGTGCGAATCCTTGTTTCTAGGGACAAAGAAGGAAAGTGAGGGGAATTCTCCTTGTGCTATAGTGTGCTTTAAAAAAACATTTTTTCTAGGGACAGAAAACTCTAGGTAGGGAGAGTGTCAGTTTCTTTCACTGTGCGAATCCTTGTTTCTAGGGACAGGGAAGGACAGTGAGTGAATTCTCCTTGTGCTATAGTGTGGTTTAAAAAAACATTTTTTCTAGGGACAGAAAACTCTAGGTAGGGAGAGTGTCAGTGTCTTTTACTGTGCGAATCCTTGTTTCTAGGGACAAAGAAGGAAAGTGAGGGGAATTCTCCTTGTGCTATAGTGTGCTTTAAAAAAACATTTTTTCTAGGGACAGAAAACTCTAGGTAGGGAGAGTGTCAGTTTCTTTCACTGTGCGAATCCTTGTTTCTAGGGACAGGGAAGGACAGTGAGTGAATTCTCCTTGTGCTATAGTGTGCTTTAAAAAAACATTTTTTCTAGGGACAGAAAACTCTAGGTAGGGAGAGTGTCAGTTTCTTTCACTGTGCGAATCCTTGTTTCTAGGGACAAAGAAGGAAAGTGAGGGGAATTCTCCTTGTGCTATAGTGTGCTTTAAAAAAACATTTTTTCTAGGGACAGAAAACTCTAGGTAGGGAGAGTGTCAGTTTCTTTCACTGTGCGAATCCTTGTTTCTAGGGACAGGGAAGGACAGTGAGTGAATTCTCCTTGTGCTATAGTGTGCTTTAAAAAAACATTTTTTCTAGGGACAGAAAACTCTAGGTAGGGAGAGTGTCAGTTTCTTTCACTGTGCGAATCCTTGTTTCTAGGGACAAAGAAGGAAAGTGAGGGGAATTCTCCTTGTGCTATAGTGTGCTTTAAAAAAACATTTTTTCTAGGGACAGAAAACTCTAGGTAGGGAGAGTGTCAGTTTCTTTCACTGTGCGAATCCTTGTTTCTAGGGACAGGGAAGGACAGTGAGTGAATTCTCCTTGTGCTATAGTGTGCTTTAAAAAAAACATTTTTTCTAGGGACAGAAAACTCTAGGTAGGGAGAGTGTCAGTTTCTTTCACTGTGCGAATCCTTGTTTCTAGGGACAAAGAAGGAAAGTGAGGGGAATTCTCCTTGTGCTATAGTGTGCTTTAAAAAAACATTTTTTCTAGGGACAGAAAACTCTAGGTAGGGAGAGTGTCAGTTTCTTTCACTGTGCGAATCCTTGTTTCTAGGGACAGGGAAGGACAGTGAGTGAATTCTCCTTGTGCTATAGTGTGCTTTAAAAAAACATTTTTTCTAGGGACAGAAAACTCTAGGTAGGGAGAGTGTCAGTTTCTTTCACTGTGCGAATCCTTGTTTCTAGGGACAGGGAAGGACAGTGAGTGAATTCTCCTTGTGCTATAGTGTGCTTTAAAAAAACATTTTTTCTAGGGACAGAAAACTCTAGGTAGGGAGAGTGTCAGTTTCTTTCACTGTGCGAATCCTTGTTTCTAGGGACAAAGAAGGAAAGTGAGGGGAATCCTCCTTGTGCTATAGTGTGCTTTAAAAAAACATTTTTTCTAGGGACAGAAAACTCTAGGTAGGGAGAGTGTCAGTTTCTTTCACTGTGCGAATCCTTGTTTCTAGGGACAGGGAAGGACAGTGAGTGAATTCTCCTTGTGCTATAGTGTGCTTTAAAAAAACATTTTTTCTAGGGACAGAAAACTCTAGGTAGGGAGAGTGTCAGTTTCTTTCACTGTGCGAATCCTTGTTTCTAGGGACAAAGAAGGAAAGTGAGGGGAATTCTCCTTGTGCTATAGTGTGCTTTAAAAAAACATTTTTTCTAGGGACAGAAAACTCTAGGTAGGGAGAGTGTCAGTTTCTTTCACTGTGCGAATCCTTGTTTCTAGGGACAGGAAAGGACAGTGAGTGAATTCTCCTTGTGCTATAGTGTGCTTTAAAAAAACATTTTTTCTAGGGACAGAAAACTCTAGGTAGGGAGAGTGTCAGTTTCTTTCACTGTGCGAATCCTTGTTTCTAGGGACAGGGAAGGACAGTGAGTGAATTCTCCTTGTGCTATAGTGTGCTTTAAAAAAACATTTTTTCTAGGGACAGAAAACTCTAGGTAGGGAGAGTGTCAGTTTCTTTCACTGTGCGAATCCTTGTTTCTAGGGACAAAGAAGGAAAGTGAGGGGAATTCTCCTTGTGCTATAGTGTGCTTTAAAAAAACATTTTTTCTAGGGACAGAAAACTCTAGGTAGGGAGAGTGTCAGTTTCTTTCACTGTGCGAATCCTTGTTTCTAGGGACAGGGAAGGACAGTGAGTGAATTCTCCTTGTGCTATAGTGTGCTTTAAAAAAACATTTTTTCTAGGGACAGAAAACTCTAGGTAGGGAGAGTGTCAGTTTCTTTCACTGTGCGAATCCTTGTTTCTAGGGACAGGGAAGGACAGTGAGTGAATTCTCCTTGTGCTATAGTGTGCTTTAAAAAAACATTTTTTCTAGGGACAGAAAACTCTAGGTAGGGAGAGTGTCAGTTTCTTTCACTGTGCGAATCCTTGTTTCTAGGGACAAAGAAGGAAAGTGAGGGGAATTCTCCTTGTGCTATAGTGTGCTTTAAAAAAACATTTTTTCTAGGGACAGAAAACTCTAGGTAGGGAGAGTGTCAGTTTCTTTCACTGTGCGAATCCTTGTTTCTAGGGACAAAGAAGGAAAGTGAGGGGAATTCTCCTTGTGCTATAGTGTGCTTTAAAAAGAAATTTTTTCTAGGGAGAGAAAACTCTAGGTAGGGAGAGTGTCAGTTTCTTTCACTGTGCGAATCCTTGTTTCTAGGGACAGGGAAGGACAGTGAGTGAATTCTCCTTGTGCTATAGTGTGCTTTAAAAAAACATTTTTTCTAGGGACAGAAAACTCTAGGTAGGGAGAGTGTCAGTTTCTTTCACTGTGCGAATCCTTGTTTCTAGGGACAGGGAAGGACAGTGAGTGAATTCTCCTTGTGCTATAGTGTGCTTTAAAAAAACATTTTTTCTAGGGACAGAAAACTCTAGGTAGGGAGAGTGTCAGTTTCTTTCACTGTGCGAATCCTTGTTTCTAGGGACAAAGAAGGAAAGTGAGGGGAATTCTCCTTGTGCTATAGTGTGCTTTAAAAAAACATTTTTTCTAGGGACAGAAAACTCTAGGTAGGGAGAGTGTCAGTTTCTTTCACTGTGCGAATCCTTGTTTCTAGGGACAGGGAAGGACAGTGAGTGAATTCTCCTTGTGCTATAGTGTGCTTTAAAAAAACATTTTTTCTAGGGACAGAAAACTCTAGGTAGGGAGAGTGTCAGTTTCTTTCACTGTGCGAATCCTTGTTTCTAGGGACAAAGAAGGAAAGTGAGGGGAATTCTCCTTGTGCTATAGTGTGCTTTAAAAAAACATTTTTTCTAGGGACAGAAAACTCTAGGTAGGGAGAGTGTCAGTTTCTTTCACTGTGCGAATCCTTGTTTCTAGGGACAGGAAAGGACAGTGAGTGAATTCTCCTTGTGCTATAGTGTGCTTTAAAAAAACATTTTTTCTAGGGACAGAAAACTCTAGGTAGGGAGAGTGTCAGTTTCTTTCACTGTGCGAATCCTTGTTTCTAGGGACAAAGAAGGAAAGTGAGGGGAATTCTCCTTGTGCTATAGTGTGCTTTAAAAAAACATTTTTTCTAGGGACAGAAAACTCTAGGTAGGGAGAGTGTCAGTTTCTTTCACTGTGCGAATCCTTGTTTCTAGGGACAGGGAAGGACAGTGAGTGAATTCTCCTTGTGCTATAGTGTGCTTTAAAAAAACATTTTTTCTAGGGACAGAAAACTCTAGGTAGGGAGAGTGTCAGTTTCTTTCACTGTGCGAATCCTTGTTTCTAGGGACAAAGAAGGAAAGTGAGGGGAATTCTCCTTGTGCTATAGTGTGCTTTAAAAAAACATTTTTTCTAGGGACAGAAAACTCTAGGTAGGGAGAGTGTCGGTTTCTTTCACTGTGCGAATCCTTGTTTCTAGGGACAGGGAAGGACAGTGAGTGAATTCTCCTTGTGCTATAGTGTGCTTTAAAAAAACATTTTTTCTAGGGACAGAAAACTCTAGGTAGGGAGAGTGTCAGTTTCTTTCACTGTGCGAATCCTTGTTTCTAGGGACAGGGAAGGACAGTGAGTGAATTCTCCTTGTGCTATAGTGTGCTTTAAAAAAACATTTTTTCTAGGGACAGAAAACTCTAGGTAGGGAGAGTGTCAGTTTCTTTCACTGTGCGAATCCTTATTTCTAGGGACAGGGAAGGACAGTGAGTGAATTCTCCTTGTGCTATAGTGTGCTTTAAAAAAACATTTTTTCTAGGGACAGAAAACTCTAGGTAGGGAGAGTGTCAGTGTCTTTTACTGTGCGAATCCTTGTTTCTAGGGACAAAGAAGGAAAGTGAGGGGAATTCTCCTTGTGCTATAGTGTGCTTTAAAAAAACATTTTTTCTAGGGACAGAAAACTCTAGGTAGGGAGAGTGTCAGTTTCTTTCACTGTGCGAATCCTTGTTTCTAGGGACAGGGAAGGACAGTGAGGGAAATTCTCCTTGTGCTATAGTGTGCTAAAGCATTCCTCATCAACCATCTTTGAAATCCTTGTTTTTTTGACAGTCAGGGAAATTGTCGTTGTGCTATTCTGTGCAAAAGCAATCATCCTCAACCATATTTAGAAATCCTTAAATAAAGGGACAGAGAAGGACACCTGAAGGTAGCCCTTATTGCTTTTTTCCCATCTCCCTGCAGGCCATCTATTAGAATGTCTGGAAGGCAAACAAGGAGAGGCAGACAGTCAGGAGGCAATAAAAGAGGGCAAGCAGGCTCTGTGTCTGGGGGCAACAGTGCTGGTCGTGGACGCGGTGCATTGTCATCAGCACATGGCCATGGGACACGCTTGTCCTTCTTTTCGGCAGCTGGACATGTTGAGCCACATCATGCCGAAGACTTGGTAGAGTGGATGACCAAGCCCTCCTCCTCCTCCTCATCCTCTCTCACCCAGGCTCAGGGTACTGGCAAAGCAGCTGCCAAAGCGTCCTCTTCCCTGGTATCAATGTCAGACTCATCATCAGTCACTCCTTCCCTAGACCCACCATGTCCTCCTCCTGAGGAGTCCCCCGAACTGTTTGAGCACAGTGTTGGGTACATGCTCCAGGAGGATGCCCAGCGTTTCGAAGGGTCTGATGATGAAACCCAGCTACAGGAAGGCAGTAGCGTGAGAGCAGACAGAGGGGATGCTCAAGAAGGACACCAATCTGGCAGTCATGTTCCAGCAGCTGCAGCATACTGCCAGATTGGCTCCAGTGATGAGGAGGAAGGGGATGATGAGGTCACTGACTCCACGTGGGTGCCTAATAGTAGAGAGGAGGAGGAGGAGGAGGCACATCTCCAACGAGGCAGGATGCCCTTTGGTGGCCAGCGTAAGGGCAGTACACCGACAGAATCACACCGCAGAGCTCCGCCTGTGCAGGGCGCTGCCTCTGCCCGTCATTCAAAAAGTTCCTTGGTGTGGGCCTTTTTTGAGGCTAGTGCATCAGATCGCACAGCTGCTGTTTGCAACATATGTCTCAAGCGTATATCGCGTGGCCAAAACATCAGCCGCTTGGGTACCACATGCCTGACCAGACATATGTTGACCTGCCATGCAGCTCGTTGGCAAGCCTACCTCAAAGACCCACACCAAAGAACAAAGCGGACCTCTCCTTGCACCGCATCAGCTGGGATCTCCAACCCCACTATAACTTCAGTCCTCTCTGAAACATGCACTGAGAGGAATGAAGGTGTAGAATTAGGTGTGTCACAGCCAAGTACTTGCGGCCACTCTGCTAGCAGTACACCGACGTCCGATTCTAGCAGGCAAATTTCCCTGCCCCAGCTGCTGGACCGTCGAAAGAAGTTCACTCCCAGCCATCCACATGCCCAGCGGTTGAATGCTAGCTTGGCTAAATTGCTAGCGCTTCAACTGCTGCCTTTTCAGTTGGTAGACTCGGCCCCCTTCCGTGAGTTTGTGCAATGTGCGGTTCCTCAGTGGCAGGTTCCCAAACGCCACTTTTTCTCACGGAAGGCTATTCCGGCTCTCTACCGGCATGTGGAAGGCAATGTCTTGGCCTCGCTGGACAGGGCGGTCAGCGGTAAGGTGCATATTACCGCTGACTCATGGTCCAGCAGGCATGGACAGGGACGTTACCTTTCTTTCACGGCCCATTGGGTCACTCTTTTGGCAGCTGGGAAGGATGCAGGACAAGGTGCAGTAGTGTTGGAGGTTGTTCCACCGCCACGCCTCCAAAATGCTACTACTGGTTGTGACACACCTCTCTCCTCCACCCCCTCCTCTTCTTCTTCCTCCATGGCCTCTTCCTGTGGTTTGTCCTATGAACCAGCGGTGCTCCGTAGCCGTTCACGGGGCTACGCAAGTACGCAGGCAAAAAGATGCCATGCCGTGCTTGCGCTGGTGTGTTTGGGGGACAGAAGCCACACTGGGGCAGAGGTCCTGTCTGCTCTGCAGGGCCAGGCCGAGAGGTGGTTGACGCCACGCCAGCTTAAGCCAGGAATGGTGGTTTGCGACAATGGCACCAACCTCCTCTCCGCCCTCCGACAGGGACAACTGACCCATGTGCCCTGTGTGGCTCACGTCCTTAACCTGGTGGTGCAGCGGTTCTTGGGCAGGTACCCGGGCTTACAGGATGTCCTGAGGCAGGCCAGGAAAGTCTGTGTGCATTTCCGCAGATCTTATAATGCCAGTGCTCGCCTGGCTGAGCTGCAAAAGGAGTTGAACCTGCCCAAGAACCGCCTTATATGTGACATGCCCACCAGGTGGAACTCAACGTTGGCCATGCTGCAGCGGCTGCACACGCAGCAGAGGGCCATCAATGAGTACCTGTGCGACTACGGCACCAGGACAGGGTCAGGGGACCTTGGTTTTTTTTCTCCACGCCAGTGGGGCATGATCAGGGATGCATGCACTGTCCTGGCACCATTTGAGGAGGCCACGAGGATGGTGAGCAGTGACAGTGCATGCATCAGTGACACTGTACCTCTTGTCCACCTGTTGGAGCACACGCTGCGTGGAATAATGGACAGGGCACTTGAGGCAGAACAGAGGCAGGAAGAGGAGGACTTCCTTGCCTCTCAAGGCCCCCTTTACCCAGACAGTGTTCCTTCTGTCCCACCCATCGCACAGGAAGAGGAGGAGGAGGAGGAGGAGGAGGAGGAGGATTGTGTCAGCATGGAGGTGGAGGCTGGCACTCAGCATCATCAGCAGCAGTCTTTTAGGGATGATTTACAGTCCCAAGAAACCAGTGGACTTGTACGTGGCTGGGAGGAGGTGGCTGCGGATCATGTCGTCCTTAGTGACCCAGAGGACTCCGGAGCGAATGCCTCAGCAAACCTATGCTGCATGGCCTCCCTGATCCTGCAAAGTCTGCGGAAGGATCCTCGTATTCTTCGGATCAAGGAGAGGGACCATTACTGGCTGGCCACTCTCCTTGATCCACGGTACAAGGGTAAGGTTGCGGACCTTATGTTACCGTCGCAGAGGGAGCAGAGGATGAGACAACTCCGGGAGGCCTTGCAGAAAGGTCTGTGCAATGCGTTCCCAGAGACTGGGAGGTTACAAACTCCTGGTCCTGGACAACGAGTTGCTGAGGCTTCGGCCAGTCAAAGAAGGAGCGGTGGGGAAGGTGGCCGTCTGACCGATGCGTTCAGACAATTCTTTAGTCCGCAGCCCCAAAGTATGATCGGTTCCAGCAACCATCGCCAGCGTCTGATAAACATGGTGCAGGAATATCTAGGGGCAAGGTCAGACTTGGACACCTTCCCCACCGAAAATCCTCTGGCTTACTGGGTCTTGAGGATGGATCACTGGTCAGAGCTTGCACAGTATGCAATTGAGCTACTGGCCTGTCCTGCATCCAGCGTTCTTTCGGAACGCACATTCAGTGCTGCTGGAGGATTTGTCACGGATCACAGGGTGCGCCTGTCCACCGACTCGGTTGATCGACTGACTTTCATCAAGATGAACCAGTCTTGGATCACCACCAGCTACCACACACCTGATGCTGATATAACAGACTAATTGATTTTAACATGTCACATCCCTTCAAGACTGATGCTGATGCTGAGTGCCTGTGCTGTTATGTTGACTGGCTATCCTCCTCCTCCGAGTCCTCAATGATACGATTGATGATGATAGCTTGGAAGATCATTTTTGTTTATGGGTGCCACCACCAGTGGCTAAGGCCCAATTTTTCAGCCCCTGTTTTACAGGGGCGTGTAATTACAATTTTTTTAGCAATAATTTGCCATAGGGCTCATTGCTGTGCTCCAAGTACAGTATCTGTGAGGGGTTGGAGTGTTGTGGCACCAGTGCCTAAGGCCCAATTTTTCAGCCCCTGTTTAACAGGGGCGTGTCATTACAATTTTTGAAGCAATACTTTGCAACAGGGCTCATTGCTGTGCTCCAAGTACAGTATCTGTGAGGGGTTGTAGTGTTGTGCCACCAGTGCCTAAGGCCCAATTTTTCAGCCCCTGTTCAACAGGGGCATGCAATTACAATTCTTGATCTAATAATTCACAGCAGGGCCCATTGCTGCACCCACCAAGAGTAACTTTGAGGGCTTACAGTGTTGTGGCAACGCCACCACCACCACCACCACGAAAGGCCCAATTTTTCAGCCCCTGTTCAAAAGGGGCATGTAATTACAATTCTTGATCTAATAATTCACAGCAGGGCCCATTCCTGCACCCACCAAGAGTAACTCTGAGGGCTTACAGTGTTGTGGCAACACCACCACCACCACCACCACCATGAAAGGCCCAATTTTTCAGCCCCTGTTCAACAGGGGCATGCAATTACAATTCTTGATCTAATAATTCACAGCAGGGCCCATTGCTGCACCCACCAAGAGTAACTGTCAGGGCTTACAGTGTTGTGGCACCAGCACCACCATCAAAGGCCCAATTTTTATTACCACTGTTCAACAATTATATGTAATTAAAATTCCTGATATAATAGTTGACAGCAGGGCGTTCCAGCACCAACCAAGAGTAACTGTGAGTGCTTACAGTGTTGTGCCAACACCAACAACTAAGGGGCCTATTTCTGCAGAGTATATACGGCAGGTCCCTACTTTCAAACATCCAACTTACAAACGACTCCTACTTGTAAACGCAAGAAGACAACAGGAAGTGAGAGGAAATCTACCACTAGGAAGGAAAATTCTCTCCTGTAAGAATAAATATGGGAGAAAGGTGTCTCCTCTGTACTGATGCTTTATCAGCAATCCTTGTTTCAAGAAAAACACCACATTTCAAAAACAGTTGTCATTGGGACGGAAAGTGAGGTGAAATGTTCTGAACAGGGGCACAGACAGCAAAACAAATGTTACAGGGGTGATAACCCTTACCTATGTTTTCCAAAAAGTTTAAAAATAGATTTTTGGGCTGGAGCTACACTTCAACAATGTACCTGTTCAAAATTACAAACAGATTCTACATAAGAACAAACCTACAGTCCCTGTCTTGTATGCACCGCCTGTATACGGCTGTTCAGAGTATATAGGGCCTTTTTTATTTTATGTGCGGGGTTCCCCTTAATATCCATACAAGACCCAAAGGGGCTGGTAATGGGCTGGGGTAGGGGGGGGGGTCATGGGGTAGCTATGCCATTTTTCTTAAAGAATTTCATCCATATTACCGGGACCAGACATTACATTAAAGCCGCAAGCAGTTTTAAATGGCTTTTTTTTCCTTTAGAAGTGTCATTTTGTGCAGGGACAGTTCTAAACACGGGAAACACGTGGCACTTCACAGGCATACTTTAGACACCCCCCAGGTACGATATTTAAAGGAATATTTGACTTTTTTTTTTTCACTTTATGCATCATTAAAATGACTGCTCCCGAAAAACGACCGTTTTTAAAACTTCTTTTTGTATTGATACATGTCCCCTGGTGCAGAACCCGGGTTCCCAAACCCTTTTTAGGACAATAACATGCATAATAGTTGTTATAATTAGCACTTTAGAATTCGAACGTTCGCATCCATTGTATTTAATAGGGTTCTATTGTTCGTACGAACTTTCGGTCCGTTCGCGGGTTCTGGTGCGAACCGAACCCGGGGGTGTTCGGCTCATCACTAGTCACCATCAGAAACTCCCCTTGCATCAAGGTCCCCAACAGAGCACTTATTACATCAGAGTCCCCATCACAGCCCCCCTTACATCAGGATCACCATCAGAGTGTCCCCCTTACATCAGAGCCTCCATCAGAGCCTGGCGTAGACCCCAGAACATCGTTTGGAGACACCTGCTCTAAAAGATAGATATAACTTAGGGCACTTACCATTTTGGTTAATTTCCTGTCACTTCCTGTTGTGTCTATGGGACAGGAAATGAAGTGAAATCTCCCTAATCGGTGCAGGAGTCTGAAAAAAAAACCTGACAGGAGTTCTATTCCTCCCTTATTGTGTTCAAAATGAAAAACAAAAGCTTGGGTTCTACTTTAAGTTTGAAAAGGCTGTAATGTGGTAAACATTGTTTATATTGTAAGCAGCCTATATGAGACTTGCCATGTTTCGGATGGATGTACTTGAAGGTTAGTGGAGAAATAACCAAAATCCCGGTCTGGATTGATCCGCGTGTACAGAGTGGCCCTATCAGTGGAGTGAATGACCTCAGAGTCACCTTAAAGCCCAGGCACACTTAGCTCATTGTAAACTTCCACGCTGACTGTTAATTGTCTGATAATGAACTATTCTACATGGTTAAGTGAACACATTTAGCCAGCAGTGTTTGCTTTTGTATACTTGTCTCTGCCCCGCACATTACTGGGTTATAGCAGTGTTTTCCAATCCCCCATTAGATTCTAATTGATGGCCGTCATTAATATTCATTGTACTGAGTCTGCAGCAAATGGGGTGATGAGGCTCAAACTGTTTTATATCTGCTTAGGCAATAATGCCTCTGACATCAGGATATGCCAGTCAGGTTTCCCCCTAAATGTAAAGACATACCCCAACCCCACCCAGAGTGGTTATTTAGTTTTGGGTACAGGGAGCAAGAACAGTTGCTACCTGCAGCCATAATTACCTGCAAAGCTACACATTATTTTTTCGTATCTTATTTCTCTGCAGGGCCGTCGGAACAGGACAGGCAAAACAAGCAATTGTTTGGGGCCCCGAGCTGGTCTGGGGCCCCAGCCTAGGGTGCCTGCCCGCTGCCTGTCACTGTCCTGGATTTCCGCCCTGAGCCGATCCGCAGATTGCGACCATAGAAAAGGCCGCGACTTCTGCCTAGCTCCGGAGCGGCGGCCATCTTGGTACACCCGGTGGCAGCGGCCGAGGTGAGATGTGGGGACTGGAGATGTGGACATTACAGGGGGGAGATGTGGACATTACAGGGGGGAGATGTGGACATTACAGTGGGGGAGATGATGTGGACATTACAGTGGGGGAGATGATGTGGACATTACAGTGGGGGTGATGATGTGGATATTACAGTGGGGGAGATGATGTGGATATTAAAGTGGGGGAGATGATGTGGATATTACAGTGCGGAGTCCCCCTATCCACCCCACGGTCCCCCTGTCCACCCCACAGTCTCCCTGTCCATCCCACGGTCCCCCTGTCCATCTGTCCATCCCACGGTCCATAAACAGTCCTAAACAGCATCTTAATGTTAATGTGAGTGTGTATGTGTTTTAAGTATGTTGGATTATATGCAACAGCAGTATTTGCACTGTAACCCTTTTTTATTTATATAAAGTGTGGGTGAGCTTAAACTGTATCGATATGCTGTGGTGGTTCCTGTAGGCTTTGCGTGAGTGCGTGGGGGGGGGGGGGGGTTGGAGGGGCCTCCATGTCCATTTTGCTTGGGGCCCCCAAATTCCTTCAAACGGCCCTGTTTCTCTGGCATTCCTGTTTTGCATACTTGCATTCCAAAGCTGGATCATTCATTAAGTAATCAAGGATGGACCCTAGGGCCTGGTGGATGTATAGCGGATCTCCATAGGCGACGCTTTAAAAATAAATAACGGTTACCAGGTTAGAGTTACAGAGGAGGTCTAGTGCTAGAATTGTTGCTCTCACTCTGACGATCGCGGCAATACTTCACATGTGGGATTTGAACACCGTTTACATATGCGGGCGCGACTCACGTATGCGTTTTCTTTGCTGCGCTTTAATTTTTAATTTTTTTTTCTTATTTATTTTATTTATTTATTTTTCTTATTTTTTTTTTTGTGTTTTAAAAATTTTGATCACTTTTATTGCTGTCACAAAGAATGTAAACATCCCTTGTGACAGTAATAGGCGATGACAAGTACTCTTTATGGAGGGATCGGGGGTCTAAAAGACCCCAAATCCCTCTTTTCCACTTCAAAGTATCCGGATCGCCAAAAACGGCGATTCTGAATACTGTATTTTTTTTCAAAACTGGCATCATTGGCAGCCGAGTAAACCGGAAGTGACGTTGTGACGTCGCTTCCGTGTTTACATACGTTTCCGGCTTTGTGCCAATCTGTCTCTAGCCGCTGGAAGTGGCGGATCAAGTCTCCCGATGGGACGGGAGGCACGGTACAAGCCGCGGAAGGCAGCGGGAGGGGGGATGTCCCCTCCCGCTCCTCCGGGATAACAAAAGAGCGGCTTTTAGCTGCAGCATCGGTTGTTATCCTTGGAAAGCCGACCGCCCGCTCTAAAAAACGGTACCGGGATGATGCCTGCAGCTGTGGGCATCATCCCGGTATAACCCCCTAAGGCCCCTTTCACACTGGACCGGTTTGCAGGCACTATTGTGCTAAAAATAGCGCCTGCAAACCGACCCTAAACAGCGGCTGCTTTGTCTCCAGTGTGAAAGCCCGAGGGCTTTCACACTGGAGTGGTGCGCTAGAAGGACCGCTCCAAAAGTCCTGCTAGCAGCATCTTTGGAGCGGTGAGAGGAGCGGTGTGTTTACCGCTCCTACACCGCTCCTCGGCTATACCTCTGCAGAGGCACATTGCCGGCGGTATTAACCCTTTTTCGGCCGCTAGCGGGGGTTAAAACCGCACCGCTAGCGGCCGAATACCGCCGCAATTCCGACGGTATAGCGCCGCTAAAAACCACTGCACCTCTCGCCCCAGTGTGAAAGGGGCCTAAAGCCGAGGCTGCATATATGCGTACGCTTGGCGCTAAGGTGTTATGATCCTAACCTGCACAAGTGTGAACCTACAGTCAGTTCAGGGCTTGTTTGTTGATGGAATGTGTAAAAAGAGGAATGTTTTTTTTTTTTACTGAGGAAATAGTAATCTGCATTTGTTTAATTAGTGACCACATCTAATCTGCCTAGTAAATATTTATATGATGGTGGCCTGGTTTTTAGTTAATGATTATTTCAGTGTCACGATATTGAGAATACTTGTTTTGCTCAAACTAAGGTGAAAGTCAAAGTGTTCTTGATGGTCTGCCAGGCTAGCGATTCCCAAACAGCATGTGTCACAACACGTGCCATGATATTGGACGGATGAAACATAAGAAGGCAGCTTCACAAGAGTTCTTATAGAAATCATCTCCACAGCACATTTAGACGTCATGCAGATGAATGAAACGAACGGCAAGCACTTAAAGCAAATCTACAAACAGACATGTGCGCTGCAATTTGCAGCCCCTTGTGAAAATGCTAGCTCTGCTAGCGCCATAATGATCCTCTTACTTCACTACTTAAAACAAACCTTTGTTTTGCTCATGCAGGCTCAAGGGTGTCTCCATTGCTCCTCCATATAGTGGAGACACCCTAAGGGAGTACATTACTGGCAGGATAACAAGGTGAAAATAAAGGAATAAACCCTGAAAAAGAAAACTAATGCAGCCACCACATTTATGATTTGTAAGCTGCTATATATTACATTTATTCCTTTGGATCTATCATGTATGCCTTTGAATCTAGATATGCTTTGGGCTAGTTCACACCACAAACCCCACGTTCGCGTGTTTACGTGCATTTTTAACGCATTAGTAATGCATTCAAGAGTGTTTATTTCCTATTTTTTTTTTTTTCATTTGAAAAATCATTCTTTTTATTGGTGTGCACTAGCATTTACTTTGAAGTCACTTTCTGCTTCTCCATTATTTGGCATTTGCAGTAGTGCAGAGAATCTTACCATGGTGCTTGCCATTGCGTTCCAGTGTGTGTACATGCGTATCAGCAGGGCCGTCTTAATAGCATTATGGGCCCCTAGGCAAAGTAATGCATTGGGGCCCCTGTCAGCCTGCCCCAAATTTACGCACCTATTTAAGAATTAAAGAATCAATAGTTGATAGAATTAAACATATATATATATATATATATATATATATATATATATATATATATATATATATAAATATATATATATATATATATATATAAAAATATATACATTTTAGTACTTTCAATAAAATTTATTTTAAACAATAAGAAAACATGCCATAAATCAAAGACTAATTCAGCACAAAGAGCACAGGGGGGAGGCAGAAGGGCATCAGGAGAGCAAAGTACAAGTTCTAGGATTCCGCTCAGGACAAGGCCATCATCCTGGGAAAACTTAGTAAAATGCATGACTATCCTAGCAGATATGGGACAGTTGGCAAATATGATGTAATGCAAGACTATCATGGGGCCCCCATGCACCTGGGGCCCCTGGGCAGTGCCCAAGTGTGCTCAGGCATTAAGACAGCCCTGCATATCAGTGCAAACAATGCATGCTGCTGTACTTTTTTTTCAAAGCACTGCAACTGAACGCAGTGGTGTGAACTAGGGCGATTGGAAAACATTGATTTTACTGTGCGTTTAGGGTGTGTTTAAAAAATGCCCGTGTAGTGCACAGGAAGTTAAAACTTGGTCCATCTCAAATTTACAAGATACTTACTATGATGGCTGAACTCAAAATACCGCCATATATGGAAAAATAGGAAAAAGAATTAGGAGCACGTATGAATGAGCAACAAAAAGAAAAAATATTGAGAATGGTATACAGTACAGCAACAGATATAAACGTGTAGCGCACCAACCCCAGACTTTACCTGCTTTTCTTCTGCTTGGCTCCTCTGCAGGAAAAGATTGAGGCACACCGCACCACAAGCCCGTACCCTCCTGAATAGGGAGGTTGAGCGGTGTTAGGTCCTCTGGCCTGCTTGCAGCTGGTGTCAAAAAGCCTCCAGTACTGACCTCGCTTCTGCAGTAGTCAGAAACAAGTCTTTAATCCTCCCCAGTAAGCAACTGTCCACACCAACTGAAAGGTCCAACACTTATTTATTCCTTCTTGCACAATAAACAGTCTCTTTAAGAGCAGACGGGTTGGGACAAACACAGGTCAGATAAAGTGGGAGGAGGTCCAGGCACAAACTTAAATTTGGGTTTCTCCTGTTCTGATCAGCACGAACAGGCTTGGCGCACAGTCTCTGCCACCGACCATGAAGGGGTCTCTGCCACAGACCAGGTGAATAGGGCCTCTGCCACAGGCCCGGTTGTTGGGTCTCTGCCACCGACCTGATTCACAATGAATTACCTTCTAGAAGTAATGACCCCTGTCAGGGAAAGGACATCCATCCGGAGAGTTACCAGAGGCCCCACCGTCACCAGCGATACTGTACTGGGTCTTCGGGAAGGGTCACCTCCCTGGCCTCCTCGTCCTAGATTCGGGCACCCACTCCAGGGGGTACCCTGAGAGCCCTCGATCCCTTGTGGAACCCAGTCGAAGGTACTGGGCCCCGAGCCTCTCTCAAAGTACCTCACCCCAGACTGAAGGTGTCTGAGATGGAACAGCAGCTCTGTCTCTGGGCCTTGGGCACCCAGAGACCACCCGACCAGGCCTCCGGGCCTAGGGCACCCGGAGGCGACACACATGCACCCAGGCTTAAGGTGCCTGAGCGCGGAACCGACGACCCCTCTGGAAGATGGCCGCCCTCTTTTATATCCTCTCCCGACAGGCACAGCAGGTTCCCCGCCCCGCCCCGCCGTACTGCTGCCGAGAGGAGACAAAAAGGACACAACCTCGTACTGCAGTTCAACCCGGGCCCACGGCAACAGCGCCACCCACGGGTCCCAGTGAACTTACACACCAGTACTATCTCCCAGGGATAGAAATTGTCCATGAGATCTAACAATTAGTTCATCTGAGCCTGATTACCACTCAGATGCTTCCCCCTAAATGTAACCACCCGCTACAAACACGATAAAAATGAGTTAAATGTCTGGCAAGATGGTATATAACGCCTTTTAAGGCACATAAATATCAACTAGAAAAATCACCACTTTGCTGGAGAGAATGTAAAATGAAGGGAACAATGGCTCATTTGTGGTGGGAATGTCCCAGATACAGGAATTTTGGTAGAAGGTGTTGCAACAGATACTGGAGATTATGAAAGTAGATATACAGTGGGGCAAAAAAGTATTTAGTCAGCCACCAATTGTGCAAGTTCTCCCACTTAAAAATATGAGAGCGGCCTGTAATTGTCATCATAGGTATACCTCAACTATGAGAGACAAAACGTGGAAACAAATCCAGACAATCACATTGTCTGATTTGGAAAGAATTTATTTGCAAATTATGGTGGAAAATAAGTATTTGGTTAATATCAAAAGTTCATCTCAATACTTTGTTATATATCCTTTGTTGGCAATGACAGAGGTCAAACAGTTTCTGTAAGTCTTCACAAGGTTGTCACACACTGTTGCTGGTATGTTGGCCCATTCCTCCATGCAGATCTCCTCTAGAGCAGTGATGTTTTGGGGCTGTCGCTGGGCAACACGGACTTTCAACTCCCTCCAAAGGTTTTCTATGGGGTTGAGAACTGGAGACTGGCTAGGCCACTCCAGGACCTTGAAATGCTTCTTACGAAGCCACTCCTTCGTTGCCCGGGCGGTGTGCTTGGGATCATTGTCATGCTGAAAGACCCAGCCACGTTACATTTTCAATGCCCTTGCTGATGGGAGGAGGTTTGCACTCAAAATCTCACGATACATGGCCCCATTCATTCTTTCATGTACACGGATCAGTCGTCCTGTTCCCTTTGCAGAGAAGCAGCCCCAAAGCATGATGTTGCCACCCCCATGCTTCACAGTAGGTATGGTGTTCTTTGGTTGCAACTCAGCATTCTTTCTCCTCCAAACACGACGAGTTGTGTTTCTACCAAACAGTTCTACTTTGGTTTCATCTGACCATATGACATTCTCCCAATCCTCTTCTGGATCATCCAAATGCTCTCTAGCAAACCTCAGATGGGCCCGAACATGTACTGGCTTAAGCAGGGGGACACGTCTGGCACTGCAGGATCTGAGTCCCTGGCAGCGTAGTGTGTTACTGATGGTAGCCTTTGTTACGTTGGTCCCAGCTCTCTGCAGCTCATTCACTAGGTCCCCCCGTGTGGTTCTGGGATTTTTGCTCATCGTTCTTGTGATCATTTTGACCCCATGGGGTGAGATCTTGTGTGGAGCCTCAGATCGAGGGAGATTATCAGTGGTCTTGTATGTCTTCCATTTTCTAATTATTGCTCCCACAGTTGATTTCTTCACACCAAGCTGCTTGCCTATTGCAGATTCAGTCTTCCCAGCTTGGTGCAGGTCTACAATTTTGTTTCTGGTGTCCTTTGACAGCTCTTTGGTCTTCACCATAGTGGAGTTTGGAGTGTGACTGTTTGAGGTTGTGGACAGGTGTCGTTTATACTGATAACAAGTTCAAACAGGTGCCATTAATACAGGGGATGAGTGGAGGACAGAGGAGCCTTTTAAAGAAGAAGATACAGGTCTGTGAGAGCCAGAAATCTTGCTTGTTTTATAGGTGACCAAATACTTATTTTCCACCATAATTTGCAATTTTTTTTTATTCCAAATCAGACAATGTGATTGTCTGGATTTGTTTCCACATTTTGTCTCTCATAGTTGAGGTTTACCTATGATGGCAATTACAGGCCTCTCTCATCTTTTTAAGTGGGAGAACTTGCACAATTGGTGGCTGACTAAATACTTTTTTGCCCCACTGTACCTGTTGACCCGTGGTTCTGTTTATTCCATAGTATGAAGTACACAATAAAACAATATAAGAGTACAGTGATACCACATTTAATGAATGCAGCAAAAGGATTGATCCCAAGATACAGGCAGGAACCTGAGAGTCCAACTGTAAAACCCTGTACACACGATCGGATTTCCGATGGAATCAAATCCGATGGATTTTTCAATCGGAATTACGATGAAGCTGACTTCCATCAGTCTTGCCTACACACCATCAGACAAAATTCCGACCGTCCCAAACGCCATGATGTACAACACGTACGACGGCACTATAAATGGGAAGTTTAAATCCAATAGCACCACCCTTTGGGCTGCTTTTGCTGATTTCGTGTTACCGCTTGTTAGTAAAAATTTGGTGTTAGCCGATTCGCGCTTTTCAGTCTCCGTGCTTTTCAGTCCGTTACAGCATGACGAATGTGCTATCTCCATTACGAACGCTAGTTTTACCAGAACGAGCGCTCCCGTCTCCTAATTCAGTCTGAGCATGCGTGGGTTTTTTCTCCGATGGAGTTCCACACAGACGATCGAAATTTACTATCGTTTTTTTTCCATCGGAAAAATTTAAAACATATTCTATTTTTTTTCACTGGTGGAAATAAGTCCGATGGGGCCCATACACGATCGGTTTGTCCGATGAAAACAGTCCATCGGACTGTTTTCATCAATAAAACCGATCGTGTGTACAGGGCTTAAGAGATTGGGTTAAAAGAGTAGAATATATTTATAATATGTAACATCTGTACCTGGGGGGAGAGGATAAAATAGAAACAATTGTTAACACTTGGAAAAGTTGGGAAGAGTTTAAGAACACTAGGAATTATACTAAATTGATAGGAATGTAAGAGGTGGAGGGAAGAGAATGGGGATAGGAGAGGAAGAAGAGAGATAACCAATATTAATGAAGAAGAACAAATAAAGTAGTGGTAAGGGGAGAGAGGAAGACCGTTGTAATAAATCTGTGTGAAATCTGTTTTTACTTTTTGGTATACAGTAAAACCTTGGTTTGAGAGTAACTTGGTTTAAGAGCATTTTTCAAGACAATCAACATTTAAACGTATTTTTTGACTTGATAAACAAGCGATGTCTTGATATAAGAGTAGCGTCATGTCACAATTGAGTATAAAAGAGAAGAGAGGCGCCTCTAAGTGTAGCAATATGGTTACATTTAATGAAGGTACAACATTTAGCAACTCACATGGTTGATGATTAAAACCAGCAGATCTAAGTATGCAGGCATCTGGGGTAAAGCTGTCCACATAGACCATCCTCCGCACCGCCACCGACGTCATTCCTTCCACGCTGTGCTCCACGAGTGATTCAAGCCTCGCATTCAGATCGCTCTACTGCAGGGTAGTCTTCCCGCTCACGATTGTAGACTGACAGCGGTGAGAGGCGGCGGTGCGGAGGACGGTCTATGTGGACAGCTTTACCCCGGATGCCTGCATACTTAGATGTACCTCTTTTAATCATCATCCATGTGAGTTGCCAAATGTTGTACCTTCATTAAATGTAACCATATTCTCTCTTCTCTTTTATACACTGTAGCTCCTACTGGATTTTGCTTCTAATCCCCTTGTGGAGGCGGCCATTTGTGGATGGACATGTTATGGTTACACAACCTATCACATTGCTATGATCTTTTTATATGGACTATAAACTGAAGGATTTATGAATAAATGGTTGTGAAATGAATTGTCTGAGTTTCCATTATTTCCTATGGGGAAATTTGCTTTGATATACAAGTGCTCTGGATTACAAGCATGCTTCCAGAACGATTTATGCTCGCAATCCAAGGTTTTACTGTATTGGAAATGTAATAAAAATAAATAAATTCATAAAAATATAAAATAAAATAAAAATGCAACTAAAAACGTTGTCTAGTGTGAACAAGCCCTACATGTCCCCCTCTTCAGAAGCTCATACTTGTTATTCCTTTCCTCCCCTATTCCACTGTTCAGACACCAGGAACAAAGGAAATGCACAGTACTTCCAACTATGGAAGAGGATGCGGCTTACTGCAAGAGCAGCATTTCCAGGGTTGCTCGAAAAATTTGCAGTGGGGGTAACTCACTTTGTTTTCATTATAGCACCTTGGACCCAACACCCATTGCACATTTTTCACACCTGCCTCCTGGGCTCGGACTTTTGGCCGGGACCCTATGAACTTTCATACCGACTGGAAGGCCATCCAATGTTCTGTACTCTCACACCCAAGCACTTATCCTTTACCCCCATCCCGCTTTTTTATGTCTATATGTTTTACACATTTTGCACAACACAGGGCACTTTACCTGATTAGTAGGGTGAAGGTCCTCAGACTAGCCCTGAAAGTCTTGGGCGGGAGGGCGCGTGGCCTTATGGTCAGGTTCTCCCCCTCCCATTGGTTCTGCCTTTGAGGGAGCCCCACCTCATACTTGGGTGAACCTTGCATCTGCAGGTCCCCTGAAGAATGTGGTCTGCCTGGTTTCAGTGCCCCAGGGGATCAGGGCCAGGGTCCTTTATCTTCAGAGGAGGATCATGTGAACACCCTGTGCACTTTTTTTGTGTGTTTCACTTTGTGTGTCAGTACTGTTAGCTGGTGTGGGTCAGGAAGAGTGTATTTGGAGCTTATACATTGCTTTCCTTTTATTGTTCAGCCCTATTTTTTCTATTCAAGATGCTGATAGGAGGACCTAAGCTGTCCATACACTCTTATTTTTTATTTTTTTATTCAGCCAGCAGGCTGGTATGAATAAAGACTAACAGGTTCCTCGATCCACACAAGGATGGAGGAATCCCCCACACCAAGCCATTGTATTCTGGAAGCGGCAATCACTGATGTCAGAATACACTGATAAGCAGTTGCAGCCACCAATCAAGATTTTTTTTCCAGTGTGTCCCTTTAACAGAAGTCGATCAACTTTTTTCAAGCAGGGATGACCACATATTGATTGATGTTAGGCCGGTCACTACTGAACTGGCTGAATTTAGATCAGTGTATATGGCCAATGCCTGACTTTACTGTGTTTTTTTTCTCCTTCTGAACTTTCTGCTTTTCTATCCATCCTTAACACCCAGTCTCTTGATCCTTGGCTCTGATTTCCATTCCATCCAATGGAGCCCCACCAGAGCCACCCTTATATTTTTACTTAAGCCCTGTACACACGATCGGATTTCCGATGGAATAAAATCCGATGGATTTTTCCATCGGGCTTCTGATGAAGCTGACTTCCATCAGTTTTGCCTACACACCATCAGTCAAAAATCCGACCGTCCCAAACGCTGTGACGTAAAACACTTCGACGAGCTGAGAAAAATTAAGTTCAATGCTTCTGAGCATGCGTCGACTTGATTCTGAGCATGCGTGGGTTTTTTTCTCCGATGGAGTTCCACACAGACGATCGGAATATGCTATCGTTTTTTTTCCATCGGATAAATTTAAAACATGTTCTATTTTTAATCACTAATGGAAAAAAGACAGATGGGGCCCATACACGATCCGTTTGTCCCATGAAAAAAGTCCATCGGACTGTTTTCATCGGTAAAACCGATCGTGTGTACAGGGCTTTACAGAGCACACAAAGCACTTCCCTGTGCTGGACATCCACAGTCATGACGAAGTGATGTAGCCCTGAATAGGGAACTCAGCAAACTATTGTCTACATTCAGAGTGGCCCAGAAGTTCTGGGAAGCCACACAGAGCAAGATGGAAGAAGAAGAATAAATGTGAGTGCTTAGGGGCATTGTTGTAAATAATCATCTGTCCAAGGATTAATAGGTCAAAAGGGATGCATTTGTAAAAAAAGTTGGCAAACCTGTTGCTTTGTTCTGCATGCTCAAATCACAGGCTTGTTTTAACCACTTAAGGACCGAGCCTCGTTTTGAGATTTGGTGTTTACAAGTTTAAGGCCCCTTTGACACGGAGGGTCCGTTCAGGTCCGCCTGTCAGTTTTTTAGGCGGACCTGGACGGACGCTCCATGTAGCCCTATGGAGCCACGGATGTCAGCGGTGACATATCCGCTGACATCTGCTCCGCTCCGCTCTGCCAAAGTGTGACGGAGGAAAACCCTATTTTTCCTTCCGTCGGCGGAGCGGATCGGATGAACACGGACAGACAGTCCGTGTTCATCCGATCTCCCCATAGGGGAGAGCGGCGCTCTGACAGGGCGGTCCCTGCACAGTGTGCGGGGACCGCCCAGTCATCCGCCGGCTCAGCGGGGATCAACGGAGCGATCCCCGCTGAGCAAGCGGAGATTCACGGGGCGGATCATGATTGATCCGTCCCGTGTGAAAGAGCCCTTAAACAGGTTTTTTTGCTAGAAAATTACTTAGAACCCCCAAACATTATATATATATATTTTTTTTTCTAACACCCTAGAGAATAAAATGGCTGTCATTGCAATACTTTTTTGTCACACCGTATTTGCGCAGCAAATTGGTGAAAAATTTACTTTTTTGAATAAAAAAATAAGACAACAGTAAAGTTAGCCCAATTTTTTTTTTATATTGTCAAAGATAATGTTACGCCGAGTAAATTGATACCCAACATGTCACGCTTCAAAATTGCGCCCGCTCGTGGAATGGCGTCAAACTTTTACCCTTAAAAATCTCCATAGGCGACATTTAAAAAATTCTACAGGTTGCATCTTTTAAGTTACAGAGGAGGTCTAGGGCTAGAATTATTGCTCTCGCTCTAACGATTGCGGCGATACCTCACTTGTGTGGTTTGAACACCGTTTTCATATACGGGCGCTACTCACGTAGGCTTGTTTTAATCAGTCACTGACCGGCATAGCACCTATTTCTTGACAGGAAACTTTATACGCTCCTTCACACTTGTGTTTATGTTTAGGCGCACTGCATTAAGGCATATCAGAAATTTAATATAGTCTGATAGCACACCTCAACACACAAAAAACTGCATGTGCAGTATTTCTGTCAGTGCACTGTAATGCAGGTAGGTACATTGTGGTGTGCTGTCGCTCAAGTGTGTTGGCAGCTACTGTATGTGTGCATACAAATAGTACTGTGAGTTAACATGCATTGCAGTGACACATAGTAAACTGTTTTACAATGGATTACCACAATGCACAAGTATAAATCCAGTCTTTGAGAAAATTTAACTTTATTTCTGTATGTGAAAGTATTTGAATTTAGAGGACCAATCAAGTATGCAGCACATGCAAGAATTAATGATACATATGTAGCGGGTGTCAAATTTAGTGGGGTGTATCTGGGCAAAGTTCTAACTCAATAACTAAAGAATTCTGTGGCAGAGAATTACTTAGACTTGTCAGTGAAGGGGACTGTTCGTGTTTCACTCCGGCTGCTAGAACTGTGAGAGGGATCTATCCGGGTGAGCAATTCATACTCAGGCTTGAGTGAAGAATAGGGTAGTTGGGTGTCGCGTGCCTGAACCTGTCCCTCTTCCTACTTTATCTCTATTTTCAACCTATTCCCAAATCTGTTTCAAGCAAGATAAAATAAACTCGTCTGTTTGGAGTTTAAACACTGTTTGGACATTGGCTTTCTTTGGGAGGAAGAACACAGACTTTTCCCTACATTCTAGGGACAAGAACCAATGGACGGGAGGTAACTCGCTGCAGGACCCAAAATTGAAGAACACCGCTCAACCTCTCATACCAGGAGGATCCGGGCATGTGGCATGGTGTGCCTTTATCCCTGCAAGGAGAAGTTAAGCAGGAGAAAAATAGGATTTTTATAACAGCTTACCTGTAAAATCCTTTTCTTGGAGTACACGGGACACAGAGCGACATAGTAATTACTATGTGGGTTAAAGAGCTTACCTTCAGCTGATGGACACTGGCACACCCAAGACAGGAAGTCCCCTCCCCTATATAACCCCTCATATACCAGAAGTACCTCAGTTTTGTAGCAAAGCAATAAGTGTCCTCAAAAAGAGGGGTGGGAGCTCTGTGTCCCGTGATGTACTCCAAGAAAAAGATTTTACAGGTAAGCTGTTATAAAAATCCTATTTTCTTTATCGTACATCACAGGACACAGAGCGACATAGTAATTACTATGTGGGATGTCCCAAAGCAATGCCTAAATGAGGGGAGGGAGACACCATACATAAGCTGGGCACCATCAGGCATGAGGATCTATACTGCAGTCTGCAGCACACTGCGCCCAAAGGCGATATCCTCATGACCTCTTACATCCAACTGAAAAAAAATTGTGAATGTGTGGACTGAAGACCAAGTCGCGGCCTTACAGATTTGAGCCATGGAGGCCTGGTGATGCACTGCCCAAGAAGCACCAACTGCTCTAGTAGAGAGCGCTTTACTCCTAATGGAGGCATCTTCCTTTTCAAACCATAGGCTTGAATAATGACCTGCCGAATCCACTTCAAAATAGTAGATTTCGATGCTGTTTGACCCTTTCTGGGGCCTTCCGGCAGAATAAACAAAACATCTGCTTTACGAATCTGAGCAGTGGCTTTAAGATAGGCCTTAACTGCACTTACTACATCCAAAGAATATAATAACTTCTCCTCCACCGAACTAGGTTTGGGAAAAAAGGAAGGGAGAACCACATCTTGGTTCAAATGAAAACTTGACACGGCCATTGGAAGAAAGGCTGGATGTGTACGTAGAACCACTTTATCCTTATGGATAATCAAATATGGCTCCTTACTAGACAGAACTGCCAATTCAGATACCCTCCTGGCTGAGGATATAGCTACCAAGAAACCCAACTTCCTGGTGAGAAGAATTAAAGGAATGTGGAGCAAAGGTTCAAAAGGCTGTTTTTGAAGAGCCGATAGAACCAAGTTTAAATCCCATGGACTGGCGGGTTGATCCGAGTCACACCGTGTAAAAAAGATTTAACTAGCGAATGCATAGCTAATGGCCTTTGAAAGAATATCAATAAGGCCAAAACCTGACCCTTAATAGTACTTAAGGCTGGATTTCTGTCTACAGCACACTGTAGGAAATCAAGAATTCTGCCTATGACATACTTACGAGGATGCCATTTCCTGGCCTCACAGCCTGCCACATACGCCTTCCAAACTCTATAATATGTATGTCTAGAAACTGGCTTTCTAGCATTGATCATTGTAGACACCACCGAGTTAGAGAGTCCTCTCTTTTTTAGGATGTGGGATTCAATAGCCAGACCGTTAAATTTAGAGTTTGTAAGGAAGGGTGGTATATCGGACCTTGCGAAAGCAGGTCTGGACGAAGTGGGAGGGTCCAAGGATTCCCCACAGACATTCTTACAATGTCCGCGTACCAGGATCTTCGAGGCCATGCTGGAGCTACCAGAATCACTGGCTTCTTTTCCAACCTGACTCTGCGGAGGAGTCGAGGTAATAACTACAGTGGCGGAAACACATTAAATTAGTGCGAACTGATCCCACGGAAACACCAGCGCATCCGATCCGCAAGCTAGCGGATCTCTCATCCTGGACACTTTTAAAGCTGTTCAACTTCGTGTTGAACCTGGATGCCAACAGATCTATGTCTGGTGTCCCCTATCTCTGACATTTTGCCAGGAAGATGTCGGGGTGAAGAGACCATTCCTCTGGGAATAACTGCTGCCGACTCAGGAAGTCCGCCTTCCAATTCTCTATTCCTGGAATAAAGATAGCGGATATGCATGGGACATGTTTTTCTGCCCATATCAGGATATGATTCACCTCCTTCTGGGCCGCACCACTCTTGGTGCCCCCTTGGTGATTGATGTATGCCACAGCTGTGGCATTGTCTGATTGGATCCTGACAGGGGAACCACGTAGCTTGGATGTCCATGCTTCCAGGGCCAAACATGCCACCCGAATTTCCAGCAGGTTGATGGGCAAGGCCTTCCCGGTATCCGACCATTTTGCCTGGAGTGACATTGCTCCAGTATTGACCCCCAGCCTAGAAGACTGGCATCTGTAGTTACCACTCTCCAAGAGATTGGAATGAACGACTTTCCCTTTTGTAGATTTTGGGGTACCAACCACCAACATAGACTCCTGTGTACTGTCGACGTCAGGGACATTGGAAAGTCTAGGGCTTGAACTTTTTTGTTCCAGGCGGATAATAGGATAGCGTTCTGCAATTTCCTTGAATAGAATTGGACGTAAGGTACTGCCTCGAATGAGGCCACCATCTTTCCCAGCAACTGCATGCAAAGACGAATGGATGGTTATTTCTTTGCACAGACCGCTTGGATTAGCCCCCTTAAGGAAGAGATTTTTGCCTGAGGCAGAAGAATCCTTCTTTGGTCTGTGTCTATGAGTAATCCCCAATATTCCAGTCTTTTTACTGGTTGTAAGGCTGATTTGTCCAAATTCAGGAACCCAGCCTTGGGATTCCAGGGATTCTACAGTGTTGCGTACAGCAACCTTTAGGTTGGGAACCGAGTGATCTATTATCAAAAGATCGTCCAAATAGGCCATTATTAACATCCCTCGAGTTCTTAAGTTGGCCAACAGAGGGGCCAAGATCTTTGTGAACACCCATGGGGCCATGGCCAACCCGAAGGGTAGGGCCACAAACTGATAATGGCGTTGTTCCACAGCAAAGCGTAGAAGATTTTGATGACCGGGGAATATAGGAACGCGTAGATAAGCGTCCCTGATTTCGATGGACGCCAACCATTCACCCCCTTGCAGGGTGGAGGCTACTGGCCGAATTGATTCCATACGGAATGACCTGACGATTAGGAATTTGTTTAGACCCTTGAGATCTAGTATGAGTCTTACGTCTCTGTTGGGTTTTGGAATTGTAAAGAGGTTTGAGTAAAACCCCAACCCCTGTTCTTTTACCGGAACCTCCACTATTACCCCATGGGATAATAGATGGTCTAACGCCAAAAAGGAGAGATTTTTTATTTTTAGCGGATCTCGAGACGTTTGATGTCAAAACCTGAGGGGGGGGGAAATTCCTGTAACTCCAACTTGTATCTCAAGGACACCGTGGAGAGAGACCATCTGTCCCGGATCGTCTCTCGCCAAGCCCCTGAGAACAACTGAAGCCTTCCCCCCACCCGTTTGAGTGGGGGCGCTTCATAGTGCCGACTTCGGGGCTGGTTTAGAACCCCCTTCGGTTCCAGGGTTTCTTATTACCCTGTGCCTGCCCCTGAGCTCTCCCTCCAGGATTTGATCGGGGAGGCCGTCGGAACTGCTTAGAGGCCGAAGTTTCTGGGACTGGAGAGGTAGGCCGTTTGAAGGAAGGACACCTGACCTTGCTTTTAACAGGTAAAAGGGTACTCTTCCCACTGGAGATCTTCTAAATGTAATTATCCAAGTCTTCTCCAAATAACCGCTCCCCATGGAATGGAAATCCAGCCAGGAGCTTTTTACAGGGCGTCTCGGCTGACCAGTTCTTTAGCCATAGAAGTCTACGCATGTGTATCAGCAACAGCGTAAGGCGGGAGGCCTGATGAATTGAATCTTTAATGGCATCAACCGCAAAACATAAAGCCCTAGGCAGATCCGCCAGATTATGAGCCTGCTGAGCTGGTATGTCTTTTAAAACCAGCTTCATCTGGTCTTTCAGAGCTTGACAGATGCCAATAGCTGCCACTGCAGGCTGAGTTACAGCACTAGCTGTAGAAAAGGCAGACTTTAATAAGGTTTCCAACTTTTTATCTGTTGGATCTTTAAACATCTGTACATTGTCCACTGGACAAGTCAGGGATTTGTTCACAGAGGAGATGGCAGCGTCCACTATAGGGAGGCTCCACTTCTTGGTGAACTTTTCCTCCATAGGATACCAAACTTTTTTGGAGGAAGGAACAGTTTATGAGGATGTTCCCAATCCTTATAAATGGGACCTTCTAGCAATGGATGCACTGGAAAGGATCCATTAGCCTGCGGGGCTTTCAAAGACCCCAAAGAAGAAACCGATGTACTGTAGCTGCTGGTTCAGAAAGGGGCCGCTTAAAAGCTGACTGAACCATGTCTGTTAGAGACTGAACTAACAATCTCTCAGCTTGTGAGGCTGAAAACGGTTCTTCTAATGTAGACACTTCTGAGGCAGAATAATCCTCAGCCTGATCTTCTGCAGGCATGTGAATCTCATTGTGGGACAATTTCTCTGCTGTTAGGTATTCTAACGCGGGAGACGGAGATCTGGCGCGCTTCTTTCCCAGCAGGGAGGAAGTGATTAATGCTGCCAATCTCTGCTCTAATCTTCCCAGAGCTGAGGTAAAAGCCTCTTCTGTCACATACACAGGAGCAGGTGCGCTGAGGGCAGCCGCAGCACCTAACAATCCTGATGGCTCCCCTCGGGTAGCTACCTATGATTTATCAGGGGAGGATGGAACAGCGGGAGCATGCCCCAGATCCTCAGAGCCCGATGGTGAACCCTTTTGCTTCTTGGGATTTTTATTCCCAGAGCCCTTGGCAGGCATAGTCCTAAGCTCAAAGCGAGGTACTCACAGCCAAAATGCACCCACTACTAGCTATAGTCCAGCGTACAAGCTTGCTATATAAGCCAGTCAGGTGTCTAAACTAATGTGCCTTGGAGATGCCTGTATCACCGCCTGTTGTATGCCAAATATATTGATATTAAATGTCACCCAGTTTCCTTGCTCCTGTGTCCGTCCTCTTAGCTGTGTGTCTCACAGAGACTGTTCTTTGAGACAGGGGACTCCCGCACATGCGCAGAAGCGCTCCGGGAAACACGGAGCGTCATTACGCCAAGCCCGCCCCCCTCCGTGACTCGTTCCCCATATCTTGGGACCTTCTCGCGTGCGTGCGCCGGCGCCTCCACGATTCCTCTTGGAGAGGAATGGGGAGGAGGAGGAGGAGGGAGGCTGCTCCAAACCCTTCAGGCTGAGCGGCGCTACACAGGGGGACCGCAGCGTGCATCATGCGACCTCAGGTATGACATGGCAACATTTAATCAGATGGGCCTATTAGAGCTGTACTTTAGAAAAGGAAACTCCTCCATCTGCCTAGGCATTACACTTGTAACAAGGTACAGCCCAGCTTTATAGACATCTCATGAACGTATCTCCCTCTAGAGACACAGAGGGGTACTACCATAATGTCCAATATTAGAAACCATATGAAATCCATTTCAGGTTACAAAATTTAGGCACCAGGATACAGCGGGAAGTAATACCACATAGGTAAAATTACAGGCAAAAACACATTAGTTTGAAGGTTCCCTGCTGAACCAAGTCCATCAGGGACCTTCACTTACCTGTCCCCGCCGCAGGACCCTGTTCGGAACAGAAAGCCCAAACTTCGCCCCTCTTGGCGGGCAATGTCAACTGACCTTCAGGGACCGGGGTCCTACTGAAAGGAACACCACTCCCCTGGACCTGTATAGCACCCTGCCAAAAACCTCTTGGTATTGGGTCTGACCAGAGTACTGGATCCCAGGGTCCAGCCCTCCTAAGAGAGGCATTACAGGCCAAACCTCGTTCTTCTTCACCGAGGCCCGGGTACCGACCATTTTGGCTTTGAAGCACTTTGGATGGATCCAGAATAGCTTGCCTTAGGCCCAAAAGAACCATATGCAGAGCTAACTTGAATACATGCTTAACCGTGACCAACACCTTAGACATTGACAAAAAAACTGAGGTACTCCCGGTATGGGAGGGGTTATATAGGGGAGGGGACTTCCTGTCTTGGGTGTGCCAGTGTCCATTACCTGAAGGTAAGCTCTATAACCCACATAGTAATTACTATGTCGCTCTGTGTCCCGTGATGTACGATAAAGAAAGAGTCCGTGTGCTACACATACATATAGAATTGTTCTCCGGCCCTGTCTACCAATGTTCTTTTGAACTTTAGACTTGAAACATACAAACCCCAGTTAGATAGTTTTCATGATGGGAATTAAAGACAGGAATCCAATGCTGTAAACTCACAGTGCTGTCCACAAAGGCCCCTCCCTTCATACCTACTGACATTCAGGTCAGCCTCAAACATGCCCAAACTCTTTAAAGCTAGCTATTCGGAATTTTCTAAATGATTAGGTACTACATTTTACCATTTTTCGGTCATTAATTAGTGTCTATTCTATCATCCCTAAAGACAAAAGACTGCACAGATGGAAATCCTATTCATCGTCCCCATTAGGAGGTCCCTATAAAATGCAATAATAATAATAAACAGCAGATCCTTATGCTGAGGTGTAGTGTGGTGACAACATGAGTAATGCCGCGTACACACGGCCGGTTTTCCCGTCGGAATAAACTCCGATGTCTTGCATACACACGGTCACACCAAATTCCGCCCGTCAAGAACGCCGTGATGTACAACACTACGAAGAGCCGAGAAAAATGAAGTTCAATGATTCCGAGCATGGGTCGAATTGATTCCGAGCATGCGTGGTTTTTAGTCCGTCGGAAAAAAAAGAGAACATGTTCTCTATCTAAGTCCATCGAAATTTCCAACAGAAAAAGTCCGATGGGGCATACATACGGTCGGAATATCCAATAAAAAAAATCTCGTCTGACTTTTTCCATCGGAAATTCCGACCGTGTGTTTGCGGCATAAAAGATACTTGGACTAGGCCTACCATCTGATGATATGGCACAGACTTAGAAGGTATAGAAAGCCTCATCCACCAGTGTACAGAAAGACCTCTGCAAACTATATGGCTGACTAATCCAGTCCGATGAGGTTTGGTAAAACATGCGCATGTATTGCAGTAAGGCATCCAACTCACTTGAACTGACTCACCAGTGCACCACAACAGACCTAAAATAGAATCGGTGCCATTTCTGTTGGATGCAGTTCACAATGTAGGTGTGTTGGATGTGCACTGATTTTGTGCGTTGCGGTGCAATTTAGAATGACTAGGACCCCAACATACCCCACTGAGTTATGTGTGCTGTGCCTGAATTGACCCTAAAGAAAGCCACCCAATTCCTCCCCATCCGCAGTACCCGCGATTAGGACCCCAAAAGGAGAAATCTCTACTCGGGTATCAGAGATCACAGATACCTTTAGGGAATATTATGATAAATTATATAAATCGCAGGGTGCAGTGGGAGAGGAGGAATTGGAAATATTCTTTGGGAAAATTAAAATACCAATTCTTACTGAAGCAGAGAAAGAGGGAATGGAGGCCCCGATAACTCTTGAAGAAGTACAGTTAGCAGTTGCAGAGATGGGCAATCAGAAATCGCCTGGACCTGATGGACTCCCTATAGAAACTTATAAACACTACGGGAAAGTGCTATTGCCGGAACTTCTTAAAACACTGAATTGGGCACGGGAGGAGGGGGAATTGCCCAAGTCAATGTCAGAAGCAATAATTATAGTCCTGCATAAGGAAGGGAAAGATCCACTAGAGACCTCATCCTATAGGCCCATCTCCCTGCTTTGCTCAGACGCTAAAATATTGGCCAAAATAATGGCAACCAGATTAAATAAAATTATTTCAAGACTAATATATCAAGATCAAACTGGGTTTATCCCCAGTAGATCAACTAGTATGAATATTAGAAGGGTATTCCTCAACCTACAAACTCCAACACAGAATATGGGTACAAGGGCAGTTATGTCCTTAGATGTGGTCAAGGCGTTTGACAGCTTGGAGTGGGGGTATATCTGGCATGTTCTAGGAGCATTTGGTTTTGGTCCGTCAGTGATTAGATGGATAAAAATCCTGTATAGTGACCCAAGTGCAAAAATTAGAGTCAACAATGATTACTCAGGTAAGATTAAATTGGAGAGGGGCACAAGGCAGGGGTGCCCATTGTCGCCCCTGCTTTTTGCGCTAGCAATGGAGCCACTGGCCATAGCAATAAGAACAAACACAAAAATGAAAGGATTTGTGAAACCGACAGGAGAAGAGAGAACCACATTATATGCGGATGATGTCCTCTTCTTGGGGGACACAGATCATTCACTTAAGCAGGCTATGAGTATCTTTGGAGAATTTGGTAGACTCTCAGGATTGGTTATAAACTGGGAAAAATCCGCTTTGATGCCGGTGGACCCCATTGTCAATCAAACCTTAGCAGAAATACCCCAATTAGAAATGGTGGATATAATGAAATACCTGGGAATACATATAACAATTGACCCCAATAAATATATAAATAACAACATAGTTCCCCTCCTGACTAAATTTAAAAATAAAATTCAAATATGGAAGTGGCTCCCACTGTCAGTTGCAGGGAGATGTAACCTGATCAAAATGTTGTGGATGCCACAATTATTATATGTATTGCACAATACACCAACATGGATACATAAGAAATGGTTTAAGAAAATTGATACACTATTTAGAGAATTAATATGGAAAGGAGGCCAGGCGAGGATAGGATTACAGACCCTGCAACTGTCAACAAGGGAGGGAGGCATGGCGGTACCACACCCACGGTGTTACTTCCTGGCAGCACAGCTGCAGCAGATAGGAATGAGACCAGAGATGGGAGGGGATACAAATGGGCGGCTGATGACAACGGGGTCACCCCATAAGTTGGTGATGGAGGCACTGGAGGCAAATTCATTTTTACACAAATCCCCTACGGTCAAGATGGTAATCAAGGTGTGGAAAGCTGTGAAAGCAATAGGGGATTAGAAGGAGAGACAGAATATACACCGCTTTGGGATAATAGGAATCTTCAGGAGTTGGAGCCGATGGGGAAAATTAAGGAATGGGAAGGGAAGGGGATAACTAGGTTGGCCCAGCTGTATGAGGGAGAAATCCTAAAAACTTTTGCTACACTTAGAGAGGAATATGATGTCCCTAAACATACATTTTACAGATATTTGCAAATTAGACATGCATTAGATATGCAGTTTGATAGACAGGGACCAACCTGGCATAAATCCCCTATTTTTCAGAAATTGGGCAACCAGAGTGAGACTGGGGGCCGTATATCCGAAATATACCCACACCTATGCAAAGGAAGTATTACAGCTCCTGAACATCTCAAAAGCAGAGGGAAATGGGAGGAAGATCTGGGGCCCATATCTGGGGGGCAATGGAAAAAGGTACTAGAGAGTGGACACCATGTATCTGTTTCACCGGCCCAGAAATTTTCATTCTTAATGCTATTACATAGGACATACTATACACCAAAAAGGTTGTTTGATTTTGGATGGAGAACAGATGCAGGGTGTCCCAGATGTCAAGACACAGGGGACCTGATGCATATGCTATGGAGGTGCCCGAAATTATTTAGGTATTGGTCAGGGGTACTGGATAGTATAAATAGGACATATATGACAACAATAGAAATGGACCCCAGAATATGTGTCTTGGGACTAGAGGAGGGTACAAACAGAGCGAACAGCATAACAAAAGCAGTGCTTAGATGCCTTTTCCATGCTAGAAAATTAATAGCGCAAAGATGGCCGGCAGAAGACCCCCCCCCCCAGTGAGAGAATGGGCTAACACAGTTACCGCAACAATATGGAAGGAGAGGGTAGTATATATTAAGAGAGGGAACACAAGAGAGTTTGAAAAGGTGTGGAACCCGTGGTTGGAAAAAATAGGGATACCCAGAGGCGTTGCTAGGGGGGTGCGGGGGGTGCGGTCCGCCCCCGGGTGACACCCGCTAGAGGGGTGACACCCTCCTTTTTTTTATTTTTTTATTTATTTATTTATTTTTTACAGCTGACCCATTCATTGATTAATTTCACCCGCTGGGCTGGAAGCCTGGAACAACACCTCCAGCGCCGCGGCCGCGCCTGGTGTGTGTCCTCCGGCTCCTTATTCTTCCTATTCCTAAATTCCAATCCTCCTCCCTACCCTACAGAGCCAGCGAGCGACTCAGCCTGTCACATCATCACACTGCACTGTAGTGTCACACTGGAGTGTCAGTGAAAAGATTATCAACAACACGCTAGAGTGCTCATCATGCTGCAGTTAAGCCAGTAAAAGAAAAATTTAATATGTTTGTGTCTGCGATCGAAGCGCTTTGTGATCCTTCTGAAAATATGGACACAAGAGGAGCAGCAGAATGTCTACTGCCTGCTGTCTGTGATTTTACGTTTTTGTGCTACCTATACTTCTGGGGTGATGTACTTCAAGAAGTTGATGTTACACAACAGTACCTGCAGACCAAAGGCTTAAGTCTGGACAAGGTGGTGACAAAGCTAGAGTCACTAAGACTTTTTCTGTTTGAAGAGCGCAGTCACCTAGTGGAACATGCAATTAAGCAGGCACATTTAAAATCTAAAGAATATGGAATTGCCGTAGAGAGAAGAGCCAGGTTTAAGAAGAGGATGGCAGGGGAACAGGCACGTGATGCTGGAGGCATAAGTCTACAAGACGAGAACAAGAGGGCAATGCTTGAGTGCATTGATCGCTTCCATTCTGAACTCCAGATCAGATTAAGAGCCATCATGGAAGTTGCAGCCATGTTTGAGGCTGTTCAAGCAAAGAGTCTCATATATGAAACTGAAGAAACATTAAAGGTGTCCAAAACTGACCACTTTTTATGACGAAATATCTGAGAGTGAGCTGTTAATGGAAATACCCAGACTGAGGAGACATCTCAAAGCAGCCAAGATCAACCTAGAAGAAGTCAAAGATTGGTCGGCTTTACAAGTTTTGACCTTCATAGCAGAATGGGACTTCATTGAATCTCTTCCAACCCTTTCACTATGTCTAAAAATATTTCTGACAATCTGTGTGTCTGTGGCTTCATGTGAGAGGAGCTTTTCAAAGTTGAAGCTGATAAAAAACTATTTGCGTTCAACGATGGGACAGGCAAGGCTTTCTGATCTTGCAATATTATCAGTTGAAAGTGAACTAGCGAAATGTATTGATTTTGATGATGTTGTTCACAATTTTGCAGCTGTCAAGGCTAGAAAAGCAAAGTTTTGATTTAGATGTTAACTAAATGCTTTCATATTTGTTCCTGTTTTTGTGTTATTTATTTATTAATTCAGTAAAGTTTAAAGTTAAAATAAATACAGTTCTTTAACAGTTTAAGCTTTGATTTCTATTATTTTCATATGATTTTGTTATTCAAATTTGCTAGTTGATTGATAGTTATTAACGGCACTACTGTTGCCAATATATGCAGTGTTATTAGGGTGAAAAAAATTATTGGGGGGGGGGGTGACACCATGTTATACCGCACCAGGTGACACCAACCCTAGTGACGCCACTGGGGATACCCCTGTAAAGCGGAGAGTGAGAGGGAAAGAGAGTAAGAAAAAAAAATTGTATAAGGAAAATAAATGAAAACAAAAAATAGGATTTTTATAACAGCTTACCTGTAAAATCCTTTTCTTGGAGTACATCACGGGACACAGAGCGACATAGTCATTACTAATGGGTTATATAGATACCGTCAGGTGCTGGCACTGGCAACTTCCAAAACCGGAAGTACCCTCCCCTATATAAGCCCCTCCCATCCGGGAGCACCTCAGTTTTGTAGCAAAGCAATAAGTGTCCCCAAAGAGGGGCGGGAGCTCTGTGTCCCGTGATGTACTCCAAGAAAAGGATTTTACAGGTAAGCTGTTATAAAAATCCTATTTTCTTTCTCGTACATCACGGGACACAGAGCGACATAGTCATTACTAATGGGATGTCCTAAAGCAATGCCAAATGAGGGGGGGGATACACCATATATAAGCTGAGCGCTATCAGACATGAGGATCTTTTGCGGCCTGCAACACACTGCGCCCAAAGGCGACATCCTCCTGACTTCTAACGTCCACCTGGTAGAACCTAGTAAACGTGTGAACTGAAGACCATGTTGCGGCCTTACAGATTTGAGCCAGGGAGGCCTGGTGATGCACTGCCCATGAAGTTCCAACTGCTGTCGTGGAGTGCGCTCTAACTTTGAACGGAGGCGGTCTCCTTCTCAAGCCATAAGCTTGCATAATGACCTGTCGAATCCACTTGGCTAAAGTAGATTTTGACGCTGCCTGACCCTTTCTGGGGCCTTCCGGCAGAATAAACAAAGTATCCGTTCTGCGAATCTGAGCAGTGGCTTTTAGATAAGCTTTAACTGCTCTTACTACATCCAAAGAATGCAATAACTTTTCCTCTACCGAAGTAGGTTTGGGGAAAAAAGAAGGAAGAACCACATCTTGGTTCAAATGAAACCTCGATACCACCTTAGGAAGAAAGGCTGGATGAGGACGTAACACTACTCTGTCCTTATGGATAACCAGATATGGCTCCTTACAGGACATAGCTGCTAATTCCGATACTCTTTTAGCCGAACAAATGGCTACTAGAAAAATCAATTTCCTGGTGAGAAGCACCAAGGAAATATGCTGTAATGGTTCAAATGGTTGTTTCTGTAGAACCGACAGAACCAAGTTTAGATCCCATGGACATATGGGAATATTAACCGGAGGACTAATACGCATCACTCCTTGTATAAAGGCTTTGACTAGTGAATGTGAAGCCAAGGGCCTTTGAAAAAATATTGACAAGGCCGAAATCTGACCCTTGATAGTACTCAAGGCAAGCTTCCTATCTACAGCCCACTGTAGGAAGTCCAGAATCCTACCTATTACGTACTTATGTGGATGCCATTTCTTGGTCTCACACCACGCGATGTACGCCTTCCAGATTCTATAGTAGATCTGCCTGGATACCGGCTTCCTGGCATTGATCATGGTAGATACCACAGCATTAGAGAGCCCTCTCTTTTTTAGAATGTGGGCTTCAATAGCCAGGCCGTCAAACCTAGGGCTGGTAAGGAAGGGTGGTATATCGGTCCTTGCGAAAGCAGGTCCAGACGACGTGGGAGAGTCCAAGGACTCCCCACTGAAATTTTACAATCTCCGCGTACCACGCTCTTCGGGGCCACGCTGGAGCCACCGGAATCACTGGTTTCTTTTCTACCCTGATTCTGCGGAGTAATCGAGGTAACCATTGTGGCGGTGTGAATGCATATATCAGCTTGAACTGATCCCAAGGGAACACTAGGGCATCCGAGCCGCAAGCTAGGGGATCCCTTGTCCGAGAGACAAACCTGTCCCCCTTTGCGTTGAATCTGGATGCTAGAAGATCTACATCCGATGTTCCCCACCGCTGACATATTGTCCAGAAAACCTCGGGGTGAAGGGACCCTTCCTCTGGGCCTAATTGCTGGCGACTTAGAAAGTCCGCCTTCCAATTCTCCACTCCTGGAATGAATACCGCAGATATGGCTGGGACATATTTTTCTGCCCATTTCAGGATGTAATTTACTTCCCTCTGGGCTGCACGACTCCTGGTGCCCCCCTGATGATTGATATATGCCACTGCTGTGGCATTGTCTGATTGAATTCTGACAGGGGACCCTTGGAGTTTGGATGTCCATGCTACTAGGGCATACCGGGCTGCTTGTATCTCTAAGAGATTGATGGGCAGGGCCTTTTCTGCATCCGACCATCTGCCCTGGAGAGACTATTGCTCCAGTACTGCTCCCCAGCCTATAAGGCTGGCATCTGTAGTGACCACCTTCCAAGAAATCGGACTGAAGGATTTCCTTTTTTCCAGATTCTGGGGAACCAACCACCAACGGAGGCTCTTGCGAACGGAAGGGGACAAGGACATTGTAAGTCTAGGGCCTGAACTTTTTTGTTCCAGGCTGACAGTATGGCCCCTTGCAAATTCCTTGAATGGAATTGACCGTAGGGTACTGCTTCGAATGATGCCACCATTTTTCCCAGCAGCCTCATATACAGGCGTATGGACGGCTGTGTTTTTTTTTTTTTGTACCCACTAAGTGGATCAAATCTTTCAAAGACAACACCTTTCCTTGAGGCAAGAATATTTTTCTCTGGCCTGAATCCAACCTTAGCCCCAAGTATTCCAGACTTTTGACTGGTTTTTAGGGCTGACTTGTCTCGGTTGATAATCCAACCGTGAGATTCCAGATACTTGATTGTCTTGTGAACGACCACGTCTAGTTTTTTCACTGAGTGGTCTATCAGCAACAAGTCATCCAGATATGCCATTATCATTACACCTTGTGTTCTTAGATTGGCCAATAAAGGGCCAGAATTTTTGTAAACACTTGTGGTGCTGTGGCCAAACCGAAGGGTAAGGCTCTGAACTGAAAATGGCGCCCTTCTACTGCAAAGCGTAGAAATTTTTGGTGGACTGGAAAGATGGGAATGTGCAAATAAGCATCTTTGATGTCGATCGCGGCTAACCAATCCTCCCCTTGTAGGGCAGTGGCCACCGATCGGATCGACTCCATCGGAAAGTCCTGATATACAGGAATTTGTATAGCCCTTTTAGAATTAATATGGGCCTCCCGTCCGCGTTTGCTTCGGGACTGTAAAGAGGTTTGAATAAAACCCGAACCCTCATTCTTCCAGGGGAACCTCCATAATTACTCCTTGGAGCAATAGTTGTTCTAGTGCCAACAGGAGGGACTCTCTCTTCCGGGGATCCCTTGGCACGTTTGACCTCAAAAATGGGAAGGAGGAGAGTCTTTTAACTCCAAACTGTATCCCAAACCTACTGCGGAGAGCACCTATCTGTCTTGATCGTGTCCCGCCAGGTCTCTTGCGAACAACTGGAGTCCTCCCCCCACCCGACTGAGTGGGGGCTTCAATGAATTTAACTTTGGGGGAGGTTTTGTACCTCCCCTGACCCAGGGTTTCTCATTACCCTGCTACTGTCCCTGTTTTTTACCCCCGGGATTTGACCGAGGAGGCCGTCGGAACTGTTACACAGCCGATGCCCCAGGGACTGGAGAAGCAGGTCTCTTAAAGAGGGCCTCTAACTCTGTTTTTAACCGGCAAGAGCGTATTTTTACCGCTGGAAATTTTCTGGATATATTTGTCCAGGTTTTCCCTGAATAAGCGTTCACCATGAAATGGGACGCTAACCAGCCATTCTTTACAGGGAGCTTCAGCAGACCAGTTTTTGAGCCATAGGAGCCTACGCATATGTACTATAGACAGCGTAAGGCGGGAGGCCTGATGGACTGAATCCTTTATGGCGTCAACCGCAAAGCCTAAGGCTCTAGGTAGATCAGCTAGGGCAAAGCCTGCTGATCTGTCAAGTCCCTCAAGACCTGTTTCAACTGATCCTTCACTGCTTAGCAGACCCCAATAGCTGCTACTGCTGGTTGTATCACCAAGCAGATTTTCATAAGGACTCCAATCTTTTATCTATTGGGTTCTTGAACATTTGGACATTATCCACTGGACATGTCAGTGATTTATACATACAAGAGATGGCTGCGTCCACTGTAGGGACCTTCCATTTTTTTTTTTTGATGAACTTATCCTCCATGGGATAGACCACCGGAAATCTCTTGGGGGAATAAATATTTTCTCAGGACGTTCCCAATCCTGGTAAATGAGCCCTTTCAGTAAAGGGTGAAGTGGAAAAGAACAAACAGTCTGGGGGCTTCTAGCGACCCCAACGAGGATACAGTAGTGGTTGATGGTTCCGCAAGGTGCATTTTTAAATGCTGATCGGACCATGTTAGTCAGAGACTGAACCCATAATCTTTCAGCTTGAGATGCTGAGAAAAGGTTCCCCCACTGTTGATTCCTCTATAACAGAATCAACCTCATCCTGATCCCCTTCAGGCAGGTCGATCCCTGTATGGGACTGTTGCTCTGCTAACAGGCACTCTGAAGGAGGAGACGGAGATCGGGCGCGCTTTCCCTGACAGGGAGGCAGCGATCAATGTTGACAATCTCTCTCTAATCCTCCCAGAGCTGAGGAAAAAACCTCCTCTGTTACATACACAGGAGCAGGTGAACTGAGGACAGCCACAGTACCAAGTACCCCTGCGGGGTCTCTACGGTCACTTACCTCTGAACTTCAGGGGAGACTGGTGCAGCAGAAGTATGCCCAAGATCCTCCGAGCCCGATGAGACCCCCTTCGCTTCCTGGAAGATTCAGTTCCGGAGCTTCTGGACGGCATATTCCTAAGCCTAAAGCTGAGGTATTCCAGCCGTAATACACCACTTTTACTGAGAATAGTCTAGCACAATTGCTGCTATATCACAGTTGGTGTCTACTAATGTGCCTTTCTAGGGGATGCCTGTATCAACCGCTTGCTGTATGCCCTTTTTTTAAATGTTGCCAGCTCTGTCTCTGTACTTCATAGCCAGCTCACCACACAAAACTGTGGTTTTTACATGCTGGGACGCCCGCACATGCGCAGAAGCGCTGCGGCGCACACAGAGCGTCACCCCCAGGCTCCGCCCCCTTTCCTGGCTCACCTCTATATATAGAGGCGCGTGCACGCGCACGGCCACGTGCGCCTTCGGCGCTAATTTTGAAAAATGGAGACTAGGGACAAGAGCCAGGGCCCCTCTTTGCCGCAGGCCGGGGGATGGACGAGCATTGCAACATGGCAGAGGAAGCAGTTTCCCATAAGAGAACTCACCATCTGCCTGGACTTGCTCTGCTGAGAAGAAACTAGTCCACATGACAAGAAAACATTCCACAGCGGCCTCTAGTGGACAAACACAGGTACCGCGGTCTAATATCTTAAATATATAAAAAAAATATATTTTTTTTTTTTTTTCTTGACCACCATTAAAAATTATTACATTTTTTTTTAGTAGTTACAGGCATGCACAGAATTTTGCGGGAATACCATTAGGTAACAGACAGAAAGACAAATTAGGCTTGGGGGTCCCCCAATAGAACCAAGTTCCTGGGGGCCCCCACTTACCTGTTCCCCGCCGCAGGACTTTGTTTGGTCCACAAAAGCCCAAACTTCACCTATCACGGCAGGCATTGTAATCAAACCTTCAGGGACCGGGTTCCCAAGGATTCCACTCCCCTGGACCTGTATAGCACCCTGCACAGAAAACATCTTGGTCGTGGGTATGACCAGAGCTCTGGATCCCAGGGTCCAGCTCTCCTAAGAGAAGCATTACAGGCAAAACCTTGCTCTTCTCTGCAAGGCCCGGGTACCGACCGTTTAGCTATGAAGCTTTTTTGGTCGGATCCGGAATAGCTTACTGAGGCCCAAAAGAACCTGTACGCAAGCTCAGTGAAAAACACATGTTTCTTCTTGGCCAACACCTTAGACACTGGCAAAAAACTGAGGTGCTCCCGGATGGGAGGGGCTTATATAGGGGAGGGTACTTCCGGTTTTGGAAGTTGCCAGTGCCAGCACCTGACGGTATCTATATAACCCATTAGTAATGACTATGTCGCTCTGTGTCCCGTGATGTACGAGACAGAAATAAACTTTAAATAATGTGTAAAAATGGAAGAAAGGAAAATAGGAAAAAAAAACTAATATGAGGAAAAGTAAAGGGGGAGGGGGGAAGGAGGAAGGGTTAACAGAATGAAACTTATATTGATAATACTTTGCTAATTAATTGCTGTGAAAAGTAAATCATGTACAATGTTAATTTGAATATGCAAGAAAATTAATAAAGAGAATATATAAAAAAAAAAAAAGAAAGCCACCCAGGCTGGCCGAACCTTCTACGGCCGCAGCGGATTGAGATTGACCTCCCTTGCTGAGTGCTCTGCCCAGCATAGTACAATGCTTCCTGTGTATAGTCCTCGCATTGGTTTAACCCTGAAGTGTGGGCTCAGCCGGCTAACCGAGGTTGGTCCATTAGGATCTCTTTACCTTGTCTGACATTCCTATGTGTTATATTATTTACTAGGGACCCCTGTGTGGGCCCTTTCTGTGGTATCGGAGCCAGGTTTTGTCTGTTCTAATGTACGTCTGTATTGTTTGTCTGTTATTAAAAAAAAAAAAAGAAAGCCACCCACAGTGTATGAAAGAGATCCCGATGGCCACAATCACAAAGGCCCCTGCTAACTGTAGCTAGACAACCATATGCTACCTGAACACCTACATTTTAGGATTTACAATGAAGAATAGGAAATCCAGATGTGCACCAAATAGTGGGAAAATCAAATCAATCTGGTTAAGACAACTGGAAAATGCACTTTATAACTGACAGCATACTGGGAATGATAAAGGGAGGACTGATCAGCTAGCTAATTATTTGCTGATTCATAAATATTCCCTTAGAAGTGGAGTTCCTGCTGAAAACAGCTCCCATTCTTTAAGAATGACTTCTTTGCTGCTAATGTGATGTGAGCACGCAGCTGTTAACGGAGGCGCAGGAGAGGTTATGGCTGGGCCCCCCTGACCTCTTCAGTCCAGGGCAGGGGTGCTTTCTTTATCCCTTATGGTGGCCTAAAGCTAGAGTATGGTAGCTTGGAATCCTAAATTTATGGCCCAGCAGCCTGCCATGCTCACCCACTCCGAAGGCCATATTTACCAATTAGGCCTTCAGAAAGTGCTTAGTTGAGCATGAACGTTGCCCCTTTGCTGACTTCCTCGTGAGCAGAAGGATACAAATCTGTGTGACATCTATATTTATGAAACGCTATTTTATCTACACAAGTTACCCATGGTGATTTTTATAAGTCATGGTATGCATCAATAGAAAACATATACCGTATATACTCGAGTATAAGCCAAGTTTTTCAGCACATTTTTTTGTGCTGAAAATGCCCCCTTCGGCTTATACTCGAGTCACCTTTTTGCGATTGATCTCCCGGATTTTGGGGACCCGGTCCCGGCCGGCTGTGGCACACATGTAGCCCCACTCTTCCTCTATAAGTGTGCAAAGTTTGTTGTCTGGGGGACCTACGGCCGGGGAGTGCCGATTTTTCAAACCCGGGCACCCCTTCCATAGACTCCCATGTTAGACGTCAGTCTAGTTATGGACACAGTGAAGCATGGGCACAGTGAGGCATGGACACAGTGAGGAAAAGTGAGGCACAGTGAGGCATGCAGATGGACACCCTAGGCTTATACTCGAGTCAGTAAGTTTTCCCAGTTTTTTGTGGTAAAATTAGGTGCCTTGGCTTATATTCGGGTCGGCTTATACTCGAGTATATACAGTATTTTTATTAGACCTCCAGTGTGGCTATTGTTTCCCCAGGTAGATCACCCTCCTCTGGTTTCCTCTGGACTGGATTACAGACGCTTTCATAATCTAGGTTTTAGTTTCTGCTGAACAAACATTTATACATTTTGCATGCCACCAGTGGCAAAAATCACACACGTTTATACTTTTCATGCTTCCTTCTTCCACAATTTAGCCATATAGGACAAACCATGATACTTTTGACAAATCTGACACCTTGTGGGGTACAAAATCAGGACAATCCCACTAAAATCTCGGATACCTGGAGTTAAAGAGATTCTGTCACTGTGACAGGAAAAAAAAAAAAATACGCTAAAAACGTGGTACTGTTTTTTGCTGTGATTTTGCCGTGATTGCGGTTTTTGCCAAAATGTTCCTCTCCTGAACACAATTCTTCTGTGTTCAGGAGAGGGAGGTTTAACTGCCTTTAAATGTTGCTGCTCCTAAACTCTGATAAAAGCCCATGTGTACATGGACACATATGCCGCGTACACACAATCAGATTTTCCGTCGGAAAAACCTTGGATAGTTTTTCCAACGGAATTCCACTCAAGCTTGTCTTGCATACACACGGTCACACCAAAGTTCTCTGAACTTTCGACCATCAAGAATGCGGTGACGTACCACACTACGACGAGCCGAGAAAATGAAGTTCAATGCTTCCGAGCATGCGTCGAATTGTTTCCGAGCATGCGTCCGAATTTTGCGCGTCAGAATTGCTACAGACGGTCGGAATTTCCGATTAGAATTTTTTCCATCTGAAAATTTGAGAACCAGCTCTCAAATTTTTGTTGGCGGAAATGCCGACAGGAAAAGTCAGATGGAGCCTACACACGGTCGGAATTTCCGACCAAAAGCTCACATCGGGCTCAGGGGCTTTGACAAAGAAAACACCAAGAGCTTCTAAACTCACGATTAGGCTTCATGTACCCTAGCCTACATTTACCACGGCTGCGGGAAAATGCTAAATTCTGCAAAATCACAGCAAAAATTCAGCACAGTTTTGCCGCGCTTTGCGTTTCCCCACAGCCTGTGGTCAAACGCTATATTTCCACATTCAGGAGAGGGAGGTTGAAGCTCACCTAAACGTGGCAGCTTCTAAACTCTGCTAAAAGCCTACAGTGCCTTGAAAAAGTATTCATACCCCATTACATTTTCCACATTTTGTCATGTTATAACCAAAAACGTAAATGTATTTTATTGGGATTTTAGGTGATGGACCAACACAAAGTGGCACATATTTGTGAAGTGGAAGGAAAATGATAAATGGTTTTCACAATTTTTACAAATAAATAATGTGAAAAGTGTGGCATGCATTTGTATTCATCCTCCTTTAGGCTCGATTCACACTAATGCGTTTTTTGGTGCATTTTGCATTTTGCAGAAATGCATGGAAATTTTTTAACATGGGTTCCTATGGAACATGTTCACATCAATGCATTTTTGTGCCTCTGCGTTTTTGGAAAGGGTTGGGGACTTTTTTTCCCACAAAAAGCAGCGTTTTGCATGTAATAGAAGTCAATGGACCCGCATCAAAAACGCAAGTACCGCGTTTTTACTGCGATTTTGCCGCAATTTGCGGTTTGCGTTTTTTTTTTTAAAGGAAATGTAAAAAAAATTACATTTATGTATAAAAATAAAGAAATATAAAAATAAAAAAACGCAAAACGCAAATCGCGGTAAAAACGCATGTTGAAAAACGCGGCAAGCACCGCAAAAAGCAAGGCAAAAACGCTCAAAAGCAACATGCATAGGTGTGAATCGAGCCTTAGGCTGGGTTCACACTAGTGCGACACGACAGCTGTCCTAATTTGGATCCGACTTTGCCCCGCAACATGAAGCCGACATATGTCCGACTTTCAATGAACGGGGATCCGACTTGGATCCCCGCCAATGCCAGGCACTGTGTTTGGTATGAATCTTGAGGGGGAACTCCAGGCCAAATTTTAAATAAAAAACCGGCATGGGTTCCCCCTCCAGGAGCATACCAGGCCCTTGGGTCTGGTCTGGATTTGAAGGGGAACCCCTACGCCAAAAAAATGGCGTGGGGGTCCCCCCCCAAAATCCAAACCAGACCCTTATCCGAGCACGCAACCTGGCAGGCCGCAGGGGAAGAGGGGGGAACGAGAGAGCGGCCCCCCCTCCTGAACCGTACCAGGCCGCATGCCCTCAACATGGGGGTTTAGTGCTCTGGGGCAGGGGGGCGACCTGCGGCCCCCCACCCCAAAGCACCCTGTCCCCATGTTGATGAGGACAGGGCCTCTTCCCAACAACCCTGGCCGTTGGTTGTCGGGGTCTGCGGGCGGGGGGCTTATCGGAATCCGGGAGCCCCCTTTAATAAGGGGGCCCCCAGATCCCGGCCCCCCACCCTATGTGAATGAGTATGGGGAACATCGTACCCCTACCCATTCACCTGGTGGAAAAAAAATGTCAATAAAAAACACACACAGCTTTTTAAAGTAATTTATTGCACAGCTCCGGGGGTCTCCGGTGTCGTCTCCGCGCTCTCCGGTTCTTTCTTCTGCCGGGCCTCCACTATCTTCTTCCAGCTCTTTTGCTAGCGGGGCCCGGTCTTCTCCGTTGCCTTCTTCTTCTCCCGCTCTCCGGTTCTTTCTTCCGCCGGGCCTCCGCTATCTTCTTCCAGCTCTTTTGCTAGCGGAGAGGCCCGGTCTTCCAGTCGTCTTGTCCGGCTCTCCGTTGTCCTTCTGCCGGCCCCTCCACTATCTTCTTCCAGCTCTTTTGCTAGTGGAGGGGCCGGACTTCCCGTCGCCATCTTCGTCTTCTTCTCTCTTCTCCTCCTCGATGTTGACTCGTCGCTTCCTCTCGCTGTAATACTGGCTGTTCGCTCCGCTCCGAATTAATATAGGCTTCTCATGACGTCACAGTCACATGCTCCCATGACTTCACAGTCACATGCTCCGGGGCCACCCGGAGCATGTGACTGTGACGTCATGAGAAGCCTATATTAATTTGGAGCGGAGCGAACAGCCAGTGTCGCATGCCAAAGTCGGATCATGCAAGACTGCGGTCCGACTTTGATCCGACTTCAATGATAGTCAATGGGCTGAAGTCGGATCAAAGTCGGACCAAAGTAGTACAGGGAGCATTTTCAAAGTCGGACCGACATGTGTCGGACCAGATAAGACGGCTCTCATAGGGAAACATTGATTTTCACACGTCATGCGACATGAGCTCCCAATGTCAGAGCGTTTGTCGCCCCAGTGTGAACCTGGCCTCACTCTGATACCCCTAACTAAAATCTTGTGGAACTAATTGCCTTCAGAAGTCACCTAATTAGTAAATAGAGCCCACCTGTGTGTAATTTAATCTCAGTATAAATGCAGTTGTTCTGTGAAGCCCTCAGAGGTTTGTTAGAGAACAGACAGGTCAGGGGTAAAGTTGTGGAGAAGTTTAAAGCAGGGTTAGGTTATAAAAAAATATCCCAAGCTTTGAACATCTCACGGAGCACTGTTCAATTCATCATCTGAAAATGGAAAGAGTATGGCACAACTGCAAACCTACCAAGACATGGTTGTCCACCTAATCTGACAGGCCGGGCAAGGAAAGCATTAATCAGAGAAGCAGCCATGGTAACTCTGGAGGAGCTGTAGAGATCCACAGCTCAGGTGGGAAAATCTGTCCACAGGACAACTATTAGTCGTGCACTCCACAAATCTGGCCTTTATGGAAGAGTGGCAAGAAGAAAGCTATTGCTGAAAGAAAGCCATAAGAAGTCCCGTTTGCAGTTTGCGAGAAGCCATGTGGTGGACACAGCAAACATGTGGAAGAAGGTGCTCTGGTCAGATGAGACCAAAATTTTACTTTTAGGCCTAAAAGCAAATCGCTATGTGTGGCGAAAAACTAACACTGCACATTACCATAAACACACCATCCCCACCGTGAAACATGGTGGCGGCAGCATCATGTTGTTGGGATGTTTTTCTTCAGCTGGGACAGGGAAGCTGGTCAGAGTTGATGGGAAATTGGATGGAGCCAAATACAGAGCAATCTTACAAGAAAACCCTGTTAGAGTCTGCAGAAGACTTGAGACTGGGGCGGAGGTTCACCTTCCAGCAGGACAATGACCCTAAACATACAGCCAGAGCAGCAATGGAATGGTTTAGATCAGGGGTAGGCAACCTCGGCACTCCAGCTGTGATGAAACTACAAATCCTATCATACCTCTGCCTCTAGGAGTCATGCCTGTGATTGTCAGGGTCTTGCAAAGTCTAATGGGACTTGTAGTTTCAAAACAGCTGGAGGGCTGAGGTTGCCTACCCCTGGTTTAGATCAAATTCTTGTGTTAGAATGGCCCAGTCAAAGTCTAGACCTAAATCCAACTGAGAATCTGTGGAAAGACTTGAAAATTGCTCTTCGCAGACGCTCTCCATCCAATCTGACAGAGCTTGAGCTATTTTTCAAAGAAGAATGGGCAAAAATGTCACTCTCTAGATGTGCAAAGCTGGTAGAGACATCCCCAAAAAGACTTCCAGCTGTAATTGCATAGAAAGGGGGTTCTACAAAGTATTGACTCAGGGGGGCTGAATACAAATGCACGCCACACTTTTCAGATATTTATTTAATGTTAAAATGTAAAACATTTTGAAAACCATTTATCATTTTCCTTCCACTTCACAATTATGTGCCACTTTGTGTTGGTCTATCACATCAAATCCCAATAAAATAAATGTATTAGTTTTCGGTTTAACATGACAAAATGTGGAAAATTGCAAGGGGTATGAATACTTTTTCAAGGCACTGTGAGTGTATATTGACACATAGGGGTTGATTTACTAAAGGCAAATAGACTGTGTATATTTCAAGTACAGTTGCTCCAGAGCTTAGTAAGTCAAGTTTAGGAGCTGCCAGTGTAGGCTAGTGTACAGGAAGCCTTAGGAGCAGCAGTGCACATGAGGCCTTAGAATTTTGCCGTGGAAGAAGTAGCTGTGAGGTATTGCTGTGAAGGTGAATATTAGTATATGGTACGGGGTTGGGCTTTAGAGAAATTCTTTAATTTTGCATGAATAGGCAAGATGACCCAACTCTAGGCTCTATATCCCTGTTACTCATAGGTGTGTGCAGCCTATTGCATTAGGGTGTGCACCCCAAAGCTCAAACACTACCTATGGAACGCTCACTATCTTTATTCAGAAAGGGAAGGGGCCAATAAATAACATATTTACTGGCCCCTTCCCCCATTCATACTAAAACATCCCTGCAACAACAGCCAGCGGGAGAGGAGGGAAGTCGGCAGCGGTGGGGGGGGGGGGGTAAAGGGAGGTGCTAGGGCAGTAGGGAGGATCTATGCTGCACAGGGTGATTAGGGTGTGCCTGGGCACACCTGGCACACCCTGTGCGCACGCCTATGCTGCTACTACACATTTCCTTTAGCCGGTCTCTTTCACATGTAGACCTAACATTCAAAGCATTATAGTTACTCTGTTACTATGTTAAACTGATATTATAATAATATATTATACTATAATATACTGATACTATTCTATACTATACTTACTCACACATAAACTAAGTGAATCTAATTGTTGGCAGCATAGGGCCATTTTCAGATATGCTCATGGACATGATAAATAGACTGACCTATCCATATATGTATTTTCCAATGTCTTCTACATGAAATGAAATGCCTGGTAATGTAATAGCGCCTAATGCACGCTGATCTTGACAAGCATGTAGATTCCTACAAGGAAAGGAGGGGCTGGTGAGTGGAATCCTGGGGTGGGTTGTAAATTTGCTACTGTCTCTGGGCAGAACACTGAGAGCTGGACGTAAATTATAGACTGGGAGATACAGAACATGTATTGTCTCCCAGACATTCACAGGCAAACCATCACACATTTTATTAAACAAATAGATAATGTTCAATAATAATTCATTTTTTGGGGTGATACTGTATATTAACATTGCAGTTGGATTTACATAAGGTGCAAAAATATTTCATAGCATTATTTGTCTTAGTATATTTTTTTATTTAAATTCTTAGGCCCCATTCACACTTGTGCAACATGTCATTCGACTTCGGACAAGTCACACCACATGTCATTTGACTTTGGACAAGTCACACCACATGTTTCCCAATGCGTACCGTTCAAATCTGTGCATCTTAAAGTAGTTCCTACACTACTTTGATCTGACTATAATGCAACTTGAGGACTATAGACTTCCATGTAAACCCTCAAAAGTTGCACCGTGTGTTTCCCAGAACACAATGGGGGGAAGGGGTGTGACGCGAAGGGGCGGGAGTCTATACCCGGAAGTGGTGCAAATACCTGTTTTATACAGGTATCTGCAACCCCTCTCCCTGAAAGTGCCAAATGTGACACCAGAGAGGGGGAGGATTCCGAAAAGCGGAGGTTCACTTTTGGGTGAACCTCTGCTTTAACAACCAATAACTTATTAGCTGTCAGCGGATTGTAAACAAAAGAATGCAAGCAATAAAAAATAAAAAAAACAGCGTGGGGTCCCCCTATCTATACCAGGCCCTTCAGATCTAAAAAATAACAGCGTGGGGTCCCCCTAACAAAATCCATACCAGACCCTTATGCGAGCATGTAGCCAGGAAGGTCAGAAAAGGGGGGGACAAGCGAGCGCCCCCCCTCTGTACCATGCTAGGCCACATGCCCTTAACATGGTGGGTGCTTTGGGGCAGGGGGGACAAGAGCCTCTTCCCCACAACCCTGGCTGGTGGTTGTGGGGGTTTGCGGGCAGGGGCCTTATCAGAATCTGGAAGCCCCCTTTAACAATCCCCCCAGATCCCGGCCCCCACTGTGTGAATGAGTATGGGGTACATTGTACCCCTACTCATTCACCAAAAAAAGTGTCAAAAATAAATAGAAACAGAGACATTTTTTGACAATTCCTTTATTAAAAAACAAAACAAAAACAATGTCCACCCCCAAAGTAAATCCAGCGTCAATCACGAAGAACACCGCAACCAATCCGAAAGAAAAAAAAAGACCTAGTAGGTATAGTCCCAGTAGAATATAATGTAAAGTAGATCACATGTATTAGATATGGTCAAAAGTAGAAGTGAGTTCTACAACAAAACAGCTGAGGGAAGTCTCCCTCTGAGGGAAATCAGCCATATCCCCCACTAGGGATGAGCTTCGTGTTCGAGTCGAACATACGTTCGACTCGAACATCGGCTGTTCGATCGTTCGACGGAGATCGAACGATTTGGGCCGTTCGCGCCAAATTCGAGTGACGCGAACGGCCCACAATGCACTACGCCATCGCAGTGTCATCCAGGCGCTGTGATTGGCCAAGCATGCACTGTGACCCCGCATGCTTGGCCAATCACAGCGCCGGCAGCAAGGAGAGCAATGATTGGCCACAGGCAGGATGCCTGTGGCCAATTATTGCTGAGGGTGTTTAGTACACGCCCCACACTATAAAAGGCCGCCAGCACGGCGGCCTAGTGTAGTGTGTTCCGGAGCAGGGAAAGACAAGCATAGGCAGGGACAGTGACATTTATTTCTTTCTTGCTTAACCTGGATTCCTTTAGTTTAGGGAAAGAGAAGGATAGGTAGGGAGAGTGTCAGTGTGTTTTACTGTGCGAGTCCTTGTTTCTAGGGACAAAGAAGGAAAGTGAGGGGAATTCTCCTTGTGCTATAGTGTGCTTTAAAAAAACATTTTTTCTAGGGACAGAAAACTCTAGGTAGGGAGAGTGTCAGTTTCTTTCACTGTGCGAGTCCTTGTTTCTAGGGACAAAGAAGGAAATTGAGGGGAATTCTCCTTGTGCTATAGTGTGCTTTAAAAAAACATTTTTTCTAGGGACAGAAAACTCTAGGTAGGGAGAGTGTCAGTTTCTTTCACTGTGCGAGTCCTTGTTTCTAGGGACAAAGAAGGAAAGTGAGGGGAATTCTCCTTGTGCTATAGTGTGCTTTAAAAAAAAACATTTTCTAGGGACAGAAAACTCTAGGTAGGGAGAGTGTCAGTTTCTTTCACTGTGCGAGTCCTTGTTTCTAGGGACAAAGAAGGAAAGTGAGGGGAATTCTCCTTGTGCTATAGTGTGCTTTAAAAAAACATTTTTTCTAGGGACAGAAAACTCTAGGTAGGGAGAGTGTCAGTTTCTTTCACTGTGCGAGTCCTTGTTTCTAGGGACAAAGAAGGAAAGTGAGGGGAATTCTCCTTGTGCTATAGTGTGCTTTAAAAAAAAAATAATTTCTAGGGACAGAAAACTCTAGGTAGGGAGAGTGTCAGTTTCTTTCACTGTGCGAGTCCTTGTTTCTAGGGACAAAGAAGGAAAGTGAGGGGAATTCTCCTTGTGCTATAGTGTGCTTTAAAAAAAATTTTTTCTAGGGACAGAAAACTCTAGGTAGGGAGAGTGTCAGTTTCTTTCACTGTGCGAGTCCTTGTTTCTAGGGACAAAGAAGGAAAGTGAGGGGAATTCTCCTTGTGCTATAGTGTGCTTTAAAAAAATTTTTTTCTAGGGACAGAAAACTCTAGGTAGGGAGAGTGTCAGTTTCTTTCACTGTGCGAGTCCTTGTTTCTAGGGACAAAGAAGGAAAGTGAGGGGAATTCTCCTTGTGCTATAGTGTGCTTTAAAAAAAAAAAAATTCTAGGGACAGAAAACTCTAGGTAGGGAGAGTGTCAGTTTCTTTCACTGTGCGAGTCCTTGTTTCTAGGGACAAAGAAGGAAAGTGAGGGGAATTCTCCTTGTGCTATAGTGTGCTTTAAAAAAACATTTTTTCTAGGGACAGAAAACTCTAGGTAGGGAGAGTGTCAGTTTCTTTCACTGTGCGAGTCCTTGTTTCTAGGGACAAAGAAGGAAAGTGAGGGGAATTCTCCTTGTGCTATAGTGTGCTTTAAAAAAAAAAAAATTCTAGGGACAGAAAACTCTAGGTAGGGAGAGTGTCAGTTTCTTTCACTGTGCGAGTCCTTGTTTCTAGGGACAAAGAAGGAAAGTGAGGGGAATTCTCCTTGTGCTATAGTGTGCTTTAAAAAAAAAAATTTTCTAGGGACAGAAAACTCTAGGTAGGGAGAGTGTCAGTTTCTTTCACTGTGCGAGTCCTTGTTTCTAGGGACAAAGAAGGAAAGTGAGGGGAATTCTCCTTGTGCTATAGTGTGCTTTAAAAAAAACATTTTTTCTAGGGACAGAAAACTCTAGGTAGGGAGAGTGTCAGTTTCTTTCACTGTGCGAGTCCTTGTTTCTAGGGACAAAGAAGGAAAGTGAGGGGAATTCTCCTTGTGCTATAGTGTGCTTTAAAAAAACATTTTTTCTAGGGACAGAAAACTCTAGGTAGGGAGAGTGTCAGTTTCTTTCACTGTGCGAGTCCTTGTTTCTAGGGACAAAAAAGGAAAGTGAGGGGAATTCTCCTTGTGCTATAGTGTGCTTTAAAAAAACATTTTTTTCTAGGGACAGAAAACTCTAGGTAGGGAGAGTGTCAGTTTCTTTCACTGTGCGAGTCCTTGTTTCTAGGGACAAAGAAGGAAAGTGAGGGGAATTCTCCTTGTGCTATAGTGTGCTTTAAAAAAACATTTTTTCTAGGGACAGAAAACTCTAGGTAGGGAGAGTGTCAGTTTCTTTCACTGTGCGAGTCCTTGTTTCTAGGGACAAAGAAGGAAAGTGAGGGGAATTCTCCTTGTGCTATAGTGTGCTTTAAAAAAACATTTTTTCTAGGGACAGAAAACTCTAGGTAGGGAGAGTGTCAGTTTCTTTCACTGTGCGAGTCCTTGTTTCTAGGGACAAAGAAGGAAAGTGAGGGGAATTCTCCTTGTGCTATAGTGTGCTTTAAAAAAAAAATTTTTCTAGGGACAGAAAACTCTAGGTAGGGAGAGTGTCAGTTTCTTTCACTGTGCGAGTCCTTGTTTCTAGGGACAAAGAAGGAAAGTGAGGGGAATTCTCCTTGTGCTATAGTGTGCTTTAAAAAAACATTTTTTCTAGGGACAGAAAACTCTAGGTAGGGAGAGTGTCAGTTTCTTTCACTGTGCGAGTCCTTGTTTCTAGGGACAAAGAAGGAAAGTGAGGGGAATTCTCCTTGTGCTATAGTGTGCTTTAAAAAACATTTTTTCTAGGGACAGAAAACTCTAGGTAGGGAGAGTGTCAGTTTATTTCACTGTGCGAGTCCTTGTTTCTAGGGACAAAGAAGGAAAGTGAGGGGAATTCTCCTTGTGCTATAGTGTGCTTTAAAAAAACATTTTTTCTAGGGACAGAAAACTCTAGGTAGGGAGAGTGTCAGTTTCTTTCACTGTGCGAGTCCTTGTTTCTAGGGACAAAGAAGGAAAGTGAGGGGAATTCTCCTTGTGCTATAGTGTGCTTTAAAAAAAAAAAAATTCTAGGGACAGAAAACTCTAGGTAGGGAGAGTGTCAGTTTCTTTCACTGTGCGAGTCCTTGTTTCTAGGGACAAAGAAGGAAAGTGAGGGGAATTCTCCTTGTGCTATAGTGTGCTTTAAAAAAACATTTTTTCTAGGGACAGAAAACTCTAGGTAGGGAGAGTGTCAGTTTCTTTCACTGTGCGAGTCCTTGTTTCTAGGGACAAAGAAGGAAAGTGAGGGGAATTCTCCTTGTGCTATAGTGTGCTTTAAAAAAACATTTTTTCTAGGGACAGAAAACTCTAGGTAGGGAGAGTGTCAGTTTCTTTCACTGTGCGAGTCCTTGTTTCTAGGGACAAAGAAGGAAAGTGAGGGGAATTCTCCTTGTGCTATAGTGTGCTTTAAAAAAAAAAAATTTCTAGGGACAGAAAACTCTAGGTAGGGAGAGTGTCAGTTTCTTTCACTGTGCGAGTCCTTGTTTCTAGGGACAAAGAAGGAAAGTGAGGGGAATTCTCCTTGTGCTATAGTGTGCTTTAAAAAAACATTTTTTCTAGGGACAGAAAACTCTAGGTAGGGAGAGTGTCAGTTTCTTTCACTGTGCGAGTCCTTGTTTCTAGGGACAAAGAAGGAAAGTGAGGGGAATTCTCCTTGTGCTATAGTGTGCTTTAAAAAAAAAAAAATTCTAGGGACAGAAAACTCTAGGTAGGGAGAGTGTCAGTTTCTTTCACTGTGCGAGTCCTTGTTTCTAGGGACAAAGAAGGAAAGTGAGGGGAATTCTCCTTGTGCTATAGTGTGCTTTAAAAAAAAATTTTTTCTAGGGACAGAAAACTCTAGGTAGGGAGAGTGTCAGTTTCTTTCACTGTGCGAGTCCTTGTTTCTAGGGACAAAGAAGGAAAGTGAGGGGAATTCTCCTTGTGCTATAGTGTGCTTTAAAAAAAACATTTTTTCTAGGGACAGAAAACTCTAGGTAGGGAGAGTGTCAGTTTCTTTCACTGTGCGAGTCCTTGTTTCTAGGGACAAAGAAGGAAAGTGAGGGGAATTCTCCTTGTGCTATAGTGTGCTTTAAAAAAACATTTTTTCTAGGGACAGAAAACTCTAGGTAGGGAGAGTGTCAGTTTCTTTCACTGTGCGAGTCCTTGTTTCTAGGGACAAAGAAGGAAAGTGAGGGGAATTCTCCTTGTGCTATAGTGTGCTTTAAAAAAAAAAAATTTCTAGGGACAGAAAACTCTAGGTAGGGAGAGTGTCAGTTTCTTTCACTGTGCGAGTCCTTGTTTCTAGGGACAAAGAAGGAAAGTGAGGGGAATTCTCCTTGTGCTATAGTGTGCTTTAAAAAAACATTTTTTCTAGGGACAGAAAACTCTAGGTAGGGAGAGTGTCAGTTTCTTTCACTGTGCGAGTCCTTGTTTCTAGGGACAAAGAAGGAAAGTGAGGGGAATTCTCCTTGTGCTATAGTGTGCTTTAAAAAAACATTTTTTCTAGGGACAGAAAACTCTAGGTAGGGAGAGTGTCAGTTTCTTTCACTGTGCGAGTCCTTGTTTCTAGGGACAAAGAAGGAAAGTGAGGGGAATTCTCCTTGTGCTATAGTGTGCTTTAAAAAAACATTTTTTCTAGGGACAGAAAACTCTAGGTAGGGAGAGTGTCAGTTTCTTTCACTGTGCGAGTCCTTGTTTCTAGGGACAAAGAAGGAAAGTGAGGGGAATTCTCCTTGTGCTATAGTGTGCTTTAAAAAAACATTTTTTCTAGGGACAGAAAACTCTAGGTAGGGAGAGTGTCAGTTTCTTTCACTGTGCGAGTCCTTGTTTCTAGGGACAAAGAAGGAAAGTGAGGGGAATTCTCCTTGTGCTATAGTGTGCTTTAAAAAAACATTTTTTCTAGGGACAGAAAACTCTAGGTAGGGAGAGTGTCAGTTTCTTTCACTGTGCGAGTCCTTGTTTCTAGGGACAAAGAAGGAAAGTGAGGGGAATTCTCCTTGTGCTATAGTGTGCTTTAAAAAAAAAAAATTTCTAGGGACAGAAAACTCTAGGTAGGGAGAGTGTCAGTTTCTTTCACTGTGCGAGTCCTTGTTTCTAGGGACAAAGAAGGAAAGTGAGGGGAATTCTCCTTGTGCTATAGTGTGCTTTAAAAAAACATTTTTTCTAGGGACAGAAAACTCTAGGTAGGGAGAGTGTCAGTTTCTTTCACTGTGCGAGTCCTTGTTTCTAGGGACAAAGAAGGAAAGTGAGGGGAATTCTCCTTGTGCTATAGTGTGCTTTAAAAAAAAAATAATTCTAGGGACAGAAAACTCTAGGTAGGGAGAGTGTCAGTTTCTTTCACTGTGCGAGTCCTTGTTTCTAGGGACAAAGAAGGAAAGTGAGGGGAATTCTCCTTGTGCTATAGTGTGCTTTAAAAAAAAAAAATTTCTAGGGACAGAAAACTCTAGGTAGGGAGAGTGTCAGTTTCTTTCACTGTGCGAGTCCTTGTTTCTAGGGACAAAGAAGGAAAGTGAGGGGAATTCTCCTTGTGCTATAGTGTGCTTTAAAAAAACATTTTTTCTAGGGACAGAAAACTCTAGGTAGGGAGAGTGTCAGTTTCTTTCACTGTGCGAGTCCTTGTTTCTAGGGACAAAGAAGGAAAGTGAGGGGAATTCTCCTTGTGCTATAGTGTGCTTTAAAAAAACATTTTTTCTAGGGACAGAAAACTCTAGGTAGGGAGAGTGTCAGTTTCTTTCACTGTGCGAGTCCTTGTTTCTAGGGACAAAGAAGGAAAGTGAGGGGAATTCTCCTTGTGCTATAGTGTGCTAAAGCATTCCTCATCAACCATCTTTGAAATCCTTGTTTTTTGGACAGTCAGGGAAATTGTCGTTGTGCTATTCTGTGCAAAAGCAATCATCCTCAACCATATTTAGAAATCCTTAAGTAAAGGGACAGAGAAGGACACCTGAAGGTAGCCCTTATTGCTTTTTTCCCATCTCCCTGCAGGCCATCTATTAGAGTGTCTGGAAGGCAAACAAGGAGAGGCAGACAGTCAGGAGGCAATAAAAGAGGGCAAGCAGGCTCTGTGTCTGGGGGCAACAGTGCTGGTCGTAGACGCGGTGCATTGTCATCAGCACATGGCCATGGGACACGCTTGTCCTTCTTTTCGGCAGCTGGACATGTTGAGCCACATCATGCCGAAGACTTGGTAGAGTGGATGACCAAGCCCTCCTCCTCCTCCTCATCCTCTCTCACCCAGGCTCAGGGTACTGGCAAAGCAGCTGCCAAAGCGTCCTCTTCCCTGGTATCAATGTCAGACTCATCATCAGTCACTCCTTCCCTAGACCCACCATGTCCTCCTCCTGAGGAGTCCCCCGAACTGTTTGAGCACAGTGTTGGGTACATGCTCCAGGAGGATGCCCAGCGTTTCGAAGGGTCTGATGATGAAACCCAGCTACAGGAAGGCAGTAGCGTGAGAGCAGACAGAGGGGATGCTCAAGAAGGACACCAATCTGGCAGTCATGTTCCAGCAGCTGCAGCATACTGCCAGATTGGCTCCAGTGATGAGGAGGGAGGGGATGATGAGGTCACTGACTCCACGTGGGTGCCTAATAGGAGAGAGGAGGAGGAGGAGGATGAGGAGGAGGCACATCTCCAACGAGGCAGGATGCCCTTTGGTGGCCAGCGTAAGGGCAGTACACCGACGGAATCACACCGCAGAGCTCCGCCTGTGCAGGGCGCTGCCTCTGCCCATCATTCAAAAAGTTCCTTGGTGTGGGCCTTTTTTGAGGCTAGTGCATCAGATCGCACAGCTGCTGTTTGCAACATATGTCTCAAGCGTATATCGCGTGGCCAAAACATCAGCCGCTTGGGTACCACATGCCTGACCAGACATATGTTGACCTGCCATGCAGCTCGTTGGCAAGCCTACCTCAAAGACCCACACCAAAGAACAAAGCGGACCTCTCCTTGCACCGCATCAGCTGGGATCTCCAACCCCACTATAACTTCAGTCCTCTCTGAAACATGCACTGAGAGGAATGAAGGTGTAGAATTAGGTGTGTCACAGCCAAGTACTTGCGGCCACTCTGCTAGCAGTACACCGACGTCCGATTCTAGCAGGCAAATTTCCCTGCCCCAGCTGCTGGACCGTCGAAAGAAGTTCACTCCCAGCCATCCACATGCCCAGCGGTTGAATGCTAGCTTGGCTAAATTGCTAGCGCTTCAACTGCTGCCTTTTCAGTTGGTAGACTCGGCCCCCTTCCGTGAGTTTGTGCAATGTGCGGTTCCTCAGTGGCAGGTTCCCAAACGCCACTTTTTCTCACGGAAGGCTATTCCGGCTCTCTACCGGCATGTGGAAGGCAATGTCTTGGCCTCGCTGGACAGGGCGGTCAGCGGTAAGGTGCATATTACCACTGACTCATGGTCCAGCAGGCATGGACAGGGACGTTACCTTTCTTTCACGGCCCATTGGGTCACTCTTTTGGCAGCTGGGAAGGATGCAGGACAAGGTGCAGTAGTGTTGGAGGTTGTTCCACCGCCACGCCTCCAAAATGCTACTACTGGTTGTGACACACCTCTCTCCTCCACCCCCTCCTCTTCTTCCTCCATGGCCTCTTCCTGTGGTTTGTCCTATGAACCAGCGGTGCTCCGTAGCCGTTCACGGGGCTACGCAAGTACGCAGGCAAAAAGATGCCATGCCGTGCTTGCGCTGGTGTGTTTGGGGGACAGAAGCCACACTGGGGCAGAGGTCCTGTCTGCTCTGCAGGGCCAGGCCGAGAGGTGGTTGACGCCACGCCAGCTTAAGCCAGGAATGGTGGTTTGCGACAATGGCACCAACCTCCTCTCCGCCCTCCGACAGGGACAACTGACCCATGTGCCCTGTGTGGCTCACGTCCTTAACCTGGTGGTGCAGCGGTTCTTGGGCAGGTACCCGGGCTTACAGGATGTCCTGAGGCAGGCCAGGAAAGTCTGTGTGCATTTCCGCAGATCTTATAATGCCAGTGCTCGCCTGGCTGAGCTGCAAAAGGAGTTGAACCTGCCCAAGAACCGCCTTATATGTGACATGCCCACCAGGTGGAACTCAACGTTGGCCATGCTGCAGTGGCTGCACACGCAGCAGAGGGCCATCAATGAGTACCTGTGCGACTACGGCACCAGGACAGGGTCAGGGGAGCTTGGTTTTTTTTCTCCACGCCAGTGGGGCATGATCAGGGATGCATGCACTGTCCTGGCACCATTTGAGGAGGCCACGAGGATGGTGAGCAGTGACAGTGCATGCATCAGTGACACTGTACCTCTTGTCCACCTGTTGGAGCACACACTGCGTGGAATAATGGACAGGGCACTTGAGGCAGAACAGAGGCAGGAAGAGGAGGACTTCCTTGCCTCTCAAGGCCCCCTTTACCCAGACAGTGTTCCTTCTGTCCCACCCATCGCACAGGAAGAGGAGGAGGAGGAGGAGGAGGAGGAGGAGGATTGTGTCAGCATGGAGGTGGAGGCTGGCACTCAGCATCATCAGCAGCAGTCTTTTAGGGATGATTTACAGTCCCAAGAAACCAGTGGACTTGTACGTGGCTGGGAGGAGGTGGCTGCGGATCATGTCGTCCTTAGTGACCCAGAGGACTCCGGAGCGAATGCCTCAGCAAACCTACGCTGCATGGCCTCCCTGATCCTGCAAAGTCTGCGGAAGGATCCTCGTATTCTTCGGATCAAGGAGAGGGACCATTACTGGCTGGCCACTCTCCTTGATCCACGGTACAAGGGTAAGGTTGCGGACCTTATGTTACCGTCGCAGAGGGAGCAGAGGATGAGACAACTCCGGGAGGCCTTGCAGAAAGGTCTGTGCAACGCGTTCCCAGAGACTGGGAGGTTACAAACTCCTGGTCCTGGACAACGAGTTGCTGAGGCTTCGGCCAGTCAAAGAAGGAGCAGTGGGGAAGGTGGCCGTCTGACCGATGCGTTCAGACAATTCTTTAGTCTGCAGCCCCAAAGTATGATCGGTTCCAGCAACCATCGCCAGCGTCTGATAAACATGGTGCAGGAATATCTAGGGGCAAGGTCAGACTTGGACACCTTCCCCACCGAAAATCCTCTGGCTTACTGGGTCTTGAGGATGGATCACTGGCCAGAGCTTGCACAGTATGCAATTGAGCTACTGGCCTGTCCTGCATCCAGCGTTCTTTCGGAACGCACATTCAGTGCTGCTGGAGGATTTGTCACGGATCACAGGGTGCGCCTGTCCACCGACTCGGTTGATCGACTGACTTTCATCAAGATGAACCAGTCTTGGATCACCACCAGCTACCACACACCTGATGCTGATATAACAGACTAATTGATTTTAACATGTCACATCCCTTCAAGACTGATGCTGATGCTGAGTGCCTGTGCTGTTATGTTGACTGGCTATCCTCCTCCTCCGAGTCCTCAATGATACGATTGATGATGATAGCTTGGAAGATCATTTTTGTTTATGGGTGCCGCCACCAGTGGCTAAGGCCCAATTTTTCAGCCCCTGTTTTACAGGGGCGTGTAATTACAATTTTTTTAGCAATAATTTGCCATAGGGCTCATTGCTGTGCTCCAAGTACAGTATCTGTGAGGGGTTGGAGTGTTGTGGCACCAGTGCCTAAGGCCCAATTTTTCAGCCCCTGTTTAAAAGGGGCGTGTCATTACAATTTTTGAAGCAATACTTTGCAACAGGGCTCATTGCTGTGCTCCAAGTACAGTATCTGTGAGGGGTTGTAGTGTTGTGCCACCAGTGCCTAAGGCCCAATTTTTCAGCCCCTGTTTAACAGGGGCGTGTCATTACAATTTTTGAAGCAATACTTTGCAACAGGGCTCATTGCTGTGCTCCAAGTACAGTATCTGTGAGGGGTTGTAGTGTTGTGCCACCAGTGCCTAAGGCCCAATTTTTCAGCCCCTGTTCAACAGGGGCATGCAATTACAATTCTTGATCTAATAATTCACAGCAGGGCCCATTGCTGCACCCACCAAGAGTAACTGTCAGGGCTTACAGTGTTGTGGCACCAGCACCACCATCAAAGGCCCAATTTTTACTACCACTGTTCAACAATTATATGTAATTAAAATTCCTGATATAATAGTTGACAGCAGGGCGTTCCAGCACCAACCAAGAGTAACTGTGAGTGCTTACAGTGTTGTGCCAACACCAACAACTAAGGGGCCTATTTCTGCAGAGTATATACGGCAGGTCCCTACTTTCAAACATCCAACTTACAAACGACTCCTACTTGCAAACGCAAGAAGACAACAGGAAGTGAGAGGAAATCTACCACTAGGAAGGAAAATTCTCTCCTGTAAGAATAAATATGGGAGAAAGGTGTCTCCTCTGTACTGATGCTTTATCAGCAATCCTTGTTTCAAGAAAAACACCACATTTCAAAAACAGTTGTCATTGGGACGGAAAGTGAGGTGAAATGTTCTGAACAGGGGCACAGACAGCAAAACAAATGTTACAGGGGTGATAACCCTTACCTATGTTTTCCAAAAAGTTTAAAAATAGATTTTTGGGCTGGAGCTACACTTCAACAATGTACCTGTTCAAAATTACAAACACATTCTACATAAGAACAAACCTACAGTCCCTGTCTTGTATGCACCGCCTGTATACGGCTGTTCAGAGTATATAGGGCCTTTTTTATTTTATGTGCGGGGTTCCCCTTAATATCCATACAAGACCCAAAGGGGCTGGTAATGGGCTGGGGTAGGGGGGGGGGGGTCATGGGGTAGCTATGCAATTTTTCTTAAAGATTTTCATCCATATTACCAGGACCAGACATTACATTAAAGCCGCAAGCAGTTTTAAATGGCTTTTTTTTCCTTTAGAAGTGTCATTTTGTGCAGGGACAGTTCTAAACACGGGAAACACGTGGCACTTCACAGGCATACTTTAGACACCCCCCAGGTACGATATTTAAAGGAATATTTGACTTTTTTTTTTTCACTTTATGCATCATTAAAATGACTGCTCCCGAAAAACGACCGTTTTTAAAACTTCTTTTTGCATTGATACATGTCCCCTGGTGCAGAACCCGGGTTCCCAAACCCTTTTTAGGACAATAACATGCATAATAGTTGTTATAATTAGCACTTTAGAATTCGAACGTTCGCATCCATTGTATTTAATAGGGTTCTAATGTTCGTACGAACTTTCGGTCCGTTCGCGGGTTCTGGTGCGAACCGAACCCGGGGGTGTTCGGCTCATCACTATCCGCCACCTTCCACAGCTACCAAGGGGTTCACTCTTTCACCTCTGGATGAGGAACAAGGTCAGGGCCCATCAGACCAGACATTTGACAAAACTAACAAGGACTTGTTTTATTTAAAGAGACATTGTTAACTGCCTATTCAAAGCAAAGGTATGGTGCTAGGGTTGCCACCTTTTCTTCAAGCCAAACCCGAACACTTAAGCCGCGCACGGCAATTTTTTTTTTTTCAAGGGCAAATGCTGTGTACTCTGGTGTAAAGGAGAACTCTGATGTAATGCCGCATATACACGGTTGGAATTTCCGACAGAAAAAGTCAGATGGGAGCTTTTGGTCGGATATTCCGACCGTGTGTATGCTCCATCGGACTGTTTCTGTCGGAAATTCCGATGGACTTAGATAGAGAACAGGTTATCTATTTTTCCGACGGAAAATCAGTTGGTCTGTATGCAATTCCGACGGGAAAAAAACACGCAAGCTCGGAAACAATTCGGCGCATGCTCGGAAGCATTGAACTTCTTTTTCTCGCCTCGTCGTAGTGTTGTACGTCACCGCGTTCTTAACCCTCGAAAGTTCAGAGAACTTTTGTGTGACTGTGTGTATGCAAGCCAAGCTTGAACGGAATTCCGTCGGAAAAAACATCCAACTTTTTTCCGACGGAAATTCCGCTCGTGTGTACAGGGCATAAGAGGTTTTCTGCTCACCAAAGCTCCCACTTTCCCAGCATTCCCCCTTAAATCAAGGTTCCCAAAGCTCCCCTTAGAGTCCACAGGACACCCCTTACATCTGAGTTCCCCTTACCTTAGTGTACTTACAGACATTGGATGGTAAGCTCACCCGAGGATGGAGGCTCAGAAACCGACACCTATCATCCACAATGTATCTGCCGGCTGCTGAGCTTCAAATTTCTTGCCTGCCCATCCCTTTCCTGAGGCACAGAACACCGGGGATTGGAGTGTTGGTGGGCAGACAGAGGGGTAAGGGTGGGAGGAGGAGCAGCAGATTGAGCCATCTCTCCTCTCCTGTCCATGTGTGGGGGTGGGGCTCGTGCGCACACCTATGTACTTGGCGGTTGTGGTACTCAGTTACTTGGGGAACTGCAGTCCATTCTAAATAATGTGTCCAGGTTTCTGGTGGTCTGAAACCCGGACACATGATTCAAAACCCAGACTGTCCCGGTCAATCCTGGACAGGTGGCAACCCTATATGGTGCCACCTGATGGGCCATGCCACAGAAGTGTATACACCCCAATATGAACACCTGCACCACCTCCCTGCTGCAGGAGTCCACCCTAAGTAAGCTCTGAGGTGAGATGATGTCAGAGATCACCTGGGTGCATAATGCCACTGCCCCTCCTTGTAATAGTATTCCTGACTAGAGACCAGCCACTGGAAAAAAGTCACATGTACCGCCACACCCTGTGCCCCTGCTCTGCTAGAGCAATACAGGAAGAGCCCAGATGGAGCAGGGAGGTGGCAAAGCATCGGAGATTGGTTCGTATACCTTCTGGAACATTGGGCTATCAGGAGGCACTGTCACTTTTCCCAGAATGAGCATGTGACAGACTCACCCGGGACAGAGGCTTTTGAAGAGGGCTGAATGCTAGCCTCTTGCCTACCGATCATAGGCCCTGGGATTTGGGGGAACGGTGCTCTCTGTGAGCTGTATGCCTGGGGACCCTTGAGGTGGTGTTACTTTGGATTCAGGTCCATGTCCCCCCAAGAGACACAGACTCTGGGAACCCTGTATATGCCATATTAGAAATAGTGACTGATTCATACTGTTGGGACACATACTGTAAGGAGATGCTGATGTCATCAACTCCAGCCACCTGTCTGTCTGTTTATAATGTAAATGAGTCTAGTATAACTTCTAAGGGTCCTTCACCCATTGTTGTTTGTGCTAATTGACCCTGCAATTGTATGAAGGAGTTCTGTGTTGATATGTATGATAATGTGTATTGTAGTTAGGGAGTCACATCAGCTGCATAAGGGATTAGTTAATTAGCTCATGTTAATTTATGTTTCTGGTTACAAATGTATTGTAGAGTAATATGAGCAGGAGGTATGCACCTCCTCTTCTACTGTATATAAGACTTGTATTCTGGTTCTAATAAAGAGTTCATGTTCAGCAATCAAGCAAGTATCGTCTTGTTTGTAGTTGTCAGGGGTTGGAATATCTGATATCTAGATTCGGACTGGGAGGAAGTGGTATATGACGAAAGCACTCAAGCGGAGTGTGGGACGTTTGGTTACAGAGCACATTCACATTGTCTCTTAAAAGTACAGTAACACTTTAACACTCTAAAACCCTGTACACACGATCGGATTCCCTATGGATTCTAATCCGATGGATTTTTCCATCGGAAATCCGATGAAGCTGACTTCCATTAGTCTTGCCTACACACCATCAGTCAAAAATCCGACTGTCCCAAACGCCGTGACGTAAAACACTCTGACAAGCCGAGAAAAATTAAGTTCAATGCTTCTGAGCATGCGTGGACTTTATTCTGAGCATGCGTGGGTTTTTTGTCCGATGGAGTTTTACACAGACAATCGGAATTTGCTATGTTTTTTTTTTCCCATCGGATAAATTTAAAACATGTTCTATATTTTCTCACCGATGGAAAAAAGACTGATGGGGCCCATACATGATCGGTTTGTCCGATGAGAAAAGTACATCGGACTGTTTTCATCGGTAAAACCGATTGTGTGTACACGGCATAACACTTCACTTTGCCAATGATTACAGCGACCACTTCCAAATACTATATGAACTATTTCGCTCATAAAAAATTAATCAGTAAGTGCATAATCTACTCCACTCGCTCCTAAGGACCCATTTATTCCTGCTTTGACGTTGCCATCTTGCCTTGTGCAAAGCATAGAAAAGCTAATGCCAGTACATAAAACACAGTTCAGCCCTTCCTTTAAAGTGGTTGTAAACCCTTACAACACACTTTTTGCTACAGGTTTAGGAGATATCCCCTGTATTTGCATGTGCCAGCGTAATCGGCACATGCGCACTCCAGGAATGGCACGTACGTGCAGTTGCTTAAGTGAGTGTGCCGTTACCGGCGGCTCCCGCTTGCATGGCGCAGGAGTGACGTCATTGTGGCTCCGGCCAATCACAGCGCCGGAGCCACGATACCCGGAAGTAACCCCTGGGAGTGATTTTGCCGGCCGGTGCTGTGTACGGGCAACGCAGCGAGGGCTTCGATCTCAGGTGAGTATTACATAATGAGCTAGTATGCTAAGCATACTAGCTCATTATGCCTCTGTCTTGCAGGTGTTATTTTTTATTAATTTTTTTCAAAGTGGGTTTACAACCACTTTAACATGTCATTAAACTCACATCATTAATAGAGAAGTTCAGGATTAAAAAAAAAAAAACATTCATACTCACCTGTGTGTCTGCAACATCGATCCCCACTGGCTCTAAGACTGAGAACTGATTGATCACATGACTGCTGATCGCTAAGTTCTTGGTCTTCACTGAGCAGAGAGTGGTGACTGTTACCGGTTTTCTGCTCTGCCCCTCCAGCGCTCACTGGAGCAAATGGCAGTGGCTGGCTCAGGCCCTCAGCAGCTCGCTGAGAGGCTGAGCTATCTGCTGGTGAATCCTGACATTATTTGACAACAAAATTTGTGTCCTTTTTTCCCCCCACAAATAGAGCTTTCTTTTGGTGGTATTTGATCACCTCTGCAGGTTTTTATTTTTTGCGCTATATGCAAAAAAAGAGCAATAATTAAAAAAAATAAAAAAATGTTTTACTTTTTGCTATAATAAATATTTCCACAATTAAAAATAAATAAAACATTTCTTCGTCAGTTTAGGTCAATATATATATATTCTTCTAGATATTTTTGGCAAAAAAAATCGCAATAAGCATACCGTATATACTCGAGTATAAGCCGACCTGAATATAAGCCGAGGCACCTAATTTTACCACAAAAAAACAGGGAAAACGTATTGACTCAAGTATCTATGGAATGGGTGCCTAGCTTTGAAAGATCCTTGCTCTCGGCCGTAGGTCCCCCAGACAACAAACTTTGCACACTTGTAGAGGAGAAATGGGGCTACATGTGTGCCAAGTTCCGGGTCCAGGGGACCTACAACCGGCCGGTACCGGGTCCCCAAAGTCACCAGAGAAATTACAGTTTAACATGGGAGTCTATGGAAGGGGTGTCCAGCTTTGAAAAATCGGTGCTCCCCGGCCGTAGGTCCCCCGGACAACAAACTTTGCACACTTGTAAAGGAAGAGTGGGGCAACATGTGTGCCAAGGTCGGGGTCCAGAGGACCTATGGCCGGCCAGTGCCGGGTCCCCAAATTCCGGGAGATCAGGCGCAAAAAGGTGACTCGAGTATAAGCCAAGGGGGGCATTTTCAGCACAAAAAAATGTGCTGAAAAACTCGACTTATACTCGAATATATACGGTATATTAATTGGTTTGCACAAAAGTTATAGCATCTACAGCCTATGGGAAAGATTTATGGCATTTTTTTTTTTTTACTAGTAATGCCGGGGATCTGTGATTTTTAGCAGTGTGCGACATTGTGGCAAACAGATCGGACACTTTTGACACATTTTTGGGACCATTGACATTTATACAGCGATCAATGCTATAAATATGCACTGATTAAGGTGTAAATGTCACTGGTAGGGAAGGGGTTAACACTAGGGGGTGATCAAGGAGTTAAATGTGTGTTCCTTCAGTGTGTTCTAACTGTATGGGGATAGGACTGACTGGGGGAGGAGACATATCATTGTTATCCCTGACAGAACAGGGATTTGTGTGTTTACACACACAAATCCCCGTGCTGGCTCTCGTGCACGCGATCGCGCGTGTCCGGTGGCGATCGTACCCACCGGCCATGCGCATTGGGTCCCCCGCCGTGCAGCGGGTGTGCGCGCGCGCTCTCAAGTGGCTCTAAAAGGGAAGGATGTATCCATATGGGGTTTCGCCCAGGAGAGCCATTGTGCCGCAGTATTTCAGCGTGAGCCGGCCGGGAACCGGTTAATATTTAAAGTAGGTTCCCCTATCCATCCATGTCTCCATGCTTTATTTTCTTAAGAAATCACTTTAAAAAAAAAAACCCTATCATTTCTGGTCATGGTCATCTTGAGTAAGGGCAAATAATTCATGTAATATTTATATTTACTGCCCAGATTCCATCTGCCCTTAGCTCAAACATGCAAGCAGGAGAGTGTGTTTCGCTGAGAAACCCCTCCTCCCCTCCTGAAGACTCCTGGGATATATGACATCATTTGCCTAGACAAGAAACCAGAAGGTCACTGAAGAAATGTAAAAAAAAAATAAGTTCAAAACAAATAAATATGATATGTATACTTCCCTACCTATTAATGCTAGCAGCATGAGGACTAAAAATAATCAATGTTGATTGGGAGCGTGAAGTTCCACTTTAGTTGCAATGGGCTGCTATGGGCATAGTTTTTATAACTACTGTATATCTCACCCCACTGTACAAGCTAGCCTATCACTGAGATTGTGGTGATGAGATAAAGATTAGCGGCTACACACTCATCTGGTGTAGAGGTTTTAATAGTGACTTTTCTGTGTAATACGTATGACAGCTGGAACAAACCCTGAGCTAAACTAATCCTTGTCATTGCTCTAATGTACCTCCCTAGTTCTAAGTACAGCTGTTCTCCCACACATCTGTTCTCTCTCCGAGACACATCTGATGTTTTCTTTCTGTATAATCTACCTGCATGTGGTATATAAATTGTGAAATCTAAAAACAAATGCAGACCACAGAATCCCTTGCAAATCCTATAACAAACTGCAATAACTGGCATGTTATACAATCAATAATATACAGTACCGTATTTTCCGGTATGTAAGACGACCTTTTACACTTAAAAAAACGCCCAAAAATCGTCTTATACGCCGGGTATAAAATGCCACACGCTGGATGTCAGCCCGCCGGATGCCCGCTGAATGTGTGGTACTACTGTATGTAGCTTCGGTTACATCAGGGCCATCTTTAAGGCAGGGCAAAAGGGGCAGCTGCCCTGGGCCCTGTCATTGTTGTGGGGCCCAAAACAGCTGCCTCATACTTGCCAACTATCCCAGTTTAAATTCCCTTGTCCCTTGAGGTTTTAGTCCCGTGCTGTGTCCCGATATCTCAGTGTGAAGTGCTGCTTCTAATGCTGCCCAGCTCTGCCCTACTGTTGTGTACAGATGACTCACCTGCAGACCTTGTGTTTACATGTAAATAACCGTCATTCATATGTAAATAACGGGAGCATTCTTATATAAATAACTGAGGATGGCAGCATTGATATGTAAATAAAGGCGGCATTCATATGTATATCATGCCCATCTGCAGTGAGGAGATGATGTGCTGTAACCTCTAGCAACCAATCAGTGAGCAGTATTACTGTACAGTAATCTCTAGCAACCAATCAACAAGCAGAAATCATGGGCTGTAACCTCTAATGTGTGCTGTAACCTCTAGCAACCAGTCAGTACGTGGTAATGATATGCTGTAACCTCTGGCAACCCATCACAATTGCTGCCTGATCTGATACAGTAAACTGATTTTAAATCTAGCTGATATTTATTGTATGTCTCAAAGCAGGAGGAGAGCGAAATTGCATGGGGGGGGGGGGGGGTCAAGATTTTTTTTGCCCAGGGTCCAATCAATTCTAGACGGCCCTGGGCTACATACAGTATACACCGCTGAGCCAATCCTGGCGAGCGATGAATTCTATTGATGAATACAGAGCCTGCTCGGATTGGAGTACCAACCTCTGCCAATCCGAGCAGGCTACATACAGTAGCCTGCTCCGATTGGCTTAGAGCAGGGGTCTCAAACTGGCAGCCCTCCAGCTGTTGCGAAACTACAAGTCCCATGAGGCATTGCAAGGCTGACGGGACTTGCAGTTTTGCAACAGCTGGAGGGCTGCCAGTTTGAGACCCCTGGCTTAGAGAGTCAGAGAGGCACGGGCTTACAGCCTCTGCCAATCGTTAGGGAAAATGGCTAATTGGGCCCAATTTGGACATTTTCACTTTTGTTTCCAGCGGGTTAGTCATTAATGGCTGTGTATTGAGTTATTTTGAGGGGACAGCAAATTTACACTGTTATACAAGCTGTACACTCACTACATTACATTGTAGCAAAGTGTCATTTCCTCAGTGTTGTCACATGAAAAGATAGAATAAAATACTTTTGTGAGATACTGTATATATATATATATATTTTTTTGGGGGGTTTACAGAGGGAACAGCAGAATGAATTGAAGGAAGAAAGCCGGCAGAATAATTAGTGTCATTAGAGGTAGTCATTTAAGTACATCTTCTGCACGTGTGTTGTTGTTAAGAGGCTCGAACAAAATCCTGACAGTAAAGGGCTTGTGATGTCACTTAGATTTGCTGCCATTAAGTCACCAGCTCCTCTACCCTGTACAGTACTTAAATCCGTTCCTTCCCATGGTCACATCTTCTTAATGCATCAAAAGAGTCTTTATATAATTCCGCTGTGCTGTGACCACTCACATGCCGGAAGTCTGACCCGCTACCGCTGAACAACCAACTACTGTTCAGTATATTTATGTGCTATATTCAGCTATATTCAGCTTATCTGACCTAGGGGGTGGTTGTTCAGAATAACCCTTTAACCTACAATTTAACTAAGAAAATGAAGCATTTCCCATACAAAATATAGTCCTAAAATCCAGTTTTCTGGAACTGGAGATAAATAGTTTGGCTAACCCTGGCAGGTTTCACCTATGGGTGGATGCATTGAGGTCTAAATAACAAGGTTCCACTTGTTTAAAGTTGAAGTTCAGATATGGCAATTTTTACAATTACTTTTAACAAGTGTTCTCTGAAAGGCACCTGTGCCGAGTGATCGACCCCCTGTGTTACGTAAGCAGCAGGGCAGCCGCTCAGCAGGGGACCCTGAAAGTTAGTGGAGATCACTGTAATAGCAGTGCCTACTACAGTGATTTCCTGCTTTCACGGGGATCCCACAGGTATGGCACCATACATACGGTACGCATATTGGTCCAAACTAAACCAACGTAATTATATAAAAAATTTCCAAACTTAAACTTCAGCTGGAATTTTTTCAGTGAAAGGATAGTGGGGAAACAATCAAAATCTCTGGATGCATTTTCCTCCATGCTGGCAATATCCAGAAAGATAATTTATTTGCTCTTAATACTCCCTATTGCTTATCTCATAGTCTCTAAATGACCCAATCTTTTTAGTATAACAAAAAAATACGTTAGTATGAGTGATCATGTTTGTATCTTTATTTTGTGCTTACTTATACAGTTTGTTACAATATAAATTATAAATACAGTAATACCTCGGATTGCGAGTAACGCGGTCAACGAGCATTTCGCAATATGAGCTATTACTTTAAAAAAAATCCTGACTCGGTTTGCGAGTGTTGCCTTGCAAAACTAGCAGGATTCAAGCCTCTGCGATATGCAGTACCGCATTTGGCCAGAGGTGCGGGGGCGCTGGTGACACTCTGAGCCGTTCGAATGCACTCGGAAATACTCTGTTCCCGAGTGTTTCTGAACCTCTCCGAGGGTATTCCGAGTGCGTCCGAGCAGTCTCAGTGTATTTCAGAGTCTCTCTGTTGCCCCCCCACCTCTGGCCAAATGTGGTACTGCATATAATAGAAGTCAATGTGGAACGAATTTTCTTTGTTTCCATTGACTTCTATGGGGAAACTCCATTTGATATGCGAGTGCTTTGGATTACAAGCATTCTCCTGGAACGGATTATGCTCATAGCCCAAGGTTCCACTGTATCTGCAAATTTATCTTCATTTTAATCCATTGACACGTGTGCAGAGGGCAGTACACCATATAAAAACAGGGCAGTTCCATCCTGGAACTCACTGACGTTTGCAGTGTACAGCCACAGCCTGTCATTGATTTGTACAGGTGACTGTACACTGCTAATCGCAAATCCAAGGGTTTCTCATGCATACAAGGAGGAATGAACAACCCCGGACACAAACTGTCTTATTTCAGGAGCGCATATTCCTCCATGTACGCATGTACAGTCTATACTTGGATGTGTGGTTACCAGCATATAGCTGCAGCCTGTCATTGATTTGTACAGGCAACTGAAACACCTGTGACCAACGCTGTATCTTGGCCTAGGGCAGCACTTTGCAGGGGGGCAGCATGAAAAGAGTCCCTGCTGGCTTGCGCTACACTTTTAGTGTAGCGCCAGTCTTATGAGGTGGACTGGGCCGCAAGACAAATCGGTCTGGCGCCCCCATAAAGCGGCCACACTGTGGCCGGTATGATAGGGATGGTGCAGACACAAGGGACACTGACATGGTCACCTATACCTGGCAGATAGGTAGTAGGACTCTCCTGCAATCCTTTGCTTGTGTCATTTGTACATATTAACCACTTAACGACCGCCCACCGCCGATTTACGTCGGCAGAATGGCACGGACAGGCAGAATCACGTAGATCTACGTGATCGCCTTTGTGCAGTTGGGGGGTCCATCCGGACCCCCCTTCACTGCAGTGAGCGGCCGTTAAGTGTTCGGGAGCGATCAGGCATGAGGGGGCGGCCGCTCGATTCCGCCCCCCCCTCGTGATCGCTCCCGGCCAATGAAAATGCTTCCTCTGCCATGTGATGTAAACAAGGCTGGAGGAAGTGATGTCATCTCCCTCGCCGCGGTCTTTTCGTTCCCGGCGCCGAGCAGAGAAGAAGCAGGTTAGTGCACCAACAGTCCACTGACACGTAGGTACACATAGGCACACAAATCACCCCCCAGTCACCCCCAGATCACCCCCCAGGTCACCCCAAAGCCCCCAATCACAGTGTCACTGATTGCAGTGATCATTTATTTTACTGATCACTGCATTTAGTGTCATCTGTGATTGTAAAAAGTTGCAGGGCAGTTAGGATTAGGCCCCTTTAGGTCCAGGGTAGCCCCCTAACCCCCCCCCCTAATAAAGGTTTAACCCCTTGATCACCCCCCAGGTAACCCTTTCACCCCCTAACTTCAGCGTCACTAAGCGATTGTTTTTCCGATCGCTGTATTCGTGTCGCTGGTGTTTTAGATAGGCAGTGTTTTTTTTTTAGGTTCGCCGCAGGTTTTTATTAGTGTCAGGTACCCCCATATATTATTTTAACCCCCTGATTGCCCCTAGAGTTAACCCTTTCACCAGTGATCGCCGTATAAGCGTCACTGGTGTCACTGGTTAGCCAGTAAGTTATTTAGTTATTTAGGTTACCCGTCAGGTTTTTATATAGTGTCAGGTACCCCCATATTTAACCTAATAAAGGTTTTAACCCCCTGATTGCCCCTAGTTAACCCTTTCACCAGTGATCACCATATAAAGGTTACGGGTGACGCTGGTTGATTAGTTTGCTTTTTATAGCATCAGGGCACCCGCCGTATATAACCCAATAAAGGTTTAACCCCCCTGATCGCCCGGCGGGTGAGATCAATTAGGTTTTAGCGCCAGAGAGGGTCTGCGTCGCCCCAGGCAGTGTTAGGTTAGTGACAGTAACGCTAACACCCACGCGCAAAGCATACACCCCCCTTAGTGGTATAGTATCTGATCAGATCTGATCAGATCTATACTAGCATCCCCAGCGGTTTAGGGTTCCCAAAAACGCAGTGTTAGTGGGATCAGCCCAGATACCTGCTAGCGCCTGCGTTTAGCCCCTCCGCCCAGCCCAGCCCAGCCCAGCCCACCCAAGTGCAGTATCGATCGATCACTGTCACTTACCAAACACAACACACATAACTGCAGCGTTCGCAGTGCTTGGTTTTTGGGGCCCTGTACGCGGCTAGGCTCCCAAAAAGTCCCACACATGTGGTATCCCCGTACTCAGGAAAAGCAGCAGAATGTATTTTGGGGTGCAATTCCACATATAACCATGGCATGTGTGAGCAATATATCATTTAGTGACAACTTTTTGTACATTTTTTTTTTCTTTTTGTCATTATTCAATCATTTGGGACAAAAAAAAAAATATTCAATGGGGTCAACATGCCTCTCAGAAAATAGCTTGGGGTGTCTACTTTCCAAAATGGGGTCATTTGGGGGGGTTTTGTGCCATCTTGGCATTTTATGGCCTTCAAAACTGTGATAGGTAGTGAGGAGTGAAATCAAAAATTTATGCCCTTAGAAACCTTGAAGGCGGTGCTTGGTTTTTGGGGTCCCGTACGCGGCTAGGCTCCCAAAAAGTCCCACACATGTGGTATCCCCGTACTCAGGAGAAGCAGCAGAATGTATTTTGGGGTGTAATTTCACATATGCCCATGGCATGTGTGAGCAATATATCATTTAGTGACAACTTTGTGCAAAAAAAAAAAGTTTGTCATATTCCCGCAACTTGTGGCAAAATATAAAATATTCCATGGACTGAACATGCCTCTCAGTAAATAGCTTGGGGTGTCTACTTTCCAAAATGGGGTCATTTGGGGGGGTTTTGTGCTATTTTGGCATTTTATGGCCTTCGAAACTGTGATAGGTAGTGAGGAGTGAAATCAAAAATTTGCGCCCTTAGAAATCCTGAAGGCGGTGCTTGGTTTCCGGGGTCCCGTACGTGGTTGGCTCCTAAAAAGTCCCACACATGTGGTATCCCCGTACTCAGGAGAAGCAGCAGAATGTATTTTGGGGTGCAATTCCACATATAACCATGGCATGTGTGAGCAATATATCATTTAGTGACAACTTTTTGTAATTTTTTTTTTTTTTTGTCATTATTCAATCACTTGGGACAAAAAAAAAAAATATTCAATGGGCTCAACATGCCTCTCAGCAATTTCCTTGGGGTGTCTACTTTCCAAAATGGGGTCATTTGGGGGGGTTTTGTACTGCCCTGCCATTTTAGCACCTCAAGAAATGAGATAGGCAGTCATAAATTTAAAGCTGTGTAAATTTCAGAAAATGTACCCTAGTTTGTAAATGCTATAACTTTTGCGCAAACCAATAAATATACGCTTATTGACTTTTTTTTACTAAAGACATGTGGCTGAATACATTTTGGCCTAAATGTATGACTAAAATTGAGTTTATTCGATTTTTCTTATAACAAAAAGTAGAAAATATCATTTTTTTTCAAAATTTTCTGTCTTTTTCTGTTTATATCGCAAAAAATAAAGATAGCAGAGGCAATCAAATACCATTAAAAGAAAGCTCTATTTGTGGGAAGAAAAGGACGCAAATTTCATTTGGGTACAACATTGCATGTCCGCACAATTTACAGTTAAAGCAGCGCAGTGCCGAATCCCAAAAACAGGCCTGGTCCTAATGACCCGAAATGGTCCGGGCTTAAGTGGTTAAGGAATCTTAGTTTTATTTCTGTTGATTGTTGATGAGAAAAATAAACAGATGGATTTATTTGTTCCTGCCCCCAATCCTTCCTTTGCTCAATGCCTGGACCACATACCTTCATCACTGTGCTACATGTTTTCTGCTGCACCATTGGCATGGTTATATCCTCTTGGTCCTCCATAAATTTAGCAGAAATTTGTGCTTAAAGTAGAACTATAGGCAACAATTTTTTTTTTCCATTTTGGATAGAGTAAGGGATGGTTATAGCCCGTAAAAACTTTTTTTTGCCATCCGTTCATTTCCCTTCATTTCCTGCCCCATAGCCAAACAGGAAGTGAGAGGAAATCTCTGCAGATTAACCACTTCCATACTGTGCACTTAAACACCTTCCTGCCCAGACCAATTTTCAGCTTTCTGCGCTGTTGCAATTTGAATGACAATTGCGCGGTCATGGTACACTGTACCCAAACTAAATTTTTATAATTTTGTTCCCACAAATAGAGCTTTCTTTTGGTGGTATTTGATCACCTCTGCAATTTTTATTTTCTGCTAAAAAATAAAAAAAAGACCGAAAATTTTGAAAAAAAAAAGTTTTTTTTTTGGTTTCAGTTACAAAACTTTGTAAATAAGTTAGTTTTCTCCTTCACTGATGGGCACTGATGGGGCTGCACTGACGGGCACGGATAAGGCGGCACGGATGGGCACCGATGAGGTGGCACGGATGGGCAACGATCGTCGGCACGGATGGGCAACGATCGTCGGCACGGGTGGGCACAGATAGGCGGCACGGGTGGGCACAGATAGGCGACACAGGTGGGCACAGATAGGCGGCACGGGTGGGCACAGATAGGCGGCATGGGTGGGCACAGATAGGCACGGATAGGCGGCATGGATGGGCACTGATAGGTGGCATGGGTGGGCATGGGTGGGCACTGATAGGTGGCATGGGTGGGCACTGATAGGTGGCACTGTACTGTACTAATGGATGCCAATCAGTGCCAAACAATAATGCCTGCCAATCAGTGGTGCCCATTGTGGGCACTGATTGGCATCTATTGTGGCACTGATTGGCATCCATTATCCCTGGTGGTCTAGGGTGGCATACCTTATTGTGGGCTTCCCTGGTGGTCTAGTGGCATCCCTGGTGGTCTAGTGGCATCCCTGGTGGTCCAGTGGGCATCCTCGGGGGGGCTGTGCTGATAATCGATCAGCACAAACCCCCCCCTGTCAGAGGAGCAGCCGATCGGCTCTCCTCTACTCGCGTCTGACAGACGCGAGTGAGGAAAAGCCGATGACCGGCTTTTCCTGTTTACACTGTGATCAGCCGTGATTGGACACGGCTGATCACGTGGTAAAGAGTCTCCGTCGGAGACTCTTTACCTAGATCGGTGTTGCGGGGTGTCAGACTGACACCCCGCAGCAACGATCGCCGCGATGCACGCCCCCGGGGGCGCGCAGCGGCTCAAAATCCTGAGGACGTCATATGACGTCCAGTCAGGATTCTGCAACCACTTTGCCGACGTCAATCCGCTATAGGGCGGGCGGCAAGTGGTTAAGGGAATCCCCCCCCCCCAAGGCCCTCAGAACTAGTGTCCCCACTGGAAAATTTCAGGGCAGGTCTTAAACAGGAAGGGGTGTGACCTTGACAGGAAGGGGTGGATCATAAATTAGGGGTTGCATGAGTTTAGTCAAGCCTAGGGCAACACAAAACCTAAATACACCACTGCCTGTGACTCCTGGGTGCAGGAATACACTTGTTTTTTTATGTATGGCTCTCTGCACCCGTGTGAACGAGCCCTTTAAAGAGGAAGTAAACCCTGGAATTTTTTTTTTTAAAAACCCTGCAAAAGAAAGCCATAATGAGCTAGTATGCATAGCATACTAGCTCATTATGAATGACTTACCTGAGATCGAAGCCCCCGCACCTCCGCCGCCATCTTGCCTCGATGTCCCGTCACGGATGTCAATGTATCGCCGCTTCAGCGCTGTGATTGGCCGGAGCGGTGATGACGTCACACGTATGCGTGCTCGGGCCGGCAAGAGCCCATTCAGAAAACCGGCAATGAAGCCGGCCCGCTAGTGCACATGCGCGTGACGTCATCGGTGCATCAATTTATAGTAAATATCTCCTTAACTATGTAGGTTAAGGAGATATTACTTGCACCTACAGGTAAGCCTTAATCTAGGCTTACCTGTAGGTGCAAGTTGTCTAAGTGGGTTTACAACCACTTTAAGATAATATTTCATTATTGTGTATTTTGTTATATGTAAAGGTTTAGCTCAGTCTTTCTTAAACCTTTTACCCCGGAGATGACAGGGGACAAGTAACACTGTGCTCCGGTGTGAATGGGCCTGTTGAGAATAATGGGATTGTTCAATTTGAGCATTGTGGTGCTTTGGGAACCGAATGCTTTTTCTTCAGCAACGGATTCTTGCGTGGTGAGCGTGCATACAGGTCATGGTGGTTGAGTGCATTACTTATTGTTTTCTTTGAAACAATTGTAGCGGCCTCACCCTCTCTCTCTTCTTTAACGGTTACTTTGGCTTCGGTCTAGGGGTACCTTGAAGGGGAGAGCGAGGTGCGCCACGGCCCATGTCCTCTAGATTACAGCATGTAGAGGTGAAGGCAAGCATCAGATTATTTTCGGGCCTGTGTATACGTTCAGAACCAGGTCTGTTCTGCTGATAACCCCCCTTCGCTTCCAGTAATTGGAGTACCACACACTGAAAAAGGTCCAACACGTATTTATTCCATAACGGCAAACAAATAGTCCTTTGCGAGCAGACAGTTTGAGACCCATAGAACAGTTCCGTATAGGTCAAGGCACAATCCTCAAAGAAACTAAACCATTGAGGTTTCACCAACGGTTGCTAAGCACAGTGGCTGTAAAATGGACTTTTTAGTTGCAGAGTCTCTTCCAGCGACTCTAGTGAACAGGAACTGGAGTTACCTTCGCTACGTTGCAGCCCCTGTCGGGAAAGACATCCCTCCAAGGGAGTTACCAGAGGCCCCGCCATCACCGGATTAATGCTGTACCGGGCTATTCGGAAGGGTTACGCTCCCCGGCCTCCTCACCTCAGATACGGGTCCCAACACCTTAGGGCCCCTCGGACTCCTCCACCCTCGCGGAACCCAGTCGAAGCTACTGGGTCTCAGGCCTTGGCCATAGTACCTCACCCCAGGCTTAAGGTGCCTGGGATGGACTCCATCCCTTGCTCCGGCCAGGTCAAGGGCACCTGGGCCCGGAACTCCGGAACGCCAGCACCCAGACTGAAGGTGCCTGGGCGCGGCTGCGTCCTCCAACTCTGAACTCCAAGGTCAGGGCGTCCGCCCCTTTTATCTCCTCTCCCTTTGCATCACAGCGGGTTCCCCGCCCCGCTGTACCAGCGCCAAGAAAGGACAAAAAGGTACAGTCTTGCGGTGCAGGTTCAACTCCGGCCCAGGGCAACACCGCCACCTGCAGGCCACAGGGAACCTTGCACCACCAGAGTCCTCCAAGAATCACAAAAGGGATTCTCAGATTCCCTAACAATTAGTACATCTGGGTTAAATAACTCAGATGCTCCCCCCCAAATTTAAATACCCGCTACACAATTGTACCTGCTAATTCCAGCTTTTTCTAAAGCTCTCCACAACTGGTTCTTGGCCCTTGGACAACTCTTCTGATAATTTTTTTTTCACTCTGTCAGAAATCTTGCGAGGAGCAGCTGGTCATGGCCAGTTTATGGTGAAATTATGTTCTTTCCACTTCCAGTATATGGCCGCAACAGTACTCACGGAAACATTCAGAAGTTTAGAAATCCTTTTGTAACCAATGCCATCAAGATGTTTTGCAACAATAAGGTTGCAAATGCCTTAAGACAGCTCTTTGCTTTTACCTATCATGAGTAGGGATGAGCCGAACACCCCCGGGTTCGGTTCGCACCAGAACCCGCGAACGGACCGAAAGTTCGCACGAACGTTAGAACCCTATTAAATACAATGGATGCGAATGTTCAAAATCTAAAGTGCTAATTATAACGACTAATATGCATGTTATTGTCCTAAAAAGGGTTTGGGAACCCGGGTTCTGCACCAGGGGACATGTATCAATGCAAAACGAAGTTTTAAAAACGGCCGTTTTTCGGGAGCAGTCATTTTAATGATGCATAAAGTGAAAAAAAAAAGTCAAATATTCCTTTAAATATCGTACCTGGGGGGTGTCCAAAGTATGCCTGTGAAGTGGCACGTGTTTCCCGTGTTTAGAACTGTCCCTGCACAAAATGACATTTCTAAAGGAAAAAAAGCCATTTAAAACTGCTTGCGGCTTTAATATAATGTCTGGTCCCGGTAATATGGATGAAAATCTTTGAGAAAATGGCATAGCTACCCCATCACCCCCCCCCCCCCACACCCCAGCCCATTACCAGCCCCTTTAGGTCTTGTATGGATATTAAGGGGAACACCGCACACAAAATAAAAAAGGCCCTATACACTCCTAACAGCAGTATACAGGCGGTGCAAACAAGACAGGGACTGTAGGTTTGTTCTTAAGTTGAATCTGTTTGTAATTTTGAACAGGTACATTGTTTAAGTGTAGCTCCAGCCAAAAAATATATTTTTAAGCTTTTTGGAAAACATAGGGAAGGGTTATCACCCCTGTAACATTTGTTTTGCTGTCTGTGCCCCTGTTCAGAACATTTCACCTCACTTTCCGTCCCAATGACAAATGTTTTTGAAAAGTGGTGTTTTTATTGAAACAAGGATTGGTGATAAAGCATCAGTAGAGAGGAGACACCTTTTTCCCATATTAACTCTTACAGGAGAGAATTTCCCTTCCTAGGGGTAGATTTCCTCTCACTTCCTGTTGTCTCCTTCCGTTTGCAAGTAGGAGTCGTTTGTAAGTTGGATGTTTGAAAGTAGGGGCCTGCCCTATATACTCTGCAGAAATTTGCCCCTTAGGTGTCGGTGTTGCCACAGCACTGTAAGCCCTCACAGTTACTCTTGGTGGGCGCTGGAACGCCCTGCTGTGAACTATTATATCAGGAATTGTATTTACATGCCATTGTTGAACAGTGGTAGGAAAAATTGGGCCTTTGGTGGTGGTGCTGGTGCCACAACACTGTAAGCCCTCACAGTTACTCTTGGTGGGCGCATGAATGGGCCCTGCTGTGAATTATTAGATCAAGAATTGTAATTGCATGCCCCTGTTGAACAGGGGCTGAAAAATTGGGCCTTTGGTGGTGGTGGTGTTGTCACAACACTGTAAGCCCTCACAGTTACTCTTAATGGGTGCATGAATGGGCCCTGCTGTGAATTATTAGATCAAGAATTGTAATTACATGCCCCTGTTGAACAGGACCAGAAAAATTGGGCCTTAGGCACTGGTGCCACAACACTGCAATCCCTCACAGATACTGTACTTGGAGCACAGCAATGAGCCCTGTTGCAAAGTATTGCATCAAAAATTGTAATTACACGCCCCTGTTAAACAGGGGCTGAAAAATTGGGCCTTAGCCACTGGTGGCGGCACCCAGAAACAAAAATGTTCTTCCAAGCTATCATCATGAATCGGATCATTGAGGAGGAGGAGGATAGTCAGTCAACATAACAGGACAGTCACTCAGCATCAGCATCAGTCTTGAAGGGATGTGACATTTGAAAATAAATTGTTCTGTTATATCAGCTTCAGGTGCTTGGTAGCTGGTGGTGATCCAAGACTGGTTCATCTTTATGAAGGTCAGTCGATCAACCGAGTCGGTGGACAGGCACACCCTGTGATCCGTGACAAATCCTACAGCAGCACTGAATGTGCGTTCTGAAAGAACGCTGAATGCAGGACAGGCCAGTAGCTCAATTGCATACTGTGCAAGCTCTGGCCAGTGATCCATCCTCAAGACCCAGTAAGCCAGAGGATTTTCGGTGGGGAAGGTGTCCAAGTCTGACCTTGCCCCTAGGTATTCCTGCACCATGTATATCAGACGCTGGCGATGGTTGCTGGAACCGATCATACCTTGGGGCTGCGGACTAAAGAATTGTCTGAACGCATCGGTCAGACGGCCACCTTCCCCACCGCTCCTTCTTTGACTGACCGAAGCCTCAGCAACTCGTTGTCCAGGACCAGGAGTTTGTAACCTCCCAGTCTCTGGGAACGCGTTGCACAGACCTTTCTGCAAGGCCTCCCGGAGTTGTCTCATTCTCTGCTCCCTCTGCGACGGTAAGATAAGGTCCGCAACCTTACCCTTGTACCTTGGATCAAGGAGAGTGGCCAGCCAGTAATGGTCCCTCTCCTTGATCCGAAGAATACGAGGATCCTTCAGCAGACTTTGCAGGATCAGGGAGGCCATTCAGCGTAGGTTAGCTGAGGCATTCGGTCCGGAGTCCTCTGGGTCACTAAGGATGACATGATCCGCAGCCACCTCCTCCCAGCCACGTACAAGTCCACTGGTTTCTTGGGACTGTAAATCATCCCTAAAAGACTGCTGCTGATGATGCTGAGTGCCAGGCTCCACCTCCATGCTGACACAATCCTCCTCCTCCTCCTCCTCCTCTTCTTCCTGTGCAATAGGTGGGACAGAAGGAACACTGTCTGGGTAAAGGGGGCCTTGAGAGGCAAGGAAGTTCTGCCTCAAGTGCCCTGTCCATTATTCCACGCAGCGTATGTTCCAACAGGTGGACAAGAGGTACAGTGTCACTGATGCATGCACTGTCACTGCTCACCATCCTCGTGGCCTCCTCAAATGGTGTCAGGACAGTGCATGCATCCCTGATCATGCCCCACTGGCGTGGTGAAAAAAAACAGAGCTCCCCTGACCCTGTCCTGGTGCCGTAGTCGCACAGGTACTCATTGATGGCCCTCTGCTGCGTGTGCAGCCACTGCAGCATGGCCAATGTTGAGTTCCACCTGGTGGGCATGTCATATATAAGGCGGTTCTTGGGAAGGTTCAACTCCTTTTGCAGCTCAGCCAGCCGAGCACTGGCATTATATGATCTGCGGAAATGCACACAGACTTTCCTGGCCTGCCTCAGGACATCCTGTAAGCCCGGGTACCTGCCCAAGAACCGCTGCACCACCAGGTTAAGGACGTGAGCCACACAGGGCACATGGGTCAGTTGTCCCTGTCGGAGGGCGGAGAGGAGGTTGGTGCCATTGTCGCAAACCACCAGTCCTGCCTTAAGCTGGCGTGGCGTCAACCACCTCTCGGCCTGCCCCTGCAGAGCTGACAGAACCTCTGCCCCAGTGTGGCTCCTGTCCCCCAAACACACCAGCGCAAGCACGGCATGGCATCTTTTTGCCTGCGTACTCCTCTTTGCCTGCGTACTCCTCAGGAGGACACGGTGGGTCTAGGGAAGGAGTGACTGATGATGACATAGATATGAGGGAAGAGGACGCTTTGGCAGCTGCTTTACCAGTACCCTGAGCCTGGGTGAGAGAGGATGAGGAGGATGAGGAGGGCTTGGTCATCCACTCTACAAAGTGTTCGGCATGATGCGGATCAACACGTCCAGCTGCCGAAAATAAGGACAAGCGTGTCCCATGGCCACGTGCTGATGACGCTGCACCGTGTCCACGACCAGCACTGTTGTCTCTAGAAACAGAGCCTGCTTGCCCTCTTTTATTGGCTCCTGACTGTCTGCCTCTCTTTGTTTGCCTTCCAGACATTCTAAAGGCCTGCAGGGAGATGGGAAAACGAGCAATAAGGGGTAGCTTCAGGAGTATAATGTGCAGGAGGCACACTACGCCTGCTGTAAGTGCTGCAGATGCCTGCCTGTGTTACTCAACAGGAAATCACAGCAATAAGGGCTAGCTTCAGGTGTACATTTTGCAAGAAGCACAATACGCCCGCTGTAAGTGCTGCAGATGCCTGCCTGTGTTACACAACTGGAAATCACAGCAATAAGGGCTAGCTTCAGGTGTATATTTTGCAAGAAGCACAATACGCCTGCTGTAAGTGCTGCAGATGCCAGTTAGTGTAACACAAAAGAAAAAGAACTACGAGCAATAAGGGGTAGCTTCAGGTGTATAATGTGCAGGAGGCACACTACGCCTACTGTAAGTGCTGCAGATGCCTGCCTGTGTTACTCAACAGGAAATCACAGCAATAAGGGCTAGCTTCAGGTGTATATTTTGCAAGAAGCACACTACGCCTGCTGTAAGTGCTGCAGATGCCTGCCTGTGTTACTCAACAGGAAATCACAGCAATAAGGGCTAGCTTCAGGTGTATATTTTGCAAGAAGCACAATATGCCTGCTGTAAGTGCTGCAGATGCCTGCCTGTGTTACTCAACAGGAAATCACAGCAATAAGGGCTAGCTTCAGGTGTATATTTTGCAAGAAGCACAATACGCCCGCTGTAAGTGCTGCAGATGCCTGCCTGTGTTACACAACAGGAAATCACAGCAATAAGGGCTAGCTTCAGGTGTATATTTTGCAAGAAGCACACTATGTCTGCTGTAAGTGCTGCAGATGTCTGTTAGTGTAACACAAAAGAAAAAAACTACGAGCAATAAGGGGTAGCTTCAGGTGTATAATGTGCAGGAGGCACACTACGCCTGCTGTAAGTGCTGCAGATGCCTGCCTGTGTTACTCAACAGGAAATCAGAGCATTAAGGGTTAGCTTCAGGTGTATATTTTGCAAGAAGCACACTACGCCTGCTGTAGGTGCTGCAGATGCCTGCCTGTGTTACACAACAGGAAATCACAGCAATAAGGGCTAGCTTCAGGTGTATATTTTGCAAGAAGCACAATACGCCCGCTGTAAGTGCTGCAGATGCCTGCCTGTGTTACACAACAGGAAATCATAGCAATAAGGGCTAGCTTCAGGTGTATATTTTACAAGAAGCACAATACGCCCGCTGTAAGTGCTGCAGATGCCTGCCTGTTTTACACAACAGGAAATCACAGCAATAAGGGCTAGCTTCAGGTGTATATTTTGCAAGAAGCAAAATACGCCCACTGTAAGTGCTGCAGATGCCTGCCTGTGTTACACAACAGGAAATCACAGCAACAAGGGCTAGCTTCAGGTGTACATTTTGCAAGAAGCACAATACGCCTGCTGTAAGTGCTGCAGATGCCTGCCTGTGTTACTCAACAGGAAATCACAGCAATAAGGGCTAGCTTCAGGTGTATACTGTGCAGGAGGCTTAGCAAAAATATCACTGACACTGTCCCTGCCTATCCTTCTCTCTCCCTACTAGGGATGAGCTTCGTGTTCGAGTCGAACATACGTTCGACTCGAACATTGGCTGTTCGATCGTTCGACGAAGATCGAACGATTTGGGCCGTTCGCGCCAAATTCGAGTGACGCGAACGGCCCACAATGCACTACGCCATCGCAGTGTCATCCAGGCGCTGTGATTGGCCAAGCATGCACTGTGACCCCGCATGCTTGGCCAATCACAGCGCCGGCAGCGAGGAGAGCAATGATTGGCCACAGGCAGGATGCCTGTGGCCAATTATTGCTGAGGGTGTTTAGTACACGCCCCACACTATAAAAGGCCGCCAGCACGGCGGCCTAGTGTAGTGTGTTCCGGAGCAGGGATAGAGTAGCATAGGCAGGGACAGTGACTGTTATTTCTTTCTTGCTTAACCTGGATTCCTTTAGTTTAGGGAAAGAGAAGGATAGGTAGGGAGAGTGTCAGTGTGTTTTGTGCTTCTGCTATAGTGTGCTTAAAAAAAAACATTTATTCTAGGGACAGAAAACTCTAGGTAGGGACAGTGTCAGTTTCTTTCACTCTGCAAGTCCTTGTTTCCAGGGACCTGGAAGGACAGTGAGTGAATTGTCCTTTTGCTATATTGTGATTAAAAAAAACATTTATTCTAGGGACAGAAAACTCTAGGTAGGGACAGTGTCAGTTTCTTTCACTCTGCAAGTCCTTGTTTCCAGGGACCTGGAAGGACAGTGAGTGAATTGTCCTTTTGCTATATTGTGATTAAAAAAAACATTTATTCTAGGGACAGAAAACTCTAGGTAGGGACAGTGTCAGTTTCTTTCACTCTGCAAGTCCTTGTTTCCAGGGACCTGGAAGGACAGTGAGTGAATTGTCCTTTTGCTATATTGTGATTAAAAAAAACATTTATTCTAGGGACAGAAAACTCTAGGTAGGGACAGTGTCAGTTTCTTTCACTCTGCAAGTCCTTGTTTCCAGGGACCTGGAAGGACAGTGAGTGAATTGTCCTTTTGCTATATTGTGATTAAAAAAAACATTTATTCTAGGGACAGAAAACTCTAGGTAGGGACAGTGTCAGTTTCTTTCACTCTGCAAGTCCTTGTTTCCAGGGACCTGGAAGGACAGTGAGTGAATTGTCCTTTTGCTATATTGTGATTAAAAAAAACATTTATTCTAGGGACAGAAAACTCTAGGTAGGGACAGTGTCAGTTTCTTTCACTCTGCAAGTCCTTGTTTCCAGGGACCTGGAAGGACAGTGAGTGAATTGTCCTTTTGCTATATTGTGATTAAAAAAAACATTTATTCTAGGGACAGAAAACTCTAGGTAGGGACAGTGTCAGTTTCTTTCACTCTGCAAGTCTTTGTTTCCAGGGACCTGGAAGGACAGTGAGTGAATTGTCCTTTTGCTATATTGTGATTAAAAAAAACATTTATTCTAGGGACAGAAAACTCTAGGTAGGGACAGTGTCAGTTTCTTTCACTCTGCAAGTCCTTGTTTCCAGGGACCTGGAAGGACAGTGAGTGAATTGTCCTTTTGCTATATTGTGATTAAAAAAAACATTTATTCTAGGGACAGAAAACTCTAGGTAGGGACAGTGTCAGTTTCTTTCACTCTGCAAGTCCTTGTTTCCAGGGACCTGGAAGGACAGTGAGTGAATTGTCCTTTTGCTATATTGTGATTAAAAAAAACATTTATTCTAGGGACAGAAAACTCTAGGTAGGGACAGTGTCAGTTTCTTTCACTCTGCAAGTCCTTGTTTCCAGGGACCTGGAAGGACAGTGAGTGAATTGTCCTTTTGCTATATTGTGATTAAAAAAAACATTTATTCTAGGGACAGAAAACTCTAGGTAGGGACAGTGTCAGTTTCTTTCACTCTGCAAGTCCTTGTTTCCAGGGACCTGGAAGGACAGTGAGTGAATTGTCCTTTTGCTATATTGTGATTAAAAAAAACATTTATTCTAGGGACAGAAAACTCTAGGTAGGGACAGTGTCAGTTTCTTTCACTCTGCAAGTCCTTGTTTCCAGGGACCTGGAAGGACAGTGAGTGAATTGTCCTTTTGCTATATTGTGATTAAAAAAAACATTTATTCTAGGGACAGAAAACTCTAGGTAGGGACAGTGTCAGTTTCTTTCACTCTGCAAGTCCTTGTTTCCAGGGACCTGGAAGGACAGTGAGTGAATTGTCCTTTTGCTATATTGTGATTAAAAAAAACATTTATTCTAGGGACAGAAAACTCTAGGTAGGGACAGTGTCAGTTTCTTTCACTCTGCAAGTCCTTGTTTCCAGGGACCTGGAAGGACAGTGAGTGAATTGTCCTTTTGCTATATTGTGATTAAAAAAAACATTTATTCTAGGGACAGAAAACTCTAGGTAGGGACAGTGTCAGTTTCTTTCACTCTGCAAGTCCTTGTTTCCAGGGACCTGGAAGGACAGTGAGTGAATTGTCCTTTTGCTATATTGTGATTAAAAAAAACATTTATTCTAGGGACAGAAAACTCTAGGTAGGGACAGTGTCAGTTTCTTTCACTCTGCAAGTCCTTGTTTCCAGGGACCTGGAAGGACAGTGAGTGAATTGTCCTTTTGCTATATTGTGATTAAAAAAAACATTTATTCTAGGGACAGAAAACTCTAGGTAGGGACAGTGTCAGTTTCTTTCACTCTGCAAGTCCTTGTTTCCAGGGACCTGGAAGGACAGTGAGTGAATTGTCCTTTTGCTATATTGTGATTAAAAAAAACATTTATTCTAGGGACAGAAAACTCTAGGTAGGGACAGTGTCAGTTTCTTTCACTCTGCAAGTCCTTGTTTCCAGGGACCTGGAAGGACAGTGAGTGAATTGTCCTTTTGCTATATTGTGATTAAAAAAAACATTTATTCTAGGGACAGAAAACTCTAGGTAGGGACAGTGTCAGTTTCTTTCACTCTGCAAGTCCTTGTTTCCAGGGACCTGGAAGGACAGTGAGTGAATTGTCCTTTTGCTATATTGTGATTAAAAAAAACATTTATTCTAGGGACAGAAAACTCTAGGTAGGGACAGTGTCAGTTTCTTTCACTCTGCAAGTCCTTGTTTCCAGGGACCTGGAAGGACAGTGAGTGAATTGTCCTTTTGCTATATTGTGATTAAAAAAAACATTTATTCTAGGGACAGAAAACTCTAGGTAGGGACAGTGTCAGTTTCTTTCACTCTGCAAGTCCTTGTTTCCAGGGACCTGGAAGGACAGTGAGTGAATTGTCCTTTTGCTATATTGTGATTAAAAAAAACATTTATTCTAGGGACAGAAAACTCTAGGTAGGGACAGTGTCAGTTTCTTTCACTCTGCAAGTCCTTGTTTCCAGGGACCTGGAAGGACAGTGAGTGAATTGTCCTTTTGCTATATTGTGATTAAAAAAAACATTTATTCTAGGGACAGAAAACTCTAGGTAGGGACAGTGTCAGTTTCTTTCACTCTGCAAGTCCTTGTTTCCAGGGACCTGGAAGGACAGTGAGTGAATTGTCCTTTTGCTATATTGTGATTAAAAAAAACATTTATTCTAGGGACAGAAAACTCTAGGTAGGGACAGTGTCAGTTTCTTTCACTCTGCAAGTCCTTGTTTCCAGGGACCTGGAAGGACAGTGAGTGAATTGTCCTTTTGCTATATTGTGATTAAAAAAAACATTTATTCTAGGGACAGAAAACTCTAGGTAGGGACAGTGTCAGTTTCTTTCACTCTGCAAGTCCTTGTTTCCAGGGACCTGGAAGGACAGTGAGTGAATTGTCCTTTTGCTATATTGTGATTAAAAAAAACATTTATTCTAGGGACAGAAAACTCTAGGTAGGGACAGTGTCAGTTTCTTTCACTCTGCAAGTCCTTGTTTCCAGGGACCTGGAAGGACAGTGAGTGAATTGTCCTTTTGCTATATTGTGATTAAAAAAAACATTTATTCTAGGGACAGAAAACTCTAGGTAGGGACAGTGTCAGTTTCTTTCACTCTGCAAGTCCTTGTTTCCAGGGACCTGGAAGGACAGTGAGTGAATTGTCCTTTTGCTATATTGTGATTAAAAAAAACATTTATTCTAGGGACAGAAAACTCTAGGTAGGGACAGTGTCAGTTTCTTTCACTCTGCAAGTCCTTGTTTCCAGGGACCTGGAAGGACAGTGAGTGAATTGTCCTTTTGCTATATTGTGATTAAAAAAAACATTTATTCTAGGGACAGAAAACTCTAGGTAGGGACAGTGTCAGTTTCTTTCACTCTGCAAGTCCTTGTTTCCAGGGACCTGGAAGGACAGTGAGTGAATTGTCCTTTTGCTATATTGTGATTAAAAAAAACATTTATTCTAGGGACAGAAAACTCTAGGTAGGGACAGTGTCAGTTTCTTTCACTCTGCAAGTCCTTGTTTCCAGGGACCTGGAAGGACAGTGAGTGAATTGTCCTTTTGCTATATTGTGATTAAAAAAAACATTTATTCTAGGGACAGAAAACTCTAGGTAGGGACAGTGTCAGTTTCTTTCACTCTGCAAGTCCTTGTTTCCAGGGACCTGGAAGGACAGTGAGTGAATTGTCCTTTTGCTATATTGTGATTAAAAAAAACATTTATTCTAGGGACAGAAAACTCTAGGTAGGGACAGTGTCAGTTTCTTTCACTCTGCAAGTCCTTGTTTCCAGGGACCTGGAAGGACAGTGAGTGAATTGTCCTTTTGCTATATTGTGATTAAAAAAAACATTTATTCTAGGGACAGAAAACTCTAGGTAGGGACAGTGTCAGTTTCTTTCACTCTGCAAGTCCTTGTTTCCAGGGACCTGGAAGGACAGTGAGTGAATTGTCCTTTTGCTATATTGTGATTAAAAAAAACATTTATTCTAGGGACAGAAAACTCTAGGTAGGGACAGTGTCAGTTTCTTTCACTCTGCAAGTCCTTGTTTCCAGGGACCTGGAAGGACAGTGAGTGAATTGTCCTTTTGCTATATTGTGATTAAAAAAAACATTTATTCTAGGGACAGAAAACTCTAGGTAGGGACAGTGTCAGTTTCTTTCACTCTGCAAGTCCTTGTTTCCAGGGACCTGGAAGGACAGTGAGTGAATTGTCCTTTTGCTATATTGTGATTAAAAAAAACATTTATTCTAGGGACAGAAAACTCTAGGTAGGGACAGTGTCAGTTTCTTTCACTCTGCAAGTCCTTGTTTCCAGGGACCTGTAAGGACAGTGAGTTAATTTTCCTTGTGCTATATTGTGATTAAAAAAAACATTTTTTCTAGGGACAGAAAACTGTAGGTAGGGAGAGTGTTTTTTTTCTTTCACTCTGCAAGTCCTTGTTTCCAGGGACAGAGAAGGACACCTGAAGGTAGCCCTTATTGCTTTTTTCCCATCTCCCTGCAGGCCATCTATTAGAATGTCTGGAAGGCAAACAAGGAGAGGCAGACAGTCAGGAGGCAATAAAAGAGGGCAAGCAGGCTCTGTGTCTGGGGGCAACAGTGCTGGTCGTGGACGCGGTGCATTGTCATCAGCACATGGCCATGGGACACGCTTGTCCTTCTTTTCGGCAGCTGGACATGTTGAGCCACATCATGCCGAAGACTTGGTAGAGTGGATGACCAAGCCCTCCTCCTCCTCCTCATCCTCTCTCACCCAGGCTCAGGGTACTGGAAAAGCAGCTGCCAAAGCGTCGTCTTCCCTGGTATCAATGTCAGACAAATCATCAGTCACTCCTTCCCTAGACCCACCATGTCCTCCTCCTGAGGAGTCCCCCGAACTGTTTCAGCACAGTGTTGGGTACATGCTCCAGGAGGATGCCCAGCGTTTCGAAGGGTCTGATGATGAAACCCAGCTAGAGGAAGGCAGTAGCGTGAGAGCAGACAGAGGGGATGCTCAAGAAGGACACCAATCTGGCAGTCATGTTCCAGCAGCTGCAGCATACTGCCAGATTGGCTCCAGTGATGAGGAGGGAGGGGATGATGAGGTCAATGACTCCACGTGGGTGCCTAATAGGAGAGAGGAGGAGGAGGAGGATGAGGAGGAGGCACATCTCCAACGAGGCAGGATGCCCTTTGGTGGCCAGCGTAAGGGCAGTACACCGACGGAATCACACCGCAGAGCTCCGCCTGTGCAGGGCGCTGCCTCTGCCCGTCATTCAAAAAGTTCTTTGGTGTGGGCCTTTTTTGAGGCTAGTGCATCAGATCGCACAGCTGCTGTTTGCAACATATGTCTCAAGCGTATATCGCGTGGCCAAAACATCAGCCGCTTGGGTACCACATGCCTGACCAGACATATGTTGACCTGCCATGCAGCTCGTTGGCAAGCCTACCTCAAAGACCCACACCAAAGAACAAAGCGGACCTCTCCTTGCACCGCATCAGCTGGGATCTCCAACCCCACTATAACTTCAGTCCTCTCTGAAACATGCACTGAGAGGAATGAAGGTGTAGAATTAGGTGTGTCACAGCCAAGTACTTGCGCCCACTCTGCTAGCAGTACACCGACGTCCGATTCTAGCAGGCAAATTTCCCTGCCCCAGCTGCTGGACCGTCGAAAGAAGTTCACTCCCAGCCATCCACATGCCCAGCGGTTGAATGCTAGCTTGGCTAAATTGCTAGCGCTTCAACTGCTGCCTTTTCAGTTGGTAGACTCGGCCCCCTTCCGTGAGTTTGTGCAATGTGCGGTTCCTCAGTGGCAGGTTCCCAAACGCCACTTTTTCTCACGGAAGGCTATTCCGGCTCTCTACCGGCATGTGGAAGGCAATGTCTTGGCCTCGCTGGACAGGGCGGTCAGCGGTAAGGTGCATATTACCGCTGACTCATGGTCCAGCAGGCATGGACAGGGACGTTACCTTTCTTTCACGGCCCATTGGGTCACTCTTTTGGCAGCTGGGAAGGATTCAGGACAAGGTGCAGTAGTGTTGGAGGTTGTCCCACCGCCACGCCTCCAAAATGCTACTACTGGTTGTGACACACCTCTCTCCTCCACCCCCTCCTCTTCTTCTTCCTCCATGGCCTCTTCCTGTGGTTTGTCCTATGAACCAGCGGTGCTCCGTAGCCGTTCACGGGGCTACGCAAGTACGCAGGCAAAAAGATGCCATGCCGTGCTTGCGCTGGTGTGTTTGGGGGACAGAAGCCACACTGGGGCAGAGGTCCTGTCTGCTCTGCAGGGCCAGGCCGAGAGGTGGTTGACGCCACGCCAGCTTAAGCCAGGAATGGTGGTTTGCGACAATGGCACCAACCTCCTCTCCGCCCTCCGACAGGGACAACTGACCCATGTGCCCTGTGTGGCTCACGTCCTTAACCTGGTGGTGCAGCGGTTCTTGGGCAGGTACCCGGGCTTACAGGATGTCCTGAGGCAGGCCAGGAAAGTCTGTGTGCATTTCCGCAGATCTTATAATGCCAGTGCTCGCCTGGCTGAGCTGCAAAAGGAGTTGAACCTGCCCAAGAACCGCCTTATATGTGACATGCCCACCAGGTGGAACTCAACGTTGGCCATGCTGCAGCGGCTGCACACGCAGCAGAGGGCCATCAATGAGTACCTGTGCGACTACGGCACCAGGACAGGGTCAGGGGAGCTTGGTTTTTTTTCTCCACGCCAGTGGGGCATGATCAGGGATGCATGCACTGTCCTGGCACCATTTGAGGAGGCCACGAGGATGGTGAGCAGTGACAGTGCATGCATCAGTGACACTGTACCTCTTGTCCACCTGTTGGAGCACACGCTGCGTGGAATAATGGACAGGGCACTTGAGGCAGAACAGAGGCAGGAAGAGGAGGACTTCCTTGCCTCTCAAGGCCCCCTTTACCCAGACAGTGTTCCTTCTGTCCCACCCATCGCACAGGAAGAGGAGGAGGAGGAGGAGGAGGAGGAGGAGGATTGTGTCAGCATGGAGGTGGAGGCTGGCACTCAGCATCATCAGCAGCAGTCTTTTAGGGATGATTTACAGTCCCAAGAAACCAGTGGACTTGTACGTGGCTGGGAGGAGGTGGCTGCGGATCATGTCGTCCTTAGTGACCCAGAGGACTCCGGAGCGAATGCCTCAGCAAACCTACGCTGCATGGCCTCCCTGATCCTGCAAAGTCTGCGGAAGGATCCTCGTATTCTTCGGATCAAGGAGAGGGACCATTACTGGCTGGCCACTCTCCTTGATCCACGGTACAAGGGTAAGGTTGCGGACCTTATGTTACCGTCGCAGAGGGAGCAGAGGATGAGACAACTCCGGGAGGCCTTGCAGAAAGGTCTGTGCAACGCGTTCCCAGAGACTGGGAGGTTGCAAACTCCTGGTCCTGGACAACGAGTTGCTGAGGCTTCGGCCAGTCAAAGAAGGAGCGGTGGGGAAGGTGGCCGTCTGACCGATGCGTTCAGACAATTCTTTAGTCCGCAGCCCCAAAGTATGATTGGTTCCAGCAACCATCGCCAGCGTCTGATAAACATGGTGCAGGAATATCTAGGGGCAAGGTCAGACTTGGACACCTTCCCCACCGAAAATCCTCTGGCTTACTGGGTCTTGAGGATGGATCACTGGCCAGAGCTTGCACAGTATGCAATTGAGCTACTGGCCTGTCCTGCATCCAGCGTTCTTTCGGAACGCACATTCAGTGCTGCTGGAGGATTTGTCACGGATCACAGGGTGCGCCTGTCCACCGACTCGGTTGATCGACTGACTTTCATCAAGATGAACCAGTCTTGGATCACCACCAGCTACCACACACCTGATGCTGATATAACAGACTAATTGATTTTAAAATGTCACATCCCTTCAAGACTGATGCTGATGCTGAGTGCCTGTGCTGTTATGTTGACTGGCTATCCTCCTCCTCCGAGTCCTCAATGATACGATTGATGATGATAGCTTGGAAGATCATTTTTGTTTATGGGTGCCGCCACCAGTGCCTAACGCCCAATTTTTCAGCCCCTGTTTAACAGGGGCGTGTAATTACAATTTTTGAAGCAATACTTTGCAACAGGGCTCATTGCTGTGCTCCAAGTACAGTATCTGTGAGGAGTTGCAGTGTTGTGCCACCAGTGCCTAAGGCCCAATTTTTCAGCCCCTGTTCAACAGGGGCATGTAATTACAATTCTTGATCTAATAATTCACAGCAGGGCCCATTGCTGCACCCACCAAGAGTAACTGTCAGGGCTTACAGTGTTGTGGCACCAGCACCACCATCAAAGGCCCAATTTTTACTACCACTGTTCAACAATTATATGTAATTAAAATTCCTGATATAATAGTTGACAGCAGGGCGTTCCAGCACCAACCAAGAGTAACTGTGAGTGCTTACAGTGTTGTGCCAACACCAACAACTAAGGGGCCTATTTCTGCAGAGTATATACGGCAGGTCCCTACTTTCAAACATCCAACTTACAAACGACTCCTACTTGCAAACGCAAGAAGACAACAGGAAGTGAGAGGAAATCTACCACTAGGAAGGAAAATTCTCTCCTGTAAGAATAAATATGGGAGAAAGGTGTCTCCTCTGTACTGATGCTTTATCAGCAATCCTTGTTTCAAGAAAAACACCACATTTCAAAAACAGTTGTCATTGGGACGGAAAGTGAGGTGAAATGTTCTGAACAGGGGCACAGACAGCAAAACAAATGTTACAGGGGTGATAACCCTTACCTATGTTTTCCAAAAAGTTTAAAAATAGATTTTTGGGCTGGAGCTACACTTCAACAATGTACCTGTTCAAAATTACAAACAGATTCTACATAAGAACAAACCTACAGTCCCTGTCTTGTATGCACCGCCTGTATACGGCTGTTCAGAGTATATAGGGCCTTTTTTATTTTATGTGCGGGGTTCCCCTTAATATCCATACAAGACCCAAAGGGGCTGGTAATGGGCTGGGGTAGGGGGGGGGGGTCATGGGGTAGCTATGCCATTTTTCTTAAAGAATTTCATCCATATTACCGGGACCAGACATTACATTAAAGCCGCAAGCAGTTTTAAATGGCTTTTTTTTCCTTTAGAAGTGTCATTTTGTGCAGGGACAGTTCTAAACACGGGAAACACGTGGCACTTCACAGGCATACTTTAGACACCCCCCAGGTACGATATTTAAAGGAATATTTGACTTTTTTTTTTTCACTTTATGCATCATTAAAATGACTGCTCCCGAAAAACGACCGTTTTTAAAACTTCTTTTTGCATTGATACATGTCCCCTGGTGCAGAACCCGGGTTCCCAAACCCTTTTTAGGACAATAACATGCATAATAGTTGTTATAATTAGCACTTTAGAATTCGAACGTTCGCATCCATTGTATTTAATAGGGTTCTAATGTTCGTTCGAACTTCCGGTCCGTTCGCGGGTTCTGGTGCGAACCGAACCCGGGGGTGTTCGGCTCATCACTACTCCCTACACACAAGGTTTAGCAGAATTCACTGACACTGTCCCTACCTATCCTTCTCTCTCCCTACACACAAAGTTTAGCAGAATATCACACTGACACTGTCCCTACCTATCCTTCTCTCTCCCTACACACAATTTCACTAACACTGTCCCTGCCTATGCAACTCTTTCCCTGCACGCCGGCACACACTACACAAGGCCGCCGCGCTGGCGGCCTTTTATAGTGTGGGGCGTGTACTAAACCCCCTGAGCTATAATTGGCCACAGGCATCCTGCCTGTGGCCAATTATGGCTCTCCTCGCTGCCGGCGCTGTGATTGGCCAAGCATGCATGGTCACAGTGCATGCTTGGCCAATCACAGCGCGGGGATTTTGGGCCGTTCGTGTCACTCGAATTTGGCGCGAACACCCCAAAACGTTTGATCTTCGTCTAACGATCGAACACACGATGTTCGAGTCGAACGCGGAGCTCATCCTTAATCATGAGATGTTTCTTGTGTGACACCTTGATAATGAGACACCTTTTCATCGGCCATCAGTTGAAACGGAACCAGCTGATATTAATTTGCACTGACAAGGGTCAGGATTGCTTTCTAATTACTGATAGATTTTATCTGGTGTCTTGGCTTCCAATGACCTTTCGCACCTCCCTTTCTTTATGTGTTTATACTTTTTCTCTGCGTCATTCCATTTTATTACACATAACTTAATTTCTGAATGTATTTGTTTTGGTTTCTTTGTAGGTATGGATGGCATGGGTTGTTACTGACGTGGTGAAAATTTCATGTCAATAGTCCCTTTAGAAATATATTTACCTAGAAAAATGGTGACATGTTCAATACTTATTTTACCCACTGAATATTTCATGGAGATCTCTAACATTTTTATTTTTCATTTTTAGCCACATTACTTAATCTCTTTCTACTGTACTTGTATGATATAATTCAGTAATGATAATTCTACCATGTTCATCTAAGTGTGCAGCTGACTAATCTTGATTTATTTTTTTAATGTCAGTTACAATCTGACAGTTTGTTTCCCAGAAAAATGTTTCCTTCAAGATGTGCTGTCAGTCCTTATCCTGCTTACATCCTGAAAACTGAACAACAAACCTCCGAAAACAAATACGGTTCTTTCATTTAAGTCTGTCATGGCATGAAAGTTTGTACACAATCAAATCCTTTCACTTGTCCTAAAAGCCAACCAGATTTTGACTGCATCTCTCCTGATATTGCAGATCAGTCATTGAACTAGGGCAGAGTCACCTGAGCGTTTTAGCGCCAAAAGTCCTCTTCCTCGTTTGAGTAATATACTGTATATGTTTGTAGCGATACCTCCAACTAAGGAGGCCGCAGAATTAGATTTGGGCCCTGAGTGCAGCTCCGCCAACCCCCGGCAATAGGCTCTATCCCCTTCTGGCACAGCTAGTACTAACAATCAATGATATGTCCTATGCAATAGAATAACTAAGCAAGGACACAGTAATGAATTGTAATAGGTAAAGTGTTTTACTCATCAATTCTCAATATGAATAAAAGGGGTAACAATAATCACAGTTCTAAACAATCACTCCTAAGGGCAGCGTCCTGCCACTCTAACACACTATATAGTAACACACGCTACAAGTGCGCCATACGGGCGACCGTTAACTAAGTGCCCTATGGCGCAGCAATCAAACACGCTAGAATCCCCACCAGGCCTGGTTCTAATATTTAGCTTAGTCCTTCTTTCTTCACCGGCAGGTCTGTAATGGTGGTGCACTTAAACAGAGTATAACTTTGTAATCCAAGGGGTATGAAAATAACTTGTAGGCCACGGCAGTCTATAGGCCTATACACAGCAACAGTATCTAAGCTGGGCTTATGCCCTCTCACCCGCCGGACTACGGATCCAGTCCGGGAAAACCTCCACCGGCCGTGTCACACACTCTCGATCTCTCCAACGATCGGGTCCCCGATCCGACAAGGCGGTAGCTCACAAAGTCAGATGCCACCCAGGCTCGCAGAGGGGAGGATGGAAGGCTCTTCGGTGCAGAGCAAGGCCTCAGGCTTCAGGCCTTGCCCCTCCGACACATCCGCACAGGAGGATCCGTCCGTGAAGTCTCGTGTCGCCAAAGAGGCCGAGCCCGGCCCCGCCTCTTCCTTTTATAACCCCTCCCATGAGTCTCTGCGGTGGAACGTCACAACAAGAATGGGGTTATGGGTAATGTAGTTTCTTCCCAATATAGGGGAACACCCCGCTACACACTCCCCCCACTTAAACTCTTTGGTCCCCAAAGATAAATTTTAGCAACAACTATATACAACATTGGACAATTCTGAAAACGATGTTGGGATAGGGGATTCCCACCATAACTGAGGGGTTGAATTCCCTTGCCCACAGGTCACATTATCTTGGGTGGCCTGACTAACTGTGCCAGAGAGTGAGCTGGGGTTGCCCTCCACCAAATGGACAGTGGAGGGATCCGGAATCTCAGCATTTCTCCTAGCAGTGACCACAGAGTCTTCCGAACTGTTCCCCATCTGGGGGTAGGTCAGCTTCTTAGGAGGTTGAATGACTCTTCGAGCTCTTTGCTCTCTTGGAATCTCTGGCTCTGGCGCCTCAGGCTCCTCTTCCTCGGAGTAACTATCATGGGCATCTTCCCAGTAATCTGTTGAAGGACTGAAAGGGATGAATTCTGTAGCCTCTGGGTTCAGCGTTTCATCTGTGGTATCTTGGGTGACTGGAAGATCTATGATAGAAGTTCCTGGAGTTGGGGAAGACCACAGCCAATCAAGCTCTCCTTCTTCATCCCCACTAAGTTGGGAGGCTTCTCCATTTCCAGCTCGGGAGGTCTGTGACCGAGTGTGCGGTCTAGGAGTATCCAAGATAGAGGCCGGTGCAGGGGAGTCTCCCACGGAAGGTATTCTAACTGCCTCCGTCAGTGGAAGCAGGTGGTTTCGATGCCATGTCTTCAGTGGGCCTACCTTTCCCTCTGGCTTCACCTTGTAGACAGGTAGGCCCGGCAACTTCCTGCAGATGACATAAGGTTCAGATCTCCATCTGTCTGCAAGCTTGTGCTTTCCGGGGACTCCCAGATTGCGCAACAGTACTCGATCCCCGGGCTGTAGGTCTTGTACCCGGACCTTCAGGTCATAATTTTTTTTATTCCGAGCTCCCCTTTGATCTGAGGCCGCTTGAGCTTGTTCATAGGCTACTTTCAGGCTGTGTCTGAGCCTATCCACATATCCTCTGTGAGAGGTGACGGAGGAATGGTCCAGTGAGGTGCCAAAAGCCAGGTCCACCGGTAGTCTCGCTTCTCTCCCAAACATGAGTCGATATGGGGAATAGCCTGTAGCATCACTGATGGTGCAGTTGTAAGCATGTACCATGGCTGCTATGTGTTTGCTCCAATGTTGCTTTTTCTCGCTTTCCAGAGTCCCCAACATGTTGAGCAGGGTTCGGTTGAACCTTTCCGGCTGAGCATCTCCCTGAGGATGGTAAGGTGTAGTTCGAGTCTTCCTGATTCCCAACGAATCCAAGAGCTTCCGGATCAGCTTACTCTCGAAGTCCCTCCCTTGATCTGAATGGAGTCTCTGTGGCAGCCCATAATGGACAAAATACTTCTCCATAAGTACCTTGGCCACGGTGGAGGCCTTCTGATCTTTGGTGGGGAAGGCCTGGGCATACCGGGTGAAATGGTCGGTTATCACCAGAACATTTCCTAGTCCACTCAGGTCGGGTTCGAGGCAGAGAAAGTCAATGCACACCAGGTCCATAGGCCCTTGGCTCTGTAGATGGCCCATTGGGGCAGCTTGATGGGGCAAAGTCTTCCTCTGGATGCAACGCGCACATGAGTGGCAGTACTCCTCTACCTCTGCCCTCATGCAGGGCCAATAGAACCGACTTCTGACAAGTTGAAAAGTCCTTTCAGCCCCTAGGTGGCCATGATTGTCATGCAAGGCCATCAAAACAGTCTCCCGATGTTTCTCTGGGAGGAACATCTGCCACTTATCTTCTGAATCATCAGAGGGGCCCCTTCGGTAGACCACTCCCTGATGCAACTGCAACCTATCCCACTCCTTCCTCAGTAGGCGAGCTTCTTTGGAGGGTTGACGCATGAGTATGTTTGGATCCTGATTTTCCAAGGCCTCCAGGACCAATCTCCCCATAGGGTCTTCCAATTGGTCACACCTTAATTCCTTTTTGGACAATCTTGGTAGGTTGCCCTCTTCCAATTGAGCTACTCCACAGTAGTGTTTGGGGACTCCCACCGTGGTAACTCCTATTTCCTCTGCTCTGGAGCATCCTCGGGCTTGGAATGCAGCTCCTTGACAAAGGGCCTGCACCCCGTCCGGTGCCACTTGGGTCCAATCTTCTATTTCAATGGTCGGGGAATGAGATCTTCTGGACAAGGCGTCTGCGTCTCGATTCCCCACTCCTGGTCTATACTTAAGGCTGAAGTTGAATCCAGACAGTGCGGCTAGCCACCTGTGTCCAGTGGCATCCAGCTTGGCCGTGGTGAACAGGTAGGTAAGGGGGTTGTTGTCGGTCTTCACAGTGAACTCTGCTCCGTACAGGTAGTCTTTGAGCTTGTCTACTACCGCCCACTTGAGGGCCAGGAACTCCAGCTTGTGAGTGGGGTAGTTCTTCTCAGAGGGGGTCAGGCTTCTACTCACATAGGCAACAGGCCGCAATTGCCCCTCATGTTCTTGGTAAAGTACTCCTCCCAGACCGTCGTGACTAGCATCCACGTGCAGTTCATAGGGTTTGGTTGGGTCTGCATAGGCCAAGACTGGTGCAGTGGTCAGGCTCCTCTTCAATTCCTGGAAAGCCTCTTCACACCTCTGATTCCACTGATCTCTGATGGACTCTCCTGGCCTCCTGGGCCCCGATCCATCCTCCTCTCCTTCAGTCTTGAGCAACTCATTCAATGGTCTAGCAATTCGAGCAAATCCCTCCACAAACTTTCTATAGTAGGAGCAGAAGCCCAAAAAGGATCTGAGTTCTGTTACTGTGGTGGGCTGTGGCCAGGAGGTAACTGCCTCCAATTTCTCAGGGTCTGTGGCCACCCCTTCTTCAGATACTATGTGCCCCAGATAGTTCACAGAAGACTGGTAGAACCGACACTTCTCAGGCGAAAGCTTAAGTCCTTCCTCACTGAGTCTTCTCAACACTTTCTCCAGCCTCTTTTCATGTTCCTCCAAGGTTCTCCCAAAGACAATGACATCGTCTAGGTATACAAGGACTTCGATCAAGTTCATGTCCCCTACTGTCTTCTCCATGAGACGTTGGAAAGTAGCTGGGGCTCCAGACAGACCTTGGGGCATCCGGTCGAATTCGAAGAACCCCACTGGGGTTATGAAAGCTGTCTTCTCCTTGTCTGCTGGGTGCATCGGAATCTGATAGTACCCACTCTTGAGATCCATAACGCTGAACCATTTGGCTCCAGACAAGCTCTGTAGGGCATCCTCTATCCTCGGAGTGGTGTATTGGTCAGGTATGGTTCTCCTGTTGAGAGTCCTGTAGTCTATACAGAGCCTCAATGATCCATTCTTCTTTCGGACCACTACTATGGGAGAGGCATAGGGGCTTCTGGACTCCCGTATCACACCAGTCCTCTTGAGTTCTGCAAGTTGTTCCCTCAGATCCTCCAGATCTGCTAGCGGGACCCGCCTGACTCTCTCTCGGAAGGGCTTATCTTCTTGGAGGCGGATCCGATGGGTGGCACTTCTTGCACACCCCACATCAAATTCATCCCTAGAGAAGATCTTCTCCCATCTATTCAACTGGGCCTTGGCTCTCTCTTTCCAAGCCCTGGACAGATTCGGGTTTTCCATGGTCAGCTTCTCCCAAACATCCGCTTCTTCACCTGTCCTCTTCACTTCTGACAGGGTAACAGGGGCCGCCGGGCTCACCTGGCCTAGCAACATTCTGGCTGGGATGTCCATGGGGTCTTTGGTAGTATTCCTAACACTCACTGGAACTCTATAATGGGCCTTCTTCAGGACCTTCAGCGGAATCACTTCCGGTATCACCTCCAGGCCTGAGGATTCACCCCTTGGGTCTGACTCCAGCATGACAAAGGGACCAGGCTGTTCCCAAGTAAGCTTCACAGTGGCCCTGAGACAGGTTACTTCACCGGGCTGCAACACTACCCCTTCTCTTCCAAGTCTCCACAACTTCCCTATCTCCTCTCCAGGGGTCTCCCGCTCTTGGACCAGCCGTTGGTAGGCTGTCTTCAGCATGGGATGGATCTTGGTAGCTGCTTGTCTTTCTTCCGTCACTAGAGGGGTCAGGAGTCTTCGGACCAGGTCCGTGTTTGTCCCTATTATAAGGGAATTCTTGTTGGCTCCAGGCGGCCTAGGACACACAACTGCCAGGGTGTCAAACACTTCGGCCTTCCCAGCCACGGATGGGTCAAAGGTTATTTGGATGGGAAGGTAGCCGTCGTAAGGGAAACTCTGGGTTCCAATTCCCCATATTTCCAGCTCCTCTATCTTCTGGATAGGCAGATGACTCAGGTGCCTGTCATAGAAGTCCCGGTATAGTAGGGTCACTTGTGCCCCGGTGTCCAGGAGGCCCCTGGTGTAGACTCCCTCCACTTGAATGGGCACTATAGGGGATGGGCCTACCAGCTTCTCTGGATATGGTCCGGCAGGAGCTGCCTTCTTCAGACCTTTTCCCTTTGGACTCTCTCTTGTCCTATTCCCTTTGGACTTGAACCTTTCTTGAGCCTGGTATGCACTGACTTCCCTCCTTTTAATGGGTGTAGGAACCCGCTGAGGTGTACTATTATTTTTCTTGGGTGGGCACCTCCTTTGGGGGGTGCCGTGCCTCTCCTGAGGGGTCTCCCCCCTTCTTCTTGGAGTATAGCTTTGTTGAGGGGTATTACGTTTCCCCTTTGGTGTTCTATCTCTCTTTTTGTTTTTCTTTGCATTCAGCTTGGAGTTTACTGAAGATGGTGGGCACCCGGTTGACTCCTTCACCGGGGCCCTCTGAAGTTTCCTGCCGGCTTGCGGTTGTCTGGTCTCTTCTTCTTCGGACTAGAACATGTGGCTGCAATGTGGCCAACTCCCCCACAGTTGAAGCAGACTATATCTCCCCATTCTTGTAAAGGTTCGGGTGCTGAGGCAATCGGGAACAATTCCTTCCTTGGACTTTCCTTCTTCTTGGGACACTCTGTGTCTTTTGCTATCAGAGAGGTCAATATCTCTAATACCTTGGACATCTGAGTTTTTAGGGTGTCTATCTCCGCCTCTCTTTCAGGGGTCATCACTGGATTGACCAGCACCTGTGCGGGTACAACACTTGTCTTATCCTTCTGCTGGTCCTGTTGCAGCGCCTCCTCATCTCTGATAATTTTTATTAAATCAGCATAAGTCAGCAACATTCCTCCTCCCAAGGTTTTCAGGTGCAGCCAGACTGGATCGGAGCGTAGCGCTCCCTTTAAGACTTGCTTCATTCTTGCCGCATCGGCATCTTGGGGCTTCATCCCTTTCTTTAACACAATCTTGCACAGCAGCCTGTTTAGCCTTCTGACATACTCGGAAAGTTTCTCCTCCGGTTTTTGGAAAGTGTGTTCAAACTGGTAGACCGTCTCTGTCACCTTGTCTAATTGACCAAACTCTTCCTGCAGCATAGCTAGACAATCCTGCGCCGTGCACCCTGCATTCCCAAACCGGAAACTTTTCACTGCTTCTGCTGCTGCACCTTTAAGGCTTTCTAACACTCGCTGCCTCTTCTGTGCCTCTGGCACCTCCCATGCCTCCACTGCCTGTAATGCCTGTTCCACCCAAGTATCAAAATCTTCTTCCCCTGCCGGGACAGGGAGCTTCCCTGAGAATATTTTTAGTCTCCGGTAGCTAGTTTCCACATGCACCGTACTTGTCTTCTGACATTTGGCTAGCAAATCCCCTATTGCATTTATCAGTTCTGGTGATATAGCAGTGGCCGATGCAGGTGCCACCGGAGGTGGCGCCCTGTCTTCTCTTTCAGGTGTAGTTCGGGCCGCAGCCTGTGGCGATCCCGTAGGGGATGGTTCCCTTTCTACAGTTATTGCGTGCGCCAGCCTAAATGTTCTGTTGTCTGGCGTCCGCAGACACTTGTGCTTACAGGCCTCTGGCATCCCGTCCCAATATTCCACTAATGCGTATTGATATGAGATGTTTGGGTCTGTCTTCATGTCTATCACCCACGGTGTGTGATCTGGGGACACTGAACTCAGCAGTTCCTCTACCGTCTCACTTGACCATTTCTCGCCAGGAAGGCTAATGGCTATCGACTGTTTTGGCTCTGTATTAGCGGCTTTGCACCACTCTTCTACTGCTCTTGGATCCATGGGGTCCATGCCGGCACTTCTGGCGTTCGCTTGCTGCATCAGGATCCCGGACGAGCCCCCACGTGTAGCGATACCTCCAACTAAGGAGGCCGCAGAATTAGATTTGGGCCCTGAGTGCAGCTCCGCCAACCCCCGGCAATAGGCTCTATCCCCTTCTGGCACAGCTAGTACTAACAATCAATGATATGTCCTATGCAATAGAATAACTAAGCAAGGACACAGTAATGAATTGTAATAGGTAAAGTGTTTTACTCATCAATTCTCAATATGAATAAAAGGGGTAACAATAATCACAGTTCTAAACAATCACTCCTAAGGGCAGCGTCCTGCCACTCTAACACACTATATAGTAACACACGCTACAAGTGCGCCATACGGGCGACCGTTAACTAAGTGCCCTATGGCGCAGCAATCAAACACGCTAGAATCCCCACCAGGCCTGGTTCTAATATTTAGCTTAGTCCTTCTTTCTTCACCGGCAGGTCTGTAATGGTGGTGCACTTAAACAGAGTATAACTTTGTAATCCAAGGGGTATGAAAATAACTTGTAGGCCACGGCAGTCTATAGGCCTATACACAGCAACAGTATCTAAGCTGGGCTTATGCCCTCTCACCCGCCGGACTACGGATCCAGTCCGGGAAAACCTCCACCGGCCGTGTCACACACTCTCGATCTCTCCAACGATCGGGTCCCCGATCCGACAAGGCGGTAGCTCACAAAGTCAGATGCCACCCAGGCTCGCAGAGGGGAGGATGGAAGGCTCTTCGGTGCAGAGCAAGGCCTCAGGCTTCAGGCCTTGCCCCTCCGACACATCCGCACAGGAGGATCCGTCCGTGAAGTCTCGTGTCGCCAAAGAGGCCGAGCCCGGCCCCGCCTCTTCCTTTTATAACCCCTCCCATGAGTCTCTGCGGTGGAACGTCACAACAAGAATGGGGTTATGGGTAATGTAGTTTCTTCCCAATATAGGGGAACACCCCGCTACATGTTCATAGGTGTGCGCAGCCCATTTTATTAGGGTGTGCACCCCAAAGCTCAAACACACACCCCTTTCTCTGCAGCCTCAGCCGCACTGCGCAGGGAATGAATGGGAGAAGCACACAGCTTCCTGTTCATTCACAGATTGAAGCATATTAATCAGTTTATTATGCTTCAGCTATGAATGACAGAGAGCGAGTGTGTTCACTATGTTCATTTCGAAAAGGAAGGGGCCAGTAAATGACATATTGACTAGCCCATGTGTGTTCAACCTGTGGCCCTCAAGCTGTTGCAGAACTACAAGTCCCATCATGCCTCTGCCTTTGGGAGTCATGCTTGTAACTGACTGCAGCTTGCAATGTCTCATTGGACTTGTAGTTCCGCAACAGCTGGAGGGCCACAGGTTGAGCACCCATGGGCTAGCCCCTTCCCCTGCTCTCCATCCTGAAACATCCCCTGTAACAGCCAGGGGGAGAGGAGAGGAAATAAACCAGTAGCACTGCGGGGGGCAAAACACAGAGGGAAGCCTGGGCAGTAGGGGAAATTGGCACTGCACAGAGTGATTAGGGTGTGCCCAGGCACACCTGGCACACCCCCTGCGCACGCCTATGTATATGTTATAGCTTGGTTTTTGTGGGCCCTCTGCGGCCGCACAGATTGTCCAGGTTCTGTCCCTACATTCTGGTTGCATCTTGACTTGGCAGTGCGGATGCCTGGCTCTGGGTGAGTGAGTGAATGGTTCGACATGGTGAATATATAATATATACATATATATATTTTGTTTTATTTACTATAAAAAAAATGTTTTTTTAATTGTTAATTTCAACATTGTTTCTACTATGTATACTATTACTTTTCTCCATTATTGTATTATATTTGTTCTCTTTTTTTATAGTGATGATTGTCTGAATTAATCTCCTGAGGAAGCCCTCTTGGGCGAAACATGTCGGATAATATACATCTTATCATTCATCACTAGTCCTCAAATAACGCCATCTATGATGTGATATAATGACTATCTGCCAACCTCCTTCTCTCTTTTATATATGTTTTATATATTTTTAAAGATGTATGAATAAACTTTGTTAAAAAATGTAATAATTTCTGGTACTATTTATGACTAAAGCACCAGCAAAAATCCCACTAAATAATCTTTCCTGTATATATATATAATATAATATAATATATATATATATATATATATATATATATATACCACCTGTTATTATTATTTTTTACTCCTCTGACATTGCTATGGTCAGTTGTATTAGTACAGTATCTCACAAAAGTGAGTACACCCCTCACATTTTTGTAAATATTTTATTCTATCTTTTCATGTGACAATACTGAAGAAATTACATTTGCTACAATGTAAAGTAGTGAGTGTACAGCTTGTATAACAGTGTAAATTTTCTGTCCCCTCAAAATAACTCAACGCACAGCCATTAATGTCTAAACCGCTGGCAAAAAAAGTGAGTACACCCCTAAATGAAAAAGTCAAAATTGGGCCCAATTAGCCATTTTCCCTTCCTGGTCATTTTCACACGTCATGCGACATGAGCTCCTAATGTCGGAGCGTTTGTCGGACAAGTGTGAACCCGGCTTTAAGGCCGGGTTCACACTTGTCCGATCAATGTTTTCCTATGAGAGCCGTCTTAACTGGTCCGACACATGTCGGTCCGACATTAAAAATGCTCCCTGTACTACTTCTGTCCGACTTTGTTCCTACTTCAGCCCATTGAATATCATTGAAGTCGGATCAAAGTAGGATCCTTGTCCTAACCATCCGACATTTGACATCCGACATGGTGATTACAGCAGCAAAAGGAATTTATCTCACCCTGGGATTGTTTTGATTGGTCAAAGGACAAGTCAGACTAGCACAATGTCGGATCAAAGTAGTATCCTGTTCATGAATGTCGGATGGATGTCGGACCAATGTAGGATCAATGTAGGACTGATGTCGCAGAGCAAAGTAGGATGAAAGTCGGATGAATGTCGTGTCGTATCAATGTGAACCCAGCCTGACAGATGTTTGATGGAACCTGAGGTAAAAGTGGATTTTTTAATTAATGGATTTATTTATTTAATGGCTTATTTTTTTTTATGCATTTTTCCACAAGGGATCTGGATCAGGTCAACTATCCACCACATTGCTGCATTGATTGATCACTGTCCCACCTCATTCTGCCCTTGTCTTCCTGCTGGATAGGGATGAGCTTTATGTTCGAGTCGAACATAAGTTTGACTTGAACATTGGCTGTTCGCCCGTTCGGCGAACAGAGAACAATTTGGGGTGTTCGCGGCAAATTCGAAAAGCCGCGGAACACCCTTTAAAAGTCTATGGGAGAAATCAAAAGTGTTAATTTTAAAGATTAATATGCAAGTTATTGTCATAAAAAGTGTTTGGGGACCTGGGTCCTGCCCCAGGGGACATGTATAAATGCAAAAAAATGCCAGTTTTTTCGGGAGCAGTGATTTTAATAATGCTTAAAGTGAAACAATAAAAGTGAAATATTCCTTTAAATTTCGTACCTGGGGGGGGGGGGGGGGTGTATAGTATGCCTGTAAAGTAGTGCATGTTTCCCGTGTTTAGAACTGTCCCTGCACAAAATGTAATTTCTAAAGGAAAAAAAGTCATTTAGAACTACTTGCGGCTATTAATGAATTGTCGGTCCCGGCAATACAGATCAAAGTCATTGGAAAAAAACGGTAGGGGTTCTCCCCCCAGTCCATTACCAGGCCTAATATGAATATTAAGGGGAAACCCAAACCAAAAAAAAAAAAGCGTGGGGGTCACCCCAAATTCCATATCAGGCCCTTCAGGTCTGGTATGGATTTTAAGGGGAACCCCGCACCAAAAAAAAAAATGGCGTGAGATTCCCCCCAAAAATCCATACCAGACCCTTATCCGAGCAGGCAACCTGGTAGGCCGCAGGAAAAGAGGGGGGACGAGAGAGCGCCCCCCCCTCCTGAACCGTACCAGGCCACATGCCCTCAACATGGGGAGGATGTCCCCATGTTGATGGGGACAAGGGCCTCATCCCCACAACCCTTGCCCGGTGGTTGTGGGGGTCTGCGGGCGGGGGGCTTATCGGAATCTGGAAGCTCCCTTTAACAAAGGGGGCCCCCAGATTCCGGCCCCCCTATGTGAATTGGTAACAGGGTACATTGTACCCCTACCATTTCACAAAAGAAAGTGTCAAAAATGTTAAAAACCACACAGACACAGTTGGGAGAAGTCCTTTATTAAAAAGAAAAAAAAAAGAAAGAAAAAATTCCAACGATGTTCTCTCGAGCGATACAGAGAAAAAAAAGAAAGAAAAAAAAAGCCATCTCGATCCTCTCTCCATGGGAGGTACCCACGGAATGATGCTCTCCCACCGTGACATTTCTTTTATAGCTGAGGGCGGGGCCACCTGCCCCCTCTGACACAACGGGGAAATGCGGGGGGTCTCAATGACATGTACGGGTGACCCTGCCCCCTCTGGCGCATTACGGGAAACCCACGAGGATCGAGGCGGCTTTTTTTCTTCTTCTCCATTTCGCTCGAGAGAACATCGTTGGAATTTGTTCTTTCTTTTTTTTTCTTTTTAATAAAGGACTTCTCCCAACTGTGTCTGTGTGGTTTTTAAAATTTTTGACACTTTCTTTTGTGAAATGGTAGGGGTACAATGTACCCCGTTACCAATTCATATAGGGGGGCCAGAATCTGGGGGTCCCCTTTGTTAAAGGGGGCTTCCAGATTCTGATAAGCCCCCCGCCCGCAGACCCCCACAACCACCGGGCAAGGGTTGTGGGCAGGGGAGGGCTGGCGGCCTTAGGCCTGGGGGGCAAGTCCAGTCAAGGGGCCCATTGAACCGCTGAATCAGCTCACCATCCATGGCCCACTTGGTTTTTCAAGGCAGCCTCACCAGTGCCCATCAGTGCAGCCAACTCCAGTGCCCATCAATGCAGCCTGATCACTGGGGCAGGTTACATGGGGTGTATGGGGGGGAGATGGTGGGTCAGGGTCTCTCACGTCAGCGATCTCAGCTCAGCAGGTCCTTGCATGCCACGGTCTCCTGGGGGGGGGGTAACGCTCCTGATCCTGGGGTCAATTTGCAGCCAGCGCCCAGCCCTGCAGCCCTGCGTCCCGACTCCCTGGCACGCCCTGCCTCTGCCTGCTTCCAAGAATCCGGTCCCAGGGAGTTGTAGTTTCCTCTGCGCTGCTGTGTTTTCCACCCACCAGAAGCTTAAAGTGCGGACTACAACTCCCGGAATGCAACAGCTAGTGGTCGGCCGCCATGGCCATGCACCCGGCCCGACTTCCTAGACCAGAATAAAAAAGAAAATGGTAGCGGGCAGCGGCTGCCGGCCATTTTGAACATAAGTTAGGGTGGCCTGGGAGGCAATTGCCACCCTGCCCCCTGGCCCAGCCCTCCCCTGGTTGTGGGGATGAGGACATCCTCCCCATGTTGAGGGCATGTGGCTTGGTACGGTTCAGGAGGGGGGGGCGCTCTCTCGCCCCCCTCTTTTCCTGTGGCCTGCCAGGTTGCGTGCTCAGATAAGGGTCTGATATGGATTTTTGGGGGAACCCCACGCCATTTTTTTTTTATTTTGCTGCGGGGTTCCCCTTAAAATCCATACCAGACCTAAAGGGTCTGTATGGATTTTTAGGGGGCCCCTATGTCATTTAAAAAAAAAATGGTGCAGGGTTCCCCTTAATATCCATAGCAGACCTGAAGGGCCTGGTAATGGAATTTGGGGGGACCCCCACGCTTTTTTTTTAATTTTGGTTCGGGGTTCCTCTTAATATTCATACCAGACCCAAAGGGCCTGGTAATGGACTGGGGGGGGGGAACCCATGCCGTTTTTTTTTTTTATGACTTTTATTTGTATTGCCGGGACCCGACAATTCATTAATAGCCGTGAGTAGTACAGGGACTTTTCTAAACACGGGAAACATGCGCTACTTTACAGGCATACTATACACACCCCCCAGGTACGAAATTTAAAAGGAATATTTCACTTTTATTGTTTCACTTTAAGCATTATTAAAATCACTGCTCCCGAAAAAATTGTCGTTTTTAAAACTTATTTTTGCATTGATACATGTCCCCTGGGGCAGGACCCGGGTCCCCAAACACTTTTTATGATAATAACTTGCATATTAACCTCTAAAATTAGCACTTTTGATTTTTCATGTTCCTGTTCCATAGACTTTAACGGTGTTCGCGTGTTCGAACAAATTTTTTGCCTGTTTGCATGTTCTGGATGCGAACTGAACCGGGGGGTGTTCGGCTCATCCCTACTGTTGGACTCCAGGCCACCAATCACACTGGGAGGCCTACATTCTGATTCTGTAATTAAACTATTCTGAAAAAAAAAACTCCAAAGGAAGTCCCTGACTATTGGAATGCATACTAGTTTTTTGTCAGTGACTTAAAGCAGAACTAAACCCTCCTATCCTATACCTATACAGCCAGTACTGGATTTATAAGAGGGCAAAAGAGGTAATTGCCCCAGGCTCCCCTGCCAGAGGGGACCCCAGACTTCCTTTAAAAAAAAAAAAAGAAACGTATTTTCCCCCAAGACTTCAGTAGTGTGTTCATTGAGGAAATTGTCAAGTGTGCAGTTTTTGCCAAGTTCCAGTCATGTCTTGCTCCATCTCACCAAGCAGTTTTATTAACCACTTCAGCCCCAGAAGAATTTACCCCCTTCCTGACCAGAGCATTTTTTGCAATTTGGCGCTGCGTCGCTTTAGCTGACAATTGTGCTGTCGTGCGACGTTGTACCCAAACAAAATTGACGTCCTTTTTTTCCCATAATTACAGCTTTCTTTTGGTGGTATTTGATCACCTCTGCGTTTTTTGCGCTATAAACAAAAAAGGAGCGACAGTTTTGAAAAAAGCAATATTTTTTTCTTTTTGCTATAATAAATTTCCCCAAAAAATATATAAGAAAATAAAAATTTCCCTCAGTTTAGACCGATACGTATTCTTCTACAATATTTGCGTATATTGATTGGTTTGCGCAAAAGTTATAGTGTCTACAAAATAGGTGATAGATTTATGGCATTTTTATTAATATTTTTTTTTTACTAGTAATGGCGGCGACCTGCGATTTTTTTCGGGACTGCGACATTATGGCGGACACATCGTACACTTTTGACATTATTTTGGGACCATAAATAAATAGCCACTGATTACTGTATAAATGACACTGGCATGGAAGGGGTTAAACACTATGGGGCGATGAAGGGGTTAAGTGTGTCCTAACTAGTAATGGCGGCAATCAGCGACTCTCTGCCCGTCACCGCCGCCCGCCTTACAGCCTGTCAAGTCTTAAGCCTCGTACACACGACTGAGTTTCTCGGCAAGAACCAGCAAGAAACTTGCTGGCAGAGCTTTCTTGCCGAGTAAATCGGTTGTGTGTACGCGGCTTTCAGTTTTCTCGTCAAGAAAACCAACAAGAATCTCGAAGAGAAAAATAGAGAACCTGCTCTCTATTTTCTCGTCGGGTTTCTCGTCGGCCTGTTTCTCGATGAGAAACCCGAGTGTGTGTACACTTACCTGTCGCCGTGGAAACCCGCGCATGCTCGAAATGACTTCAACGCATGCGCGGTAGCTTCCTAGGCATAGGTAGGTTGTAGCAAGATGGCGGCGACGGCTCGTCGTAGTCGATGACGTCACCGCATTCGCTCCATTCAAAGAACCGCGGGTTCTTTGAATGGAGCGTCTGTACACTCGGCCGGGACAAGTTTCTTGTCCAAGAATCTCGTCAAGAAAAACGACGTGTTTTTTCTTGACGAGATTCTCGGCCGTGTGTAAGAGGCCTAACTCTCCGGGCCCCGGCTACTACTGGGTGGAGAGCAGAGGAAGATAACTCCGCCAGGGAAGGCAAGGAGATAAGCAGGCAGGCGGCTGGCCGGGACTTGAGCCAAGGCAGAAGAACATGCGAGCGGAGCTGAATGGGCACCCCAAACTGAAGAAATATTCGATCCGCTCCGACCAGCACATGATCATCAGAAAGGGGCACAGACAATGCAAAAAATACACCCCCCTAAGCTAGTAGGAGCGGCGGAGCGGGGGAGGGTGTAATTCCAATTTTTTTTTTTAATTCTGCACTGACTGTCTTTGAAATTGCCCCAGCCCCTGTTTAAATCCAATCCGGGGACAAAACTGGGGACAGATTTGGTCCGGGGACAGTGTCCTCAATCCGGGGACTGTCCCCTGAAACCGGGGATGTCTGGTCACCCTAGCCCTGTCGAGAGCAGTGTTCTCAAGATGATGCAGTTTGATGAGTTAGGCCGGATTCACATATGTGCGGCCCCGGTTCCAAGCATGGGGTCTAGTGTGTCCCTGTTCACCAGTTCAGGTGCGATTCAGGTCTGAATATTTGCCTGAATTTGCACCTGAATCAGACCAGAAGACGCACAGGATCCCTTTGGAATGCGGACCGTGGACGCCCCAGACCTGTGTGAACAGGCTTCATTGCGAGTTGGATACCAGGAAACACAAGGATGCGCATAAACGTGCATGCGAAAATGCAAATTTTTAACATGTTTTTGCTGCTGCTAAACTCCTTGTGGAGAAAAAAGTGTCAATAGAATACAGTGTGCATGAAGCCTTGTGTTTTGCTTTACAATTGACACCAAAATTCTATGGTCTGTTCACAGGTGACATTTATTATTCAGTAAACGGAGGTTCACCTGTGCTCAGGCAGGGACGGAATTCATTCCAGGGGTATTCCGGAATATTCCAGATGAGTCACGCTATGGTTGTGTATTATAACACTGCTCCTCTGGGAGTAGAATCTCACATCCAACGTCTGCAGCACATCATCCGGAACAAATATGCCAACCCAGATCATTGTTCAGTAGCTGCACTATTTGCTCTGTGCTCCAAATAGCACGTGGCTGTTCCACGGAGGGATAAAAATAGCTTGTTTTCTTTTCTGTAGTAATGGAATCTGGGAAAACAGAGAAGCATGCCATGTTTTCTTATAAAAAATGTGTGACAACTTATTGCCAATCACCCGTATATTATAGAGGAGAAAAAATCTGCTGCTTCGGCCAGTTGTTACCCCCAAAGTGCTTGTGCGCGCTATATGAAAATGTATTATTATTAACATTATTAATATTAAAATTACTTTTACAGGTACTTATATAATATTATGCAGCGCTTTACATATACAGTATATTGTCCATTCACATCAGTCCCTGCCCTCAAGGAGCTTACAATCTAAGGTCCCTAACATTCATACATACACATACTAGGGCCAATTTAGACAGGAGTCAATTAACCCACCAGCATGTCTTTGTAGTGTGGCAGGAAACCAAAGTACCAGGAGGAAACCCACGCAGGCACAGGGAGAACATGCAAACTCCAGGCAGGTAGTGTCATGGTTGGGATACTTATCATCAAAATACAGCATTTTAAAGTGATACTAAAGTCTTGTTTTTTTTTTTTCATTTAAAAATAACTAACATGTTATTTTTACCTGCTCTGTGTAGTGGTTTTGCACAGAGCAACCCAGATCCTCCTCTTCTGGGGTCCCCCGCTGGCACTCCTGGCCCCTCCCTCCTGCCAAGTGCCCCCACAGCAAGAAGCTTGCTATGGGGGCACCCGAGCCGAGCCGCTGTTCTGTGTCTCGATTCAGACACAGAGCTGCGGCTCGGCCCTGCCCCTTCTCTCTCCTCATTGGCTCACAGACTTTGATTGACAGCAGCAGGAGCCAATGCCACCGCGCTGCTGTCTCAGCCAATGAAGGAGGAGAGTCCCGGACAGCCGAGACTCTCGTGCAACATCGCTGGATTGAGACGGGGCTCAGGTAAGTATTAGGGGGGCTGATGGGAGAGCTGCACACAGAAGGTTTTTTATCTTAATGCATAGAATGCATAAAGATAAAAAAATAAAAAACTTCTGACTTTACAACTACTTTAAGTGGAAAATAGATAGTAACTTTTTATTTAGGGGATTGTATAGTCTTTTCAAAGTTCTTCATGGATACATGTAGAGTAAAGGGGTATATGACAAACGTAATTTCTACGTATAATTTTTTAATGATATATTTACTGTATATGCGGCTATATTTGCACATTACACGCTGCATTGCAGTGTTACACATTGATTTTGCTTATATGCTCCTTCTTGCACATGCCACACATCTCAGGCTCTGTGAACCATGTTGAAAGGCCACATACCGCACCTTATCGTATTTCAAAGCTTTGCACTGTACAACACTCCCAAACATAGCTCATTGGTAAGGTGTTTTTTTTTTTGGCCTTGAGGAGACCCCTAATGTGCTTTGCTGGCAGGAACAGTAAATCGGCACTTCAACCAGCCTCTGAAGAAGAAACTTCCAGCATGTGACCACCCCATCATCATCCGCCCACCTACTGCCCTCACTGCCATCATGAAGAGGGAGGCAGACAGGGTGCCATGTAAAGGTAGCAGTAAGCACCTAATAGCAATGTAAAAGGGCCACTTTACACTGCCCACCAATGTACAGCAGGGGCCACTAGGCACTGATCACTAATATGAGGAAGACACTGACCACCAATGTAAGAAGGCCACTATGCACTGATCACTAATATAAGTGTAGCAAAGTCTCTGGCCTTGTCCAGTCTACAGTAATGAGAACTTTCCAAGCCAAAGATAGCTGACATCCTTCTGTATGTGGTGGGTTGTGAGTCATAGTGGGTGCAAGGTGGACAAAGTTATTGGGCGCCAGACACTTCTTGGATGTAAAAGAGTTCTTTATTTCTCTTAACAGTCCTTTTTGTATTTTTGGGGGAAAGAGGGTTAGGGCCAGGACACCGTTATATAGTTGCTAATTCAATTGGCAGACTCCGCGACTTCAATAAGAGAACAGCCATGCAGGGAAAGGCCCCAGCATGGCGCCACATCTGCACTTGCAGGAATGCTATGGTAACAGTCTTTAACAAGTCAAACGTAACAGTCCTTTCAGCTCCACTACAATTGCCTCTTGTAGTTCTTCAACACTAAGCCCCCGGTCTCTCACTAGACCCTCTGATTCACTGAGTCTGAATCCCTTGAGCTCCTCCAAGGTTTGCGGGGGTATCTCCCTCAAGAGTCACCCCTGCTTCTCTGCTGGGTCCCTAGCTTGGCACTCCAGATACTTCTCAAGCTTCACCCCTGCTAACCGGCAAGGTCCCTGGCTTGACTCACAAGGCTGCCCTGCAAGCGTCTCCTCCGCTGGTTGGGTCGCTGACTTGATCCCTGCCTGAAGTTTCCCAATTCTCCACCGAGCCCTTTCGGTGAGAATGTGGTTCCGGTACTTGCTTCAGTTATTTACTGTGGTCCCTGGTAAAGGTGGTTGTTCCCTTTGTGGCAACAGCTTCCCTTCTACCTCTGACCACTAACAGGTTCTCCGGCCGGCAGAATCGTCAATTCTGGTTGGACTGCAAGCCGCAATCTCAACCCTGTGCTGCTCTCTTTACTTCTGGATAGGCCCTCACACAGCATAGCAGCCAGATGCCCCCGGGATAGGCCCAATCTCCAGCCTAGCAGCCCAGGGTGTACGACACATGTCCACCCAGACAGCTGTCCAGGTGGCACAGAACATAGATCACCTGACCTCAACCAAATATATAGGTTCTCCCAGCAGACCAAGGGATTCAAGAAAACCCCTGCCCATTGGCTGAGATACCCCATATACTCATAACCTGACCTTGGGTTGCCCTTCTCATATCTAGTACCACCAAGTACCCGGCTACTTAGGGAGAAACCAATAGATCTATCAATCGACCAAGATAACTACTCTTGGCAAGTAAATTTGTGAGGAGCTCCCTAACTAAACCCCAGGGTGCAACATAAGGAAGGCACTGACCACCAATGTAAGGGGGCCACTATGCACTGATCACTAATATAAGGGAGGATCTGCTGGTTGCATACAAATTAAAAGTGTTTAGGTTTGACCTCATATTATATGGTTTTGGTAAATGAGCAGCACAGTGACTAAGTGGTTAGCACTTCTGCCTAGCATCCCAACCATGACACTACCTCCCTGGAGTTTGCATGATCTCCCGGTGCCTGCATGGGTTTCCTCCGGGTACTCTAGTTTCCTTCCACACTGCAAAGACATGCTGGTAGGGGAATTGGCTCCTGTCTCAATTGTCCCAAATACGTGTATGTATGAATGTGAGTTAGGGACCTTACATTGTAAGCTCCTTGAGGGCAGGGACTGATGTGAATGTACAATATATATGGGGTGTATGTACTAAAAGCAAATCCACTGTGCATTGGAAGTGCAGTCGCGGTAGATCTGAGGGAGACATGCAAGGACAATAAAAAAACAGCATTTTTGCTTGTGTAGTGGTACCTTCATAGGGGCTGCTGAAAGTTGTGGTCCACCTGTCACCCTACCAGCCATGCATTCACTTCCCAATCACCTTGAGTCAATGAACAGTCCATGTGCTTGTTTTTTTGTATTTTTATTGAGGGGTTTGAACTTGGATAGGGATAGGAGTATATGGGATGCCCAGTAGAACGAACAATTGGTTGATTGTATTTTCAATCAGTGGGGACACTATATACACTTTACAGCTCCAGTCTCCTCCAGTACAACTCTTGCTAGCATACTGTTCCTCTCTATCTCTCTCCTGCACAACACTTCACTTCCAGGTACAGCTAGCACATAGTTAGGCCCAAGACTGACTCAGTCAGGCCCTAGAAATTTCCATTTGCAGGCAGGGACCGCGGATCCCCTTATTGTAGCAAAAGAATAGGAAGTCTTTGTGTGCTAGCTGACCTATGGTGGACTACTGCTCCCAGTAATCCCTGTTCAGGCCCTGCCAGCCCTCCATCCCTCCTGCTTGTAGCTGCCCGACTCCACTGCCTGTGACATTGCAATCCTTACTGTCTCCACACCCAGCTATGACTGTTTCCTCCCAGTCCTCTCTGGCATGCCTCTCCAGCCCTCCCAATAGCACATGTCACTCACCAGCCCTCCTGGCTGCACACACCGGTGATTCCCTCCTGAAGACTTACCCGGCAGTACTGTCCTCCATCTGACTCCTCTCTGTGCTTCCTGTTCAGATCCTTCATGCGTTCTTGAAGGGATCCTTCCTGCACCCGAGTCCCAGGTCCATTGTCACCCACCCAGAATGGGGAGCACCCTCAAAGGCCCCGACAGCCTAGCACTCGATCCTCAGTTCTTCCACCGACAACTCCTCCCCAGCTGGGCTGACTCTGGTTATATCCAGGAGGCCTGTCCCTTGCCAATCCTAGTTGGGGATTGGTCAGGACACCCTGAGACACCCCAACAGCTCCACCTCTCTTCCCCGCCTCTCTTCTAGAATCCTCTAGAAGGAAATAGGAGGTGACAGTGAAGTGATGCTGTCTGTGAATCACCAGCCTACTCTGAGCCACTCCCAGCCCACACAGATAAAAACAAACAGGCCTAGCTTCCATTTAGGCCTGCTTAAATGTACATGCACTCACCAAAAATCTCACCTCTAGCACCTACCTAAGTAGAGGGTGCTACACTTGCACATGATTGGATGATAGAAATCAGCAGAGCTTCCCCTCATTTCAGATCTTCCCCTCAGATCTACAGTGACTGCACTTCCAAGTGCACTTGTAGTGCACAGTGGATTTGCCTTTAGTAAATAAACCCCTTGTAGATGGTGCTATATAATTACCTGTAAAAAATTAAGGTGACACTGACCACCAATGTAAGGGGGTTACTACACACTGATCACTAATGTAGGGGAGGCACTGGCCACCAATATAGGGGGGTTACTACACACTGATCACTAATGTAGCTGAGGCAATGACCAACAATGTAAGGGGGTTACCACACACTGATCACTAATATAGGTGAGCCAATGACCGCCAGTGAAGGGGGCAAAGACAACCAATATAAATTGGGCACTTAGCACTGCTCACCAATGTAAGGGGGGCACTAAGCTCTGATCATCATTTCAAGGGGGGCCACAATTACCACCAATGTAAAGGGTCACTGACAATCAATATAAACAAACCCCTTATGTAAATGGGATAATGACCACTAACCAATATTTAAGAGGGGGCGCTGACCACCAATGTACACTGTAAAAAATATTGTGCTGGGTCTAATCAAAACAATTGAGGCAGCTATTTGCATCAGATTTTTAAGTACTGTCAACTAAACTTATTTTTGTCTGGCTCATTAGACTTTGTTCATGTTTTCAACTTTGTTGTTTTAAGTAAAGACAATTAAACATTTTTTAGTTTACAGACCATAGTGTTTTAAGTTAGGAATACATACCTTAACTTGTCTGGAACTATATTTTTAAGTAAAGCCAACTCAATTTTTCCAGTTTATAGACCATAGGTTCACGTAAAGCCAACTCAATTTTTCCAGTTTATAGACCATTGGTTCACGTAGAGCCAACTAAATTATTCCAGTTTAGGTTACAGGTTACAGTAAAGCCAACTTTATTTCATGTACTTATATAGCACAGTAAATTTACAGAGCACTATACATATACATTGTACATTCAGTCCCTGCCCTCAAGAAGCTTTGAATCTAAGATCCCTAGCTCACATTCATACATACACATACTAGGGCCAATTTCCCTACCGGCATGTCTTTGGAGTGTGGGAGGAAACCTAGGCAGGCACGGGGTAGAACTGCAAGGGTCCAACTGTAGGCAGGTAGTGTCGTGTAGCAACCCTTTTGCTGCTAGGCGAAAGTGCTAACCACTACACCACTGTGCTGCATTATTACTTAGTGACTTAGTTTTAAGTGATATTAACTTGTAACTCAATTTTTTTAAGTTGGTAACATTTATTTTCCAAATGTATTTGATATATGTTTAAAGTTTTTATAAAAATACAATATGGTTTAAAAAAAAAGGAATAGTCTCATGAAACAGGCTTTCAAAACAAATTAACATTTATTATTTATAAAGTGTTACAAATGTTAAAGCAGCATCAAATGTAAATGTAAACATTAAAAAAAAAATGCCTCTTTCTCAGCTAACAAATCAAACTGAAACACATGTACATTATGTTCTTTACAGTATTTCTATAAAGAACATAGAATACAGAATGTATTAACTTTTTTTTAAAGCCTTTTAGGAAAGTAATTTGCACTTTAATTACTTCAGCCCCGAAAGGATTTGCCCCCATGATGATCAGGCCATTTTTTGCGATATGGCACTGTGCCACTTTAACTGACAATTGCACGGTTATGCGACTCTGTACCCAAACAAAATGTATGTCCCTTTTTCCCCACAAATAGAGCTTTCTTTTGGTGGTATTTGATCTACTCTGTGGTTTTTATTTTTTGCGCTAAAAATAAAAAAAGAGCGAAAATTTTGAATTTTTTTTATTTTTTTTACTTTCTGCTATAATACATATCCCAAAAAAATGTATTCATCAGATTAGGCCGCTATATATTCTTCTACATATTTTTTGTAAAATAAAAACGCAATAGGCGTATATTGATTGGTTTGCACAAAAGTTATTGCGTCTACAAACTATGGGATAGATTTAGGGACTTTTACTTTTTTTTTTTATTGTTTTTACTGGTAATGGCGGCGATCTGCGATTTTTAGCGGGACTGCGACATTGCGGCGGATAAATCTGACCCCAAATGACACTTTTTTGGGACCAGTGACATTATTACACTAATCAGTGCTATAAAAATGCACTGGTCAATGTATAAATGACACTGGCAGGGAAGGGGTTAACACTAGGGAGCGATCAAGGGGTTAAGTGTGTTCCCTGGGAGGTGTTCTAACTGTAGGGAGGATGGGCTACCAGGGACATGACAGAGATCACTGGGAACAGAAGATCTCCGACATGTTATCTGGCTAAACGGGAGATCGCCTTGTTTACATAGGCAGATCCCCGTTCTGCCTCTGTATAACACGATCGTGGGTCGCTGGCTGACACCAAGCCCGCTCGACCCACGGGCACACTCCCGCTATCTCCTGTGCAAAGACCGACGTACACCTACAGCGGTTTGCGCAGTTGATGACGGGGGCTGGTCAGCAAGTGGTTAAAGTGTGAACTTTTGAAGATAGATTTCCCCCATTTAGCTCTAAAAAGATCTTCCAAAAATCTTCAAAGGTATATTTTAGGTTTTCAGGGTAGCTCAGGCTTAAAAGCATAAATGAATCCCATAATCATTCTTTCTGATAAAAGTGCTATATGAAAACAATACACTATACCAATATGCTTGTTTTACCTGCCAATGCAGCATAAATATGGTATATTTGTTTTTTAAATGTAATAACATAGTTCAAAGTGGGCGGGGCTTAAGGTTACATAATCTAACGTTGAATGTCCAATATCTCAAAAACCGAACAAACAGAAAGTTTGTTTTTGTGGTACAAATCAGCACAAAGAAATTGTATAATTGTTTTTAAAATGTAATAACATGTGGTGCAAAGTGGGAGAGCTTTCATCAACTATAATGCGCAATATCCCTGAAACCAAACCAGCACATGCGTTTGTTTTTGCAGAACAAATCAGCATAGATGCAGTGCAAACGAATGCTATCTTTGTTTTTACATTTTAATAACATTGGGTGCAAAGTGGGCGGGGCTTGATGTTACATAATCTGAATTTGAATTCCAATATCTCAAAAACCGGCTAAACATTCATTTTTGTGGCACAAAATAGTTTTTAACCACTTGCTTACTGGGCACATATACCCCCTTCCTGCCCAGGCCAATTTTCAGCTTTCAGCGCTGTCACGCTTTGAACGACAATTGCGCGGTCGTATGACGTGGCTCCCAAACAAAATTGACGTCCTTTTTTTCCCACAAATAGAGCTTTCTTTGGTGGTATTTGATCATCTCTGCGGTTTTTATTTTTTGCACTATAAACAAAAAAAGACAATTTTGAAAAAAAAACACAATATTTTTTACTTTTTGCTCTAATAAATATCATTTAAAAAAAAAAAAAAAATTTCTCAGTTTCGGTCGATATGTATTCTTCTGCATGTTTTTGGTAAAAAAAAAATCGCAATAAGCGTTTATTGATTGGTTTGCGCAAAAGTTATAGCGTCTATAAAATAGGGGATAGTTTTATAGCATTTTTATTAATAATTTATTTTTTTACTAGTAATGGCGGCGATCAGCGACTTTTATCGGGACTGCGACATTATGGCGGACACATCGGACACTTTTGGTGCTATTTTGGGACCATTCACATTTATACAGCGAACAGTGCTATAAATATGCACTGATTACTGTATAAATGTGACTGGCAGGGAAGGGGTTAACACTAGGGGGCAAGGAAGGGGTTAAATGGGTTCCCTCATGAGTGATTCTTACTGTGGGGGAGGGGACTGACTGGGGGAGGTGACCGATCTGTGTTCCTATGTACAAAGGGACACACCATCGGTCTCCTCTCCCTAACAGGACGTGGATCTCTGTGTTTACACACAGAGATCCACGTCCCTTGCTCTGAAAATGTCGATCGCAGGTACCTGGCAGACATCGCGGCCGCCAGGCACGCGCATCGGCACCCACGTGACACGGCGGGCACAGAAGTTCCCCGATGTGCGCTCGGGAGCGCGTGTGGGGAATGAGAAAAGGGGAGGACGTCAATTGACGGCCTCCCGGCATTGTAGGTCCGCGCTGTAGCCGTCATTCGGCTATAGCGCGGGCCTCTAGTGGTTAAAGGAGTTGCAAAGGTTCGTTTTTTTATTTTCTAAATAGGTTCCTTTAAGCTAGTGCATTGTTGGTTCACTTACCTTTTCCTTAGATTTCCCTTCTAAATGTTTTTTTTCTTTGTCTGAATTTCTCACTTCCTGTTCTTCCTCAGTAAGCTTGCCCCCATCATCCGAGCCGTTCTGGCTGGGGGTTAGTAAGCGTGCTCGCCCCCTCCCTTGGGACTACATCCCTGCGGGGAGACGCTGTGTTCGTCTCCCCGCAGGCATGTAGTCCCAAGGGAGGGGGCGGGCACGCTGACTAACCTTCGTCTCCCCGCAGGGATGTAGTCCCAAGGGAGGTGGCGAGCATGCTGACTAACCCCCAGCCAGAACGGCTCGGATGATGGGGGCAAACTTACTGAGAAAGAACAGGAAGTGAGAAATTCAGACAAAGAAAAAAAAACATTTAGAAGGTAAATCAAAGGAAAAGGTAAGTGAACCAACAATGCACTAGCTTAAAGGAGCCTATTTAGAAAAAAAAAAAATAACCTTTACAACCCCTTTAAGCTTAAGAGCTGGCGGTCCCTTACCCTGCATCTTGGTTGCGTTCTTCAGAATGCAGTAAGCGCAAACTTTGCGTGCGTACAAGTGAGTTGTCCCAATACGTATGTCCATTTGTTATAAATATATTCATCTGCAAATAAAATAAACATTTTGGATGGTATGTTAAGCAACATTTAAAGCATGTGAACGATAATTTGTTCAATGTTCATTCTTACCTTTCAATGGTATTGCATGGCTTTGTAGTGACCTGGAAAAATTCTTGTCACTTGTCACCTTTTGTGCTCCTTTGTCCTGATGGGCATCAAACGTATGGGAACTGCCTTGTGCAGGCTTTCAAAGTTCCAAAAGACGTCAAACTCTTGAAAATATACAGCATCAAAACTCGTGTGGTTGCACGTTTGGCAAACATGCGTCCCGCAATTTCAGTCAAATGAAAAGATAATTTTTTCAAGTACTGTAAATGTAACTTAAATAGAATATGGAAATGCACATACCGTATATACTCGAGTATAAGCCGACCCGAATATAAGCAGAGGCACCTAATTTTACTACAAAAAAACTGGGAAAACGTATTGACTCGAGTATAAGCCTAGGGTGTCTATCTGCATGCCTCACTGTGCCTCACTGTGCCTCACTTTGACTCACGGTGTCCATGTGCATGCCTCACTGTGCCCATGCCTCACTGTGCCCATGACTAGACTGACGTTTAACATGGGAGTCTATGGAAGAGGTGCCCGGTTTTGAAAAATCAGTGCTCCCCGGCCGTAGGTCCCCCAGACAGCAAACTTTGCACACTTATAGAGGAGAAATGGGGCTACATGTGTGCCAAGTTTCGAGTCCAGGGGCCCTAAGACCGGTATCGGGTCCCCAAAATCACCAGAGAAATTACCGTTTAACGTGGGAGTCTATGGAAGGGGTGCCCGGCTTTGAAAAATCGGTGCTCTCCGGCCGTAGGTCCCCCGGACAACAAACGTTGCACACTTGTAGAGGAAGAGTGGGGCTACATGTGTGGGTCCAGGAGACCTATGGCCGGCCGGTACCGGGTCCCCAAAATCTGGAAGATCAGGCGCAAAAAGGTGACTCGAGTATAAGCCGAGGGGGGCATTTTCAGCACAAAAAAATGTGCTGAAAAACTCGGCTTATACTTGAATATATACGGTACCTTAAAAGTTTTGTCTAGATTACTCAATATTATACATTATTTTTGTGTGTGTTTTAAGAACTAATGAAAAAAAAGTAAGGCACTTAAAATATCAAAGTAAATTAATTAATATTTATTTTTATGCTGAAAATTATACATTTTTTATGTTAAAATTACAAGCGAACAGAATCATTTTTATCAATGTAGAAGGGATGGCGACCACCAGTGTGAGAGGGTTCGCTAACCACCAATGTGAGTGGGCATGCTGAAAAAACTATTCCAATATCTTAGCAATAAACTAATTTTGCTTACTTCTACAACTTCCCTGCTGCATTTTGTGTTTCTCCCATATCAATAAAAAATATATGTAGTAGAATACATCATTTGTGGAACTTGGGAGCCCCCTAGTGGAAAATAAAATTATTTGCTTGCCACCCTTATGCCGCGTACACACGATCATTTTTCACATCGTGAAAAATGAAATTTTTTGTTTTCAACAAGAAAAACGACCATGTGTGGTCTTTTTGTCATTTTTCACGACGTGAAAAACGGCATTAAAAACGACGAGAAAAATTAGAACATGTTCTAATTTTTCTCGTCGTTTTTCCTGACATTTCTTCCGCGGCAGTGTTTCCCATAGGGAAACACTGCCGTGGAGCCCATAGACAATCGTTTTTCTCGTCATTTTAAAAAATGACGAGAAAAATGACCATGTGTGGGGAACAAGCTGTTCCCTCGTTTAAAATGTCATTATTCACGGCGGTTTTTTAACCGCCGTGAATAATGATCGTGTGTACGCGGCATAACTGTCGGAAGTAATATGTTCTATCTATTCAGCTATAGTAAAATAAAGCTGACATACTCAGGTGCTGCGACATATCTGCTTATGTCTTGGGCATTGTGTTAAGGCAGCTCATATATTTGAATGGGCTGCCAATGCACCACCACAATGGAGCAAAAATCAGACATGCAACATTCATTCTGATGTAGCACACCACAATGGAGCAAAAATCAGACATGCAACATTCATTCTGATGTAGCACACCACAATGCATGGTAGCACATTACTGCACTGTGCTTTGGGTAGCCTTTGAAAATGATTGGCACAGCAACGCACTAAAGTATGCATAGTGCATTACAGTAATGTATAGGTGTGAATGGTCCCTTATATATTAAACCGAACTCTAGGCAGATATAAAAGCAATTCACTACAAATGATCAAACTTTATCTAAAGCCAACAAATATTTAATATAGTGCAGATTACCAGCCCTTAGAGGTGGTGGCTGCATTTGTTTTATTTTTTCAGGATTTTTTTTATCCCTTTATTTTTGGTTGGTAATACTGCCAGTATTTTCTGTTACAGAGTGTACTATATCTACAGAGGAGCAGCATTGGCACTTTAGGACAGGACCACAGAACAAGTCCACTTTCTTCTTACCCACAAAAGAGAGGAGTGTTTTAATGTGTTTTAAAGCCCAAAGACAGCAAAGAAAATGATCTGCTCACAAGATTCCCAGCAAGCTCAATAGGTTTCTTTTATTCCACTTATTGAACAGATTAAAAACAAACACGTTTTATGATATATTTAACAAGATATTTTTGGTGCATAGATGTCCATAGAGCAGGGTTGTTATTTTTGAGGTTTATGGATTATATTTAACTACTTGCCGACCGCAATACGTATATATATACATATATGTTGCGGCTTTTAAGTGGATTACCGGGGTTATGGGTGAAGCTATCAGCCAAAACCCTGGTATTTTTTTCTTCTTTTCAGTGGATGGCCGGCTTTCTAATGAAAGCTTTCCGAGCGGCTGCTTTTAGAAGACACCCCCTCCCGACGCTCACCGGTGTTTCTCAGGCTTACCGTTTAAACCAGTGAGCCTGAGGAACGATCCGACAGTGCAGACGGCTGGTCCTAGAGGCGATCAAAGACTAGATCATCTTTTGCCTTGGGGGACCGAAGAGACGTCATGATGTCACTTCTGGTCCAGGCTGGAAGGAAGCGTTTTTTTTTAAGTAAAAGATAAAAAAAAAAAGTAAACTGTAAAGGAGAGATTTGGAGTCTTTTTGATCCCAGATCTCTCCAGAAAGAGGACCTGTCAGCCTTATTTCTATTACAAGGGATGTTTACATTTCTTGTAATAGGAATGAATGTGATAAAAGAAAGAATTAAAGGGACAGTTAAAAAATAAAAAGTAAAAAAAATTTTTTTAAAAAGCCCTCACCCCTCCGCGCTCGTGCGTAGAAGCGAACGCATATGTAAACGATGTTCGTACCAAACATGTGAGGTATCGCCGCAAATGTTATAGTGAGAGCAATATTTCTAGCACTAGACCTCCTCTGTAACTGTAAATAGGTAACCTGTAAAGGCGTTTAAAATGTTGCCTATGGAGTTCAAAAAAACGCTGTGCAAATACCGTGTGACAAAATTGCAATGATCGTCATTTTATTCCCTAGGGTGTCTGTTAAAAAAATATATATAATGTTTGGGGGTTATAAGTAATTTTCTAGCAAAAAAATAGGATTTTTATACTCACCGTAAAATCCTTTTCTCTGAGTTCATGGACGGACACAGCCTTAATCTTGACAAAGTGGGTATTAGCCTTCATTCAGGAGTGACTAGGCAGAATGTGTTAACAACTTCAAAGCTGAACAGCCCTGCCCAGGGGGCGTTCCTACTGGCTATATCCCCTCAGTCGGCACTAAGCAGATCAGTTTGTCAAAAGCAGTACAAACTTAAAAAGGAGGGGTGGGTGCTGTGCCCGTCCATGAACTCAGAGAAAAGGATTTTACGGTGAGTATAAAAATCCTAATTTCTCTTTCGTTCATGGACGGACACAGCCTTAATCTTGACAAAGTGGGACGTCCCAAATAAGTGTCAAAAACAAGGGGTGGGAACAGCATTAAAACAACTTCAACCCAAAACAAAACAGAGCTCTTTAACGGAGGAGTTGCAACTCTAAACAGCCGCCTGCAAAACTTTGCGGCCGAAGAAGCATCCGAAGATGCACTCACATCAACTTGTAAAGTTTAGTGAAAGTGTGAACGGACGACCAGGTTGCCGCCTTACACACCTGGGAAACAGACGCTTGATGTCAGAAAGCCCAAGAGGCACCTCTTGCCCTGGTCAAATGTGCCGGGAAAGGGAGGCGCCCGACAAACGTTCTCACTAGAGAGTGAGCCGCCAGGGGTCGTTGAACAAAGACAGCCAGGGCAGATATCTGCCCCTTAATTGTACTAAAAGCAAACTTTTGGTCCGCCCCACGCTGTAAGAACAGCAGGACTCTGGAAACCAAATAAGCATGCGGATGCCACCTCATTTCCTCACAAGTGGATATGTAGGTCTTCCAAGTGCGATGGTAAATCTTCCTAGAGGACGATTTCCGAGCGCTCCTCATGGTAGAGATCACCGAGTCTGACAGGCCCCGGTCTTAGCACTTGGCCCTCAATAGCCATGCCGTTAAAGCCAATGACTGTAAAACAGGATGGCGTATGGGACCTCGCGACAGCAGGTCCTTTCTTAGCGGTAGACGCCAAGAGGCGTCTGCTACCAGACGCACTAGATCGGCGTACCAAGGATGCCGAGGCCAATCCGGAGCAATTAGGATCAATGGAATCCCCTCTGCCTTCACTCTGCAAAGCAGATGAGGAAGGAGCTTTAGAAGAGGGAAGGCATAGATTAGCCGGTATTGACTCCACGGTGCCACTAATGCATCTGTCGCGTCTGCCCATGGGTCTCTTGACCTGGCCACAAACCTCAATACCCTCCGATTGAGTCGGGACACCAGGAGATCTACGTCTGGCGTGCCCCATTTTTGTCAAAGGAGCTGAAACACATCCGGGTGTAGAGACCATTCTCCTTGGTCCAGCATCTGGCGACTCAGGTAGTCCGCCTGCCAGTTTTCCACACCCAGAATGTATACGGCCGATAGGGCCGGTACGCTTCTTTCTGCCCACCTTAGGATGTGAGCGACCTCCGTTGCTGTACTGAGCTTCTTGTTCCTCTTTGATGGTTGACATACGCCACCGCCGTGGCGTTGTCCGACTGGATCCTGACTGGACGCCCCTGTAGCCTCTGAGACCATGTGGAGAGGCACAGCCTGATCACCCGGAATTCCAGGACATTGATCAGCAAGTGGGATTCCTCCGGAGTCCAGCGACCCTGGGTCGACTGAACCCCCCAGACCCCCCCCCCCAACCGGTAAGGCTGGCGTCCGTCCTGACCACTATCCAGTAAAAAGGAAGGAACGACTTCCCGGACAGAAGTGCCGGTGATGTCAGCCACCACTAGGGAGGTCCTGACTAGGTGGCTCACCCGGATTTGACAATCCAGGGCTGATGGGCACTTTTCCCTTCTGGACAGAATTACCTCCTGTAACACTCGCGTGTGAATTGCGCATACGGTACCGCCTCGAAGGAGGCTACCATGAGGCCCAGGACTCGCATGCAAAAGCGGAGTGATGACCATCTTGGGGATGTCAACTGCCGCACCGCAGCCCGAAGGGTCTGCAACTTTTCCATCAGGGAGAAAAACGTTTTGCCTCTGAGGAGTCCATAATCAACCCCAGATACACTAGGAGTTAAGTCGGTACCAATACTGACTTCTGAGTGTTCAGCACCCAACCAAAGTCTCGGAGGGTCTGACAGGTTATAGACACGCTCACCTCTAATTCTGAGCTTGAAGTGGCCCTCAGAAGAAGATCGTCCCAGTAGCCCACGATAGCGATGCCCGCTGTCTTAGTAGGGCCAGAATCGGGGCGAGAACCTTGGTGAACACCCTCGGTGCCGATGCCAGGCCAAAGGGGAGAGACACAAATTGGTAGTGGTCTGCCCCGGCCGCAAATCGCAGACATTTCTGATGCCTGGTGCATATGGGAATATGCAAGTATGCGTCCTTGATGTCCAAGGATGCCAGAAAATCCCCCGAAAGGAGGGCAGCGATAACAACGAACCGACTCCCTCCGGAATCTTTGTACCTCCACAAAGCAATTGAGAGCCCTGAGATCCAAGATGGGTGGTCGGCAGACCTTCATGCGGACGTAGATTTGTTCGCAGGCTTGTTGGGCTTGCGAAACCAGGGGCGCTTCTGCCCCTCAGCAGGCGCTTTATCGGCCTGGGATTGTTTACTTGCCACACTAGGCGGATGAAAGAACCGCTTGCGCGCGGTGAAGGAGGGCCCTTGCCAACAGCGCGGCTCCTTACCCCTTTTTGGATTGTGGGAGCAGCGTCCTCTTACCTCCTGTGGCATCTTTAATAATGTCATCCAGGGATGCTCCAAAAAGTCTGTCGCCCTTAAAGGGCAAATCCATCAGGGCCTTCTTAGACGATTGGTCTGCCGGCCAACCTTTTAGCCAGGGCAGACAGCGTAACACCACCGTATAGCTTGAGGCTCTGGACAGCAGAGGAAAAGTGTCAAAGGCTGATTCGCAAACAATTTTAAGGCCACGTATCAACTGGTCGGCCATAGCCACCTCATCCGAGGGAACCTCATGTGTTTTAAACCCATGGAGTAGCATTCTTGTCCCTTCAGTGTGTGTCTGAGACACCAGGGCCCCAACCACCGTTGGGTGCACAGCCGAGCCCACCACCGTGTATAGGTAGCGGTTGACCGCTTCAGCCTTCCTGTATGCAGGGTCCTTGAAAGCAGGAGCCCCTTCCACCGGAATTGTGGTTACCATGTTTAATCTGGACACCTGAGGGTCCACTATCGGAGGAGAGGTCCATTTTTTCAGGAAACTCTCCTCAAAAGGGTAACGCACCACCAAACCTCTTTTGGGGACCGAAAACCTTCTGTGGTTTGTCCCACTCCTTGTATAAAAGCTTGTCTAGATAAGATACACAAGGAAACACCTTAGCAGTGCAGGTCGGCTTTACTGAACCCGAAAGGGACCGACGCCTCTGGCGTTTCTGCAGGCTCCTCTATCTTTAGAGTATCCCGCACTGCGGTGATAAGGTCACCTAACAGAGCCTTCTTGCGTGCTGACCCGGACCCAGAGTCATTCTCACTGTCCGACCGGCCACGGTCCACATCCTCTAAAACGTCAGAACCAGGGCCATGAGCCGTAGCTGGGCCCCACCGCATCAGAGTTGTCCCCACAAGATGGCGGGGGGAGGGGCACCTTTTAGCCCCCCCATGTTCTCACGCGCCGCTTCCACCTTGGCAACAAACCAGGATGCCGACATAGCTTCTACTGACACAGCGGGTGCAGGAGCACCAGATGCCAATTCGGGTGTATCAGGGGGAGAAGCGTCTGCTTCTGATGCCATGCTGACCCATGCTGTCAGGTGCGTACCTGACACAAGGACTCCAGTCAAGGTACCAACAGCCCGCCCTCCTAGCTGTCACAGAGACGAGGGGTTCCCCCCAGAGGACTCACCACCCTTGAACAGTCTTACGGCTAATGTCCGCTTCCTAGTAGAGCTGCTATCTTGTCAGCTATGTCCAGCGTGTGTCTGTAAACTTGCGTTTAAATGCTGTTTGATCGTCGTGGATCGTGAGAAAATGGCCGCCGAGCGGCAGATAGAGGCCAAAAACGCCGCGGGCCACAAGAACATGGCCGCCAAGCGGCAGATAGAGGCCAACACAGCGCGGACCACAAAAACATGGCCGCTGAGCGCAGATAGAGGCCAAAACACAGCGGGGATCACAGGCAAAATGGCCGCCGAGCGGCAGATAGAGGCCAAACACAGCGCGGACCACAAAAACATGGCCGCCGAGCTCAGATAGAGGCCAAACACAGCATGGATCATAGGAAGAATGGCCGCCGGGCGGCAGATAGAGGCCAAGCACAGCGCGGACCACAAAAACATGGCCGCCAGCGCAGATAGAGGCCAAACCCAGCATGGATCACAAGCAAAATGGCCGCCGACAGCATGGAGCAGAACACACAGGTAAGCAAACTTTTAATGGCAGCTCATAACATTTGTTTAGCAGACGTACATGCACAGTTCCCACACAGGTGGAGCCCCCCCCCAGGTGAACCCCCGTCCCCAGCAGGCAGCCTAGCTCAGAGAGCCTAGGGAGGAGGGAAGGAAGGGAGGGAGGGAGGGAGGAAGGGAAAGATAGAACCCCTTACTCACCTCTCCAGGCATGCCCAGCTATGTCTTCCTGCCGAAGCAGGGGATTACTACTTACCCTTCCTGCGTGTATTGTGCCGAAGATCACAGGAACAACAAAAAATAAATAAAATAAAAAGAAAATAATAAAATTTCAATTTGAAATAAACCTCCAGGCCTATGGGCCCGAAGGGAGCCATGTCTTCTCCTTAGCTAGGCAGAAAAAAACTGAGCTGCTTAGTGCAGGCTGAGGGGATATAACTAGTAGGACCGCCCCCTGGGTGGGGCTGTTCAGCTTTGAAGTTGTTAACACATTCTGCCTAGTCACTCCTGAATGAAGGCTAATACCCACTTTGTCAAGATTAAGGCTGTGTCCGTCCATGAACGAAAGAGAAATATGGATTTAAACTTGTAACCAAAAAGTGCCAGAAAAAGCCCAGGTTTTTATGTGGTTAATAAGCCAAAAGCAAACAAGAAAAAATTGTTGTTACAGTTTGCATACACACACTGTGTGGTCAAGGTAGTAAACTTGTATCAGTCCACTATTTCAAATAAAATATTTGCCCTCCAAAACAAATAGTGTCTGCCTCACCATATCACTGATAAAGTCGTTTTTCCATAATCCAACCCAGGGGGTTGGCAACCTTTTGAGCACAGTGTGCTGATTTTTTTTTAAAGAAAATTCAGAGTGTTGGTTATAAAAAAAACTTCACACTCTCAATGACGAAAAAGAAAAAATTACTTGAACAATAGTAAGAAATTAACATTGCGCTTCCAAAGATCAATGATAACTTTCCCCGTGTTTCAAAAGATATGTGCTGTAAGGCATGTATGGTAAGGTTAAAAAGAATATTCCAGCCAAGGACTTCTGCAGATCACCCCAATTCCTGCACCTTCACACTTCAGATCACCCCAATTCCTGCACCTTCACACCTTAGATTAGTCCCAATTTCCTGCATCTTTACATCTCAGATCAGTCCCAATTTTTTTAATCTTCACACCTCAGATCACCCCAATTCCTGCACCTTCACATCTCAGATCACCCCAATTCCTGTACCTTCACACCTCAGATCTCCGCTAATTCCTGCACCTTCACATCTCAGATCGCCCCTAGTTCCTGCACCTTCACATCTCAGATCGCCCCTAATTCCTGTACCTTCACATCTCAGATCGCCCCTAATTCCTGCACCTTCACATCTCAGATCGCCCCTAATTCCTGCACCTTCACACCTCAGATCTCCGCTAATTCCTGCACCTTCACATCTCAGATCGCCCCTAATTCCTGCACCTTCACATCTCAGATCGCCCCTAATTCCTGTACCTTCACATCTCAGATCGCCCCTAATTCCTGCACCTTCACATCTCAGATCGCCCCTAATTCCTGCACCTTCACATCTCAGATCGCCCCTAATTCCTGCACCTTCACATCTCAGATCGCCCCTAATTCTTGTACCTTCACACTTCAGATCACCCCAATTCCTGCACCTTCACACCTTAGATTAGTCCCAATTTCCTGCATCTTTACATCTCAGATCAGTCCCAATTTTTTTAATCTTCACACCTCAGATCACCCCAATTCCTGCACCTTCACATCTCAGATCACCCCAATTCCTGTACCTTCACACCTCAGATCACAGCTAATTCCTGCACCTTCACATCTCAGATCGCCCCTAATTCCTGTACCTTCACATCTCAGATCGCCCCTAATTCCTGTACCTTCACATCTCAGATCGCCCCTAATTCCTGCACCTTCATACCTCAAATTACCCTAATTCCTGAACCATTAGACCTCTGATCACTCCAGTTCTTACACCTTCACACCTCAGATCACTCCAATTCCTGCACCATTACAACTTAGATCAGCCCCAGTTCCTGTACCTTCATACCTCCGATCACCCCAATTCCTGCACCTTCACACCTCATATCACCCCGATTCCTGCACCCTCACATCATGCCAAATCCTGCACCTTCACACCCCAGATCACCCCAATTTCTCCCGGCAACTGTGCATGTAACGCCATCCCGGGACCCAGCCAAAGAGCGTGGCTGAGCTGGGCATTAAATGGGGAGACAGGGATTGGAAGCAACTGTGGGCGGCAGACAGCAATACTCGGCTTGCGTGCCATTATACACACAGCTGCGTGCCATGTCTGGCACACGTGCCGTGGGTTGCCGACCCCTGATCTAACTTTTACTGACATGTTACATAGTCAGGTTGAAAAAAGACACAAGACCATCTAGTTCAACTAACAGAGAAAAGAAAAAATATTGAAAACCCTCATATAGTATACAATCCTATATCCACAGGTTCTTTATATGGAGGTTTTCTATTTATTTTTTCTATTGGTTGAACTTGATTCACTGTGCCCATTTACACCACAAAAACAGCCTCCAGATCTGTTTCGTATGCGTTTCTGCATGCGCGTCTATAAAGCTTTTTGATGTTTTTTGTTCTTCTTTTGTCTTGTTTTTTCTATACTGTACTAAGGTCCAGTGCGTTTTTGATGCGTGTTGCAGTACAGTTCTGTGCAGGAAAAAAAACAGCATGTTGTACTTTTTTTTTCTGGAACGCACTGCACTGGTGTAAACTATGCCATTATATATAACCTTCTTTACATGCATTTTTAATGCCGAAAAAAACAAACTGGACTGCATGTGGTGTGAACAGGCCCTTACAGTATGTCTTTTTTCAACCTAGCTAGGATTTTTAGCTTTACTTTCCTGCTAAAGGAAATTATAATCCAGCATACCTCCATGTTACACATCTCACATTTTATGGAGCCATTTTTTGCAAGAAAACCCAAATAATTTCTCCTTAAAGTAGTAGAAAACAGGAGCAGGGTGATAGACTGGCTTTAAGGTCAAGGCTTGATTCATAATTTCCCTTCATGCAACCGATTTTGTTGGTTACTTGCTTGATAAGTATCCCTGTTTGGCAGAAAGGGCCTACCAGAGGTGAAGGAGTGGCAGGTGACTCCACAACAGGTAGAGTCATTAAAGTGATACTAAAACTTTGTTTTTAAAAATAACAAACATGTCATACTTAAGCCCCGTACACGCGGTCGGACTTTTGCCCAACAAACTTAGTTTTAAGCAAGTTGGACCAACAATCCGACCGTGTGTATGCTCCATCAGACAAACTTTTTTTTTCGTTTGGTTTTGTTTTCATCGGACAAAAGTTGGGTCTGCAAACGGACAAACTTTTGCCCAACAAAAGTCCGATGGAGCAAAGTCCGACCGTGTGTACAGAAAACCATAGGACTTTTGTCCGATGGACAAAACAACTAATGTTAAAATCAACCAACAATAGCAGAAGTTGACCAAAGGGTGGCGGTAAAGAGCAGAAAAGAGCAGAAAAACCACGTGATGCTGCAAAAAGTTTTGGGAAAGTTTGCAGAAAAGTCCTGTGGTGTGTATGCTATGGGTGTTCCCGACCAACTCCGTTCGGACAAAAATCCACGGAAAAGTCAGATGGAAGTCCGACCGTGTGTATGGGGCTTTACCTGCTCTGTGCAGTGGTTTTGCACTGAGCAGCTCCGATCCTCTTCTTTTCAGGTCCCACACCGGCACTCCTGGCCCCCCCACCCCACTCAAGAAGTGCCCCCCAGATCAAGGAGCAGCGTGCCCTGGGGGCACTGCTGCATGCTCGCTCCCGAGCCACTGCTCTATGCGCCCACAAGACACATAGAGCCACGATTTGGCCTCGCCCCCTGCTCATTCCTCATTGGCTCACTGGCTGTAATAGACAGCAGTGGGAGCCAATGGACTCCCACTGCTGTCTCAGCCAATGAGGAGGGAGGGACCCGGGACAGCCGAGGCTATCGTGAACAATGCTGGATCAGAAGGAGCTTAGGTAAGGATTAAGGGGGCTTGGGGGCACTAGACACAGAAGGTTTTTTACCTTCATGTAAAGGTAAAAAAAAACTTAAGCTTTTAGTACCACTTTAAGAACCTGAACTGTGAAAGATGTGTCAAACAAGGCCAGAAAATGTCTAGTCACCACTATTGTCTGTGGTCTCCCTCCAGCTAGTCTTTTCCCTATTGACTGACTTACCATGGCTTGTTGTGCACAGCGTCTCTCTCTCTGGAGGCGGCCAACTTAGTAGACACAGGGTTTTTCAAATTAGAGTTGCCCCCCCCCATGCCTTGTGAGTAAATAAAGCAGAGGCAGGGGTGATCCTTGCATTAAGGTCCTCAGGTTCATCTTTCTCTCCAGCAAGAACAGTGAGCAACACAGCATTAACATCACCAAACCTCACTACAAATCTTTGTAAGTGTGTATATTTATATTTTAGGGTACTTTTTAGGCACAATTAATATTTCTATATGTTCTTCATCATCATCATCCCAAATCTTAATTTAACCACTTGCTGACCGCCGCACGCACTTATACGTCAACAGAATGGCACTCCTGAGCAGAAGGACGTATATATATACGTCCCCTTTAAGGAAGCTGCATTGTGGTCGCGCGTGCATGCCCGCCGCGAGCTCCGTGGGCCCGACCGTCTCGTCTCACGGTGAGGAAGAACGGGGAGATGCTAATGTAAACATGCATCTCCCCGCTCTCCCTAGTGACAATGACACTAATCACCGCTTCCTGTGATCAGAAGCGGTGATCACTGTCTTGTCACACACAGCCCATCCCCCCCTACCGTAAGAATCACTCACTAGGGCACACTTAACCCCTACAGCGCCACCTATTGGTTAACCCCTTCACTACCACTGTCATTTTTACAGTAATCAGTGCATTTTTATAGCACTGATCGCTGTAAAAATGGCAATGGTCCCAAAAATGTGTCCAATGTGTCCGCCATAATGTCGCAGTCACGATAAAAATCGCTGAAAAGAAAACGGGCAGCCTCGATGGACCGCTCTGTCTTGTTTCTAAGCATACCCTCCTGTCTGCATGTCTGACCTAAGGGCAGGAGAACTCCCAGGAAGTAAATGCTACATGAATCATCTGCCCTTACTCAAGATGGCCATGACCAGAATTGCTAGGGGGTGATTTCTCAGCAATATCAAGCATGGAGACATGAATAAATGGATGAGTTTGCTTTGAACAATAAAAATTAATACAATGGCGATTTTAGTTTGTGGTGCTCAGATGCAGTGTAGTTTCGCTTTAAGTGTTGCAGTAATGTAAGCAAGTTGCTGGTGTGGACAGTCAAAACACATGAATGGTTGGTGGGACTGAAGATTTTTTTTTGCAAATGTAGCACACAGACCCTTTTTTCCTGCCTACCTTCACTTGCAGGGGTAAATGCACACCATGCCACATGCCCGTATCCTCCTGGTATAAGAGGTTGAGCGGTGTTCTTGCAATTTTGGGTCCTGCAGCGAGTTACCTCCCTCCGTTGCTTCTTGTCCCTATAATGTAGGGAAAAGTTTATTCTTCCCTGAAAGAAGGCCAATGTCCAGAAAGTAATTAAACTCCAACAGATGAGTTTATTTTCTTTGCTTGAAACAAATTTGGGAAAAAGGTTGAAAACAGCAATTGGATTTGGTAGGAACATAGGTTCAGGCACGCGGCACCCAGTCACCCTATTCTCCACTCAAGCCTGAGTGGGTATTGCTCACTTGGAGAGATCCCTCTCACAGTTCTAGCAGCCGGAGTGAAGCAAGAACATGACACTTAGTTTAAGTCCCCTTCACGGACAAGTTCAGGAGATCCTCTGCCACAGAATCCTTTAGTTCCTGAATTTAGAACTTCCTAACGCCTGTAGATTATAGAGACCATAGGTGCCAATGGGGCATGCTACAGGAACTATCTTGCAACTCACGAATCCTTCCCTCTGATAGGCAACCAGGCCTCCCCAAGACCTTCACCGATCCATCGGACAGGTCCTCCCCCGGTTTCCTCTGTTTCAGAGCGGGCCACCCTCCCTCGGGTTCCCTGGGACTCCAGTGGTTGGTTTGTAGACCCAGTTGAAGGTACTGGGCCTACCTTTAACTCTGCAGCCTCGAGCTAAAGGTATCCGAGACTCCTCGACCAGTTCACGCACCCCCTGGCCAGCAGGGCCAAAGAGCACGACTTCGCCACCAGGGGTCCTCCTTGGAATCCCCCCGGCACACCACACCAAATCATGGCGTCTGCCCTTTATGTACCCTCTCCCGGCATGCACAGCAGGCAAAAACTCGCCCACCGCACGATAGCCGAGAGAGGACACCCAACCACACCGCAACGCCACCTGTGGTTCTCCTCAAGACCTGGGCAACAGCGCCACCCACAGGACAAGTGGAACTACACTCCAGGCAACATTACAGCAGAGCAGAGTCCAAACTAAGCAGAATTGGAGGAACTGACCTAAACTATTGCTCAGGCTGCCCTTAAATTTAGAGCATAGTGACCCCAAATTTGGGGGTCTGCTACACAAATGTTGCACACCCAGGCTTATTTGTATGAAATAAGTCTGTATTGTCCAAAACAAGTAAACATTTGTTTTCATGTTTAAACCTACGTTGGAAAAATAACTGGAGGGTTACTATGAGCAATAAGAAAATTTGTTTCTTAACCACTTAAAGCGGAGTTCCACCCAAAAGTGGAACTTCCGCTTTAAGCACTCCTCACCCCATGTAATTGGCATGTAATTTTTTTGGGGGGGAGTGGGGGCTTCGGTAGGAGTGGGACTTCCTGTCCCACTTCCTCCTTCCACCCAGGGACCGCCTCGGCGACTCCTCCTCTCGCCTTAGGTGGCCCCTCCCTCTAGGCGATCTCCTGGGACACGTGACAGGTCCCAGGAGATCGCCTGTCCACTCAGGGAGCACAGCGCCGCTCGCGCAATGCGCACTGCGTGCCCGGCCGTGAAGCCGAAAGCTGTCACGGCCGGGTGCCCACAATGTGAATGGAGGTGCCGACGGAGAGGGGGGGAGAGGAGCGACGCTCCGGGCGGCAGCATCGCTGGACTGTGGAGCAGGTAAGTGTCTGTTTATTAAAAGTCATCAGCTACACTATTTGTAGCTACTGACTTTTAATAAACCTAAAAAGGCTGGAACTCCCCTTTAAGCCCCAAGCCTCTTTCTGAGATTTGGTGGTTACAAGTTAAAAACAATTTCTTTTGCTAGAAAATTACTTAGAACCCCCAAACATTATATATATATATATATATATATATATATATATATATATATATTTTTTTTTATTCTATCACCCTAGAGAATAAAATGGGGGTCATGGCAATACTTTTTGACACACCGTATTTGCGCAGCGGTCTTACAAGCGCACTTTTTTTGGAAAAAAAAAACACTTTTTTGAATTAAAAAATAAGACAACGATTATATTGTGAAAGATAATGTTACGCCGAGTAAATTGATACCCAACAGATCACACTTCAGAGTTGCGCCCGCTCGTGGAATGGCGACAAACTTTTTCCCATAAAAATCTTCATATGCAACGTTTAAAAAATTCTACAGGTTGCATGTTTTGAGTTACAGAGGAGGTCCAGTGCTAGAATTATTGCTCTTACTCTAACGATCGCGGCGATACCTCACATGTGTGGTTTGAACACCGTTTTCATATGCGGGCGCTGCTCACGTATGCGTTCGCTTCTGCGCGCGAGCTCATCAGGACGGGGCGCTTTAAAAAAAAAAATTCTTATTTATTTTACTCAAATTTTTTTATTTTTACACTGTTTTAAAAAAAAAAAATCTGGGTCACTTTTATTCCTATTACAAGGAATGTAAACATCCCTTGTAATAGAAAAAAGCATGACAGGTCCTCTTAAATATGAGATCTGGGGTCAAAAAAGACCTCAGATCTCATATTTAGACTAAAATGCAATAATAAAAAAAAATGTATGTCATTTAAAAAATAAATAAATAAATAAAATGTCCCTTTAAGAGCATTGGACGGAAGTGACATTTTGACGTCGCTACTGCCCTGCAATGGTATGGAGACGGGTGGGGGCCATCTTCCCCTCACTTATCTCCATACCCAGGCAAGGAACAGACCGGATCGCCTCCGCCGCTGCCGACGGCTCCGGAAAGCGGTGGAGGGCACCGGAGAGCAGTGGGCCCCTCTCCCGCTACGATAAAAGTGATCTTGCGGCGTATTCGCTGCAGAGACCACTTTTATCTTGTAACGGACCACACGCTGAGGAAAAGGATACCAGGGTTATGGTAGCTATCTGCTACCATAACCCCAGTATTCCTCTTCAAAGTACCAACGTATTCCTGCGGCGGGCGGTCCGTAAGCGGTTAAAGTGCACAAAAAACCAAAAGATTTCCCAGCTAGCCTGCAATTAAAACAAAATGGCACTGTCTAGCAATTTGCATCAAAAACATAGATTTTAGGCTCAGTTCACACTGATATGATGCGGGGAAATGCACAGGAATCACTGCATTTCCCGTATTGCTTCGCATAGCAATCGCACTGTGTTTATGCGATCTGCTGCTGGTGTCAATTAAAAGTTAAGACACTCCAAAAGCAGGTCGCAGTGCACAGTGCGTTTTTTTAGAATCGGATCGCATGGATATAAACACCCATGCAATCTGATTCCAGTGCAGCAAAAAAAGGTGCTTGCACCTTTTTCGTGCAGATGTGGTGCGATTTGAGCCATATAAAATGATGGGCTCAAATCGCACCACACAGAATGTCATGTGATTTGCACTGGAATGCAAAGCAATTCCGGTGCAAATCATATGCAATGTGATGCATCGCATCAGTGTGAACCCAACTTTAAGGGCCATACACAGGGGCCAAATATCGGGTGGCATTTCCCGCTTCAATAGAAACCGGCCTGTGTGTACGGCAGCCGGCTTCTGTCGAAGGGACATGGCCAAAAAAAGGCTGAGAATGCTGAACGGAGTGTTCTGGCGGGGGGCAGTCCCCCTGTCAGAACACAATAGCTCAGCGGGGGGGATCACTGAACTAACATTGGATCATTAGTACAGCGGCTCCTTCTAAACTTGAGAGGTTTCAGGTTTAGAATGAGCCTCAACTTCCCTGAGGGTTTGCGTACCACAAAGACGTGGGAGTAGAACCCTCTGCCTACTTCCCCTGCCGAAACCCGCACCACTACTCCCTGTTGCTCCAGTTCTTCCAGGGAGGATAAAAGAGCAGACACCTTCTCTGTACACCTTGGAAGCTCTGCGACGAGAAGCCTGTGTGGGGGAGGACTTGAAAATTCCAGCCGGTACCCCCTCCTTACAATTCCTAGAATGAAATGATTGGAGGTGACCATTCCCACTGTGGGCGGAAAGCCCCCAGTCTTCCTCCCACCGTGGTCAACCTGTCATTGGGTCTTTCGGGCTTGTGCCCCCAAACCTTTTTCTGCCCCTTAGCCCTCGGGGCCACAAACCTCTTCTGTGGGCAAGACTTTCTCTTAGTCTGTTCCCCAAAATTTCTCTTGATGGGAAAGGCCTTCTTTTTGTCGGCCATCCAATCTAGAACGGCCTCCAGATCTGGACCGAATAACAAGTTCCCTGTGAGTGGAATCTCACAGAGTTTTACCTTGGATGCATTATCCCCCTGCCAAGTCTTAAGCCAGACAGCTCTCCTAGCCGAGTTGACCAGAGCTGCGGACCTTGCGGACTTGTGTACTGACTCCACGAGGCCTCTGCAATGTATGCTACCCCTCTGAAGAGCATGGGAAAGTAAGACAGCATTGTTTCCTTCGGAGTCCCAGCCTCAATATGCGCCTTTATCTGCGTCAGCCAATATTCCATGTTGCGTGCCACCACCGTGACCGCCATGGCAGGCTTGAGATTTCCTAGGGATTAGTCCCAGGTCTTTTTCAGGAGTGAGTCCATCCTTTTATCCATGGGGTCAGCTAGCACCCCCATGTCGTCAAAGGCCAGGTCCGTTTTTCTGGATACCTGGGAAAAGGCCACATCCAGTCCAGGAGACTTGTTCCAGACTGCCGTGTCCTCCTCTGCGAAAGAAAACCTACGCTTCAAAGCCCTAGAAAAGAAAGGCTTCCTTTCGGGGTCTCCTCATTCTCTTTTACCGGTTTCCACCAGGACATTGTGGACTGGAAAAACTCTCTTTTTATGCTCCCCCAGACCCTCGTACATCTGGTCATGGAGCGACAGCATCTTTTTCTCTTCCTGGATACCTAAGGTGGTGTGGATGGCTCCCAGGAGATCCTCCCTCTGACACACTGGTGGACGGGACCACCGGTGGACCAGGTGCAATGCTCTGCTGCACTGGAAGAGGATTAACCTGGGGCTGCGGAAGCTGGAAACTAGAAAACCGCGTCTTAAAGGACTGGAAGGTGCTAGAAAGATCCTTGACAGACGCCGCCAAGTCCGTACCCTGTTCTGCTGAGTGCTTCTTCACTAAGCCCTCAAGACACTCTTTACAAAGCACTTTGGTCCAGGAATCCCCCATGGTGGACCTGCATGAGGGGCACTTCTTTTTGGAGCTGTGTGAGGTACTTTTATTTCTCTGTGGCCTTGCCCTAAAACGAAAGGACCCCGACAAAAGAAACCATAAATGCCTGCCCACCAACGCTATACCAGAACACCACCAGGAGTGCACCACCAGCAGGGTCCCAGAAGCACACCCCCCCCCCTCTGGCCACCAAAAAGGGGAATATGGTAAAGGAACACCACCCCAGGGTTCCTCTTACCTTAGAGTGGCTAGTGCTGCCATCACCAAGAGCCGCTTGGGATGCCTCTGCCATCTCCTGCCCAGGAACAGTGGTCTGCCTTGAGCCGTTTTGCTGTCACTACAGTAATGCAGGGCTCGCACCAGCCCTACATGCTGCCCGCTTTCACGTCAGGCAGCCGGAACCGGAAGCCACGGGGCCAGTGGTAGTGCCCGCCCCTGCCGGAAATGACGTCACCTGTCATCCAGCCCAGCCTCGACCTCCACACTGGCCGCAACAGAGCGAGGGAGACCAGCGCACCCCTAACAGCACCTCCTCGGGTAGCAGAAAATGGGCCCCCGGACTTTCCACCTTCCCCAAGAGAAGCCGGGCGTGCTATGGTGCCACATTAGGTAACAGGCTCCCTAGCTGAACTGGCCCCGGCCCCTAGCAGTGTCTCCCACGCTGGTAGGGCGTGGGGCTTAAATCTCTATTGGAGGCAGGGTTTCCTGAGAAGGGAGGAGCTGAGGTCTCTCAAAGGCAGCTGTCCTGAAAGTCGAAGGGGGGGGGGCAATATATATATATATAAAGTGGAATATTGAAGATAACCTACTGTATATACCCTCACCTCCAGTATTTGACCCAAATGAATGTTAGGTCAAATAATGCTTTTTGCCTTTAAACCGGGTAGGTGCAAGTTCAAATGTTTCTCTAAATCCTATTATCTTAGGAAATTAATCCATCCTCCATCTAATATTTCTTCCACCAAATCTCAAATGAAGATAGAGTACCCATTTTCCAATAGTATTTATTAAAAAGTAAATTGAAAATGAAAATGTAAAAGTGCATATCTGATGCACTGCAGACAACAAGCCTCTTTCCCCTTGGGGGTCCTAGTTTTTAGACCAGATTCACCCAGGGCAGAGTTGGAACATGACCTCATCACGTACCGGTTTATCACCGTTTAACATACTACATCATGAGGCTTCTCCCCATTTGTGCTGTACTGTATGTATGAGCACTGAAATTATTTTATTTTTTTGGGTGTTACTCACCATTTAAAAGGGACAGTGCACCATTAACACAGTCATTGTATATTGACATTACTGTATTTGTTGTTTATATTAATTGTTTTTTATTTTCATTTTACTTAGGTTAGCACACTAGGTATTCATCCTTTGTGCAAGGTATCATGGAAAAGGACAGCACATTAACATAGCATGATTCATCAGTCCAGTATTATCTAGTTGCAGTCCTGTTACTGTTTTGGAGCTGAGCACATGAATTGTTTTATATATTGTGACAGCAGGAAGGTAAAGTCACCTGGTTGCATCCAGGGGGGTAGATATATTTCGCCCAGATTCAGGCTTTACGCCGACTTATACAACTAGGTGGAGAGTTGTATAAGCCCAGCTGAGGCTAGTGGGCTCATGGATGACTCATACCTCTAGGGAGAGTGTGGGGCGTCGTGCAGACAGGGAGTTGATGAGACCAGCTGAAGCTTGTCAGCTCATTTAGGCCTCTATAAGAACTCCCAGCTTCATTAGGTGTTTGCTCATGCCTGGAACCAGACCTGTGTGGACTGTCTAGGGAGAGTGAACCCCTGTGCGGTGAGACAAAGCCTGTGTGGCTATTTGCTTGGACATTTAAAACCAGGGACTTAGGGACTAGGACAGCACTAGGCTGATCCCAGTTGTTAGTTAGGAAACCTGTATGTTTAGTCAGAGGTCAAGTTGACCAGGATTTATTTTATTTATGTTTCTTTTGCTTTGCTGTGTTTTGTCACTGTAAATAGAAAATAAACTGCACCTTTTTGATTTTAAAAACCACAACCTCCGTTTGCTGGGCCTGTTTTTGTGTGGGGAGCCCATCCCGGGGGTCACACACACCCGCTGCCGAGCTAACTCCCTCACAGGTGGTGGAGAATGCAGGCAGTTTTTTTTTAAGCCAGCATGGAGGAGATACTGAAACAGCTGGCTCTAGCAAATGCCAATCAACAGCAGACAAATGCAGGTTTGCAAAGGAGCCTTGCAGCCCAGCAGCAAGCTCATCAACAGAGCCTTGCAGCTCAGCAACAAGCCCAGCAGCAATCTGAGGCCCGCTTCATAGACCTGTTACAGAAGCAAGAGCAGAGACTACAACAAATGGAAGCAGTAATGCAGCAACGTCCGCAGACCAGTGAGGAAAGCCGTCCCACTAATACCGCGTCCTTTGGGGTGAGTCGTTTATTGACAAAAATGACTGGAGAGGATGATCCAGAGGTATTTTTGACCACATTTGAAAGGACCGCTGAAAGAGAAAAGTGGCCTGAGGAGCAGTGGGCTGGACTGGTGGCTCCTCTGTTAACTGGTGAATCGCAGAAAGCTTACTATGACCTAGAGCCTAAACAAGCAAAAGACTATGTGATGCTAAAAGCTGAAATTTTGGCAAGGCTGGGTGTCACCCAGGCTGTCCGGGCTCAGCGTGTGCATAACTGGACTTTCCAGCTTGGAAAACCCCCCAGGTCTCAAATGTATGATCTCATTCACCTGAGCAGAAAGTGGCTACAGCCAGAGACTTTGTCCGCACCAAAGATTGTGGAACGTGTTGTAATGGATCGGTTTTTGAGAGCTCTTCCTACTGCCATCCAAAAGTGGGTAAGCCATGGAGACCCAGAGACGGCCGATGGTCTTGTGGATCGTGTGGAGAAATACTTGGCTACAGAGAACCTGACGGCCTCTTCCAGAGACACTCGGACTTTCCACCCTAAGACCAGACCATCCCCAGGGGCGGATAAGAGGATTCCAAGGGGTGAGGGTGGAGAGAGTGAGAGGGTGGGAGCTCTACCCCAAGTTTGGCAAGAACAGCCTGGGAAATCAGCGGCTCAAGAGGCGGCAAGAAGGATCGTTTGCTACCGCTGCCGGCAAGCGGGACATATTGCAGCCAATTGCCCGGTTGTGGAGGAACCCATGCAGTGTGACTTTCTGATGGGCAGACGTCAGTCGCTGTGTGCGACAGTCGCATGCACTGCCATTCGAGGAACTGAGAAACATTTATGCAAAATGTGTGTTAATGGTAGAAATGTTGTGGTATTGCTGGATTCAGGTAGCCTTGTGACCCTGATAAAGGCTGAGTTAGTTAAAACAGAGGTCTTTGGGAATAGCAAGGTAGCTGTTATTTGTGTGCATGGGGACACACGAGAGTATCCAGTGACTACAGTGTGTTTCGAGACCCCCAAAGGTACCCTCTCTCATCCAGTGGGCTTAGTATCTCAGTTACCGCATGACGCCATTGTGGGAAGGGATTTTCCGAAGTTCTGGGAACTGTGGGATGATCCTGAGCCCCCCACTGGTGCCCCTATGTACCAGGAATGTGATAGCCAGAACTCCCCTGAGAGTGGTGAGGACTCTCCGGAATTTCCCTTATCAGTATTGGCAGGGGAGACTCAAGAAACTGGAGAGGAGCCCACCTCCTCAGACGAAAACCTACCGTCTGTGGAGTTTTCTGATCTTGAGGTTCACAGGGAAAACTTTGCCACAGAACAGTTGAAAGACCCCGCCCTAATAAAGGCACGGGAAAACGTAGTGAAAATAGATGGCGAGTTAGTGAACCCAGATAATACCTGCACTTACCCATACTTCAGCGTAGAGAAGGACCTACTGTATCGGGTGGCAAAAAGGGCAGAAGAAACCGTTGAGCAGCTTGTGGTGCCCAAACCTTACAGGAAGTTGGTGTTGGAGTTGGCCCATGGGCACATTCTTGGAGGTCATCTGGGGACAGAGAAAACCCGAGAGAGGGTATTACAGAGATTCTATTGGCCGGGGGTGATGAAGGACATAGAAAATTATTGTTCCTCCTGCCCTGTGTGTCAGAGTTCGGCCCCGATGCCACATTTCCGTAGCCCGCTGGTCCCTCTACCCATCATTGAGGTCCCGTTTGAGAGGATCGCCATGGATTTGGTAGGGCCTATAATCAAGTCCGCTAGGGGGCACCAGTACATATTAGTTATAATGGACTATGCCACCCGTTATCCAGAAGCGATCCCTCTCCGAAATACCTCGGCCAAAACCATAGCCAAAGAGCTATCTCTTGTGTTTAGCCGGGTGGGTATTTGTAAAGAACTGCTTACGGACCAAGGTACACCCTTTATGTCCCGGGTTATGAAGGAGCTGTGTAAATTGTTCAAAGTGACGCAATTACGTACATCTGTGTATCACCCCCAAACCGATGGGCTGGTTGAAAGATTCAACAAAACCCTAAAACAAATGTTGAAGAAAGTGGTGGATAGAGATGGAAAGGATTGGGACTGTCTACTTCCTTATCTGATGTTTGCTATTAGGGAGGTGCCCCAATCCTCTACGGGATTCTCCCCCTTTGAGTTACTGTATGGGAGACACCCAAGAGGGCTGTTGGATATTGCCAAGGAAACTTGGGAAAGTGAGAGTTCTCCCCACAGGAGTGTGATTGAGCATGTCGCCCTGATGCAAGACCGAATTGCACAGGTAATGCCCATCGTGAAGGAACATTTGGCCCAAGCGCAGTTAGCACAGCAGAGAGTGTACAACCGTGGAGCCAAGACCCGTACCTTTTCCCCGGGGGATAGGATACTGGTACTTGTCCCTACGGTTGAAAGTAAATTCCTTGCCAAATGGCAAGGCCCCTATGAGATAATGGAAAAAGTGAGCGAAGTGAATTACAAGGTCAGACAACCAGGAAGGCGAAAGCCCGAACAGATCTATCACGTTAATCTGTTGAAAGCCTGGAGGGATAGAGAGTCCCTAGTCGCAGACACTTGGTCACCAGCTCAAACTGGTTGCGTGATTCCTGAGGTTGGAATAGCAGCCACCTTGTCACAACCCCAACAACAGGAGGTTAAGGAGTTTGTGCTTCGCAACAAGGAGGTATTCTCTGAGCTGCCGGGACAAACATCTGGGGTAGAGCATGACATCATTACCCCGCCCGGTGAAAGGGTGAAGTTAAAACCCTATCGGATCCCAGAGGCCCGACGGGAGGCAATACGGGAGGAAGTACAGAAAATGCTGAACTTAGGGGTGATAGAGGAGTCCCAAAGTGATTGGTCTAGTCCCATTGTGTTGGTGCCTAAACCGGATGGGAGCTGGCGATTTTGTAACGATTTTCGTCAGTTGAACAAAGTTACAAAATTTGACACCTACCCCATGCCACGTATAGATGAGTTGATCGACCGGCTGGGAACAGCCCGATACATGACGACTCTTGACCTCACAAAAGGGTATTGGCAAATCCCCCTGGCCAAGTCGGCCAAAGAGAAAACCGCATTTGTAACCCCAGACGGGGCGTTCCAATATAAAAGAATGCCGTTCGGGTTACAGAATGCGCCGGCCACATTCCAGCGGAAAATGGACCAGATGCTGAGGCCCCATCGGAAGTATGCTGCAGCTTACCTGGATGACGTAATTGTCCATAGCACAGATTGGGCCTCACATCTGCCAAAAGTGCAAGCAGTCCTGGACTCTGTTCGGGAAGCAGGGTTTACGGCTAACCCCAAGAAGTGTACCATTGGGCAGGAGGAGGCCAAATATCTTGGGTACACCATTGGGAGGGGAGTAATAAAACCCCAACTCAACAAAGTCGAGGCCATCCAGAGTTGGCCACGTCCCAACAGCAAGAAGCAGGTACGAGCCTTTCTGGGAATCGCTGGGTATTATCGGCGATTCATTCCCCACTTTGCTTCTAAGGCTGTGCCCCTAACCAACCTGACGAAGGGGAAAGGGTCGGTCATGATTAAATGGACCCCCGAGGCTGAGGCAGCATTCCAATTCTTGAAACAAGCCTTATGTAGCCAGCCAGTGTTGTACTCACCCGACTTCTCTAAAGACTTTGTCGTACAAAGTGATGCGTCAGATGTGGGGTTAGGAGCAGTATTGTCCCAGGTCTGGAACGGGGAAGAGCACCCAGTCATTTACCTCAGCAGGAAGTTGAAGTCCCATGAGGTAAATTACGCCACCGTTGAAAAGGAGTGTTTAGCGGTGAAGTGGGCTCTAGATTCCCTTCGGTACTACCTGCTAGGTAGGCACTTTGACATGGTTACGGATCACGCTCCGTTAAAGTGGATGGCTCAAAACAAGGAAACAAATAGAAGAGTGAATAGGTGGTTCCTGGCCCTCCAGGAATTCAACTTCACAGTAAAGCATCGCCCTGGCGTTCAAATGGGGAATGTGGATGCTTTGTCTCGAGTACATGAATGCCTGATTGCTGGTGTTCCAACCCCGAGGTTAAAACAAGAGGGGGGGGTATGTGACAGCAGGAAGGTAAAGTCACCTGGTTGCATCCAGGGGGGTAGATATATTTCGCCCAGATTCAGGCTTTACGCACACTTATACAACTAGGTGGAGAGTTGTATAAGCCCAGCTGAGGCTAGTGGGCTCATGGATGACTCATACCTCTAGGGAGAGTGTGGGGCGTCGTGCAGACAGGGAGTTGATGAGACCAGCTGAAGCTTGTCAGCTCATTTAGGCCTCTATAAGAACTCCCAGCTTCATTAGGTGTTTGCTCATGCCTGGAACCAGACCTGTGTGGACTGTCTAGGGAGAGTGAACCCCTGTGCGGTGAGACAAAGCCTGTGTGGCTATTTGCTTGGACATTTAAAACCAGGGACTTAGGGACTAGGACAGCACTAGGCTGATCCCAGTTGTTAGTTAGGAAACCTGTATGTTTAGTCAGAGGTCAAGTTGACCAGGATTTATTTTATTTATGTTTCTTTTGCTTTGCTGTGTTTTGTCACTGTAAATAGAAAATAAACCGCACCTTTTTGATTTTGAAAACCACAACCTCCGTTTGCTGGGCCTGTTTTTGTGTGGGGAGCCCATCCCGGGGGTCACACACACCCGCTGCCGAGCTAACTCCCTCACAATATCTATAGGAATTAACCACTTTTCAACCCACCACTGTACATATACTGTGGTGAGGCAGCACAATAACATACGTCATGTGCCTGCTCTGTGTTTAGGCGTGTGCCACGCTACCACCATGTGACCGGTGGACACAGTGGATTGCAGATCATTCATAACAGCACCTCCTTTACCATTGAACTGTCATCCGATCGACAGATGGGGAACAGATCCCCATCCATCTGTTTTTGGCAGACTGGATTGGATGAAGCCTGGGTGTAAACACACATGTCAGTTTACATTCACTTCCCCATAGAAAACAATGGGTAGTCCAATCGGGTCCACCTGGAAAAACAGACAGGCAGACTAGATGGGTTCGATAGTGTGAAAGGAGCCTAAAGCCTCGTACACACGATCGGATATTCAGACGGGAATTGTGTGATGACAGACTGTTGGCCTAAAATCCGACAGTTTTTATGCTCCATCAGACAATTGTTGTCCAACTTTCCGCCGACAAATGTTGAATGGCAGACTTATAAATTTTCCGCGGACAACGGTCTGCTGTCAAAGTTTCCTATCGTGTGTACACAAGTCCATCAGTACAAACACGCATGCTCTGAATCAATGCATCCCAAAAAACTACATTAGCAGATGGTGCCCAAAGGGTGGTGCTCAAGAGCTGAAAAACCACGTAGTACGTCACTACGTTTGCGTTTGTTGGCCGACAATTGTGTGCTGTTTGTATGCAAGACAAGTTCATGGCCAACGCCCTTCGGACAAAAGTCTGACGCTTTGGCTGCGGAAAATCTGATCATGTGTATGAGGCTTTACTCTTACACCATTTCAAGCACTATGAGAAATTCATGCGTTGCTGATCTCTTGCCAGATTAGAGGTCTTACCTCCCCAGACACCAGAAATGTTTGGGGGATCCAATACTCTATGTAAAGTAAACCGTTTTCCCTACTTCTAGTTTCAGAAAATAGGAGCGCTCTGGACCTTGGTGAAAGATTTTTTATACCCATGTACAGGTTTGTCACAAGCCTACACCTGTTGGCAGTCAACTAAAGCAGTAAATCCCAAGATAGGCAGGATGAGAAAGACGTGATTCAAAAGACGATTTCTGAAAATAGTGCCAGAAATGTTTATTTAGGTCTTGGGAGCAGGGAAGGGTTAGAGTCTATCCTTGTCCCAATTTTTTTTTTTTTTTTGAAGAGGTGAGAAAAAAAAAATGGTTTTACCAGATTTTTTTGCTGTCTGTGTCGTCCTTTTCCCGGTGATTACCGCCTAATTTGTCATATACGTGCTACAAAGACATTAAAGCACCACAAACTGAAAAGGCCATTAACCCCTTCACGCCAATGTAACACAAATATGCAGCCTTCAGCTTGAAGGGGCTGTAACAGGGTGATGCCTGCAACCATCACCCCAGGACTTTTTTTATTTATTTTTATTTTTTAGAGCCAATGGTCATCTTTCTTGTAATAACAGATGCAGCCAAGCAGCCGCTCGGCTGTTATTACCAGCAGCAGGAGGGGACGTATTTTAACTTGCAAGAAAGAAGTGTCAGAAATGGGCTTAAGCGTGAAGCAGATACCGTAATTCGTTTTTAATATTCAAAGCAAACTCACCAAACCATGTCTCCATGCTTTATTTTGTTGAGAATCACTTTGAAAAACACCCCCTAGCATTTCTAGCCACCATCTTAAGGGCAGAGAATTGATGAAGCATTTACTTCCTAAAATTCATCCATCCTTCGCTCAGCCATGCATGCTTAGCTGAGAAAGCCCCTTTCTGCAGATAAATGAAAAATAAATGCCCATGAAGACTCCTGGGTAGGGATGAGCCGAACACCCCCCCCCCCCGGTTCGGTTCGCACCAGAACCTGCGAACGGACCGAAAGTTCGCGCGAACGTTAGAACCCTATTAAATACAATGGACGCGAACGTTAGAAATCTAAAGTGATAATTATAACGGCTAATATGCATGTTATTGTCCTAAAAAGGGTTTGGCGACCCCGGTTCTGCCCCAGGGGACATGTATCAATGCAAAAAGAAGTTTTAAAAACGGCCGTTATTTCGGGAGCAGTCATTTTAATGATGCATAAAGTGAAAAAAAAAGTGAAATATTCCTTTAAATATCGTACCTGGGGGGTGTCTAAAGTATGCCTGTGAAGTGGCACGTGTTTCCCGTGTTTAGAACTGTCCCTGCACAAAATGACATTTCTAAAGGAAAAAAAGCCATTTAAAAGTGCTTGCGACTTTAATGTAATGTCTTGTCCTGGCAATATGGATGAAAATCTTTGAGAAAAATGGCATGGCTACCCCATCACCCCCCCCCCCCCACCCCAGCCCATTACCAGCCCCTTTGGGTCTTGTATGGATATTAAGGGGAACCCCACACCCAAAATAAAAAAAGGCCCTATATACTCTGAACAGCAGTATACAGGCGGTGCAAACAAGACAGGGACTGTAGGTTTTTTCTTAAGTACAATCTGTTTGTAATTTTGAACAGGTACATTGTTTAAGTGTAGCTCCAGCCAAAAAAATTATTTTTAAGCTTTTTGGAAAACATAGGGAAGGGTTATCACCCCTGTAACATTTGTTTTGCTGTCTGTGCAGTTTGCACCTGTTCAGAACATTTCACCTCACTTTCCGTCCCAATGACAAATGTTTTTGGAAAAGTGGGGTTTTTATTGAAACAAGGATTGGTGATAAAGCATCAGTAGAGAGGAGACAACTTTTTCCCATATTAACTCTTACAGGAGAGAATTTCCCTTCCTAGGGGTAGATTTCCTCTCACTTCCTTTTGTCTCCTTCCGTTTGCAAGTAGGAGTCGTTTGTAAGTTGGATGTTTGAAAGTAGGGGCCTGCTGTATATACTCTGCTGAAATTTGCCCCTTAGATGTTGGTGTTGCCACAACACTGTGAGCCCTCACAGTTACTCTTGGTGGGCGCTGGTACGCCCTGCTGTGAACTATTATATCAGGAATTGTAATTGCATGCCATTGTTGAACAGTGGTAGGAAAAATTGGGCGTTTGGTGGTGGTGCTGGTGCTACAACACTGTCAGCCCTCACAGTTACTCTTGGTGCGTGAATGGGCCCTACTGTTAATTATTAGATCAAGAATTGTAATTGCATGCCCCTGTTGAAGAGGGGCAGAAAAATTGGGCCTTTGGTGGTGGTGGTGGTGTTGCCACAACACTGTAAGCCCTCACAGTTACTCTTGGTGGGCGCAGGAATGGGCCCTGCTGTGAATTATTAGATCAAGAATTGTAATTACATGCCCCTGTTAAACAGGGGCAGAAAAATTGGGCCTTAGGCACTGGTGCCACAACACTGCAACCCCTCACAGATACTGTACTTGGAGCACAGCAATGAGCCCTGTTGCAAAGTATTGCATCAAAAATTGTAATTACACGCCCCTGTTAAACAGGGGCAGAAAAATTGGACCTTAGGCACTGGTGCCACAACACTGCAACCCCTCACAGATACTGTACTTGGAGCACAGCAATGAGCCCTGTTGCAAAGTATTGCATCAAAAATTTTAATTACATGCCCCTGTTAAACAGGGGCAGAAAAATTGGGCCTTAGGCACTGGTGCCACAACACTGCAACCCCTCACAGATACTGTACTTGCAGCACAGCAATGAGCCCTGTTGCAAAGTATTGCATCAAAAATTGTAATTACACGCCCCTGTTAAACAGGGGCAGAAAAATTGGGCCTTATGCCCCATACACACGATCATTTTTAATGTCATTTTTAAAACTGACGTTTTTCTTGTCATTTTTTTTCTTGTTTCCTCTCAAGCCTGTCTTGCGTACACACCATCATTTTAAAAAATGTTCAAGCAAAGCGCAGTGACGTACAGCACGTACGACGGCACTATAAAGGGGAAGTTCCGTTCGAATGGCGCCACCCTTCATGTTAGTAAAGTTTGTTGAGAGACGATTCGCTCTTTTCAGTCTTGTGCTTTTCAGTCCGTTACTGCGTGACGAATGTGCTATCTCCATTACGAACGCTAGTTTTACCAGAACGAGCGCTCCCGTCTCATACTTGATTCTGAGCATGCGCGTTTTTTTTCACGTCGTTAAAGCATACACACTATCGTTTTTAACGTCGTTAAAAAAAACGACATGAAAAACGACGTGAAAAAAGAGAGCATGTCCGGAATTTTTAATGGCCGTTTTTCACGTCGTTAAAAATGCTCTGGAGCCTACACACGATCATTTTTAATGGCCATTTTTTAAAATGGCATTTTTAACGGCATGAAAAATGATCGTGTGTACGGGGCATTAGGCACTGGTGCCACAACACTGCAACCCCTCACAGATACTGTACTTGGAGCACAGCAATGAGCCCTGTTGCAAAGTATTGCATCAAAAATTGTAAATACACGCCCGTGTTAAACAGGGGCATAAAAATTGGGCCTTAGGCACTGGTGCTGGTGCCACGACACTGCAACCTCTCCCAGATACTCTAGTTGGAGTTCAGGAATGAGCCCTGCTGCAAAGCATTGCATAAAAAATTGTAATTACACGCCCCTGTTAAACAGGGGCTGAAAATTGGGCCTTAGCCACTGGTGGCGGCACCCAGAAACAAAAATGTTCTTCCAAGCTATCATCAGGAATCGGATCATTGAGGAGGAGGAGGATAGTCAGTCAACATAACAGGACAGTCACTCAGCATTAGCATAGGCAGTCTTGAAGGGATGTGACATTTCAAAATAAATTATATCAGGTTCAGGTGCTTGGTAGCTGGTGGTGATCCAAGACTGGTTCATCTTTATGAAGGTCAGTCGATCAACCGAGTCGGTGGACAGGCGCACCCTGTGATCCGTGACAAAGCCTCCAGTAGCACTGAATGTGCGTTCCGAAAGAACGCTGGATGCAGGACAGACCAGTAGCTCAATTGCATACTGTGCAAGCTCTGGCCACTGATCCATCCTCAAGACCCAGTAAGCCAGAGGATTTTCGGTGGGAAAGGTGTCCAAGTCTGATCTTGCCCCTAGGTATTCCTGCACCATGTATATCAGACGCTGACGATGGTTGCTGGAACCGATCATACCTTGGGGCTGCGGACTAAAAAATTGTCTGAACGCATCGGTCAGACGGCCACCTTCCCCACTGCTCCTTCTTTGACTGACCGAAGCCTCAGCAACTCGTTGTCCAGGACCAGGAGTTTGTAACCTCCCAGTCTCTGGGAACATGTTGCACAGACCTTTCTGCAAGGCCTCCCAGAGATGTCTCATCCTCTGCTCCCTCTGCGATGGTAAGATAAGGTCCGCAACCTTACCCTTGTACCGCGGATCAAGGAGAGTGGCCAGCCAGTAATGGTCCCTCTCCTTGATCCGAATAATACAAGGATCCTTCCGCAGACTTTGCAGGATCAGGGAGGCCATGCAGCGTAGGTTAGCTGAGGCATTCGGTCCCGAGTCCTCTGGGTCACTAAGGACGACATGATCCGCAGCCACCTCCTCCCAGCCCAGTACAAGTCCACGGGTTTCTTGGGACTGTAAATCATCCCTAAAAGACTGCTGCTGTTGATGCTGAGTGCCAGGCTCCACCTCCATGCTGACACAATCCTCCTCCTCCTCCTCCTCGTCCTCTTCCTGTGCGATGGGTGGGACAGAAGGAACACTGTCTGGGTAAAGGGGGCCTTGAGAGGCAAGGAAGTCCTCCTCTTCCTGCCTCTGTTCTGCCTCAAGTGCCCTGTCCATTATTCCACGCAGCGTATGCTCCAACAGGTGGACAAGAGGTACAGTGTCACTGATGCATGCACTGTCACTGCTCACCATCCTCGTGGCCTCCTCAAATGGTGCCAGGACAGTGCATGCATCCCTGATCATGCCCCACTGGCGTGGTGAAAAAACCCAAGCTCCCCTGACTCTGTCCTGGTCCCGTAGTCGCACAGGTACTCATTGATGGCCCTCTGCTGCGTGTGCAGCCACTGCAGCATGGCCAGCGTTGAGTTCCACCTGGTGGGCATGTCACATATAAGGCGGTTCTTGGGCAGGTTCAACTCCTTTTGCAGCTCAGCCAGCCGAGCACTGGCATTATATGATCTGCGGAAATGCACACAGACTTTCCTGGCCTGCCTCAGGACATCCTGTAAGCCCAGGTACATGCCCAAGAACCGCTGCACCACCAGGTTAAGGACGTGAGCCACACAGGGCACATGGGTCAGTTGTCCCTGTCGGAGGGCGGAGAGGAGGTTGGTGCCATTGTCGCAAACCACCATTCCTGGCTTAAGCTGGCGTGGCGTCAACCACCTCTCGGCCTGCCCCTGCAGAGCTGACAGAATCTCTGCCCCAGTGTGGCTCCTGTCCCCCAAACACACCAGCGCAAGCACGGCATGGCATCTTTTTTCCTGCGTACTTGCATAGCCCCTTGAACGCCTACGGAGCACCGCTGGTTCCAAGGACAAAGCACAGGAAGAGGCCATGGAGGAAGAAGAAGAGGAGGGGGTTGAGGAGAGAGGTGTGTCACAACAACCAGTAGTAGCATTTTGGAGGCGTGGCGGCGGAACAACCTCCAACACTACTGCACCTTGTCCTGCATCCTTCCCAGCTGCCAAAAGAGTGACCCAATGGGCCGTGAAAGAAAGGTATCATCCCTGTCCATGCCTGCTGGACCATTAGTCAGCGGTAATATGCACCTTACCGCTGTCCGCCCTGTCCAGCGAGGCATAGACATTGCCTTCCACATGCCGGTAGAGAGCCGGAATCGCCTTCCGTGAGAAAAAGTGGCGTTTGGGAACCTGCCACGGAGGAACCGCACATTGCACAAACTCACGAAAGGGGGCCGAGTCTACCAACTGAAAAGGCAGCAGTTGAAGTGCTAGCAATTTAGCCAAGCTAGCATTCAACCGCTGGGCATGGGGATGGCAGGGAGTAAACTTCTTTTGACGGTCCAGCAGCTGGGGCAGGGAAATTTGCCTGCTACAATCGGACGTCGGTGAACTGCTAGCAGAGTGCATGCAAGTACTTGGCTGTGACACACCTAATTCTACACCTTCATTCCTCTCAGTGCAGGTTTCAGAGAGGACTGAAGTTATAGTGGGGTTGGAGATCCCAGCTGATGAGGAGCAGGGAGAGGTCCGCTTTGTTCTTTGGTGTGGGTCTTTAATGTACGCTTGCCAACGAGCTGCATGGCAGGTCAACATATGTCTGGTCAAGCATGTGGTGCCCAAGCGGCTGATGTTTTGGCCACGCGAGATACGTTTGAGACATATGTTGCAAATAGCAGCGGTGCGATCTGATGCACTCGACTCAAAAAAGGCCCACACCAAAGAACTTTTTGAATAACGGGCAGAGGCAGTGCCCTGCACAGGCGGAGCTCTGCGGTGTGATTCAGTCGGTGTGCTGCCCTTACGCTGGCCCCCCGAGGGAATCCTGCCTCGTTGGAGATGTGCCTCCTCCTCATCCTCCTCCTCCTCCTCTCTCCTATCAGGCACCCACGTGGAGTCAGTGACCTCATCATCCCCTCCCTCCTCATCACTGGAGCCAATCTGGCAGTATGCTGCAGCTGCTGGAACATGACTGCCAGATTGCTGTCCTTCTTGAGCATCCCCGATCTCTGCGCTCACACTACTGCCTTCCTCTAGCTGGGTATCATCATCAGACCCTTCAAAACGCTGGGCATCCTCCTGGAGCATGTACCCAACACTGTGCTCAAACAGTTCGGGGGACTCCTCAGGAGGACATGGTGGGTCTAGGGAAGGAGTGACTGATGACATTGATACGAGGGAAGAGGACGCTTTGGCAGCTGCTTTGCCAGTACCCTGAGCCTGGGTGAGAGAGGATGAGGAGGATGAAGAGGGTAGAGAAAGTGGGGATAACTCAAAAGAGAAACACCCAAAAAGGTCGGACTTTGGAGGCACAAGACATGGTAGGTAGTCAAAATATGTAAAAATATATATTTATTATAGAAAAACAACACAGAGATTACAAAAATGCAAAAGAGAATTAAAATGTTGTCACAAGATGGAAAAATGTGGTCCCTTTGCGTCAATGCGTATCGCCATGCGGCTTCTTCAGGACAGCTTGGGGATAGCAAGGAAAAAACAGGACTAGCTATCTGCAATACAATGTTGTATGGTTATAGTACATATAAATATATGCAAACAGTGTATTTCATTACATAGACAAACAAAATAGAGAAACAAAGAAAAAACAAAATTCAAGAGTGCGCTAAAAAGCAGTTGGTCCAAGCTATCATAGTCCCATACATACCTTGGGACTGACAGGAGATCTATTAGCCCTTATTTAAAAGAGGTGCAATATTGCACAGATCCAATACAAAGGATGCAGGTCATTCGCATCTATAAGATAGTATAAAACAAAACAAAAAATACAAAAAAGATATCAGGAATTGAAAAGATCATTATAGGTATTTCTCATTGAATGAGAGGGTAAGTATTAGATTAAATACCTCAGTAGTGTCAAAATAAGGTGTAGGGTACTTCCTATAATGAGAGAAGACTATACACAGGGGTCATGTGACTTAGCACATCCATAGAACACCTACTGTTGTCTCTAGACACAGAGCCTGCTTGCCCTCTTTTATTGGCTCCTGACTGTCTGCCTCTTCTTATTGGCCTTCCAGACATAGTAATTGCCTGCAGGGAGATGGGAAAACCAGGAATTGGAGTAGTGTATATTGTCCTGGAGGCACACAACATCCACTAACTCCTGCAGATGCCTTTATTAGAGAACACCAGCAATAAAGGGTAGATACAGGTGTATACTGTGCTGTGCTGGGGCACACAACACCCACTAACTCCTGCAGATGCCTGTATTATAGAAAAGCAAAAAAGTTTAGATACAGGTGTATACTATGCTGGGTCACACAACACCCACTAACTCCTGCAGATGCATGAGAAAAGAACACACTGTCCCTGCCTATCTAGCTTAGAGAACAGTAATAAAGGGTAGATACAGGTGTATACTGTGCTGGGTCACACAACACCCACTAACTCCTGCAGATGCCTGAGAAAAGAACACACTGTCCCTGCCTATCTAGCTTAGAGAACAGTAATAAAGGGTAGATACAGGTGTATACTGTGCTGGGGCACACAACACCCACTAACTCCTGCAGATGTAGAACACACTGTCCCTGCCTATGTAGCTCTTTCCCTGCACGCCGGAACACACTACACAAGGCCGCCGGGCTGGCGGCCTTTTATAGTGTGGGGCGTGTACTAAACCCCCCTGAGCTATGATTGGCCACAGGCATCCTACCTGTGGCCAATTATGGCTCTCCTCGCTGCCGGCGCTGTGATTGGCCAAGCATGCGGGGTCACAGTGCATGCTTGGCCAATCACAGCGCCGGCAATGCAGTGCGATGGCGCAGTGCATTGTGGGCCGTTTGCGTCACACGAATTTGGCGCGAACGGCCCACAAAGTTCTGGTTTTGCCGAACAGGCGATGTTCGAATCGAACAGGCGATGTTCGAATCGAACATGCGTTCGACTTGAACACCGAGTTCATCCCTACTCCTGGGATATAGGCCATCATTTTGGCCTAGGCCAGGAAGCAGCTAATGCTAGCAACATAAGGATGAGAAATAGGCAATGTTGATTAGAGAGAGATTTCCGCTTTAAGTGAGGGAAAGTAAAAAAATTAATAAAAATATGTAATTCCTTCACGTACTACATACTAAAGTTCAGAAAAAATAATTACAGGACTTTCTTAAAGCGGAGGTCCCACGGGAATTTTTTTTTTTAAAAACCAGCAGCTACAAATACTGCAGCTGCTGATTTTTAATAAATGGACACTTACCTGTCCAGGGTGCCCGCGATGACGGCAGCCGAAGCCGAGCAATTGCTCGTCTCTCGGCTGCCCCCGCCGCCATCCTTGGTGAGGGAATCAGGAAGTGAATCATTGCGGCTTCACTGCTCGGTTGCCTACTGCGCATGCGCGAGTAGCGCATCGCGTCCTCACTGGTCACCGCTGTCTCCTGGGACCAGTGTGTTTCCCAGAAGACAGCTGGGGGTGACGCGAAGGGGCGTGACTCCCGTGGGAGTCTATTCCAGGAAGTGGGTGCAAACACCTGGATTACACAGGTATCTGCACCCCCCTGAAAGGTGCCAAAATGTGACACCGGAGGGGGGGAGGGTTCCGAAAAGTGGAGGTTCACTTTTTGTGTGGACCTCTGCTTTAATAATGTAATAGAAAGTGCAATGACAACATGATTGGCTATTGCATTTTGCACCATTACATTTTTGTCAAATTCAGTAATAATAAGTATAACACTCCAGAAGCCCCCTAATATGAAATATTCACAGAAGATCTGTTACAAACATTAGGACTTTGACACATTTTTATTTCTCTTAAGCCCTGTACACACGATTGGTTTGACTGATGAAAACCGTCCGATGGATGGTTTTCATCAGACCAACCGATCGTGTATGGTACCCATCGGTCTTTTTTCCATCGGTTGTAAAAAATAGAACTTGTTTTAAAATTTTCCGATGGATAAAAAACCAATGGGAATTTCCGATCGTCTATGGGCAAGTCCATCGGTTAAAAAACCCACGCATGCTCAGAATCAAGTCAACGCATGCTCAGAAGCATTAAACTTCATTTTTCTCGGCTCATCGGAGTGTTTTACGTCACCGCGTTTGGAACGGTCGGTTTTTTGACTGATGGTGTGTGGCCAAGACTGATGAAAAACAGTTTCATCGGATTTCCGATGGACAAATCCATCGGACGAAAATCCATAGGTTATCCGATCGTGTGTACGGGGCTTTAGTGTAAACAGTTTATTTTTTCCTTTTGTTTAATCATATTTTATTACAAATTTTTAATTCTCTTAGTGTAAACAGTTTATTTTTTCCTTTTGTTTAATCATATTTTATTACAAATTTTTAAATTTTACAGACAGATTCCACTCATAGCACATAGAAAACGTAATCATGTGTATTTATACCGTATTTTTCGCTTCATAGGATGCACTTCTCCCCCCCCCCCCCCAAAAAAAAAGGGGGGAAATGTGTGTGTGTCTTATGGAGCGAATACTGACCAGGAGAAGAAAAACAAAAAAGCAAGAAAAACTAAAAAGCAGCGCCTTCTGAGCGTAGCAATCAATTAAAATTAAAATTTCTTGAAACATAAAATCAATAACAGGTAATCCACTCACAAGAGGAGAATATAAGTGAGCTTATCTGTATGAAGACTGGGATAGTTGGACTCATCCGCTCATCCCGGGCATGTGAAGCTGTGTATCCAGAGGTAGAGGGGAGATGAAGAAGCACGGATGCTTCAAACGCGCGCATCCTCCCCGCTGACCCCACGACCCGGATGTACTCTGTCGTTGTGTTCCAGCAAAGTCGTCCTCCGTTCCTCCATTGCGAGTGAGTAGTTCCACTCTACGGCATAATCGGCGACTCTTGAGAGGAGGTCCAGAGACACCATCTCCCCTCCACCTCTGGATACACAGCTTCACATGCCCGGGATGAGCGGATGAGTCCAACTTTCTCTTATCGTCCATGGACCGACGCAGCTCTCATACTGATTACATGTGGGTATATGTCCCTGCTCGCAGGAGAAGACCTAGGCAGAATGTTAGAGGTTAAAACATTCTAGAACAAGCCAGAGCTGAACAGCCCCGCCCAGGGGGGCGGTCCCTCCGGACATTACCCTTCCACCTGCAGCTAATCAGCCTCAGTTTTTTTCTGCCTAGCAGAAGGAGAAGACGTGGCTCTCAGGAGCCAGTCTCCTGGAAGATTTTACTTTTGATTTTTATTCCTTTGGGAATTTTATTATTTTATTTTTGAGACCTTCAATCAACTGTCGGCTGGGCAACAGGTTGGGTACACTAGTATCCTCGTAGTCTTCCCTGTCCGACCATCGAGCGTGCTGATCCTCGCCTTGCGTGCGTGAGACTCAGTTCACGACATACCCCATGGCTCCAGGGGTGGCCGGGTTGCTTTCATGCTCCCGCGGTCCTCTCAAGATTGAACAGTACTTGACTGACTGTATCTCTCGCGGTGGACCGGGCCGACAGCTACGCAGTACGACTCTGTGATAGGTCTGTCTGAAACAAGCCAGTGGGTCCCTGAAAGGGACGGGTAAGTAGTCTCTCCTACTGCAGGTGAGTACATGCTGGCTGTGTTTCTGTGTGTGGGGGTTTCTCCCTGTCCCCCCCCCCTGTTATTCTGCTCTCTGCACCCTGTACTGGTGCTGTGCTGTGGGGTGCTTGGGGGTCAGTCTGGCCTGGTTGGGCGCTCATGTCTGCAGTTTTTTCTGGTGTGTGAGGAAGTGGACCTTGTGGGAGGTGGTTATTGCGTGCGCCATTGGCGCGCATTAGAGCTTTGAATTTTGCGCTCGGCGGCCATCTTGGCGTTTAGTGGCACAGTTATAGCTGCGGACGGCGGCCATTTTCTTGTGGCCGCCGCGCATTTATTTCTGGCGGCGGCGCGAATCCCCTCACAATCTCCTCACAGACTGAGCTGTCCTTAAGGGTTGGTGGGTCCTCCCGGGTGTCCCCTCCTCAGCGTAGCCAGTGGGTGGACTGTATATTCACTGTATAGTGTATAAGGTCTCAGAGGGTGGCGTTTATGGAGTCTGATACACCTGTTCTCCACATTGCCTGGGGCAACTGGCAGTGCTGCACAGTTAAAAATGTTCATATGTTTCCTGCACCTGCGGTCCTTACGGACCAGTTGTCAGCAGTCCTGGAATCATTCCTGTCAGAATGGAAGCGGTGTGCGAGCAAAAGGAGCTATAAGCCCCCTCCCCCCACAAAAATCTTTAGTGAAGGAGTGCTCGGAGTCAGATATGGGCCTAGCTATTGGGCTCAGGACCCTACCTCTGAATATTTAATGTTTATGAACAGGACATTCCCTTGTGAGGAAGACTCCAGTTCTGTGTCAGTGAATGACAGGGCGCTTTGTAAGTGATCTCATTGATGATGTGAGAATCACACTCAGGCTGAAATTGCTGTGACAAGCTTTTCTTTTACACAGTTTCCTCCCTGTTTTCCTCACACGCTGCCTCAAGAGCAGCATGGATGAGGGAGGACTTTATTCATTTATGTCTCTAATCCCTGTGAGCCTTGTGTGTGATACCTGAGGTAACATTTCCCGCCATTTCCTGGGGAATGGTTTGAGCTCTGACAGACACACGGTCTGAGGATCAGAGGTTAACTGTTACCTGTATGCTGCTTCAGCAGCACTGTCAAGCAGGTTGGAATGATACAGAGAAGATTATGTGCCTCTGCGCCATAATTTAAACTCATCCTATACCTCTACACTGCATACATTCACAGTGTATGTATGTGTTATTGGTCTCTGTGTCTGCGTGGCTGTCCCCACGTTCCAATGCTGTGTTTCAGTGCCATACATGATATAAACGTACAAAATATGTTTATGCACGACTCCAGATACATTCACAGTATATGTATGTATCATACTCTCTGGGCTGGCGGGGGCTCCGGTGTCCTCCCGCACTCTCATGGTATGTGCGCTTCGGCTCTCTGCACAGTATAGACATGTTCAATATGTTTATTGCACATATTATACATGTTTACAGTATGGGTATACTGTTTGCGTGGGGTTCCTCCGGGTACTCCGGTTTCCCCCCACGCTCCAATGGAAATGCACAGCATAAACATGTGCAATATTATGTTGATTCACATGCTATCATTCCTACACGGTATCTGTGTGCTGTCTGCGTGGAGTTCTTCCGAGTGGGCGCTTCGGCGCTATGCACAGTCTAAATTTGTGCGATTGGACCTACCCGGTATGTCTTTGCAGTCTGCGTGGGTTTCCGCCCACGCTACATGACATGCATGCCTTTGGTGCAATACACGATGTAAACATACACAATATGTTTATACACTACATTAAATACATTCACAGTAGTTGTAGGTATTGCATTCTCTGAGTATGCGTGGGGTACTTCGGTTCCTCCCACGAGCCAACGGTGTGCGCGCCTTCGGTGCTATGCACACATGAGCTTGTGCAAAAGGTTTAGCACACACACTATAATACCTATACGGTATGCGTATGCAGTCTGCGTGGGTTTCTGCCCATGCTACATGACATGCATGCCTTTGGTGCAATACACGGTGTAAACATACACATTATGTCTATACACTACACTAAATACATTTACAGTAGCTGTAGGTATTGCATTCTCTGAGTATGCGTGGGGTACTTTGGTTCCTCCCACGCGCCAACAGTGTGCGCGCCTTCGGTGCTATGCACACATGGGCTTGTGCAAAATGTTTAGCACACATACTATAATACCATACACGGTATGCGTATGCAGTCTGCATGGGTTTCATCCGGGTGCTCAGGTTTCTCCCCTGCGTTCCAATGGTGTGTGCATTCTCAGCGCTATGCACAGTATAAACATGTGCAATTTGTTTATTCGCAGGCTAACATACCTACATGGTTGTGTACGCAATCTGTGTGGCTGGTTTACGTCCAGGCCCCGATGATGTGCACGCCTTCGTCGCTGGCACAGTATATACGCATTTTAATAGGTTTATCCACAAATACTAAACTACATACGCCATATCTGGTGGTATTATGCTCTTTGTGGCTGGGTGGGTTTCCTCCCACACTCTCCATTTGTGCGTTTGACGCAATACAAAGTATAAACTATGTGTTTGCACAATCAGCACCTATCCATGGGTAGCTGCTGGATGGAGCATTGTCACAAGGATCCCTGGTTTCAGGGGTATCACTTTCCACCTGCTTTCAGTGGTGATCAGAAGCGCTGGCTTGGACTGTGTTCGCCAGGCTGGGGTTGGCGTTGCGCCCGTTAGTGGCTGCGTCTCTGGCATTTTTTGTAGCTCAATGACTGGGCAAAAGCCTCTGCTTCATTCATCAGTCGTCTAGCAGGTGCACTACAACTGCTTTAGCCTTTAGGGTCTCTGTGCCCGGGGTGGGTTTGCACCACCTGTGGAGGCTGAGGTACTAGTCCTCTGACCGGGTTTCTAGGGAAGTTCCGTCAAGTTGCCTTTATTGGCCAACATTTGAGGCACCCTGTACACTGGGGCCTCCCTTCTCCGATACATTGCGGAGTCTCTTTGGGATTTTCATACGTCTCGCTGCAAGACGGTCCTGTCGGCTGTGTGCATTGCAGGCGAAGGGTCCTTGCATCCGGAGGTGTTTCCACCTTCTTTACCGGAGGTGGGGCACCGGAAGTGGACCTTGTGGCCTCTCGACTCACTTGCAAGGTGGCAAGATCGCGGTCAGGTCCAGGGACTCCTGGGCGGATGCGTTAGACGCGTTGGAAGCCCCGGGGGGCAGTATCGCCTGATATATGCTTACCCTCTGCTACTGTTGTTGCCTCGCCGGCTTCGCAGAGCATACTTCATCCTGCTTTACAGTCCTTGGCTTTAATGGCATGGCTGTTTAAAGCCAGGTGCTAAAGGACCGAGTTCTCTCGTATTCGGTCATCTCTTCTATGTTGTTGACACGGGAATCTTCCTCCAGAAAGATATCTCACCGTACCTGGAAGGCTTACATCGCTATGTGCGAGGAACTTGAGTGGCATCCTCGGATGTATTCCGTTCCCAGGATTTTGCTGTTCTTACAGCGTGGTGTGACCCAAAAGCTGGCCTTGCATACCTTTTTTTTTTGAGGGTCGGATTTCGGCCCGGACTGTCTTTTTCAACGACCGCTGCCGGGCCATTCCTTGATTAGCACCTTTTGGGCAGGGGGTTTGCCATGTAGTCCCCCCTGTCAAGCCTCCTCTCCCTACTTGGGATCTGATTTTGATGCATCTCGGTTCTCCAAGAACATCCCTTTTGAGAATATCAGAGAGATTCCTCTCTTGACCTTGTCCCGGAAGTTGGCCTTATTGGCCATTGCTTCGGTTAGACGGGTGTCTGAGTTGGCAGCCTTGTCTGGCAAGTCGCCTTACTTGGTCCTCCATAAGGATATGTTGGTGTTGCGCCCACGACCATCCTTCTTTTCTAAGGATGGTCTTGGCCTTTCACCTTAAGAAGGACATTGTTCTTCCGTCCTTGTGTCCTTGTGTCCTTGTGTCCTCACCCATCGCTTTCCTGCATTAAGATGGGTACAAGCCTTACGAGTGTACCTGTCTGCTACTGTTTCCATTCGGAAATCTGTGTCTGGTCCAAAACAGGGCCGAGCGGTGTCGTCTGCCACCGTCTTTAGGTGGATCAGGCAGACCGTCATACAGGCCTATGCCCTTAAGGGGCGGGCGCCTCCCTTTCCGGTTGCGGCGCATTCCACCAAGGCAATTGGTGCTTCCCGGGCCTTCCGACATCAAGCGTCGGTTGCACAAGTGTGCAAGGCGACGACCTGGTCGTCCGTTCATACCTTTTCAAAGTTCTACAAGGTTGATGTGGCTGCATCTTCGGATGCTTCCTTCGGCCGCAAAGTGTTGCAGGCCGCTGTCTAATGTTGCAACTCCTCCGTTGAGGGGCTCTGCTGGTTTGGAGTGAAGTTTTGGTTGTTCCTTACTTTTTTTGCTCCCACCCTTTTCTTATACTGCTTTGGGACGTCCCACATGTAATCAGTATGAGAGCTGCGTCGGTCCATGGACGATAAGAGAAAATAGGATTTTTGTACTCACCGTAAAATCCGTTTCTCTGACGTCCATGGACCGACGCAGCACCCACCCTTCCTTTTAAGTTTGTACTGCTTTGTTACGAACTGAGGCTGATTAGCTGCAGGTGGAAGGGTAATGTCCGGAGGGACCGCCCCCCTGGGCGGGGCTGTTCAGCTCTGGCTTGTTCTAGAATGTTTTAACCTCTAACATTCTGCCTAGGTCTTCTCCTGCGAGCAGGGACATATACCCACATGTAATCAGTATGAGCGCTGCGTCGGTCCATGGACGTCAGAGAAACGGATTTTACGGTGAGTACAAAAATCCTATTATCCCAGTCTTCATACAGATAAGCTCACTTATATTCTCCTCTTGTGAGTGGATTACCTGTTATTGATTTTATGTTTCAATCAATTTTAATTGATTGCTACGCTCAGAAGGCGCTGCTTTTTTGTTTTTCTTGTACTATTTCAGATCCCTTCTATCTGTCAGCCGGCAGCCTTCTTTGTGGACTAGTCATTTTTATAAGTATGGACTAATATGACATTGATCTTATGAGTTTATTCCTCCTAATCATTTTACCGCTGTTCCCATATTAGTTTTGTACACACACCCTTATCCCGAGTGCGCTTGATTAACCCCTTGTGTTGTACTGACCAGGAGAGCCGCTGATAAGGGAATCGTTTCGGCGGCAGCTGCCCCAGCTAAATCCTGTTTCTCCCCTGCCTTCAGCTGCTACAGGGAGAGAAACAAAAGGGTATTGTTATTTATTTAACCCCCACAGGATCGGTATTCATATGTAAATCGCGCGGACATTGTTATGTTAATGAGGTCGGCCGCCGCGATTCATATGCAAATTACACCCGCACCTCTGCATACCGCCCACCTAGAAGGTGTGAACAGCATACAGGCATAGGCGTGCGCACAGGGTGTGCCAGGTGTGCCTGGGCACACCCTAATGACCCTGGGCTGGGCAGATTCCCCCTGCCGCTTGACTGCAGAGAAAAGGACTAGGGAGGATCTCTGTCCTCAGTCCCTTTCTCTGTTTCAAAAATGAGACATCCCGGGTCTGTTTAGACCCCTGACATTTCACCAAAGCCCCCCAATGGGACTCCAATTTTTTTTTGTAAAAAACAATAATAAAAAACAATAATAAATAATAATAAAAATATTTAAAAAAAAGTTTTTTTTTTTTTTAATATTTAAAAAAATAAACGACTGACACCGTCCACTGCTCTACTGACACTGTCCATTGCCATACACTAATGTGTTTGAGCTTTGGGGTGCACACCCTAATGCAATAGGCTGCGCACACCTATGCATACAGGTGAGTATAGGGGGCATGTAGAGGGGATCAAAGAGGGGGGTTTGAGGTGCAGAGGTGTGCAGAGTTTAATGGGAAGGAGGGGTTGGAGTGCAGATGTTAGAAGATGAGGGGTTTGGGGGAGAGAGGTTAGCAGATGAGTTAGAGGAGCAGAGCTGTACTGAGAGGGAGATAAGAATTCAGACATTAGTAGAGAGATATTTACTTACTAGTTACTGCATACCTCCCAACCCGCACAGTTTCTGCAGGTTTTTTCCGCAGGGACACCATCTTCCCGCGTTCCCGCGCGGGACACTGTATTCCCGCACAGAGGGAGGAGGAGGGAGGAGGAGGTACGACTGAGCGCGCCAGCGCGCCAGGCAGGGAGGTGAGGCGGGACCCAAAGCTGCGATGACCAGGTATGTCGGGCGGGAGGGGGCTAATTCGGCAGTTATTTCTCTATAAAAATAAGTCACTGTCCCGCTACTCCCCCCCCCCGCTCAACAACTTTAACGGGAGGGGGAGAAAATATGAATGAACGTCCCGCAGTGGACATTAGAGAAGTTGGGAGGTATGGTTACTGTAAATACACCATTTACATCACTGGTCAGTGTAAAGGTCTCAATATGCAAATACTCCTGTTGTGTTGAGGTCATGTAAATGTCCCAGTTACATTGGGGATCTGTGTAGGGTGCCCCCTTACATTGGTTGTCAGTGTAGAAATATTATTCTGTTATATTTTATTAAATATTTTAGTACACCATTTTGTTCAGGATTTTTATTTATTTTTTCATACTTTCCTCCTATACAATCTAGGTGGGTCTTATGGTCAGGTGCATCTTATGGAGCGAAAAATACGGTACCTGTTTTAAGATTGTATTATTCCCAAAACATCACCCAGAGTTTTACTCTCTATTGCACAACTACTATCAGAACGAAAAACAAAAATACAAAACAGAGAGATAATTAAAGATTAAAGAATTAAATAATTTAAGATTTTTATCCATTCCTTCATAGTAATTTCTTAGTGCTATCAAGTGGTTCTGAATCATATCAGCCCAGACACAAAACCAAAAAACACAACAGGAAAAAAAAAAAAAAACTACAAACACAGTCGCTCCTGTCTACAATGTGTCTCCCTGATCCTGCTTCAGGTTAGGAACCGCAGGGCGTTATATCTCATCCCCTTGGATTCTTTAGAGGACCCCCATTTCAGCGTGACTGTCCCCTTCAACATATGCACCTTACCAGGTGCAGGACAGGCCAGTGGACCACAGAAAGCCTGTTTCCCGACTACCCCACAGGAAACCAGGGGGAATACCCAGCGTCTTGAATTGGTGTGAGAAGCGGGAGATTCATCTGCCCAGCTGCCAGGAGAAGCGTTTCAGCGTTCCAGGGTTGCCAGAGAGGTGGAGGATGATCGGATGATCCTTTTGTTTACAGTGAACCCCTAAGGGGCAACTGTTATAAGGAAGGAGGATTGTGGGGCTGTTGACACAGTGGAAGCTGTTGCCAGATAAGAATCTGATCAGACTCTACAGACCACCTGTTTATCAGTTGGGACATTATTATTCTTGCTACTTACACTGAATTGAGTGGTCTTTATTTATTTATTTACCCTTATGGACTTCCATATGATAGAGTTGTCATATATTTGTTATGACCACTAAGCGCTGCTTCAGTAATTTACAAGTTTACTTGTTTTAGTTTACTATATTTTTTTTGTATATGATTGTGCACTTTGTACTTTAAAAAAGCGGCAGCTGACCTTTGAATATAAATGTCATATGGTAACATTTGAACATTTGGTTATATCTGCTGAAGGTAATCCATTGAGACCATAGCGCCGAGATAGTGAAAGAAGGCCTTGAACTTCACTACTCTTTGTATAGACTTAGACATACCTACACATTCCTCTGGGAGCCCCCCTCCCGACTCTCTACCACACCATGCCACACCTACCTAGCCCAGTCAAATCCTCATCATACTCATTTTCACAGGTAGGGTCTCAGAGTCTCCGAGTTTAGGAACTCGATCCATAGTGACCACATTTCCATAAACTTATGATCAGGGCCATCGAAACAGGACAGGCAAAACAAGCAATTGCTTGGGGCCCCGAGCTGGCCTGGGGCCCCAGCCTAGGATGCTGCCTGTCAATGTCCTCGATTTCCGCGGAAAGGCCGCGGCTTTGGCCTAGCTCCGGAGCGGCGGCCATCTTGGCACACCCGGCGGCAGCGGCCGAGGTGAGATGTGGGGAGATGTGGGGAGATGTGGACACAGGGCCGATCTGCCCTATACGCACAGTACGCAAGCTGCGTAGGGCCCCACAACTTACTCGGGCCCCCCCGAGTTTGATAACTGAAACAATGGCTGCCGCCCAGCCGGCGTCGCGTTTGTCCGAGTTTCCGACAGACGTCAGTGAGTCAGGTGACGTCGTGTGACAGGCCGCCGCTATTGCTTATGGGAGTTGTAGTCCACAGCGGCGGCTATGTGCTGATGCTCCCTGCTCCTGGGGGGAGGAGTCAGTGTCAGTCACAGTCACTCAGGAGGGCAGCGCAGGTGTGCTACAACTCCCATTGCGGTTGGATCATATTTTGCCCGCCAGACAGTGCCTCTGGAAACGGTAGGTCGGTGAATGACTTTTTAATGGAGTGATAAAGTCTCTAATAGTTCCACAAATAAAATAGTAAATAAGTTTTCTTGAAAAGTAGTAAAGAATCTGTCTTTCTATGGCTCCACAAGCATGTACTTGTACATGATTTCTGTTCTTCTGTCCAGGAATCCGGCCAGGCCAGGATCAGGATCCCTGAATATTAGTGCGCGGCTGCAAACAACTTCCTGGTCACAGCAGCCTGCTTCTTCATCCCAATCCCCACTATTGGAGAGATGTCCAGTATCAGGGTTTTTTTATTTTTTTTATTTAGTAAATAAAAAAATAAAAAAAACCCTGATACTGGACATTTCTCCAATAGCGGGGAATCCGGGATTGGGATGGAGAAGCAGGCTGCTTTGACCAGGAAGTTGTTTGCAGGAGAAAAGCGCACGAATATTCAGGGATCCTAATCCTGGCCTGGATTACTGGACAGAACAGAAATCATGTATGTACAAGTACATGCTTGTGGAGCCATAGAAAGACAGATTCTTTACTACTTTTCAAGAAAACGTATTTACTATTTTATTTGTGGAACTATTAGAGACTTTATCACTCCATAATTATTTTTGAATATTTTTATTATTTTAACAGTGGACTTTACAGGGGGAGATGTGGACAGTACAGGGGAGATGTGGACATTACAGGGGGGAGATCTGGATATTACAGTGGGGGAGATGTGGACATTACAGGGGGAGATGTGGACATTACAGTGGGAGAGATGATGTGGATATTACTTAGTTACATAGTTAGTCAGGTTGAAAAAAGACAAAGTCCATCCAGTTCAACCATAAAAAAAAATAAAAAAAATATCGTACAATCCCATATACCCAATTCTATACCCACAGTTGATCCAGATGAACGCAAAAAACCCCAGCAGAGCATGATCCAATTTGCTACAGCAGGGAAAAAAAATCCTTCCTGATCCCCCGAGAGGCAATCAGATTTACCCTGGATCAACTTTACCTATAAATGTTAGTACCCAGTTATATTATGTACATTTAGGAAAGTATCCATGCCTTTCTTAAAGCAATCTACTGAGCTGGCCAGAACCACCTCTGGAGGGAGTCTGTTCCACATTTTCACAGCTCTTACTGTGAAGAAACCTTTCCGTATTTGGAGGTGAAATCTCTTTTCCTCTAGACGTAAAGAGTGCCCCCTTGTCCTTTGTGTTGACTGTAAAGTGAATAACTCAACACCAAGTTCACTATATGGACCCCTTATATATTTGTACATGTTAATCATATCCCCCCTTATTCTCCTCTTCTCAAGAGTGAATAAATTCAGTTCCTCTAATCTGTCCTCATAGCTGAGCTCCTCCATGCCTCTTATCAGTTTGGTTGCCCTTCTCTGCACTTTCTCCAGTTCCCCGATATCCTTTTTGAGAACTGGTGCCCAAAACTGAACTGCATATTCCAGATGAGGTCTTACTAATGATTTGAACAGGGGCAAAATGATATCTCTCTCTCTGGAGTCCATACCTCTCTTAATACAAGAAAGGACTTTGCTCGCTTTGGAAACCGCAGCTTGGCATTGCATGCCATTATTGAGCTTATGATCTACCAAAACCCCCAGATCCTTCTCCACTACGGATCCCCCCAGTTGTACTCCCCCTAGTATGTATGATGCATTCATATTCTTAGCCCCCAAGTGCATAACTTTACATTTATCAACATTAAACCTCATCTGCCACATAGTTGCCCAATTAGACAGAGCATTGAGGTCGGTTTGTAAATTGGCGACATCCTGTAAGGACGTTATTCCACTGCATAGCTTGGTGTCATCTGCAAAGACAGAAATTTTACTTTTTATCTCAGACCCAATATCATTTATAAAGATATTAAAAAGTAAGGGTCCCAGCACTGAACCTTGGGGTACACCACTGAGAACCTTGGACCATTCAGAGTAAGAATCATTAACCATGACTCTCTGAATTCTGTCTTTTAGCCAGTTTTCTATCCATTTACAAACTGATATTTCCAATCCTGTAGACTCTACCTTACACATGAGCCGTGTGTGGGGAACTGTATCGAACACTTTTGCAAAATCCAAGTATACCACGTCCACAGCCACGCCTCTGTCCAAGGTCTTACTTACCTCTTCATAAAAAGAAATCAGGTTTGTCTGACAACTTCTGTCTTTCATGAATCCATGCTGTCTGTTGCTTAAATCGTTTTTTTCCAGCAAGAACTCATCTATGTGGTCTTTTATTAATCTCTCCAGTATCATCCCAACTATAGAAGTTAAACTAACAGGTCTATAGTTACTTGTTAAAGACTTTGTTCCCTTTTTAAATATAGGCACCACATTGGCCCTGCGCCAATCCAGTGGTACTATTCCTGTCATTAACGAGTCCCTAAAAATTAGATACAATGGCTTTGAAATTACAGAGCTCAATTCTTTTAGGATCCGTGGGTGTATGCCATCTGGTCCAGGTGCTTTATCCACCTTTATTCTGTCTAAATATTTCTGGACCATATCACTTTTGAGCCATTGTGGATTTGGGTCTGTGTCACTACCACCCACATTATGGACATGATCTCCCCCATGTTTCATTGTATACACAGAGCTGAAGAAAGTATTTAATAAATTAGCCTTCTCTTTGTCCCCAGTCACCCACTCTAGATTATTTTGTAAAGGGCCTACATGCTCAGACTTGACCTTTTTACTATTAATATATTTGAAGAATTTTTGGGGGTTTGTCCTACTATCTTTTGCAATCTGTCGTTCGTTTTGAATTTTTGCATCCTTGATTTCCTTTTTACATATCCTGTTATATTCTTTGTAACATTTAAACAGCTCAGCGAAGCTGGCCCCCCTACAATCAGCACAAATAAAAACTCAAGTGTGTTTTTTAGTGCTACGTTTGTGCTGTTTTGTGCTGTAAAAATTTACATTTGTGCTGCTTTTATTTTTAAGATATTAACAATTGTTTTTTCCAGACTATGACATCATCTAGCCCCCCTACAACAGCCAAATTACACAAAACTGGTCTCGTTGGTTAGTGCTACGTTTGTGCTGTTTTGTGCTGCTAACATTTTCGTTCTATCTTTTATAATTTTTGTGTTATTAATGATTTATTAAAGGTCACCAAAGGTCACACAGCCCCCCTACAACACCCAAATAACACAAAACTGGTCTCGTTGGTTAGTGCTACGTTTGTGCTGTTTTGTGCTGCTAACATTTTCGTTCTATCTTTTATCGTTTTTGCGTTATTAATGATTTATTAAAGGTCACCAAAGGTCACTCAGCCCCCCTACAATGCCCAAATGACACGAAACTGGTCTCGTTGGTTTGTGCTACGTTTGTGCTGCTAAAAATTTTATTTGTGCGGTTATGGTTTTTAAGTTATAACAGTTTTTTTATTTTTCAAACCCCACTCACTTTGCCCACCTTACAATCAGCACAAATAAAAACTCAAGTGTGTTTCTTTAGTGCTATGTTTGTGCTGTTTTGTGCTGCTAAAATTTCCGTTCTATCTCTTATTGTTTTTGCATTATTAGTGATTTATTAAAGGTCATCAAAGGTCACTCAGCCCCCCTACAACATCTAAATGACACAAAACTGGTCTTGTTGGGTAGTGCTATGTTTGTGCTGCTAAAATTTCTGTTCTATCTTTTATCGTTTTTGCGTTATTAATGATTTATTAAAGGTCACCAAAGGTCACTCAGCCCCCCTACAACGCCCAAATGACACAAAACTGGTCTCGTTGGTTAGTGCTACGTTTGTGCTGGTTTGTGCTGCTAACATTTTTATTTGTGCTTTTATGGTTTTTAAGTTATAACAGTTTTTTGTTTTTTTTCAAACCCCACTCACTTTGCCCCCCTACAATCAGCACAAATTAAAACTCAAGTGTGTTTCTTTAGTGCTACATTTGTGCTGTATTGTGCTGTTTAAATTTCCATTCTATCTTTTATCGTTTTTGCATTATTAATGATTTATTAAAAGGTCACCAAAGGTCCCTCATCCCCCCACAACACCCAAATGACACAAAACTGGTCACATTGGTTAGTGCTACATTTGTGCTGTTTTGTGCTGCAAAAATTTCTGTTCTATCTTTTATCGTTTTTGCATTATTAATGATTTATTAAAGGTCACCAAAGGTCACTCAGCCCCCTACAACACCCAAATGACATAAAACGGGTCTCGTTGGTTTGTGCTACGTTTGTGCTGGTTTGTGCTGCTAACATTTTTATTTGTGCTGTTATGGTTTTTAAGTTATAACAGTTTTTTGTTTTTTTTCAAACCCCACTCACTTTGCCCCCCTACAATCAGCACAAATTAAAACTCAAGTGTGCTTCTTTAGTGCTACGTTTGTGCTGTTTTGTGCTGTTTAAATTTCCTTTCTATCTTTTATTGTTTTTGCGTTATTAATGATTTATTAAAGGTCACCAAAGGTCACTTAGCCCCCTACAATGCCCAAATGACACAAAACTGGTCTCGTTGGTTAGTGCTACGTTTGTGCTGCTAAAATGTTTATTTGTGCTGTTATGGTTTTTGAGTTATAACAGTTTTTTTGTTTTTTTTACAAACCCCACTACAATCAGCACAAATAAAAACTCAAGTGTGTTTTTTTAGTGCTACTTTTGTGCTGGTTTGTGCTGCTAGTATTTTTATTTGTGCTGTTATGGTGTTTAAAATATAGCAGCTTGTTTTTTTTTTTTTATAACACTCCACTCACTTTGCACCCCATGTTATTAAATCTTAAAAACAAACATACTTTTTGTTAGTGCTACGTTTGTGCTTTTTTGTGTCATAAAAATACAAATTTGTGCTGCTTTTATTTTTAAGATAATAGCAATTTGTTTTTTCCTAGACAATGACATCACCCTGCCCTCCTGTCACGTACCTGGTTAGTGATCTCCTGGTTAGACAGCAGCCATGGGAGCACAGTGAGGTACAAGTGCCTGTGATCAGTCCAGTACACTGCGTGGTGGCAGCAGTCAGCTGGTGGATGTGGCAGCATAACCGGCTGGTGGCATATAAGCTGGCACTGAGCTTGGCTGGTGGCAGACTGTGGGTAAGCAGCTGGAAGCAGGAGACAGGTGAGACCTTGCTGGACTGAAGAGCTGTGGCAGGCTGGATGAGCAGGATGCAGGGTCAGATGAGCCGGGTCCATAATGGTCGGGCAGATCAGGCATAGACGGCAGACAACAGGATAGTCGGGTCACAAGCCAAGTCAGCAACGGGAGTTAGATCAGGCAAGAACAGAAGGCAGAAGCCATGGTCAGGGCAGGTAGCAGTCAAACAGAGGTCAGGAGCAAGCTGGGTTAGGATCAGAATTCAAAACACAGCAATCAGGAACGAACACACAGAAGCTGCACACCAAACTACAGCCTGTTTAAATAGTCTGTCTGTCACAAGCATTGGTGACAGGCTCGCGCTCATCTGCCCGGCCAGTTGCCAGTCTGCGCATGCGCATATGTATGCACAGGGAGACATCATTTGTGCTATGGGCAAGCCTTCCCTGACAACCCCTACAACAGCCAAACAAAATGAAAACGGGCTGGTTGGTTAGTGCCACGTTTGTGTTGGGTTGTGCCATTTTACTCTCCATTCTATCTCCTTTTGTTTTTCAGTTATTGTTGATTTAATAAAGGTCACCCAGCCCCCCTACAAGAGACAAAAGACATGAAACCAGGCTGGTTGGTGCCTCCTTTGTGCTGTTTAAATATCAGTTCCACTGCTTTTTGTTTTTCAGCTATTTACTATTTGTTAAAGGTCAGCAAAGGTCACTCAGCCCCCCTACACATGAAACTGGGTTGGTTGGTTAGTGCCGCGTTTGTGCCAGTTTGTGCTGTTAAAATTACTATGCGTGCTGCTTTGATTTTTTTATTGCAAAAGTTTGTTTTAATTTGATCAAACCCCACCCACCCATCAAAACCCAGCCCCACCTCCCCCCACTATAAAAGCATAGGGACGTGAAACTGGCTGATTAGTTAGTGCTGCTTTTGTGCTGCTTAAATATCCATTCTCTAAGGTTTTGATATATTAAAGCAGAGCTCCACCCTAAATTGGACAGCTAAGTGTCCAAATATTAAAAGTCAGCAGCTGCTGTAGCTGCTGGCTTTTAATATTTATTTTTTCGGCGGAGCTCCGCTTTAACAGTTATTTTTTTATATGTGTAGCGGGTATCAACATTTAGGGGGAGTGTCTGGGCGGTAGCTTGGCCCAGATACACTAATTATTAGGGATTTATGGCCATTTTGGTTCGTGGAAGATAATAATGGTGTTCAGTTCCCTGCGGCCCCTGGGTGGCGCTGTCGCCTTGGGCTGGGGTTGAACCACCATTGTAGGGCCATGCCCTTTGTGTCCTCTCGCGGCAGCAGTACAGCGGGGCGGGGAACCTGCTGTGCCTGCTGGGAGAGGGTATAAAGGGGGTGGACATCTTGCGCACGAGGTCCGAGCCCCAGGCACCTTCAGCCTGGGGGCTGCTGTCCTGTTCGTCTGCGCCCAGGTGCCCTTGGCCTGGGCGCGGGGGAAGTTCAAGTTCCATCCCAGGCACCTTAAGCCTGGGGTGAGGTACTAGCAAAGGCCTGGGGCCCAGTACCTTTGACGAAGAAGATACCTAGGGGCCCACCAAGTGAGGGGACCCGAGTCTTGGGCGAGGAGAACCAGGGAGGTGACCTGGCCTGAAGATCCAGCACAGCATTGGCTGGTGACAGTGCAGGCCTCTGGGGACCATCCGGATGGATCATCTCCCTAACAGGGGCAGTCATTAGAAGGTAGTCCACGTTCTATGGTCTTTTCAGAGACCCAACTACAATCAGGTCGGTGGCAGAGACCTATCCAAAGGTCTGTGGCAGGGACCTCATCGTTCACCCGGTCTGTGGCAGGGACCAACCTCACCGCGACCGTGCGCCAAAAGTTGTTGTGAACTCCTAACAGCTTCTCTAATCCGAAAGGATTGTGCCTGAACCCTCTCCCCACCAAGTTGTGTTTGTATCAACCTGTCTGCTTGCAAAGAGGCATATTTATCTCTGCGGAAATAAATATAGAAGTTGTACTGTCACCTGGTGTGGGCTTACTTTTCTGGGAGCAAAGTGTTCTATATTCATCTATCCACCTGCAAGCAGAGAAGTGGAAGCTCCGGACCGGGACACAGACCCAAAGGTAAAGATCTTAGCTCAAACCTCTACACATACACGAGGTGTGAGCTGGTGGTACACCTCACCCTTCTCCCTGGTTCCCCTAGACGAGTCAGCCAGCCGTAAAAGAAGAAGGGAAAAAGCGGGTGAGGCCCCTACACGTGGGGGCTCTGAGTCCGGGATTTGTGTTCCGTGTCAATGGAGCTGAAGCTCTCAAAACTTGACTTTTACCCCCCAGAAAAGTTCAGAGGAGGTCGACCATGTTGGTCGATGCGCCACAAGGCACACCCTCCCTGCTCAGTTCGTGGGCGTGACGAGGAAAAAGCCAGCAAAGTGTTGCACCAAAGGGGAGGAGTCTGGCCATGTGCGGGGATACACGTGGAGACTTTGGCGCCAGTTCTTCAGTGCGCGATGGAGCAGTCAACGGTCAGCATGCTTTCTACTGTATCATGGGTCCCCACCGCATCTACCACAAGGGCAACCCCCGTTGCTGTCTCCGCTATGGATACGGGGATTCGGCTCAAGCCCCGGGGACGATTCGCCCTGTACACATGCAAGGACGTTGAGGCCCTGGGTATGATTTGTCCCGGCTGTTCGAGACTGGTGGTACAACTGAAGCCCTTCGGTCGCTGCGAGGCCTGTGGCGAGTTCATATTTGAAGTGGAGCAACCAATAGAAAGGCCACAAGCCTTCCACCTCAACTGCCTAACAGGCGCCACCACTCTACAAGGAGAAGTCAGAGCTTGCACAGCCATTCCCCCGCGCACTGCAGAGACTTCCGTGGAAGTCGCGAACAAATGGACGGAGGATACAAAATCCGAAGATGCTGCTTCGGTCACCACAGCTTCCCTACTCCCAGCGCCCAAAAGGAAGGTCGGTCTCATTAAAGCTTCCAGCGGCCGAGATGGAGGACAACCCCTGCTCTTGGCTTGCCCCGGATGGATCCAGTGGGAAAATTCCCGGACCTCTATGTTCAAGTGTCGGCCGAGTAAGCCAGGGAACGGGACTTGGTGTTTTGTCGGAGGTGTCGATCTGGAGTCGATCTCCGATGCGGGAGATGATGGACAAATAAATGAACTATTTGAATGGAGGGTTTGGGACAAAGTACCCCTGGCCTCGTCCCGTGCACCTAGGGACCCACCCATGTCTTCAGGGGATAGTACACCCCGGGTGGAGGCCTCGGCGCCTGAGGAGGGATCTGGTCCCCTGCTTACCCTTCCGCCCCCAGAGTTACCTGAGCCATCTGTTGGGACAAAGTACCCCTGGCCTCGTCCCGTGCACCTAGGGACCCACCCATGAGTGCCCCTTTACATCAGGTGTCCTCATGAGAGTGCCCCCTTTACATCATATGTGCTCAGCAGAGTGCCCCTTTATACCATATGTTCCCACCAGAATCCCTCTTTATATCATATGTGCCCATCTGTTCAAATAGTTCATCTATTTGTCCATCATCTCCCGCATCGGAGATCGACTCCAGGTCGGAGGTGTCATACTCCTGTGGGTAGGTAATTCCCTGTAGATGTGGAATCACCCCCTCCCGCTGGCTCCGGTAACTGTGGATGCCCGACACCTCCGACAAAACACCAAGTCCCATTCCCTGGCTTACCTCGGCCGACACTTGAACATAGAGGTCCGGGAATTTTCCCACTGGATCCATCCGGGCCAGGCAAGCGCAGGGGTTGTCCTCCATCTCGGCCGCTGGAAGCTTTAATGAGACCGACCTTCCTTTTGGGCACTGGGAGTAGGGAAGCTGTGGTGACAGAAGCAGCATCTTCGGATTTTGTATCCTCCATCCATTTGTTCGCGACTTCCACAGAAGTCTCTGCAGTGCGCGGGGGAATGGCTGTGCAAGCTCTGACTTCTCCTTGTAGAGTGGTGGTGCCTGGAGAAGGGTGAGGTGTACCACCAGCTCGCACCTCGTGTATGTGTAGAGGTTTGAGCTAAGATCTTTACCTTTGGGTCTGTGTCCCGGTCTGGAGCTTCCACTTCTCTGCTTGCAGGTGGATAGATGAATGTAGAACACTTTGCTCCCAGAAAAGTAAGCCCACATCAGGTGACAGTACAGCTTCTATATTTATTTCCGCAGAGACAAATATGCCTCTTTGCAAGCAGACAGGTTGATACAAACATAACTTGGTGGGGAGAGGGTTCAGGCACAATCCTTTCGGATTAGAGAAGCTGTTAGGAGTTCACAACAACTTTTGGCGCACAGTCGCCGTGAGGTTGGTCCCTGCCACAGACCGGGTGAACGATGAGGTCCCTTTGGATAGGTCTCTGCCACCGACCTGATTGTAGTTGGGTCTCTGCAAAGACCATAGAACGTGGACTACCTTCTAATGACTGCCCCTGTTAGGGAGATGATCCATCCGGACGGTCCCCAGAGGCCTGCACTGTGACCAGCCAATGCTGTGCTGGATCTTCAGGCCAGGTCACCTCCCTGGTTCTCCTCGCCCAAGACTCGGGTCCCCTCATTCGGTGGGCCCCTGGGTATCTTCTCCCATGCGGGACCCAGTCGAAGGTACTGGGCCCCAGGCCTTTGCTAGTACCTCACCCCAGGCTTAAGGTGCCTGGGATGGAACTCAAACTTCCCCCACGCCCAGGCCGAGGGCACCCGGGCGCAGACGAACAGGACAGCAGCCCCCAGGCTGAAGGTGCCTGGGGCTCGGACCTCGTGCGCAAGATGTCCACCCCCTTTATACAATCTCCCAGCAGGCACAGCAGGTTCCCCGCCCCGCTGTACTACTGCCGCGAGAGGACACAAAGGGCACGGCCCTACAATGGTGGTTCAACCCCAGCCCAAGGCGACAGCGCCACACACGGGCCGCAGGGAACTGAACACCATTATTATCTTCCACAAACCAAAATGGCCATAAATCCCTAATAATTAGTGTATCTGGGCCAAGCTACCGCCCAGACACTCCCCCTAAATGTTGATACCCGCTACACATATAAAAAAATAACTGTTAAAGCGGAGCTCCGCCGAAAAAAAATATATTAAAAGCCAGCAGCTACAGCTACAGCAGCTGCTGACTTTTAATATTTGGACACTTAGCTGTCCAATTTAGGGTGGAGCTCTGCTTTAATATATCAAAACCTGAGAGAATGGATGTTTAAGCAGCACAAAAGCAGCACTAACTAATCAGCCAGTTTCACGTCCCTATGCTTTTATAGTGGGGGGAGGTGGGGCTGGGTTTTGATTGGTGGGTGGGGTTTGATCAAATTAAAACAAACTTTTGCAATAAAAAAATCAAAGCAGCACGCATAGTAATTTTAACAGCACAAACTGGCACAAACGCGGCACTAACCAACCAACCCAGTTTCATGTGTAGGGGGGCTGAGTGACCTTTGCTGACCTTTAATAAGCGGTGGAACTGATATTTAAACAGCACAAACCAGCACAAAGGAGGCACCAACCAGCCTGGTTTCATGTCTTTTGTCTCTTGTAGGGGGGCTGGGTGACCTTTATTAAATCAACAATAACTGAAAAACAAAAGGAGATAGAATGGAGAGTAAAATGGCACAACCCAACACAAACGTGGCACTAACCAACCAGCCCGTTTTCATTTTGTTTGGCTGTTGTAGGGGTTGTCAGGGAAGGCTTGCCCATAGCACAAATGATGTCTCCCTGTGCATACATATGCGCATGCGCAGACTGGCAACTAGCCGGGCAGATGAGCGCGAGCCTGTCACCAATGCTTGTGACAGACAGACTATTTAAACAGGCTGTAGTTTGGTGTGCAGCTTCTGTGTGTTCGTTCCTGATTGCTGTGTTTTGAATTCTGATCCTAACCCAGCTTGCTCCTGACCTCTGTTTGACTGCTACCTGCCCTGACCATGGCTTGTCTCTGGATTCTGCTTCTGCCTTCTGATCTTGCCTGATCTAACTCCCGTTGCTGACTTGGCTTGTGACCCGACTATCCTGTTGTCTGCCTGATCTGCCCGACCATTATGGACCCGGCTCATCTGACCCTGCATCCTGCTCATCCAGCCTGCTACAGCTCTTCAGTCCAGCAAGGTCTCACCTGTCTCCTGCTTCCAGCTGCTTACCCACAGTCTGCCACCAGCCAAGCTCAGTGCCAGCTTATATGCCACCAGCCGGTTATGCTGCCACATCCACCAGCTGACTGCTGCCACCACGCAGTGTACTGGACTGATCACAGGCACTTGTACCTCACTGTGCTCCCATGGCTGCTGTCTAACCAGGAGATCACTAACCAGGTACGTGACAGGAGGGCAGGGTGATGTCATTGTCTAGGAAAAAACAAATTGCTATTATCTTAAAAATAAAAGCAGCACAAATTTGTATTTTTATGACACAAAAAAGCACAAACGTAGTACTAACAAATAGTATGTTTGTTTTTAAGATTTAATAACATGGGGTGCAAAGTGAGTGGAGTGTTATAAAAAAAACAAAAACAAGCTGCTATATCTTAAAAACCATAACGGCACAAATAAAAATATTAGCAACACAAACCAGCACAAACGTAGCACAAAAAAACCACACTTGAGTTTTTCTTTTTGCTGATTGTAGTGGGGTTTGTAAAAAAACAAAAAAACTGTTATAACTTAAAAACCATAACAGCACAAATAAACATTTTAGCAGCACAAACCAGCACAAACGTAGCACTAACCAACGAGACCAGTTTTGTGTCATTTGGGCGTTGTAGGGGGGCTGAGTGACCTTTGGTGACCTTTAATAAATCATTAATAACGCAAAAACAATAAAAGATAGAAAGGAAATTTAAACAGCACAAAACGGCACAAACGTAGCACTAAAGAAACACACTTGAGTTTTAATTTGTGCTGATTGTAGGGGGGCAAAGTGAGTGGGGTTTGAAAAAAAACAAAAAAACTGTTATAACTTAAAAACCATAACAGCACAAATAAAAATGTTAGCAGCACAAACCAGCACAAACGTAGCACTAACCAACGAGACCAGTTCCGTGTCATTTGGGCGTTGTAGGGGGGCTGAGTGACCTTTGGTGACCTTTAATAAATCATTAATAACGCAAAAACGATAAAAGATAGAACAGAAATTTTAGCAGCACAAAACAGCACAAACATAGCACTACCCAACGAGACCAGTTTTGTGTAATTTGGGTGTTGTAGGGGGGCTGTGTGACCTTTGGTGACCTTTAATAAATCATTAATAACACAAAAACGATAAAAAATTGAACGGAAATTTTAGCAGCACAAAACAGCACAAACATAGCACTAAAGAAACACACTTGAGTTTTTATTTGTGCTGATTGTAGGGTGGGCAAAGTGAGTGGGGTTTGAAAAATAAAAAAACTGTTATAACTTAAAAACCATAACCGCACAAATAAAAATTTTAGCAGCACAAACCAGCACAAACGTAGCACTAACCAACGAGACCAGTTTCATGTCATTTGGGCGTTGTAGGGGGGCTGAGTGACCTTTGGTGACCTTTAATAAATCATTAATAACGCAAAAGCGATAAAAGATAGAATGGAAATTTTAGCAGCACAAAACAGCACAAACGTAGCACTAACCAACGAGACCAGTTTTGTGTCATTTGGGTGTTGTAGGGGGGCTGTGTGACCTTTGGTGACCTTTAATAAATCATTAATAACACAAAAACGATAAAAGATAGAACGAAAATGTTAGCAGCACAAAACAGCACAAATGTAGCACTAACCAACGAGACCAGTTTCGTGCCATTTGGCTGTTGTAGGGGGGCTAGATGATGTCATAGTCTGGAAAAAACAATTGTTAATATCTTAAAAATAAAAGCAGCACAAATGTAAATTTTTACGGCACAAAACAGCACAAACGTAGCACTAAAGAAACACACTTGAGTTTTTATTTGTGCTGATTGTAGGGGGGCCAGCTTCGCTGAGCTCATTTAAACGACACTAGTGTTCCTTCATTTTTATATTTTTTAAAAGCTCTTTTCTTATTGTTTATAGCTTTTTTAACTTTAACCATGAGCCACATAGGTTTTATTTTTAGCCTTTTAAACTTATTGCCCATGGGAATACACTTTGCAGTGAGGTCCTAAACAGTCTTTTTAAAGAATTCCCATTTCTGTTCTGTGTTAATCGATGCCAATATTCCCTCCCAGTCTAAGTCCTGCAGAGCAGCCCTCATCCTTGGAAAATTTGCTTTATTGAAATTAAGTGTTTTTATCTTTCCTGCATGTATTTCTTGCTTACAGCTAACATCAAATGAAATCATATTATGGTCACTGCTACCCAGGTGTTCCTTTATCTGAACATTAGTGATACGCTCTGCATGGTTTGAGATTACCAGGTCCAACAGAGCATAATTTCTAGTTGGGGCCTCAATAAACTGGACCATAAAATTGTCCTGCAATAGGCTTATAAATTTTTGCCCTTTCACTGTCCCAGCAGTGTCAATTTCTGGGTAGTTAAAATCCCCCATTATTATCACCGTCCCAGCCCTTGCAGCCCTTTCCATCTGTGCAAGGAGCTGAGTCTCCACCTCCTCATTAACATTGGGTGGTCTATAACAAACTCCAATGATTAACTTTGAACTACGCACATCTGTATGCAGTTCCACCCATAATGCTTCAGCCTCATCAAACTCTCCTTCAACCAGGTCCTCTTTCACACTCGCTTTGAGATCACTTCTCACATAGAGACAGACCCCGCCACCTTTCCTTTTTACCCAGTCTATCCGAAAGAGTGCAAAGCCAGGAATATTAATAACCCAGTCATGTGAGGATTGAATCCAAGTTTCAGCAATACCGATTACGTCATAGCTCTCCTCATGCACCAGAGCTTCCAACTCACCTATTTTGCTTGGCAGACTTCTGGCATTGGTGAACAAACACTTTAATGTATTCCATTTTTCTCTGGTGTTTTTCATAAATTTTTTAGTAGTACAAATGGCACTATAGTTTCCAATGGCTGTTTGCAACATTGGAACTTTCTTGTCACCTGCCATAACCCTCCCCCCATCTATCCCCATTCTATTCTCCATTAATGTCTGACCTCTAACTGACCTGTGTGCCCAATGTAATTCTAGTTCACCCTTCCCCCTCAATCCTAGTTTAAATACTCCTCCAGCCTTCCCATAAACCTCTCCCCCAGCACAGCAGACCCCCTTCCATTCAAGTGCAAACCGTCTTTAGCATATAGGTTTCACCACAATGAAAAGTCAGCCCAGTGCTCTAGAAACCCAAATCCCTCCTCCCTACACCAGGTCTTTAGCCATGCATTCAGCTCTCTAATCTCCCCCTGCCTTTCCTGTGTTGCGCATGGCACAGGCAATATTTCAGAGAATATCACCTTGGAGGTGCTTGCCTTCATCTTGCAGCCTAGTTCTTTAAATTGATTCTTAAGGAGCCTCCACCTTCCATGTATACTGTCATTGGTTCCAACGTGGACCAAGACAGCTAGGTCATGCCCAGCCCCTCCCAGTAATTTATCCACCCGGTCCACCACATGCCGAACCCTGGCACCAGGGAGACAGCAAACCATTCGGTTGAGGCGATCCTGGCGACAAATTATTCTATCAGTCCTTCTGATTATAGAAGCCCCTATAACCACCAACTGTCTAGGCCTACCTGCACTCCCCTCACCACCTCTACTAGATGGGTTGCTCTCCCGGCTGTTAGGGGTAGCAGTGACATCTAGGGCTGCCACCTCTGTGTTTGCCACCTCCACATCTTCACCCAACTTGGAAAATTTGTTTTGATGCACAAATACAGGACTGGCCTTCCTTTTCTGCAAGCCCCTTCCACTCCCTCTAACTACATTAACCCATCTTCCTATCTGATAATCCTGACTTGCCCCTCCACCCTCCACATTAGCCCTACTGACCACCTGCTCAGCGAGCAGAGGACCCCTTTCAAGGTTTTCCTTTCTGCCCAGTGTTGCAACTTGCTCCTCCAGATCTCTAATGTGAGCTTCCAGAAGGGCAACCTGCTCACATCTATCACAGCGGTATCCATCCTGGAGCTGTTGCACCAATTTTGCATACATGTGGCACACTGTGTACTGAACAAAACCTTCAATCCTGCTAGCACTCATTTCTCACTCACTCATATTACCGTGGGGGAGATGAGGTGGATATTACAGTGGGGGAGATGATGTGGATATTACAGTGCGGAGTCCCCCTGTCCATAAACAGTCCTAAACAGCATCTTAATGTGAGTGTGTATGTGTTTTAAGTATGTTGGATTATATGCAACAGCAGTATTTGCACTGTAAACCTTTTTTATTTATATAAAGTGTGGGTGAGCTTAAACTGTATTGCTATGCTGTGGTTACTGTAGGCTTTGCGTGAGTGTGCGCGCAGGGGGGGGTTTCCATGTCCATTTTGCTTGGGGTCCCCAAATTCCTTCAAACGGCCCTGCTTATGATAGTGTCCCTGATTACTTGCTGTTATTTCCTCCATTCTTTTTATCTGGTTAATTTCAGCTACCCACTCTTGGATAGTGGGGGCAACTCTTGTATTCCAGTATCTGGGTATGATTATTCGCGCGGCAGATATTAGATTAGGAAACAATTCCTTTGTAACCTTTCTCAGAGCCCCTGGATACATGAATAGTAAAGCTATTTCTGGGGATTTATGATAAGATACCCCAGTGACACAGGAGCAGATCTGGAATACAAAATCCCCAAATTCTTTAATCTGGGGACATGTCCACCAGATATGGATCATTGTACCCACATCTCCTCCACATCGCCAGCATTCCTCAGGATAAATCCGGGAAATGCTATGTAACCTTGCTGGACATCTATACCATGTAGTTAATATTTTATAATTCTTTTCTTGTATAAAAGTCGTTGAGCTAGATTTAAAAGTTAACAAATAAGCTTTCTTCCAATCTTCCACAGAAATCGAATAGCCCAATTCTCTCTCCCAATCTCTGATGTAGTAGGGGCTAGTTGGGGTAGCGTATGACAGCAGTTATCATATATCGTGGAGATGGTGTTAGAACAACCTGTCGTCCCTTTACATAAGTCTTAAATGGTGTTAAGTCCCTGTGTAATAGAGTGCTTTTAGATAGATGACTGTAATAATGCTGAAGCTGAAAATAATGAAACCACTGACCAGCATATCTGCGTTCATTATTCATTATCATGCTAAGTGGCTGGAGTCCTTTTGATGAGAAAGCTTGTATAATCGGAGAGGGAGTCTGCCTTATGCATTTTAAAAACCTATCTGGTAACAAAGCAGGTGTAAAATCTGGGTTACCCATTATTGAGGTTAATGGACCTGGTATTGAAGAAACACCCCACCTTCTTACCGTCCTATCCCAGACTTTCAATAAGGACTGGGTCAAAGGTGGAGGTGTTTGTTCCAAAAAACGCAATTTCGGTAAAGTCCACGGAAGAGAGACCAGCGAGAGTTCTATTATTTGCTGTTCTTTGGATATCCATTGTTTTGTACTCCCACAGTGGAACCAATCCAGTATTCTAGCCAGCACTGCGGCTGTATAATATAGTTCCATCTGCGGTAATTCTGCTCCCCCTTCTGTCTTTCGTTTTACCAGAATATCATACTGCAATCTTGCCGATGAATTCCGCCAAAGATATCGAAGTAAACTCGATCTTAAAGATCGAAAAAAAGCCAGTGGTAGAGCTATAGGCAGTGTTTGGTATAAATAGAGGAAATGTGGAAAAATGTCCATCTTGTATATTGCCATTCTCCCTAGCCAAGAGTGTTTCCTTTTAGCCAAAAGCAGCAATCTATTAATTGTAGAATTTAGTAAAGGGAGATAATTAAACTCATACATTTTTTCTTCTACCGAGGTAATATTCACTCCTAAATATTTGAGAGCTTGTGATTCCCACTGAAAGGGAAATTTTCTAGCGTTTCTTTATCTATTACTGACAACGTAATATTGAGACATCGAGATTTTGCGACATTTTCTTTAAAGTTGCTATAAAGGCCAAACTGTTCCAATTCATAGAGAATATTCGGAAAAGCTATTTTTGGATTAGATACATATACAAATAAATCATCTGCGAAGATACTCAGTTTATAAGAGTTATTGCCCACCTGAACCCCCTGAATTGAACAATTTGACCGAAGAGCAACCGCCAGGTGTTCCATGGCCAGGATATACAAATATGGTGACAGCGGGCAACCCTGGCGTGTCCCATTAGAAATTTCAACAGGTGGGGATAATGTCCCGTTAATCTTTATTCTTGCTGACGGAGCTGTATAAAGGGCCATTATTTTCTGTATAAATTCTCCTGGGAGTCCTATTTGTTCCAAAGACGATGCCATAAACTCTCAGCGTCTAAGGCTAACAAACAGAGCGGGCTCTTGGATCTCCGGGCATAATGTATCAAAAGGCTGGTCTTCAAGATGTTATCCCGCGCTTCCCTCTTCAGTACGAATCCCACCTGGTCTAACCCTATTAAACTTGGTATCACTGTTTGTAAACGTGCAGCCAACACTTTGGCGTATATTTTTTAGGTCCACATCAATCAAAGAGATGGGCCTGTAGCTGGAACACTGAGTAGGATCTTTTTCAGGTTTAGCTATAAGTGTAATATGCGCCTCCTGGGTCTGTTTAGTGAATGGGCAGTCTGCTGTTATGTCATTAAACAAATTACATAGAACAGGGTTAAAAAGTTCTCCAAATTGTTTATAAAATATTCCCGAAAATCCATCGGGCCCTGGACTCTTGCCTGGCTTCAATGATTTACTGGCCTGGGTGACTTCTGCCAGTGTAAATGGAGTCAATAGGCAATAGGCACTCTGCCCTCTCCTTTGGCCAGTGCTCTTTATGTAGTCACAGAATTGTGCATAACTAATTCTATCTGATCTTACTGAATTTGTATCCTTTAAATTATATGAGGAATAATACTCATGAAAGGTGGAGGCGATTTGTTCTGTGGCACATACAAGGCCGCGCTGAGGGCAATGCACGTTTGGGATATAGGTTCTAGATTGTTTCTTAGAAATAGATCAGGCGAGTGCTTTACTACACTTATTTCCATGTTCGTACATCATGTGTTGCGTGCATTCCTTATGTTTCACATAGGCCTGATCAAATAATGAGTACAATTTTAATCTTTTTTGTTGAAGAGATTGAAAGATAGCAACCCCTAAGGCCCCTTTCACACTGAGGCGTTGAAAAAACGCTCAAAAATTATGGGATTTTGTACCGCGATTTTACCGCGTTTTTACCGCGATCGCGGTAAAAATAGCGCTAACGCGTATGCGTTTTTACCGCGATTTTACCGCGATTTTACCGCGTTCGCGCTAAAATTAGCGCGAACGCGGTAAAAACGCATAGGCGTTAGCGCTATTTTTTAACATAACGCTTATGCCTATGCGTTTTTACCACGTTTTTACCGCATTTTTACCGCAAATCCCATTCATTTCAATGGGGATAGGCGTTTTTACAGCGCTATTTTATGCGCCCTAAAGTTGCTCTAAAAAAGCTGTTTGCAGGATTTTTTTCAACGCCCAGCCAGCAAAACGTCTCAATGTGAAAGCCCTCAGAGATTTCACATTGAGAATGCTGGGGCAGGATTATTTCAGGCGTTATTACAGCGCTATTTTTACCGCGAAAACGCGGTAAAAACGCCTCAGTGTGAAAGGGGCCTAAGTGTTGTTTATGTTCCAATTCTAATTCATGAATCTCTTTCAACAGGGAGGCCATAGTGGAAGCCCTTTCCTTCTTTAATCTTGTGCCATGTGATATTAGTATTCCCCTCAGCACACATTTTAAAGCCTCCCATTTTATAGGGGACGCTGTTGTATCATTTTTATTAACATTAGAGAAAGCTGAAATTGTTTCCTCCATGGCCCCAAATGTCAGCGTGTCATTTAGCAAATTCTCGTTTAATCTCCAAGTAAATTTAGGTTTTATAGTTGTAGCAATACCCACAGTTAAGGGAGCCGCTGGTTTTGTTTTGGGCCTGTACCCTAGCTATCAACCCCAAGAATTTGGCTCAAACCCTCCTTTGACACAACTGGTCTGTACTGTAATTGTGAATCCACTGATGGCTGGGACTGCAATAATACCACACAACAGTATAATGGCACATAAAATTGTTACCTGGTATAACCACTCGTCCAGCAGGATAACAGAGAACTTCACACAGTGTTCTGCTTAATCAAAGATCAAGTTTACTCAATGATAAAAAGGATAGCAGAGTTAAACAGTATTACAGTTGACTAATGCAGGGCCCTGCAAAGTCAATGATAAATCTATATATATATGACTAGTAAAACACAGCATTAATACACACTTCTTTCCTCTGAGTAAACTACCTATGCTCTCGAGCTCCCCCTAATGGGCAATATTACACCCGTGTCCCGTCACTAACAGTTCTAGTCAAGCCTGACTAATTTCAGTGTACAGTTCCTTCAATGGTAGGAGTCTTCGCTAGCAAACGTTGGTGCACATAACATTTGTAATCCCCAGGGTAAATAAAAGAAAACAAGCTGAACTTCCACAATGTTTATGGATGTGAACCTCTCTGATGGTGCGAACACCAACCTTAACCCACTGTGATGTACCACTCTGAGAATGGCGGGCCTTAAGTAAGTCACGGGCCTACACAGCAGTTAATGAAATCCGGGCAGGTGACCTCTCACCCAAGGTAGGCCTCATCTCTCCGGCACGCTCCGCTGTCGGTGTCCCGATCCGCAAACTCACAGTCTCCGGTCCCTCACACAGCCGCACTGGATGTCTGTAGGTGGACGACTCCGGTCTCTGAGAAGCGAGGGCTGAACACACGGGAGAGGATCCCTCTTCAGGCCGAGTGATCCCACCGGATGGTTGTAGGCCCAGGCTTCAGGCCTAGACACTCTGGCAGCAGGCCCCAACACAGGCTTCCTGCTTGATCGAGGGCGAGGTCCAGAGAGAGCGAGCGTAGCGCCTCCCTTGCTTTAAGTAACCTTCCCCAGCAAGCTGTGCGAAGATGCAATGCACTTTGGGAGTACAGTTGCACTGTGGGTACCATAGTCTATTTGATACCCATGGCAATGAAGTCCATTTCTTCCTGTACCATAAGTTCCACAATGCATTGTTCCATGTAGTTAAACCACAGTCACTGTAATATCATAAGTGGACTCCGGAGGGAGCTGGGGTCAATTCTCAAGTTAACAACAGTCTTTATCACGCTATAAAGTGACACCCCGCTACATAGTGTTTGGAACCTTCACCGCAAAATATACAGGAAAATGATCAGACCACTTTTGTATGCCTATCTCGGACCACGGTTCCCAGTCCAACATGTGGTGTGAAACACAAAAATAATCTATCCTGCTATATGAATTATGGGTCGCAGAGTAGCATGTATAATCTTTATCCAGAGGGTGTAAGGCACGCCAAACATCTACTAGTTGAAACGAATGAAACGTCCGCTTTAATCTATTCAAACGAACACGTGACATATGCAGATTGCCCGTTGAGGTATCCATAGTCGGGTCCAAAGTTAAATTTAAATCACCTCCTATAACTAAGACTCCTTCCTAGAAATCTCTAAGTTTCCCTAAAACCGCTGACATCATAGTGCCTTGTCCCTGATTGGGTGCATATATATTCACTAATGTAAATAGCTGATCAAAGATTTTACATTTAACAAACAAATATCTGCCCTCAGGGTCAGTCCGCTCCTGAACATCAGAGACTGGGATAGAGGAATGTATGCCGATCGCTACCCCTCTTGATTTTCCTATTTGATTATGACTCATGAACCATCTAGAATAATACCTAGGGGGAATTCTAGGGGCCGATGAAGATTTAAAATCAGTTTCCTGAAAGTTAATTTTTTCCATAATTTTTTGTACAAGACAGCATCAACAAAATAAGTCATAGGTATACAACACAAAAGTAGAGGCTTTTCTGGCTCACAATAAACCACTGAGGTTATCATTTGTCAATGATCAGAGGCCAATAGTATACACCTGTGACAGCCAGTCATTGTAACCTTTGTACCATAGTGTAGAACGTACACACCCTAATGTCATGACAGAAAACAAAACAATTTAAGGAGCAATCCTGCTCAGCATAACTTAATTTTTTTAATAAAATGCAAGCACAACACAATATTAAAAATTTCAATACAGTATGTATAATTTACATCCTTCGCTATGAAAGAAAGCTTTCTTGGTTGGGACACAAGCCTCAAAATGCCAGATTTATATTCACATTCAGAAATAGTCATACCCCATGAAAGTTAAAAAAATAAAATAAAATGTATGAGCGAGTCTTTGCCTATGAGAACTAATGAAATATGAAATGTATAAGAATGACTGAAATAAAAGATTTGAGATCAATCGCTTAATTTCTGTAGATTATCTTTTTAGGGAAATCTTTTACGATAGATGAGTCCATAAGAGAAGCGATAGCATTTTTATCATAGTTAACCATTAACTTTTATACATTTAGCCCTTCTCTGCGATCTTTTGATTTTCAGTGGCAAGTTAAAAAAAACAACAACATTTGTGTACTTTTTCAGTGATGTATGTAGTACAAGCCACTAGGTTTTACCAGTTTTGTAGGTTTTCCCAGCTGGTCTCGAAACGTTTCTCCCTTTTGCCTACTTCTTTATAAAAGAAATCGTCAGCTTGGGACGGTCTTCATGCACCTGATGTGGTCTGATCATGTTTTTCTTTAGTTCTCCCCGTCTATCTCCAAGACACCTTGCCCGTTTCAGAAATTGGGCTCAACATGGGATTTTTCCCTTGATTAATGTTTTGCGCAGATTTTGTTTGCTTGCAAGTTACTGCAGTATACAGAACAAAATCTCGGTAGCTGAGGACAAGTCTTTGTTGGTGCACTGGGTGTAAAGGTTACTACTAGGGATGAGCTTCGAGTTCGAGTCGAACATCGCCTGTTCAGCTGTTCGCCGAATTTGGAACATTATGGGCCAAATTATGGGCCAAATTCGATTGGCACGTCACGGCCCATAATTCGCTGCGGCATCGCAGTGCATTGCTGGCTGATGATTGGCCAAGCATGCACTATGACACGCATGCTTTGGCCAATCACAGCGCGCAAAAAACAGAGAGCCATAATTGGCCAAAGCCAGGGTGGCTTTGGCCAATTATGTCTCAGGGGGTTTAGTACAAGCCCCACACGATATAAGGCCGCCTCCCTGGCGGCCTTGTGGAGAGAGAGAGAGAGAGAGAGAGAGAGAGAGAGAGAGAAGGCAGGTGAGTCAGTTAGCTGCAGTTACAGTGTGTAGAGGATATATATGCATCCTAGGTGTTGTATATATATTTATACACTGTATTCAGTTTAGCTAGATCCGTTCCTATTATTCTCTATACTGACAGGCAGGCAGGTGATTGTGCTAGCTGCAGTGTTTCACTTAGTGTACTGTGTCCTTTGCACAGTGTGCACCAAAAGCTTACCTGAATACAATTGCTGCTGTTCTGATACAAATACAGGCAGGGATCTGCAGTATTTTTCTTTAGTGTCCTTTGCACAGTGTGCACCTAAAGCTTACCTCTACTATTGCTGCTGTTCTGATACAAATACAGGCAGGGATCTGCAGTATTTTGCTTTAGTGTCTTTTACACAGTGTGCACCTAAAGCTTACCTCTACTATTGCTGCTGTTCTGATACAAATACAGGCAGGGAGCTGCAGTATTTTTTCTTTAGTGTCCTTTGCACAATGTGCACCTAAAGCTTACCACAATACAATTGCTGGTGTTCTCATACAAATACCACAGACAGGGAGCTGCAGTATTTTCAGTTAGTGTACTGTGTCCTCTGCACAGTGTGCAACTAAAGCTAACTGAAGACAATTGCTCGCGTTCTCATACTAATAATACTACAGGCAGGCAGTTGATTCTGCTAGCTGCAGTAATCAGTATATACATACATCCCAGCTTTGTGCAGCTACATCTCCCTGCAGGCCATTAGTATGTCTGGATGCAAACAAGGAGAGGCAGACAGTCACAAGCCAATAAAAGAGGGCAAGCAGGCTCTGTGTCTAGAGGCAACAGTGCTGGTCGTGGACACAATGCATCCTCATCAGCACGTGGCCGCGGGACACGCTAGGATCGCTCCTGACCGATTACATATCCAATATTCAGGCTTACAGCCTGGCCATTTACACCACTGTAGGCTCCTTGTGGATAGAGACTTTCTGCCCAGCCTATACACCAGGATTCATACTGGTGCACACGCATTTTTCCCCTATTTTGGCATTCATAGCATTAAAGTCTTGGAGGATATTATCTGTTGCTGCTTACCAGCAGCTTCTACCTAGCAGTTCATCCAGCTGTCGACTATTGTGATTTTTACCATTATTGGCTACTTGCCACTGACAAATAGCCAATTTAGTTTTACCCAGGTTTGTGTTACCCCTTGCAACACATTCGGCCTATTATTATGCTCCTGAAGAAGCGTTAATTTGCGAAACTGGTAGAGCAATTCAAGACCACATCTGATACATTGGACCCATGGCTAACGCCACCTGCTTCACATGTCTACTAGGGATGAGCTTCGTGTTCGAGTCGAACGTACGTTCGACTCGAACATCGGCTGTTCGATCGTTCGACGAAGATCGAACGATTTGGGCCGTTCGCGCCAAATTCGAGTGACGCGAACGCCCCACAATGCACTACGCCATCGCAGTGTCATCCAGGCGCTGTGATTGGCCAAGCATGCACTGTGACCCCGCATGCTTGGCCAATCACAGCGCCGGCAGCGAGGAGAGCAATGATTGGCCACAGGCAGGATGCCTGTGGCCAATTATTGCTGAGGGTGTTTAGTACACGCCCCACACTATAAAAGGCCGCCAGCACGGCGGCCTAGTGTAGTGTGTTCCGGAGCAGGGATAGAGCAGCATAGGCAGGGACAGTGACTTTTATTTCTTTCTTGCTTAACCTGGATTCCTTTAGTTTAGGGAAAGAGAAGGATAGGTAGGGAGAGTGTCAGTGTGTTTTGTGCTTGTGCTATAGTGTGCTTAAAAAAAACATTTTTTCTAGGGACAGAAAACTGTAGGTAGGGAGAGTGTCAGTTTCTTTCACTGTGCAAGTCCTTGTTTCTAGGGACCTGGAAGGACAGTGAGTGAATTCTCCTTGTGCTATATTGTGCTTAAAAAAAACATTTTTTCTAGGGACAGAAAACTGTAGGTAGGGAGAGTGTCAGTTTCTTTCACTGTGCAAGTCCTTGTTTCCAGGGACCTGGAAGGACAGTGAGTGAATTCTCCTTGTGCTATATTGTGCTTAAAAAAAACATTTTTTCTAGGGACAGAAAACTGTAGGTAGGGAGAGTGTCAGTTTCTTTCACTGTGCAAGTCCTTGTTTCTAGGGACCTGGAAGGACAGTGAGTGAATTCTCCTTGTGCTATATTGTGCTTAAAAAAAACATTTTTTCTAGGGACAGAAAACTGTAGGTAGGGAGAGTGTCAGTTTCTTTCACTGTGCAAGTCCTTGTTTCCAGGGACCTGGAAGGACAGTGAGTGAATTCTCCTTGTGCTATATTGTGCTTAAAAAAAACATTTTTTCTAGGGACAGAAAACTGTAGGTAGGAAGAGTGTCAGTTTCTTTCACTGTGCAAGTCCTTGTTTCCAGGGACCTGGAAGGACAGTGAGTGAATTCTCCTTGTGCTATATTGTGCTTAAAAAAAACATTTTTTCTAGGGACAGAAAACTGTAGGTAGGGAGAGTGTCAGTTTCTTTCACTGTGCAAGTCCTTGTTTCCAGGGACCTGGAAGGACAGTGAGTGAATTCTCCTTGTGCTATAGTGTGCTTAAAAAAAACATTTTTTCTAGGGACAGAAAACTGTAGGTAGGGAGAGTGTCAGTTTCTTTCACTGTGCAAGTCCTTGTTTCCAGGGACCTGGAAGGACAGTGAGTGAATTCTCCTTGTGCTATATTGTGCTTAAAAAAAACATTTTTTCTAGGGACAGAAAACTGTAGGTAGGGAGAGTGTCAGTTTCTTTCACTGTGCAAGTCCTTGTTTCTAGGGACTGGGAAGGACAGTGAGTGAATTCTCCTTGTGCTATAGTGTGCTTAAAAAAAACATTTTTTCTAGGGACAGAAAACTGTAGGTAGGGAGAGTGTCAGTTTCTTTCACTGTGCAAGTCCTTGTTTCTAGGGACTGGGAAGGACAGTGAGTGAATTCTCCTTGTGCTATATTGTGCTTAAAAAAAACATTTTTTCTAGGGACAGAAAACTGTAGGTAGGGAGAGTGTCAGTTTCTTTCACTGTGCAAGTCCTTGTTTCCAGGGACCTGGAAGGACAGTGAGTGAATTCTCCTTGTGCTATATTGTGCTTAAAAAAAACATTTTTTCTAGGGACAGAAAACTGTAGGTAGGGAGAGTGTCAGTTTCTTTCACTGTACAAGTCCTTGTTTCTAGGGACCTGGAAGGACAGTGAGTGAATTCTCCTTGTGCTATATTGTGCTTAAAAAAAACATTTTTTCTAGGGACAGAAAACTGTAGGTAGGGAGAGTGTCAGTTTCTTTCACTGTGCAAGTCCTTGTTTCTAGGGACCTGGAAGGACAGTGAGTGAATTCTCCTTGTGCTATATTGTGCTTAAAAAAAACATTTTTTCTAGGGACAGAAAACTGTAGGTAGGGAGAGTGTCAGTTTCTTTCACTGTGCAAGTCCTTGTTTCTAGGGACCTGGAAGGACAGTGAGTGAATTCTCCTTGTGCTATATTGTGCTTAAAAAAAACATTTTTTCTAGGGACAGAAAACTGTAGGTAGGGAGAGTGTCAGTTTCTTTCACTGTGCAAGTCCTTGTTTCTAGGGACCTGGAAGGACAGTGAGTGAATTCTCCTTGTGCTATATTGTGCTTAAAAAAAACATTTTTTCTAGGGACAGAAAACTGTAGGTAGGGAGAGTGTCAGTTTCTTTCACTGTGCAAGTCCTTGTTTCTAGGGACTGGGAAGGACAGTGAGTGAATTCTCCTTGTGCTATAGTGTGCTTAAAAAAAACATTTTTTCTAGGGACAGAAAACTGTAGGTAGGGAGAGTGTCAGTTTCTTTCACTGTGCAAGTCCTTGTTTCTAGGGACTGGGAAGGACAGTGAGTGAATTCTCCTTGTGCTATAGTGTGCTTAAAAAAAACTTTTTTTCTAGGGACAGAAAACTGTAGGTAGGGAGAGTGTCAGTTTCTTTCACTGTGCAAGTCCTTGTTTCTAGGGACCTGGAAGGACAGTGAGTGAATTCTCCTTGTGCTATATTGTGCTTAAAAAAAACATTTTTTCTAGGGACAGAAAACTGTAGGTAGGGAGAGTGTCAGTTTCTTTCACTGTGCAAGTCCTTGTTTCTAGGGACCTGGAAGGACAGTGAGTGAATTCTCCTTGTGCTATATTGTGCTTAAAAAAAACATTTTTTCTAGGGACAGAAAACTGTAGGTAGGGAGAGTGTCAGTTTCTTTCACTGTGCAAGTCCTTGTTTCTAGGGACCTGGAAGGACAGTGAGTGAATTCTCCTTGTGCTATATCGTGCTTAAAAAAAACATTTTTTCTAGGGACAGAAAACTGTAGGTAGGGAGAGTGTCAGTTTCTTTCACTGTGCAAGTCCTTGTTTCAAGGGACAGAGAAGGACACCTGAAGGTAGCCCTTATTGCTTTTTTCCCATCTCCCTGCAGGCCATCTATTAGAATGTCTGGAAGGCAAACAAGGAGAGGCAGACAGTCAGGAGGCAATAAAAGAAGGCAAGCAGGCTCTGTGTCTGGGGGCAACAGTGCTGGTCGTGGACGCGGTGCATTGTCATCAGCACATGGCCATGGGACACGCTTGTCCTTCTTTTCCGCAGCTGGACATGTTGAGCCACATCATGCCGAAGACTTGGTAGAGTGGATGACCAAGCCCTCCTCCTCCTCCTCATCCTCTCTCACCCAGGCTCAGGGTACTGGCAAAGCAGCTGCCAAAGCGTCCTCTTCCCTGGTATCAATGTCAGACTCATCATCAGTCACTCCTTCCCTAGACCCACCATGTCCTCCTCCTGAGGAGTCCCCCGAACTGTTTGAGCACAGTGTTGGGTACATGCTCCAGGAGGATGCCCAGCGTTTCGAAGGGTCTGATGATGAAACCCAGCTACAGGAAGGCAGTAGGGTGAGAGCAGACAGAGGGGATGCTCAAGAAGGACACCAATCTGGCAGTCATGTTCCAGCAGCTGCAGCATACTGCCAGATTGGCTCCAGTGATGAGGAGGGAGGGGATGATGAGGTCACTGACTCCACGTGGGTGCCTAATAGGAGAGAGGAGGAGGAGGAGGATGAGGAGGAGGCACATCTCCAACGAGGCAGGATGCCCTTTGGTGGCCAGCGTAAGGGCAGTACACCGACGGAATCACACCGCAGAGCTCCGCCTGTGCAGGGCGCTGCCTCTGCCCGTCATTCAAAAAGTTCCTTGGTGTGGGCCTTTTTTGAGGCTAGTGCATCAGATCGCACAGCTGCTGTTTGCAACATATGTCTCAAGCGTATATCGCGTGGCCAAAACATCAGCCGCTTGGGTACCACATGCCTGACCAGACATATGTTGACCTGCCATGCAGCTCGTTGGCAAGCCTACCTCAAAGACCCACACCAAAGAACAAAGCGGACCTCTCCTTGCACCGCATCAGCTGGGATCTCCAACCCCACTATAACTTCAGTCCTCTCTGAAACATGCACTGAGAGGAATGAAGGTGTAGAATTAGGTGTGTCACAGCCAAGTACTTGCGGCCACTCTGCTAGCAGTACACCGACGTCCGATTCTAGCAGGCAAATTTCCCTGCCCCAGCTGCTGGACCGTCGAAAGAAGTTCACTCCCAGCCATCCACATGCCCAGCGGTTGAATGCTAGCTTGGCTAAATTGCTAGCGCTTCAACTGCTGCCTTTTCAGTTGGTAGACTCGGCCCCCTTCCGTGAGTTTGTGCAATGTGCGGTTCCTCAGTGGCAGGTTCCCAAACGCCACTTTTTCTCACGGAAGGCTATTCCGGCTCTCTACCGGCATGTGGAAGGCAATGTCTTGGCCTCGCTGGACAGGGCGGTCAGCGGTAAGGTGCATATTACCGCTGACTCATGGTCCAGCAGGCATGGACAGGGACGTTACCTTTCTTTCACGGCCCATTGGGTCACTCTTTTGGCAGCTGGGAAGGATGCAGGACAAGGTGCAGTAGTGTTGGAGGTTGTCCCACCGCCACGCCTCCAAAATGCTACTACTGGTTGTGACACACCTCTCTCCTCCACCCCCTCCTCTTCTTCTTCCTCCATGGCCTCTTCCTGTGGTTTGTCCTATGAACCAGCGGTGCTCCGTAGCCGTTCACGGGGCTACGCAAGTACGCAGGCAAAAAGATGCCATGCCGTGCTTGCGCTGGTGTGTTTGGGGGACAGAAGCCACACTGGGGCAGAGGTCCTGTCTGCTCTGCAGGGCCAGGCCGAGAGGTGGTTGACGCCACGCCAGCTTAAGCCAGGAATGGTGGTTTGCGACAATGGCACCAACCTCCTCTCCGCCCTCCGACAGGGACAACTGACCCATGTGCCCTGTGTGGCTCACGTCCTTAACCTGGTGGTGCAGCGGTTCTTGGGCAGGTACCCGGGCTTACAGGATGTCCTGAGGCAGGCCAGGAAAGTCTGTGTGCATTTCCGCAGATCTTATAATGCCAGTGCTCGCCTGGCTGAGCTGCAAAAGGAGTTGAACCTGCCCAAGAACCGCCTTATATGTGACATGCCCACCAGGTGGAACTCAACGTTGGCCATGCTGCAGCGGCTGCACACGCAGCAGAGGGCCATCAATGAGTACCTGTGCGACTACGGCACCAGGACAGGGTCAGGGGAGCTTGGTTTTTTTTCTCCACGCCAGTGGGGCATGATCAGGGATGCATGCACTGTCCTGGCACCATTTGAGGAGGCCATGAGGATGGTGAGCAGTGACAGTGCATGCATCAGTGACACTATACCTCTTGTCCACCTGTTGGAGCACACGCTGCGTGGAATAATGGACAGGGCAGTTGAGGCAGAACAGAGGCAGGAAGAGGAGGACTTCCTTGCCTCTCAAGGCCCCCTTTACCCAGACAGTGTTCCTTCTGTCCCACCCATCGCACAGGAAGAGGAAGAGGAGGAGGAGGAGGATTGTGTCAGCATGGAGGTGGAGGCTGGCACTCAGCATCATCAGCAGCAGTCTTTTAGGGATGATTTACAGTCCCAAGAAACCAGTGGACTTGTACGTGGCTGGGAGGAGGTGACTGCGGATCATGTCGTCCTTAGTGACCCAGAGGACTCCGGAGCGAATGCCTCAGCAAACCTACGCTGCATGGCCTCCCTGATCCTGCAAAGTCTGCGGAAGGATCCTCGTATTCTTCGGATCAAGGAGAGGGACCATTACTGGCTGGCCACTCTCCTTGATCCACGGTACAAGGGTAAGGTTGCGGACCTTATGTTACCGTCGCAGAGGGAGCAGAGGATGAGACAACTCCGGGAGGCCTTGCAGAAAGGTCTGTGCAACGCGTTCCCACAGACTGGGAGGTTACAAACTCCTGGTCCAGGACAACGAGTTGCTGAGGCTTCGGCCAGTCAAAGAAGGAGTGGTGGGGAAGGTGGCCGTCTGACCGATGCGTTCAGACAATTCTTTAGTCCGCAGCCCCAAAGTATGATTGGTTCCAGCAACCATCGCCAGCGTCTGATAAACATGGTGCAGGAATATCTAGGGGCAAGGTCAGACTTGGACACCTTCCCCACCGAAAATCCTCTGGCTTACTGGGTCTTGAGGATGGATCACTGGCCAGAGCTTGCACAGTATGCAATTGAGCTACTGGCCTGTCCTGCATCCAGCGTTCTTTCGGAACGCACATTCAGTGCTGCTGGAGGATTTGTCACGGATCACAGGGTGCGCCTGTCCACCGACTCGGTTGATCGACTGACTTTCATCAAGATGAACCAGTCTTGGATCACCACCAGCTACCACACACCTGATGCTGATATAACAGACTAATTGATTTTAACATGTCACGTCCCTTCAAGACTGATGCTGATGCTGAGTGCCTGTGCTGTTATGTTGACTGGCTATCCTCCTCCTCCGAGTCCTCAATGATACGATTGATGATGATAGCTTGGAAGATCATGGGTGCCGCCACCAGTGGCTAAGGCCCAATTTTTCAGCCCCTGTTTTACAGGGGCGTGTACTTACAATTTTTTTAGCAATAATTTGCCATAGGGCTCATTGCTGTGCTCCAAGTACAGTATCTGTGAGGGGTTGTAGTGTTGTGCCACCAGTGCCTAAGGCCCAATTTTTCAGCCCCTGTTTAACAGGGGCGTGTCATTACAATTTTTGAAGCAATACTTTGCAACAGGGCTCATTGCTGTGCTCCAAGTACAGTATCTGTGAGGGGTTGTAGTGTTGTGCCACCAGTGCCTAAGGCCCAATTTTTCAGCCCCTGTTCAACAGGGGCATGCAATTACAATTCTTGATGTAATAATTCACAGCAGGGCCCATTCCTGCACCCACCAAGAGTAAGTCTGAGGGCTTACAGTGTTGTGGCAACGCCGCCACCACCACCACCACCACGAAAGGCCCAATTTTTCAGCCACTGTTCAAAAGGGGCATGTAATTACAATTCTTGATCTAATAATTCACAGCAGGGTCCATTGCTGCACCCACCAAGAGTAACTGTCAGGGCTTACAGTGTTGTGGCACCAGCACCACCATCAAAGCCCCAATTTTTACTACCACTGTTCAACAATTATATGTAATTAAAATTCCTGATATAATAGTTGACAGCAGGGCGTTCCAGCACCAACCAAGAGTAACTGTGAGTGCTTACAGTGTTGTGCCAACACCAACAACTAAGGGGCCTATTTCTGCAGAGTATATACGGCAGGTCCCTACTTTCAAACATCCAACTTACAAACGACTCCTACTTGCAAACGAAAGAAGACAACAGGAAGTGAGAGGAAATCTACCCCTAGGAAGGAAAATTCTCTCCTGTAAGAATAAATATGGGAGAAAGGTGTCTCCTCTGTACTGATGCTTTATCAGCAATCCTTGTTTCAAGAAAAACACCACATTTCAAAAACAGTTGTCATTGGGACGGAAAGTGAGGTGAAATGTTCTGAACAGGGGCACAGACAGCAAAACAAATGTTACAGGGGTGATAACCCTTACCTATGTTTCCCAAAAAGTTTAAAAATAGATTTTTGGGCTGGAGCTACAGTTCAACAATGTACCTGTTCAAAATTACAAACACATTCTACATAAGAACAAACCTACAGTCCCTGTCTTGTATGCACCGCCTGTATACGGCTGTTCAGAGTATATAGGGCCTTTTTTATTTTATGTGCGGGGTTCCCCTTAATATCCATACAAGACCCAAAGGGGCTGGTAATGGGCTGGGGTAGGGGGGGGGGGGTCATGGGGTAGCTATGCCATTTTTCTTAAAGATTTTCATCCATATTACCGGGACCAGACATTACATTAAAGCCGCAAGAAGTTTTAAATGGCTTTTTTTTCCTTTAGAAGTGTCATTTTGTGCAGGGACAGTTCTAAACACGGGAAACACGTGGCACTTCACAGGCATACTTTAGACACCCCCCAGGTACGATATTTAAAGGAATATTTGACTTTTTTTTTTCACTTTATGCATCATTAAAATGACTGCTCCCGAAAAACGACCGTTTTTAAAACTTCTTTTTGCATTGATACATGTCCCCTGGTGCAGAACCCGGGTTCCCAAACCCTTTTTAGGACAATAACATGCATAATAGTTGTTATAATTAGCACTTTAGAATTCGAACGTTCGCATCCATTGTATTTAATAGGGTTCTAATGTTCGTACGAACTTTCGGTCCGTTCGCGGGTTCTGGTGCGAACCGAACCCGGGGGTGTTCGGCTCATCACTAATGTCTACTGTTCTACTAGCCTCTGCTTGCTGGATATGTATCTCATTTATGTTTGAGTGCATTTATGTTTGCATACATTTTTGAAGCGTTGTTAGAGCATTAGCCCGAGTCGTATATCAAGAACTAATAGACTGCTATTTCTGAATGTTTATATGTACCTTTTTACTATTTTCCTATAATAAAAACCCCTAGTTTTTTACACTATCCATCCATGTGCCGCCTAAAGTCCATTTTTTAGTTTATTCAACATTTTCCCTTCTATATCGGGACGTTGGCACATTCATATCAGTGCATCCACAGTGTCACCCTGTGAGGATGCATGTTTAAGCAATTCTTCTCAAAATGAGCCGCTTGGGCACCACGTGCTTGACCAGACATATGTGGACCTGCCATGCAGTCCGTTGGCAAGCATACAAAAAAGACCCACACCAAAAAACAAAGCGGACCTCTCCTTGCTCCTCATCACCTGGGATCTCCAACCCCACTATACCTTCAGTCCTCTCTGAAACCTGCACTGAGAGGAATGATGATGTGTAGAATTAGGTGTGTCAAAGCCAAGTACTTGCGGGCAATCTGCTATCGGTACACCGACGTCAGATTGTACCAGGCAAATTTCCCTGCCCCAGCTGCTGCACCGCCGAAAGAAGTTCGCTCACAGCCATCCACATGCCCAGCGGTTGAATGCTAGCTTGGCTAAATTGCTAGCACTTCAACTGCTGCCTTTTAAGTTGATAGACTCTGCCCCCTTCCGTGAATTTTTGGAATGTGCGGTTCCTCAGTGGCAGGTTCCCAAATGCCACTTTTTCTCACGGAAGGCGATTCCGGCTCTCTACCGCCACTTGGAAGGTAAGGTCTTGGCCTCGCTGGACAGGGAGGTCAATGGTCAGGTGCATATTACCGCTGACTCATGGTCCAGCAGGCATGGACAGGGACATTACCTATCTTTCACGGCGCTTTGGGTGACTCTGCTAGCAGCTGGGAAGGATGCAGGACAAGGTGCAGTAGTGTTGGAGGTTGTTCCGCCACCACGCCTCCAAAATGCTACTACTGGTGATTCTGACACACCTCTCTCCTCCACCCCCTCCTCTTCCTCTTCCTCCATGGCCTCTTCCTGGGCTTTGTCCTCGGAACCAGTGGTGCTCCGTAGGCGTTCAAGGGGCTACACAAGTATGCAGGCAAAAAGATGCCATGCGGTGCTTGAGCTGGTGTGCTTGGGGGACAGGCGCCACACTGGGGCAGAGATTCCGTCAGCTCTTCAGAGGCAGGCTCAGAGGTGGTTGACGCCACACCAGCTTAAGCCAGGAATGGTGGTTTCTGACAAAGGCACCAACCTCCTCTCTGCCCTCCGACAGGGACAACTGACCCATGTGTCCAGTTTGGCTCACGTCCTTAACTTGGTGGTGCAGCGGTTCTTGGGCAGGTACCCAGGCTTACAGGAGGTCCTGAAGCAGGCCAGGAAACTCTGTGGGCATTTCCGCCGGTCATATAATGCCAGTGCTTGGCTGGCCGACCTGCAAAAGGAAAACAACCTGCCCAAGAACCGCCTAATCTGTGACATGCCCACCAGGTAGAACTCTACGTTGGCCTTGCTGCAGCGGCTGCACACGCAGCAGAGGGCCATCAATGCGTATCTGTTGCAATATGGCACCACGATAGGGTCAGGGGAGCTTGGATTTTTTCCCCACCCTAGTGGGCCATGATCTCGGATGCATGCACTGTCCTGGCACCATTTGAGGAGACCACGAGGATGGTGAGCAGTGACAGTGCATGCATCAGTGACACTGTCCTTCTTGTCCACCTGTTGGAGCACACACTGCGTGGAATAATGGACAGGGCACTTAAGGCAGAACAGAGGGAGAAAGAGGAGGACTTCCTTACCTCTTAAAGCCCTCTTTATCCCGACAGTGTTCCTGCTGGCCCGCCTATCACACAGGAAGAGGAGGAGGACTGTGTCAGCATGGAGGTGGAGCCTAGTACTCAGCATCAGTCTTCAAGGGATCAATTACAGTCCCAAGACACCCACGGACTTGTACGTGGCTGCGGATCATGTCGTCCTGAGTGACCCAGAGGACTCTGGATCGAATGCCTCAGCAAACCTAGGCTGCATGGCCTCCCTGATCCTGCAAAGCCTGCGGAAGGATCCTTGTATTCGTGCTATCAAGGAGAGGGATCATTACTGGCTTGCAACCCTCCTTGATCCACGGTACAAGGGTAAGGTTGCAGACCTTATCTTGCCGTCTCAGAGGATGAAGCATCTTCGGGAGGCCTTGCAGAAAGGTCTGTGCAACGCGTTCCCAGAGACTGGGAGGTTACAAATTCCTGGTCCTGGGCAACGTGTTGCTGAGGCTTCGGTCAGTCAAAGGAGCGGTGGAGGAGGTGGCCGTCTGACCGATGCATTCAGACAATTTTTTTAGTCCGCAGCCCCAAGCTATGACTGGTTCCAGCAACCATCGCCAGCGTCTGGTTTACATGGTGCAGGAATACCTAAGGGGCAAGATCAGACTTCGACACCTTTCCCACTGAAAATCCTCTGGGTTACTGGGTCTTGAGGATGGATCACTGGCCAGAGCTTGCACAGTATGCAATTGAGCTACTGGCCTGTCCTGCATCCAGCGTTCTTTCGGAATGCACATTCAGTGCTGCTGGAGGCTTTGTAACCGATCACAGGGTGCGCCTGTCCGACTCTGTCGATCGACTGACCTTCATAAAAATGAATCATTCTTGGCTCACCACCAGCTACCAAGCACCTGATGCTGATGTAACAGAATCATTTTCTTTGAAATGTCAGAGCACTTCAAGACTGCCTATACTCTTCCTCCTCAATGATAATGCTGATAGCATGTAAGAAATTTTTTTGTTTCTGTGCACCTCCACCAGTGGCTAATGCCCAATTTTTCAGCCCCTGTTTAACAGGGGTGTGTAATTATAATTTTTAATGCAATACTTTGCAACAGGGCTCATTGCTGTGCTCCAAGTACAGTATCTGTGAGGGGTTGCAGTGTTGTGGCACCAGTGCCTAAGACACAATTTTTATGCCCCTGTAACAGGGGCATGTAATTACAATTCTTGATCTAATATTTCAAGGCTGGGTCCATTCCTAAGCCCACGAAGAGTAACTGAGGACTTACAGTGTTGTGGCACCAGCACCACCAAAGGCCCAATTTTTCCTACCACTGTTCAACAATGACATGTAAATACAATTCTTGATATAATAGTTCACAGCAGGGTGTTCCAGCGCCCAAGAGTAACTGAGGGCTTACAGTGATGTGGCAACACCAACACCTAAGGGCCAAATTTCTGCAGAGTATATACGGCAGGCCCCTACTTTCAAACATCCAACTTACAAACGGAAGGAGACAACAGGAAGTGAGAGATCTACCCCTAGGAAGGGAAATTCTCTCATGTAAGAGTTAATATGGGGAAAAAGGTGTCTCCTCTCCACTGATGCTTTATCACTAATCCTTGTTTCAATAAACACCCCAAATTTTCAAAAACATTTGTCATTGGGACGGAAAGTGAGGTGGAATGTTCTGAACAGGTGCACAGACAGCAAAACAAATGTTACAGGGGTGATAACCCTTCCCTATGTTTTCCAAAAAGCTTAAAAACAGATTTTTGGGCTGGAGCTACACTTAAAAAATGTAGCTGTTCCAAATTACAGATTCTACTTAAGAACAAACCTACAGTCCGTGTCTTGGTTGCACCGCCTGTATACTGCGATATTTAAAAGGAATATTAATTTTTTTTTCACTTTAAGCATCATTAAAAAACTGTTTTTTGCATTGATACATGTCCCCTGGGGCAGGACCCGGGTCCCCAAACCCTTTTTAGGACAATAACTTACATATTAGCCTTCATAATTAGCACTTTTGATTTCGAACGTTCGAGTCCCATAGAAATTAATAGGGTTCTAAAGTTTGTGCGAAATTTCGGTCCGTTCGCAGGTTCTGGTGCGAACCGGGGGGGTGTTCGGCTCATCCCTAGTTACTACATGTTTAGGAGCCCACAGAAGAAGGGTTTTGTACAAAATGATGTTTATGCACCTCTAGGAGTTCAAAAATATAATCGAACAAATGTCTTCTAAACTCTACTAAAAAAACTACAGCAAATTGGTGCTATATTTATATATTTCTAAATTATTTTGCCAGGGGTTTTTCTATAATGTCCATTTTAAATACCAGTATTCCTAGCAAAGCAAAAGCAATTTGGCCTGTGATACACATTCTGAGAAAAAAGGGAAATGTAGAAGCAGCCAAAATTGTAAAATTAAAAAGGGTATTGGGATCTGTAGGTAATATAGTATATAAAAGTTAAGTAGAGTTATCCTTTAAATTAAGAGGTGCACAGTCTAAGGTCGCGTGCCTATGTTCATGTCTGTCAATCAGGTGTCGCTGTGACATATTATTGCTTTAATGTATTTTTATTTTCTTTTGACGGGTCTGTGGCCTATATTGTATTATAACAAAACCTAAACAATGAATTTATAAAAATAAAAAATTGCACATTGACAACCGAACATCAAAAGGGTGTTGCTTGAAGTCTCATACCACATCTCAGTACTTTAAAATTTGTACCCTCACAGGTTAGGCTTTGTAACCGATTTGTTCTTGGAAATGCTTTAAAATACCTTCATTTCAGCGAAATCTTACTTCCCGCTCTCACACTCCTGTGCCGACATAGCTCAGTGCCAGTCACATCCCTCATCACACTGTCCTCAAACAGATGCGTATTGCAGAGAAAGAGGGAATCGGTTTCCAAAAGCCAGAGCCATACATGGATCCAAACTTGGCTGGTTCAGCAGGAACTGCCCAATTTTAGATCAGTGTTGCCAACCTACCAGACAGTAAATTTTGGGTGGTTTGTCAGTAAATTTTGGGTGGTTTGTCAGTAAATTTCAGACAAACCGCCCTAAATTTACTGGCACGGCCAAGTTTTTACTGCCATTTCCAAAAGTTAAAAAATGACCGTTTTAAAGTGGAGTTCCACCCAGAAATTTTCACTAAAAATCCTAAAAAAACAAAGAGATTTTTTTTTTCCCATACTCCCCCAAAGTACCTGTTGCTATGCGCAAGTCTGTAATCTGCCTCTTCCGTAACCGTGGTCTGTCTTCTTCCCCATCCTCTTCTAGTGAAAGGGGCGTGCTGCTTTCTGGGAACTGTGTGTAATCCCAGAGAGCAGCCGCCCATTCACAATTTGGCGCGAGACTCACGCATGCGCAGTAGGAAACGGGCAGTGAAGCCGTAAGGCTTCACTGCCCGTTTCCCTTAGTGTGGATGGCGGCGCAGGACCTGCACCGATCGAGGGATCAGCGTCGGGGGGCCATAAGCGCGGGAGAGTAGGACAGGTAAGTGTCCTGATTAAAAGTCAGCAGCTACAGCGTTTGTAGCTGCTGACTTAAAAAATAAAATAAAAATTGCGGGTGGAATCCCGCTTTAAGTGCAAATTTAAGTATTTAGGCTACAAACAAGTACAATATACAATTAGCAATGTGATTTAAGATAAATAATGCAAAAAACACTTACTATTGTAGCGCACACACCCCCTTTACCTGCCACTGGCTCCCCGCAGGTAGAGAGGGCACACCAGGCCACAAACCCGTACCCTCCTGTATAAAGAGGTTGAGCGGTGTTGTTGGCGGGTCTCCACAGCCAGAAACCAGAATCCTCCAGAATGGTTCTCACCTCTATAGTTGACAGAGATAAGTCATTGTGCCCCCCAGGTGACTTGATTGTCCACACCAGTTGCAACTCCAACGTAGAGTTTATTTTCTCGTAAATAACAGTCTGATAAGTAAAGGTTGGAGTAAGGAGACAGGTCAGCATAAAGTGTGGAAGAGGTCCAGGCACAAACGTAATCACTTCCCTGCTCGGCTTCTCAAGCAGACTCAGAGTACCATTTGGCTGCTAGTCCCTACCTGGGGAGACTATCCATCTGGGCCAACTTAACCGCACGGTCTCTGCCACAGACCTGGTGAACTTGGTCTCTGCCACAGACCTGGTGAACTTGGTCTCTGCCACAGACCTGGTGAACTTGGTCTCTGCCACAGACCTGGTGAACTTGGTCTCTGCCACAGACCTGGTGAACTTGGTCTCTGCCACAGACAGGCTTGACCTCTATGCAAGGAGAAGACATCCCTCCAGAGAGTTACCGGGCCCCTGCCTTCACTGTGACTTCTCACCGGTCCCTCGGAACAGTTCCACCCCCGGCCAAGATACGGGTCCCCTCGCAAGGCGGCACCCTGGGATTCCTCAATCCTTGATGGGCCCCAGCCGAAGGTGCTGGGTCCAAGGCCTTTGCTGCAGTCCCAGGACTAAAAGGTGCCTGGGACTGATTCACCGACCTCCGCCCCTGGGCCAAAGGTGCCCAGGGTGGACAGGAACACACTCCCTGGGGTAGGACCCCCGGCCACGGCAGACCAACACCCAACAGGCAGCGTCTGCCCTTTTATATCTTCCGCAGCATGCACAGCAGGCCTGCCACACCCACTGTATGGCTGCTGAGAGGGGACACACACAAGGCACAGCACTGTATCAGCGCTTCAACCCTGGCCTACCATGGCCGCGCCACCTGCAGACCACAGGGAACTATACACCGATACTCACTGCGGACAAAAATGGTTGATAGAATCCTAAAATTGGGGTGTTTGAGCATAACTACCACCCAAACACTTCCCTTAAATTTAGGACCGCGCTACACTATATTGAAAATAAAATAAGAAATAAGTAGTTCAGGGACAGGACTCAGGAGGGTAAGAAATTCGATTGCGTCAGGCACACACACATGAAACTGACTCACAGTGACAATGGACAGCAGTGTGCAGCAGCACAGATCACCGACACGACATGTCCTCTGAGTCACAGCAGCAGTCACTCTCCACGCCAGGTGATCCCTCCAGTCCACTCCAGTCTAAACAGCACTGACAGTCCCGCTCCCGACCTACACATGAGGCTCTGTCCGCTCTGCTTGGCTCCCTTGCACTATGACATCACAGGACATGCTCAGGCACCGCCTCCGACAGAGCCGCCCAAACGCACTGTAGCAGGCATTCGGATGATTTTGGCCGGCTCCAGACCTGGCCAAGCACCACAGCCATATTTTTTACTGTCAACCTTTTCATTTTACTGGCATTTACTGACAGGCGAAAATTGCCTGTTTTTTTACTGGCTGCCAGTCAAAATACTGACCGTTGGCAAAACTCACATAGATCCATGTATGGATAAACAATTGTACCCATGTTGATACATCGACCAACTTATGTACAACCAGCCTGTTGGATTTTTCTACGTACGGCTACTGCCCGTGGCGATAGCCGCTAGCAGCAACTCTTGAATTCTGCTGGCTGGAAATGCTCCCTGCGCCCCCCGCTGGCAGAATACAATAGCGCAGCGGGAGGGATTCCCCCATCAACACCAACTGTGTTGGAGGAATCAAGCGATTTTCTTTCCTTCCACCCGTGGTGAAAGGAAAGAAAATTGTATCATCTATGGCCTGCTTAAGAGCCGATTGGTGAGAGCATTGGGTGCATCTCTGGTGACTGTTGGACTACACAGTAAGGTAAGACTATGAATATGGCGATTGTTAGAACTATGTCTGACTGCATATCTACTACTGTGACTGCAATTGGATTTTCTATGAAGGAAGCACAGTTCAGTAAAGACAAGCACCAATAACAAAACAGAAGAAAAACAAAATGACTTGGCTTGACACTTTATTCAAACATGGCAATAGGTGGCAGGTCCATTTGGTGAACCCCCAACTGGTGCATTATATAAAGACAATAAAAAAAATGTTTTTTTAAGTGAATAATTAATAAAGCACTAGTTCATACTTAAAGCAGTTTTGTAATATATAATGTTCAAAAGCTAACCTCAAAAATATATACATATATTATATATAAAGATAATGTAACAAATAAACACGGTTTGACAAAAGCAAGTCAGGAGTGCATCATGCAAGTGCAATCGCACACACAGGCAATCAATTGGTTTCATGTTACCAGCACATAAGACTTTTTTTTTATTATTTGTTTATATTATTTTTTTATTATTTTTTTTACGACAGTTTTTAATATCAAACTAAAAAGCTTACAAAGAACATCTGAAAAGTTTTAGACATTAAATGTGAAATAAAAAAAAAAAAAAAAAAAAGTTTACAAAGAGATCAGAGCATGCCAACAGAACCGGTAGTCGGTTCTAAAATACGGCAAACCATTTACATGACAAAGTGAACCCTTTATTTAATGAGTCAACTAAAAATATACATAAAATAAACATCGCCAGCTGTAGTAACACTTTTGGAGCAGAAGTAGATGCATGAAGTTCCTAAATGAAGGTTGTTCTATTCCTAAGGAAGCATAATACCTGCTGAATGAAATAAGATCATGTGTTCATATATAGTCGGAAAGTCATTGTTTTCTCTTAGCAGTGTGTTTACAGTGGATCTCAACTCTGGGTTCAGTAGCTTTGCACATTGGAAAATCATTTCATTTGCCCAGTTATTGAGGAGTTGTTGACCTTCCTGGTAAAAGTTCAAGTCTTAAAAGTCTAGTTGGGCATCCATAATTTTATGAGCAAAAATTCATGCCTGGTCAAACTTGTACATTCAGATGAGACCAGAGGTGTTTGCTTGCTTAGCAAGATGACTGCTTACAAACTAAACTAGTTGAGGAGAACCTGTGGTATACAACAAAAATAAAAAACACATTAGAAGAAAAAAAAAAAAAAAAAAAGGGAGGTGAGGTGTAGGAAAAAAGGAAAACTGACAAATGCACAAAGAATAAGAGCAAAAGTAGAAGGCTACAAAGAGAAAAGTAGAAGGCACAATATGCCACATTTACATGCTAGTTGTAACATTGTAATACTGCCTATTTTAAATGTTCTATCCTTGACATCACCAGGCAAGCCACTGTACAATAGGGTGACCAGATGTCCCCAGTTTTCAAGGAAAGTCCCCAGATTGAGGACACTGTCCCCGGACCAAGTCTGTCCCTGGTTTTGTCCCCAGATTGGATTTCAACAGGAGCTGGGGTAACTTCAAAGACAGTCAATGCAGAATACAAAAAAAAAAAAAAAAAACTTGGGGGGGGGGGGGGATTGTATTTTTTCTATTATCTGTGCCCCTTTCTGATGATCATGTGCTGGTTGGAGCAGAGGGACTATTTTTTCAGTTTCGGGTACATGTTCTTCTGCCCACTTGGTGTCGGATTTGTCCACTGCAGTCCCGCTATGAGTCACCGATTGCCGCCATTACTACCAAAAAAATATGTCCCCAGATTTAATTTAAAAAATCTGGTCACCTTATTGTACAAACATAACATGTATGGCTAAACTAGCTCAAATTTCAGGTCCGTACCATTGCAAAAATTCTAACACAAAACAATATAAAACATTTTCAGGAAGGTGTTTGCGGAGAATAACAAACAGTCAGGTAATGAAAATTCAGCAAAAAAATAAACCACACAACAAATTTTTGAATATGCTAGAAAAATTGTTACAATGCAGTAATGCAACTGAGGTCTAGAGGACAGAAATATAAGGTACATACCTCCTCCACAATCATCAGGAAGAACTATATGCACACCCATTCCTTGGGGTGGGTGATCAGTGCTCGAGCTTGGTCACTTATTGGGAGGAGAGCCTCTTCTGGAGAGTACTAAAAGTGAAGGTAATACAAACAAAAATGTGTTGTGAGATTGATGTTCTAGTAATCTAATCAAGCAAAGCTTGGCTGTGATGCCAACAGATCAATCATGTTTTCCTTGTGGTCTTGGACATGAGCAGGGTCAGCACAAAGGGCACAAAGTTCCAAGTCCACCAAATAAACTGTCACACCACCCAATGGCCCAACCTCTGTTGCCGCTATAGAGGGGAGGATTCATCCTTCCTCATTTGCCTGCCTCCTCTCAGCATCAGCCACATCCCTTCCCAGAAAGGAGAAATTCACTCTCTCTTGAGCTCAGGTTCCGGTCAATCGGGCTGGCTTGGGGAGGTCACAGTCCCGATGGCAGTATGGGGGGAGTATGAATAGAACTCAAGCTCCGATTACTACTTTACACCCAGCAGACACCAGAGCTCTTCCCAGGCCACAATGAAGATGTCAGAGGATGGATATCTGTATCTTCTCTTGCAAGTCCTGACTGCTCTGCCCTCCAGACTGTGCCATGGCTGTGCTGTAAACCTACCCTGCTCTTTGGAGCGCAGGTTTATTAAAAAGAGAAAGTACAATTCTTATTTAGGTTCAGAATTACTTGGGTTTTCAGGTGCTTTAATGATTTATTGCACATACCACATTATAACATTCTTTATGTGGAATACACCTATGTAGCGCCTTAAAAGACTAATTTTAACTCATTAGAAATATGAGCAAAAACTGCAAGGGATGTGGTGCCCTAATACAGCCCAGCTTCAAAAAAAGTAAAAAAAAAAAAAAAAAGTCCCCTTGCAATGTGGGCGGGAAATGACCTCTCTCAATTATGTTTCCTTGCTCCATCCAGTTCCAGCGCTCTCTGCCTAATTACATACCATACAGGGACATGAACTCAGTATAGTACAATGGGAAGGCTGAAGTGTGACCACAGCCAGTAACAACTATCACACAAGCGGTGAGGGACCAGTCACAGCGCTGGAGGCAGCCTGCTGAGTGAAGAAATAAGCTGGATACACACACAATCTAAATTTGTGCAGTTCAGTAGGGACTGGAGGGATTTCGATCTGTGTGTAGCCCTCCCTGTTAGACAGAAACCGATGGTTAAAAAATGGGACTGCTGGAAAACCTTGTTTGATCAACGGCTTGCAGCCAATCAGCTGCAGCACTGATCAGTGCGTTCTGACAGGGGAGAATCCCCAATATCACAATACAATGTCCCAGCAGGGGGGATTCCTGCATCCACCTCACTTGTGTGGGTGCAGGAATCTTTTTTTTTATTCAGCCAATGGGGAAAAAAATAGGATTTTTTACTCACCGTAAAATCCTTTTCTCTGAGTCCATGGACCGACACAGCTTCTCTATTGACAAAGTGGGTATTATCCGTTAATTAGGAGTGACTAGGCAGAAAAACTTGTAAAAAGTGTTGCATCACACCTTCTACAGTACCGCCCAGGGGGCGGACCCTCTGGGTATACCCTCTCAGTCTGCACATCGCAGATCAGTTCGTCAAAAAGCAGTACAAACTTAAAAGGAGGGGTGGGTGCTGTGTCGGTCCATGGACTCAGAGAAAAGGATTTTACGGTGAGTAAAAAATCCTATTTACTCTTTCGTCCATGGACCGACACAGCTTCTCTATTGACAAAGTGGGACGTCCCAAAGCAGTGTCAGAGAAAAAAACGAGGGGTGGTAACAGCATAAAAACAAACTTCACCCCAAAACACAAAACAGCACTCCTCCAACGGAGGAGTTGCAACTCTAAACAGCCGCCTGCAAAACCTTGCGGCCGAAAGAGGCATCCGAAGATGCACCTACATCAACTTTGTAGAATTTTGTGAAAGTGTGAGCGGACGACCAAGTCGCCGCTTTACATAGTTGGGAAACAGACGCTTGCTGTCAGAAAGCCCAAGAGGCACCTATTGCCCTGGTCGAATGCGCCGTGACAGGAAAGGGGGGCGCCTGACCCTTTAAGGCGTAAGCCTGGATTACTATCTGTCGGATCCACCTAGAGATGGTGGCCGATGAGACTGCTTGGCCCTTCTTGGGACCAGCCACCGAAACAAACAGTGAGTCTGACTTCCGGAACAGGGAAGTAGCAGATATGTATACTCTCAAAGCTCGGACAACGTCCAAGGAATGCAACGCCGACTCCTTAGGATTCGACGGCTGAGGACACAAGGATGGAAGTACAATGTCTTCGTTGAGATGAAAAGCCGAAACGACCTTCGGAAGAAAGGAAGGCTGCGGCCGCAGCACCACCTTATCCTTGTGGAAAATCAAATAGGGAGCCTTGCAGGACAAGGCTGCCAGCTCAGAGACTCGTCTAACTGACGTAACAGCCACCAAAAAGACCACCTTCTGAGAAAGTGTCAACAGGGGAATATCTCTAATATTCTCAAACGGTGCCTTCTGAAGCACCGAGAGGACCAGGTTCAAGTCCCACGGAGGTAACGGGGGGCGGACCGGAGGGGCCACATGTCGAACCCCCTGCACAAATGTACTCACGAGAGAGTGAGTCGCCAGGGGTCGCTGAAAAAAGACAGCCAGGGCAGATATCTGTCCCTTAATCGTACTTAGGGCAAGCCTTTGGTCTACCCCATGCTGTAAAAACAGCAGGATTCTGGAAACCAAATAGGTACGCGGATGCCATTTCATTTCCTCACACATGGAGATGTAGGCCCTCCAAGTGCGGTGATAGACCTTCCTAGAGGACGGTTTCCGAGCACTTCTCATAGTAGAAATTACTGAGTCTGACAGGCCCCGGTCTCTCAGTACCTGGTTCTCAACAGCCATGCCGTTAAAGCCAATGACTGTAAAGCAGGATGGAATATGGGACCTTGCGACAGCAGGTCCTTCCGTAGTGGTAGGCGCCAGGGGACGTCTGCTACCAGACGTACTAGATCGGCGTACCAAGGACGCTGAGGCCAATCTGGAGCGATTAGGATCATTGGAATTCCCTCTGCCTCCACTCTGCGGAGCAGAAGAGGAAGAAGCCTTAAGGGAGGGAAGGCATAGATTAGCCGATACTGGCCCCACGATGCTACCAACGCGTCCGTTGCGTCTGCCCATGGGTCTCTTGACCGGGCCACAAACCTCAATACCTTCCGATTGAGTCGGGAAGCCAGAAGATCTACGTCTGGTGTGCCCCATCTTTGGCAGAGGAGTTGGAACACCTCCGGGTGTAAGGACCATTCTCCCTGGTCCAGCATCTGGCGGCTCAGGTAGTCCGCCTGCCAGTTTTCCACACCCGGAATGTACACGGCCGACAGTGCCGGTACGCTCCTCTCTGCCCACTTCAGGATGCGAGCGATCTCCGATGCTGCAGCTGAGCTTCTTGTTCCTCCTTGATGATTGACATATGCCACTGCTGTGGCGTTGTCTGACTGGATCCTGACTGGACGCCCTTGCAGTCTCTGAGACCATTTGAAGAGGCACAGCTTGATCGCCCGGATCTCCAGGACATTGATCGGCAGGAGGGCTTCCTCTGGGGTCCAGCGACCTTGCGCCGACTGGACACCCCAGACTCCCCCCCAACCTGTAAGGCTGGCGTCCGTCGTGATCACTATCCAGTAAACCGGAAGAAATGACTTCCCGGCCATTAGAGCCGGTGCTGTCAGCCACCATACCAGGGATCTCCTGACTAGGTGGCTCACTCGGATTTGATAATCCAGAGATGAAGGGCATCTGTTCCATCTGGACAGAACTTCCCTCTGTAACACTCGAGTGTGGTATTGAGCATATGGGACCGCCTCGAAGGAGGCTACCATGAGGCCCAACACTCGCATGCAAAAACGGAGTGACGACCAATTCCTGGAAGTCAGCTGCCGTACTGCAGCCCGGAGGGTCTGCAACTTCTCCACAGGGAGGAATACCTTTGCCTCTGAGGAATCCAGAATCAACCCCAGGTACACTAGGCGTTGAGTGGGCACCAATACTGACTTTTGCGTGTTTAGTATCCAACCACAGTCTCGAAGAGTCTGACAGGTAATGGACACGCTTACCTCTAATTCTGAGCTTGAAGGGCCCTTCAGCAGAAGGTCGTCCAAGTAACCTGTGATAGCGATACCCCGCTGTCTTAGAAGTGCCAGAATCGGAGCGAGCACCTTGGTGAACGTCCTGGGTGCTGAGGCAAGGCCAAACGGGAGGGCCACAAACTGGTAGTGGTTCTTCCCGATAGCAAATCGCAGAAACCTCTGGTGTCTGGAGTATATGGGGACATGCAGGTATGCGTCCTTGATGTCCAAGGAGGCCAGAAAGTCCCCCGGATGGAGAGCCGTGACTACAGATCGAACCGACTCCATCCGAAAACTTTGTACCTTCACAAAGCAATTGAGGGCTCTGAGATCCAAGCTTGGACGAACCCCCTCCTTCTTCGGCACAATGAACAGATTTGAGTAAAAACCCCGTTCCAGTTCTGGAACTGGAATAACTACCCCGCGTTCCAGTAGACCCTGGACCGCCCCATACAGGGCCTCCCGACGGGTCGGTAGTAGCTGGAGATTGGAGGTGTTGAATCTGTCCGGTGGACAAGAGAGAAACTATCTTGTAGCCTGAGGAGATTACTTCGCAAACACACCTGTCGGAGATTAGTGCTGTCCACTGAGTCGCGAATTTGCGAAGACGTCTCCCCACCCAAGAGCTGGGTGGGGGTGGACCTTCATGCGGACGCAAATTTGTCCGCAGGCTTATTGGGTATGCGGGACCAGGGACGCTTTTGTCCTTGGGCAGGCGCTTTATCGGCCTGGGGTCTTTTCCCTGTCGCCCTAGGGGGACGAAAAAACCACTTGTGTGCAGTAAAGGAGGGCCCTTGCCCTTGGCGTGGCCCCTTACCCTTGCTAATTTGGGGAAGCAAAGTGCTTTTACTTCCTGTGGCATCCTTGATGATGTCATCCAGAGAAGCCCCAAAAAGTCTGTCGCCCTTAAAAGGCAGATCCAACAGGGCTTTCTTGGAAGTCTGGTCCGCAGACCAGCCTTTTAGCCAGATCAGGTGGCGTATTGCTACTGCATAAACCGAAGTTTTAGACAGCAGGGGAATAGTATTCATGTCTGACTCGCAGACAAACCTAAGGCCCTGGACCAACAGGTCGGCCAATGTTATCTCATCAGGAGGAGCATCTCGCTCCTTAACCCCTGGAGTAGCAATCTTGCCCATTCAGTAAGTGTGTGAGACACTAGGGCCCCCGCCAATGCCGGGCGTACTGCCGAGCCTACCACTGAGTATAGGTAGCAAGCGAGTGCTTCAGCCTTCTTATCCACAGGGTCCTAGAAAACAGGAGCCCCTTCTACAGGAATTGTGGTGGCTCTATTAAGTCTGGACACCGGAGGGTCCACTATAGGGGGGAGAGGTCCATTTCTTCAGAAAACTCTCCTCAAAAAGGGGTACCGTACCGCAAACCTCTTTGGGGCTGTAAAGACCCTCAGTGGGTTCTCCCATTCCTTGTATAAGAGTTTATCAAAAGACACACAAGGGAACACCTTAGCAGTGCGGGCAGGTCTATGAAACCCAAGTGGACCGGAGTCTCTGCTGCTTCTGCAGTATTTTCCAATTTTAGCATATCCCGCACTGCAGTAATAAGGTCAGATACCAAAGCCGTCTCGCGTACTGACCTGGACTTTGAGTCATTCTCACTGTCCGGTCACGGTCTGCAGTCTCTGGTGCGTCAGAATCTGGGCCCCGAGCCATAGCTGGACCTGGTTCTGCACCAGAATTATCCCCAGAAGCTTGCAGGGGATGGGGCGTTTACTACCCCCTGTATTCCCGTGTGCTGCTTCCACCCTGGCAGCAAACGCCTCTAGGATTGCCGACATAGCGTCCATAGACACCTCAGGGACACCAGCTGCTAAATCTGGTGTTTCAGGGGAGAAGACATCTGGCTCAGATGCCATGCTGACCACACGCTGACACTCACAGGGCTCCAGGCAAGATATCAATAGGCCACCCTCCTGCGCTGCAGAGATGCTGGGTCACCCAGAGGACTCACCACCCTGGATAGGTACTGCTATGCTGCGCCTATGATGCTGTCCCCTTGCTGCTGTGTCAGTCTGCTTCTTTTATCAGCACTTCCTGTGTGAATTTTCGCGCCAGTGTAATGCACCCTAGAGGCCGGAGGCTCTCGCAAAATGGTTGCCAAAACCGTCTGTATGGAAGATAATGTGGGCTCTAAGAAAATGGCCGCCGACAGAAGATAGAGGTCAGGCAGCCATAGCCCACAAAAAAGATGGCCGCCGAACGGCAATATCTGCATACAGGGTGGACAAACATGGCCGCCGATCACCTGATAGGGGCCAGTGGGTGTGGCCGAACTACAGGAAGATGGCCACCAGGCAGTTACAAGAGGCCAAACTTGGCATGGACCACCTCAAAATGGCCGCCGACAGCATGGAGACACAGAAACACAGGTAAGCAAAAATGACATTTCTTTTAAATGTTAGTTACAGCCAGCCCCGCTCCAGTGGGACCCCCTAGGTGACCCCCAGCACCCAGCAACCTTTAGCTAGAAGCCCAGGGAGGAGGGAAAGGCAGGGAGAGAGGGAAGAAAGGGGCCACAACCACTTACTTGATCTCTCCAGGAATGTCCAGCTAAATCACCCAGCCGAGGCAGGGGAGTTTTACTTACCTATCCTGCATGTATTCTGCTGGAAGACATTCCAAACAGATCATCGTCGGCGCACGGAAGGTGACTGTTGGCCAGGCATGCTGTGATTGGACCCAGAAGGGACGATCATATGTATGCCCTGGAGCATGACGCTCACCGGACAGGCTGCTGCGACTCGGCCGTAAGGTCAGCCGAAGCTGAGCGGTCCGATGCAAGCCTTGGAGCGTAAGCTCACCGGCCAGGCTGCTGCGACTCGGCCGTAAGGTCAGCCGAAGCTGAGCGGTCCGATGCAGGCCCTGGAGCGTAGGCTCACCGGCCACCCGTGGAGCGACGGGCATGTCGTGGAAAACCCAGCGCGTAGCTAGGGTCGGCACACGCTCGATGGCCGAAACTGGGGAGACTACAAGGATCGAGGATCCAGCCTGTCACCCAGTCGGCAGTTGATCGAAGATCGCAGGAAACAACAAATGTAGCAAAAAAATAAAAATATATATATCTTTTTTCCCCGGACCAATGAGCCCGAAGGGAGCCATGTCCTACTCCTTGCTAGACAGAAAAAAACTGATCTGATCTGCGATGTGCAGACTGAGAGGGTATACCCAGAGGGTCCGCCCCCTGGGCGGTACTGTAGAAGGTGTGATGCAACACTTTTTACAAGTTTTTCTGCCTAGTCACTCCTAATTAACGGATAATACCCACTTTGTCAATAGAGAAGCTGTGTCGGTCCATGGACGAAAGAGTAAAACACTTTCCATTTTAGAGTATAACATGTAGTTGCCATCACTCTCCTCTCTGCCACCCTCAGTGTGACAGTGGGCGGAGGTTCTTTTCTCCGCAGCCGATGTCACATATTTAAAACGGCGCAGGTTTATGGGGCTCCACCCACACAGACATGTCAGTCACAGGACTTGTTGTATCATTGAACTGAGCACTCGGCACACTTACTGGTCCATTCACACTGCTTAAAGCTCTGAAAAAAAATACAGCCTGTACAGAGGAATGGCCAACAGGGGTGTAACGTGTGTGATAGCACTTGTCAACTGCTGCTCACAGGTGCAATACTTTGCAGGCTCCCGTTTACTGGTAAAAAAATAGGATTTTTGTACTCACCGTAAAATCAGTTTCTCTGACATCCATGGACCGACACAGCTCTCATACTGATTACATGTGGGTATATGTCCCTGCTTGCAGGAGAAGACCTAGGCAGAATGTTAGATGTTAAAACATTCTAGAACAAGCCAGAGCCGAACAGCCCCGCCAGGGGGGCGGTCCCTCCGGACATTACCCTCCCACCTGCAGCTAGCAGCCTCAGTTCGTAACAAAGCAGTACAAACCTTAAAAAGGAAGGGTGGGTGCTGTATCGGTCCATGGACGTCAGAGAAACGGATCTTACGGTGAGTACAAAAATCCTATTTTCTCTCATCGTCCATGGACCGACACAGCTCTCATACTGATTACATGTGGGACATCCCAAAGCAGTATAAGAAAAGGGTGGGAGCAATAAAGTAAGGTACAACCAAAACTTCACTCCAAACCAGCAGAGCTCCTCAACGGAGGAGTTGCAACATTAAACAGCGGCCTGCAACACTTTTCGGCCGAAGGAAGCATCCGAAGATGCAGCCACATCAACCTTGTAGAATTTAGAAAAGGTATGAATGGACGACCAGGTCACCGCCTTGCACACTTGTGCAACCAATGCTTGATGTCGGAAAGCCCAGGAAGCACAGATTGCCCTGGTGGAATGCGCCGTGACCGGGAAGGGAGGCGCCCGTCCCCTAATGGCATAGGCCTGTATAACAGTCTGTCTGATCCACCTAGAAATGGTGGCAGACGACACCGCTTGGCCCTGTTTCGGACCAGAGACAGATACAAACAGCGAGTCAGACTTCCGAATAGAAGCAGTAGCCGCTAGGTATACCCGTAAGGCACGCACCACATCCAAATTGTGAAGCGCAACCTCTCTAGGATGCGATGGATGAGGGCACAAGGACGGAAGGACAATGTCCTCATTAAGGTGAAAAGCCAAAACCACCTTAGGAAGGAAAGACGGTCGCAATCGCAATACCGCCTTATCCTTATGGAGGACCAGGTAAGGCGACTTGCATGACAGAGCCGGCAATAGTGATGAGCCGAACACCCCCGGGTTCGGTTCGCACCAGAACCCGCGAACGGACCGAAAGTTCGTACGAACATTAGAACCCTATTAAATACAATGGATGCGAACGTTCGAATTCTAAAGTGCTAATTATAACAACTATTATGCATGTTATTGTCCTAAAAAGGGTTTGGGAACCCGGGTTCTGCACCAGGGGACATGTATCAATGCAAAAAGAAGTTTTAAAAACGGTCGTTTTTCGGGAGCAGTCATTTTAATGATGCATAAAGTGAAAAAAAAAAAAGTCAAATATTCCTTTAAATATCGTACCTGGGGGGTGTCTAAAGTATGCCTGTGACGTGCCACGTGTTTCCCGTGTTTAGAACTGTCCCTGCACAAAATGACACTTCTAAAGGAAAAAAAAGCCATTTAAAAAACTGCTTGCGGCTTTAATGTAATGTCTGGTCCCGGTAATATGGATGAAAATCTTTAAGAAAAATGGCATAGCTACCCCATGACCCCCCCCCCCTACCCCAGCCCATTACCAGCCCCTTTGGGTCTTGTATGGATATTAAGGGGAACCCCGCACATAAAATAAAAAAGGCCCTATATACTCTGAACAGCCGTATACAGGCGGTGCATACAAGACAGGGACTGTAGGTTTGTTCTTATGTAGAATGTGTTTGTAATTTTGAACAGGTACATTGTTGAAGTGTAGCTCCAGCCCAAAAATCTATTTTTAAACTTTTTGGAAAACATAGGTAAGGGTTATCACCCCTGTAACATTTGTTTTGCTGTCTGTGCCCCTGTTCAGAACATTTCACCTCACTTTCCGTCCCAGTGACAACTGTTTTTGAAATGTGGTGTTTTTCTTGAAACAAGGATTGCTGATAAAGCATCAGTACAGAGGAGACACCTTTCTCCCATATTTATTCTTACAGGAGAGAATTTTCCTTCCTAGTGGTAGATTTCCTCTCACTTCCTGTTGTCTTCTTGCGTTTGCAAGTAGGAGTCGTTTGTAAGTTGGATGTTTGAAAGTAGGGACCTGCCGTATATACTCTGCAGAAATAGGCCCCTTAGTTGTTGGTGTTGGCACAACACTGTAAGCACTCACAGTTACTCTTGGTTGGTGCTGGAACGCCCTGCTGTCAACTATTATATCAGGAATTTTAATTACATATAATTGTTGAACAGTGGTAGTAAAAATTGGGCCTTTGATGGTGGTGCTGGTGCCACAACACTGTAAGCCCTGACAGTTACTCTTGGTGGGTGCAGCAATGGGCCCTGCTGTGAATTATTAGATCAAGAATTGTAATTGCATGCCCCTGTTGAACAGGGGCTGAAAAATTGGGCCTTAGGCACTGGTGGCACAACACTACAACCCCTCACAGATACTGTACTTGTTGCACAGCAATGAGCCCTGTTGCAAAGTATTGCTTCAAAAATTGTAATGACACGCCCCTTTTAAACAGGGGCTGAAAAATTGGGCCTTAGGCACTGGTGCCACAACACTCCAACCCCTCACAGATACTGTACTTGGAGCACAGCTATGGCAAATTATTGCTAAAAAAATAGTAATTACACGCCCCTGTAAAACAGGGGCTGAAAAATTGGGCCTTAGCCACTGGTGGCGGCACCCATAAACAAAAATGATCTTCCAAGCTATCATCATCAATCGTATCATTGAGGACTCGGAGGAGGAGGATAGCCAGTCAACATAACAGCACAGGCACTCAGCATCAGCATCAGTCTTGAAGGGACGTGACATGTTAAAATCAATTAGTCTGTTATATCAGCATCAGGTGTGTGGTAGCTGGTGGTGATCCAAGACTGGTTCATCTTGATGAAAGTCAGTCGATCAACCGAGTCGGTGGACAGGCGCACCCTGTGATCCGTGACAAATCCTCCAGCAGCACTGAATGTGCGTTCCGAAAGAACGCTGGATGCAGGACAGGCCAGTAGCTCAATTGCATACTGTGCAAGCTCTGGCCAGTGATCCATCCTCAAGACCCAGTAAGCCAGAGGATTTTCGGTGGGGAAGGTGTCCAAGTCTGACCTTGCCCCTAGATATTCCTGCACCATGTTTATCAGACGCTGGCGATGGTTGCTGGAACCGATCATACTTTGGGGCTGCGGACTAAAGAATTGTCTGAACGCATCGGTCAGACGGCCACCTTCCCCACCGCTCCTTCTTTGACTGGCCGAAGCCTCAGCAACTCGTTGTCCAGGACCAGGAGTTTGTAACCTCCCAGTCTCTGGGAACGCGTTGCACAGACCTTTCTGCAAGGCCTCCCAGAGTTGTCTCATCCTCTGCTCCCTCTGCGACGGTAACATAAGGTCCGCAACCTTACCCTTGTACCGTGGATCAAGGAGAGTGGCCAGCCAGTAATGGTCCCTCTCCTTGATCTGAAGAATACGAGGATCCTTCCGCAGACTTTGCAGGATCAGGGAGGCCATGCAGCGTAGGTTTGCTGAGGCATTCGCTCCGGAGTCCTCTGGGTCACTAAGGACGACATGATCCGCAGCCACCTCCTCCCAGCCACGTACAAGTCCACTGGTTTCTTGGGACTGTAAATCATCCCTAAAAGACTGCTGCTGATGATGCTGAGTGCCAGCCTCCACCTCCATGCTGACACAATCCTCCTCCTCCTCCTCCTCCTCCTCCTGTGCGATGGGTGGGACAGAAGGAACACTGTCTGGGTAAAGGGGGCCTTGAGAGGCAAGGAAGTCCTCCTCTTCCTGCCTCTGTTCTGCCTCAAGTGCCCTGTCCATTATTCCACGCAGCGTGTGCTCCAACAGGTGGACAAGAGGTACAGTGTCACTGATGCATGCACTGTCACTGCTCACCATCCTCGTGGCCTCCTCAAATGGTGCCAGGACAGTGCATGCATCCCTGATCATGCCCCACTGGCGTGGAGAAAAAAAAACAAGCTCCCCTGACCCTGTCCTGGTGCCGTAGTCGCACAGGTACTCATTGATGGCCCTCTGCTGCGTGTGCAGCCGCTGCAGCATGGCCAACGTTGAGTTCCACCTGGTGGGCATGTCACATATAAGGCGGTTCTTGGGCAGGTTCAACTCCTTTTGCAGCTCAGCCAGGCGAGCACTGGCATTATAAGATCTGCGGAAATGCACACAGACTTTCCTGGCCTGCCTCAGGACATCCTGTAAGCCCGGGTACCTGCCCAAGAACCGCTGCACCACCAGGTTAAGGACGTGAGCCACACAGGGCACATGGGTCAGTTGTCCCTGTTGGAGGGCGGAGAGGAGGTTGGTGCCATTGTCGCAAACCACCATTCCTGGCTTAAGCTGGCGTGGCGTCAACCACCTCTCGGCCTGGCCCTGCAGAGCAGACAGGACCTCTGCCCCAGTGTGGCTTCTGTCCCCCAAACACACCAGCGCAAGCACGGCATGGCATCTTTTTGCCTGCGTACTTGCGTAGCCCCGTGAACGGCTACGGAGCACCGCTGGTTCATAGGACAAACCACAGGAAGAGGCCATGGAGGAAGAAGAAGAGGAGGGGGTGGAGGAGAGAGGTGTGTCACAACCAGTAGTAGCATTTTGGAGGCATGGCGGTGGAACAACCTCCAACACTACTGCACCTTGTCCTGCATCCTTCCCAGCTGCCAAAAGAGTGACCCAATGGGCCGTGAAAGAAAGGTAACGTCCCTGTCCATGCCTGCTGGACCATGAGTCAGCGGTAATATGCACCTTACCGCTGACCGCCCTGTCCAGCGAGGCCAAGACATTGCCTTCCACATGCCGGTAGAGAGCCGGAATAGCCTTCCGTGAGAAAAAGTGGCGTTTGGGAACCTGCCACTGAGGAACCGCACATTGCACAAACTCACGGAAGGGGGCCGAGTCTACCAACTGAAAAGGCAGCAGTTGAAGCGCTAGCAATTTAGCCAAGCTAGCATTCAACGGCTGGGCATGTGGATGGCTGGGAGTGAACTTCTTTCGACGGTCCAGCAGCTGGGGCAGGGAAATTTGCCTGCTAGAATCGGACGTCGGTGTACTGCTAGCAGAGTGGCCGCAAGTACTTGGCTGTGACACACCTAATTCTACACCTTCATTCCTCTCAGTGCATGTTTCAGAGAGGACTGAAGTTATAGTGGGGTTGGAGATCCCAGCTGATGCGGTGCAAGGAGAGGTCCGCTTTGTTCTTTGGTGTGGGTCTTTGAGGTAGGCTTGCCAACGAGCTGCATGGCAGGTCAACATATGTCTGGTCAGGCATGTGGTACCCAAGCGGCTGATGTTTTGGCCACGCGATATACGCTTGACACATATGTTGCAAACAGCAGCTGTGCGATCTGATGCACTAGCCTCAAAAAAGGCCCACACCAAGGAACTTTTTGAATGACGGGCAGAGGCAGCGCCCTGCACAGGCGGAGCTCTGCGGTGTGATTCCGTCGGTGTACTGCCCTTACGCTGGCCACCAAAGGGCATCCTGCCTCGTTGATGTGCCTCCTCCTCATCCTCCTCCTCCTCCTCTCTCCTATTAGGCACCCACGTGGAGTCAGTGACCTCATCATCCCCTCCCTCCTCATCACTGGAGCCAATCTGGCAGTATGCTGCAGCTGCTGGAACATGACTGCCAGATTGGTGTCCTTCTTGAGCATCCCCTCTGTCTGCTCTCACCCTACTGCCTTCCTGTAGCTGGGTTTCATCATCAGACCCTTCGAAACGCTGGGCATCCTCCTGGAGCATGTACCCAACACTGTGCTCAAACAGTTCGGGGGACTCCTCAGGAGGAGGACATGGTGGGTCTAGGGAAGGAGTGACTGATGATGAGTCTGACATTGATACCAGGGAAGAGGACGCTTTGGCAGCTGCTTTGCCAGTACCCTGAGCCTGGGTGAGAGAGGATGAGGAGGAGGAGGAGGGCTTGGTCATCCACTCTACCAAGTCTTTGGCATGATGTGGCTCAACATGTCCAGCTGCCGAAAAGAAGGACAAGCGTGTCCCATGGCCATGTGCTGATGACAATGCACCGCGTCCACGACCAGCACTGTTGCCCCCAGACACAGAGCCTGCTTGCCCTCTTTTATTGCCTCCTGACTGTCTGCCTCTCCTTGTTTGCCTTCCAGACATTCTAATAGATGGCCTGCAGGGAGATGGGGAAAAAAGCAATAAGGGCTACCTTCAGGTGTCCTTCTCTGTCCCTTTACTTAAGGATTTCTAAATATGGTTGAGGATGATTGCTTTTGCACAGAATAGCACAACGACAATTTCCCTGACTGTCCAAAAAACAAGGATTTCAAAGATGGTTGATGAGGAATGCTTTAGCACACTATAGCACAAGGAGAATTCCCCTCACTTTCCTTCTTTGTCCCTAGAAACAAGGACTCGCACAGTGAAAGAAACTGACACTCTCCCTACCTAGAGTTTTCTGTCCCTAGAAAAAAGTTTTTTTTAAAGCACACTATAGCACAAGGAGAATTCCCCTCACTTTCCTTCTTTGTCCCTAGAAACAAGGACTCGCACAGTAAAACACACTGACACTCTCCCTACCTATCCTTCTCTTTCCCTAAACTAAAGGAATCCAGGTTAAGCAAGAAAGAAAGAAATGTCACTGTCCCTGCCTATGCTTGTCTTTCCCTGCTCCGGAACACACTACACTAGGCCGCCGTGCTGGCGGCCTTTTATAGTGTGGGGCGTGTACTAAACACCCTCAGCAATAATTGGCCACAGGCATCCTGCCTGTGGCCAATCATTGCTCTCCTCGCTGCCGGCGCTGTGATTGGCCAAGCATGCGGGGTCACAGTGCATGCTTGGCCAATCACAGCGCCTGGATGACACTGCGATGGCGTAGTGCATTGTGGGCCGTTCGCGTCACTCGAATTTGGCGCGAACGGCCCAAATCGTTCGATCGTCGAACGATCGAACAGCCGATGTTCGAGTCGAACGTATGTTCGACTCGAACACGAAGCTCATCCCTAGCCGCCAACTCTGACACCCGTCTAACAGAAGTGATGGCCACTAAAAAAGCCACCTTCTGGGACAAAGTTAAAAGAGGAATATCTCAGTCTCAAAAGGAGATTCCTGAAGAACCGAAAGCACCAAGTTCAGATCCCAAGGAGGGAGCGGGGGCTTGGCAGGTGGAACCACATGGCGTACCCCCTGCACAAAAGTGCTAACCAAGGAATGACCAGCTAGGGGTCTTTGAAAGAAAACGGCCAAGGCCGAAATCTGACCCTTAATAGTGCTCAAAGCCAGCCTTTGAGCAACACCACGCTTGCGAAGACGTCCCCCCACCCCAGAGTCGGGCAGGGGCAAGACTTCATGCGGTGGTGGACTTGGGAGCCTGCTTGGTAGGCGTACGCACCCAGGGACGTCTTTATCCCCCAGCCACATTCTTTTCAGTCTGGGCGGGCTTACCCGTGGAATCTGACTGACGAAAAACTTCTTCGCCGGAAAGGAAGGGCCCGGCCTGCGGTGGGGCTCCTTACCCTTAATAGACTGGGGAAGGAAGGTGCTCTTACCTCCTGTGACGTTTTTAATAATGTCATGCAGAGCGGCCCCAAACAGTCTACTGCCCTTAGAGGGCAAGTCAGCCAGGAGCTTTTTGGAAGCTAGATCGGCCGACCAGCATTTCAGCCAGATATGGCGACGCATCACCACAGCAGAAATGGAGGCCCCCGTTATTAAAGGGGTCGCATCTACAGTGGCATCGCACACGAAGACTAAACCCTGCGCAAGTTGGTGAGCCAGGGCAACGGTTTCAGGAGGGAGATTATGCTCCTGCACTGTCTGGTACAAAATTTTTGCCGAACCTGTGAGTGTCTGAGACACAAGTGTCGCTGCTACTATAGGGAGTAAGGCGGCCCCCAATAAGGTGAACATAGTTCTACACGCCACTTCTGACCTCCTGTCAGCAGGATCCTTAAACACAGGAGTACCTTCCATTGGGAGCGTGGTAGCCTTATTCAAATGGGCGACCGGGGGGTCGACCACTGGGGGGTGAGCTCACTTCTTAACCAGGTCCTCTTCCAAGGGGTACCTTAAGGCTATGCGCCGCGGGACCGTCAAAGTCTTCTGCGACTTTTTTGAAGACAAGGCTTTAAAAGGAACCAAAAAGGGCATAGCTTCCACCTGAGGTTCTTCAGCCTCAACATTCAGCTTGAGTGTCCCTCATAGCATCAATGAGTTCACTCACAAGCACCCTGTCAGTTGGTGGTTCAAGACAGGGGTCTTCCTCACAAGGAATTTCCTGTCCAAACACATAAAAATCCTCAGAACTAGGGTCCTCAGCAGCAGTAGCTAGGCCCATATCCAAGTCAGAGCACTCCCCATGTGGAGATTGTGTGGGGAGGGGGCGCTTTACAGCCCCCGTGCATTCGCACACCGCTTCCAGCTTGACAAGGAATGATTCCAGGACTGCCGACAACTGGTCCATAGGGACCGCAGATGCAGGAGCACTGCCAGTTGCCTCTGACAAGTGTGGAGAAGCAGGTGAACCAGACTCCATATTGCCACCCTCTGAGACCGTATTCACTATTACAGTGAATACACAGTCCACCCACTGGCTGTGCTGAGGCTGAGGAGGGGATACCCGGAGGACTCGCCACCCTTAGGGACCCCTCGGTTCCGCTGTACGAGCCACGCTGTAGCGCGAGTAAAGCCTGAGGAGAAAATCTGAGGAGAAAATCTGAGGAGATGAGGTATTTTGCGCCGTTCAGCAGCGCCGCTAGAGGCCGAAAACGAAACAAAGCGCCGCGGCTACAAGAAAATGGCCGCCGGGCGCCTGTATAACTGCTTTGAGCCGCGGCAAAATGGCCGCCGATGGCGCACTTTTTAAATTTAAAACATCGCACCAAGGGCGCACGCAATAAACCTCACACACTCCCCCAGAACACTTCCCAAGTTCACCAACAGCCATGGAGCGCGCCCCCCCCCCAGGGCAGAGTGACTCCCCCACCCCCAAGGATCCCCACATAGCACAGCACCAGAGCAGGGTGCAGAAAGCAGCATAACAGGGGGGAGCCAAGGAGAACTCCCCCACACACAAACACAGCCAGTATGTACTCACCTTGCAGCAGGAGAGACTACTTACCCGTCCCTAGAGGGACCCACTGGCTTGTTTCAGACAGACCTATCACAGAGTCGTACTGCGTAGCTGTCAGCCCGGTCCACCGCGAAAGATACAGTAGGTACTGTTCAATCTTGAGAGGACCGCGGGAGCATGAAAGCAACCCGGCCACTCCTGGAGCCATGGGGTAGGTCGTGAACTGAGTCTCACGCACACAAGGCGAGGATCAGCACGCTCGATGGTCGGACAGGGAAGACTATGAGGATACTAGTGTAGTGTACCCAAAGCAAAAATCTTCCAGGAGACTGGCTCCTGAGAGAACCACGTCTTCTCCTGCTAGGCAGAAAAAAACTGAGGCTGCTAGCTGCAGGTGGGAGGGTAATGTCTGGAGGGACCGCCCTCCTGGGCGGGGCTTTTTGGCTCCGGCTTGTTCTAGAATGTTTTAACATCCAACATTCTGCCTAGGTCTTCTCCTGCAAGCAGGGACATATACCCACATGTAATCAGTATGAGAGCTGTGTCGGTCCATGGACGATAAGAGAAATGTGCATTTTTTTTTTTTTTTTTTTAAACATGTGCATGTTTTACTTTTTATTAAAAAGGTGAACTCTCTTTGCCTTCAAGTATATATACCGTATCTCACGAGTGTAAGTACACCCTTCACATTTTTGAAAAGATATTTACATGCGACAGCACTGAAGAAATGACACTTTGTTACAATGTAAAGTAGTGAGTGTACAGCTTGTATAACAGTGTACATTTGCTGTCCCCTCAAAATAACTCACACAGCCATTAATGTCTAAACCGCTGGCAACAAAAGCGAGTACACTCCTAAGGGAAAATGTCCAAATTGGGCCCAAGTGGCCATTTTCCCTCCGTTAGTGTTACAAGTTCTCAGGTGTTAATGGGGAGCAGGTGTGTTAAATTTGGTGTAATCGCTCTCTCTCATACTGGTCACTGGAAGTTCAACATGGCACCTCATGGCAAAGAACTGAGGATCTGAAAACAAACAATTGTTGCTCTACATAAAGATGGCATAGGCTAGTGATGGCGAACCTTGGCACCCCAGATGTTTTGGAACTACATTACCCATGAGGCTCACCTACACTGCAGTGTGTATGAGCATCATGGGAAATGTAGTTCTATAACATCTGGGGTGCCAAGGTTCGCCATCACTGGCCTAAGGCTATAAGAAGATTGCCATGACTGTGAAACTGAGCTGCAGCACAGTGGCCAAGACCATACAGCGGTTTAACAGGACAGGTTCCACTCAGAACAGGCCTCATCATGGTCGACCAAAGAAGTTAAGTGCACATGCTCAGCGTCATATCCAGAGGTTGTCTTTGGGAAATAGACATAAGAGTTCTGCCAGCATTGCTGCAGAGGTTAAAGGGGTGGGGGGTCAGCCTTTCAGTGCGAAGACCAAATGCCACAGACTGCATCAAATTGGTCTGCTCGGCTGTCATCCCAGAAGGAAGCCTCTTCTAAAGATGCACAAGAAAGCCCACAAACAGCTTGCTGAAGACAAGCAGACTAAGTACATGGATTACCAGAACCATGTCCTGTGGTCTGATGAGACCAAGATAAACGTATTTGGTTCAGATTGTGTCAAGCGTGTGTGGCGGCAACCAGGTGAGGAGTACAAAGACAAGTGTGTCTTGCCTACAGTCAAGCATGGTGGTGGGAGTGTCATGGACTGTCATGATAACGACCTCAAACACACCCCCAAGATGACCACTGCCTTGCTAAAGAAGCGGAGGGTAAATGCGGACTGACCAAGCATGTCTCCAGACCTAAATCCTATTGAGCATCTGTGGGGCATCCTCAAACAGAAGGTGGAGGAGCGCAAAGTCTCTAACATCCACCAGCTATGTGATGTCATCATGGAGGAGTGGAAGAGGACTCCAGTGGCAACCTGTGAAGCTCTGGTGAACTCCATGCCCAAGAGGGTTAAGGCAGTGCTGAAAAATGGAGGCCATACAAAATATTAACACTTTGGGCCCTATTTGGACATTTTCACTTAGGGGTGTACTCACCTTTGTTGCCAGTGGTTTAGATATTAATGACTGTGTCGAGTCATTTTGAGATGACAGCAAATGTACACCGTTATAAAAGCTGTACACTCACTATTTTACATGACTGGTGCAATGCTATTGTGCATGCTGCTTACCAAAAAACCCCTTTCCTTATGCTAACTTACTTCTGAAAAAGACCATGACATCTTCTGGATTAAATGGCCAACAAAGGCCCCTTTTTTAATTCCAAAAGATAACATAAAATAACACACATATACATATACACACACACATTATATAATTATATATATATATATATATATATATATCTATATATATATATATATTTATATATCTATCTTTCCATAAATATATATTTAAACACTTAACATTTTCCCAACAGATTTTCCTTAACTGCTGCGCCTGGGTTCCTGAAAGAAGGTACCAACTGCCATTTCATCGGCTGTCCACGATCTCCACAGTATCCTGGCCTCCAGCCGCGATCCACAGCTCAGACAATGACTCGATCCTTCTTCCACCATTTAGCCCGATGACCAATAGCCCATGACCAGATAGGGGAGATAAGGCACGTTGTAGCCCGTCCTGGAGCACCAGGACCCACAAGTCTTTGCCCACCGTGGACAAATGAACACCGTCCCCTCTTAAATAGAGGCCATACTCCCCTTCCAGTTCGCAGTGGTGAACAACCAACCCCCCCATTATGGGCCACAAATTTTTTGCCACCGCCTTGTTGACCTTCACCCTCGCCTTGTTGATCTTGTCAACAGACCGAGCCCCTTGCCAGGACAACCTCCCAATAATATCCGACCACACTACAATGGTCTACGGTAATGCCGACCGTAGCCGGAGAAAATCCCGTTTGACGTCCCTAATGAGGTCCTGGGATGCCCTTAAAAACAGAGGTCATTGCCCCCGACGTGTAACAGAAGCACGTCTGGCAGCCAATCCAAACAAGCATAATGATGAATCGCAGGCATTACTCTAGACCCGAGCATGCCAGGGATCCCAATCCAATGCACTGTTGCTTCCCCCCGGGGAAAACCCATCTGCCTGCCTTCTGGCCTGACCAAAGCCCGTTTTGCCCCCCAGTGAACACAATAATGGCCCAGAATCCACATCAAGCACACCGGGCCTAACAGAAAAGAACACAATAGACAGATACAGAAACCAGGCACCACACATACTTCCCCCAACACACACCAACAGAACCCCACAAATACCAACATTGAGGAGAAGCACAAAGGGAAGCCCCCCCCCCACTACAGCAAGTGAGGGCGAACAGAGCCTGAACCGTTGGGACTCCCAGCGACCAATCCGCTGCAGGTTTTCTACGCTCAACCCCCAACGGGAAGCCTCGGTCCCCGCCCCAATTCTGAAAGAATGGGAGGAATAATCAGCCGCAATGAACCCGCCGGCCCCCAAGCAACGTTTGAACACAGCTCTAAACTGATACCTCGACAAGGGCAGAGCATTTTCGTGACCAAAAGAGGACCCGCCCCAGGAGGCCGTAAAAACTGACCAGTTGGCGTATCTGCACCGGGCAAAAGACCCAACTCGGGCACCCTGCCTAACACCACTTTAGTCCCCTTGCCCACCTGGTCAGTTGTAGATTTCCTAATGACCAGCGTGACAGAGTCCCCCATGCCCCCTCATCTAAAACATCCAAACCTCCCGCCACTGACTTCGAAGGGCTAACCAAATCGCCCACCCTCAGTGCCCCAAAAAAAGGCTACCACAAAAGCCGTCCGAAATAACCTCAAAAACGGATAACTACACACCCGAGGCAACACCCCCACTAAAACTTCCAACATCGCCAAGGACACCGGCCGCCTGGAATCAGGCCGCACGTGCCCCTTCCGATATCCCAACGCCTTGCGCACCACAAATGCCTTTGTGACATCCTCAGCCCCCCCAAACGAAACAAAAAACACTAAACCAGCCATTTTTGACATTTAAAGACGCAACCGACACCCCCTGCTCACAATTACGCCGCAGAAAATTCAACATATGGAGTCTATCCTCTGAATAAGGACCAACTCCAAGATCACCCACCAACTCGAACCACTCCCGCTACACACGTTCATACGACTTCCAGGTAGATTCCGCAACAGACCGCCGAACCAATGACATCACCGTTCCCACAGCAGATCCCACAAGCCACTCGGGCATGGAACCCTGCACTGCTCCGCCTCCGGAGCCAGCTGACAAAATCTGTCGCACTGCAAATGAGAGAGCGCATCAGCCACCTCATTAACCACCCCGGGGATATGCACAGCATACACCACAATATTCAATTCTAAGAATCTTAACATTAAATGGCGTAACAAACGCACCACTGGCAATGGTGATGCCGTCAACGAGTTGATTGTATGCACCACCCCCAGATTGTCACAATGGCAGTTAACCCTCTGGTTCCGAAACTCCGCTCCCCAAAGTTCCACCGCCACCACTATAGGGAACAACTTCAGCAGCATCAAATTCCTGATCAATGCCGACTCCGACAATACCTCCGGCCATCTGTCCGCACACCACCTTCCCTGAAAATAGGCCGTAAACCCCACCGATCCTGCCGTATCGGGAAAGAGCTCCAAATCTGGTGTCTGCGCCACAGGTTCCAGCCAAAAAGATCTCCCGTTATACTGTTCCAGAAACATGTCCCAAACTCGCAAATCATCCCTGTGCTCCCAACCCAAGCAAATGAAATCATGCGGGGCCCTCACACCAGCCGTGGCAGCCGCCAACCTTCTGCAAAAAACCCTCCGCATAGGCATAATCCAGCAAGCAAAGTTGAGCTCTCCCAACACTGATTGCAAAACCCTCAACTGCACCTTCGAACTACTGGCCACGGATGCCACCAACTCCCGGAGATCTGTTAGCTTGTCCTCCAGAAGCCTGCATTCCATCCTCTCAGTATCAATAATGATACCCAAATTTTCAACACCCTACGACTTGTCCTGTGCAAGAGGGACACCAAAAACCTTGAAAATATGTTGAATGGTGGACAACAAAATCAGACAGGTTCGATTATCCGATGGACCTATCACCAGGAAATTATCCAAACAATGCAAAATCAAGCCAAGGCCCGATAGCAGGCGAAATACTGACGCAATGTCAATCTCAGTCATAAGCGCACCCCTCCCGAACCGCTGCACCCAGCGCACCGCCTCGTCAAAAGATGCATACGACACTGTACATAGAGCAGGATCAATCGCATCGTTTACCAACCTGCCCTTCGGGTGAGATAGGTGATGAATGGGCCGAAACTGATTCGGCTCACATTTGGGCACAACACCCAAGGGCGAAACCACCAAATCCCAAGGGCGGCTCTGAAAACGGACCTGCCATCCTGCCCAAACTCACCTCTTTCAGTAGTTTGTCAGAAACTACATCCGAATGCTTATACACTGATCGTAGGTTAGCCGCAACGGGGGGGGGGGGGGGCGTAGGCAATTCACTGGAAATCGGGAACACCTCCTTAAAGCCCAACCACAGCACACGCGCTGCCCTCCTATTCGGATACCTACTTAGATAAGGCGCCATTTTTTCCTCTCTCACCGGCATCCTCCCTGTTTCCAGCGTCACTCTGCTAGCTTTTTTTTTTTTTAAAACACTTGGACAAGGGATGAGCCCCTTCCCTAGCCTGAACACTAGTGTCGGAAACAACAAGAGCCCCCGAACTTGCATGTGCCCTCATAAATTGCCAGCAAAACCCTTTCCACTTTCCGGCCGATGGCGAGGAGGCTGGGGCACCCCCGGCTCCCCCCTGAAAGGGCTGCGGTCCGACCTTGGCCTGCGTCATGAGCCTCATCCGCAAGCAAATATCCTTCCGATCCCATCGCAAGGATGGACTCACCGCCTTCCGTCATCTGAACTGCTCATCGTATCACAACCACACCACCCCCCCATACACCCTCTGCGCCTCACTAATGGAGTCAATATAACAGAATAACCCCGAACAATTCTCAGGAGCCTTTTCCCCCCAATGACACTGGCCAAGATGTAGAATGCCTGTGCCCAATTGGCGAACGTACGCGATACAAGGCGATACCGCCGTTTCTCCTCCTCCTCCTTTTTGCTTACCTCTGGCTTAACTTTATCCAAATTAAACTTCTCTACCGGCAGTAACGAGAAGATCTCCACGTAGTCTCCCTTCCAAATCTGTTCACTCACTTCCGGCTTCAAGTGTGAACCCCAGGGGCCCTCGTAGCAGAGAAAAACCTCACAACGAGCCGCGTCCGATGCCGGACCTCCGCCCGTACTCACCGGAGAAGCACCAACCCCTGCCGGGGGAACTACACTCTGCCTCCCACCCCCTGGGGATGCCTGCACTGGGGGAGAAGACAACCCAGAGGCACCCGTACTCACCTGAGAGAGTCACCAGCCACCGGATTACCTACTCCCACCCCCAACGTAGAGGTCACCATCACGGGAGCCGGAACAGCCCCGGAAGCTGTTTTAGGCCAACATGCGCCCCCCCCAGAGAGACCGGCAGGGGCCGTGGCGCCCGCCCACTATCCCCCACCAGCCAAGCTGCCACTGGTGGTACCGGGGTCGCCGCGGGAACAGCCAAGGCCCCCCACTAGCCATATCCCGACAACCTTCAATCAGAGATGTCACCAGATGCTGCAGAAACGCCGCGCCAGCACCGGGGGACCCCCCTCCCACACCTGGACCCAAACCAACACCCACCGGCAACACCGGCGCTGCCATGTAACCACCCCCCACTGGATACCCAGGACATTGCTGCAAGGGGAAGGGGAGACACATACACTATTGGACACAGAAGTAGAAACAGTGAAAGGAATAGCAGAGTACTTACCCGGCTGCCCAGAGGAAACTGTCCGACCAGCCGCCACACCGGATCCACGCTGCAGCCCCGACGAGCCCGCCACTGCTCCATAACCATCCGAGTCCGTGTCCGACAGCTCTCCCTCAGAACGCTGGTCCCCCTGGGAAGCAGGGGACGCTGTAGCCACCGACTGTGCTGGGGGGGCCCACCGGTCGCGACTGCCACCCGTCCTTCCTCATGGCTCTCCACCGTCATCCTCCCCTGCAAGGCTCTCTGCGGAGCCGCAGATGCCGCAATTGGGCTCCCTAAACTGTCGCTCACCCTGGAACCAACCTCCGGACTGTAGCATGCCGGAGACCGCGACCGCCGTGTGCGCTATGGCATGGGGGGCAAGTCAGCAGACCAACCTTCCCCAGTCCCCGGCAGCATCTCAGCTATCTGCCCAGAGAACCACTGTGGCCCATGCTCGAGGGCTTCAGAACGCAGCCGCTCAAGCAGGCCGTCCAGGATCTCCATTGCAGGAGGTAATCACACAGAAATTTAGCACTGTGTGATGCCTCTCCTGCTCTCCACGCCAGAATGCAGAGGCTCCGCCCCCCACTCTCCTATATGGACACAGCATGGGTAATCTAACCCTGCCCTGTGTCCCAACTAATACTGCACCCACTCCTACATCACTTCATGGTGCACATGCTTAAGCTTACCCCCAGTCATGCCGACCTCGCGCTGAGGTTCCCTTTAGCTCCAGGGCATTCTTTGTAGCAAAGTGTCATTTCTTTAGTGTTGTCAAATGAAACAATATACTTTCATTACAAAAATGTGAGGGGTGTACTCACTTTTGTGAGATACTGAACCTTAATCCTCTGCCCCTAGATTAAAAAGGCAATCAAACCATGCAGTACAGGGACTGCAAGGGTGTATTTTATATTTATATGAAAAAATAAAAAAAATAAAAATTCAGAAGAAACCTTACGTCAGGCCGGTCTGACGTGTCAACGTCACTTTGTTTCAGCATTTAGACTTCTCTTCTTGATAAAATCTATATGACCAAACATGTCAACAAAGTGACATTAGCACGTTGGACTGGGACCAGAAGTGATGATTCCATCATCTTTGATTTTATCGAGAACACACAGTTAGCACAATTTTTAAATAAAGTGGTTTGTTTGATACTATAGGACTGCTTATACACTATAGGTGCTCCATGCATCCCTGTGCAGGCAGTCCCATTGATTTCAATTGGAAAGCAACGTCCCCACAAACACAGCCAATGCTCACAATTTGACATCTGTATGGGTGCATGTCCCTAAACTTACACTGTCCAGCATCTGTTCAGATGTACAGCCCCAAATGCTAATTGAGAGCAGCATCCAATCAACTGCTGCGTCCCAACTGATATAAATGGAACTGCCTGTACTGAACACCTATGCATCACCGCACAGGTAAACACGGCGCTTGCATGGGCATACAGGTGTAGTATGCCCCATGAAAGCGAAATATGGCCTTGGTCTCTTTTCTCTGTGTTGAACCACCACTGTAAAAAGTAATCTTCTAGAGAGATAGGAAGCCACATGAAATTTGCCCACATCCTAGCAGGCTTACCACCACACAAATAAAAAAAAAAAAAAAAAAAGTGGCCTTACCTGATAACCTTGAAAGAAGTTCAGGATCTCTTTCATACCAGAGTTATACGCCAGACCCTGCATGCGCACTACTGTGGCTCCATTGTGCGGAGGAAGACCGCCGGCAGTTGCTGCGGCTGGGAAGAAGCTAAGATTACTTGGAGAACCTGGGGGACTGTGTGGGAAGAGCAGATAGAGTGATGTAAATTTAGGACGTTCAGTAATCCTCTGTTGACCACCATTTGATTTATTCAATATACCCATAAGTGTTTTATTTTTTATTTAGGCAGTGCAAAGATCGTTAAATGTGTCAACTGCAGATACCATCTTTAAAATCAATTTATAAAAGCATCCGAAGGAACCAATGAATGCTCTGGAAAAAATGCACAATAGTGCGCTAGTAATAGGATATGAACATTAAAAAAGCATCCAACTTTGTAATCTTTCATTGCATTATTTAGCAAAGCAGTTAAAATTAGCCCGGTGAACACATTTAAAAAAGGAGTATAGGGATACCTTTTACAACAATCTATGAAGGAAAAGGTCTAAACTTCAGCATTCTAAGGAGCACAAATGAGGAGCTAAAAAGGAACAGAGGGATTTGTTTTCAAATGAGGAATATTTGGGAGCTGTAACTTACATCTGATGGACTGGATATTTAGCAGGATTTCTGAAATATATAGTGTCACTGGTAGAGGAAGAAAAACATGTGATCAGCAAAACCTTAATTCCAGGCCGACTCCATAAAGTCATATTTATGGATTCCAGAACAGACTCCATAGTAATGATGCAGCAGTAATAGTAAAACAAAAAAAAAAAAAAACATTAATTGCAATGAGGTCATCCAGAACGGACTGGAGTTGCTTTTGGGAACAGTTTGGTTAAGTTAACACTTGCAAGGATAACACACAATATAAGACACATCAGTGCACCCATTTCCTTGTGCATAGGGGCTCATCTAGGAAACGGCACCATGGCGAAATACTTTTGTAGCCGGGAGTACATAAATATTTTCATTTTATAACCTGGAAAAATTATTGATCAATGAAACGGCAGCTATTTTACTGATACTTATTATTCACCAGAAGATAAATTCTTCAGGGTCTGTTCACACCAGCAGCTGTGTCAGAATGCAGTGCTGATCCTGGCACATCACATGATTTCATTTTTTTAATGCAAATCTTATTGAAATGTCACAAAGTGACATTTTATTAAAGCTGAACTCCAGGAACTCAGCTTTGTAAAATGTGCAGAGTTGTGTGTGAAATAACTGCGTCTCTGTCCCAGGAGTAGAGGGATAGCTGTATTTCAGATGTAAAGGAAAGAAATATGTCCACGAAGTGGTATGCACCTCATTGACTTAACTCATAGTATGCCAGCACATTTTACATTTGGCTGAATTCCTGGACTTTAGCTTTAAAGAGGAGCTCCAGTCTTAAAAAAAAAAAAAAAAAACAATTTAAGTTAGCAGCTACAAATACTTCTGGGTGGAGCTCCGCCTTTAAGCTCTTTTGGATGCATCACAGTGAAATGTGGCACTAAATTACGCACTTTTTTCAGCGCACTGACACAAAACAGTGGTGTGAATTGCCCTGATAAGCAAGGCGGCATTTTGCCTGCTTTTGCATTGGGGACTGTGCTGGCCAAGGCTTCTCATTACAGTCCCATCACACCTGGTGTAAATGGGCCTTTAAAAGTGGTGGTAATTTAGGAGGTCCCCAATAATTATAAACATTGCTTTAGATCTTAAAAATGCATACACTGTTCAATAGGAGCATAGAGGCTTTAATTTTGCATTTATTTAATTTAGGGGTATTCCCTGTAATTATTCTTGTAGAGAAAAGTTCTGACGGTACTTTACCTAGATTCCGAGAAGGGGCTGGTAATTAAAACCTGCCCTGCTTAAACTACAAACCCCTCCCCTGAGACTTCTCCTACCACAATCCACCAAGACAGTTCCTTGCCAATTTCTGGATAGTTTATTACAAAAACGGCTGTTGAAAGTTGTCAGAGTTGCACGCAAAAATATTACATTGACTGTTAACATCAATGGCAAAGCTATCTGGCATGTCCATTCAGGATGGTCATTGAACATCTATCATGGCAAGTAATTTACAGGTCTCAGAATATAAACCTTTCAAGCAGGGACGTTGGGCTACACCTCTTAGGAACGATAAGAGTAGTAGAAGTACAGCAACGTATTCTGCATAGGTTACATTCTTTAAACTTTACCGAAGCTGCAGAATGCCAAGAAAGGAAGGCTGACCTTGCACACAACTATTTTAACTCCAGGGCAACTGTTTGGCAGCTTGAAAGATTTCTGCTCATTACAGAAGCTTTTACTCCAAGGAGATTTACTGCTGCTCACTCACCCATAACCCACTTACTGCTTCCCCAATGCCCTTGAATGTAAATATACTGTTAGTGTACTGCCTTCTTCATACATTCTCTGGGTGTGTTAGGCTATGTAATGTACTTTCCCAAGGAATCACTGTGAGCTGCCCACAATATGTACAGAAAAAACTGCCGCCAAAAAACAAAATGCTTTTCTTATGCAAAGACAACCTGTTGGGAACATTACCATTGTAAAATTTAAAAATGCCTAAGAGAAGACACCTCAGTTACATTTTCTGGGTATTCCTACAATTCTGGGGTTCACATTATTAAAAGTTACACTTTGAGTCGTTGCAAAACAAAAATAAAAGCTCTAAAGTGCCCTGCAAAAGAGGTATTTTGCATGCCTGTCTCCTATTGTAGCTCACTTGTTTAGAGCTACAGCTGGCAAGGAACCCTCTGCAACAGACACTTGCAGGTATGTAGATAGCCTGGTCCTGAACTGTGTGATGCAGAAGAGTCTGCAATAGCCACAGTGCATACAGAGAGCAAAGATACCAGGCAGAGGCAACAGGTAAGTACTATACGTTTTCATTTGTAGGGGCTTTTTTGGGTTTTACTGTGCCACGACAATTACTTGAAGTGCTCACATTTCCTAACTATGGGGCCAAGGCTTATTCCTCAAACCATTGTCCTGTACGAGAGTGCTCTTATTGGCCATAGAGAATCCCTCTGGGGGCCAAGGGGGAGGAAAAATTAGAGAAGTATTGGGAGCTATTCAGCAGATGACATGTCAACCAGCCAGGCCAAAACTTCTCAAACACTTTAGGACAATAAGAACGAAGATAAGCGAGTTCAAACAAGAAGATAAGAGATTTCCTACATGAGAAAGAAAAGTCTTAGCTTTCGATATAAGATAATTCATACCTCCCAACTTTTTAACCTTGTACTGTGGGAAAATTGGGGAGCAGGGCCATTTGAGAAGCGGGTAGAGTTATTGAGCGTGGTGGGGGGGTGCTGCCGCCGGACCTGCCCTTAAAGTTCAATAGCAGGGAGGGGGGGGGGGGGGATCTGACTTCTTACCTCCTTCCTCCTCCCCTGCTTCAGTGTTGAGGAGCGTGGGGGGGGACGACTCTACCTCGGACCTTCTCTTAATTAACGTTATGTGGGAAAATATCCTTCTCTGCGGGAAACTGTTGTCATTGCCCAATCCGTGCCAGTTGGGAGGTATGGCATAATTGCTTTATGGGGTAGCAGGGAGTTTTACTTTGAAATCTTTAAAATGGATGATATGTTTTGCTTAAAGTCTCACTTGTAGGCAGGTGCCTGCTAGGGAGAAGTACTGCCCAGGCTAGGGAAGGGTTAAGCTTGGGTCTGCCTCATTCCTGGGCTTTTTGGATTTTGCCTATATGAATAGGTGGGAGGCCTGGCTTAAAGAGTGAGCGGGACCATGTGGGAAACAAAAGGTCCAGATCACAGGGAAAGATGTAGCCCGGAGCCATGTCCATGTCCGTCTTCTACCCAAGGGGATTCTTCAATAATGGACTCTGCCAGTCTTGGACTTGCACCTGAACAGGTAAGCTTGTCAAGCCATAGCTTAGTTAGTGAGGACTGAGTCTGCATTGACCTGTAATGTTCAGATGCATACAGTAAAGTTTCTTGAACTGTTCAAAAGCCTGGTCTGAAGTTCTTCAAAGGGGTGCATGGTGGAACACGGTGCATCAGAAGAACAGGGCCTGTAAAACACTGAGGTAAAGTAGGAAAGCCACTACAATTTTCACCTAAAACTTATTAAAAGAGACAGTGCTGTAACCAATCTGACTATATAAATGCTTAGGATACCATCTGTTAAGGGACTTATAAGAGGGCCTAAACTGGTTGGTGTCAGTTCAGTGAAGCAGAAGTGTTTTGAGAACAGGCAACATTTCTTAGGATCACCACCTGCTGATGACTGATGGCAAACATGAAAAAAAAATACACAGTTCATATACACCAGGGGTGCTCAACCCTTTGAAGAGGTCCACTTGGGCGACTTGGTAACTGTCGCGGGCCACAATGAGTGGGCAGATGACAGGTCCATGTCCACTCTGCACATGCAGAGCAGACACCGACACAGCCTGCTCCACTCTATGGGCCCACTGATCCAATCTGCCCAGATAGAAGGGGACAGACCCCCCCCCCCTTCTATTTTTTCTTTATTAGCGGATCGGATTGGAGGTAGGTGGGTGTAAACAGCCACAAGTCTGTTTACATCTGAGGCTCCATAGGAGGTGAATAGAGGGTCCGACTGGGTCAGACCAATGGCGGCAAAGGGGCCAAAGGCTGCTTTCACATGGATGCGCTGTGGTTTATCCACATCAAGGGTGCAGCGCAGTGCACCTGTGGCTTTCCTGTGGGTTATCTGCAATTTGCTATAGACTTCCATTATATCCTGCAGGTGTGGTGCCCTTTCTGAAAGGTTCACCAAACCTGCAGGTAAAATAATAAAAAAAGTCTATGGCTCAGAGCAGGTAACCCGCAGATGTTCTGCGCTGCACCTGCGGATCAGTTTGAAAGCAGCCCAGCAACCACTGCAAAACATATGCCCATAAATACACGGATTTTAGTAATAAACTTACCTTTAATAACAGTCCTTCATTCAGGCATCACTGGCTGTTGTCCCAGGCAGAGCGTATTTGGTATTACTCCGCCTGCGACAGGAGTTGGCATTATACAGGAAGCATAGGCTTATGCGTCTCTGCTCTGCAGCCGCTTGCTTCCTCTACCGCCGGCGTCATTCACAACACTTATGCTCTGGAATGGCGAGTCTGCAACCCACGATCTGGACTTGCCAACACTGCAATACCAGAGCAGGAGGTCGCGGGTCACATGTGGCCCCCCCCCCCCCCCCGGGCCACTGGTTGGGCACCCCTGATATACACACACACACAGAGTTCTAATAATTGGAGATACAAGTTTTTATAATCAAATCCTGATCTTCTGAAAAAGCTTACCTAGGGTAGTAAGCAGTGTAGTTCATGAAGAGCTGAGCTCCGGCTGGGTAATATGCAGCTGTTGGTGCTAGGGCCCGAGGATTAAGGAGCAATGAAGGCTGGTACAGGGTGGCGGCCTCAGCTGGAATTACGGCTGTCGGTGCAGGGAACGTGTATGATGGAGGAGACAGACCTATCAAAAGACAAACAGATGAAATGACAGATGATAGGACTTTCTAATATGAACTTCTGTAAAACCCTGGTTCTGGAACAATTTATAAATTGTCAAAAAAAAAAAAAACCCCACAGCTTGTTCAGATGTATCAAATAAGGGTTGTATTTCTTTGTATCTAACAGTTGCAAACATTTCTAAAATGTGCATATCCCACTGAATATTTTTTTTTTTCCTTTTTAAACCATGAATATATTTATAGCTGTACTGAAGCCATTAGTCCGAGAATGAGAGATGGAGATCAAGCAAACATTTGTAGCATCCAGACACTGACTAAAAAGTTATGCATGTAGGCCATGATACGGATACCTGATGATGCCCAAAACCGTATGATATTAAAGCTCTTCTGAAATATTCAATGGCACTGCAATGACTGCAGAGATCCAGTGCAAACAAATCTGGCTTGCTGCAACGGGCAATGCACGCTGCAATATCTTTCTATTTAAGCCATTACATTAGTTTGCTGGCAAGTACCAGGGGGCACCTCCCGACTTTTAGGGCAAAGGTGTAAATACCAACTTGCAAAAGATATAGATTTTTCCTGCACCTCATTGCATTAAATTAAAAGGCACTAACTATAAAAGGTGTGGGTGGGCCAGGGCTCCATTCTGCAAGGCTTAATAACTAGTCATTGCCGACTTTGAAACTGAAAGCTCCTGGGCTTAGTCAATCACTGCCCTTGAACTTGCATATAATAAGATAAGTCAGTACCATATTGCCAGGCCACTTCCAAGTCTGTATTTGACAGTTTGTGGTGCTCTGAATGAAATTGCAAGGTTGGTGCCTGCTTTACTTGCATTTGTAGCACAAGTCAAACGCAAGTCACCAAAATCCCACCGACTTTAAAGGAGCAGTACACATGGCAGTTCAGAGGCTACTTCATGTTGCACAGCAAAGGCAAAACAAGTCAGAGCAGCAGGGCAAATGCAGACTTATGTCAAGCATTGCTTTTTCCATTCAAATGCATGCATTCAACTTGAAAATGCAGTGTATGACAAAACGCTTGTTGACACAAACTTAGTCTACCAACGAAATATTAACATGGTACAGCACATAATTTTTGTTACAGACACACCATGTGAAATTGCATAGGCAGTAAGCCAAGTGCAACTAGTGTTATTCCAATGGGTTTCTGCACTCAGCATGTCTCATCACCCAAATGCACCTGTAGAGCAAGATGGGCATTCCACAGTTCTCCATATTTGATCAGAATGATCCTCATTTTCCCTCAGCTCATGAAACACTGTAAAAGCATTAGACCCACAGGGTACAAATACTGAAGCCTTTAGTCACTCGTATAAAGTTGACCCATAACAAATATTGTTAAAAGGTATTCAAATTCTGAAAAAATTAGCTTCATATACAAGGAGATTTTAATACAAAAGCTCTGGATTAATAATACTCTGAGGATAGAACCATAAGGGATGGCCCAAGTATCAGACAATGGGTTGACTTGGCCATATAGCAACACAGTGACAGTCAGAGAATTGCTCCCAACTGTACCTCATTTGGAACCTAATTACTTTGTCCTCATTTCCTTTTTGGTTGTCCTTTTTGGTCTGACATTGAGGACTGCCCCAGGCAGCACTTATGGGAGGCACAGTGGGGTGCATCCACCTCTGGCACAGCCCTACGTATAGACCTATTTTAACCATCAAAAAAAATGAAAATTACCAAATACTTACCGTAATTTTCCTTTCCTGACGGACTCCATGGCAGCCTACGTGTGGGTTAACCCCGCCTCCTCTCCAATGCTATAGGACCCCATACCCATAAAAGTAAGCTCACCTCACAGCACTGTGTTCCGTAACTAGCCGACTCTTGGACACTTACTTTCTTTCAATAATATTTTCTTTCAGGGTGGGAACGCCATCTGCCATGGAGTCCATCAGGAAAGGAAAATTACGGTAAGTGATTGGTAATAAATTTTCTGTTTTCCTGACTGACTCCATGGCAGCCTACATGTGGGAAATAACTAGCCAGACCACACGGGTGGGTATGCTGAACAAAAAGCTTTAATTTGTCCTGTCAACCGACAGGATTCTTAACCCAAAATTAACAGACAATGATGCCGGTTCAATGCAGTAATGGGCCATAAATGTATTGATAGAGGCCCACGAGGCTGCTTTACAAATGACATCTGGAGCCACATGTTGGGCTGCCGCCCAGGAAGCTGCCATCCCTCTGGTGGAGTGTGCCGTCACCGCCTGTGGAGGAGCCAAGCCCCTAGCCCTGTATGCTTGCTGGATTGCTTGAACGATCCATGATGCAATTGTTCTGGTTGATGCTTTCTTCCCTCTGTTCTACATTCTGGAAACAACAGATGATCAGATCGTCTGAAGGAAGAAGTAATTTGTAGATACTCCTTTAGGATTTCACCCATATCCAGGGGGATGAATTTCACTGGACCCTTGAATGTAGGTAGAACAATTTCTCGATTTTCGTGAAATACCGAAGACACTTTTGGATTTGAACCCTACTCGATCCGGGAAAAATGTTAGAAAAGGTTCATGACCTAGAGACCCGATCTCAGAGACCCTCTTAGCCGAGGTGATGGCTACTAAGAAGGCTACTTTGGCTGAAAAGTCCTTGATGGAGGACCCCGACGTACTGAGTCCCGCCAGAGAGTCTAGAACGAGTGGAAGATCCCACTTGGCAAATCTTGGTTTCCTTTGGGGCTTGATTCTTGATGTCCCCTGAAAGAATTGTCTGACTAAGGGATGGACTGCCCATGAGACTCCAGAAAAGGCCGACAAGGCTGAAACTTGTACTCTTAGAGAGCTAACAGATAAGGGTAAGTCTAGTCCGGATTGCAGAAAACCAAGCACATCCTGAACTCCTGGATTTTTGAAGGACCTCCCAGAAGTGGAGGAGAACTCAACAAATTTGGCCCAGATTCTTCTATAAACCTTGTTGGTACTTGCTCTTCTTGAGCTCAACAGTGTAGACATCACTCTAGAGGCGCAACCGAGGGATTCCAGCCTCTCAAAAACCAGACCGTCAGTCTCATCAGTGCCGGACAAGGGTGTAGGAGTGACCCTTGAGAGAGAAGGTCCGGCCTGAGGGGAAGAGGTACTGGGTCCCGGTAGCTCAGTTGGGTCAGGAGGGGAAACCAAGGCCTGTTTGGCCAGTAAGCAGCCACTACTGTTACTTCGGCTGATTCCGCTTGAAGTCTCCTCAGGAACTTGAGGATTATCGGGGGAAAAGCGTATGCCCGCCTGAACCTCCATCTGTCCGTCAGGGCATCCGTTCCGACTGCAACGGCCCAGAGAATAGAACTTCACTGTTTTGTGATTGTAGGGGGAAGCGAATAGGTCTACTTTGGGATTGACTCCCAAAGACAGAATCCAGTTGAAAGACTGTACATGGAGGGACCACTCGTTGTCTAGACGAGTTAGAGAGGAAATCAGCCTGTGAGTTCTGTACTCCCGGAATAAAAACTGCTGATATGTTGGCCAGATTTTTCTGGGCCCAAGTCATGATGGGCTCGACTTCTAACAGGAGTGTGGAACTCCGTGTCCCCACTTGTCGCTTCACATATGACGCTGCTGTGGTGTTGTCCATCCTGATCAACACCGATTCTCCTTTCAGACACCGAGAAAAAGGATTGGAGGGCACACCAAGCTGCCCGGAGCTCTAGGACATTTGAGCCTGGGTTGCGGAGGAGAGCGTCCCACTTGCCCTGAGCAAGGTTCTGGCCACAGAGAGCCCCCCAGCCGGAACCGCAGGCATCGGTCGTAATTGTGACCCAGGAGATGGGGGCAATGGAGTGACCGTTTTGCAAATTCTTGAGTTGGAGCCACCAAAAGAGGCTGTTCCTCATTGTTGCGGATATGTGGATGAGTTGATTCTTGTCCCCTGACTTCCACTGCCGGAGGAACCCTGACTGAAAAGGGCGTAACCTCCTTAAAGCCCATTTGACCATGGGGGTCGTGGAGACCATTGTGCCGATAATTCTTAGGCATTGTGATGCTTTAAGATGAGGAGCATCCAGAGCACGAGAAATCCTCTTCCGAATCACCGGAATCTTCTCTACTGGTAGGGAGATGGTATTCTCTACTGTGTTGAACTGAGCTCCTAAGTAAATTAAGTGTTGGGCTGGATCCAGGTGGCTTTTTTCCAAGTTTAGAAGCCATCCAAAGCTGGAAAGGGTTGAGATCACTTGTTCTCTGTGCACCAGCAGCTGTTCTCTGTTTTGAGACAGAACTAAGTGGTCGTCTAAATAATGGTAAAAACACACACCCTTTAACCTGATGAGGGCCACTACGGCCAAGAGGACCTTGGTGAAAACACGAGGGGAAGTTGTCAAACCGAACGATAGGCAGATGAATTGTAGGTGCTCCTGCCCGACATGGAACCGGAGGTATTTTAGAAAGTCCTTTGCCACTAGCACGTGGAAATAGGCATCTTTCAGGTCTATTGAAATCATCCAGTCGCCTGGTTGAATGGCTTGTTGACAGTGTTTCCATTTTGAATTTTCCGTGCCTTATGAATTTGTTCAGGTACGTCAGATCTATTACCGGGCGCCAGGCACCGCTTTTCTTTTGGACTAAGAAAAGGGGGGAGTACACACCCTGGAACTGCTCTTCCTCTGGGACACGCACTACTGCTCCCTGTGTTTTCAGCAGGTCTATGTAGGACAGTAAGGCCTGTTTTTGCTCTTCCGTACTTGGAAGTAGGGTTGAGATGAATCTGGGGGGAGGAATGCTGGAGAAGGACCATGCGTGACCCGACGACACAGAAGTCTGAGATTGAGGCCGCCCACACGTGCCGGAAGAGGAGCAGGCGTGCCCCTACCCGACCCGCCTGGGCGGGCAAAATCTCAAAAGGATTTAGCCTGATCGCGACCACTGGACGCTTGGCTCTTTGCTGGATTGCGAAAGAACGCTTGGCCTCTACTCCAGTTTCTTCTGAAGTCCCTGCCAGGTCTATAGGAGCGTGCTTCCCTCGAGCGCTCCGGACTGCGCCTTCTGAACTGGGGCTTCCTTCGATTCTGTGGACGCTTGTCCCATGGAAGAAAGCCAGATTTTCCACTTGTGGCCTTAGCTATGGCGTCATCTAGTTTATTACCAAACAGTGATGATCCTTCGAAGGGAATCTTGCACCATGTCTGCTTAGAAGACGGGTCAGCCTGCCAAGGGCGTAGCCATAGGGCACGTTTAGCTGTAACTGGGGATAGCATAATCCTGGACAGTAGACTGATCAAATCAACCGATGCTTCTCCCAAGAAGGCCACTGCTAGGTTTTAGCTCTGCTGCTGCTGAGTTACTGGCCAGTTCTTCTGAAACGCCTTTGAGAAAGGAAACTACGTTCTCTGTCCATGCCTCCATAGCCTTAGACACGGCTGCCAAGGCTAGGGCAGGTTTACAGGCTGTCCCAGCGAGACCGTAAATTCTTTTAAGGTCCTGATCCATTCTTCTGTCAAGACGGTCCTTAAAGGAGACTGAGTCTTCAAGAGGGAGCGTGACGCGTTTAGCCAGACGCATTACCGCTGCGTCCACAGGAGGAATATTCTCCAGGTATTTTACCTCATCTGCCTTGAAGGGATACATTCTGGAGGCTTTGTCATTGAGGACTTCCTGTCCACTTTGCTCCACTCTTCAAAGATGCCCTTTAGTTCGGCTAAAAGCAGAAAACTTGGGCGCTCTTTCCCGAGGCGCTTGAATAAAAAATTCTGTTTAGCTGGGGGAGTAGATGGGTCTTCCCACATAAGGGCCTCTTTGACCACTTTAATGAGCGGAGTTACTTGAGAGAAATCAAATTCTACACTATTCATCACTCTCTAATTCTCCTTCCGAGGGAAGAGGCGAGGATGTGTAGGGCTGGGAAGGACCTGGAACTTCACGGACCACATCAGCCGGGGAGCCCGATCAAGTAGCGCTGGACTGGCTTTGTGCGTGGGAAGCCTCCATCTCCTTAAGAGAACGTTGCACCACCTGTTTCACTAGAGACTCGATCCGTTGATCTTCTGTCTCTTTTTTCCCCAACCGCATGGGCATAGCAATGGCTGCATAATGATTTGCCCTCTGGGACTCGTGAGCCGCATCCCCAGCAGGCTCTCCGATCAGAATAACTGTCCTGGCGGTGGGAGCGGTGTCTGGAGGAGGAATGGGAGTTTCTCCTCTGGTGGTGAGATGCAGACGGGGAATCACGTCTGTTTTGATCTTGATGATGACGCATGGCAAGGTCTGAGTCAAGTTGAAGATCTGCAGAAGGGCTAAAGGAAGAAAGGGGAATTGGGGGGAGAAAGACAAGCCGTCAAGCAACACTACTTGCGACTGAACCCCGCGCCCTCCCCTCTCCTGCACATAACTTGTGCGTGAGGGCTGGCCACATGTAAGCAGTGAATTGTCCATAACTTCTGGACTAAAGAGTCACAATAGAGACAGGTCGAACAACAAAAAAATTAATTGGTAACTTGCCCTTTAAGAAAAAATGCACTATATGATAAGCGATATATGGTGAAAAGACACATTGTATGCACATATACACCTATAAGTATACCCACAAACTATCTTTGGAACAGACAAATCATTTCCACTCTGCCCTTAAATCTTAATAGTGCACTGACTTGAGTGAGAAGACAAGAGCCTCAGCAGGGAAGTCCAGTAGCCTCTGCTCGCCTGTCAGGGGAGATCCCAAATGACACAGGCAAGCATCAGCTTTTAAATTCCCCGCCTGCCTGTGACATCACCGCTTCCATCCAACGCACCTGCGTGGAGGAGGAGCTCCCATCTGCGCCTGCGCGGCCGCCGAGAAACCCGCCTGACCACGCATGCGCGAACCAAGCCTCGCTCTGGGAGCGGGCACTGCGCATGCGCGAATGGCGGCGGCGCCCGAGATTCGGGTCACCGCTGTAGGTTGGAACGCAGAGCGTTCCAGCTGCCATTAGGGAGAGCAGGGGCATGGGACAAACAAATAAAATGAAGATGCGACTGCCATGGAGCATGGAGAAATAAAAGTAGCAGACCTGCCAGCCGAGGGATCTTGGGCACACTGCAGCAACTCCCATCCGTGTTGATTCATGGTTGCTGTAAGCTCTCCATCCGCCCATGGCTGGGTTCCGAGCTGCACCGCTTTAAAAGGTGTGCCATCCATCCAACCGACCGACGATCCATCCAGAGATCTGCACCGCCGTGCATGCTTCAGGTCCATTGGAGGAGGACAAAAAAGGAACACAGTGCTGTGAGGAGAGCTTACTTTTATGGGTATGGGGTCCTATAGCATTGGAGAGGAGGTGGGGTTAACCCACACGTAGGCTGCCATGGAGTCAGTCAGGAAAGTTTTTTTACACTAATTTTATCCAACCTCTAAATTTTTGCATTTGCCATTTTGAATATTCAGTATATAGAAAAAGGGGGTGAAATGTAGTACTTGTAGGTTTAAACTAGTAATTTTTGTTGTAATCACTCTTATTACAGCACCCTGCATCAGTACTCCTCTCATACCCCATTTTGTGAGTGTAGACAGGAGGGGTGGCCATTTCCAAACCCACCCTAAGTAACACACATGATGCTAAGCCTCCATAATTGAAAACAATTGACATTCAGTAAATAAAAGGAGTGGACCAGAAACCGTAGGGCTGTGGAATAAAGCCCTAGGTACTGGTTGTCCAGCCAGGAAATGAGGGTTCTACCGTCTTGCTGCAGCTTTTGGTGTACACTGCGGGAAGCACACAGGGTGCAGTGAAATCAGAACACACAATTTCAGAACAGGAGATGAGCCCATACACCTGTGTAAGACTGTAGATTTGATTTTAAACCCAAGCTTCAACCTTTTCTGGGAAACACTACAAACCCTAAGCCAAATGATACTAGTAGAATAAAGCTACTGTTGACGTTCTGAAAATGCTAGTTACTTGGCCACCTGCCAATCCTCTGACCTATCAGAAACAGAGTACGTAGCTCAAGAGTTATAGATTCTCTGGCTACCTGTCTTTTGTATTTTGAGTTTGTATATTACATAAAAAAAAAAAAAAAAAAAAAAGAAGAAGAAGTGCAGATATTAAAATTGTTTTATAAAACTGGAACATTCTAAAAGTAAACCTTAAAGTGGTTCTAACGTCTTTAGGTTTTTCACCTTGATGCATTCTTTGCAATGTGGTGAAAAAAACCTTCTCTGCTGCTGCAGCCCACCCCCCCCCCTTTTTCTTACCCGAGCACAATCCGATCCAGAGATGTGCACAAACCCAGTGGCACCAGCTGCTCTCTCCTCATTGGATAGATTGATAGCAGCAGGAGCCATAGTCTCCCTCTGCTGTCAATTAAATCCTGTGACACGGGTGTGGCACTATTGGAATTATTCCTAATCAAGAAATTCTATCTCCATATTTATAATTTGGGGGCACGGTTTTGTCTGAAAAAGTCACTGTTGCAACAAAATGTTGTACATTCAATGCATTGCTCCCCCATAATAGATGTCCCTATAAAGCTTATAGTTTTCCTTCCAAAATGGGGACATTTTTGGGGCGTTGGCATTGTCCTGGTGCTCCAGGGCCTTCAAAAGTGCAAGAGGTAGTCAGGAAATTAAATGTGTAATTTATGTCCCTAGGACACCTGATGGCGCTCCCTGCATGTCTCACATGTGGTATCACCATACTCAGGAGTAGCAGAATGTGTTTTGGGGTGTAATTTGTGGTATGCATATGCCCTGTGAGAAATAACCTGCTATGACAATTTTGTGAAAAAAAAAAAAAAAAAATCTTGATTTTGCAAAGAATTGTGGGGAAAAAAATGACAACTCCAAAAAAAAAAACTCACCATGCCTCTTACTAAATACCTTGGAATGTCTACTTTCCAAAAAGTGGTCACTAAGGGGGTATTTGTACTTTGCTGGCTTGTAAGGCCCCTTTCACATGGAGGGTCTGTTCAGGTCCGCCTGTCAGTTTTTTAGGCGGACCTGGACGGACGCTCCATGTAGCCACGGATGTCAGCGGTGACATGTCCGCTGACGTCCGCTCCGCCAAAGTGTGACGGAGGAAAACCCTATTTTTCCTTCCGTCGGCAGAGTGGATCGGATGAACACGGACAGACGGTCCGTGTTCATCCGATCTCCCCATAGGGGAGAGCGGCACTCTGACAGGGCGGTCCCTGCACAGTGTGCGGGCACCGCCCAGTCATCCGCCGGCTCAGCGGGGATAAACTGAGCGATCCCCGCTGAGCAAGCAGAGCTTCACGGGGTGGATCTTCACGGATCCGTCCCGTGTGAAAGAGCCCTTAGAGTCTCAAGAAATGATAGGCCATCAGTACTTCAGGTGTAATCAATTTTCAGAGATTGGCACCCTAGCTTGTAGAATAACTTTCACACAGACCAATAATATACACCGATTTGGGTTATTTTTACCGAAGATATGTAGCAGTATAAATTTTGGACTAAATTTTTGCAGAAAAATTACAAATTTGCAAAATTTTATAACAGAAGAAAAATTTGACCGAATATTCGGTCTTTTTTCTTTTCTAGCGCAAAAAAAACAAACCAACCTGCTGTGATTAAATACCACCAAAAGAAAGCTCTATTTGTGTGGAAAAAAAATGGACAAAAATGTAATACAAGTACAGTGTTGCATGACTAAGGAATTGTCATTCAAAATGTGAGGCACCAAAAGCTGAAAATTGGTCTGGTTAGGAAGGGGGTTTAAGTGCCCAGTGGGCAAGTGGTTAATCCAGTGCTTTTGCAACCAGGGAAGGAAAAAGATCAGCGTGGGATTGATGTGTCCAAATAGTACCAACTGTACTTTCCATAATGCATGTTGATAGTCGGCACCTCAGTGCATATAAAAAGGTTTTTGATATACATGTTTACTCAGATAAAAGGCCTTTAATATGCATCTATTTGATGCATCATGGATGAAGACATTCCGAGATTGCCTGTCCTGTTATTTTGGTGGCTTATGCCCAACCTTTAACTTTGATCGCAATGATTTGACATATATACACGGATGCTTATGATGCAACCTTTAGTTGAGATGGTCATGACCTGTTTTTTAAAGAAAAAGATGTGTGAACAATATTACACAGTATGGTGGATCTGTCACACTTAATGATTTTGTGCTACAATCTACTTTACTGAATATGTTTGCCAATTAGCAAGTACTAATCGAGTAGAGCCTTGTGTACCCTGGGATTCCCAATTATTCATGCTTGCTTATCTTTATTTTGGATTATGCCATATGGATATTTTCTTAACCATGCATCACCTGTCACTTTACTACAATAGCTAATGAGGATATAATGTTTATGTTATTGCTTTGCGTTGATGTGAGAGTTTTACATCCAATATCACTTGATGCTGGAAGACTTTCTGCATTCAACAAATCAGAATTCTAAAAATAGCGCCTCTGTCACTCCAGTGTGAAAGCCTGCGTGCTTTCACACTGGAGCGGTGCGCTTGCGTGAAGTAGAGAGCCCTTTCGCACCGAGCCACCTGTCATGTTAGCGGTAAAGCGTCGCTAGCAGCCGAAGAAAGGGTTAATGGCGCCCCTGCTAAAGCACTTTACAGGCGATTTGGCAGCAGTGCTAATTAAATTTCGATGGCCAGGGGCATTGGAGGAGTGGTGTATACACCACTCCTCCACCGCCCCAAAGACACTGCTTGCAGGACTTTTTTTTTTTAAACGTCCTGCCAGCGCAGCTCCCCAGTGTGAAAGCACTCGGGCTTTCACACTGGGGAGCATTGAGAGAAGTTTTACAGGTGCTTTACATTTGCTATTTTTAGCGCTAAAACGCCTGAAAAATGCCTGGTGTGAAAGGGGTCTTAAAGTCCTGCAAGCAGCATCTTTAGTGTGCTTTAGGAGCGGTGTATACACCGCTCCAAAAGCACCCCGGCCTATTGAAATCAATGGGCAAGGCTTCGGCAGCGGCACTTTGCAGGCGCTATTAATCGACTGGTAGCGGAGGCTAAAAAAATCCCTGTTAGTGGCCGTAAAGCGCCGCTAAGAATGGTAGCGCTTTACAACCGACAACCCCCCTCCCCCTGCCCCAGTGTGAAAGTACCCAAAGTCATACTGGCTGGACCTAAAGCGAGTACGTTTTCAGCCTGACCAGCATCCTGATCTAGCCCGTTACAAAAAATTAATTGTCCAACTGGCTTTCTGATATGATACAGTCTATGGATAGTTAAATTGTGGCCAGTTTTATAAGTGGCCATGTATAGATTTTAAAGTCCAACCTCCTTTATTATTATACGGGGGATTTATATAGCGCCAACAGTTTACGCAGTGATTTACAATATAAAAAAGGGAGACAGTAGTGTTACAATACAAGAGGGTTAACCTCCCCCCCTTTTTCCATCAACTAAACTAAAAAAAAAAAAAAAAAAAATACCCAAATGCCCATTTTACTTACCTGGAGCCACAGTCACGTAAAAAAAATGTTTCCATTTATTCCTGGGTCTTTCCTTCAGGGGTCTACATTACTGCCTGTGCGACACATTTTATTGGTGGAAGCAGTACTTGCAGTAACCAGGTCCTCTCTCGTGGGGCAGTGAGGGGACCAGGACCTAAGAAGACAACGAGCAGGGAAAAATGCCTGGTTCCTAGGGCAGGAAAGTGGCTTGGCTCAAAAGAAACTGACTGATCCATTACAATGCAGGATGGCTTGATGGTGCGTTTGTAATCAAGACGGAGCAAAAAGGTAATTGATATACAATGCACCAATTTTTCCAGGATCTATGCGTTATTTTATTGGCTTTATGGAAATAGTGATGATATAAAAAGGTTTGACTTTTTACTACAGTATAACGATGTAGCGGGTATTTGAATTCTGTGAGGACTCTGGTGGTGTGAGGTTCCTTGGGGTCCCTGGGTGGCACTGTTGCCTGGGGCCGGAGTTGAACTCACACCGCGAACCGTGCCTTTTTGTCCTCCCCTGGAGCTGGTACAGCGGGGCGGGGAACCCACTGTGACGCAAAGGGAGAGGTCATAAAAAGGGGCGGACGCCCAGATTTAGGGAGAGAGTCGGAGGACGCGGCCGCACCCAGGCACCTTCAGCTTGGGTGCTGGCATTCCGGTGTTCCAGGCCTAGGCGCCCTTGGCCTAGCTGGAGCAGGGATGGAGTCCATCTCAGGCACCTATAGCCTGGAGTGAGGTACTATGGCGGATGCCTGGGGCTCAGTACCTTCAACTGAGTTCCGCGAGGGTGGAGGAATCCGAGGGGGCCCTAACTCCATGGGTGCCCGTGTCTGAGTTCGTGAGGACTGGTGCGCAGTAACTTCTCTGAAGAGCCTGGCGCAGCATCGCTGGTGACGGAGAGGCCTCCACTTCTCCCTTGGACGGATTTCTTCCCCTGACAGGGGCAAAGTGAGCGAAGGTAATTCACATTCTATATTACCTAGTCAGTGGCAGTGACTATTCACCACTGGTGACAGCGCAGTGGGCAGCAGCAAAAAGGGAAAGGATTGTGCCTCGATCTGTCCCCCTCATTTTCCAAAGAAAAGAGATTTATTCTTCTTGCCAAGCAATAAAACAAACTGAGTTGTACCTATTCACTGTGTGGAACTTGGGTTACTAAAGCAAAGGAGTCAGGGACGAAGGACTGGACTTGACTCTAGGACACCTACACAAAAGCCCAATCTTCTGGCCTTCACCTCTTAGTTACGGAGGACATGGGCCGTGGTGTGTATCAGCTCTTTCTCCCAGGTACCCCTAGACAACAGCCATATAACCGATAAAGCAAGAGAGAGGTGAGGCCGCTACACCGATATGCAATTTTGTTCTCGTTTTATTGTTGCGATCCATTGAGCTTTTATGTTTTTGTCCCCTTAAGCATCTTTAGATTTTGGACAACGTTACAAATATCAGACTTAAAGTGCAAGTCCAGCCTAACACTAAAATCCCTGCATCTATAGACCATCCACGATCTAACACTAACCCTGTAAAGAAGAAATCAGTATACATTTTTTTTTACAAGCCAAATCCATCTCCAGCAGCGAAAGCTCTGCAGAGAACACAGCCGACAACGGCTGTGAAATTAATGGGCAGTGATGTCACCCATAGACTTGCTAATGGGCTTCCGTTGTCGGCTGTGTTCTCTGCACCCTCCTCCACAGTAAAGCCGCAGCTAGCAGCTCAGCATGGGATCGGGTCGGCTTCAGAAAAGGCATGTATACCAATTTCTTCTTTACAGGGTTAGATAGGTTAGTGTTAGATTGATGTCTGAATGCAGGGATTTTAGCATTAGGGTGAACTTCTACTTTAAGCCCCGTACACACACTGGTTCAATAAAAACTGTCAGACATTCAGCTTGTGTGTATGGCAGCCGGTCTGACAAAGGCTGGCCATTTGGCTGGCTTCTCTTGGACTAGCATGCTCGAAAACAAGCAGCTGACTGGCTAGCACTCTCAGAGAATGGCAGAGAGCGCTGATCGGAGTGTTTTGGTGGGGGTGGGGATACCTGCAGTGGCGGTGCGTCCATAGAGGGCGCCGAAGCGCCGCCCCCTCTCGCTCCTGCACCGCCACTGAAAAACAATACAAAGGTTCATGCATTGCATGAACCTATGTATTGTCGCCGCTGCCGCGCCGCCCACTATTCAGATGGCCAGCCCCCTGACGAGCGCCTGCCATCTGAATAACAGCAGCTGGTTGGCTGTGGAAGTGTCTATCAGAGCCACCGGCTCTGATAGGCTTTCCGATTACAGCCTGAGGGCTCTAATCAGCTTCCGAATAGCTAATTAAGTGGCACATGGGGGGTGCGTACCTTTGTTTGGACTGACACGCATCTCAGGCAATCAGATTGGCTGAAGCAACATCAAAGACGGAAGAAGACATGAGGGAGCGCGGAGGAGGACGGCGCTGACCCGAGGAAGGTAAGTGCGGGCTGGGCACAAACTGGCTGCATTTGGGCACAAACTGGCTGCATTTGGGTGTTTAACCACTTAACGACCGCTCACTGTATATATACGTCGGCAGAATGGCACCGACAGGCACAATCACGTAGAGTGTACGTGATTGCCTTTGTACAGTTGGGGGGTCCAATCGGACCCCCCTTCTATACAGTGAGCGGTGGCTAAGTGCCCGGGAGCGTTCCGGGATGAGGGGGCAGCCATTCGTTTCTGGCCACCCCCTCGCGATCGCTCCCGGCGAATGGAAATGTCCCCTCTGTCTGTGTCAGACAGAGGGAGCAGGAGGAAGTGATGTCATCTCTGGTGCGGCGCTCACATATACCGAGCGCCGTACAAGAGAAGTTATCAGGTCAGTGCACACAACACTACACTGACACCAGGACACATAGGGACATAAATCCCCCCCCAGGCCCCCCCATACCACCCCCAGATCACCCCCCAGCCCCCAGTCACAGTGTCACTGATTGCAGTGACCATTTATTTAGTGATCACTGCAATCAGTGACATTTGTGACTGTAAAAGTGTCACCAAAGTTTAGTCTTAGGTCCAGTGTAGCCCCCTAACCCCCCCCTAATAAAGGTTTAACCCCCTGATCACCCCCCAGATAACCCTTTCACCCCCTATCACCACTGTCGCTTAGCGATCATTTTTCTGATCGCTGTCTTAGAGTCAGTGATGCCGATCGGCAGCCAGTAATTTTTTTTAGGTTCGCCGCAGGTTTTTATAGCGTCAGGTACCCCAATATATTATCTAATAAAGGTTTAACCCCCTTGATCGCCCCCCCAGGTAACCCTTTCACCCCCATCACCACTGTCGCTAAGCAATCGTTTTTCTAAACGCTGTCTTAGTGTCAGTGATGCAGATCGGTAGCTGGTAATTTTTTTTAGGTTCGCCGCAGGTTTTTATAGCGTCAGGTACCCCCATATATTATCTAATAAAGGTTTTAACCCCCTGATTGCCCCTAGTTAACCCTTTCACCAGTGATCACCATATAAGTGTTACGGGTGACGCTGGTTAGTTAGTTTGCTTTTTATAGTGTCAGGGCACCCGCCGTGTATATAACCCAATAAAGGTTTAACCCCTTGATCGCCCGGCGGGTGATATCAATTAGGTTTTAGCGTCAGAGAGGGTCTGAGTCACACCCCAGGCAGCGTCAGGTTAATGCCAGTAACGCCAACACTCACGCGTGAAGCATACACCTCCCTTAGTGGTATAGTATCTGAACAGATCAATATCTGATCTGATCAGATCTATACTAGTGTCCCCAAAAACGCAGTGTTAGCGGGATCAGCCCAGATACCTGCTGGCACCTGCGTTTTGCCCCTCCGTCCAGCCCAGGCCACCCAAGTGCAGTATCGATCGATCACTGTCACTTACAAAACAAAAACACACATAACTGCAGCGTTCGCAGAGACAGGCCTGATCCCTGCGACTCCAGTGCTGTAGGAGGTGATTTCACCACCACAGTTAAAAAAAAAAAGCAAATATGCCGAAGCATTGGGGCAGCAGGGGCGGAGGAGCGATTTTGCTCCTAATGCCGCGTACATACGGTCGAAATTCCGACGGAGGCTTGCCCGTGGAAAAGTCCGACCATGTGTGTGCGGCATAACTTTTTTGCGGGAGGACGCCCCCATGCTTCGGCATATATAAATGGTGCGTGTATGCCCATCATTGGAAGTGGGTGGATGAAGGGCGGTATTCTAATGGTGGGCATACCCACCGATCAATCTCTTTTTTCGTTCAGCCAACTGGCTGCATGAAATAAAAAGATTACAATACATGTCCAACAAGGACCAGCAACGTACTGGTATGTTGCTGGACTTTGAATGTTTATACCAGAATGATGCCTGCGGGTTTAGGTATCATCTTGGTATTCTTTTCAGCCTGCGGCCGGCTTTCATGTAAAAGCAATCCTAGCGGCTAATTAGCCTCTGGACTGCTTTTACAAGCAGTGGGAGGGAATGCCCCCCCCCCGGATATAAAAAGCGCCATTGGGAAATTGGGAAAGCATTTTATCACACCGATCTTGGTGTGGTCAGATGCTTTGAGGGCAGAGGAAAAATCTAGGGTCTAGAAGACCCCAGTTTTTTCAAAAAAAAGAGTACCTGTCACTACCTATTGCCATCATAGGGGATATTTACATTCCCTGAGAACAATAAAAAAAAAAAAAAAATACTTGGAAGGAACAATTTAAAAATAAAATAAAAAAGCAAAAATTAATAATAAAAAAAAAAAAAAAAAAAAGCACCCCTGTCCTGCCCTGCTCTTGCCCAATGGCGAACGCAAGCGTCGGTCTGGCGTCATATGTAAACAGCAATTGCACCATGCATGTGAGGTATCACCGCGAAGGTCAGATCGAGGGCAATCATTTTAGCAGTAGACCTCCTCTGTAAATCTACTGGGGTAACCTGTAAAGGCTTTTAAAGGCTTTTAAAAATGTATGTAGTTTGTCGCCAATGCGCGTTTGTGCGAAATTTTAAAGCATGTCGTGTTTGGTATCTATGTACTCGGCCTAAGATCATCTTTTTTATTTCATCAAACATTTGGGCAATATAGTGTGTTTTAGTGCATTAAAATTAAAAAAAGTGTATTTTTTAACCCAAAAAATGCGTTTGAAAAATAGCTGCGCAAATACTGTGTAGAAAAAAAAAATGCAACACCCACCATTTTAATCTGTAGGGCCTTTGCTTTAAAAATATATATATATAATGTTTGGGGGTTCAACATAATTTTCTTGCAAAAAAAAAAATGTTTTCATGTAAACAAAAAGTGTCAAAAAGGGCTTTGTCTTCAAGTGGTTAGAAGAGTGGATGTAAGCTTCCTAATGTGTATAAAATGCCAGAACAGTTCAAAACCCCCCCAAATGACCCCATTTTGGAAAGTAGACACCCCAAGCTATATACTGAGAGGCATGTCGAGTCCATGGAATATTTTATATGTTGACACAAGTTGCGGAAAAACTACAATTTTTTTTTTTTTTTTTTTGCACAAAGTTGTCACTAAATGATATATTGCTCAAACATGCCATGGGCATATGTGGAATTACACCCCAAAATACATTGTTGCTTCTCCTGAGTACGGGGATACCACATGAGACTTTTTGGGAGCCTAGCCATGTACAGGACCCCAAAAACCAAGCACCGCCTTCAGGCTTTCTAAGGGTGTAAATTTTTGATTTCACTTCTCACTGCCTATCACAGTTTCGGAGGCCATGGAATGCCCAGATAGCACTAAATCCCCCCAAATGACCCCATTTTGGAAAGTAGACACCCCAAGCTATTTGCTGAGAGGTATTGTGAGTATTTTGCAGATCTCGCTTTTTGTCACAAAGTTTTGAAAAAATATATATATATATATATATATTTTTTTTCTTTCTTCATTTTCAAAAACAAATGAGAGCTGTAAAATACTCGCCATTCCTCTCAGCAAATAGCTTGGGGTGTCTATATTCCAAAATGGGGTCATTTGGGGGGGTTTTGTGCGATTTTGGCATTTTATGGCCTTCGAAACTGTGATAGGTAGTGAGGAGTGAAAGCAAAAATTTGTGCCTAGAAATGCTGAAGGCGGTGCTTGGTTTTCGGGGTCCCGTACGCGGCTAGGCTCCTAAAAAGTCCCACACATGTGGTATCCCCGTACTCAGGAGAAGCAGAAAAATGTATTTTGGGGTGTAATTCCACATATAACCATGGCATGTGTGAGCAATATATCATTTAGTGATAACTTTTTGTAATTTTTTATTTATTTTTTTGTCATTATTCAATCACTTGGGACAAAAAAAATTATATTCAATGGGCTCAACAGGCCTCTCAGCAATTTCCTTGGGGAGTCTACTTTCTAAAATGGGGTCATTTGGGGGGGTTTTGTGCTATTTTGGCATTTTATGGCCTTCGAAACTGTGATAGGTAGTGAGGAGTGAAATCAAAAATTTGCGCCCTTAGAAATCCTGAAGGCGGTGCTTGGTTTCCGGGGTCCCGTACGCGGCTAGGCTCCCAAAAAGTCCCACACATGTGGTATCCCCGTACTCAGGAGAAGCAGCAAAATGTATTTTGGGGTGAAATTCCACATATAACCATGGCATGTGTGAGCAATATATCATTTAGTGACAACTTTTTGTAATTTTTTTTTTTTTAGTCATTATTCAATCACTTGGGACAAAAAAATAAAAAATTCAATGGGCTCAACATGCCTCTCAGCAATTTCCTTGGGGTGTCTACTTTCCAAAATGGGGTCATTTGGGGGGGTTTTGTACTGCCCTGTCATTTTAGCACCTCAAGAAATGAGATAGGCAGTCATAAATTTAAAGTTGTGTAAATTTCAGAAAATGTACCCTAGTTTGTAAACTCTATAACTTTTGCGCAAACCAATAAATATACGCTTATTGACATTTTTTTTACTAAAAACATGTGGCTGAATACATTTTGGCCTAAATGTATGACTACAATTGAGTTTATTCGATTTTTCTTATAACAAAAAGTAGAAAATATCATTTTTTTTCAAAATTTTCGGTCTTTTTCTGTTTATATCGCAAAAAATAAAAATCGCAGAGGCAATCAAATACCATTAAAAGAAAGCTCTATTTGTGGGAAGAAAAGGACGCAAATTTTGTTTGGGTACAACATTGCATGTCCGCACAATTTACAGTTAAAGCAGCGCAGTGCAAAATTCTGAATTCACCTCTGGTCCTCTAGCTACCAAATGGTCCGGGGCTTAAGTGGTTAATGGGCACAGTGGCGGCAATTTATGTTTTGTTTTTTTTTCAGTTTGTTTGCACCCCCCAAAAATTTTGAGCACCGGCCGCCATTGGATGCCTGTCAGAACATAACAGCTCAGCAGGGAAGATCGCTGTACTAATGTTGGATCATTTGTACAGTGGCTCCGACCATAGCGGACAGTTTTTTTTCTTCGTTCAACCTACTCGGTTTAACGAAAAAAACTAAGGAAAAAAAAAGCTCAGTTGGCACCAGGCTTAAATCTTCATCTGCCATGCTTATCCCTGTTGCAAATCTGATTTCAGAGTCTTATTTCCTCACTTGAATTGACTCTCTCCACTTGATGCTGGGGAAGTTTATAACCTTCCCAAATTTACAAGTTTAAGCGCCCCTGGATTCACCTGCTGGAAATATACCCCTCCTGGTTAGCACTTTCACCTAGCAGTAAACAGGGTCGCTGGTTTGAATCTCAACAACGACACTACCTGCCTGGAGTTTGCATGTTCTCTGTGCCTGCGTGGGTTTTCTCTGGGTACTCCGGTTTCCTCCCACACTCCAAAGACATGCTGTTAGGTTAGATGGATCCAGTCTAAATTGGCCCTAGTATATGTATGAATGCGAGTTAGGGACCTTAGATTGTATGCTCCTTGAGGGCCGGGACTGATGTGAATGTGCAATGTAGTTTTCAATTGTAGTGCAAAGTGGATTTGCCTTTCGTAAATAACCCCCATTGTGCGATTAAAAGCACCTTGTTCACAATGTTGGAGTTTATGCTGGAGGTCATGTTCACAATATTAGGATTAATGCAAATGTTTAATAGGGGAGGTAAAGACTTTTGAAAATTCTACCCAATGCAGGTAGGCAAGCAAACACCATAATAAAAAGAATTAATGATGCTCAATTTAAATAAAGGTCATTAGAAGGTGGATTTGCGCATGGCATCTGGTTAAAGCATAGAAAATATTTAAAGGTGCAAAACAAATGTATATATCTGTGCAGGGCTGTATATACTTCTATCAAGATCCATTGAAAGTGCAAGAATCAAGAATGCAGTTTCACACTTTGCTTTGGATAAAAAGCTTCTAGTCTACTAAAAAGGGACTTAAAGGGGAACTAAACCCAAAAAAAAAAAATCAATTGGTACACAGTTAGTAGGTTTTGTTTGCCATTTCTTCATTTCGATGACCTTACACTACAACCATTTTTAAAGGTAATAACCTTTAGTTTTCTATGTGTCACCTTGCTTGGAGAATTGCATAGCGGGTCTCCAGGATCTGTCAACCACACACCAGCCATTTCAAAGTCACTTAACATGCAAGTCCAACCATAACACTTTTGGTTTTGGATAGAATGGGGAGTGTTAGAACCAGTAGCATCCCATCCATAAGGGGCGCCTCCCCACATCCCTGCCGGCCCCTAAACCTATATGCAGGGCGCTGGATGCATGAATTCCAATTGAGGGGGTTTAAAACATGTGATTAGAGCCAGAGGCTCCAATGGGCTTCAAAATAGAGTGGGCTCGCAGCGCAGAGTACTGCACTATGAGCCCAAACCAGTTGCGCGACACTAAATTAATATTGGCTATTGTCACACTAATTCTCCTCCCGGCTAAATCAGGAAGACCTGTTTCCCATTTGGCCAAAAGGAGAAGCTACGCTGGCCGCCAGGAGAAGGAGGGTGGAGACGCAGGGCAAGCTAGCCTGCCGCCCAGAGAGAAGCGCTGCATCCGGGATGACCAACTGACCAGGTGACTGGCTGTGCACCATTTGTTCCCTCCCCCCCCCCCCCTCCAAAAAAAAAAATATTTACATACCACTGGTTGGAACTCTGGGCCAAACTGTTTGTCCTAGTGAACACATGGCAAAAAATTTTTTTTACAGTTGTCCCCAGAACAAGAGAAGGGAATTTTACCCAGGGCTGCTATTAGAAACCACGGGGCCCCATAAAGCCAACCTGAGGAAGTCAAATAAGTATCACTATGAAATGGTGGCTGCGGTGGCTGACAGGTGAAGAACAGGGTTAACAACTGTGAATCAACTCATTCCAGGTATTAATTATGGAAGACACCAAGTAGGCGTTTCAGTGCCAAGTCAAAACCATGACCTGGCATGCAATCTCCACAGTGTAGGATGGCATTTGTTGACTTTTGCTTTAGTTCCCCTTTAAAAGGGCAGAATAGACATCCCATCGGCGCTCCCGAAATCTCATTCACCAGAGAATTGCAATCGTTGATTTTTTGTTCACAAAGTAAACACATTAAAATGGCCAATGATGACCCAAAATACCCACAGGAAGGAAAGCAGTTCCAACACCTACCAGCTCAAAGCGCAGAGAAGCGGCAAGACCCTCAAGCCCACACTTACATGGTAACTTACATGGCGGCGGGGACAAGCCATTGCGATTTAAAGTTCCCCCCATTAAGACAAAGTTCATCTCCTCTGCAGAACATTGAAACACCTCCACATATCGGTCCTTCATGGTCTTCTTGTGACACTTCTGTGCTGCCAGAAACGCCCGCTCTGCTGACTTCATCTGAATAAAGGAGTCTCCCGATGGTCGGCCCTTTGGAGGGGAGAAACAAAAAAACACAACTAGCTATTAATAAAATCCAAGATCTAATATGGGCACATAGCTACAGGTAAAGGCCTTATACGACTTATCAATTCAATAATAAAGTACATGTTTCCTCTGTCTCCTGCAGTCTCCCTCAGCTCTGTAAGCCTCTTATGCAGCCGAGACCAGAGGTCATGTGATCACTTAAAAATATAAAACAAGGTATTTTAGAATATTCTTTAAATTACCTATTAACACCATATGCATGGTTACATTTTATGGGCTTTGTCTACACACGACAGACCTACCGTAATTCAATTAGCTCCAAATAGAAATACACAGATGCAAAAAAGTTACACTATAGCCAACTGGGGAATGACTAGCACCTGTTAAGTTTTGGTTGTTTGTGGTCCTGCTGCAGAGATTCTCAGAATTTCTCACTAGGTAAAACGGTTGTGACTGACAAGGGAAGGAAAAACTCCAACTTTTCAGATATCTTCTTTTCAGACTAGTTAAACTTAGTTGCTATTACTGTACAAGTGTAGCATAATCACTGCTGTCTGGTATATAGGGGGCATCCAGTTGAATAGGAGAAGCCATTACCCTTAAAGTGTACCCAAACTGCAAGATACAGGAGGTAGCCAATTACTTCCCAAGAATAATAATTGCCAGGCATATATACACTATATTGTCAAAAGTATTGGGATGCCTGCCTTTACACGCACATGAACTTTAATGGCTTCTTAGTCCGTAGGGTTCAATATCGAGTTTGCTAGAAAACAGCTTCAACTCTTCTGGGAAGGCTGTCCACAAAGTTTAGGAGTGTGTATGAGAAAATTTGACCATTCTTCCAGAAATCGCACTTGTGAGGTCAGGCACTGACATTGGATGAGACGGTTTGGCTCTCAGAACACCTTTTGGGAGGAATTAGAGCAGAGACTATCGGTTTGAGGTCAGGACTCTCTGCAAACCAGTCAAGTTCCTCCACCACAAACTCACTCATACATTGCTTTGTGCACTGGTACAAACCATTTAGTGGGGGGGTGTTTGGTGTGGGGTTGTTTTTTCAGGGGATTGGGCTTGGCCCCTTCGTTCCAGTGAAGGGAACTCTTAAGGTGTCAGCATACCAAGACATTTTGGACAATTTCATGTCCTTTACTTTGTGGGAACAGTTTGGGGATGGCCCTTCCCTGTTCCAACATGACTGCGCACCAGTTCACAAAGCAAGGTCCATAACAACATGGGTAAACGAGTTTGAGGTGAAGTAACTTAACTGGCCTGCACAGAGTCCTGACTTCAACCCGAGAGAACACCTTTGTGATAAATTCAAGCAGAGATTGCGAGTCAGGCCTTCCCGTTCAACATCAATGCCTGGCCTCACAAATGCGCTTCTGAAAGCATGGTCAAACATTCCCATAGATACACTCCTATGTCTTGTGGACAGCATTCCAAGAAGAGTTGAAGCTGTTATAGCTGCAAAGGGTGGGCCAACTCAATATTGAACCCCACAGACCAAGACTGGGATGCCATTAAAGTTCATGTGCGTTTAAAGGCAGACGTCCCAATACTTTTGACAATATAGTGTATCTGGCTTATATATAAAGCCATTTTCATTAACCAAGTTTGTTCAGCAGTGGCTACCCGTAATGTTTTATAACCAGTCTAGCCTTTTTACTATATTTAAACACTGTAGCTCCCAGTCCCTGGTGCCCAACCTGAGCTTTTTTCCAGAAACTAGGAATCAGACCACCACCTTCCGTTAGAGGTGATAAAATACTTTGGAGTAGATTTTGGACATTAGCTCTACTTGAGTAGCATCGCAGACAAGTTGAGCAGAACACTCGTAGAAATCCTTTGAATAAAACAATGAACCAATATTTTTGCCCAGCTGGGTAAAGCAAGCATCCCGATACTCCATACTCATGTTATTTGCCCTAGGCTCGCTGCGGTTTTTAGAGCAGCCCTGCCTGAAAACTACAAGAAATCCCTCAAAGTGAGAGGTACTAGTGATAATCTTTGGATTATGTAATCAGGACATCAACCGGTAATGTAGCACATGCTTTCCAAGATGTAGTAACTATATCCGCTATTGCTATTCCACCAGTCAGAAGCCTTAAATTCTGGGGATGGGCTACTTATTTGATCTAACAGGGGCAAGTATTACAAAAGAGGTGAGGTTTGGACCAAGAAGAGCTTTGTGTTTTTTAAGGAAAGGGATTACAAAAACAGGTTTATCCAGTAATGCAGTCAAGTGACCCATAGGAAACAAACTTTATGTTGCCAAACTTTTTTTTTTTGTGGAGAAAAACATAGGAACCCCTGACATTTTTGTTTCTATCAAAGTGGCTTGTGTTGGGGAGATTAAGCCCATTTGTCCAGGTGACCACTATCACTAGGATGAAGTCAATGAAAACCTAAATTTTCATTAGAGAGGTGAGCGTACATATTGCAGTGCGAACACCCTGACAACTGCCTAAGAGGGAACTCCTCACTTTACAGGGCACTCTCGTTTTCTAGGGTAGGAGAAGAAATCTAAGGGCCCAGAGGAAAAAAAAAAAAAGAAGAAAGGGGGATAGCTGTAGCTAGATATCCTTGGCTGTGAAAGGCAGTCCTTTTCCCTACAAGCCCACCACCCCCCTTCACAACTACTTAGTATGTAACATGGACCAAAGTATAAACTATGGCAGGATATTAAAATCATGATTAAAAAAGTTCTTCTCATTAAGTAAATGGGAGTTGCCCAGTGAAGGTTCTTTTCTTTGTGACCTTGGATAACTTAATCTCTTCGTCTGTCTGCCATAGTTGTACAGCGGAGGCTGTGTGCCTGTGTTTAGAGCCACAGGGATGTGTACATTGACAGCTCCAGACAATAGCCCTGCATTGTTTTATTGTACTGGGAAAGGTGGCAGAGCAGCCTCCCAGCTTTGTCAGAGCTGAAGCATTCCTGCCTACGATAATCTGTATACAGACCATAAAATCTGAAAGCACCTACAAAGTTTGCAAATAGTTATACATTTGTCCCAGTTAACCCAACTTCAGTAAAGGCATATAACTATTACAGTGAAATTTCTAAAGCTCACAAGTTGTTTTTAGAATGGCATATGGTAGAATGTTTATTGGGCCTGGCAAATGCTACCACACCATGCCCTTCTTGGAGCAGTTGTCCACCTCGATCAACTTGAGCGCACGCTCAGAGGCTGACTATTGCGGTACCCCATGTAGTAAGACATGGTCACTTATGTCAGGAGACACAAGAAGTGTTTATTTTTACAAATTGGAAGCAGTTTCAAAAGGCGACCGATACGATGACTTACTGAAGTGTAAGGGGACCACCACCACCAGAAGTGGTGCAACATCAGATTTTGGAATCATGAACATTTTTAAAGCATTGCCTTTGAATTCTGATGACTGAGAAGATGCCTCTTTATAGCACAGCCCATGGCACAAGATGGTATTAAAAATGGCTGGACCATTTACTATGTCTATAGGGTCGAGAATAATTTTCAGACAGGTTAGAAAGTACATCCTGTTGACTATTGCCCCAAACTTCAACTAAAATAATCTCTCATATCATTGTAGCGGGTATGTACTTTCCCGGGTGTAAATTTGAACTTGACGGAGACATTGGTGATGTGTAATTCCCTGCAGCCCAGCGGGTGGCGCTGTCGCCCTGGGTTGGAGTTGAATCATTGCTGTGTGTCGTGCTTCCTTTTTGTCCTCCCTCGGCAGCGGTATGGTGGGGAACCTGCTGTGCGAGGGTATAAAGGGGCCGGCCATCTTTGTCACGGGGTTGGAGTCCAGGGCACCTTCAGCCTGTGGACGGTGGTTCGTGTTGGTTCTCTAGGCGGGCCTAGGCCTAGAGGACAGCCGAAGGTAGTGTTCCATTTCAGGCACCTTTAGCCTGGGGTGAGGTACTCAGATGGAGGTCCGGAACTCAGTGCCCAACACTGAGTTTGGCGAGGGAAGAAGATCCTAGGGAACCCTGGGAGTGGGTACCAGAACCCGGAAAGCGTAAAGGACCAGGGGGAGCTCCTCATTCGAAGACCTGGTGCAGCAGATTGCCAGTGACGGGTGAGTCTCTCACCGGAGACCGCAACCCACTTTCAGGAAGGAAAGTGGAGAACACATTGTGTCTGGGCCTATTCGCATCCAGACCTCCTTTTCTGTTTCTACCAAGGGAGTTCAACTGATTGTGTTCATTCGAGAAGAATAAAGGAGTGTTGAACTTTAATGGTGTGGGGCTCATTTCCTGACAGACATTGTTCAAGGTAACTCTCGGTGGAGGCTCCAGGTGCACAGCACTGACCCGAAGGTAAAAACTTTGCTCGTATCACACTGACACCTGTGATAAAGGCCTGGCGTAGTGTCCCCGCTCCCTTCCCCCTCTAAAAGATACCCCTAGACAAGAGAGACGAGCTGAAGAGAAAGAGGGGAGTGAGGAGGCTGCTACATCATTAGTTATCGAATTCTCCATAGAGGCTTTTTAAGCGCAACTCTGTCCAAAACATTTAGGGGAAGAGTTAGAATCTGTCTCCTCCGTGACCGCTATATGCAAAGCAAGGAATGTTCAATAGGAACAGACACAACAGAACTCTACAAGGTGGTCCAAACTTTCACCCTACTCCGTGCCCCCCCCCCATTTGGGCTGCATGCTGCCAAGAATCAACCATTCTCTGCAGTGAGCATGCACAAGTGTGTGCAATTAACCAGTACAAATCAAAGACAGGCTGATAAGGTGCTCGCTGTGGCTGATTACATGTAACTGGATTACCCCTGTGCAGTCACATGAGATTATGTACATGTGTGTCTATTAGCAAACATCCGCAAGCACTTGTCAGCGTTTAGTTGATTTCATACAGGCTGCTGGCCGTGGCTGATTGCACACACCTGTGCATACCCACCATAGAGAAACCCGATTCTTAGCGGCATATGGCCCAAATCAACCGTGCAGACTGAACCCCAATAGAACTCAGCACATGGATTGTATTAACAGTACACAACTGAGTAAAGCTGGATAACCATTGCATGAAGGTATATGTGTTGTAGATCTATTAAAAAGGAATTAGCAGATAATCTACCTGGTGGTTCAGCACCATATGAACTCCGTGTGTCCTGATATCAGCAGAAAATTCACCCAAAAACTCCAAGATATCCTCTATTGTGGCAGCATAAGGAAGACCTCTCAGCCGTATACAGTCTCTGACATTGATTTGAGGGATAAATGGCTGAGGTAGTACTGGAATGATGGGCGGTGTTGGAATGGGAAAAAGAGGTGTAGCAGAGTATCTGTTGAGTACCTGCAAAGAAAAAAATTGTATGTGCACATTTTACAAGATGCCTATAGATCTAGATACACACGTGCATACATATACACAATTAAATTACCAAAATTAAATAGTTTCCACAGTTAAGAGATTTTGCTGTAATATGTAAATACATCAAGACACTCCTGCAAGCTGTCCTTTTTGACTAATCAGCGTTCCCAAACTAGGACATACACTGATCAGCCAGAACATTATGACTACTGACAGGTAAAGCAAACAACATTTTCCTGTGGCAATGGAACCCAAAAGTGGGTGAGATATATTAGGCAAAAAGTGAATATGTTGTCCCTGAAGTTGACAAAAAAAAAAAAAAAGGGGGGCATGTGTAAGGATTTGAACAACCTTGACAGGGGCCAAATTGGAATGGCTAGACGACTGGGCCAGAGTAGCTTGAAAACTGCAGCTCTTGAGGGGTGTTCCCAGTCTGCAGTGGTAAGGATGTACCAACAGTGGTCCAAGAAAGGAAGACCAGCGACAGAGTCATGGGTTGCCAAGGCTCACTGATGCAGGTGGGGAGCGAAGGTTGGCCCGTGTAGTCCGATCCAACAGAAGAGCTACTCAAATTGCTGAGTTAATGATGGTTCTAAAAAAGGTGTTAGAACACACAGTGCATCGCCATTTGTTGCACATGGGGTGGTGTAGATGCAGACTGGTCAGGGTGTGTCCACTGCCAAAAGCACCTACAATGGGCACGTGAGCATCAGAACTGTACCCCGGAGCAAAGAAAAAAAGTGGCCTGGTCTGATGAGTTCAAAAACCGTTTGCGGAACACAAGAATTGAGGTTTTGACTTGGCCTCCAAATTGGGCAACTGTTTGATGTGCTTAAAAAGCCAATCCGATCCATTGGAGGCCCCCCCACCTCAAAACTTACAGGACTTTTAAAAGATCCGATACTGACAGCTTGGTGTCAGATACCACAGTACACCTTCAGAATTCTACTGGAACCCATGCTTCAACAGGTTATGGTAGGTGGTCATAACATTATGACTGATTGGTGTATGTAGAGCATGAACAGACTGGGCTTACTTGGAAATAGCCACATATCAAAATATTTAAACACTCAAAATAATTTTATTTTTTATCTTCATTTTTGTACAGAATATTTCCTGGTAAGACAGCAAGTCGATTTTCGAACTAGTGTACATCCCCTAGTTGTGTTTACACAGTGTTGGAATTCACATGGTCGAAGGTAAGGGAAAAAAATAAAAATCCTGCATTACATCAACATTGTTAAACATTAATAGAGTAATTATGCGGGCAGACAACATGGAAGGTGGGAAAAAAACTATTCTTATTATATTCCTTCTGCTCTTCTGTCAAGGTCTCATTAGAATGATAACATACTATGTAAGAAAATAATGCATTAAAACACAAATCATGAAGAAAAAAATAAATTTAAAACCAGTCTTGATTTGTATAAAACAGCTTTAAGTAAGCCAGACTAAAAACCCTAGGTAACAAAATAAAAAGTCTACATTGTACTACATGCAATCATGTTTTATGTTCATTTTAGACGCAAGCTGATGCCGTGGCTTTGTTCGTTTACTGGGCAAAACTGTGTAGCATTTTGTAACCGATTATCTTATGTTCTGACAAGTGTGATATTTAGGCCTCATGCACACTGGACATTTGACATTTTTACAGCAGCTGTTTTTGGCTGTAGACATTTTTTTTTCTACAGTCAAACTCTCCAGCATGTTATCCTATGTGTCCATGCACACATAGGCTGTTAGCAGTTTTGGGCAGTGGCGTTTTTGAGCAGTAAAAAAAAAAAAACCCCAAACTAGTGGGTTCTGAGAGACGTTTTTCAGCTGTAAAAACGCTCAAACACTGATAAACGTCGATAAACGCTGGTAAGCGAAGTTTTTGAGCGTTTATCGAAGTTTAACATTTTTCATCCATGGAGAAAAAAAAAAAAAAAAAAAAAGAGAAACCGCTAAAAGCGATATCGCAAAAACGTTGAAAAAAAAAAAACTCACTGCAAGGCTACTGGTGTTCTTATAATGTTATTTTAACGTCCAGTGTGCATGAGGCCTTATACTGACTGGTTGCAGACCTCAGTGGTGCACAACACATACATGTTAGAGCGCTCTAATAAAAGGTAGCCAACGGATTTTGTAATGCACAGGACTTTAACAAACCTTTCCCTACTTTTTTCAGCATATCAAAAACACAGACTATGGGGTGGATTTACTAAAGGGAAATCCACTCTGCACTACAAGTGCACTTGAAAGTGCAGTTGCTGTAGATCTGAGGGGAAGCTCTGCTGATTTCATCATCCAATCATGTGCAAGCAAAAATGCTGTTTATTTTCCTTGCATGTCCCCCTCAGATTTACAGCAACTGCACTTGAAAGTGCACTTGTAGTGCAAAGTGGATTTGACTTTCGTAAATAACCCCCTCAGTGTAATTTTGTGCATGACAGGCTCATTTGACAGTGCTTTTGACATACAACACCATGAAGGGGTATCTGTTATTACACTTTTAATCTGAGAAGAAATGTTTTGAGAGGGGCCCACGGCATTGAATCCATGTTGGTGCAGACCGCTGTGTATATGATCTAGAGCGGATTGGTGTTTGGGCATTTATGACCTACTATAATTTAGTGGTCCATTCCTGAGGGTAAGAGGCCTGGCTTATTGTGGCGTTGGTGGAGGATTTTTGCTCACCTGCAAAACAATTGTCATTCACATTCTAGGTGCTTCCCGAGAATGATGTACTTTCTTCTTTTATTTTAATGGATATTCATACGCTGCATTTTCTTTATATTTTTTACATTGCTGCCCACAATATATGCTAGCTGCTGTCCGCCTGTTATTTTCCCCTAAGCACAGTAATTTTCTATCTTTATATGTGCATTAAGATGCCATTCTCAATGAATGACACGGAACTGCACCAGGGTTTGTGTTAGCGGGCATTGTGTTACCAAGTGTATTACCGCTATGCAAAAGTATAACACTGGCCTCAAACAATTTATCCCTGTCTAGCAAATACAACTAAAATGTACTTTTTTTTATTATCTTAGCCCATAAATGCAAAAGAAAAAAAAGCAGTCAGTGGCTAGGGTAGAAATTCTAAAAATCTGCACATACCTGCTGCACCTCTGCTGCTGTGCTCCTAAACAGCTCAATGTATCGCTTGCCCAGCAAGTCCTTGTGCTTCTTCAATGCGTTTTGTGCGTATTCCTCGCAGGCAAACAGCACAAAAGCATCTCCCGTCGGCCGGCCGTCAGGGTAGGTAACAAACAATATTCCTTCCTTGCCTCCAGTTACAGGGCAGTGCTGCCCAAAGAACGTTAGCACTTCTTCGGGAGTGGCAATAAAGGGCAAACCCCGCATGCGTACAATCACTTGGTTCTCCTTCGACAAAAACTGAGCTACTTCATTAGATGTACCTATGAGATGGGAAACAAAAATTAAAAACATAAAACCAGCTGAAGGTTTTGGCTGAACTCTTCTATATTTAATGCAGCAGACAACCTACATGCATAAGCTAGATCAATGATACCCATCTAGAGGTTTAGGACCAACATTTAGGTGTTGGCTCACGAGAGCTGGGTTCAAACACTGGTCGGGGATGGAAATTCTAAAACAAATATCCAGTCTTCATTTCAGAATCTTCCTGATTTTTTCAGTAACCCAGCAATAAAGTGATTATGACAAATATGTTTAAAGGTACCCATAAACCTGGATGAAATAGTGCTGCTCGCCCTGTTAAATATTATAATAATTACAATAAAAAGTTTCTCCCAAGGGCTTTTATGCAGCAAAAGAAAAATCAACTAGAAACACAAATATTTAATATAATAATTTAATTGGTACAAACCTTAAAATTCTAATCCACATATGGTTTAAAATGTGAGCTCTGGTATACCCCAATTACAATAAATGATATCCTATAAACAAAAAGGCAGGTAACAAATTTTTATAGGAATTTCAAGAACAGTTCATCTGCCCAGCCCCAAACACGTTTCGATGCAATAGTCAGAAACGTCCTCAGGGGAATGAGGACATCTGGATTGAAATAATAATATTAGAAGGTTTGCATAATCACATTGTATTGTGTTCATTATATCATTAAAATGATCACTAGGTATCATACCTTAGAGATGAAGGGGTTTTGAACATCAACCACAGGAGCTCCTATGGTGTGATGTCGACAGCCAAAAAAAAAAACTCTGAATTTTTCATCTTCAATTTGCTCTGGTTGATGTTCAAAACCCCTTCACCTCCAAGGTATGGCTGATACCTAGTGATGATTTTTATTTTGCTGCATAAAAGTCCTTGGGAGAAATTTTATTGTAATTATAACAAATGTTATACTACCTGCCTCCTCTGCGCAATGGACTCTCAGGTTCCCCAGCAGCGCTCCTGGCTCTCCCCCCCCCCAGGTGGGGGCTTGCTCCCAAGCCAGCTTTGCATGTCCATTGACACACAAGAGCGCAGCTCGGCTCTGGCCCCCCCCATCCATCCTGACTGCCTGTAATGGACCATGGTTCACATGCTGAGGTGGGAGATTCCTCTGCACATAACTGGGCTGCATCTCGATCCAATTAAGTATTTTTGGGGCTGGGGAAGGAGTGCTGGTATTTTCTGCATGAAAGACCAGTCGCCACTGCCTGCTCTAGCCTATGCAGAGTGACTGGTCTTGTATCTGCCTTCCTTTAGTTTTCTGTAGGCAGCCTGTAGTGAATGGAACTGCCCGTCTCTCCCACAGCTCTGCTCAGATTGGGTGCAGCCCAAGTGAGGAGGACATTGCTACTTTTACAAGCCAATTCAATATCTGGGTCTGCAAAGGCATTTGCTGCAAAAAAGAAGTGGATTTCCATCTGATGTGGATATTGATGAATATATTTAAACATTTGTGTAAGGATTACAGCTATAAAATAAATATATGTGGGGGGGGGGGATATGGATAACAACCCCATAATGCTACATTCAGGAACCTAAATGGTATTTAAACTTTAAAAGCTTTGGTTTATTTTGCGACACCCGTTTTAAATCACCTGCAAGCAATTGATAACTGTCATTTGGATTTGATTTTTAAAAGTCCCAATTTAATTTTGAAAGTTAAGACAGGAAGCCTATTTTTCCCCACTCTAATGCCACCACCCACAAGTTGCAAAGCTGCGCATGTGTACACACACACACACACACACACACACACACACACACACCACAATTTGAAGTGTAGACTCTCCTTTCAAACTACCAAAATTATGTTTTCAGCCAAGGAAGTTGCCATTTTGGCCTCAGTTTGATCTTCTATGCCATGATGCTGCACATGTGATCAGCTATGACACCAGCCATTGGATAGTTTGACAGTTTAGTTAAAAGCACATCCAATTTGACACTGTTTAATCAATGGGTTTACTTCCGCTTTAAGCAGTCCCCCCCCCCCCCCCGCTACACAGTTTCTGCAAGGGGATTTTACAGTCACATTTTAAGATGCATGTTGAACCATAAAATTTGAAAAAAACTGTAAAAATATGTAGGCTGCCAACACTGACTTGATTTTGCTAATCCAAATTGCCTAGCTGTCCTGCTCAGTTACTCCAGTACTAAGCCACTGGCTCAAAACAAGTATGCCACAAAAATCACACAGCAATCTAAACTAAAGTGCAAGACAGTTTACAAGAATTACTGTAGCAGCCAAGAAACTAGCATTTTCAGGAGGAGCTTAGCAAAAAAGGCAGCCTCTGTGTTGTACAGGTTTCATGGTAAGGTAGGGAATCACTCATCTACATGGATCTAATCCATTAGCATAACTGTTGTTAGCAAGTATGTAGTACTTACTTAAAAAGAATCAAACATATATTCTTTAATAGGCACAAGAAAGATGTTACTATGAAGTTATTGCATAGCCGGTCTTTACATATGTTACGGAATTGTAGATTCAGGCAAAACATTTTCAATAACCAGTTGATTTGTTGGCAGGAGAAAGCTGGGATTACAGCCCAGTTTCCAGAACCAAAATTGTGTTGACGTGACCATGCTCCCAAGAATATGCCAGTCCCACCAGTGCTTTATATGCAAGGCACATTGCAGCTAATTAAGAGGTATAGTTTATATCTTGTAACAATTACCTCCAGCTATTTTTAGAAAGTCTTCTCCTGTGGCTTTATACACCTAGAAGAGGAAAAAAAACAAAGCCATGTGTTATTCCATTTCTAAAAGCAGTGAACAGCCATGCATCAAATTGCAGCAAAACATACCTCAATGTATCGGTTTCCCATGTGATGCTTGTGTCTCTGGAGAGCCAGATCTCTGTGTTCTTCGCTCACAAATCTGACTAAAGCCTCTCCATTCCGCCTCCCTTGTGCATTGAGACAAAGGGCCGCTCCACCCCTACACATATAACATACAGACAGCAGTCAGAAAACTTAAGATTTTAGCACTTCTGTGAAATAATTTTTTCTAGGAGTCCATTGAAGGAAAACAGGAAATCCGAAACTGTTAGCAGTATAACCCAACTACAGACGAATTGGACACTAGCAAAAAAAAAAAAAAAAGTGGGCCAGCCAAGTAGAACCCCCCTCATACCAGGAGCAAAATCACACACAAAGGTTCCTCAATGGACTTGAGTGAATTTTTGGCAAGTCCATTAAGGGAACTCAGGAATTCACAACAAAAATCAGGATGTTTTAAAAGTCAATTCGAGGGGTGGGCCACAAGCCCATAAGAGAAAAAAAGGAACAGGCCTGAACATCTACCTAGTAAAACTTAAAGATTTCTGAAAATCTTGGAAACAGCTTGTTTTGCGAAAAATCCCAAAGAAGCACTCAGGGTTTAGTAGAGTGCAACTCAACAGGAAAGGGTAGGACCCGAAGCAGAAATTGTGTAACCAGAAGCAGGTTCTTCTTTATAGGGGCCATAAGGGATAACAGAGTTAGCCTTTTAAATTAACAGTGGCTGCAAAGTAAACTAATCACTGTCCACACTATATCCATACTGAGGGAGATCTATTTATGGACTGGAGATGGACAGAGGGATAAAAAACAATAAATAAAATAAAGTAAAAATAATATGTCCTGTTGAGGCGAAAAGCCAAAACCAACATAGAAAGACAAATTTCTGTGCCTCAACACCACATTGTCACTCTGTACACAGTATAAGGCTGCCAGCTCAGACACTCACCTCACAGGAGGTGATGGCAATGAGCAATATAACCTGGTGAGTAAATCAGAAAATGATGGTTTCTGGAACATCCTGAGAACTAAAAATCAGATCCCACAGAGTCCCAGAGGAGTGTACAGATGAGACTACAACAGAGCACTCAAGAAGAAGAAGAAGAAAAAAAAAAGAAGAAGGAAGGTCTTAAGGAATGGGAAACCAGTAGTGAAAATTTGCAATAGCTTAAATCTAACACTTGATGGACTAAGGGCAAAAAGATTCATCTCATGGAGAAGTTTTTGGGATGAAAGTTACTTTTCTCACACCAGGCAAAGTACACCTGTGTGCAGTTCTAAGGCTTTTGGGAAGTAGCTTGCCTAGCTTTTAGCATTATATTTTACCACTAGATAACTCTGTCCCTCAATAACTACAGTTCAATAGCCACAACCAGGTTTTAAGGTGGTCCTAGTAAACCAATAGCTCTCGGCGCTCGGCCTACTCACTGAGTGAGACTTCAGAGACCAGGTCACACCTGGGGGCTGTGCCACATCTCTGGACCTGCAGGGCGCTGTACAGTCAACAACCAGTACACGGAATTCTGGAAAGCGCCACAATGAAGAGCCCAGTTCATGAAAGTCACATTCCAGACTAGCTATGCACATCTACAACACACCAAAATCAGGCTGATGAAAGTCTGATCTGGATAGCTGCATGTGTAGACCAGTTCAGCATCAATATAATGGGAATCTTTAAAAAAAACAAAAAACAAAAAAAAAAAACAACAAAAAAAAAAAACAACCAGTAGGAGGGGTTATACTGGGTTGGCTCACAATTTGTTTGACAGTGTCCAATCCCCTCGTAGGCAGTGATATAACCTAGCAGTTTCTGAATTCTTAAGTCCCTCAATGGATGAGAAAGAAATATCAATGTTGGGAAACCTGTGGCTCTCCTGCAGCTGATGGTACAGTAAGGCCTGAATCTAGGCAAAGGGGGTCTAAGCATGTAAAATGTCAGGATTTCAGAAGAAAACGTGCTGCTGTTTGCTTCATATTTTCAACATGCATCCATAAAGGAGTGAAAAAATATGTATACATGCATGTTACGCTTATACAGGTATTTGGAACTGTGCAACCAAAAGTGTGGTCATTGCAAAGGCACATTACTACACATTTAGATGTTAGTACAATGCAATTCATGTCTAGTAAAAAGCTGACTACTGTCTCTAACAAAAGTGTGCACATATTTCTTAATATGTGATCAATCTTAATAGAACTGGCATTTCCAATGCAAGACGTGCTAGTTTCCATTTTGATGTTAATCTTATGATGAGTCATTGTAACAGGCTACATATTGTGTTACCATTGGGATGTGTTGGTCCCTGCTTGGTCACCCTTAATGTCACAACTGCCAGAAAACAACAGGTTGTTTTGAGCCTCATGAATGAAAAGCGTTCAAAATAAAATATTTTTGCAACCATACCAGCAAATATCTTGTCTATTCAATAAGGTGTGCACGGAATAATGAATGTGCAGTTAACTGTAGTCATATTAGCCAATTTCTGATTGGTTCTTACTCATTTCTAATAACTGCTGCCATCCGCACTTCCTTATTGAGTAAGCCTGTATCTGTCCTTTTCTAATCTGCATCTGCAAAAGGATAGCTGGAAGCCGATTGGTTGCTACTGCGAACAAGAATACCTTCCTTTAAAACAATGACCCTTATATGAAGAGTGTGCTACAGAAAAATTATTTGCTGCAGCAACCATTTTAACTCCAATTACCATTTCGCCATTAAAATGTTTGGAAAGGAAGAAAATTTGTTTGCAATGGGTAACAAGAATTTCCTTAATTTGATTAGGTCTCTGTATTTAAAATGCGACAGAAAACAGATCCTCTTATGATGCATAAGGAAATAAGTGATTTAGATGGTTGCTATGGACAAAGAAAACTGTTTTGTTAAGACTGTTTAGACCATCAAGGTCCACTTTTCACAGGAGGCCCAACATTGAGTTATACCCTTACCCATCCAAAGCAGTGCAAAACCTAGAGGCATGGACCTCTTGGAAAATTATAAGAATGTGCAATACCCAGTTTAATTTAACAGACAACCTTATCCCACTGTCATTAAAAGAAACAGACATCCAAACAGCAAAATAAAAACATATTCACTGCAACCATAAAGCTTTGACATGCAGAGATAAAATCATGGCAGTTCAGACTACCGTGAAATCCAAAAGAAAATTTACGCCAGAAGGGAAAAAGTGCAGAATTGAAAATGTTCTTGATACAGCAACCCAGCTTAGGGGGGAAACACACACTGCTACAATACGGAGTCTTGTTCAACCAAAGAACCATAACCCTGACCTGACACCTGTGCTAATCTTACCTGAGTTACCGCAGGGTGTATACAATCACCCCCTAAGATATGGCAATTTCCCAACTGGGAAAAACAGAAAAAAACAAAATAACTAATGTGAATAAAGAAGCCAGAAGTGAGGATATAATGTATGGGTAGAGGATAGTTTAGGGGGGGGGGGGGGCGGTGCACTCACTTTGCGATGTTTAAACCCTTGAAGAATCGTGCAATGTCTTGATCAGATGACTGCCATGGCAGACCTCGGGCTCGGATAATGGCGTTATCATCAATTGTCTCCAGTTTGCTGCTGTAGGACCAAATATGATAATTGAAATCTGCTTTACTGAATACATTTGATATTGTAAAATAACCAGTTTTGAAATGCGTATTGATGAACCACTTTGTGAACCTAAGTTTGTCTAAAGTTTGAGTAAGCAAAGGATGTTCACACTTTGCCTGTTGCTTCACGGGATATGTAGAGAGAAGGCCAACCAAATCACCTGGGCATTCCATAAGAATCTTTAGACAACTGCAGACAAGCTCTCATACCTGGCTCACATTTTGGCGATACCTGTGCAAGCACGACCCAGCTTAATAAAATAAAAACCTTTAATTTTTAACGACCATTGGGTGAATAGCCATTTTGTTTACCCCCCCCCTACATACTTTCGCTTTGTCATAAGGAAAAAGGTTAAAAAACTTCAGATATATGATGCACGCACATCTTTTCTCCTAGTGGAAAAATAAATTAAAATAAAGTCTACCTGCAGTTGTGTAGGTTGGCTACTTGTCCATTAGGGCCTAGAGAATAAGAGCTGTTTCATGTTAAAGCGGAGCTCCGCCGGAAAAAAAAATATTAAAAGCCAGCAGCTACAGCTACAGCAGCTGCTGGCTTTTAATATTTGGACACTTACCTGTCCTGGAGTCCAGCGACATCCGCAGCAGAGGACGAGCGACTGCTCGTCGCTCTGCTGCTCCCTCCGCCATCCTCGCTGAGGGAACCAGGAAGTGAAGCCCTGCGGCTTCATGCCCGGTTCCCTACGGCACATGCGTGAGTCGCGCTGCGCCATTCTGATTGGTGCTCCTGTGTTCTGGGAGCCGAGTGTCTCCCAGAACACCAAGGGAAGTCTGCGGGAAGTGACGTAACTCCCGCAGATTCCCGGAGAGAGGACTCCCGGATGTGGGTGAAAATACCTGTCTTAGACAGATATCTTCACCCCCCTCCCCCCTGAAAGGTGTCAATTGTGACACCGGAGGGGGGGAGGGTTCCAAATAGCAAAAGTTGCCATTTAGGGTGGAGCTCCACTTTAAGCATCATATGGACTGGAACACTACCTGATATAGTATAGGCCACAGCTCCCAGGGGAGGTTACAATAAGGATTACTTTGTACACTTATTGTCAAAAAAAGTAGTATTCTAAACGGGGACACCGACCATAAAAAGTTGAGGGAGGAGATATAGATATAGATATAGAGGCCTCCTCACCCCCCTCTTTGCATCAGCTCGTCTTTCTCTTGTCTAGGGGTACCTTAGAGGGGAGAGAGCGGGTCACCACGCCAAGCCTTCACCACATGTGTCCGTGCGGTGTAAGCAAAGTTCTTTCTCTACCGTCGGGTCAGTGTTGTGCACCTGGAGTTACCTTGAACAATGTCCACTAGAAAAAGAGCCCCACACCATTAAAGTCCAACACTCCTTTATTCTTCTCGAGTGAACAGCATAATCAGTTAGACTCCCTTAGAGAACAGAACAAGGAGGTGTGGATGCGAGTAGGCCCAGACACAATGAACTCTACACTTTCCTTCCCGAAAGTGGGCTGAGGTCTCCTAGCAAAGGGGAATTTCCTTCCAGGCGGTCTCCGATGGGAGGCTCACCTGTCACTGGCAATCTGCTGCACCCGGTCTTCAAGTGAGGAGCTCCCCCCGGTCCATTACACCTTCTGGATTCGGGTACCCAATCCCTGGGTTCCCTAGGACCTCCTTCCCTCGCGGAACTCACTGTTGGGCACTGAGCTCCAGACCTCCATCCAAGTACCTCACCCCAGGCCAAAGGTGCCTGGGATGGAACACGATCTCCGGACGTCCTCCAGGCCTAGGGCGCCTAGAGGACCGACACGAACCACACGCCCTCAGGCTAAAAAGGTGCCTGGGACTCGACCCCATGACAAAGATGGCCGGCCCCTTTATACCCTCTCCCAGCAAGCACGGCGGGTTCCCCACCCCACCATACCGCTGCCGAGGGAGGACAAAAAGGAGGCACAGCACAATGATGGTTCAACCCGAGGCGACAGCGCCACCCACTGGACTGCAAGGAACTGCACATCACTGGTGTCTCTGCCAGTTTAAATTACACCCGGGAAAGTACATACCCGAGATATATATATATCCCACCTCACCCCTTTGACTGAAGTTGGACTTTAAGGCTGGGCTCACACTAGAGCGGCCCACAGCAATGGGTCCAGTGCGTCTCCATTCACCGGTTCAGGTCCGATTTCAGCCCAAATTTTTGGCTGAATTTGGCCCAAAAGACGCACAGGACTCCTGTGCAATTCGCAATTACTTGACACATCTATTCGGTGTTCAAACATCAGACAATTTAATGAAAACAAACAAGTCATCATGGAAGCACTCAAATGGTAAAAAAAAGGGTCAGCTTTTTTTGGCCCTCTGAACTCCTGGGCTATAGAAAATATGCTCCATGTAGATCTCTTTAGTCGCTAAACACGTTTTCAAAAAGGTCATTAACAAGTTGCAAAGTCTAAATATTCATAGAAAATTTGAGGCTGTTCTGACATTGCTTCTACATAGTTAAACTCACCAAGTACCAGACTCAAATTTGTAGTTTACTCTTTCTGGATCTGAAAATTTGTAATCTAAAATAAAATAAAAAAAGGGCAAGTAAGACCTCAATGGATTACAAAATTATTTGTTTAAGAGCAGAAAATTAATCTGTTCTTTTGAAAAAATCATTCCAGTAACTCTTCCTATACTTAACGTGCACATTCATAAAGTTAAACATTCTAAAGCTGTAAAAAGAACTGACCTCTCTAACTGCTTGTATTGTGAAGTACATCATGCTCAAAGATCACAACAAACTCAAGTCCAGTTTCAATCAGTTTCCTAGGACCCTTTCACAGGAACCAGCAACTGCTCCGATCAGGGATTCATGAACACCTTTCCCCTTAAAAACTGAACTGTATGGAATTTATGTCACTTATGTCCATTTTGTTTTACCTCATACAGCTTAATAGGCCAATGTTATATTTAAGGGAAGGTGTATGTAAACGGACACCTTATTACCTCCAATCATGTTTTTTGTTGAAACTGGAAAAGACCACATATCTTCCATTTTTTTTCTTCAGATCTACTCGAAACTAACAGCATGTAAACAGAAGCTCATCAATTTACATTTACCTGCCTACAGACTTAAGCAGGTCAAAGATGATTCGCATCTCGGCCGGCTCAGCAGGAACCGACAGATTCAAACCATGTATGGGCAGGTTGAATGTACCCAAGTTGATTAAATCAATCAACTTGGGTACAACCAGTCTGTTGGATTTTACATGCGATCATTTCTAGCGACGTTCTAACAGGAGGGATTCCCCCATCAACACGGACTATGTGGATTGGGGAATTAAACAAATTTCTGTCTTTAGCCGGCTTAACACTGAGCTTCTGTTCAAACCGACAGGTTAAAAAAAACACCCCAGGACAGGACCATCCATGTAAAGACTCAACCCTGTTCACATTGAAAGCGGCTTTGAAATCGTGCAACTTCATCTGAAATCGCACACAGTTACAAAGCCGTATGTCAATGAGACTTCAGAGATTGGTCTTTGAAGACATCTGCGGCTTCATGTCCAGATTAGGGTGACCACGTGTCCCGGATTGGCCGGGACAGTCCCGCATTTTGCAGGTCTGTCCCGGGCACCTTCATTCCAGGACAATACAGTGTCCTGGAATGAAACTGACACAGCCACCCCCCGGGCCAATCTGATGCCCCCAAAAAAGTCTGCCACATCACCACTTTACTCACTTGTCCTGGCCAGGAATGCCTGGAGGAGCACAATCCCGCCCCCTGCTTGTGATTGGAGAAATCATAAATCCTGCCTCTTGTGTCCAATCACTGTGCTGTGATTCGTTACAGCACAAGCTGATTTTTGGGAGGGGGGGTGTCCCAGAATTGTAGTTTGGAAATGTGGTCACCCTAGCCCAGATGTCTATTGAAGTCACACCCAGAATAGCCAAAAATAGTGCATGTACTACTTGATCAAATCGATGCAGCACTGCAAAGTCAGTGTCGCACCAATTTGAACACTGCGATTGCCAGCAATAGTATGCGACTTGTCATGTGATTTAAACCTGTAAAATCTCATGACAAGTCACTCCAATGTGAACAAGGGCTTACAGCTTAAACATCTGTTATGTTTACATTAGAGGGCTGTCAGGCTTCCATAATTATTCAATAGGAATGAATGGGTAAAGAGTTAACACTTTGTGCCTCTGTTGCGAACTTGAAAATGTATTTCTCCACAATGCCTATTGCTACAAAAAAGGTGAATGAGGGCTTATTTAAAAGTGCTTTTACTGCTTGTTCCAAACACAAATAATTCAGTGTGCAAAATCTAGGTACAGGTTCAAAATCCATCTCTGCGATTCAGTGTTATTCACACATCTGTAAAGACTAGTGTAATAAAACAAAGGTTTGTTGGCAAAGAAAGCAGATTCCAGCTGTTTTTTCTAGAGCATATTACAAAACTAAGATTTACACAGTTTTATTTAGCCATTTCATTCCAGTCACTGTACTCCAACATTACAAATAATTTAGCAGAATTTAAACCACCAACACCAATAAACCCACCTGTACCCCAGCACCCTAAAATACTCAAAACTCCCTGAAACAATTGCTTTCTGTACTTTTGTTTTATTGGTTATTTATCTACCCCCTTGCTAACTGCATAGCTTACAATTTAATAATTTGTAAGAGCAATTTGCACAGCAGGTATTTCCTGTGAAAGGTGTGGCACTTTAGTGGAACACACCCTTTGTTATCTAGCTTAACAATTTTAAACATTTATTCAATACATGCAATTGTATTAAACATAAGTTAGGAAACGGCAATACTGGTAATTATACAGAATGAAAATATTCAGTTGGCCAATGTGACCAACTAGAAATATTACTACAGGTACAAAATGAATTCTGCAACTACTGTATATGGTAATACAGTCATACAATTTGTTACACTAGTAAAAGCCATGGCACCCCTTCACCATTGATGATTAGAAAATAAAAAAAATGAATCACTTTTGTGCATTCATTTAAAAAAGTGTAATAGATTTTTACTTACTGTATGTTTTGGAAATTAACGTCACAATTATATCTGCCATAACGGTCACCTCTGAAGCTCCATGGGACATCTCTGTATTTAAGTTTTCCAGTCCCAAGTCTGCACATTTTGGTTGAGGAATAATATACAAAAGGTTCAAGAACACGTGTAGCTGCGAGAAAATCCACACAAATCCGGCGAAGTGCTCGTCAAGGTAGCCATAGATGGAAGATGGGTCATCAAAATTTGGACACCATGGACATTCCTGACCGATCATTCTTAGAGCAACTGTCAATCAGCCAGTCAATTTTGATTAATTCTATTTAGACTTTATAGGAGGACCCAAAAGCATTCCCTTTCCCATTGAAAATGATGCACCTACTATGTATACCACATGAGGGTGGAATGCGAACACATATGCTCTCATTCCCTGATGTTTCAAAATTGTTTAGGCCTGTAGGCAGCTTTAAAACCTTCAAATCTCTACCATCAGATCATTTTTTCCCCAGAAACTCCTCCTCCCCTTTTACTCATCTCTTCCTTCTCAAATAAATAGTCTAAAGCCCCGTACACACGGTCTGACTTTTGCCCAACAAACTTTGTTTTAAGCAAGTTGGACCAACAATCCGACCGTGTGTACGCTCCATCGGACAAACTTTTTTCGTTTGGTTTTGGATTTCATCAGACAAAAGTTGGGTCTGCAAACGGACAAACTTTTGCCCAACAAAAGTCCGATGGAGCAAAGTCTGACCGTGTGTACAGATAACCATCGGACTTTAGTCCGATGGACAAAACAACTAATGTTAAAATCAACCAACAATAGCAGAAGTTGACCAAAGGGTGGCAGTAAAGATCAGAAAAGATCAGAAAAAACACGTGATGTTGTAAGAAGTTTTAAGAAAGTTTGCAGAAAAGTCCGAGTGTGTGTACGCTATGGGTGTTCCCAACCAACTCCGTTCGGACAAAAATCCACGGAAAAGTCCGATGGAAGTCCGACCGTGTGTACGAGGCTTTAGAATGCAGCCAAACTTGCATCACAGCAGTCAAAACTAGTTCCATTACTTCTAAAAAAGTTCAGCAATCTCCCCGTTACTGGCCATCATCTGTATTTCTTTAGCAGAGGCCAAAGATGATCTGTCAATCACTAAGCCCAATGGAGACAAGATACTCACCTTGTGATGCATTCCATTTATATCCTCACTCCCACAACTGTCAATATGGTCTATATTCAAAATCCCATTTAAGAGCATTAAGATGGCCATAGACAGCAGACATGGACTGCAAGTCCGCATTTTTGTTTAACCTCAACTTTGTAATATGAGGATTACCCTTACTATTCAATACGTGTAGTCCATTGTCTTTGAATATGAAAGTTTTGTGAAATCCATGTGGACCAGTGAAAGTCTTGCTACATTTTTACACAAATGTTTAGCTGATAAGTTAAGGCAGGCCATTTTGGATAATTTCTGCCTAGCAGCTTTATGGCCAACTAGAACTTACAAGATCTGTGTGTCAAATTTCACGATGATGCAAAACCCAATCATACAAGGCCTTCCGCTCCATCTGTGGATTTGGTTCCAGATCAGCATGCATTTATTGTCGTTAAAAATAAAAAAGTTGACAATGCAAAACATGTATAGGTACACTGGAAAGATTTTGAATCTTGTTCCATTTAATGTTGGATTGGTTAATGCAAATACAGAAGAACACAAGGCACAAAACAGACCACACATACATCTGCTTTCCATTGCTTATGCCAGTGACAGGGGGGCTGTATTTACACCCCAGTTAAACCAATAAATAAAATGGCAGTAAGGGAGTTATCACATTCTGGTAAAACATATCTTAAAATGGTTAGTTCTAATGCACATGATCATTTTAAGATTTAAACTAGTTGTGGTTATGAAGACTCCGTCTTTACAAACAGCTTTATGTTCCAATGCCATGAGAAAAGCCCAAATAAGAGACTACAGTGAGAACCGGCAAGAGATAAATGCTGCAGATTATGTTCAACCCACACGTTCTCAGAATAAGCCATTAGCATTCATGGAGGACCCAGCCCTTCCCTTTATTGCTGCGACTCCAGCTTGTCACAACTTGAACGAATCAAACACATCAGTAAAGTTTTCAGAACATTTGTTGTGCAATGATGCAGACAAACAACTCATTTTTACAGCAACACGCAGTTTGACTGGGAGTGATGGCAATCTTCGCTACAGCGAGAGTTAAAAACCTGGATATATGCCATGAATTAGTGGTTGCACCCTTCACAATGGGAGAAGAGAAGAAGATTGAGAGCAGACAGGTTAGCCAGCTCAGAACTGGTGTTTCCAGCACACAATGCAATGTACATTCACAAGAGCTGGCCATGCGTTACATGCATTTATTTAAGCCTTCAGAAAGTAAAATTGGAAATATAACTTGGCTCAAAAAAACTGAAACCATATACAGTATAAAACTGATGCTTTTAAATTCTAAGGGTAACTCCACATTGGTGGGAAAAAAAAAAACAAACAAACAAAAAAAAATATATAATATATATATATATATATAAGAAACCATTACTACACAGTTACCTTTCCTTTTGAATCTGCAGCTGTTGTAATCTAGTGTAAACTACCATAAGATTCAATGTAATATGGCAACCTGGAGGTGTTCTGTACAAAGTGGTTTTACAGACCGCCCCCAGAAATGTCATGTCAGCAAATACGATTGGCTCACTGATTATTTTCCCAGAAGTCTGCATTTACATAAAAGTAAAATTTCAGGCATCCTCTGCAATAAGAATTGTATTTTTGGTAAGATACTCTATAAGGGTGAATTACTTCTAAAAAGGGATGCGGACACTGCAACTTTCCTCATGAGAACACTGCAAGTGCATCAGCTGATAATGAACATAGACTCCCATTCAGGAACAAGGATGTCCAAAGACAGGGAATCATATAGCTTTTTCTTAAACACACACACACAATCCTTGCAATGTACAGTACATGGGAGGTGATGGGTGTTGAAGAGTAACTCTGCTTTTCCCTGAGAAAAAAGAAAACGCCCAAAAAAAGTCAATGAAAAAAAGAAAAGGCCCCACGCTGCCAATACGCCATTGTGAGTATTTTCACTCCCCTAAGCTAGCATACTGTGTAAACCAGCAGCATTCTGTAAAAGGAAAAATAAAATAAAAGTTCTTGCTTGTGTATAATTGACATGAATATAGCGGAGCATGCTCTTCAGTAAACCAATCCAATGAGTTGAAGATTTGGAACAAGGATTCAAGATGAGACCATACATGCTTCACTGGAATGCTTGTTCCAGTTTAGTCATTTTAAAAGACATAACGCTTTGGTATGCATCGCTGAGAAAAAAAAAAAAAAACACTATGTGGCATTAAAAACTTTGTTTTTTAAATAAAAAGGATATCAAATTTATACCCCAAATTAAATTTCTGCTCTGAAATTTTCAGAAGCTGGTAATCAACTTTCAACCAGAGAAAACCGTAACCAATAGTGCTCAAAACAAGTCCCAAATTATTAGTTTCTATTATTGATCACCTGTCAAACCTGCAATAGGAAAAAGTGTGAGATAATCATCTAGCGCTCACTTTTGTGGAGAGGCCTTGCAATTCCAGCACATGAGATTAAATGATTTTTCTCATGCTATAGATTCAAAAGAGCAATTGGGTGGATCACAAGACAGCAGTTACATACTTAAACATTTTGTCTTCAGGGAAAGGCGGCAGTGAAATGGGTGGAGTGATTCACGTAGAACAGCCAAGAACACTGCGCTCAGCATGCCATAAGGCATCCAAAACAGACCAAACTTGCTCAGCAGGCTTGACACTTATAGGATCTGTCATGTTGCTTGTTGTCCTGTCCCTACCCAAGCGTCTCAGAATTAACCCACTCTGCATAACAAGAGCAACAGCGGCCAGAAGACGTTTAGCCTTGCAACTAAAACATGCATTGTAAAATATGGTGACATTTCAGTAGAGAGTACAGTACTGTAAAAGATGGAAACAAGTCCCCTTGTAGACCCCTTTTAAAGTTCAAAATTCAGCCCAAATTGTATTTTATGTCCTAATTTGGTGAAAGATTTAGAATTTCTGCAAGATTTTTGGTATATTTGTACAACCAGTCTTCATTTTCTGTATTGGTCACAGGAAAGGACAAGAAGCTTCCCAGTGGAAGAGCACTTGTCCTGATCCAGACTTCACTACCCACAGAGTCATTGGCATAGAACAAGCATGCAGAATAGCAGTTCAAACTTTCCAGATGCAAGATTGAAGTAAAACTTGAAAAACAATATTTGGTATTAAGCTTTTGGTATAAAATTAAAATTATGGCTGCTGCTATAAAAATTCGACTTGTCTACTAGACATTTGTTCTTTAATTTGCACACTGACTGCAGCACAGTACAGTGTACAATTCAGGCCCATTTCCAGCGTTTTATAGATGTCAGGAACAGGAGCCGAGATAAAGAAACTTCAGTGCACATTTGCAGGACTTACACTAGTGCCTGCCCAGTGGTGAAACGAAACCAGCGTTTCTCAACTCCAGTCCTCAAGGCGCCCCAACAGGTCATGTTTTCGCACTTTCCATTATTTTGCACAAGTGATTTAATCAGTTTCACTGCCTTAGTTACCATAGCCGTTTCGTCTGAGGGAAATTCTGAAAACATGACTTGTTGGGGCGCCTTGAGGACTGGAGTTGAGAAACACTGAGCTAGACAATGGCAGACTCAGGAGAGGAAAAGATCTTGGTACTGATGGGGACAGATCGGATGTGGACCTCACATGACTGGAGAGCACACCCAGATGTATGTGCGTCATTATGTGCAAGTATAACATGCATAATTTCACATTATGGCAAAAGTTGCCTAACACTCAAAACTTAATTTTGCCTAATGACAACACCCACTGTCCTATGTTCAGTTACCAACAGAAGTACTACCATTTTCACAACTTCAAAAACACAAAAGGTCACACTGTTGGCTGCTCTGATAAGGCACTGTGGAAATGGCTTCATATACAGTGCACTATATAGCTACAACAATAATACAGTCCTGTTTCAGGTTACAGGAACCGCAGAAAAAAATAAAATTGCAAATTCTGCTTTAATTCCACGAATCATCCTATCAAGAGGTGATGCTGATAAACACAAAGCTGCTGCTTGTGGATATTTGATCTATTCTGCGTAATGATATTCCCTTTGCCAAGGTGAAGTGAGCAGTAGTAAGAACAGAGGGAGGACAGCTGTTTGACAAAAAATTATTCTCATAGCTTACATAACGGTTTTAGCCTCTTCACTCCAGAAGAACCCGTGAAGTCATTTTCAGTTCTCAGAGAGCCCCTGCCAACACCATTTTATCAAATTTTAAATGAGCAGAGAAAATGTCCCACCAACAGTGGTGGTCATCATATTGCCACCCTTACAGATCGCAAAAAGACCATTGGTGTCATGCCCTTGGCTCTAGCATGTATTGACACTGGAATTATGCAGGGACATTGAGATGGATGGTCAATCTGCCACATCTCAAGGAACCCCTAAGTAACCCCCGTCAGAACCCACGTGTTCCATGGAACCCTGGTTGAGAAAGTCTGGTTTACAAAGTTGTTTCTTCAGATTTTAGATTTAAAATGGCTTGTTTATTCTGCAACAAAGACTGATTTTTTTTTTTTTTATAATATAAAACTGTTAGGAGTGTGGAACAAAAAGAATAGTTTCCTACTTAACCACTGCCAGCATTACTTTAGCCTCTGGCATGGTCCATATTCATAAAGAACAGTCACACTGTTTAAACTTATAAATCATACAGCAGATCTCCATATACAGCAGTGCCAATACCTGGACATCCAAAGTCTTAATAAACATTGTGTATATCCTGGTCCTCCTAATAGTGGGAGATAAACATTCCATCCACCCCCAATGCAGTAAACTATACTGCAGGAAGGAAGATGGAAGCTGGGTTATACAATAAAAAAAAAAAAAAAAAAAGAGAAACACTTGACAGATAAAATTCAGCTTTTAGCTGCGGATAGATGAAGTTATCTTCCGCACATAAACTCAGACAAAGCTTTCCTATGGCCCCATACACATACTGCATTTAGCAACAGTTTTGTTACATGAGGTTTTGTGCAGTTAGAAAAACAAAATTTGACTCTGTCCAGGACCGATTTATCGCAGCTCACTGTACATATCCGCAGGTAATCGCAGTGTACCATTTAACACGTGGCTAGCAGCGGCAACAAGGAAAGAAAAACAGAAAGCACATCAGAAATGGCAAGAATGTTCCACCGCAACCTAATGCAACCGCACGTAATCGCATTGTACAACTGCAAGTGATCGCTGTGCCTGGAGTCTTGGAATATCGAAATAAAAAAAAAATGCCTTTAACAGCGGCAGAAAAGCCGCCCACGTAAAAGAGGCCTAATACAATTTTATAACTTTTAGGGTGGAGTGTGTAATCAAATACACACAAAAGTGGTTTTCATTTCTGGGCATACAGGTGGTTTGAAGCACTAATTGGCCTGGTATACATCTCAGATTCCGTGTGTCTGTATGCCCAGGTCTACACCCAGCAGAAGCAGCAGTTACAAAGGGAGTCATGTTCACAAATTGAGGAGCACAAACCCGATAGGGGAGTTCCCAAGAAGGCCATGGATGACCCAGCTTACCACCCCCTAAAACATACATAGGAGCAGAGCCTCAGTGTCATTGCCAAACTCCTTAAAGTAGTCTGGATCTAGGTGGAGTGTTGCAGGAGGCCTGGAACCGACAATCTGTTCAATGAAGGAATACTACAACAAAGGTTAGAGTTAAGCCTCATACACGATTGGACTTCCATTGGAATTTTCCGTGGATTTTTGTCCGAAGGGGCGTTGGCCGTGAACTTGGTATGCATACACACAGCAGAACTTTTTCAGTCAACATTCACCAAATCACGTGGTTTTTCAGCTCTTTACCGCCACCCTTTGGGTAACTTCTGCCATTGTTATCTGATTTTTAGCATTGGTTCGGAGCATGCAAGTTTGTACTTTGGTCTGATGGACTTGTGTACACACGATCGGATGATCCTCCATCAGACATTTGTTGAAAAGTTTGTGTATGCACAGCGAACATTTGTCCATTGAAAAACCGAAAACAAATTGTCCGATGGAGCATATAGACGGTCATATTGTCCGATAAAACACGTCCGTCAGACCGTTGTTGTCGAAAAGTCAGATCGTGTGTATGGGCCTTTAGAAATAAAGGTTAGGTTATTAATTTGCAGGTTAAATTGTGACTATTGGTTAGGTTTTGAAAAAGTTATGCAGCATAGCAGTTAGTTTTGTTACATAATGTTTTCAGAAGTTCTGTGATAAGTATAAAAAAACATATTTTTTATTTTAGTGCGCCAAAACAACCTAGCCTGTTTTATCACAACTAAAACAATCGTCCTGGCCCTGTAACAAGCACTGCACTAAAGTACACTATAAAAGTTTACCGTTAATGGCAGTAGTAGACAAATCCCACACCTAATGAACAAAAAAAAAAAAAAAAAAAAACTGTTTTACAGCAATCCTGTCCCTTCCAATTTGTGTGAGGGTCAAGATCTTCTCATTACTTGAAATGTCAATGAATTCAAAAGATCTGAATACTGGGTGGAAAATCACCCAGGTAAGAAGATTCAAACATTTCTTAAAACATGGACAGGTAAGCAAAAGACAACCACATATAAATGAAAGTGGCTCCGAGATGAAATCCAAGCAGCCAAGAATCGGAAAAAAGACTTCAGCACATTTTCTCAGAGGAAGTCACCTGGAGCCTTCACAACAGAAATCTCACTAAACAAACAAAGAACTGACACATCCAGGATGTGTGAACCTGGAACATGTTAAATGCGGATTTGCATGTAATGAAACTGATGTATAGACGGAACATATTTGTCCAACAATGGTTCTACCTAAGCTGAGCTTTAAAACTGTATGTTAATCTAAATATTTTTTTTCTGTGTGTTCACATACTGTATGTGTATTTTATAAATCACAGTCTAACATTTTCATGTACTTCTTCCATCTGAAGTACCTGGCTGATCCTACAAGTCACATGTCTTCCTTGTTAAAAACTGGCCACACAAAGCACAGAAGCTGATTTGTGTTAGAGTGGTCAGTTTCATTTTTTGGCTGGCCATTCAGAGGTACAGGACACTGTGCAGACACACAATGCCTGTACTGGGAAGTTTGTTGAGCCAACGTGCTTCCTGACCAATCACAGCCTGCCTCTGACACACATCTTGCCTTTTGAACATGCCCCCTGCTCAAGCACAATTTGCTCAGGATGAAAAGACTATGGAACACAGGAACATTGTGCAAATGCAAAGTGTCCTGTAACCCTGCCCCCACTATCAGGAAAAATAAATGCTTGGGCACAAGATAACTTTTTAACCTTGGGGGGGGGGGGGAACACACAAGAAGATCATTTCTGAAACTAAGCAAAAGTCATGGTGCATGCATAGTTATAACTGTATAAAACTGTCAAAACATTGCATGTTCACAACTACTTTTATATGCTGAATCTAGTTATTTCAGGACTTGCTGCAGAAAAACCAATGTGACATCTAATTCCTAAAAAGCGATTATTGAAACCAATTCCACTTTCTAAAAATGTATAAGATTATACAAAAACCATACAATGACCAAATACGATTATCAAATCCATACACTCCTATAACAAATTGTATACTAGAAAATGACCATACAAAAATCCATTTAAAAAAAAATATTAAAACAAAAAAAAAAAAAAAAAAAAAGTGTGATTATTGCCCATAGTGACCAGATACCATTTATCTTTCACTAGTAATAGCTCATCTGGAGTATGCAGTTCAGTTTTGGGCACCAGTTCTCAAAAAGGATAATCGGGGAACTGGAGAAAAGTGAAGAGAAGCGCAAACAAACTGATAAGAGGCATGGAGGAGCTCAGCTATGAGGAAAGATTAGAGGAACTGAATTTATTTTCTTAGACCACTTTCACGCTAAAAAAAGCGCCTGAAAACGTATTTCCATTAAAATCAATGAATGCTTTCACACTGGGGCAGAACGCTGAAAAAATGCCCCTCTCCACTGAAATGAATTGAAAGCGCTTCAAAAGCGCTCTGTTTTTTTCCTGGCAGTTTTTCAAGCGCCTCAGTGTGAAAGTGACCTTAAAAAGGAGATTAAGGGGGGATATGATCAACATGCACAAATAAATAAGTGGTCCAAGTAGTGAACTTGGTGTCGAGTTAGTTATTCACTTTAAGGTCACCAAAGAGGGGGGCCCTCTTAAGTCTAAAGGAAAAAAGATTTTATCCCCAAATACGGAAAGGTTCCTTCACAGTAAGAGCTGGGAAAATGTGGAATAGACTCCAAGAGGTGGTTCTGGCCAGCTCGGTAGATTTTATTTTTTTTTAAAGTAAAGGGCCTGAATTCTTTCCTAAATGTACACAATATAACTGGATACTAACATTTATAGGTAAAGTTGATCCCGGGAAAATCCAATTACCTCTCTGGGGGATCAGGAAGGATTTTCTTCCCCCTGCTGGAGCAAAATTAGATTATGCTTTGCTGGGGTTTTTTGCCTTCCTTTGGATCAACTGTGGTTATAGGATTGTACCAAATGGACTTGTCTTTTTTACTTTCAGAATATTTTATTTTTCAGAAGATAATAAAAAAAAAAAAAAAACACACACACACACATTAAGACATTTTGATACAGTAAGGATCTGTCCTGGAGAAAAAAAAAAAAAAAAAAAACAGTATAGGAAATAGAATCAATATCCTAAAAATGTTAAAGCGGAGGTTCACTCTAAATACTGACATTATCTTATAGTGATCTTGCTAGCAGATACATATACATATTCCTATTGATTTTTTTTCTTGTGGTTGTACTTACCGTGAATCAGTCGTTTTAATGTGGACTTCCGGGTATTCCTCCCGCGGGAGTGGGCATATCTTTCTTTCCTCGGAGCCCCGTTGATTTCTGGGAGGTGCTTGCAATGTCTCTTGGGAGCCGTTGATCTGCCGAGATCTGCCCCCCCTGCGGATTCTGCCAGCCCTGGACTGCGCAGGTGCAGCGCTCTAGCTCCGAAAATTGCCGAACATTAAGAGCTCTAGACTGCGACTGCGCAATCAACAGGGTATTGTGACAGTCGTTGCCGCACGCTCCCGATGCTCGCTCCACTCAGCAAGGGGGGCGGGTGTATTACTATTATAATGAGCGGATGCATGTTTAAATAAAGGAATTGATGGACAGAGAGGGCGGGTAGTTCAATGTGGATGGCCGATTTGAATACTTGTCAGAGAATTGTTAAAAAAAATCTTATGTCTCTTTTTTTTTTTTTTAACAATTCTCTGACAAGTATTCAAATCGGCCATCCACATTGAACTACCCGCCCTCTCTGTCCATCAATTCCTTTATTTAAACATGCATCCGCTCATTACAATAGTAATACACCCGCCCCCCTTGCTGAGTGGAGCGAGCATCGGGAGCGTGTGGCACAATATTGTGCTCAAAGCGCATGCGCCGAATATGGGTTATAATCCATTTGGCTATTTTCGGAGATCTGCCGTGAACGGACACGCAAGTGTTGCGCATGCGCAGGTCAGAGCGGGCGAAATCCGCTAAAGTGTTGCGCATGCGCAGAACAGAGCTGGCAGAATCCGCTGAGGGGCAATTCTCGGCAGGTCACCGTCAACACGGATGATACAGCGGTGAATGCTGGGATGCATTCACCGCATCCCGGAAGTCTCTGCTTGTGGGCTTCACAGTGCCCACAAGCAAAATGGCAAAGAGCAAGATCTATTTATAAAAGTTATTATTTAGAACGGAAATAGACGGGGGACGTCTCTAATCGCAGGACAAGTGAGTACTAACATGTTATCTGTAACCCCATTACATGCACCTAGAAAAAAAAAAAAACGAGGGACCGCGGAACCTCCACTTTAAGAAAAGAGTGTCACATATATAACAATACAAGATACTACAGACCGAAAATTAAATGTGAAACTTATCCACGTCAGGGAGGCTTTTAAATACTGTCCACAAGGAGCGGATAACCACATCTCACCGTGGCACCCCTATAGGTATCATGCTGTGCCCGAAGAGGGGACCTCCAGCCTTTCACATGGACTCATATTGTAGCCTGCATTGCCTCTCCGTCCAAGATATATAAACAATTAGACCCAGTGATAACTCGCCTAAACAATAGCATATCAATTTAGTACTGTTAAATAAGCAGCGCAAGGATATATTACTTAAAAAAAAATCTCCATGAATCTTATCAAGAAAATAATGAAAATAAAAAAAGATGTATAGAAAAAAAAAAGAAAAAAAAAAAAAAAAAAAAGATAAATATATATTCTATCAAAAAAAAAAAAGTGGAATGTTAACACACTACACTATCGGAGGACTTTTCTCTTCCTTACGCCTGGCTTGGTATCCCCACTGGAGCTCCCCCCCCCCCCCCCCTAGGTGAGCCGATGCCATTGTGATGAGTGGAGAAGGTGGAGGAGAATAGCTGGGATACACATTAGTGGAATCAGCAGAAGGGAAAGAGGATATTACTGGTGATGCCCATTTTTGACTACATGGAGGTGAGAGTTCTGGGAGAACATCTTTGGACATTTCAGTGATACCACATCTTCAGTGAATTCACTTATGAACGAGTGTCTCCTACATTGCTTTGCTGGTTTACTACTCCCCCACAGAGACCTATATTTAGAAATCACCCCTCTTTCCATCTTCCTTGGACCGTTTATGGCATGCGTTCTAGATCACCGTTTTTTTCGCTTTTCAACACAGGTTTACAGGCATTGCCACTTAGTCGCACTGATTTATGTTATCATTTGCCTTTATTCCATTGCACTTGATTCGATCACCTTTGTTCACGGATTTTATCCTGATTGTTTACCCCACTGGTTGTAGTATGTATATTTGTTTTTAGCGCAAGAACTTTTTAATATTTATTTCAATACGTTTGTGTTAGGTGAACACTTTAGTTTTTGCAGCTTTTTGCACATTCTCTGTATTCACATTTTGCCTACTAAGTAGCGCGAAAGACCCCATTGTTTATTTACATGCCTAACTTAATATTGTTGAATTATGGGAAATCAAGGGAATTTCTCAACTGAGTGATATCCCAATAAAATTAGCCCATGGTTCCCATATTTTTTTGCATTTCGGGGTTGTTTTATTTAGTATACCAGCTAGTTTTTCTTGAGTCATTATCCAAGATACCTTCCGGACAACATCCGAAAAGGAAGAGTTTTGGTTTTTTCCATGCCTTAGCTATTAGTTATTTTGGCTCCTGTGAGAATAAAATGAATCAGTATTTGTGTAATCTTTAGTAAAAGGCGAAAGATTTATTCGATCTGAAGAGAAACCAGAGTATAGTATTTGTGTAATCTTAGGTATTAGAGGTATATGAGCATTTAGAAGAGCTACATACGGGGACCTGGGAACCTGGAACTCAGTCTCCTTGATGATCAAGTTAAAAAACTGTTCCAAAAGGGACAAATTCTCAGACATTCCCACTAGATGTGGGCCATTGATACTGAAATTTGGCATCCTCTATAGCAAGAGAGATCTGAAGATGGGTATATGGCAGCTAATTTAGTGGGGGTAAGATACGACCTGGTTAATACCTTAACATTAGCTTCCATTAGATATACGTTCAGGATACCGTTAAAGGACTTTGAGCAAGCTTTGTGCCAGTCTCCCAGTTACCAATTAAATGTATGTTTCCCAAGCTGTCATAAGAGGATTTCGATGTAGGGTGAGTGATGGACGAGTATACTACAGAAATGCCTCCCTTTGGCTCCATAGATTGACCACACCATGTTTCGTATTTTGTAAATTGGAGAGGTAAAGATTTATCCCTCCAAAAGGTGATTTAAGAATTGTGAGATTTGGCGGAAGTGCATTCTTTCAGAGTCTGGGAGTTTTAGTATTTTGACGCAGTAGTTAAGAGTTATAGGACTCCCAGAATTAAAGAAATTTCCTATTCGGTATAGTCCTCTGTCCGTCCACCATTTGAATGCCTCTACATTTAGACCCGGGGGAAAATCTGGGTTTGACTTGTCTTTTTAAACCGGACTACGGTATGTAACTAGCCTAGAAAATAAAGTTGAATTCATATGAATGTTTTTACATTCAATGGATGAAGGTCATTTGAAAATAATTCAAAATTGTATTTGCTTTAACATTCAATTTTGTAATGCAAGACATTTCCCGAACGAAAACCACATTCCCGGTTAGAAATTAGTTTAAGAATTTTCTGTCCTGCTTCTTAGAATTTTCTTACTGTGATAAAAAAAAAAAAAGCAAACAATGATTTGACCTCCCTAATGATTAGAAAAAGCGAACGAATGTGCCTAAAAGGTTTTTTTAAAGAAATTCTACTAGTGTATGACCAGTGTTACTATCATTTGCCTTCTTGTGTATGTCAGTTGATTGAATTGCAGACTGCTCCAGCTTATAGAAAACCAGTCGATTAAGAGCCAAACAAATACTTAAGAAAAATTGTAAATTAAAAAAATAAATACAAATTATTTAACACGCACCCACACACACACACCTTACCTTTGGCTCACTTGTAGGGAAAGGGGCACACCATGCCGCATGCACATAGCCTCCGGTGTGAAGAGGTTAAGTGGTGTAATGTACCTGGGTCTTTATGGTCAAGTTCTCCAGAGAATGGTTCCAGTCTTCACTATAATAAAGACAAGTCTCTATTCCCCAATAACTCCAAGGTCCACACCAATTGCAACTCCAACGTTGAGTTTATTTTCTCTTATGCATAGTCATTTAAATAGGAAAGGTTGGAGGAAGAACAGGACAGCAAAGAGGTGTTGGAGTAGGTCCAGGCACAAACTAATACTTATTCACTACCCATATCTTCGGGTAGTCTCAGTCCATTCGGATAGTCTCCCATTAGAGTGGATCCTAGCAGCGGGAGTGATGCTCGAATCAGATTACACACAGTCTCTGCACAAACTGACACAGACCCGGTGAATGTTAGTTCGGGTAGTAGGCCTCTATCAGGAAGATGACATCCCTCCAGAGAGTTACCGGGCCCCTTCCTTCACTGTGATCTCTCACCAGTCCCTCGGAACGGTCCTCCCCCGGCCTCCTCTTCTAGATACGGGTCTCCTCGCAAGGCAGCACCCTGGGATTCCTCCTCCCTCCGTGGGCTCCAGCCGAAGGTCCTGGACCCAAGGCCTTCAGTTGCAGCCCCAGGGCTAAAGGTGCCTGGGACTGATCAGCCAGTGTACGGGGCCAGGAACTCCACCCCAGGGCTAAAGGTGCCTGGGGTGGCCACAAACAAAACACGCTCCCGGGGTCGGACCCCCGGGAACTCACCCCTTACAGACAGGGTCTGCCCTTTTATATCCTCTCCCGGCATGCACAGCAGGCTGACACGCCCACCACACCGTCGAGAGGGGACATCCAAGGCACAGCACTGTACCAGCGGTTCAACCCTAGCCTCGGATGACAGCGCCATCAACAGGCCACAGGGAACTATACACCAGCATCCCACCTGTAGTATAAAAAATGGTTTTACAGAACCCTATCAAATAGTGTGTAGCGGGGTCCTAAATTTAGGGGAAGCGTTTGAGTGGTAGTTATGCTCAAACACTCCAATTGTCAGGATTCTTTCAACCATTTTTGTCCGCAGTGAGAGTATCGGTGTATAGTTCCCTGTGGCCCTGCCATAGTAGGCCAGGGTTGAACTGCTGATACAGTGCTGTGCCTCGTGTGTCCCCTCTCGACAGCCGTACAGTGGGTGTGGCGGGCCAGCTGTGCATGCTGGGAGGGGATATAAAAAGGGGCGAACGCTGCCTGTTGGGGGTCTGTCGTGGTCGGGGGTTCTACCCCAGAGAGTGTTCCTGTCCGTCCTGGGCACCTTTGGCCCAGGGGCAGAGGTCGGTGAATCAGTCCCAGGCACCTTTAGCCCTGGGACTGCAGCAAAGGCCTTGGGGCCCAGCACCTTCGGCTGGGGCCCAGCAAGGATCGAGGAATCCCAGGGTGCCGCCTTGCGAGGGGACCCGTATCTTAGACCAGGAGGCCGGGAAAGGAACTGTTCGAGGGACCGGTGAGAAGTCACAGTGAAGGAAGGGGCCCGGTAACTCTATGGAGGGATGTCTTCTCCCTACAAAGTCTGCCAGGTCTGGGGCAGAGACCAAGTTTGCCAGGTCTGGGGCAGAGACTGTGCGGTTAAGCTAGAGTACCATTTGGCTGCTAGTCTCTTCTTAGGGAGACTATCCATCTGGGCTGAGTCTGCTTGAGAAGCCGAGCAGTGAAGTGATTGTGTTTGTGCCTGGACCTCTCCCACACCTTGTGCTGTCCTGTCTTCTACTCCAACCTTTACCTATCAGAGACTTATTTGCACAGAGAAAATAAACTCTGCGTTGGAGTTGCAGCTGGTGTGGACATTCAAGTCACTGGGGAACAAGGACTTCTCTGTCTATTTTAGAGGTGAGAATCATTCTCTGGAGGATTCTGGTTTCTGGCCGTGGAGACCCGCTAACAGCGCTCAACCTCTTTACACAAGAGGGTACGGGCTTGTGGTGTGACCTCTCTGCCTGCGAGGAGCCAAAGGCAGGTAGAGAGGGTGAGGTCGCTACACGTGTTTGAGTAAAACTTCCACTCAAACCATTTCCTTAGATTTAAAGTCCATACATAAAACAGTGCATATTTAAAAAAAAAAAAAATTATATATATTCTACCCGTCTCATTAAAATAAATGAAGTTGAGCCCTTTACAGAATACAGTAGTTTCCCTTTCAACATCTATACAGCAGAAAAAACTAAATAGGCATTTTCATAGAAAAATTTGACCAATTAAAACACTCAAAACAAACGAAAGCCACTGAACTAGAAGGCTTCACCTGTGCCGTCACCAGCAAATTTGATTATTCCAAGGAAATGGTCCTAATAATGTAAAAATGGTTACACCCTAGAATGGATGACAGATGGATGAACACCTGAATTTGCAGGCATTTTATGTATCCAATTGCATCAATACAGATTTAAAAAAGGACTCCCTCGTGAGAAAAGCATAGGGCTTGGAGAATATCAATTTCCTGGCTGTTAAGTTGACGATTTGGCTTTAATACCTAGAGTATAGATGGTGGGGTGTGAGATTGGGCGAGTCTCCCGGCTGCCAGAATACAAAGACACAGCAGGGAGGTTTCAAGGGGGATGGAGAAATCAAGTCTTTAATATGCTTGTTAAATGGAGGAGAAAAAAAAAAAAAAAAAAAGGAAAGAAGGGGACTTATTTATGGGCTACCTAAGAGAACTTAATTAAAGCTCAGCTCCCTCTTTTTTCATATCTTAAAAGAAAAGTGCGATTTAAAATATCCAAAACACGTGAAACCAAAAGACTCTGCGTCAAAGCCAGTCAAACGGAATGGCCACTAAACATACATGGACCACCTCACAGGGCCAGTATGATTGTGGAAGCAGTAGACCCTGTGCTATGCAATTTGCTCCAAATTGTCGTCACTTTTAGACCTTTTCAAGGAAAATTGGTTTCTTACAGCCACCAATCAGACTCTAAACAGGCATGTTTTTTTCCCATCAGGCTTTCTGAACAGGACAGGCAGAAAAAGGGTGTTGCAGCATCACAAGCAAGGATGTTTTAAGTTTCACCATAAGTGTCAGAGGGAGTGGTGTGTCTGGGAATTAAAAAACAATCAGCAGGTAGGCTTTCTATTCCTTTTCAACTCTAGTTGGAGGGTTTTTTTCATACCCACCCAGTTTCTTCACCTGTAAAGGCTATTGGAAGTATCTACTAAAAATGTTGCTTGTTGCAGACAGTATCAACACCACTTGTTAAATTACCACTGAAACAAGCCATTTGGTCTTGTGGAAGCAACAAAATTTAGCCAAGTTTCATTTAAAAAGAAGAAACATTGTGCCCTTCCAGCAGCCATTCTCAACCAGGGTTCCTCCAGAGGTTCCACCTCTTGTGGTTGTCCTGCATTTATTCCAAGTCCAAAGCCACAGACAGCAGCATGACACCAATAATCTTTTCAGCTGTCTGCAAGAGGGGGCATTTGGACCACTACTGTAAAGGGGGCATTCTTACTGACCATCAATGCAAGGGAGCATTCCTCCCACTGATCTGAAATTCATTTTAGCAGGAGTTTCCAGAGACCTAAAAGTGTGGCCAGCCATACAAGATTCAAATCTCAACTGGTTCAGCAGGAACCAGCCGAGATTCAAACTGTTAATCGGCAGGCTGAATGTACCAAGTTGATCAATCCATCAACTTGGGTACAACCAGCATGCCAGATTCTTTTGCAATCACCACTAACAATAATCACCGTCTTCTCCTGGTGGGGATGGTTTCCCCTACTAGCTTTGTCTATGTTCATGGGGAAATCTTGCAAATTTATTTCCTGTAACCTGTGGTTGCACAGTGTATGGCCTTACTTTGGAGGGTTGCCCTGGGGGGGGGGGGGGGAACAGAAATTTTAGAAAATGCTGAACTAGAGTATTTGATCCCCATGGTAGATAATTTATTCAGCACCCACCTGCTGTAAAATGACAAAATTGATGAGGATGAAAAATGCAGTGTCCAACATTACTGGTCAATGCAAGACCGACCTCCTTGCATTAGTCCTGCTCCGAGCAGGTGAGATCAATCCTGCACAGCTCAAAGAACCTCAAGCAACCACTGGAGAGACCCTGGTTGAAAAAAGCTGCCTTAGCTACTTTACTGCCAAAGAACTAAATTGTCAAATTAAAAAGGGACCAATTCTCAGCATAGCTTAAAGGATAAGCTCACCTTTGTAAAAAATAAATAAATAAATGTAGGCAAGAAAATTGGCTTTTTTTGTTACTAGAAGCCTGGAAAGCATTACACCCATAATCAGCAGATAGCAGGTGCCATGCACGACTCCTGCAGACTGTCAGTAAGCAGTCTGCTTGTACTAGCAGGTAATGACAGGAAGAGACAATGCACTACTAAAGCCCCATACACATGGTAGGACTTTCAAAATGAGCACGTTTTCAAAAAAATCCTACCATGTGTACGCTCCACCGAACAAACTTTAGGTTTTCATTGGACAAAAGTTTGCTCTGCAAATGGACAAACTTTTCGGCAACAAAAGTCGTACGGTGCAAAGTCCTATCGTGTGTACAGAAATCCATCGGACTTTTGTTCGAAGTACAAACACGCATTCCCAGAACCAATGTTAAAATCAACAATAGCAGAAGTTGACCAAAGGGTGGCGGTAAAGAGCAGAAAAACCACATGATGTTGGGAAAGTTTGCAGAAAAGTCCTGCCGTGTATAGGCTATGGGTGTTCACGGCCAACTCCCTTCCAAAAATCCATGGAAACATTTGTTTGAAGTCCGACCGTGTGTATGAGGCTTTAGATTGCTCAACTCCACCCCGATAATTCATTGAAACTACAAGCCGATAGTTGTAGTTCTGCCATTCATAGAACTTTGAATGAATGACGCAGAGTTTTTTTGTTTTTTGTTTTTTAAATATCGACATCAAGTTTGAGGAGAAGATCCCCAGATCAGTGTCATTAAAAGGCAGTGGGATTGGGGAGCGGCTGCAGCATTGGGAACATGTTACATGCTCCACCCTAAAAATGGGTGGAACATGCAACATGTTTCCAAAGGTAAATTTGTCCTCTAAATCTGTGTACAAGATTCTGAAACTGCATTTATACAGTAATATGAAATGAACAGTAAGGGCTCTTGCGCACACACAGCTTAAAAAAAAATGCCACCGTTACAGGCATTTGACTTGATTCCAGGCTGCAAAAGCACCTCTATGTAGCTAGTGCCGAGACAAGGCCATCCAGGATTAATTACAAAGTCCAGGGCCAAAAATGTACAGAGTGCAGGGGTAAGGTGCAAGTTATATACAATGTGCAGCAGTAAAGAGTGGGCACACACACACACACACACACACACCATTTATGTACCTGATTGACCAAAACGTCTTCTCTTATTTACTCTCATAATAAAAGGTTTAAATTTCAAACACAGGAAAAATAATAAATAATCTACCCTTGCAGTGGGGCCCCTGTACTGCATGGGTTAAATGCTCATTTTGTCTAGGGGCAGAGGATAAAGATATACTAAAAGTAAATCTTTAAAAGGATAAGTTCACCTTAAATAAAACGCACATATATTTTAGCAGGTAAATTATTATTTTTTACAACAGGAGCCACAAAGTATTGCACTCGTTAGCAGCAGATTGCAGGTGCAATGCTATGCCCCTGAACACACTGCCTCCAGCTGTGTTGCCTGTACCTAGGGCTGCCATCAGGGGGGTACAGGCAGTACACCTGTAAGGGGCCCGGGTGGCAACTCCCCCTTTTTATAAAAAAAAAGATTTTTTTTCATTTTATTTATTTTTTGTAAGGGGCCCAGAGGTCAACCCCCCTTTTTTTTTTTTTTTTTTGTTGTAAAGGGCCCAGAAGCCCGGAGGTCCCCAGATGGCAACCCCCCTTTTTTTTATATTTATTTTTTGTAAGGGGCCCTAGAGGACCCCGGAGGCCCCCCCAAGGGCCCAGATGGCAACCCCCCGACCTCAATAATTCACGCGACGGCAGCACCCCCCCCCCGCTTCTCAATTAGCGGCACCCCCCGCTTCCTCAATTTGCAGGGGCAGAACCACCCCCCCGGTTCTCTGCTCCAGGGGGCCCATGCCTGAAGCTGTGTAAGGGGCCCCAAAATTCCTGATGGCGGCCCTGCCTGTACCTCTGTATGGGTTGTCGTTTTTTTTTCAGAGCCGTAGGCATTGTGAATGAACAACGGGGTGCTAAGCAGTGCACCTGCATTTCATTTAAACTACATTCACAGATCACTGAGTAAATAATGTGGCTGTGTGGCCAAGCCATTTTCAAAATGTGACAGTGGGTGTGTGGAGAATAATCTTTGCCCACTGACACAATGGGGGGGGGGGCTGAAGGAGAGGGAGCAACAGGTTATATTCCATAAGGATGAACTTCACCTTTAAGATGGTATACATGTGTAGCGACCCTCACCCCCTTCTTTATCAGTTATTCTGGCTCTAGTATAGGGGTATCTTGGAGGGGAGAGCGAGGTGCGCCACGGCCCATGTCCTCTCGATTACAGCATGTAGAGGTGAAGGCCAGTATATAGTTGTATTCGGGCCTGTGTATACGCTCAGAGCCAAGTCTGTTCTGCTGATAACCCCCTTTGCTCCCAGTAATTGGAGTACCACACACTGAAAAGGTCCAACACTTATTTATTCCATAACGGCACACAAATAGTCCTTTGCGAGCAGACAGTTTGAGACCCATGGAACAGTTCAGTATTGGTGGAGAGTAGGTCAAGGCACAATCCTCAAAGAAAACTAAACCGTTGAGGTTTCACCAACGGTTGTTAAGCTCACTGGCTGTTAAATGGAATTTTTGGCTTCAGAGTCTCTTCCAGCGACTCTAGTGAACAGGAACTGGAGTTACCTTCGCTACGTTGCAGCCCCTGTCAGTGGGAAGACATCCCTCCAAGGGAGTTAGAGGCCCCGCCGTCACCGGGTTAATGCTGTACCGGACTATCCGGAAGGGTTACACTCCCCGGCCTCCTCGCCTTAGATACGGGTCCCAACACCTTAGGGCCCCTCGGACTCCTCCACCCTCGCGGAACCCAGTCGAAGTTACTGGGCCCCAGCAGTAGTACCTCACCCCAGGCTTAAGGTGCTTGGGATGGATGCCATCTCTCGCTCCGGCCAGGTCAAGGGCACCTGGGCCCGGAACGCCAGCATCCAGGCTGAAGGTGCCTGGGTGCGGCGGCGTCCTCCAACTCTAAACCCCAAGGTCAGGGCGTCCGCCCCTTTTTTCTCCTCTCCCCCTGCGCCACAGCGGGTTCCCCGCCCCGCTGTACCAGCGCCAGGAAAGGACAAAAAGGGAGCAGTCTTGCGGTGCAGGTTCAACTCCAGCCCAGGGCGACAACGCCACCAGCAGGCCACAGGGAACCCTGCACCACCAGAGTCCTCCAAGAACCACAAAAAGGGATTCTCAGATTCCCTAACAATTAGTACATCTGGGTTAAATAACCCAGATGCTTCCCCCCCCCCCCATAAATACCCACTACACATGCATTATTTTTGCATTCAGCCCGCCTGCTGTACTGGATAAATTTAGACCTGGGTGTACCCAGCTTTACTGCATTTCTTGCTTCAGTATACTACCTCCAGCACTGACTAGTCCTACAACTTCTCTGCAAGTTGTGATTGGTTGTGGTTGGTCACATTCCAGCCTTCCGATTGTACTACACAAAGTTAATATCCCTGCATGGTATGCAATGAGGGTGGCTTTGGGAGCTGGACGAAGCAAGGAAACAGACCATTTCCCTCCCGCACTGCAAGGGTGAATTTATTTTTTATTTATTTTTTTAGTTGGGCTGTATTATGCCACTACATCCCTTGATATTTATGCTCATATTTTATAGGTTAGAATTACTAGGGCTTCTCAGGTGCTACATTTATTTATTCCACATACACATCTTATTAAGTCATTATTTGTGTATGTGCAATACATCTCTATTGCACCTGAAAAGCCCCAGTAATTCTAACCCATTCAACAATTGTACTTTCGCTTTCAGTAAACCTGCACTGCAAGAAGCAGGGTAGGTTTACAGCATGGTATAGTCTGGAGGGCAGAGCAGTCAGGACTCACAGGAGAAGATACAGTCTGACATCCATCCTCTGACATTTTCATTCAGGCCTGGGAAGCGCTCTGGTGTCTGCTGGGTGAGAAGTAGTGATCAGAGCTTGAGTTCTATTCGTGCTCCTCCACCTGTAATGCCACCAGGCCAACCAGCCAGACTGACAAGAACCTGAGCCCAGAAGAGTGCGACTTTCTCCCTTCTGGAAAGGTACGTGTCTGCTGCCACAGAGAGGAGGCAGTCAATGGGTAAGCGCACAGCCTTAGCGCCGTTCTTGGGCAGGCTGTAGCGGCAGAGGTTGGGGCATAAGATGGTGTGACAGACAGATTTTGTGTACATGTTCTTCTGCATGCTCACAACCTGGCCCCTCTCACACTGCAGTCGGGGTACTGGGGTGTTCTGCCTAATTAAATCCATTAATGCTCAACACACCTAAACGTGCAATGTGCAGCTTTTATCACCCTTTGAGTAGCTTTTCGTCTACCATTAGGTTTCTGGCATTCAGATGGGTTAACAGTCACCCTGTGTGCATGATGCCTACATTTTCAGGCACCACACCATTTAATGTAAAAAAATATTGCGCAACCCAATGCAAAGCGAATGAAACAATAATAAATGCTTCTAAAAAAGCAATAGTGAATGCTCATAGAAAATAAACAAATATTGTATATGTATGTCTAATATGTGAAAACTTCAAACACATATGGTTGAAATTATGTGAAAACCAAATCCAATGGTGAACAACACAAACTGTCCATAAAAGACCACACCATTTAAAGTTATTGAATATAATGTATTGAGTTGCCATCATTAATTGAATGGTTTCCAGCTTGGAGAAAACAAACACAAAAAAAACACAGCCCCTAATAATCGCTGCCTATTCCGGAAAACTATGCTTAAGTGTTTACCCATAAGAATGATTAAAAAAAAAACAAAAAAAAACAGTTTGAAGCCAAAAACGTACTTTTGTAGGCGACAGAGGAATAAAGAAAGAACGTGATCACAAGTGGCGCGTAGGTCGCCGCATGACAAGAATCAACAGAGGAGTGTCGAGGCTGAACTCTTATTACAGGCTGTGAAAACACTGCCGCTTTCCAGATATTCAGCCACCCAGAGATTACAAGTGCACAAAGGATATTTACAGCCCTTTGTGATAAAGTCACTTGGCTTAATTTCATGAGCTACAAAATGACCAAGTCAGAAAACACATAATACACACACACACACACACACACACACACACACACACACACACACACTTCCAACATGCAGTACTTACAGATCAAGAAAGAAAAAAAAAGGAGGGCGCACCGACCTAGTGCATTACCACTTAAAGGTTTATTTGAATAAAAAGCAATAGTCCTACTCGCAGACAGAGCTTAAGTACAAGCTTATCGGATAACAAAAGGCTGTAATTCTTGGCATCCACCGACTGGACTTAACAGAGGGTCGGACGATACCCCAAAACATCCAGATGGCTGATGCGTTTCTGGGGCCCACCCCTTTCTTCAGAGCCTAAAAGGTCCGTGATAACTCTCACACTACCCTCCATTATATATAAGTGTGCTCATGTGAGGAAAGCCATGCGAACACCCATTGTTCCGAGGAGGGCTGCAAGATCCTAGACTTTACCTCTAGACAGAACCACACCACCTGCGTTTTGACGATACACCGAGAGCGCAGGAGATTTTTGTTGTACTTACAGATCACACTGCTTCCAGAGGATAAAACATCCCTTGGAAAAAATATAGTCAACACGATTGATCAATTGTGTGTTCTTAAAAGCATTCCAGATTCTCTGCCATTCTGAGAAAAAAAAAAAAAGGTGAAAATCGGACAGTCACCCATACACAGCAAAATATTTTTTGGACCAAAAATATATATTTCAGCTGTGTATAAATGCTGGCAGATTTAAAAAAGGCATAGACCACTTTCTGAAAAAAATTAATATATACCCACATTAAAGCGGAGCTCCACCCAAAAGGGGAAGTTCCGCTTTAAAGGGGTTGTAAAGGTTCGTTTTTTTATTTTCTAAATAGGTTCCTTTAAGCTAGTGCATTGTTGCTTCACTTACCTTTTCCTTTGATTTACCTTCTAAATGTTTGTTTTCTTTGTCTGAATTTCTCACTTCCTGTTTCTCCTCACTAAACTTCACACCATCATCCGAGTGGTGTTTAGTCAGCCAGAACAGCTTACTGAGGAGGAACAGGAAGTGAGAAATTCAGACAAAGAAAACAAAGAAAAAAAATATTTAGAAGGGAAATCTAAGGAAAAGGTAAGTGAACCAACAATGCACTAGCTTAAAGAAAACTATTTAGAAAATAAAAAACGAACCTTTACAACCCCTTTAAGCACTCCTCTCCCTACAAATATGCCACATTTGTCAATTCTTTTTTGGGGGGCGGGGGTTACTTGCAATGCCGGCGCCATGGAGAGGCATGGGAGAGAAGCAAGGGTTTGGGCGGCTGCATTGCTTGACTGTGGGACAGGCGACTGTTTATTAAAAGTCAGCAGCTACACTTTTTGTAGCTGCGGACTTTTAAACACAAAAATGAGTGGACCCCGCTAAAAAAAAAAAAAAAAAAAAAATAGGATTTTTGTACTCACCGTAAAATACGTTTCTCTGACGTCCATGGACCGACGCAGCTCTCATACTGATTACATGTGGGACGTCCCAAAGCAGTATAAGAAAAGGGTGGGAGCAAAAAAGTAGGATTTTTAAAACAGCTTACCTGTAAAATCCTTTTCTTGGAGTACATCACGGGACACAGAGCAGCATAGTCATTACTATGTGGGTTATATAGAATTACCTTCAGGTGCTGGCACTGGCAACTTCCAAAACAGGAAGTACCCTCCCCTATATAAGCCCCTCCCATCCGGGAGTACCTCAGTTTTGTAGCAAAGCAATACGTGTCCCCAAAAGAGGGGTGGGAGCTCTGTGTCCCGTGATGTACTCCAAGAAAAGGATTTTACAGGTAAGCTGTTTTAAAAATCCTACTTTCTTGTTCATACATCACGGGACACAGAGCAGCATAGTCATTACTATGTGGGACGTCCCAAAGCAATGCCACATGAGGGGGGGGATACACCATACATAAGCTGGGCGCCATCAGGCATGAGGATCTTTTGCGGCCTGCAACACACTGCGCCCAAAGGCGACATCCTCCTGACTTCTAACATCCACCTGGTAGAACCTAGTAAACGTGTGTACTGAAGACCATGTTGCGGCCTTACAAATTTGAGCCAGGGAGGCCTGGTGATGCACTGCCCATGAAGTTCCAACTGCTCTCGTGGAGTGCGCCCTAACTTTGAACGGAGGCGGTCTACTTCTCAAGCCATAGGCTTGTATTATGACCTGTCGAATCCACTTGGCTAAAGTAGATTTTGATGCTGCCTGACCCTTTCTGGGGCCTTCCGGCAGAACAAACAAAGAATCCGTTCTACGAATCTGAGCAGTGGCTTTTAGATAAGCTTTAACTGCTCTTACTACATCCAAAGAATGCAATAACTTTTCCTCTACCGAGCTTGGTTTGGGGAAAAAAGAAGGAAGAACCACATCCTGGTTCAAGTGAAACCTCGATACCACCTTAGGAAGAAAGGCTGGGTGAGGACGTAATACTACTCTGTCCTTATGGATAACCAGATATGGCGGCTAATTCCGACACTCTTCTAGCCGAGCATATGGCTACTAAAAATATCAATTTCCTGGTGAGTAGAACCAAGGAAATGTGCCGCAAAGGTTCAAATGGCTGCTTCTGCAGAACCGACAGAACCAAATTTAGATCCCATGGGCATATGGGAGCCTTAATCGGTGGAATAATACGAGTCACACCTTGCATAAAGGATTTGACAAGTGAATGCATAGCCAGGGGCCTTTGAAATAGTATTGACAAGGCCGAAACCTGGCCCTTGATAGTACTTAAGGCAAACTTCCTGTCTACAGCCCACTGCAGGAAGTCCAGAATTCTGCCTATAACGTACTTACGTGGATGCCATTTTCTGGCCTCGCACCAAGTGATGTACGCCTTCCAAACTCTATAGTAGATCTGCCTGGATACAGGCTTCCTGGCATTGATTATAGTTGATACCACAGAGTTAGAGAGACCTCTCTTCTTTAGGATGTGGGATTCAATAGCCAGGCCGTTAAACTTAGAGTTAGTAAGGAAGGGTGGTATATCGGTCCTTGCGAAAGCAGGTCCGGACGACGTGGAAGGGTCCAAGGACTCCCCACAGACATTTTGATGATCTCCGCGTACCAGGCCCTTCGGGGCCACGCTGGAGCCACCAGGATCACCGGCTTCTTCTCCAACCTGACTCTGCGAAGGAGTCGAGGCAACAATTGTAGCGGAGGGAATGCATATATCAGTCTGAACTGATCCCAAGGGAACACCAGAGCATCCGAGCCGCAAGCGAGGGGATCCCTTGTCCGGGAGACAAATCTGTCCACCTTTGCGTTGAATCTGGATGCTAGCAGATCTACATCCGGTGTTCCCCACCGCTGACATATTGCTCGGAAGACCTCGGGATGAAGGGACCATTCCCCTGGGCATAACTGTTGGCGACTCAGAAAGTCCGCCTTCCAATTCTCCACCCCTGGAATGAAGACAGCTGATATACATGGGACATGCTTTTCTGCCCATTCCAGGATGTGACTTACTTCCCTCTGGGCTGCACGACTCCTGGTGCCTCCCTGATGATTGATATATGCCACTGCTGTGGCATTGTCTGATTGAATTCTGACAGGGGACCCTTGGAGTCTGGATGTCCAGGCTACTAGGGCGTACCGGGCTGCTCGTATCTCTAAGAGATTGATGGGCAGGGTTTTTACTACATTTGACCATCTGCCCTGGAGAGACCATTGCTCCAGTACTGCCCCCCAGCCTATAAGGCTGGCATCTGTAGTGACCACCTTCCAAGATATCGGGCTGAAGGGTTTTCCCTTCTGGAGATTCTGGGGGATCAACCACCAGCAGAGACTCTTCCGAACGGAAGGGGACAAAGCCATCGGGAAGTCTAGAGCCTGAACTTTTCCGTTCCAGGCTGACAATATGGCCCTTTGTAAATTCCTTGAGTGGAATTGGGCGTATGGTACAGCTTCGAATGATGCTACCATCTTTCCTAGCAGCCTCATGCACAGGCGTATGGACGGCTGTCTTTTTGCACAAAGCAGACGGACCAAGGCCCTCAAAGAGGATACCTTGTCTAGAGGTAAGAAAATCTTCCTCTGGTCTGAATCCAGCCGTAGCCCTAGATATACCAGGTTTTTCACTGGCTGTAGGGCTGACTTGTCCAGGTTGATGACCCAACCGTGAGACTCTAGATACTTGATTGTATCGACAATTACCACTTCTAGCTTGGCAACTGAGTGGTCCATCAACAACAGGTCGTCTAGGTATGCCATTATCGTTACACCCCGTGTTCTTAGATCGGCCAACAGTGGGGCCAGAATTTTTGTGAACACTCGTGGTGCTGTGGCCAGACCGAATGGTAAGGCTCTGAACTGAAAATGGCGCCCTTCTACTGCAAAGCGTAGGAATTTTTGATGACCTGGAAAGATGGGAACATGCAAGTAAGCATCTTTGATGTCGATCGAGGCTAACCATTCCTCCCCTTGTAGGGCAGCGGTGACCGATCGGATCGACTCCATCCGGAAAGACCGGACGTTTAGAAATTTGTTTAGACTCTTTAGGTCCAATATGGGTCTTATGTCCCCGTTTGGCTTCGGGACTGTGAAAAGGTTTGAGTAGAAACCCAACCCCCACTCTTCCATAGGAACCTCCATAATTACTCCTTGGAGCAAGAGTTGTTCTAACGCCAATAGGAGAGACCCTCTTTTCAGAGGGTCTCTTGGCATGCCTGACCACATAAAATGGGACGGAGGAGACTCTTTTAACTCCAACTTGTATCCCAGAGTTACTGCGGAGAGCACCCATCTGTCTTTGATCGTCTCCCGCCAGGTCTCTGCGAACAACTGAAGTCTTCCCCCCACCCATTTGAGTGGGGGCAGCCCTTCATAGGCTTGACTTGGAGGCTGGTTTAGTACCTCTTCGGATCCAGGGCTTTTTATTACCCTGTGGCTGTCCCTGATTTTTACCTCCTGAGTTTGACCGAGGAGGCCGTCGGAACTGCTTAGTAGCAGACGTCGCAGGGATAGGAGAGGTAGTCCTCTTAAAAGATAGACCCCTAGACCTCTTTTTACTCGGTAAGAGTACTTTTACCACTGGAAATCTTCTGGATATACTTATCCAGGTCTTCGCCAAAAAGGCGTTCCCCATGAAATGGGAAGCTAACTAAGAGCTTCTTACAGGGAGCTTCAGCAGACCAGTTTTTGAGCCACAGAAGCCTACGCATATGTACCAAAGACAGCGTGAGGCGGGAGGCCTGATGGATAGAATCCTTGATGGCGTCAACCGCAAAGCATAATGCTCTAGGCAGATCAGCCAGAGCCTGGGCCTGCTGGTCTGGCAAATCCCTCAGGACCATTTTCATTTGATCTTTTAAAGCTTGGCAGACCCCAATAGCTGCCACTGCTGGCTGTGTAACAGCCCCTGCTGTGGAAAAAGCAGATTTTAATAAAGATTCCAATTTTTTATCCACTGGATCTTTGAACATTTGAACATTATCTACTGGACATGTCAGTGATTTGTTCACAGAAGAGATGGCTGCATCCACCGTAGGAACATTCCATCTCTGGGTGAACTTTTCCTCCATGGGATAGATCACCGGAAACCTTTTAGGCGGAACAAATAGTTTATCAGGATGTTCCCAGTCCTGGTATATAAGTCCTTCCAATAATGGATGTATTGGAAAGGAGCAATTAACCTGGGGAGCTTTTAGCGACCCCAATGAGGAGACAGCAGTAGTTGATGGTTCAACAAGAGGCATTTTAAATGCAGATCGAACCATGTCAGTTAGGGTCTGGACCCACAATCTTTCAGTCTGCGATGCTGAAAATGGTTCATCTACTGTCGATTCCTCAAAAACAGAGCTAACCTCCTCCTGATCCCCTTCAGGTAGGTCGGTCCCTTCCTGGGACTGTTGCTCTGCCAACAGGCACTCTAATGGAGATCTGGCGCGCTTTCTTTCCTGTAGAGAAGAAGCGATCAATGCTGCCAATCTCTGCTCCAATCCCTCCAGAGTTGAGGAAAAAACCTCCTCTGTTATATATGCAGGAGCAGGTGGACTAAGGACAGCCGCAGTACCTGGCACTCCCGGGGGTTCCTTATGGGTATTAACCTCTGATTTCTCAGGGGAGGAGGGTGCAGATGACTGCTCCAGATCCTCAGAGCCCAATGGAGACCCCCTACACTTCCTGAGAGGTATATCTCGGAGATTTTTAGGCGGCATATTCCTTAGTTCAAAGCTGAGGTATTCCAGCCGCAATACACCCCTTACTGAAATAGTCTAATGCAATTTGCTGCTATGTACATCAGTGGGTGTCTACTAATGCGTCTTTCTGGGGATGCCTGTATCAACCGCCCGCTGTAAGCCCCTATACCATGCTACCAGCTCCTTTTCATGCTCTGTGTCCATAGCAAGCAGCGTGGACTGAGTCCTTTTATCCTGCTGGGACGCCCGCGCAGAAGCGCTGGGCGCACAGAGCGCGTCATCCGCCAGGCAACGCCCCCTTTTTTGAAGCTAAACCTTATAAAAGGAAAGCATGTGTGCGCGCGCGCACGTGTGCGCTCTTGGCGCCATGTAGGGAGAGGAGCCAGGGTCCCTGTTTCACCAGGACTCGGGGATGGAAGGAAACTACTTGGCAGCATGACAGAGGAATGCAGCTTCCCTGATAGAGAGCTCACTCATCTGCCTGGACTTTCACCATGGAAGGAATAGTCCCAAGAAAAAAAAAGACGTTCCACAGCGGCCTCTAGTGGACAAACACAGGTACCGCACCTTTGTCTTTTTTTTTTTTTTAAAACCTCCTTTATGAAAAAACATTTCCAGGTTTACAGTTTTTTTAAAACTTCCCTTATGAAAAAACATTTCTAGGATTTCTTAGGCATAAACAGCTATTAGCGGGAATACCCTTTAGGTAACAGGCAGAAAGACATATTAGGCTTGGGGGTCCCCTCAATAGAACCAAGTTCCTGAGGGGCCCCCACTTACCTTTTCCCCGCCGCAGGACTTTGTTTGGTCCACAGAAGCCCAAACTTCACCTCTCACGGCAGGCATTGTACTAGACCTTCAGGGACCGGGTTCCCAAGGATTCGACTCCCCTGGACCTGTATAGCACCCTGCACAGATAGCCTCTTGGTTTTGGGTATGACCAGAGCTCTGGATCCCAGGGTCCAGCCCTCCTAAGAGAGGCATTACAGGCAAAACCCTGCTCTTCTCTGCAAGGCCCGGGTACCGACCATTTAGCTATGAAGCTTTTTTGGTCGGATCCGGAATAGCTTGCTAAGGCCCAGAGAACCTGTACACAAGCCCAGATGAATACATGTTAACCTTGGCCAACACCTTAGACACTGGCAAAAAACTGAGGTACTCCCGGATGGGAGGGGCTTATATAGGGGAGGGTACTTCCTGTTTTGGAAGTTGCCAGTGCCAGCACCTGAAGGTAATTCTATATAACCCACATAGTAATGACTATGCTGCTCTGTGTCCCGTGATGTATGAACAAGAAAAGTAAGGAACAACCAAAACTTCACTCCAAACCAGCAGAGCCCCTCAACGGAGGAGTTGCAACATTAGACAGCGGCCTGCAACACTTTGCGGCCGAAGGAAGCATCCGACGATGCAGCCACATCAACCTTGTAGAACTTTGAAAAGGTATGAACGGACGACCAGGTCGTCGCCTCGCACACTTGTGCAACCGACGCTTGATGTTGGAAGGCCCGGGAAGCACCAATTGCCTTGGTGGAATGCGCCGCAACCGGAAAGGGAGGTGCCCGCCCCTTAAGGGCAAAGGCCTGTATGACGGTCTGCCTGATCCACCTAAAGACGGTGGCAGACCACACACAGATTTCCGAATGGAAACCGTAGCAGACAGGTACTCGTAAGGCTTGTACCCATCTTAATGCAGGAAGCGCAAACTCTCAGGGAAGCGATGGGTGAGGACACAAGGGCGGAAGAACAATGTCCTTCTTAAGGTGAAAGGCCAAGACCATCCTTAGAAAAGAAGGATGGTCGTGGGCGCAACACCAACATATCCTTATGGAGGACCAAGTAAGGAGACTTGCCAGACAAGGCTGCCAACTCAGACACCCGTCTAACCGAAGCAATGGCCAATAAGGCCAACTTCCGGGACAAGGTCAAGAGAGGAATCTCTCTGATATTCTCAAAGGGATGTTCTTGGAGAACCGAGATGCATCAAAATCAGATTCCAAGTAGGGAGAGGAGGCTTGACAGGGGGGACCACATGGCGAACCCCCTGCCCAAAAGGTGCTAATCAAGGAATGGCCCGGCAGCGGTCGTTGAAAAAGACAGTCCGGGCCGAAATCCGACCCTCAAAAAAAAGGTATGCAAGGCCAGCTTTTGGGTCACACCACGCTGTAAGAACAGCAAAATCCTGGGAACGGAAAACATCCGAGGATGCCACTCAAGTTCCTCGCACATAGCGATGTAAGCCTTCCAGGTACGGTGAGATATCTTTCTGGAGGAAGATTCCCGTGTCAACAACATAGAAGAGATGACCGAATACGAGAGAACTCGGTCCTTTAGCACCTGGCTTTAAACAGCCATGCCATTAAAGCCAAGGACTGTAAAGCAGGATGAAGTATGCTCTGCGAAGCCGGCGAGGCAACAACAGTAGCAGAGGGTAAGCATATATCAGGCGATACTGCCCCCACGGGCTTCCAACGCGTCTAACGCATCCGCCCAGGGGTCCCTGGACCTGTCCACGATCTTGCCACCTTGCGAGTGAGTCGAGAGGCCACAAGGTCCACTTCCGGTGCCCCACCTCCGGTAAAGAAGGTGGAAACACCTCCGGATGCAAGAACCCTTCGCCTGCAATACACACGGCTGACAGGACCGTCTTGCAGCGAGACGTATGAAAATCCCAAAGAGACTCCGCAATGTATCGGAGAAGGGAGGCCCCAGTGTACAGGGTGCCTCAAATGTTGGCCAATAAAGGCAACTTGACGGAACTTCCCTAGAAACTCGGTCAGAGGACTAGTACCTCAGCCTCCACAGGTGGCGCAAACCCACCCCGGGCACAGAGACCCTAAAGGCTAAAAGCAGTTGTAGTGCACCTGCTAGACAACTGATGAATGAAGCAGAGGCTTTTGCCCAGTCATTGATCCACAAAAAATGCCAGAGACGCAGCCACTAAACGGGCGCAACGCCAACCCCAGCCTGGCGAACAGTCCAAGCCAGCGCTTCTGATCACCACTGAAAGCAGGTGGAAAGTGATACCCCTGAAACCAGGGATCCTTGTGACAATGCTCCATTCAGCAGCTACCCATGGATAGGTGCTGATTGTGCAAACACATAGTTTATACTATGTATTGCGTCAAACGCACAAATGGAGAGTGTGGGAGGAAACCCACCCAGCCACAAAGAGCATAATACCACCACATACGGCGTATGTAGTTTAGTATTTGTGGATAAACCTATTAAACGCGTATATACTGTGCCAGCGACGAAGGCGTGCACATCATCGGGGCCTGGACGTAAACCAGCCACACAGATTGCGTACACAACCGTGTAGGTACGTTAGCCTGCGAATAAACAAATTGCACATGTTTATACTGTGCATAGCGCTGAGAATGCGCACACCATTGGAACGCAGGGGAGAAACCCATGCAGACTGCATACGCATACCGTGTATGGTATTATAGTATGTGTGCTAAACATTTTGCACAAGCCCATGTGTGAATAGCACCGAAGGCACGCACACTGTTGGCGCGTGTGAGGAACCGAAGTACCCCAAGCATACTCAGAGAATGCAATACCTACAACTACTGTAAATGTATTTAGTGTAGTGTATAGACATAATGTGTATGTTTACACCGTGTATTGCACCAAAAGGCATGCATGTCATGTAGCATGGGCAGAAACCCACGCAGACTGCATACGCATACCGTATAGGTATTATAGTGTGTGTGCTAAACCTTTTGCACAAGCTCATGTGTGCATAGCACCGAAGGCGCGCACACCGTTGGCGCGTAGGAGGAACCGAAGTACCCCACGCATACTCAGAGAATGCAATACCTACAACTACTGTGAATGTATTTAGTGTAGTGTATAAACATATTGTGTATGTTTACATCGTGTATTGCACCAAAGGCATGCATGTCATGTAGCGTGGGCGGAAACCCACGCAGACTGCAAAGACATACCGGGTAGGTCCAATCGCACAAATTTAGACTGTGCATAGCGCCGAAGCGCCCACTCGGAAGAACTCCACGCAGACAGCACACAGATACCGTGTAGGAATGATAGCATGTGAATCAACATAATATTGCACATGTTTATGCTGTGCATTTCCATTGGAGCGTGGGGGAAACCGGAGTACCCGGAGGAACCCCACGCAAACAGTATACCCATACTGTAAACATGTATAATATGTGCAATAAACATATTGAACATGTCTATACTGTGCAGAGAGCCGAAGCGCACATACCATGAGAGTGCGGGAGGACACCGGAGCCCCCGCCAGCCCAGAGAGTATGATACATACATATACTGTGAATGTCTCTGGAGTCGTGCATAAACATATTTTGTACGTTTATATCATGTATGGCACTGAAACACAGCATTGGAACGTGGGGACAGCCACGCAGACACAGAGACCAATAACACATACATACACTGTGAATGTATGCAGTGTAGAGGTATAGGATGAGTTTAAATTATGGCGCAGAGGCGCAATAATCTTCTCTGTATCATTCCAACCTGCTTGACAGTGCTGCTGAAGCAGCATACAGGTAACAGTTGACCTCTGATCCTCAGACCGTGTGTCTGTCAGAGCTCAAATCATTCCCCAGGAAATGGCGGGAAATGTTACCTCAGGTATCACACACAAGGCTCACAGGGATTAGAGACATAAATGAATAAAGTCCTCCCTCATCCATGCTGCTCTTGAGGCAGCGTGTGAGGAAAACTGAGGAAACTGTGTAAAAGAAAAGCTTGTCACAGCAATTTCAGCCTGAGTATGATTCTCACATCATCAATGAGATCACTTACAAGCGCCCTGTCATTCACTGACACAGAACTGGAGTCTTCCTCACAAGGGAATGTCCTGTTCATAAACATTAAATATTCAGAGGTAGGGTCCTGAGCCCAATAGCTAGGCCCATATCTGACTCCGAGCACTCCTTCACTAAAGATTTTTGTGGGGGGAGGGGGCTTATAGCTCCTTTTGCTCGCACACCGCTTCCATTCTGACAGGAATGATTCCAGGACTGCTGACAACTGGTCCATAAGGACCGCAGGTGCAGGAAACATATGAACATGTTTAACTGTGCAGCACTGCCAGTTGCCCCAGGCAATGTGGAGAACAGGTGTATCAGACTCCATAACGCCACCCTCTGAGACCTTATACACTATACAGTGAATATACAGTCCACCCACTGGCTACGCTGAGGAGGGGATACCCGGGAGGACCCACCAACCCTTAAGGACAGCTCAGTGTGAGGAGATTGTGAGGGGATTTGCGCCGCCGCCAGAAATAAATGCGCGGTGGCCACAAGAAAATGGCCGCTGTCCGCAGCCATAATTGTGCCACTAAACGCCAAGATGGCCGCCGAGCGCAAAATTCAAAGCTCTAATGCGCACCAATGGCGCACGCAATAATCACCTCACACACCAGAAAAAACTGCAGACATGAGCGCCCAACCAGGCCAGAGTGACCCCCAAGCACCCCACAGCACAGCACCAGTACAGGGTGCAGAGAGCAGCATAACAGGGGGGGGACAGGGAGAAACCCCCACACACAGAAACACAGCCAGCATGTACTCACCTGCAGTAGGAGAGACTACTTACCCGTCCCTTTCAGGGACCCACTGGCTTGTTTCAGACAGACCTATCACAGAGTCGTACTGCGTAGCTGTCGGCCCGGTCCACCGCGAGAGATACAGTCAGTCAAGTACTGTTCAATCTTGAGAGGACCGCGGGAGCATGAAAGCAACCCGGCCACCCCTGGAGTCATGGGGCATGTCGTGAACTGAGTCTCACGCACGCAAGGCGAGGATCAGCACGCTCGATGGTCGGACAGGGAAGACTACGAGGATACTAGTGTACCCAACCTGTTGTCCAGCCGACAGTTGATTGAAGGTCTCAAAAATAAAATAATAAAATTCCCAAAGGAATAAAAATCAAAAAGTAAAATCTTCCAGGAGACTGGCTCCTGAGAGAGCCACGTATACTCCTCCTGCTAGGCAGAAAAAAACTGAGGCTGATTAGCTGCAGGTGGAAGGGTAATGTCCGGAGGGACCGCCCCCCTGGGCGGGGCTGTCCAGCTCTGGCTTGTTCTAGAATGTTTTAACCTCCAACATTCTGCCTAGGTCTTCTCCTGCGAGCAGGGACATATACCCACATGTAATCAGTATGAGAGCTGCGTCGGTCCATGGACGATAAGAGAAAGAGCAATTTTTCATTTTTCTATTGGAGCCTACATAGCATTGAAACTGAAAGCAATGCATCAGGGGAGCAGTGCACAGGTTCTGCATGGTGTACTCCCAGTCACAGCATAGTATGGGAGGCACAGACCTCGAGTTATGGGGCTGGAGCAAGAAACGCTCCATTAAAAGCTGTGTCACTTGGCCGCAGTGGCAGATGCGACTTGTAGTATTTCCATTACTAGACCCCTGTGAATGGATGGCACAATTGTGTTAGAGCCATGCACAGCTGCACCAAATGCAAAACCAAAACAAAGGGCAGGGAGATGAACCCCATGATTTAAAGGGTAAGTGGGTTAGGGAATCCAACTATATTTACTAATGCACCTAAACCAGACCCAAACACACACAGGCCCCAGACATATGTGAACTGAATCTATTGAGAGCCGGTCACGCTTGCCTGTCATGCGAACCCAACCTAAAAAAAAGGTTGAAATGTGTACCCTCTCCTGTTGCATGTAATGAGCTCAGTGTCTGACAGAAGAATGTGTGCGGCCCACAAAACAAAAAAAAAAAAAAGTGAAGTACTTTAAATGTGCAACCCAGGTAATCCTACATAATATCAGAAACTTTGACAAGTGTCCATAAGACCTAATATTTGTTTTACAATACAAAGAATTACTGGATATAACGAGCTCACAATCCACAATTAAAATCAAACACTTATTAAGAGCAGAGATAAAGCGTCTGCGTCCTAACACGACTACATCATGTCAACTCATTTTGTGGGAGCTGCTTCATCAGGACTTGGATGCATAATAAAGATCTTCCAAGATATGATTGTATGCTATATGTAGAAGTCAAAACACACCACACACAGTCTGAAGAAGCCAGCAGTCTCCCCCGACCTGCAGAGGTGGGGGGGGGGGGTCCTTACTGTGAATACTCAAATATCCAATTTACCACCCAGGTATAGGCCAATTGTATGCCAATTATAGGTCTCAGACAAGAATCAAAAGTATAATCCCAGCTGGAAAAAATGTCCCCCCCAGTTCTAACAGCACTGGCCCATAGTATAAATACTCAATATGCAGAGAACTACAAGTCGCATACAACTAGACTCTCACCATCAGAAAGTAATATTTCTAATATCTTGATATTGGTAACAACTGGGCTTGAAAATGCATTGAGAGCAAAGTGAATATATATTCTTTGTGGCTTTTGAACATATGCAAAAGCGATACAAACAAGGCGTTCTAACATTTCAATTCTACATACATGGTTCCAGGTCAGTAGCTGACAAAACTGCAACCAGTAGACAAACAGCAAGGCAACTATTTCTCAGAAATCAATCAGCAAAGATGATTTCCATATTTCTGCCATGACGGTTTTAACTTAAAGCAGCACGCTACCTAAAGGTTTTCCCCCCCATTTCCATTTTTATTAACACAATTCTCCCTCCAAATAGTTGTACGGTCAAGGTAAAAAAACAAACAAAAAACAAAAAAACAAACACACATTTGTGGTGATAAAACAAGTGACAAAAAGGATACACCTTGCCATTGCCGTCACATCAAGTTCACTTAAATCAGCAGACCCTGGGCAGCATTTCTTGAATTCTTTCCTCAAGTCAAAAAAGGAGTAGAAACATTCAGGAAGTAGTATATTCTGTTGAGGGGGGAAAAAAATAAAAAAATAAAGTCATTACAAAAATAAAAAAAAACACATTTAAGACGCAGAATTAGTCATGCATTCCTAGGGACATCTAAGTCATACAAGAGCTAGGACTTTAAAAAAAAGGGGAGAAAAAGTAGAAGCACTGTACACTAAATTTATCAAGGAATGTTCAATTGCTAAAGTAAAATACCATCACTTTTGCTCTAGTCTTAAGAAAGTAACTGCATACCTCAATACATCTTTCGGGTCATCATGCAGTTAGTAAATCGATTTTCAAAGAATAACTACATTTAAAACTCAAACCAGGTGACTGCCTTGACAGGGCTCAAGAACTGAGAAAGTCTTTGCATATACATTAAAACACTTTACCCATGTAAAACAACCCATCCAGTTCAAAATACAAATGAAAGGCAATACACAAATGTAATGTATGTATTATGGGGGCAAGCTTACTGAGGAGGCACAGGAAGTGAGAAATTCAGACAAAGAAAAAAACATTTAGAAGGGAAATCGAAGGAAAAGGTAAGTGAACCAACAATGCACTAGATTAAAATGAACCCATTTAGAAAATAAAAAACGAACCTTTACAACCCCTTTATTTCTAGCACAGTTATAATCCCAACTCCTTTCCTCTGTTACTTGTAATAAACTGGGATGAGGTGCATAACATAGAGTCGCTCAGATCATGCATGCAAATGGAGGGTTTCTATTGCCGACATCTACTAGACTAGACATTAGCTGCTTGGTTATGTTCATATAAGGCCTTATTACTTTCCAAGGCATGGACTCAGAGGAAGCATGCAGATTAGGCGTTATGACTTCATTGCTGCATGCTTTTCCTGGATCAGTAACTTAATGTGTTGAAAGGAAACCCAAACAAAGTTACAGGTGCCATAATTGATGACCTCTATTGGGGTCTCCTGACTGCAAGAAAACTTGTGGCTACCATTGCAGAGGTCTTTGTCATGGCTGTCAAACTGTTCCAATAACATTCATTGTTTCAGAGTCACTGAGCTTGAACAAGTAGGCAGCTTTGGTGTTCTGATTCTATTTACTGTATGCTTGCTTCAGGTTAATAGCTCAGAATTTAGGTACTGAAGGTCAGCATTACCATCAGGCATAAAGCATTTTTAAAAGCACAGCACTCCATGTCTCAAAGCTTGGGATTCCTTCAAAGACCATCTATTACAGCAATATTAGCATTTGCACATGTAGCGGGGGTTCCAAATTTAGGAACTGCTATACCAAATTTAGGGGTGATTTGAGTGGTAGTTGACTCAAATCTTTTCAATTGCTGGACTCAGTCTTGTTGCCATTTCACCTGGTGTGCAGTTCCCCTAAGTATGGGTGGCGCTGTCATCTATACTCAGGGTTGAACTACAGGTGATGGGGCAGCGATTTGGTGTCTCCTCTCGGCAGCCGTACAGTGGGTGTGGTGGACCTGCTGTGCATGCCGGGAGGGGGTACAAAAGGGGCAGACGCCGTTGGAGTCGAGCTACAACCCCGGGGACCTGTACCCGGGGGAAAGTGTTGTGTGGAGTCCAGTTTCGAGTGCATGGCCCTCCAGACCATGGGGCCACGTGTGCCTCAGTCCCAGGCACCTTTAGTCCTGGGACTGAAACTTCAGCACTGGGCCCAGCACCTTTAGCTGGAGCCCACTTCGGGAGAAAGAATCCCAGGCTGCCGCCTTGCGAGGGGACCAGTTTCTGGAAGAGGAGGCTGGGGAGGACCGTTCCGAAGGACTGGTGAGAAAATCACAGTGAAGGAAGGGGCACAGTAACTCTCCGGAGGGATGTCATCCATCCGGAAACCAGGGGCCCAACATCTGGACCAGTAGGAGGTTTGGGGCACTATAGATCCTGTGGCAGAGGATCTCCTGAACACATCCATTAGGGAATTAAACTGACTGTTCGAGCTACACACCGGCTGCTAGTGCCATTGGTAACTATCCGGGTGAGCTGTACCCACTTGGGATCAAGTGGCAACGAAGCCAGGAGTGCCCAAATTCCATCTGTCTTCCTAACACCTTTCTCCTTTCACGCATAAGAAAATAAAGCTCTATGTTGGAATGATATACTGGTGTGGACCTTGGAGTTACTTGGGGCATAGAGACTTTTGTCTCTACACACTAGGGACAGAAACCAACACTGGGGGGATAGCTGCAAAGACCCGTAAGGAAACTAAGTGTGCTTAACCTCTGCAACCCAGAAGGAACGGCATGGAGGAGACCACGCGCTCCTTCCTCTCCAGTGAACGAGCTAGAGAAGTGAAGGAGGGTAGCGTGGGCGCTTCACACATAACCATAAGGATTACACCAAATTTCAAAATGAACTAGCAAACCATAAAAACGTTCATAAAGCCTTGTCTTCAAACTTATTTTGGGAGATGGGAGGAAATTATAATACACAAATCATAACCTGTCTTTGTCATAGGCTATGCAGCAGGAACGCATACCAAGGACTTGTTGCAGATGGATCCCTAAACAAAAGCATATGTGGGCAGAAGTCATTGTTCCCATTTATCTACCGTTGTGTCTGCAAAACATAACATTTAAAAGTAAAAAAAAAAAAAAAAAAAAAAAAAAATTGGATTTTTTGTACTCACCGTAAAATCCTTTTCTCTGACATCCATGGACTGACACGGTGTCTCTTTACACTTTACAGGTGGGTTATGTCCCTGCTTGCAGGAGAAGACCTAGGCAGAATGTGAGATGTTTTAGATACATTCTAAAAGCCAGAGCTGAACAGCCCCACCCAGGGGGCGGTCCCTCCAGGCATAACCCTCCCACTACAGTCAGCAGACTTCAGTTCGTAACAAAGCAGTACAAACGTAAAAAGGAAGGGTGGGTGCCGTGTCAGTCCATGGATGTCAGAGAAAAGGATTTTACGGTGAGTACAAAAAATCCTATTTTCTCTTATCATCCATGGACTGACACAGTGTCACTTTACACGTGGGATGTCCCAAAGCAGTGTCAAGAGGGATGGGAGCAGTATAAATGGAAAAACCAAACTTTCACTCCAAGAAGGCAGATCTCCTCAACGGAGGAGTCGCAACTTTAAACAGCGGCCTGCAGCACCCTGCGGCCGAAGGAAGCATCCGAAGATGCAGCCACATCAACCTTATAAAAAAAACTTAAAAAGGTATGAACAGACGACCAGGTCGCCGCCTTGCACACTTGTGCAACCGACGCTTGATGTCGGAAAACCCAGGAAGCACCAATTGCCCTGGTGGAATGCGCCGTAACCGGAAAGGGAGGCGCCCGCCCTTTGAGAGCATAGGCTTGAATGACGGTTTGTCCGATTCCCCTAAAAATGATGGCAGACGAAACCGCGTGGCCCTGTTATGGACCAGGGGCAGTCACAAACAGTGAGTCGGACTTCCGAATAGAAGCAGTAGCAGACAGGTACACCCGTAAGGCTCGTACCACATCCAATATGTGCAGCGCAAACTCTCTGGGATGCGATGGGTGAGGACACAAGGACGGGAGGACAATGTCCTCATGTAGGTGAAAGGTAGACACCACCTTTGGCAAAAGGGAAGGTCGTGGATGCAACACCGCCTTATCCTTATGGATGACTAAATATGGCGACTTGCAGGACAAAGCCGCCAACTCAGACACTCGTCAAACAGAAGTGATTGCCACTAAAAGGCCACCTTCTGAGACAAGACAAGAGAGGAATATCCCGGATATTCCCAAAAAGGAGGTTCCTGGAGGACCTAGAGCACCAAATTCAGATCCCACGGTGGGAGAGAAGGCTTGACAGGAGGGAGCACATGGCGAACCCCCAACACAAGGTGCTAACCAAGAAATGACCCGCTAGAGGTCGCTGAAAGAAGACGGCCAAGGCCGAAATCTGATCCTTGATGGTACTCAAAGCAAGCTTTTGGGTCACTCCACACTGTAGAGGACGCAGGATTCTGGGGACGGAATACGTCCAAGGACGCCAGTCCAGCGCTTTGCATATGGCGATATAAGCTTTCCAGGCACGGTGATAGATCTGCTTGGAGGAAGACTTCCGTGTCCTTAACATGGTCAAAATGACAGAGTCCGAGAGACCTCGGTCCCTCAACACCTGGCTTTTAACAGCTCTGCCGTTAAAGCCAGAGACTGTAAGCCGGATGAAACATAGGACCTCGAGACTGAAGGTCCTCCCTCATCGGCAACCGCCAGGGAACGTCCGCAACGAGACGTACCAGATCAGCGTACCAGTGACACTGAGGCCAATCCGGAACAATTAGGATCACCGGAGTTTATATCAGGCGATAAGGACCCTATGGGGCCACCAACGCATCCGAGTCATCGCCCAAGGATCCCTGGATCTGGCCACAACCTCGACCCTTGCGACTGAGTCGAGAGGCCATCAGGTCCACATCCGACGTGCCCCACCGTCGGCAAAGGAGTTGAAATATGCAAGGACCACTCTTCCTGGTCCGGCGTCTGGCGACCCCGTACTCTCTCCGACCTGAGGAGAGAGACACAGTCTGATGGCCCGCATTTCCAGAACAGTGATTGGTAAACGGGCTCGTCCGGAGTCCAAGGCCTTGAGCCGACAGGACTCCCCAGACTCCACCCCAGCCCGTCAGGCTGGCGTCCGTCGTGAGTACCGTCCATTGGATGGGAGGGGAACGACTTTGCGGACCGAAGAGCCGAGGGTCCCAACCACCCTGTCAGGGACGCCCTGACCAGGTGAATCACCTGGATCCGAAGATCCAAGGACAACGGGGATTTGTCCCAGGTGGACAAGATCTCCTTCTGCAATGCCCTGGTGTGTGATTGGGCATACGGAATGGCCGCGAAGGAGGCCACCAGGAGACCCGGGACTCTCATGCAAACAACGGATTGACAACCATGTTCGGGATGTCAGCACCCGCACTGCAGACTGAAGTGTCAGCAACTTCTCCAGCGGTAGGATACCTTTGCCTCCAAGGAGTCCAGAACCAGAACTAGAGACTCCAGACACTGAGTCGGGACCAGGACTGACTCCTGAATGTTCAGGAACCACCGGAAGTCCCTGAGGGTCTAATTGACGATAGTCACCTTTCCTCTAAGTCTGAGCCACTTTCTGCTCATAGCAGAAGACCGTCCAGATAGCCCACGACAGCAATACCTCGCTGTAACAGAAGGCTAGAACCGGAGCAAGCACCTTGGTGAACACCCTTGGTGCCGAGGCAAGGCCGAAAGGAAGAGCCACAAACGAGAGTGGACTTCGCTGATCGCAAGGCGTAGAAACTTCTGGTGACTTGCGCAGATCGGAACATGCAAGTAGGCGTCCTTGAAGGCCAAGGACGCCAGAAGAAAATCCCTTTGGTGGAGTGTAGCGATCACCGTGCGAATGGATCCCATGCGGAATTTCTGCACCTTCTCGAAGGCATTCAGGGCCTTGAGGTCCAGGATAGGTCGAACCACGTCCTATTTTTGGGACGACAAACAGATTCGAGCAGAATCCCTGAAAACTCTGACGGAACCGGCACAATCACTCCGGACCTGATCAAATCCTGTACAGCCCCCAAGAGGGCTGCCCGACAGGTAGGAAGGAGAGGAAGTATCAAGGGAAAGAATCTGTGTGGGGGCCAGGATCGGAATACTATCCTATAACCTGAGGTGACCACCTCGCACACCCACCAGTCGGAGATTCGGGAGGTCCACCGATCCGTGAACCTGCGAAGTCGTCCCCCCACCCCAGAGTCGGGCGGAGGCAAGACTTCACGCGGAGGCAGGCTTGGGAGCCGCTTGTTTGGCTTACGCACCCAGGGGCACTTGTGCCCACCAGCCGCACTGCCGTCAGTCTGAGAGGGCCTACCTGTGGACTCTGACTGACGAAAAAACCCCCGTTTTGCTGGAAAGGAAGGCCCCTGTTTGCGGCGGGCCTCCTCACCCTCGCTAGTCTAAGGAAGAAGAGTGCGTTTACCTCCCGTGACATCCATGAGGATGTTATCCAGAGCAGCACCGAAAGGTCTACCGCCTTTAAAATAGTAGATCCGTCAGGAGCTTCCCAAGGCTAGGTCAGCAGACCAGCATTTCAACCAGATAAGACGACGCAATACCACCGCCGAGACAGAGGCCCTGGATATTAAAGGGGCCGCGTTCAGCGTGGCGTCGCACACAGAAACCAGGCCCTGAACCAGTTGGTGGGCCAGAGCAACTGTGTCTGGAGGAAGAATATGCTCCTGTACAGCTAGGTGCAACATTTTTGCCCAACCTGTAAGTGTTTTAGACACAAGGGTCGCCGCTACCACAGGTCGTAGGGCGGATCCCAACAAGGCAAACATGGTTCTGCTCACCACTTCTGACCTCCTGTCAGTGGGGTCCTCAAATGCAGGAGTCCCCTCCATCGGGAGAGTGATGGCCTTGTTCAACCGGGCGACTGGAGGGTCGACCACTGGGGGAGAAGCCCACTTTTTAAGTAGGGCATCTTCAAGGGGTACCTGATAGACAAACGCCGCGGGACCATAAAAAAATTCTTCTGCGGCTTTTCCCAGACCTTATCATCAATGAGCTGGTCAAAGAAAGTACAATGGAAAAAACCCCTTTAGAAGGAGACAGTATCCGCCTGAGGTTCTGCATCCGCAGCATTTGAGCTTGAGAGTGTCCCTCACCGCAGTCATGAGCACACTAACAAGCGCCCTGTCATTTACTGACTCAGAACTGGAGTTTCCCTCATAAGGAATGTCCTGTTCAAAACCATCCATACATTCAGAACTAGGGTCCTGAGCGACAGTGGCTAGGCCCATATCTGAATCAGCGCACTGCCCTCGAGTAGATAAAGTGGGGAGAGGGCGCCTTTTTGCACCTTGCGCTTGCACACAGCTCCCATCCTGGTCAGAAATTGATTCCAGGGCTGCCCACAACAGGTCCATAGGGACCGCAGTGCTGAAGCACTGCCTGTTGCCACTGACATTTTTAGGGGAAGCTGGTGACACAGACTCCATATTGTCCCTCTCTGAGACTCTCTCAGATAAAAAGTCCACCCACAGGCTGTGCTGACTGAGGAGGGGGCGCCCAGGGGACTCACCAAACCGGACCAGGGACCGCTTAGTTCCGCTGTCTGTACCGTGCTGTGTCAGCGCTGGTAAGCTGTGAGGAGACTGAGGAGATTTGCGCTGCTACCGCAGCGCTAGAGGCCAAACTAGTGCTGAAAAGCGCGCGGGCTACAAGAAAATAGCCGCCGCACTTCACTGAGGCGATCCGCGGCAAGATGGCCACCATGACGCAGTTAAAATGAAACAGCACACACGCACAGCGCCGCTCAGGCCCCAAAAAAAAAAAAAAAAAAAAAAAAAAAAACACAAAAAAGCCCCAAGGCATACATTGCAGACCAGCATGAGCCCCCCAAGAACAGTGTGACCCCCAAGCACCCCACACAGCCAGCGCCAGTAATGGTGACAGAGAGCGACAATAAAATACAGGGGGAGACGGGGAAAATCCCCCACAGAGAAACACACAGCCCTTTGTACTCACCTGCAGGCAGGAGAGACTACTTACCCGTCCCCTGAGGGACACACTGGTGTTTCTGACAGGACTATCACAGTGCAGTACTGAGTAGCTGTCGGCCCGGTCCACCGCGAAAGATACAGTCAGTCAGGAGCTGTTCAGTCTTGAGAGGACCGTGGGAGCATGAAAGCAAACCCGGCCACCCCTGGAGTCATGGGGCCTGTCGTGAACTGAGTCTCACGCACAGAAGGCGAGGATCAGCACGCTCGATGGTCGGACAGGGAAGACTACGAGGATATCTTGTACCCAACCTGTTGCCCAGCCGACAGTTGATAGAAGATTCTCAAAAATAAAATAAAAAAGAATTCCAAAAAGGAATAAAATAGGTCAGGAGACTGGCTCCTGAGGGAGCCACGTCTTCTTCTGCTAGGCAGAAAAAAAACTGAAGTCTGCTGACTGTAGTGGGAGGGTTATGCCCGGAGGGACCGCCCCCTGGGTGGGGCTGTTCAGCTCTGGCTTTTAGAATGTATCTATAACATCTCACATTCTGCCTAGGTCTTCTCCTGCAAGCAGGGACATAACCCACCTGTAAAGTGTAAAGAGACACCGTGTCAGTCCATGGATAAGAGAAAACTCCTTTTAATGCATATTTTCCCTTCAGACATGCATATCTACAGTAAAAGTTATTTACCCAAAAAGGGTACCAACTCAGTGTAGCGCCCTACCCCAATGGTGGGGACGCCATTCTAAATTTAAGGGTGTCTGAGCCCAACTATTGGCTCAGACTGTTGATATGTACAAATTTGCCTTGGTTCTGGTTTGCCTGATAGCAGTTTCCCTTATTGCCTGTAGGTGGCGTTACCACCTCAGGCACCTGTTGGAACGCAGACAAACCATGGTGCATTGAGTGACCCTTCTTGGCAGTGGTGCAGTGGGAGTGGTCAACCCGCTGTGCCTGCTGGGAGGGGATACTTAAGGGGCAGATGCCATTGTTGGGGGTCCTTCGCCTCGTGGCCCCCCTGGCACGAGGGGTGTGTGATTCTAGTCTCGGGGCCACGTTGGCCTGAGGCTGCATCGCTATCGAGTGGGCCTGGCTGTTCTGGCTGGGGCCTACATCCCAACAGGGGATCTCAAGCTGTCCATCCAAAAAAGGAGGAAGCTGCCTTGATGAAGTAAACCAGGGGAGGACCTGCCCTGGAGGAGACTGGCAAAGCGCTGAGGTCTCGGGTGAGGCCTGGTGACCTTGTTGAGGAGGGATCCAATCTACTAAAAGCCCTGCAGTTCGCCAGATCAGCTTAAAGGCTCTTTTCACTGCATGGCTGGAAGTTTGGGACTTTAAATCCTGTGGCAGAGGATTCCTGGACTATCCATTTAACCATCTCTAAAGAAGGTCTGTGGCAGAGACCGACTCCATCTTGAGCAGTCTGTGGCAGAGGCTGTCTTGTTACTGGTTCGTGCATCATTCCGGCTGCTAGGACATGTGAGAGGGGACTACCTGGGTGAGCAATACCCACTCAGAGAGTGGTGAATGATTGATAAGAACTTTGAACGGATTTGTGCATTCTGTACTGCGTGCCTGAACCTTCCCCTACTCCTACTTTCTCTCAAGTGTAGCAACCTCAACCCCCCTTTACCTGCCTTTGGCTCCCTGCAGGCAGAGAGGGCACACCACGCCACAAGCCTGTACCCTCCTGTGTAAAGAGGTTGAGCGGTGTTTGCGGGTCTCCACGGCCAGACACCAGAATCCTCCAGAGAATGATTCTCACCTCTATAATAGACAGAGATCAGTCCTCGTTTCCCCCCAGTGACTTGAATGTCCACACCAGCTGCAACTCCAACGCAGAGTTTATTTTCTCTTTACAAATAACAGTCTCTAATAGGTCAGCATAAGATGTGGGAGAGGTCCAGGCACAAACACAATCACTTCACTGCTCGGCTTCTCATGCAGACTCAGCCCAAATGAATAGTCTCCCTAGGAAGGGACTAGCAGCAAAATGGTACTCTAACTTAGCTGCACGGTCTCTGCCACAGACCCGGCGAACTTGGTCTCTGCCACAGACCCGGCGAACTTGGTCTCTGCCACAGACCCGGCGAACTTGGTCTCTGCCACAGACCCGGCGAACTTGGTCTCTGCCACAGACCCGGCGAACTTGGTCTCTGCCACAGACCCGGCGAACTTGGTCTCTGCCACAGACCCGGCGAACTTGGTCTCTGCCACAGACCCGGCGAACTTGGTCTCTGCCACAGACCCGGCGAACTTGGTCTCTGCCACAGACCCGGCGAACTTGGTCTCTGCCACAGACCCGGCGAACTTGGTCTCTGCCACAGACCCGGCGAACTTGGTCTCTGCCACAGACCCGGCGAACTTGGTCTCTGCCACAGACCCGGCGAACTTGGTCTCTGCCACAGACCCGGCGAACTTGGTCTCTGCCACAGACCCGGCGAACTTGGTCTCTGCCACAGACCCGGCGAACTTGGTCTCTGCCACAGACCCGGCGAACTTGGTCTCTGCCACAGACCCGGCGAACTTGGTCTCTGCCACAGACCCGGCGAACTTGGTCTCTGCCACAGACCCGGCGAACTTGGTCTCTGCCACAGACCCGGCGAACTTGGTCTCTGCCACAGACCCGGCGAACTTGGTCTCTGCCACAGACCCGGCGAACTTGGTCTCTGCCACAGACCCGGCGAACTTGGTCTCTGCCACAGACCCGGCGAACTTGGTCTCTGCCACAGACCCGGCGAACTTGGTCTCTGCCACAGACCCGGCGAACTTGGTCTCTGCCACAGACCCGGCGAACTTGGTCTCTGCCACAGACCCGGCGAACTTGGTCTCTGCCACAGACCCGGCGAACTTGGTCTCTGCCACAGACCCCTTTGTAAGAAGTCATCCCTCCAGAGAGGTAATGTGCAAACCCAAAAACAAACCAGCAGCTCCTACGGGGGTAGTGCTACATCAAAATAAGGGACTAAATATAGAACTGAGAAGGAAAAAATAAAAAAAATTATGGGTGCTAGGGACCATTATGTTACTTTGCCTCCGTTTAAATGAAGCCTATGCATCGCTAAACAAATATTTTACCATTCTACAGAATCCTTCCAAGAATTATGTAAGCATTATTAAGTTACAGTAAAAAAAATAAATAATATCTTATTTGCTGGACTGCACGTGGCTAACATTACAGAAGTGTCAAATGTATAAGCAATATTTGCATAGCAAGTAGCAAGTGCAGTCCATGCATGTCAAGTTGTTCAAGACACTTCACCACCTACACCCATGAAGCATCTATATATGGACTGTGCCAGGAATAGTGTGAATTGCAACGCACCCAATTTCAACGCCATGGGGACATCACTGGGTAATAAGGCACAGCTTTATAAGCTCTCATAATATTAGGTTTAGGACTATACATACAGCTTGGTCTAGATAGATACACAGCAGTATTGGGTGTCCCTTCTTGGCAGCCGTGCAGTGGGGGTGGTTAGCCCGCTGTGCATGCTGGGGAGGGGTACATAAGGGGCAGACGCCATTGTGTGGGGCTAGTTCCTGGTGCGCCTCATGGCACGGGGTGTGTGTGTGTGTGTGTGTGTGTGTGTGTGTGTGTGTGTGTGTGTGTGTGTGTGTGTGTGTGTTCTAGCCCCAGGCACCTTCAGCCCGAGGCTACATCTCTGCTCACTAGGCCCGGCTCTGCTGGTTCGGGCCTACATTTCAAAAAGGTATCCCAAGCTGTCCTTCCGTGGGAAGGAAGCTCTTGAGGAGGGGAGCCAGGGGAGGACCTGCCCCGGAGGAGACTGGCACAGCGCCGATGTCTCGGGAGAGGCCTGGCAACTCATTCAAGAAGGGATACACTCAAAAGTTCTATTACTTGGCTGGAGGTTCGGGACGTTTGAAATGCTGTGGCAGAGGATTCCCGGACGCATCCTAAAGTTCATCAGGTCTGTGGCAGAGACCCGAGTTCACCAGGTCTGTGGCAAAGACCTTTGTTCACCAATAGCAGTTTGTGGCAGAAACTTTCTAAAATCTGATTACTGCATCATTCGGGTTGCTAGGACCGTGAGAGGGGACTATCCAGGTGAGCAATACCAACTCAGGCTTGAGTGGTGAATACACTGACTGTTTGCATCTACTGTACCGCGTGCCTGAACCTTCCCCTGCTTCTCTCATGTTCTACAGCAAAAGAAAATAAAGCCTTATTGAGGTTTTACCTCTGTGTGGACATTGACTTTTCTAAAACTCTTTACCCTGACAACAGAAGCCATGGAGGTGGTTTGCATGACCCAAAATTAATCAGCAGCTCCTTCGGGGGTCAGTGCTACATAGCACACTTGTACATCTACAGTAGAAAAAGACTACATACATTTATTTATTTTTCATTTTCACTTTTTTTTCTTTGTGGTAAATTCCTTGTACAAACTTCCCCCTTGGTGGCCTCGATTCCCAGTGTATACAACTAAAGCAACAAATGTTATGACAGTTCTTGCTTAGGTAGGCAAAGTAAGCTCCCCTGCCATGCTCCCAGTCACATGAATAAACATAAAAAATAAAATAAAAATAAAAAATCTATGGTATAGTACCTGCTAGCAAATTTCTTTAGATTGTATGTGTAGTGGGGTATTGCTTGACGAACCCAGAGACTACCATACACCCAGGATACATTTCCCTGCGCAAGGACTGCTGGGGTGGGGTATTTAACTGAGGGGCGGACCGAAGTATGGCCTCTTTTGGACATGACCTGCCCAGCAAGTGGAACTCGTTGCCGAGTCTGTTGTTCCGGACAGGGCCTGAAGCCTAGGCCCTGTGTTTCCAAAGAGCCTTCCGTTTCCACCGAGGAGCCTAAGGGACGGAAAATACGGACGTGGACTGGTCCGGTTGGGTGAGAGAGCACCTGCTCAGAGATTAGTACAGGATCTCTAGGCCCAGTGTTTGTTGTTCGGGACTCACCCGTCAGTGTTTGCATACGCACACTGGAGGGACAGTGCATTGAGTAGCATTAGTGACTTTATCCTTGTTCACCCAGTTTGTCAACCTTTATGCCTGTGGATTATAATTTTGTCTTCAAAAGTGCACCATCATTTGCTAGCGAAGATTCTTCTCTACGGAACTTACACATAGTTACAGTCAGGCCTGACTTATCAGTGTAGACATTTCTGGGCGCCATCTTGCCCACGAGGGAGGACAGCTTGCAAGGGGGTCTGTTAGTTATCTGTGTACAGGATTGTATATCTGTATTGCTGAACACCTTTTATTGCAGGGCATTGCATATACTAAAGTGTACTGTTTTAATCTGTTTAATCATTTTCATCAGTAAAAGTACCAGGATTAAGCAGACTAGTTGTTGGTGTTATTACTGTGCAGAAGAAATGGTCAGTGTCCGCTACATCACTGTGTGCTTTTGTTGCTGGATTGTGTTGCCTAAAGTTGCATTCCTCACAATCCTATCATCCCCTACTAACTGTGCCAAGGGAGGGTAGAGCCACTTGCTGGGGGTTGACAGCGGTGTGTTACAGGCCTGAAACTCATAACAGCGGCTCCCTTAGCTGGGGGTATCGCTACATATACTTGTACAAGTTCCAGTTTCCACATGCCTTTGTGCAGAGATGTAATAATTCTGCACATTCGCAGGAGTTACATCAGCACAGAACAGATAATCCAGATGGCCAAATATGCCAAACCCAAAAGACCACTGGGCAATGGCATCAGCAGTGACAAAAGGTTGATTAATGTCACATGGCTGGAGGAAGGGCGTTGTAGACCAGGGGTAGGCAACCTGGGGCCCTCCAGCTGTTTCAGAACTAAAAGTCCCATCATGCCTCTGGGAGTAATTTTAACTGCCAGCCTTGCAAAGCCTCATGGGAAATGTAGTTCAACAGCTGGAGGGCCCCATGTTGCCTACCCCTGCTGTAGACCATTTCTGCTTTTAATATACAAGTGCTTTTATCACCACTATTCCTTGTCGTCATTGGCTTTTCAAAATAAACAAAAAAAACATTTTCAGGCTGATAAAACATTTAGTGTACTAGGGCCACATGAGCGTTTTGTCTAGATCCGAACATAAAAGTTTTTCCAGATTGAACATGCATGTATGCACACACACACACACACACACACACACACACCCCATCTATATCTATATCTTTTTTTTTCTTTTAGTTAAAGTATTCAATGTGCTTAAAATTTTTATTTTTACAGATTACAAAACATTTAACAATAAATGTATTCCTGCACCGCTCCCTTCAAGACTATTCAGTAACAGCCCATTTATATAGATCAATCACTAATCACAATGGCTAACCAATCATATGGGCAAGCACCTAAGACATGGGTCAGAATAATAAGTAAGAAAGTGCCATGAAGCCATGTCAACCTTAATGCGGAAACCTGTGTTGCAAGTAATCACAATAATCCTAATACCTAAATTCACTGTTCAACCTCCCTGAACATTTCCCTTGTACCAGCCCCACATAAAAAAAAAAAAAAAAAAAAAAAAAGAAGAAGAACAATTTCTCTCTGTCTCGGAGGATGTTTCAGGGCAGTTAAGCTCATTCTAGCACCACACAAGCGGAGAAACCAGTCCTCCTTGTCGACCTCGTTTCTGCACCCATCTCACTTTCGTACACACCTGCAGGGCCAGTACTACAGTACAAGGATGGTTTGCGCTTCAAGAGAACGCATGTCCTGTTCAGCTCACTTGGTAAATATTGGCTCATATAGTTGCAGGAAATATTCCAAGAAGCAGGTAGATAAACACCTGCAGAGACCAGAAAGGCGAGGGGGAAAAACAGCAACTTAGCATGCCAATACTTCTAGACAAGCAGGCTTGATTAAATCGTCATCCATTGCCATTTCATATAATGGTTAATCAGAGGGGTTGGGGGCAAAAGCAACAAGTGGTAAATTATCACTCTAGGGGAAAAAAAAAAAAAGGGAGTATGGTGCTTTTGGATAATATTTAAATGCTCTATCTCTATATATACACACACACACACACACACACACACACACACACACGTTTGCCCCAATTGACAGAAGATGGGCATGGCGAGTTGGCAATTATGCAGAAACCAGATATGGAGTGGATCTTCTGGGTAGACAATTTTATAAAGATTTATCTAAATATACATTTTTAAAGGTTGATAATCTGCAACCATGCAGATGTGTCCTTGTTTACATTTTTCCTTCTATATATTTATATATAGACTTGTCATGACGACATATGCCCCAATGTATGGAATACAATCCTCCAATCACTTAAACCATTTACACACACACACACACTAAAAGCAACCTGTCTGAGCAACCTTTGGGAAGATCAAAATGTGTATAAGCCACAGATTTTAGAAAGAAATACATTTAAAATAGTTGTGCCACATATTAAGGGGAAGGCATAGACAGCACAGCATGTGAGCAAGCAAAATTCAGATCTTTTATTACTATTGTTCTCAGTCTTACAAAAGGCCGTCCATACACGGCTATAATCACCGTCTTCTCCCGGTGGTGATGGCTTTCTGCCCCCCCCAGTCAGGAGAAGACAATTACTCAGAAGGAGGGATTCCCCCGTCACTGTGTTGATAGGGGAACGTGAGTTTTTCCTGCAACCAGTGGTTGCAGGAAAAAAAAAAAAAACTGCACCATCTATGGGCTGCCTTAAGCTGGCCATACACAATGTATTTTCTTTCAACTAGTAGAGAGAAAAAAAAATAAAAAAGGGAGGGGGAATCGGATTTCCTATATCCACACATTCAAGGTGGATGGGGAAATCTCCCCAGTGGAGCCATTGTATTCTGACAGCAGGGCAACCCACAAGTGTTTTTTTTTTATTAATCACTGTTATTCCTTTATACTGGCTTTTGAAATTTAGAGATTGGATGAAAGGTTTAGCACTGGGAAACGCCTTTTAAAACAAATGATGCATTTTATAAATGCAGGCGCTACCACTAGGCAAACTAGGCAGCCGCCTAGGGCGCCCGGCCGCTGGTGATCCTAATCCATCTCTCCCTCAGCAACTAAGTCAACAAGCAGCTGCTCCTGAGTCCCTCCATGCAGTGTCAGAGGCGCTGGCGCAGAAGCGGTGGAGGACTGTATCTATGCCTATTAAGTAGGAAGGAAACATCCGCTGCGCGCCCCTGATCATCACAGTGCCAGTGAGTGCTGTGTGACCTGTCTCTGTACCCCATCCACCGTGCGTGGTCACGTTGTCACCAGCTCAGATGTTCCCAGCCTACAGTGCCGTGCCGCCCTAGCAGCGGCAGTGAGCCCGAACAAAGAGAAGCGCCGGCCGGCCCTGAAGTGCCTGCAGGATACATCATGGAACCGGCCGGGGCGAATGAGAAGGAAACCCAGGCTGCATGTAAGGTTGGGCTTGGCGCGATTTCCCCGCCCTCCTCCTCCTGGACCGTCGGGATCGTTTGTGAGGACATGGCGTTCGCACAGGTAGGGGAAAAACAGGCAGCACACTCAGTGCTGCACCCAGGAACCAAAAAAGGGTAAAGGTGGAATTGTGGTGATCTGAGGCCTGAAAATACAGAAATTGGGGTGATTTGAGGTGTGGAGGTTCAAGTTAATCTTTGTAAAAAAAATAATAAATGCAGATCTTTTTGCAGGTAAAAAATGTGCATTTATTAATATTTTAGGCATGGTCAGTGTATCTGTCTGCTAGTACGGACAGGCAGTTACACAGTTAGCCTGTCTATATACTACCCTAGCCTGTCCATATACCACGGCTGGCGCAAGGAAGCGAGCCGGTGCCGCCACTATTTGTCTTCAGGCCGGGTCCAGAGGCGCAGGTGTGGGCCTGTGGTTCACGGCTAAAGAAAAGGCGGAGAGGTGCTGCAAAAATCTCCCCCCCCCCACCACAATATACAAAGGGGGTGGAGTCAGGGGCAGAGCTAATGGGGGGCGCCAAAATGAGGTTTCGCCTAGGGTGTCAAAAATGCTTGCACCAGCCCTGTATATATGTAGCACTACCCCCGTAGGAGCTGCTGGTTATTTTTGGTCCTGCCGTTACCCCACTGTTCAATGTATCAAAACTTACTTGGCTCTAAATTTGGGCTATGAGCCCACAGATGCATTCACCACAGTTAGTCTTTTTTCCAATGCTTTTTATTTAACACAACTTGTAGCCGTAGAGGGATAGAGGGTTAGGGAAAAGTTCAGATACCGTGTGCAGATCACTGAGGAACTTGAGATCCAGAAGACAAATACAACTCCTTGTCAGTGGATCTTGCTCACCCGGATAGGCCTCACTCACTGGCCTAGCAGCCTGAATGCTGCACGGACAAAAGTCTCTGCCACAGACTTGATAGCAATAACTATTGGTACAATCCTCTGCCACAGGATTCGGTGATCAGCAATAGACAAGCGAACACAACTACACAGTACCTAAAGTCCCTTTAAGCCATCCGGCAGTACCGTGAGGCAGATTGGAGGATGCATCCTAACCAATTGAGTCACCAGCCTTTCGCTCGGCTCTCTCCAAGAGGAGTCCTCCCCCGGATCTTTCAATTACTCGGCTTCTCCCCGCAGGTAAGACAGCACAGGACCACCTCTGAACCAGTAGGCCCCAGACAGGCTTCTGGGCCTACTTTTAGTCGCATAGCCTCGGGCCAGAAGGCCCAGAGGCAGAAGAGCAGTTGTCACATACCTGAAGCAGAGGGAGAGCGCACATCTGCCCCTAAAGTATCCTCTCCCAGAATACACAGCGGTAAGCCACTCCCACTGGGCTGTTTCTGGGGAAAGGGACACCCAACTTCCATCACTGGCCTGTGGTGACGACACCTACAGACAGTGTGGAACTGCACACAAAACACAGCCAATGATGGAGCAGAGGCAAATTTTGCCATAATATTGAATCTGATCTATGTACAGAACAGATAAACCCACTAAAAACTTACAGGGCGCTACACATACAACTATATAGATCAGACCACAATGGGGGACAAATGAGAACAGAGGGACTTTGTTCCAAATCAGTCACAGTCCCTCAAAATCAGGGGACAGGTGGGTACTATGCACATGTCTAAAAAGAAATAAGGAAAATGCATAACAACCACTTTGATATTAGCAAATTGCTCAATTTGATCCTTAATAAGTTTACGAACATGTTTTACGAAGGTATATTAATTAACCGTTAATAAAAGTTGCAGGTGCACACAAAGCCCAAACGTCTGTCTTTAGACAAGCTAAATAGCACTGCAAGGAATGTAGAAGCTCTACATTATAGGTCTGTTCTGACATGAAATGTAACATGGACATTTCCAAAGGTCTTAGAATTTATTATCTATGAAAAGGACCTGAGGGGTATTCTGAGGGAGACAAAGATCAGAGGAGGATACAGAGTTGCTTTCACTGCAGTGACATGGCCTGGAGGAAGAGCTGATATTTCAGGGTATTAAAACTGGTTTCATGTAACCAAACATCAACAAATGGAAAATGCTGAAGTAGCCAAAACTAAAAGTGCATCTGCAAACCTACTTACACAGTGCCTCAGAAAAAGTTTTTTAGGCCCCTTGAAATTTTCCACATTATGTAATGTTAAAATCCCAATAAAATACTTTGTTTTTGGTTGTATGTGATAGACCAACACAAAGTGGCACAGAATTGTGAAGTGGAAGGAAAATGATAAGTTTCCAAAATACATATCTCAAAAGTGTGGCGTGCATTTGTATTCAGCCCCCCAAGTCAATACTTAGGGATGAGCTTCGTGTTCGAGTCGAACATACGTTCGACTCGAACATCGGCTGTTCGATCGTTCGACGAAGATCGAACGATTTGGGCCGTTCGCGCCAAATTCGAGTGACGCGAACGGCCCACAATGCACTACGCCATCGCAGTGTCATCCAGGCGCTGTGATTGGCCAAGCATGCACTGTGACCCCGCATGCTTGGCCAATCACAGCGCCGGCAGCGAGGAGAGCAATGATTGGCCACAGGCAGGATGCCTGTGGCCAATTATTGCTGAGGGGGTTTAGTACACGCCCCACACTATAAAAGGTCGCCAGCGCGGCGGCCTTGTGTAGTGTGTTCCGGAGCAGGGAAAGAGAAGCATAGGCAGGGACAGTGTCATTTTTTTCCTTTACTAATCCTGGATTCCTTGTGCTTAGGGACAGAGAAGGATAGGTAGGGAGAGTGTCAGTGTGTCATTCTGTGCTAAACCTTGTTTGTAGGGACAGAGAAGGACAGTGAGGGAAAGTGTCAGTGTGCTATTCTGTGCTAAACCAATCTTGCTGAACCATATTGCAAATCCTTGTGTTAAGGGACAGAAGGATAGGCAGGGGACAGTGTCAGTGTCAGTGTCTTTGTTGCTAAGCCTCCTGCACAGTATACACCTGAAGGTAGCCCTTATTGTTTTTCCCATCTCCCTGCAGGCCATCCATTAAAATGTCTGGAAGGCAAACAAGGAGAGGCAGACAGTCAGGAGGCAAAAAAAGAGGGCAAGCAGGCTCTGTGTCTGGGGGCAACAGTGCTGGTCGTGGACGCGGTGCATTGTCATCAGCACATGGCCATGGGACACGCTTGTCCTTTTCGGCAGCTGGACATGTTGAGCCACATCATGCCGAAGACTTGGTAGAGTGGATGACCAAGCCCACCTCATCCTCCTCATCCTCTCTCACCCAGGCTCAGGGTACTGGCAAAGCAGCTGCCAAAGCGTCCTCTTCTCTGGTATCATTATCTTCATTAGTCAATCCGTCCCTAGACCCACCATGTCCTCCTCCTGAGGAGTCCCCCGAACTGTTTGAGCACAGTGTTGGGTACATGCTCCAGGAGGATGCCCAGCGTTTCGAAGGATCTGATGATGATACCCAGCTAGAGGAAGGCAGTAGCGTGAGAGCTGAGAGAGGGGATGCTCAAGAAGGACACCAATCTGGCAGTCATGCTCCAGCAGCTGCAGCATACTGCCAGATTGGCTCCAGTGATGAGGAGGGAGGGGATGATGAGGTCACTGACTCCACGTGGGTGCCTAATAGGAGAGAGGAGGAGGAGGAGGAGGAGGAGGAGGAGGAGGAGGAGGAGGAGGAGGAGGAGGAGGAGGAGGAGGAGGAGGATGAGGAGGAGGCACATCAACGAGGCAGGATGCCCTTGGGTGGCCAGCGTATGGGCAGCACACCGACGGAATCACACCGCAGAGCTCCGCCTGTGCAGGGCGCTGCCTCTGCCCGTCATTCAAAAAGTTCTTTGGTGTGGGCTTTTTTGAGGCGAGTGCATCAGATCGCACAGCTGCTGTTTGCAACATATGTCTCAAGCGTATATCGCGTGGCCAAAACATCAGCCGCTTGGGCACCACATGCTTGATCAGACATATGTTGACCTGCCATGCAGCTCGTTGGCAAGCCTACCTTAAAGACCCACACCAAAGAACAAAGCGGACCTCTCCTTGCACCGCATCAGCTGGGATCTCCAACCCCAGTATACCTTCAGTCCTCTCTGAAACCTGCACTGAGAGGAATGAAGGTGTAGAATTAGGTGTGTCACAGCCAAGTACTTGCGGCCACTCTGCTAGCAGTACACAGACGTCCGATTCTAGCAGGCAAATTTCCCTGCCCCAGCTGCTGGACCGTCGAAAGAAGTTCACTCCCAGCCATCTACATGCCCAGCGGTTGAATGCTAGCTTGGCTAAATTGCTAGCACTTCAACTGCTGCTTTTCAGTTGGTAGACTCGGCCCCCTTCCGTGAGTTTGTGCAATTCCTCAGTGGCAGGTTCCCAAACGCCACTTTCTCACGGAAGGCGATTCCGGCTCTCTACAGGCATGTGGAAGGCAATGTCTTGGCCTCGCTGGACAGGGCGGTCAGCGGTAAGGTGCATATTACCACTGACTCATGGTCCAGCAGGCATGGACAGGGACGTTACCTTTCTTTCACGGCCCATTGGGTCACTCTTTTGGCAGCTGGGAAGGATGCAGGACAAGGTGCAGTAGTGTTGGAGGTTGTTCCGCCGCCACGCCTCCAAAATGCTACTACTGGTTGTGACACACCTCTCTCCTCCACCCCCTCCTCTTCTTCCTCCATGGCCTCTTCCTGTGGTTTGTCCTCGGAACCAGCGGTGCTCCGTAGGCGTTCAAGGGGCTACGCAAGTACGCAGGCAAAAAGATGCCATGCCGTGCTTGTGCTGGTGTGTTTGGGGGGACAGGAGCCACACTGGGGCAGAGGTCCTGTCTGCTCTGCAGGGGCAGGCCGAGAGGTGGTTGACGCCACGCCAGCTTAAGCCAGGAATGGTGGTTTGCGACAATGGCACCAACCTCCTCTCCGCCCTCCGACAGGGACAACTGACCCATGTGCCCTGTGTGGCTCACGTCCTTAACCTGGTGGTGCAGCGGTTCTTGGGCAGGTACCCGGGCTTACAGGATGTCCTGAGGCAGGCCAGGAAAGTCTGTGTGCATTTCCGCAGATCTTATAATGCCAGTGCTCGCCTGGCTGAGCTGCAAAAGGAGTTGAACCTGCCCAAGAACCGCCTTATATGTGACATGCCCACCAGGTGGAACTCAACGTTGGCCATGCTGCAGTGGCTGCACATGCAGAGGGCCATCAATGAGTACCTGTGCGACTACGGCACCAGGACAGGGTCAGGGGAGCTCGGGTTTTTTTCACCACGCCAGTGGGGCATGATCAGGGATGCATGCACTGTCCTGGCACCATTTGAGGAGGCCACGAGGATGGTGAGCAGTGACAGTGCATGCATCAGTGACACTGTACCTCTTGTCCACCTGTTGGAGCACACACTGTGTGGAATAATGGACAGGGCACTTGAGGCAGAACAGAGGCAGGAAGAGGAGGACTTCCTTGCCTCTCAAGGCCCCCTTTACCCAGACAGTGTTCCTTCTGTCCCACCCATCGCGGAGGAGGGAGGAGGGAGGAGGGAGGGGAGGGAGGGAGGGAGGGAGGGAGGGAGGGAGGATTGTGTCAGCATGGAGGTGGAGGCTGGCACTCAGCATCAGCAGCAGTCTTTTAGGGATGATTTACAGTCCCAAGAAACCAGTGGACTTGTACGTGGCTGGGAGGAGGTGGCTGTGGATCATGTCGTCCTTAGTGACCCAGAGGACTCCTGACTGAATGCCTCAGCTAACCTACGCTGCATGGCCTCCCTGATCCTGCAAAGTCTGCGGAAGGATCCTCGTATTCTTCGGATCAAGGAGAGGGACCATTACTGGCTGGCCACTCTCCTTGATCCACGGTACAAGGGTAAGGATGCGGACCTTATGTTACCGTCGCAGAGGGAGCAGAGGATGAGACAACTCCGGGAGGCCTTGCAGAAAGGTCTGTGCAACGCGTTCCCAGAGACTGGGAGGTTACAAACTCCTGGTCCTGGACAACGAGTTGCTGAGGCTTCGGGCAGTCAAAGAAGGAGCGGTGGGGAAGGTGGCCGTCTGACCGATGCGTTCAGACAATTCTTTAGTCCGCAGCCCCAAAGTATGATCGGTTCCAGCAACCATCGCCAGCGTCTGATATACATGGTGCAGGAATACCTAGGGGCAAGGTCAGACTTGGACACCTTCCCCACCGAAAATCCTCTGGCTTACTGGGTCTTGAGGATGGATCACTGGCCAGAGCTTGCACAGTATGCAATTGAGCTACTGGCCTGTCCTGCATCCAGCATTCTTTCAGAACGCACATTCAGTGCTGCTGGAGGATTTGTCACGGATCACAGGGTGCGCCTGTCCACCGACTCGGTTGATCGACTGACTTTCATCAAGATGAACCAGTCTTGGATCACCACCAGCTACCACACACCTGATGCTGATATAACAGACTAATTGATTTTAAAATGTCACATCCCTTCAAGACTGATGCTGATGCTGAGTGCCTGTGCTGTTATGTTGACTGGCTATCCTCCTCCTCAATGATCCGATTAATGATGATAGCTTGGAAGATCATTTTGGTTTATGGGTGCCGCCACCAGTGGCTAAGGCCCAATTTTTCAGCCCCTGTTTAACAGGGGCGTGTAATTACAATTTTTGATGCAATACTTAACAGGCCTCATTGCTGTGCTCCAAGTACAGTATCTGTGAGGGGTTGCAGTGTTGTGCCACCAGTGCCTAAGGCCCAATTTTTCAGCCCCTGTTCAAAAGGGGCATGCAATTATAATTATTGATCTAATTCACAGCAGGGCCCATTGCTGCGCCCACCAAGAGTAACTGTCAGGCCTTACAGTGTTGTGGCACCAGCACCACCATCAAAGGCCCAATTTTTACTACCACTGTTCAACAATTAAATGTTATTACAATTCCTGATATAATAGTTGACAGCAGGGCATTCCAGCACCCACCAAGAGTAACTGAGTGCTTACAGTGTTGTGCCAACACCAACACCTAAGGGGCCAATTTCTGCAGAGTATATACGGCAGGTCCCTACTTTCAAACATCCAACTTACAAACGACTACTACTTGCAAACGGAAGAAGACAACAGGAAGTGAGGAAATCTACCCCTTGGAAGGAAAATTCTCTCCTGTAAGAATTAATATGGGAGAAAGGTGTCTCTTCTCTACTGATGCTTTATCACCAATCCTTGTTTCAATAAAAACACCACATTTCAAAAACAGTTGTCATTGGGACGCAAAGTGAGGTGACATGTTCTGAACAGGGGCACAGACAGCAAAACAAATGTTACAGGGGTGATAACCCTTCCCTATGTTTTCCAAAAAGCTTAAAAATAGATTTTTTGGCTGGAGCTACACTTAAACAATGTACCCGTTCAAAATTACAAACAGATACTACATAAGAACAAACCTACAGTCCCTGTCTTGTATGCACCGCCTGTATACGGCTGTTCAGAGTATATAGGGCCTTTTTTATTTTGTGTGCGGGGTTCCCCTTAATATCCATACAAGACCCAAAGGGGCTGGTAATGGGCTGGGGTAGCTATGCCATTTTTCTTAAAGATTTTCATCCATATTACCGGGACCAGACATTATAGCAGCAGTTTTAAATGGCTTTTTTTTCCTTTAGAAATGTAATTTTGTGCAGGGACAGTTCTAAACACGGGAAACACGTGGCACTTCACAGGCATACTTTAGACACCCCCCAGGTACAATATTTGACTTTTTTTTTTCACTTTATGCATCATTAAAATGACTGCTCCCGAAAAACGGCCGTTTTTAAAACTCCTTTTTGCATTGATACATGTCCCCTGGTGCAGAACCTGGGTTCCCAAACTCTGTTTAGGACAATAACATGGATAATAGTCGTTATAATCATCACTTTAGAATTCGAACGTTCGCATCCATTGTATTTAATAGGGTTCTAATGTTCGTGCGAACTTTCGGTCCGTTCGCGGGTTCTGGTGCGAACCGAAACCGGGGGTGTTCGGCTCATCACTATCAATACTTTGTAAATACCTATACCTTTTGATGCAATTACAGCTGCAAGTCTTTTTGGGGATGTCTCTACCAACTTTGCACATCTAGAGAGTGACATTTTTGCCCATTCTTCTCTGAAAAATAGCTTAAAGTGGTTGTAAACCCTTTATCTTTTTTTTTTTTTTTTTACTAACCTGCAAGACAAAGCTATGAGCTAGTATGACTAGCATACTAGCTCATTATGTACCACTTACCTTCGATCGGGGCCCCCGAAGTCGTCCGTGTCCCTCCTCTAGCCGCATCCATCGCTGCGGCGATAAGCGGAATGTTACTTCCGGGTATCGCCGCTGCAGCCAATCACAGCGCCGCTCCGGCACTGTGATTGGCCGGAGCGGCGAAGACGTGACTCCGCGCATGAGCTGTCGAATTCAGCTACGTCATCGAATGTTGCGACCTAGCCGAATTTGTGAATGGGGTGACGTCAGCGTCGTAGGTTAAGGAGATATATCATGCACCTACAGTTAAGCCTTAATCTAGGCTTACCTGTAGGTCTTTGTTTAACCACTTCAATACCATGCACTTATGCACCTTCCCGCCCAGACCAATTTTCAGCTTTCAGTACTCTCACACTTTGAATGACAATTACTTAGTCATGCTACACTGTATCCAAACAATTTTTTTATCATTTTCTTCTCACAAATAGAGCTTTCTTTTGGTGGTATTTAATCGCCACTGGGTTTTTTATTTTTTGCGATATAAGCAAAAAAACAGCAATTTAAAAAAAAAAAAAACCACACTTTTTTTTAGTTTCTATTGTAAAATTTTGCAAATAAGTAATTTTTCTTCATAAATTTGTGCCAAAATGTATACTGCTACATATCTTTGGTAAAATGAACCCAAATTAGTGTATATTATTTGGTCTTTGTGAAAGTTATAGAGTCTACAAACTATGGTGGCAATCACTGAAAATTTATCACATCTGATCACGCCTGATGTACTGAAGGGATATCTCATTTCTTGAGACACTAACAAGCGAGGAAAGTACAAATACCCCAAAATTACCCCTTTTTGGAAAGTAGACAGTCCAAGGTATTTACTAAGAGGCGTGGTGAGTTTTTTGAAGTTGTATTTTTTTCCCACAATTCTTGGGAAAATTTAATTTTTTTTTTACACAAACTGGTCATATTAACAGTTTTTTTCTCTCACACAGCATATGCATAATTGCAACTACACCCCAAAATACATTCTGCTACTCCTCCTGAGTGTAGCGATACCACATGTGTGAGACTTTTACACAGCCTGGCCACATACAGAGGCCCAACACTGAAGTAGCACTTTCAGGCGTTCTACAAGCATAAATCGCACATATCCTTTCTCAACCACCTATTACACTTTTGAAGGCCCTGGAGCACCAGGACAATGGAATTTTCCACAAAATGACCCCATTTTTGAAAGCACACACCCAAACGTATAATCTATGAAGCATTATGAGTCTTTTGAACGGTTAATTTTTTTCCAGAAGGTTTTGGAAAATGGAGAAAAAATGAAAATGCATTTTTTTTTTTTACACAAAGTTGTCCATTTATAAGATATTTCTAACGCATAGCATATACATAGCAAAAATTACACCCAAAAATGCATTCTGCTACTCCTCCTGAGTATGGCGATACCACATGTTTGAGACTTTTACACAGCCTGGCCACATACAGAGGCCCAACATCCAAGTAGCACCTCCAGGCATTCTAGCAGCATTAATTGCACATATCATTTTCTGACTACCGATCACATTTTTGAAGGCCCTTCATATATCTAACACATAGCAGGTACATACCAAATAACAAAAGATTACCTGTGGTTTTAGAAGTGCAGTGGTCCACAGAGGAGAGCATCGGTCCAGGCAGCAGGCAGGGATGAGGTCAGCGACAGCAAAAGCAATCATCCAGGCAGCAATACTGTCCATAGTTCGCACAGGCAGAGATACTGTCAGCACAGCCAGAGCACAGCCAAAGCACAGGTCCAGGTAGCAGGCAGAGGTGTCCTATCCTATCCTATCGATGATATCTTCGATATATTGGAGGTAGTGGAGTCGGTGATTTTGAGTTGCTTTTTGGTAGCAGACAAACGAATTAAAAAGGGCCATGTGAAACGCAACTTTTTTGTGCCAATAAATGGGACTTTCTGGTTGATAAGTAGGGCTGTAGCATCTGGTCATTTAAATCCACCCCCCCCCCCATGTACAAATTGTAGTCGTGGACACATTCAGGCTTTACAATGGAGCCGCGTCTTCTTGGGATCTCCACCATGGTGTCATTGTGGATCGTAGAGAGGATGTGGACATCTTTCTTGTCCCTCCACTTCATGGCCAACACCTCCTCGTTCCTCATGGATGCCGATTCTCCAGGTCGCAATTTTTTTGTCAATAAATTTTGTGGGAATCCCTTCCGGTTTTTTTTGAAGGTACCGGAGGCCGGGGTTTGTTTACTGTAAAGGTGGCGAAAAAGGGGCAGGCTGGTATAATAATTATCAACATATAAATGGTAACCTTTTCCGAACAGGGGGTATGCCAACTCCCAGACAATTTTCCCACTGGTTCCAATATATGTGGGGCAATCACGGGGCTGGAGCTGGGAGTCTTTGCCTTCATAGATCCTGAATTTGCAGACGTATCCAGTGGCTCGATCACATAATTTAATTTTAACCCATACCTGGCTCTCTTGCTTGGTATGTACTGCTTGAACTGCAGTCGGCCGGTGAAATGTACGAGGGACTCGTCCACACAAATTTTTTGGTCTGGGATGAAAACTTCTTCAAATCGCTGGGAAAAGGCATTGATTAGGGGGCGTATCTTGTACAATTTGTCGTAGTTGGGATGATCTCGGGGAGGGCACTGTGAATTGTCATTGAAGTGGAGAAAGCGCATAATCATGTCGTATCTTTTCCTGGACATGACAGCGGAATATATGGGCATGTGTTGGATGGGGCGTTTGGACCAATATGAATGGACTTCGTTCTTTTTTGTAAGCCCCATATTGAACATAAGGCCCAAAAATAATTTAAATTCCTCCAATGTTAGACGCCGCCACTGGAACATGCGGGCGTAGGAAGAATTGGGGTTGGCAGCAATAAATTGGGATGCATACAGATTCGTTTGATCCACTATATTCTGCAGCAAATCTTGTGGGAAAAATAAACAAAAATAATCAAATTTAGAAAAATTTGTAGTGTCGGGCTGCACACCTGGCTGTGCGGTGAAAGGGGGGATGATAGCGGATCCTGAGTTGGCAGGCAACCATAAGGGGTTTGCCAGGGCATCGGGAAGGTAGGATTGGGGCTGGATTCTTCGGGTTGGGCGTGCATTTCCATTGCTTGTACTGGGCTCCTCTTCCTGGGGTATGGCGCTGCTGGTGGTGGGCAGTTCTCCTGATCTTGGTGCTGATCTTGGTGCCGATCGCATTCTTTTGGGAGGGACGGTTTCCTCCGGGGACTCGGACTCTGAGCCACTATCCTCCACTGGCTCGTATACCGAACCAGAATCGGATAATGGGAGCTCCCCGCTGCTCTCATCATCCGACATGGCAAGAATGGCATATGCCTCCTCAGGTGTGTAAACCCTTTGGGACATTATGGCAGTGCTTATTGGTGGGCCTGTGTAATGGTACTGCTGGTGGTAGTGGTGGCGGTCTGTGTGGTAGTACCGATGGAGGTATGGGTGGTGGTGGTACCAATGGCGGTACGGGTGGTGGTGGCGGCGGTACCGGTGGTGGTGGTAGCGATGGCGGTACGGGTGGTGGTGGTACCGATGGCGGTACAGGTGGTGGTAGTACCGATGGCGGTACAGGTGGTGGTAGTACCGATGGCGGTACAGGTGGTGGTAGTACCGATGGCGGTACAGGTGGTGGTAGTACCGATGGCGGTACAGGTGGTGGTAGTACCGATGGCGGTACAGGTGGTGGTAGTACGGGTGGTGATGGTACCGATGGCGGTACAGGTGGTGGTACAGGTGGTGGTGGCACTACCGACGGTGGTACCGGTGGTGGTACCGATGGCGGCACTAGTGGTGATACTGGTAGCGGGCCTGTGTGGCAGTATAGATGCTGGGCCTGGTGGCGGTACTGGTGGCGGTACTGGTAGCCTGTGTGGCAGTGCCAATGGCGGTACCGATGGAGGTGGGCCTGTGACAGATGATTGACAGGTGGGCCGATTGACAGGTGGGCCGATTGACAGGTGGGCCGATTGATTGACAGGTGGGCTGATTGACAGATGGGCTGTGTGACAGGTCCTCTTTATGGGGGGGGGGGCGTGTTGTGCACTGTAAACTTATGTAGACAAACTACACTGAGCTAACTTACTGATCTCTTCTCTCTCCTCACAGATCGGTGTGTGAGGAGAGAGTAGGGATCAGGTAGTAACTCCTGTGGAGTTTGTTTACATTTGTGACCGGCTGTGATTGGACACAGCCGGTCACGTGGTAAACAGCCAATTCATTGGCTGTTTACTCTGATCGGGGACGCGCTGTGTCCAAGGGACACTCGCCTTCCCCGATCCCCGCTCTGCAAGCCTGTGGCGGCGCGCACCGAGCGCGCCGCCGAGTTTGTTTTGACAGGTGATCGGCTGTGACTTTGACACAGCCGATCACATGGTAAACAGCCAATAAAATTGGCTGTTTACCGTGATCGGGGTAGCGCTGTGTCCGAGGGACACATGCCGTCCCCTATCACCGCGCTGCGCGCCCCCGCGGGCGCGCGCAAGGCAATATCCTGCAGGACGTCATATGACGTCCAGTATCGATATTGCAACCACTTCCCGGACGTCAATTCGCTATTGACTGGGCGGGAAGTGGTTAAAAAGTGGGTTTACAACCACTTTAAGCTCTGTCAGATTGGATGGAGAGCGTCTGAACAGCAATTTTCAAGTCTTTCCACAGATTCTCAATTTGATTTAGGTCTCGACTTTGACTGAGCCATTCTAAAACATGAATATGCTTTGATCTAAACCATTCCATTGTAGCTCTGGCTGTATATCTAGAGTCATTGTCCTGCTGGAAGGTGAACCTCCACCCCAGTATCAAGTGTTTTGCAGACCAACAGGTTTTCTTCTAAGATTGCCCTGTATTTGCCCCCATCCATCTTCCCATTAACTCTGACCAGCTTCCCTGTCACTGAAGAATAGCATTCCCAAACATTATGCTGCCACCACCATGTTTTACGGTGGGGGTGGAGAGTTAAGGGCGATGAACCGTGTTAGTTTTCCGCTACACATAGCGTTTTGCTTTTAGGCAATTTAGTTAAAATTAGTTAAATTTTAGTCTCATCTGACCAGAGCACCTTCTTCCACATATTTGCTGTGTCCCCCACATGGCTTCTCGCAAACTGCAAACAGGACTTCTTATAGCTTGCTTTCAACAATGGCTTTCTTCTTGGAACTCTTCCTTAGAGGCCAGATTTGGGGATTTTTTTTTTTTTTTTAATATAACCCAACCCTGCTTTAAAACTTCTCCACAACCTGATCCCTGACCTGCCTGGTGTGTTCCTTGGCCTTCATGATGCTGTTTGTTCACTACAGCAGTGGATCTCAACCCTGTCCTCAAGTACTCCCAACAGGCCATGTTTTGGGAATTTCTCTTAAATGAAATAGCAGTCCAATATACAAAGCCATTGACTGATAAGCACCTGTGCAAGATAAAAGGAAAGCCTGCAAACATGGCCTGTTGGGGGTACTTGAGGACAGGGTTGAGAAACACTGCATTACATTTCTCTAACAAACCGAGGGCTTCACAGAAGAGCCGTCTTTATATTGAAATTAAATTACACACAGGTGGAATCCATTTACTAATTAGGCGACTTCTGAAGGCAATTGGTTCCACTAGATTTTAGTTAGAGGGAAGGAAAAAGGAAAAATCATTTTCCTTCCACTTCACAATTATGTGCCACCGTGTTAAGTTATCACAAAATCCCAATAAAATACATTTACATTTTTGGGTATAACATGACAAAATGAAAAAGTATTAATACCCCTTGACAATTTTCACAAGGCACTGTAGATACAAGTGTAGAAGGGTCTTCTTTAAGGCCCCGGGGATTACGTTACCCAGAACCCTGTTCGGCACCCAGAGTGCAATTGGCCACCGCAGAGACTCATGGGAGGGGCTATTTAAGAAGGAGGCGAGGCGGAGCTCGGTCTCTTTTTGGACACCGCACTGCAAGCAGTCTTCCTGTGCGGATCTGCTGCAGTGCAAGGCCTGAAGCCTGGGGCCTTGCACAACTTCCGAAGAGCCTTCCACCCCACTGCGGAGCCTGAGTGGCATCTGACTTGTCGAGTGAGGACATCAGTGGGGACCCGATCGTGGCAGACACTGTGTGCGGAGACACAGCAAGTGGAAGTCCTGGACTGGGATCTCGTCCGGAGTGGTGAGCGAGCACTTACTCAACCCAATAGACTGTACCGTGTTTAGGCCTATAGACTGCCTCGGCCCACCGATCGTTTGTTACTTCACTGGAGACCAGTAGCAGGACAGAGTTTAAAGGGTCTCCAGTATAGTGTTCTTTGCGACTGCCTACTTTGTGGATTACAAAAATACTGTTTCATCACGTGCACCACCGAAAGTTTGCATGCGAAGAAATCCTTAATGAAAAGACTGAGATTTATTCTGTGTCAGGCCTGACCAGGGAGGGGAGATAGACTATTGTTTTAGTGCGTCACAGGGCGCGTATACAATAGCTGCGCGTGGTGGATTACCGTGCAGCGCCATTATTGCGTGCTATACCTATTGCTGCAGGGCTCTAAGCAAATTGTATGTTATGTTCTGCCTGTGCCCTTTTAAAAAACTAAAAGTAAAACCGTTATACTTGATCTCTCGCATCAGTGTGTTGCCTTATTGCAAAGAGGTAACCCTTGCAATACTGTTTGATTGTGATACAAGTATAATCCCTAGACTAACTGTGGCAGAGTGGGTCGAGTAAGATTTCCGGGGGTTGGCGGTGCTGTACACAGGGCCCGAAACAAAAATCCAGCGGCTCTCTTAACTGGGGGTAGCGCTACACAAGTCAGAGGGAAAAGTAAAAATGAAAACCTCAGCTGGAACATAATGGCTATGCCAGTTTTCCAGAGATTTGCAATGGATTCTTCCTTTAGCTTATATACAATGCAGGAATATTTTGTTACACATGCATCATGCTCCTGCACAGGAGCAGACAGATTCAGAGCTCAAGCTTGCAGAGCTTACGACCAACCTCAATTGTATCAAAGGTTTTAACAGTTATCTGGCTGTGACCAATATAACAGTGCTTAAAGGACACACACTTTTGGTAGATGCTTCAAACTTCTACCACTTTCAGTTCCTTTAGCTCCCAGAAGCCTTGTGGGGAATTCTCTGCACTTGATTCTGCAAACCAACTGTAGCCATTATGAAGGGTCACTCTTTGATATTATGAAGAAAAAAAAAAGGACAGGAGGTGGTGAACCACCCAAAAAGGTCACAGATGTGGAGAACAGAATTGGAATTATGGCAGGGACTTCACTCCTGAACATCCACATATTAAGATACACAAGCCGACTTAGCACACCAAGCTTGACTAGAACTGAAGTCTCACGTGGGTGGAGACCAATCCCTGATGGGGGTCTTCCTGACCAATATTCACATTCAACTGCCATTTTAGTGCCCTTTTTGCCTAAAATACTGGTTTACCCAGTATAGGCAGCAAAGTTAGAAACAAGATGTAAAACTGACGATTTTCCTCTGATATTACTGGATTGAAACTCCACTGTATTTCTGGAAGACAATATTCCACTTTACTGTAAGAAACCCCATGTGCAGTTCAAAGCAGAACTTCACTCTCTCCCAATCGACACCAATTATTTTTAATCCTGCTCATGCTGCTAGCATTAGCAAAAAGATAGGAGTGTCTGTATTCAGTTACTTCCTGGTTTCTTGCCTAGGCAACTTACGGCATACATTCCAGGAGTCTTCAGCAGGGGAGGTGAGGGGGGGGGGGTTCAGCTAAGCCCACACTCTTGTACAAAAGGTTTATATTAATCATCACTTCAACAGTAGAGCATATCGCATAGGAGCTAAACATAAGGTATCAAACAAAAAAGGAAAACAAACAAAAAGGAGTGTGATAGTATGTCAAGCACACACTCTTCTACATGCATTCTTGAGCTAAGGGCTGATGGATTCCAGGAAGTAAATGCTATACTAATTATTTGCCCTTGCTAAAGATTGCCATGACTATAAATGCTAGGGGGGGGGGTTCAAATCAATTTTTCCACAACATAAATCATGGCGACACAGATGGACGGGGGAGTTTGCCCTGAGTATCAAAAATTAAAATAGTGTTTTGGTGCAATGTTGATCCGCTTTAATGTATATAAACACCTAGCATTGACTGCACATGATCTTGGCAAGATTGCAAAGCACCTTTTGGACATTACAATTGGTACATAGCTGTGATAGGCAGTCCCATCAACCAATAGTGAAGTGCAGGTGGGAGAAGAAAGGCACACGACAGGACTCAAAAAAGGAGCCAAACATTTTCTCCCAAAGCACTCTGCACAATCTAAAATTTATAGCAAAGTTTATTTTTCCCCAGTTTTGGCTACAGATAAGGGTTAAAAACAGCCAAATTCTATTCCTTTCCCAGTAAGGGAGATTTAGCATCTGCCTGTAAAGTAATGCAATTTATAACTTAGAAATAAGCTTAAAGCAAGATTACATGTAAGCAATATGAAGAGGAGCGTCAAATGTGTAAACAGAGATCACACAGCCTGCTAATGTCACCTGGGAATGTGCCTCTATAATGAGGTTATAATTAGAGACTACGTTGCAAAGCGTATTTTCAAACAACTCCTATGAAAAGATACTGTATTTATTGGTTACACCGAGTATCCCATTGTGAAAACTATACTAAAATTCAATGACTATGTAGCGCTACCCCCAGTTGAGAGCCGCTGGTTTGATTTCGGGCCCCGAGTACAGCTCCACCAACCCCCGGCAATCTTACGCGGCACACTCTGGCACAGTTAGTCTAGGGTTATACTTATCACATTCAATGGTATTGCAGCAAGGGGGTAATCTCTTTAGAGCAAGACAACACACTGAGGTGAGAGATCAAATAAAACAGTTTTACTTTTATATCAAAGGCATAGGCAGAACAAAACACATGCAACTTGCTTACAGAGCCCTGCAGCAATAGGTGTAGCAAACAACAATGACAGTGCGGTAACCCACCGCGTGCAGCTATTACGGTGTACGCGCCCTGTGGCGCACTAAACAATATTCTATCTCCCCTCCCTGGTCAGGCCTGACATAGAAGAAATCTCAGTCTTTTCACTTAGGATTTCTTTGCATGCAAACTTTCGGTGGTGCACTTGATGAAACAGTATTTGTAATCCACAAGTAGGCAGTTCCAAGGTACACTATACTGGAGACCCTTTAACTCTGTCCTGCTACTGGTCTCCTAGTGGAACAACAAACTTAAGATCGGTGGGCCAAGGCAGTCTCTAGGCCTTAACACGGTAAAGTCTATTTGCTTGAGCAAGTGCTCGCTCACAACTCCGGACGCGATCCCAGGCCGGGACTTCTACCTGCTGTGTCTCCGCACACAGCTTCTGCAACGATCGGGTCCCCGATCCACTGATGTCCTTACTCGACCAGTCAAGTGCCACCCAGGCTCCGCAGTGGGGTGGAAGGCTCTTTGGAAGTTGCGCAAGGCCCCAGGCTTCAGGCCTTGTCCTCAAGCAGATCCGCACAGGAAGAAGCTCTTGCTTGCAGCGCGGTGTCCAAAAAGACCGAACTCCGCCTCGCCTCCTCCTTAAATAGCCCCTCCCATGAATCTCTGCGGTGGCCAACTGCACTCTGGATGCCGAACGGGGTTCTGGGTAACGTAGTCCCGGGGCCTTTAAGGAGACCCCGCTACAACTATAAAACTACTGTATATTAGGTTACCGGTACCTGGTTCAAGGTTTGGTACCAGTAAGGTACCTTAAAATGATGTGCACCCCACTGCTGCCTCTTAGTACTTACATTTAGGCTCCAATATTAATGTCACCGCTAAAGTTCCCGTTGTGAAACTGACAGTCGGGCTGAAGAACAGCCATCACACGCCATGTAGCTCCTAGGTTCAGAAAATGTCCTGTATTCTTTTAAAATAATAAAAGGTGTTCTGTGGTTGGACGAGGGGCATAGGAGCATCGTGGCTACGTCCACCAATGTCAGGGGTAGCCATTGCAGCCACTGACACCAGTATGCTGTGGGTGGTCATCGTGGACATTGACACCAATGCTGGGGGGTGGTTATCATTGCATCCACTGACAACAACACTAGGAGTTTTGATTGCAGCCAACACCAATGCTGACATTTACTTTTACGGTCAGACACAACAATGAGACTTTTTACTACCACGTCTCTTTATTGTGCAGTGCTGCAAGAAAATTAGCAGGACCAAAGAATTTGGCCATTATGGTCAATTCATTAAAAATAGGCTGCCCAACTTGGCACAATGCACCTGAAAGCATGAAAACAAGCTGCTATTATGCGCAACCCTTTTGAAGCAGTGGAGCTGAACATTAGGATCTCTCATGTTCAAACTGACCACCACCGATATACATGACACTTCAGAAGCCAGGCAGCAAATGGGCATTAAGGAAAAAAAAAAAAAAAACCCAGTTCATTGAACCATTCCCTGTCAAAGACAGAAATTGTTCATAGTTCCTCATGGCTGCTTTCTGGCTTACCAGTCAGTACATGGCCGAATTAATCCTGTATATTCAAGAACTTAATTCATAGAAATACAACTGGTACCTTCAGTATAAGAGTGGCCAAAGCACCCCTTCCCTGTCATAACTAAAAATGAAAACTTCTCCCAATGAATACTGCCCTGCCTAGGGTTAAGCTTTTTTTTTTTTTGAGAATGTAAGAAGGAGGTAGACTTGTATTATGCAGGTACATGCTATAGAGAGTGAAAGCTGTACCACCAGGCACAAAACTGGCATCATGCTTTATGAACAGCACACATTCATCACTGTGGAGGTCAGGGCCACCAGGGAGAAGCCTGCATCCGAATACGGATTTTACCTCAAGGTTCCTTATTTTACAGGAAACCTGTGAAATTACCTTCAGACTGAGAAAGTTCCAAATCATGTTTATTTGTTCCGCAATTACATAACGGAGCGCACACATGCATAAGGCCGTCAAGAGTATGCTCTAAATTGAATAGAGCTTGATATCCCCTTTATAGGGTGTGTTATCAGCAAGTCAGCCAAGCCCAGCTGCAGAAACTGCAGAGTGAGAGTACCATGCTCGTCTGTGCTCTTTGGTATGTTTTCACAAACATGTTTTCTTGAGATCAGTACACGGCAGCATGGTATTCTCACACAAATTCACAATCGCCATTTTAGTTTCCATCTTGCTTAACCACACTTTATATAATGTTCATAACTAGCATTATTAGTGTGTTTTTAATAGAACGCTGACTATAAACATGTTTTGCACTGAGATGTATGATCCTGTAAAGATCATATTATCCTTGTATACATCCAAAGACTGCTCACAGGAGGGATTACGATATTTTGATAAAAATGCCCGTTTCTTATATTCCGCAGAAATAAAATACTTTAAATTACCTTTTTGGGAAGATGAGGATTAGGATAAAATCTTAGGACGTAAAAAATGTTTCCCTCAAACTATCAGACCGCCTCACACAGTTGAACATTATACATAGGACGTATCCGACTCAGAATAGCACGTTTCAAACCCATGTACAATCCAGGGTGCCGCCTTTGCGACCATACCCCAGGCTCCTTCTACCACCTCATATGGTCCTACCCTACTATCCAGGCATACTGGATGCAGGTGATACGCTTCCTGCACGACCAGATGGGCTCCCCTGCTGCCAGAATTAGACGCTGACAAACCCCTGTGTACCTTTTTACATGAAACGCTATTCTTGGCGAGAAAAGTGGTGGCCTATAATTGGATGCAGGCCATGCCCCCCACAATCCAGTGCTGGAAAAAAGCAGTTAACAATACTCTTCCATATAAGAAACTGATTTATGTACATCGAGGGTGTCCGCTAAAGTATGAGAAGGTCTGGGACAGATGGTGAAACGTGTACTTGACATGTTGATTCCTCACTCCACCCCCCCCCCCCCCCCCTCCCGTTTATTTTATAAATTTTTTTCTCTTTTTCTTTATTGTGTACCAGCTCAACTCTTATTGGTGTATTTATCCTTATGTCACACAGATTCTTCAATGTGTTCATGTATGTACTATTGTTTTGGTCATGTTGGCTTATATCGATTTATGTACCATGCATATACTTATCAATAAAGTTGGTTTTCCAATTTAAAAATAAATATTACCTTTTTGGAGGCTTCAGGATGTAGCACTTGTCTAATGTGAAGCGGTCCATCTGTGCACAGGCAGAATGATGTACCGACACCAATGTTGATCTCATTGCCTACAGTCTGGTTGAACTGCAAGAGAAGAACAGGAGCATTTCAGCTACAGGTAGAACCATTTGCCTAAATTAAAACAAACTGCAGAACAAGGGTGCATATTGCAGTACACACTACAGAAATCAGGTTTACATTTTAAAATAATGTCACTAGTTCTGAGTAAGCTGTTGAAAATTTGCATATTAAGCACCCCAAACCCTGCTGTCACTGAACACAGCTCTGTGCGGTTTACACTCACAGAGCCGTGTTAAGTGAGGCCCAGAGCCGACCACCAATCACTGGCAGGCACCCACTGATCTGCATGTGCTGTGATAAAGCTCATGCCTGACAAATAGGTCCTGCACAGCGCCGAAACCTTGCACTATGCCTTTTGTGGTGTGATCATTCTTCAATAAAGATTTGGTTGTAATTGAGGACCCGAGGTGTGCTGGCGAATATGTGCATTTATATTATAAAAATCAATAGATGGTGCTGTGCTTTAAGTGATAGGCAAATACTAAGCGCTAAGCGACTACTGTAAAGTGAACTCCAAAAAAATAAAAAAATATATACTTCAACAAAGCACAATGGTAAACAATATACAATTTAAAGTGCAAAGTACTTAGAATATGGGTGATAATTTCCAATGTGCAATAAAAGTGCAAATATTGCATCTTAAACAGTGCTGCCCCAAACTAAAGTGCTGGTGTCAAAAGAACAATGGAGGGGGAAGGGGTTGAGGCCAAAGTGAGCGTAAATCTTCAGATAACTGCTGGTGAATAAAGTGCAGGAAGCAGAGTGCTGATTTCCAACATGCTGTGTTAGTGTGATGGTTTAAATAAATTGTGTTTTTTTCTTAAGTGTGATCACACCTCAGGATGAAAAGACTCCTTACCGCTGTAAGGTTACAGCGTAAACTAGCCAATGGTGGTCCTGGGGTACGGTAATAGGTCACCCCAAGGACATCCTATAGATGGCAATATGGTGTCCTGGTAGGTGCTTCTCATTGGGATATGTCTCCTTTATATTAGGTCAATGGCAGTGGAAATCCTCCCAAAATGGACACATCAAATATAGAAAGAAAAAAATGGAGGATCCCAATGGTGAAGTATGTAACACTAGATGTTTATTTAAACAGCAGCCAAGATGTGGTACTCACATAAAAGCAAGTAAAAATGAATAAAAAACAAACGAGCAGTGAGCATGCGACCTGACGTCACTTCCAGTGCATTCGACTTGTATCGTCACGATCACGTGACTACATCAGGGAATAATTACTAGCACTGGAAGGGTCTTTAAATAGGTTTAGTATTGTATCCCAACGAGTGGCCATTTTCCTTTAGACCCATGAGGAAAAAAATAAAATAAAAAGTGTAGCGGCTATTTTCTAGTGGATATTCCTAAAAAGATTACAGCCGGACATTTTCTTGTAGTCTACAAAAAGCAGCTGTAGTCTTTAGGAATATCCAGTGTACAGTCAGCAAGTGGTAGATAAAGCAAAAAAGGTCCAGCGTAAGAAAAATTGCTGTCAGGCAGTTTTTGGTTGGCAGAAGAGACTTTGCATGAGTCTTAAGAACTTTCACTGGCTGCTGGGAATTTTTCTTCTAACTGACGCAGGGATACACATTCAATACCACCTTGACTGTGGGTCTATTTTTTCTAACAGCACACTAGTACACCCTGCCCGCACATTTCTATCTAAAAAAACTTACTCCATGCGCCCCTTTCATCCTAGCCTAGGGCATTATGAAGAAAAAAAAAAACAATGTTTGCAGAATACTCTCCCCTTGTAGAGCTTATCTCGAATTTCAACCAAATTACGCATCCAGGTAGTCATCTACTGCGGTGTTTGTTCTCTTTATAGACAACCATTGGTTCAGTAGGAATCATTGCTCATTAAAATGTTTAACAAGAGTTTCTTTTTGATTGGCAATGCAAATGAGGTTGCAGTCCAAGCACCCGATCATTTTTTTCATCCAAAGACTACTTAAGAGCAGCATATCCAGATATTCCATTTGTAGCGCTACCCCCAATTAAGAGAGCCGCTGATTTGATTTCGGGCCCTGCACGCAGTACCGCCAACCCCCGTCAATCTTACTCGACCCACTCTGGCACAGTCAATCTAGGGTTAAACTCCTATCACTCTCAGGTGTATTATACTTAATAATCTCTAAACAGTCAGACAACACACTGAGGCAAGAATATAAATATATATCAGCTTTACTGGTAATGAAGGATTCAAGGTATAACATGCAACATATACATGGGCCTGCAAAGCCCTGCATCAATCAATGTACTAGGTGCAGCACAATAATATGGCGCCACGCAGTGTCCACCACGCGGAGCTATTATGGTGTGCGTTCGCCTATGGCGTAGTAACACAAACTTTCTAAACTCCCCCCTAAGTCAGGCCTGACATGGAATGGAACTGAGTCTCTTTCCCCTAAGGAAGGAAGGTTTCTGCACGGGCCAGCTTTCGTTGGTGCACTTAAAGAAATAACCATTTGTAATCCACATTGGGTGTTAACTTGAAATAACAGGGCAAAACAGGGGGGGGGGGTAGATACTTCAACTCTTTCCTGCTACCGGACCCCCCCCCCCCCCCCAAGAAACACTGGTGAGCGAACAGCGGGCCTAGGCAGTCTACAGGCCTGAACACAACTCAGTCTATTGATATGGGCAGGTGCCCGCTCACCACTCCAGGCGCGATCCCAGCCTGGGACTTCCACCTCCTGTGTGTCGCATACAGCGTCTGCTCCGATCGAGTCCTCGATCCAACTCACGTCCTATCACGACGGGTCAGGATCCACCCAGGCTCCGCAGTATGGTGGAAGGCTCTTCGGACTTCAAGCAAGGCCTCAGGCCTTGCTTCACAGCCGATCCGCACAGGATGACTTGTCACTTGACGCGCCGTGTCCCAAGAGAGCGAGCTCCGCCTCGCCTCCCACTTAAGTAACCCCTCCCATGAGTCTCTGCGGTGCAACCTCCACCCTGGGGCCGAATGGGGTTCTGGGTAACGTAGTCCTGGGGCCTTAGAAGAGACTCCGCTACACATGTAAATGTAATAAAGGTGCGAGGGGAAAACTCACCTAGACACCTTCAGCTCCAGTATGGTAAAACATAGTTTTCCCATTGAAAAAAAAAAAAAACACATTGGCTAAAATCAAACATGATCAATTGCTGCTTTTACCCTGTCACTTTTGTTTGATCCAATGATGGCCATCTGATCTGGCAAAAATTTCATGCTGCCACCCTAAAGATATTTTTACATCGGACACAAGAGGCTGCCGTGTCCTCCGGGCTTCCCTTGGCTGTCCACAGCCTGAGCTCAGATGTCACCACAGAAATGACCCAGCGCTGCTACAAGATGAGACATGCATGAGGACGCAAGCTCACACATGCACAGTAGCAACAAGCTTGTCTGGTTAAAGTTTCTAAGAGGTCTGGGGAAAGCCTCAAGAGGAGCTTTAAACACTTGGATTAACATATAAACCAATCAAGAACTCCCAGGAGAATATCACTTGCATAATATATCAAGGTTATTTGTCATTACCATTTTAATTTAATATACTGTCAACACATTACTTAACAGTTGCTACAATGCTATCCAACAAAAAAATAAATAAAAAATTTAAATCACTTGCCAGCAATATAACAAATATCAATATTACACAAGGAAGGAGACAGGCTAAACAGCCAGACAATTTTACAAGAGCAGCAATTGTGGTTATGCAGAAAGCAAGACGCTAACTTAATTGCAAGCAATCAGAAGCCATTTTTATTACTGTCCCAATCTAGGATGAATTTATTTTCATTGTTGCTCTTTGTACAGCACTTGGGGCCAGTAAAAATAAATAAAATCTAACATGCTACCTACATACTAAGTGTATGTAAACAAAATCAAACTTTATAATACTTAAAAGCACAATTCCAGGATAAACCCAACTAGCCTTAAAAATGCCCCCCACACCCCCCCCCCTAACATCTTTGCTGACTAATCCGTTTTTCAGCCTGCTCTGGTCAGTCATATAATCATGCTCCCCTGTGTCAGCCAGCAGCAGCTGCAGGGAAGAGGAGAGGGTGCTCAACAATGGCTGGAAGGGACTGGAGCAATGATGTCACCCAGAGGCTCCTACGGACCATTCATTACAAGCACTCCCTCCTCTCCCCTGCAGCTGCTGCCCGACTATCACTTTTTTTACAGGTTAGTGTAGGCATTAGGAGGAGGGAGGGGGGCTTTTTAAGTCTAGTTACGCTAGCATTTTTAAAACATAATTTCATAATTAGCTTTTAATACCAGCTCTTTAAAAATGAATGTTTGATCCTGCCACAAAAGGTCTTTGCTCAGGCACTTCCATTTAGAGGCTGCTAAAAAAAGTTCTGTCCTAATCCTGCCCCTGCGTAGTCATCGAGTCACAGAGGCTTTTCATTGGGAATTAAAAGTGGATGTTTCAACTCCAATAGCATGGACATTTTGCCCTGCGTCACCTCCAGAAAGTCCATCCTAAAAAAAAAAGTAATGTAGCCATTTCTGGAGTGCATGCAGACAGCAAGAGATCAGCATCACAGATGTGAAGAAAGGACGCAAAAAAAAAATTTTTTTTTTTTTAAACAATTTTCAAAATAATAAAAACACAACATTTAAACTGGAACTTTACACTCATTCAAAAATCCTAAAGGAGCCTTTCTGGTCATGCCCGCTTTTCAGCTAATCTGATGGGAAACCCCAAGCAGTCCCATGAACAGGGGGATGTTAACTGGCTTCTGTCCGTTTACACCCACCTACCTCATAGTCCATCTAGGGTCTAAAAGAAAAACACACACACACACACACACACACACACACACACACACACACACCTTTTCTGTCTGGACCTAAACATGGATGGTACCACAATGTAAACGGCATACAAAATATTTTCCTGGGCATCACCACAAGGGCAGGTGGATTCTCAGAATGCAAATGCTACATGAATCATCTGCCCTTACTCAAGATGGCCGCAGCCAGAAATGCCTTTTTCAAGGCGATTTGTCAACGTATGGATGGGAGAGTTTGCTTTGTGGTGCTCAGATAGTTAAATTCCACTTTACAACCATGTGCATTTTTGGTCCCATTGACGCCAATAATAACGTGTCAAATATGCATGATAATGCAAACGCACAAGTGTGAACTTAGCCTTCATGGCAGCCATGCAATAAAGTTCCTGGGAGCACATTTGCTGTGACCATTACTGGGGTTTCTAAAATGCCAGATTCATAGGATGCAGGTTGTCAGAAACAGTTGAAAACTGTAGCAGAGACATTGTGCTTCTGGGGAGTAGCCAAGACAGATAAGAAGCTAAGAGTTGACCTATAGCCCACTATACACAATTATACATGGAAAAATCCCTTCTGGGTAGATTGACAATATAGTAATGCATTTAATACTAAATTATTTCAGTATGGGAAGACATCATATGGTGAGTAATGTTAAATGGTTAAAGTGTTACTAAACCCAGGACCCTGCATTCACTATATCTGGTCTCCCACAGTACACAGAACATGGAAATGCAAATATAAACTACTAAATACATTGTCTCATCAGCAGTATATATCAGTCATGTGACTACTATCAGTGTCTGGTTAAAGCTTGTAGGAGTTTTCATTCTGCTCTGACTATGCTAGCAGGATGCAAGACCCCTGACCCTCTATCTGGGGACAGTGCAGATTGGTCTTGTGCTGATCACATGCACCTTCCCAAGAAAACAAAAACACTCTCCAGCAATACACACCAAACTGAGCATGTGCAGACTAATCCCCTGGCTCTGGTTTTTTTCAGGAAATATATTGGAGTACAGTCAGAGGGGAGGATCTGTCCATACAGGATCAAACGGCCTTTTTACACAATGCAGAGGAGTAACCCCTTAGAATCCACAGTGAGATTAACAAGTATGCTTTACTGCATATACAGACCGATTTTACGGTTGAGGGTTTAGTAACACTTTAAAGTTGATTTTAATTGCGTTGTGGAGAACCACTACAAATATACAACCAACTAACCTTCAAACTTGTAAAAACAGAAAAATGAGAGCTGCCATTGTTAACATGTTTGAATTTGGAGGTTGTAACAACAATTCTTGTTTACAACCCAGTGAGTCACTGACCTGGAACTAGTATGCAACTGATCAAGTGTGAATTGTCCTGCATGCTGGTTCCAGGTCAGTGATTTAGTAGGTATGCCAAGATCCGGCACCTTTAAAATAGATCAGAAAGCAACTGCTATTTCTATTTATCTAGGTTTAACGATATTTAAAAAGGGAGCATCCAGAACAGAGTCTTCACACAGCCAGATAATATCCGAATAACCCTCTTCCAAATACATTTGTTTGTGAAATCAATCCTTTTCATACAATGCGAAAACACTAAAAGCAGAGGTCCACCCAAATTTTTTACTTTTTTTTTTTTAAAGTCAGCAGCTATAAATACTGCAGCTGCTGACTTTTAAAATATGGACACTTACCTGGCCAGCGCGCCCGCGATGTCGGCACCCGAGGCCCACCCGAGCCTCGGATGCTGCCGCTGCCATCTTCGGTAAGGGAATCAGGAACTGAAGCCTTGCAGCTTCAACTCCCGGTTCCTTACTGCGCATGCACAATCAAAATGATCCCTCCTGTCTTCTGGCACCTGTGTGTCTCCCGGAAGACAGCGGGGGGAGGGGCGTAGCTTCCGCTGAGACTAAGCACGGAAGTGGCTTCAAATACCTGCATTATACAGGTATCTGCACCCCCCTCCCCCCTGAAAAGTGCCAAATGTGACACCGGAGGGGGGGGGTGGGGTTCCGAAAAGCAGATGTTCCATTTTTGTGTGGACCTCCGCTTTAAGGCAGTGTTTCTCAACCAGGCTTCCTCCTGAAGTTGCTAGGGGTGATCAATAAGGGGTTATCTCATTTACCAACATCCAATAGATCACTTCTACACTGTCCACAAATATTCGAGGACACAAAATTCTCATCCAGGGGGTTCCCCTAAAACGTCAAAAATTTCCCAACGTTCCTTGGGGAGTAAAAGTGTTGAGAAAGGCTCCATTCACGTGTATGTAAAGTAAACAATGAACGTCTTATTTAGTCTGTTTCTTATACCATGGGCAGCATGTTATTACACTGGTTTTGATGAGTGCAGACAAACGTTGATCCTGTCAGAAATTCAGAGCTGTGCCGTGTCCTCTGCATTCTTGCCAAGTTTTCTCAAACAGCCCCTCCCAGTTCTTATCTTGGAAGATAGAATGATTAGCCTTTATGTGGTGGAGATATGAGAGTAGGAGTGGTTAAGTAGTGTAGGAAAAGACAACTGGGAGGGGCTGACCACCCCCCACAAAGGGCTTAAAAACAGAAAGCAATTTTGGGAGATCACCTGGAAGAGCCAATTGAATAGGTCAAAAAAATAAAATAAAACCATCGCCCCTAGATAATCAGCACCAGCTGCTTTCATCAAATACTGTGTGTAGCAATTGTGCCCTTAAAAAAACAAAAGTTTTAGATTTTCAATTTACTAGTGTAGCTGCCTCACCCCTCTCACCCCTTCATCTTCTCGGCTTGCTGTCTTGTCTAGGGGGATCAGGGAAGAAGGGTGCGGTACACTACGGCCTATGTCCTCTAATGTGTAGAGGTGAAAGCCGACACCTGTTTACCTTGGGGCTGTGTGTATAACCCAGAGCCAAGTCCGTTCTATAGATGACCCCCCTTTGCTCCCAGTAACTGGAGTTCCAGACCACTGAAAAGGTCCAACTCTTATTTATTCTCTGACAGCAATAAATCGTCCTTTAACAGCAGACAGGTTGTGACCCAAAGAACAGTTCAGTATAGGTGGGGAGTAGGTCGAGGCACAATCCTTAAATAGAACTAACCATTGAGGTGTCACCAACGATTATGGCACACAGCCGCTGCCACCGACCGTGTAGGAAAGGAACAGAATTTACCCTCGCCAAGTGCAGCCCGTCAGAGGGAAGACATCCTTCCAAGAGGAGTTACCAGAGGCCCCCCTGTCACCAGCAATGCTGCACCGGACTGTTCAGAGGGGTTACGCTCCCTGGCCTCCTCATCTCAGATTCGAGCGCCCAACACCTTAGCGCCCCTCGGACTCCTCCACCCTTGCGGAACCCAGTCGAAGGTACTGGGCCCCAGGCCTCCTCGGTAGTACCTCACCCCAGGCTGAAGGTGCCTGGAATGGACTCCATCTCCCGCTCCAGCCAGGTCAAGGGCACGGAACTCCAGCACCCAGGCTGAAGGTGCCCGGGCGTGGCTCTGACCTCAGACGACTGACCCCGTGTTGAGGGCGTCTGTCCCCCTTCTCTCCTCTCCCGACAGGCACAGCAGGTTACCCGCCCCACCGTACCGCTGCCGAAACAGGACAAAAAAGGCACAGCACTGCAGTGCAGTGATGGTTCAACCCCGGCCCAGGGCGACAGCGCCGGCCGCAGGGAACTACACACCACTGAAGTCCTCCACGGCTGGAAATGGTCCCAAATTCCCTAACAATCAGTGCACCCGGGTCATACTACCACCCAGATGCACCCTTAAATTTAAAGTACCCGCTACACTAGCATTTGATGTGGTGGTCACATCTTTCTTTTGAGGGCTTCTTTTGCTTCATTTTCACCTGGTAATCCTGCAAATAACACTGTCCCTGGGTGGCTGTGTCAGTTTTCAACTATAGCTATGGAAGGAGTCATGGTTGTCACCCAAGCCTACTCTCTCAATATGGACTTCAAACATGCCTGTATCTCTTCAGCTTCATTACATTGGGAGCTGAGCAATTGGTGGTTTACAAAAGATGATATTCTTCTGTGCAGCTCACAGGATGCGACAAGGACAATGCATTTCTGGCTGGATCAGATGTTTTCTTTTCTGGATTTGTAGAAAATGGTTCTCAGCATGAGAGAAGAAAAAAAAAAAAAAACAAAAAAAAAAAAAAACACAAATGCAGCCACCACAACTAAGGACCAGAAGTTACAATATATAGAATTTTTGTTCTTGGGTTTAGTTATCCTTCAAACGTAAGGCTGGTGACACACCAGGAAAATAATTTGTTTGGAAAGTGATTTTGTTCAATATTCTAATAGTCAATTGGAGCAAATGGACTATTGTTTTTGACCAAGTGACAAGATAAATTGGAGAGACATGGGTAAGATATTTCTCAAATAAAAGTCTAATTCTTACTTTCATTTAGGAAAACAAAAAAGAAGGGGTACATATTGTAACGAAAAAAGTGCATTCCAAAAAAAAAAAAAAAACACTGGCAAGGCAATCAAATGATTTTTTCAGGGCTGGTTCACACCACAAAAATGCAGATCCGTTCTGGATGCATTTTTTACGGGGTGTCAGCTATGAGTGTAAAGTGGAAAATCCACGCTAAATCCCAGGGCTATGCTACTGTTTAAGTGGTAACACACAAAATAAAATATACAATGAATAAGCCCCAAAAAAATAAATAAAAAAAGGGGTGTGTATATGCTGGTCAAAAAGCCAGCCTGCGATACATAAATAAATCAAAAAAAGAGATGGTGCTGCAAGTAAATTTAGCTGGAATATTCAGCTGAAGACATATGTGATAAAATAGAAAATAACTGTGCAACCTTATAAATGGCAAAGTACCAAACACTGTGTCCGTGAACATTAAAATAAGTGAACACACTTAAAAAAGTCCATCCGTTTCTGCTGCTTAGAGGAACACACCAAACTTTGCATCAGAAACAAAATGAGAAAAAACTGTCCTCAAGTGGAATAAAAAAAAAAAATATTATGAAGTAAAACACAGGCATAGATCAGGAGATTTGCGGCTCTTCAATAGCTGTACTTCGGCAAAAAATATACAAGCAGGAGGCTTACCAGAATGGATGGGTCCCTGTCACGGGGACCAAACGAGCTCAGCAAATCCACCAGGTCCGGATGTCAGCGGCACGGTCCTTCAGATCTCCACTGGACTCTCCGGTCTGCAGCTGTTGGTGTACCCCCAATCAGTGGGACACTCGTGCAGCGTGGTGAAATGCCAATAGGATTTAGGGGAGAAAAAAAAAGAAGGCTTCGTAATGTAGTATTAATGAAATAGATTAAGTCCCCTTTATTGGAACAAACGGGCAGACTTACATCTATACATAGGTAAAAACAACACTTTCAAAAAGCACTGTAAAACATGCCGCGGCGTGAGCCAATCAGCCGGGGGCGTGGTGACGTCAAGCTCCTGGGCTCCACCCTACGCGGCGTTTCTCCATAAGAGGCGCCGTCTGGGAAAGGAGGCTGGGTCAGGACGTCACACACCACACTTTATATCCAGGGAACGGGAGAGTGACACCGGAAGTCCTGATACTGCCATCAGACACTCGGCTCCTCGGCGCACAAAGCTACACATGCAGTGGGCATTCATTAAGACAACCAAACAGCCATCATGTACGCCGGCTGCATATGCTAAACCTATATACAAATACACATCTCAAACACAATTTTCAGAACGTGATACACACACATTATTTATTTATATATTTATATATATATTTATATATATATATATATATATATATATATATATATATATATATATATATATATATATATATATATATATATATATATATATATACATATATATACACACACACACACACACATATACACACACACACACACACACACACACACATACTGATCGGGCAGAAGGGGCAGAATACCATTTAATTTATTTTACATTAACTGGTTGCAGTCCTGCCCGGAAAGAACAATATCTTAAAACAAAGACATTATTTAAAATTATATCAAATTATAAAAAAAAATTATAAAAAAAATGTAATAAAAAATTATTATTATGTGTATATAAAACTGGAAAAAGAAATGTCAAAAAAAAATTAAATGAACATTACTAATTTCAGAGAAAAACTTCCCGCTCACCCACACTGTGTCCGTAACACGAACGGGCACTGTGCGGGTGATATTAAACCATATACATAACCAATAAAATACACCTGACACATCGCAAAGGGGGACGACCCCATATAACAATGTACAGTACATATTAACATCTCATTTTACAGACAGAGGGTTTACTATGTACTGTACATTGTTATATGGGGTCGTCCCCCTTTGCGATATGTGTCAGGAGTATTTTATTGGTTATGTATATGGTTTAATATCACCCGCACAGTGCCCGTTCGTGTTACGACACAGTGTGGGTGAGCGGGAAGTTTTTCTCTGAAATTAGTAATGTTCATTTAATTAATTTTTTACATTTCTTTTTCCAGTTTTATATACACATAATTTTTTATTAAAATTCTTATACAATTTTTTATAATTTGTTATAATTTTAAATAATTATGTCTTTGTTTTAAGATATTGTTCTTTCCGGGCAGGACTGCAACCAGTTAATGTAAAATAAATGAAATGGTATTCTGCCCGATCAAAATTATATATATATATATATATATATATATATATATATATATATATATATATATATATATATATATATATATATATACACACACACATACACACACACACACACGTTCTGAAAATTGTGTTTGAGATGTGTATTTGTATATAGGTTTAGCATATGCAAACGGCATACATGATGGCTGTTTGGTTGTCTTAATGAATGCCCACTGCATGTGTAGCTTTGTGCGCCGAGGAGCCGAGTGTCTGATGGCAGTATCAGGACTTGCGGTGTCACTCTCCCGTTCCCTGGATATAAAGTGTGGTGTGCGACGTCCTGACCCAGCCTCCTTTCCCAGACGACGCCTCTTACGGAGAAACGCCGCGCAGGGTGGAGCCCAGGAGCTTGACGTCACCACGCCCCCAGCTGATTGGCTCACGTCGCGGCATGTTTTACAGTGCTTTTTGAAAGTGTTGTTTTTACCTATGTATAGATGTAAGTCTGCCCGTTTGTTCCAATAAAGGGGACTTAATCCATTTCATTAATACTACACTACGAAGCCTTCTTATTTTCTCCCCTAAATCCTATTGGCATTTCACCACGCTGCACGAGTGTCCCACTGATTGGGGGTACACCAACAGCCGCAGACCGGAGAGTCCAGTGGAGATCTGAAGGACCATGCCGCTGACATCCGGACCTGGTGGATTTGCTGAGCTCGTTTGGTCCCCGTGACAGGGACCCATCCATTCTGGTAAGCCTACTGCGTGTATGTTTTTTGCCGAAGTACAGCTATTGAAGAGCCGCAAATCTCCTGATCTATGCCTGTGTTTTACTTCATAATATACTTTTTTTCATTCCACTTGACAGTTTTTTCTCATTTTGTTTCTGATGCAAAGTTTGGTGTGTTCCTCTAAGCAGCAGAAACGGATGGACTTTTTTAAGTGTATTCACTTACTTTAATGTTCACGGACACAGTGTTTGGTACTTTGTTTGCCATTTATAAGGTTGCGCAGTTATTTTCTATTTTATCACATATGTCAGCTATGAGTAAACACCAAGCTAGTGTGAAACACGTCAGCTGTCCTGGTTTGTATTGCTGTGGCTTGTAGTTCTTATTTTTCATTTTTTACTGAATAAAGCTGCGTTGGTTTTGAGTGCGGCTGTCCAATACATTTTTGTTCTGTCAGATGCCTGGTCCCACCCATCTGCCCCTGCATCAAAACTGATGCAAGGATAGATGGTTGGAACCACACCGCGACACAATTGTTTTGGTTGCTGAAGAAATTTTGAACGCTTTAGCTCTTCATGAGAGCAAAAGTCTGCAGTGTGGGTGACAGAATAAAAATCTTTTATTTTTTTTAGCAGGTTTTTATTCTAGCAACAAGTCACTTTATGGTGCACACTGTCAAATGATGGTTTGCTTGACCTAGTCTTATGTATGAAGTGACTTACTTTTATGCATACAAGCCTCCTTCTACAGTCTATGGGTGTGCCTGCTCAGGGGATTAATGGATCAATAGAACAGATAGTCCAATGCAATTATTACTTGCCTTCCCCTTAAGACAAGCTACTGCCTGAATCACCTCCCCCTTAAGCCTAATACACACCAAAAAAACACTGTACTTAGGCCGGGTACACATTACGCAGTATACTACATGCAAGGTTCAGCGATTCCCCCCCGGTGAGCGCTTATGTTCTGACAAGGGGATTGCAAACCCCCCAGCGGCAACTTTCAACTTTCTTTGCAATTGGCTGAGAGCGCCAATTGGGAGTTGGTCGGCTGCTGGACAGACCAACACACACACACACACACAAGCCAAATGTCAGACTTTTTTTAACCGGTCGTGGTCTCCCGACATTTGGCCCGTGTGTACGGAGCTTAACAATCTGATATTAGTACAGAAATCTCCATTACACCCTGGTCAGCATTCCATCATTGGCTGAGAGTGCCAATCTGTAGCCAGTCAGCAGACCATTTTAAATCATGACCCTTTGACAGGAGCCAGCCGAATGGCCAGTTTGTCTGACCAGCTGCCATACACACGGGGCGAATGTTGGCCAGTTTCTATTGAACCAGCCGATGTCACCCAGCACTCGGCCCATGTGTAGGTTTTACCCTTCCAGCTTTGCCAGCAAAAGTGATCATACTAAAGGAAGATGAGGCATGCACAGCCAGCTGCAATCTAGATCTAGAGTCCAAGTGACTCAACTCTGGTTACTGAATCTTTTGATATACAGTGTTAAAATAGGTCAGGTTTCTGCAATGTAAAAAATAAATATGAGACTAAAGAAATTTCAGAACTTTCCACCTTTAATGCACATATAAACTGTATAACTCAATTGAAAAACAAACTGACATCTTTTAGAGAGGGAGGGGGCAATAAAAATAACGTAAAATAATGTGGATGCATAAGTGTGAACACCCCCTTATAACTGGGGTGGGGATGTAGCCGTGTTCAGAATAAAAGCGGAGGTCCACCCTAAAATTCAAGTTTATCTGAATATCTTCCCTGTAATCTCCACTAATATGTGAATTTTTTTTTTACATGCCTCTAAATCGTTGTTACTAGGCAGATTAGCTAATCTGCCTCGTTCCTGAACCGCGGTGTGTCTCCCATACCTAAGCCGAGTGGCCTCCCGGCTCAACTCTGCCGGAGGGAGGAAAAGAATAATAAAAAAAAAAAATACGCATTATACTGTGGCTTCTGTTATCAGTGTTGTCATAACGGGGCAGGAGGTTCCTCCGTCGCCACCCGTTGTCATGACAAAACTGCGCTACAAGCGCCGTTCTACTGCGCATGCACGAGCTCGAGAGGTGCATGCTGGGTACCCAGCATGCACCTCTCCCTCGTAAACAGGGAAAAAACAGGAACTGGGCTTCTGATACCTACACATGCAATGGAAACGGCCAGAACATGACATGCAGCATAAAAGGCAAGTGATTACTTTGATTGGCTGATCGATTGGGGAGCTGTTATTGCATTTAATGGAATATGTTTAACTTTTAAAAAAAAATTGAATCTCTCTCTCTCTCTCTCTCTCTCTCTCTCTCTCTCTCTCTCTCCCCTTTAAGCAAGCAATCAGTCAAACTCATGTTAAAGCGAGGTTCCACCCAAAAAAATGGAACTTGCGCTTTTCGGATACCCAACAGGTATTATACTCCCACTTCTGCGCACAGATCCCCGAGCCACCCGCGGGTATCTACGCCACTTCCGGTGCCTTTTCCGCCCCCCCCCCCCCCTGCTGTCTTCTGGGAGACCCACAGGTCCCGAGTCGTGCATGCGCAGTAGGGAACCAGGAAGTGAAGCCATAAGGCTTCGATTCCCTTACCGAAGACGGCGGCAGCACCCAAAAGATAGATCGGCTTTGGGTGCCCTGGACAGGTAAGTGTCCTTAATTTAAAAGTCAGCAGCTACAGTATTTGTAGCTGCTGACTTAAAAAAAAAAAAGTCAGTTCACACCTGCCATCATTTAAAGTGCCTCGGATGAATCCCAAATAAAGTTCAGTAGTTCTAGTAGATCTTTCCTGACATTTTCTTAGTCACATCCTACAGCAAAAGCCATGGTCCACAGAGAGCTTCCAAAGCAACAGAGGGATTTCATTGTTAAAAAGGTATCAGTCAGGAGAAGGGTACAAAAGAATTTCCAAGGCATTAGATATACCATGGAACACAGTAAAGACAGTCATGATCAAGTGGAGAAAATATGGCACAACAGTGACATTACCAAGAAGTGGACGTCCCTCCAAAATTGATGAAAAGACGAGAAGAAAACTGGTCAGGGAGGCTGCCAAGAGGCCTAGAGCAACATTAAAGGAGCTGCAGGAATATCTGTCAAGTGCTGGCTGTGTGGTACATGCGATAACAATCTCCCGTATTCTTCATATGTCTGGGCAGTGGGGTAGAGTTGCAAAGCTGAAAGCCTTTTCTTACAAAGAAAAAAACATGCAAGCCCGGCTAAATTTTGCAAAAACACATTTGAACTCTCCTAAAAGCATGTGGGGAAATGTGTTCTGGTCTGATGAAACCAAGATTAAACTTTTTGGCCATAATTCCAAAAGATATGTTTGGTGCAAAAACAAAACTGCACATCACCAAAAGAACACCATACCCACCGTGAAGCATGGTGGTGGCAGCATCGTGCTTTGGAGCTGTTTTTCTTCAGCTGGAACAGGGGCCTTAGTCAAGGTAGAGGGAATTATGAACAGTGCCAAATACCAGTTAATATTGGCACAAAACTTTCAGTCCGACACAAAGCATACATCCAAATCAATGGAATAGCTTTACTAGATTAAGATGAAAGTTTTGGAATGGCCAGGCCAGACCTGAATCCCATTGAAAATCTGTGGGGTGATCTGAAGAGGGCTGTGCACAGAAGATGCCCTCACAACATGACAAATTTGGAGCGTTTTTGCAAAGAAGAGTGGGCAAATATTGCCAAGATTTGCCATGCTGATAGACTAATACCCAAAAAGACTGAGTGCTGTAATAAAATCAAAAGTGCTTCAACCAAAGTATTAGTTTAAGGGTGTGCACACTTATGCAACCATATTATATTTTTTTACTTCCCTCAACATAAAAGAATTCAGTTTTTTGTTCAACTGGGTTGTACAGTTTATAGGTCACATTAACCACTTAAGCCCCGGCCTATTAGGCAGATTAAAGACCAGGCCACTTTTTGCGATTCGGCACTGCGTCGCTTTAACCGACGTGGCTCCCAAACAAAATTGGCGTCCTTTTTTCCCCCCACAAATAGAGCTTTCTTTTGGTGGTATTAGATCACCTTTGCGGTTTATTTTTTGCGCTATACACAAAAATAGAGCGACAATTTAAAAAAAAAAAAAAAAAACAATGTTTACTTTTTGCTATAATAAATATCCCCCCCCCCCCAAAAAAAAAACACTTTTTTCCACAGTTTAGTCCGATACGTATTCTTCTACATTTTTTTTTTAACCAAAAATATCGCAATAGACGTTTGATTGGTTTGCTCAAAAGTTATAGCTTCTACAAAATAGGGGACTGTTTTATGGCATTTTTAATAATTTTTTATTTTATTTTTTTACTAGTTATGGCGGCAATCAACAATTTTTATCATGACTGCGACATTATGGCGGACACATCGGACACTTATCATTTTGGGGCCATTGTCATTTTTACAGCGAGCAGTGCTATAAAAATGTACCGATTACTGTAAAAATGACACTGGCAGTGAAGGGGTTAACCTGTAGGGGGCGCTGAAAGGGTCAAGTGTGTCCTAGGGAGTGTTTATAACTGTAGAGGGGGCGTGGCTTGGTGTGACGTCATTGCTCCCTGTCATCGGGAACAGCGATCAGACGATCACTGAGAAGAACGGGGAAAGGTTTGTTTACACTTGCCTCTCCCCGTTCTTCAGCTCTGTGACCCGAACGCAACACCGGCGGCCATTGGGTCCCATGGTCCCAGAGCTCTGGACCGGGTCGCCAGCGCGCGACCCACGGCTGGGATCTTAAAGGAGACGTACGCCCTTGTGCCCAGCCGTGCCATTCTGTCGACGTATATCGTCATGCGGCAGTCCTTAAGTGGTTAAGGTGGAAAAAGTTCTGAAATTATCTTAGTCTCATTTTTTTACATCACAGAAACCGAACATTTTAACAGGGGTGTGTAGACCTTTTATATCCACTGTAGTAAAACACATTCTCAGAATAAGGAATAGCATTAGAGCTGTGCCCAACTGTAGCAGCTCTCTCCCCTTCATTCACAGGACAGAGACAACAATGGGAGCCATTGCCTCCTGCTGCTAATCAAATCATGAGTCAGAGTGGGGGGCAGGGCAGAGCCATGCTGTGTGCATCTATGGATGCACACTGCCCTGCTCTGGAGCAAGTCCATACCTCTGTCCCCATAGCTTGGTATGGTGGTAAACAAAGACGAGGAGCTGCCAATAGCACCAGCAGGGGACCCAAGGGGAGGGGGTTCAGGACCGCTCTGTGCAATTCTATTGCACAGAGCATTTAAATATACCTGGTTTATTACTTTAGATTAAAAAAAAAAAAAAAAAAAAAAAAAAGTTACAACTGCTTTAAATCCTTGACCTGGAATAAATATGCAAGGCTATAAAGTCAGACATTCTTATCTGCACACTCCTTCCAGGTAAGGGACAACATGCCGAAGAAAAGGGCCAAGAAATCCTAAAAGTCTTTCTAAAGAAAGATTTTGTTTGACTTTATATACAGTATATTAAATAGCAAATATTAAATAAACACAAATGCCATGGCTTTAATCGCTGAGGTTTCAGTGGGCCACAGGCCACCTATCAAGGTTGAAAATTGCTGGACTTACTATACTATAATGCAGAGGTCTACAAACTGCGGCCTATTCCTCCCACAGATGCTGATGGGGTGCTATTTGCTTGCACTGATGCTGGGACATTTTCCACTCCCAATGACCACAGTCTGGCCCTTTGTTTGGAGACCCCGCTCTAAAAAAGGGGGAGATCTATATCTATCCAAGTGTAGCACCCTCTACCATAGGTAGGTGCTGAGTGCAGGGTGTTTTGGGCATTAGCTGCCAGTGCAGGCAAGCTTAAGCAGACCTGTTTGTTCTGATCTGGGGGCAGGGTGCGGCTAGTGTAGCAGTAGGCAACGGACATGTACTTCAGCTTTTGGGCACCTCCCCTGCTTTCAGTGAGAATGTTCTGGAAGAGGGATAGGGCTGAGAGTTTTAGCGGGATGGAGTACATGTGAGGAGCCCTGACCAATCCCCAACTAGGATAGTCTGGGGGGCAGGCCTCCTACATATACTCATGGTCATCTGGGGGGGGGGGGTGCGTCTCAGGCGGAGGAGCTCAGGAGCCTCTCCTGGAAAAGCAGTTTGTCTGCACGGCCCGAGTCAGTGAGTGAAGCACAGTGGAGATCTGGAAGAGGCATGCCAGGGGAGCTGGATCCAGAACCAGAGGAGAGACTGTGGGGTTTTGTGCCAAATCGTTGCTGCCTGAGGGCACAGGATTTGCAAGTCGGGCTTGCTGGGATCAGTCGTCGATCAAATATCCTTTTCAACTAATGTTCAGGGCCACCAAGAAGGGGGTTCTGCAGGCCCCTGGCCTATTAAGGATCATCAAGTGAAACTACTACTAGGACTTATTCAGAGTGAGGCCTAGTCAGCTCAAGATGGTGGGACAGGATTTCTAATGCCGTGACAGGAAAGTGATGTGCAGGAGGAGAAGTGCCCTGGAGGTAGAAGTCTACAGGGAGAGTGCAGAGGAGAATAGTCTGAAGTAACGCTGTCAATATTAGAGTCCACCATTTTGTCCTATCCAAGGAAATGTAAAGCATGACCGCTATAACATTTTCAAAGTAATGAGTAAACCACTATGACATTTTCAATGTAAAGCCGGAACCGCTATAACATTACAAATACCAATCCATCCTATTGGCATCCCCATGCAAGTTCAATTCTCCAAATAAAATAACAAAACAAAGCAAAAGACTTTTCATTGTCTACAGAGAGAATATGCGTGGATGTTAATAACTCGTGGCCACACATAATATATATACACACACACACACACACACACACACACACACACAATTACTTTATGACCAGTGAGAGGTTGAGTAAATAACATTGATTATCTAGTTACAATGGCATCTGAAAGTCATTGTGATATATTGGGCAGCAATTAAACACTGTCCCTGAAGTTAATGGGCATTGCAGCGTGTTGTGTATGGGGCTGCCGCAGGCTAGTCAGGGTCCTCATGCCCACCCGTGTCCACAGCATAATGGGCATGTGAGCATCATAACTAGACCATAGAAGAAGGTGGCCCGATCTGATGAATCACATTTTCTTTTCCATCATGTGGATGGCCCGGTGAGTGCGTTTTGCTTACCTTAGGGGAAGAGATGGCAAAAAGATAGTGTAAGGCCCCCTTTCACACAGGACGGATCCGTGGAGATCCGCTTGCTCAGCAGGGATCGCTCCGTTGATCCTCGCTGAGCCGGCGGATGACAGGGCGGTCCCCGCACACTGTGCAGGGACCGCCCTGTCAGATCTCCGCTCACCCCTATGGGGGGGGGGGGAATCTGATGAATACGGACCGTCTAGGATAGGATTTTTTTTGCTCCGTCTGCAGAATCTGAGGATTGCGGACCCAGATGAGATTAGGTGTCTGCGGATGTTCATCCGCTGACACCCGCAATCTCATAGGGACCAATGCATGTTCCTTTTTCATCCGTAAACAAACGGATGAAAAAGCGGACATACGGTGGTGGTGTGAAAGGGCCTAAGGCAAAAAGGCAAGCCAGCAGAGCAAGTATAATGCTTTGGGCAATGTTCTGCTGGTAGACCTTGGTCCTGTCATTCATGTGGATGCTACTTTGACACGTACCACCTACCTAAATATTATTTCATTGATACCGTAATTCTGACAGCAGTTGCTTCTCAGCAGGATCATGCACCCTGCAACAATGGTTCAAGAATGGTTTTTAGGAACACAATGTTTGAGGTGTTGACAATTTCTTTAGATCTCAATCCAATATCTATGGCAGTCTCAACTCCAGTCCTCAAGGCGCCCCAACAGGTCATGTTTTCAGGCTTTCCATTATTTTGCACAGGTGATTTGATCAGTTTCACTGCCTTAGTAATTACCACAGCCGTTTCATCTGAGGGAAATCCTGAAAACATGACCTGTTGGGGCGCCTTGAGGACCGAGTTGAGAAACACTGATCTATGGCATGTGCTAGAAAAGTCTAATCCATGGAGGCGCCACCTCACAATTTACAGGACTTAAAAAGGATCTGCTATGGTGAGCTTGGTGCCAGATACCATATCATGCCTTCAGGATGCCCAGTGGTGTCCATGCCTCAATGGGGTCAGGGACCGACTCGATATTAGGAAGGGGGTCAAAAAGTTATGGCTGATATAGCTTTATCTCCTGTATAAAAACACAGAAAACCTTTGTTTTTGCTACACTTCTGGCAAAAGACCTAGCCAATGCATCAACCTCTATTGGGAGAACATACACTAACAACATTTGTGGTCAAAGAATGTTAGTTCAATCCCCCCCCCCCCTCGATCCAATGATGTTGCGCGAGTCTCAGCTGTCCAGGACTCTGAGTGAGAGACAGCAGCGGGTTGACTGTCCCCCATAGCAAGCTGCTTAATGTGGGGGGCGGGAGGGACCAGGAAAGTCGGCGGGGGACACGACAAGGAGGATGTGGGCTGCTCTGTGCAAAACCACTGCACAGAGCAGGTAAATAACGTTTGTTCATTTTAAATGGAAAAAAAAAATGAATAAAAATCTAGACTTTCGTATCACTTTATATTGGAGATGGGCTTGGATGACCTACTAAACGCATTTTTAGCTAAAAACATGGGGAAAAAAATTATCTAAATTATAAAAATTACTTAGAAGGGTGTAGGCTTGTGAAAACTTTCCTGGCCGAGAAGTTAATTTGAATAATGACCTTGTGAATAGTACCTATGGGAATATACAGCACTGCTGACTTGTCCTGAAGGTACAGGCTCTGGTGCGGGTTCCAACAAAAGCAACATAAGTGCAAGTGATCCCTACCTCTCTTTAAACATACATGGGTCGAATTTCAAAATAATTTTCTCTCAAAAATCTTAACTAAGAATTTTCGCTCAAAATGTCGCTCCATTAGTGGGCTGCAGCAAAAGCCAATTTCCGTGCAGCCATCGAATTTAAGTAAATCGTGCATGTTGGAAAAAATTTTGAAAAAAACAAACACTATTTTCTAATTAATGATGGGAGAATCATGTGAGAAATGTAAATCGAAAAGGAAATGCGCAAGAAAAGAAAACTCCCAGCCACGAATATTCTTTTCTGTAGCAAGTGAGGCGAGATTGAAGGCTTGGTTGGCCGAATTTCAAAATCAAACGGTGGCACCATTGGATCACAAAACGCACAAAATTTCAGATTTTCAGAAGAAAATTCTTTCGAAATTTGATTATGTATGGCCAGCCTCAGGCCTCCCACACGGTTTGATTGTTGGATTACCGATTGTCAAAAGCGCGTGTGCAGGATTTTGTCTAGCATACCAACTATCCGCAAATTGTCGTTTGACAAACGCGAACGTAGCGACAAACCGAGAGTAAAAAGAGGAAGTTAGTTTCTCAAGCGCCACCCTTTGGGTCCCTTCTGCTAATTTCATGTCAGTAGAAGTTTGGGGAGCGTCGATTGATTTGTACGATCGAAAATCATTAAACACCTTTTAAAATACATCAGCATCACCAGCTTCATGATTATCCCATTAAAGATGAGAATATGCTCTGCATTTCGACATTTCATCAATTGCCACGTCACGAATGTTAATTCTAGATTTACAAGACCGAACTCTTCCCAGTCGTTCCTTGATTCCGAGCATGCGTGTTTATACTTTCGACTTGTGACGATTTCTGTACTGACATCATAAAATCAGACGTCGACTTCACATCAGACAAAAATTTTATAGCCTGCACATGCAGCTTTTGTCTGACGTAAAAGTCAAATCGTCTGTCGAATGCACCGTACCAATGATCCGAAAATCTGCAGACAGCTCGTCTTAGGTCTTTTCCCTTCTGGATTTCTGTACTGTGTGTACAAGGCCTTAGTCTGTATCTGCAGTATGTGTACTGCTACACAGCTATCACGTATTAATAGAATATCAACTAAAGACTTCCACATACTGTCACGCCATTTAAAGAAAATATATACTGCAGGTTAAACTACGGTGATAAAGTAGAAAGGGGAGGAGAGGGGGTGCTCAGGCTGATCTTTTCCATTTCCAGAATAAACAAAAATTCTATAAATATATCCCATAATTTGTAAACGCTGTAACTTTTTCTCAAATAAATATACGCATACTAGGATATTTTTTATTATTTTTTTTAACCAAAAATAGGTGACAGAATACATATTGGCCTAAATTGATGCATAAATTTGTTTTTTCTTGGGATAGGTTTTATAGCAGAAAGTAAAATATAAAAAAATCCAAATTTATTTATTTTTGTTTATTATTACGCAAAAAAAAAAAAAAACACACACACACCCTTCAAAAAACACAAGAAGGTGATCAAATACCACCAAAAGAAAGCTCCAATTGTGGGGGGGGGACCCCAAAATTTTATTTGGGTACAGCAATGCATGACCGCGCAACTGTCAAAGTCACGCAGTGGCGTATCGCAAAAAATGGGCAGGTCATGGGGAGGGGAAAATCTTCCAGAGCTGAAGTGGTTAAGCTGGCCATAGAGATAAGTCACAGTTCAACTGGTAAAGCAGGGACAGGCCGAATTGCAATCTGTATGTGGCCACTAACAATATAGTCTTCTGTCAAATGGGCTTGTTGGAAAAATCTTTGTTGATCAGGGACTACAGCCACTGATAAGTGTATTGTGACAGACAGTCCCGGTTGTCAGAATATAATGTCTCAGTGGGGAGGATTCCTTTATTCAACCTAATTGCATGGATGTTTTTATCCTCTGGCTCAGGTTCCTGATTAGTGACACCCTAATAGATGGATTTTTTTCCCCCCAATCTCATCTTGTTCATAAATAGTAACTCACTAGATATAAGCAGGAAGAGGACGAAAGACATATCCAGAACACACATTCACAAGCAAGTGGCCTTATTACACTAGAGATTGTCTGAGCTGGAACAAGCATGTAGGAAGGCAGTCCAGATTTAAGCTTTAAATTGCTGCATGCTTGTAGCTGGGCTCAGTGGCTTATTGGGTAGGGAAGGATCAAGATGACAGCCCTGGAGAATAACCAGCAGATACCTCCAAATTTCTATCCACACAAGTTCACAGAATATGGCAGCTGCCCACATCAGCAGGTCACTAAAGTAAAACCTGCCACAAACCTGGGCAAGTCAGAGACATAAGATGAGAAATATATGAGCAGAGGAAACCCTTAGTAAAACCTTAAGTCCAAACAATCACAAACAAGAAACCAAGAGCAATCAGCAGGTAAAGTTATATGCAAATCCTGACTCAGCCGAAAAGCTGATTCATAGATAAGTGTCATAATTAAAGAATTAAACTAAATGACTACTGGATTTATGCACCAGCACGGGCTAACAGAGGCAATACAGTAACTAAGGTTATGTATAATCACTCAGCTTTCTGCTGTTGTGAAAATAAAAATGTCAGCATGATTTTTCATTCTCCTTGACATTAAACAATAGCTGACAAGGACACAGATTACCTAACAATTGAATGAGCGGATTTTTCATAACAAAACACAACAAACACCTTTCAGTACAATGGCCACTTTGTATATTTTACAAATAATTGTGGGCTGGGGAAAAAAAAAAAAAACACACACCAGGGTCCCCTATACATCAAGGTCTGCATCAAATGCCCCCCCCCCCCCCCCCCCCACATCAGAAGTAAAGGCCACAGGCAGCCTCTGCTGACCTCAATTAGTGCACACTGAAGACACACCAGTGACCCTAGCAGTGGGTCAGATTAGGACCACAGGCTGTAGTTTGGAGATCCCTGCACTAGCCCGTATTTTCCTCAAAAGGGTCCATTTAGATCCATGTACATGCTGAGCATTTTTTTTTTTTTTTGTAGTGTTAGCTGGATTATCGTGCATCAACATGCAGTGCCAAGATGGTAACAGGCACACTTTAAGGGCCAGTTCACACCACATGCAGTCTGGTGCATGTTTTTCCGCATCAAAAATGCATGGAAAGTTGGTTATATGGGTTTCAAAGGCATAGTTCACACCAGTGCTTGCAGTTCCAGAGAGAAAAAAAAATAAAAAATAAAGTAGAACATTCTGCATTTTACCTGCACTGGAACGCTGTAAAAAACGCATCAAAAACACACTGGAATGCACCAAAAACACACTTGTCCTAATCTAAGGTTATTAAAAGAAGAGGGGTGAAAAAAAAAAAAAAAAAAAAAAAAAAAAAAGAAGAAGCACTGGACTGCATCAAAAACACGCATGCAAAAAAAGCACCTGGAATGCATGCGGATTACGTTTCTATGATGTGAACTGGCCCTTAATGTTTAAAGTGGTTCTAAAGGCAGAACTTCCTCCCCTCCTAATCCATGCAATACATCAAGGTAAAAAAAAACAGAAAAAAAAAACTTCAGTGTGCAGCAGACACACACAGACACACACAGACTCTCCTCCTCACAGGTCAGATGGATAGCAGTGGGAGCCATTGGCTCCAGCTGCTGTCAAATTCTGTGACGAGAGCAGGGCTGGGCTGAGCTGTGCTGTCTGTGTCCATGGACACAGACAGCATGTCTCAGCATCGATTTTACAGGTGTGCACAGAAGAACCCAGTTTTCTATGGAGGCACACTATGAAGAACAGGACCCAGGAACGATGGCGGGTGACCCAAAGAGTAGGATTGGGGCTACTCTGTGCAAAACCATTACACAGGTAAGTAGGTAATGATAAATAATAATCATCACTTTAAAATGCATCAGTGTAAGCCCCTGTTCTTATTGGAGAAAATTGTCATGTGATTTGACAGGTAAAATTGCATTACAAGTCGCAGCCTATTGCCAACAACTGCTCTGTTCAAATCCATGCGACGCCAACTTTGAGGTGCTGCGCCAATTTGAAAAAGTAGTTCCTGCGCTACTTTTGGTGATTTTGTGTGCGACTCGCATAGGACATCTGTGCATGAAAACACACAGATGTCTTCCAAGTCACACGGCTTTGAAATTTTGCAATTTCAGATGAGGTTGCACAATTTCAAAGCCGCAGTTAAATATGAACTAAATATGGCTAAATTCGCCCTTAAATGTTGCATATATACACAAACATAGTACAGATACTTTGAACCCACACAAATTTACACTCAGCAGCAGGAATAATAAATAACATTGTAGCAATTAGATTCGTTTATGAACATATTTTGTTATCTCTCCAAAATTCAAAGAAATATCAAAACAAAAACCAAGCATGTTTTTAAAACCCATTGGATACATTTGTGTACTGCAGCTTTTATTATGGGCAACTTCTTCATGGGGAGTAGAGGGTTAATGTGACAACACCTGGTGTCCTAATTAGCATTGACACACCAAAGATAAACACAGGAAAGAGAATTTATACATTGTTCTCATTTATTCTACTAATAACCAATTTTGATCAGGCCTAAAAACACGTTGGTCATGTAAATCCTGGAAAACATATGGATGAAGGTTTTGTTTCTTTGTAACAAGAACTCATAACAAGAGTGATACACAAAGACATAAGTAATAATGTATCTATAGTAGGACTTCATTACAGTGCCACAGATGAGACAACAGGGAGGACAAATCCCAACCTATACACAGCAGGCAGAGACGACTTCCTACTTAGAGATCCAGTAAAAATCAGATCCTTCTCCAGGAACTGCACCACCCGGATCTCTGCCCTTGTGTGATTACAAGCTACCAGCAGACGGATTATGGGCGGAGAACGCCACAGCTGGGGCTGAGCAAACCCAAGCCACCTGTTTAGTTAATGACTTTCAGTGGGTGGAATGACACCAACAAAAAACTGGAGTATGCGTCAGAATAATGGAGAATGATATATAGATTATAGACACACACGTTGTACCGCAAAGAAAACTATAGCAAAAAAATATTTAGGGGGCCCTTAGTATTTTTTCACCCAGGAGTTATTCATTTTCCACAAGAGTCAATTAAAAAACTGGGAAAATCTTAGGTGAAAAAAAAACAGTGATCAGTACCCTTAATATTCTACACATAGTATTAAAGATGCAGTATTGTATATAAAACAGGGTTAGAACATTTTTTTCTTAAATTACAAATATATATATATATATATATATAAAAATTTCCCCCCCACACACACCTACTTTTCACACAATATCTGATCATAAAAAAGGGTTGTTGGGTAAAACAGGGATGAATAGACCCCTTTCATATCCTAAACAGAATTGTAAAGGGTAAACTAATAAAAACACACCATTAAATAATAATAATAATAATTCAACAGAGAGCGCCCAGATTTTTCTTTTTATTATATGTTGTGTAAAGAAAAGAAAAAAGAGAGAGGGGGTAGGTAGATCTTGTGTGAATATATTGATCACTAGACCCCTTTGTATCCTACACATAGTATGAAACCCATTGGGGCAAATTTAATCAAACCGGAGAACACAGAATCTGGAGTGCATAATAACCAATCATCTAGCTTCAGCTTATTCAGTTAAGCTTTAAAAATGAAAGCTAAAAGCCAATTGGTTGCACAGCTGCTTGATAGATCTGAGTGCAGCACAAAAAATGACAATATAGGTAGGAGGTCTATTTATCAATGTTTTCATCCAATACTACACACAAGGTTCCATTAGACTAAATGGGTAAATGTTGGTTGATAAAACCAACCTATTGATCCCTATGGCATCCCACACATAGTGCCAAGGCTAGATTTATAAACACATGCTGGGTTGCTTTGTATCACACTTGGCTAGCAGTGTAAGGATTTCCGGAGCTCATCCATGACAGATACAACCAGGGAAATCCTGACATAAGCCATATTGCTGTATGTTGGGGGGGGGGGGGGATCCATGCGAGCAGTGTGTAATTTGTGGGGGGGGGGGGGGGGGTAGGATCCCGATCGATGAGCAATGTATGCTTGATGAATTGGTCAATTGAGCGGTGTTAACCTGGGGTCCACGTGAGCAGGGTGTACTAAAAGTCTGGGGGGGGGGGGGGGTCCATGCGAGCAGTGTGTAATTTGTGGGGGGGGGGATCCCGATCGATGAGCAATGTATGCTTGATGAATTGGTCAATTGAGCGGTGTTAACCTGGGGTCCACGTGAGCAGGGTGTACTAAAAGTCTGGGGGGGGGGGGGGGGGATCCATGCGAGCAGTGTGTAATTTGTGGGGGGGGGGGGGGGGTAGGATCCCGATCGATGAGCAATGTATGCTTGATGAATTGGTCAATTGAGCGGTGTTAGCCTGGGGTCCACGTGAGCAGGGTGTACTAAAGGTCTGGGGGGGGGGGGGGTTCAGCTGAGCAATGTATGCTTGAAGAATGATCCGAGTGGTGTGTACATGGGGACCAGATGAGCAGTGTGCATTTGTGGGGGGGGTCAAGGTGAACAGTATATATTTAGGGGTCCAGCTGCAAGGTGTGTAATCGTGGGGTTCAGTTGAATAGATTGTATTAAAAAAGTGTGGGGGGTCCAGACAACATGCATTTGAATCCAGGTGAGCATTGTGTATGGTGGGGGGGTCCAGATATGCAGTATGCATTTGTGGGTCCAGCTGAGCAGGGTATATGTGGGGGGGGGCAGGTGTGCAGTATATTTGGGGGGGGGGGGTTAACTGAGCAGTGTTCTTGGAATCCAGATGAGCAGTGTGAATTGGGGTGGGGGGTGCATGTGTGCAGCATGTATTTGGAATCCAGATAAGCAGTGTTTTTTTTTGGGGGGGGTCCAGATGTGCAGTATGTACTTGGAATCCAAAAGGAGCAGTGTGTATTTAGGGGTCCAGATGAGCAGTGTGTAGGGGGGTCCAGATAATCAGTGTGTAGGGAGGGGTGGCAGGTGTGCAGTATGTATTGAGGGGTCCAGATGAGCAGTGTGTAGGGGGGGGTGTCAGGTGTGCAGTATGTACTCGGAATCCAGATGAGCAGTGTGTATTTGGGGGTCCTGATAATCAGTGTGTAGGAGGGGGGGGGGCAGGTGTGCAGTATGTACTTGGAATCCAGATGAGAAGTGTGTATTTGGGGGTCCTGATGAGCAGTGTGTAGGGGGGGCAGGTGTGCAGTATGTACTTGGAATCCAAATGATCAGTGTGTATTTGGGGGTCCTGATAATCAGTGTGTAGGGGGGGGCAGGTGTGCAGTATGTACTTGGAATCCAGATGAGAAGTGTGTATTTGGGGGTCCTGATAATCAGTGTGTAGGAGGGGGGCAGGTGGTGCAGTATGTACTTGGAATCCAGATGAGAAGTGTGTATTTGGGGGTCCTGATAATCAGTGTGTAGGGGGGGGCAGGTGTGCAGTATGTACTTGGAATCCAGATGAGAAGTGTGTATTTGGGGGTCCTGATAATCAGTGTGTAGGGGGGGGCAGGTGTGCAGTATGTACTTGGAATCCAGATGAGAAGTGTGTATTTGGGGGTCCTGATGAGCAGTGTGCAGGGGGGGGGGGGTCAGGTGTTCAGTATGTACTTGGAATCCAGATGAGCAGTGTGTGGGGGGGGGGTCCTGATAATCAGTGTGTAGGGGGGTCAGGTGTGCAGTATGTACTTGGAATCCAGATGAGCAGTGTTTTTGTTTTATTATTATTATGTGGGGGGGGGGGGTCTCACCTGTTGCAGGGCTTGCTCCAGCTGGGCAGCCATGTACAGGCTCTCAGGCTCGATCTTGCTGGCCTCTTTGCATTCCTCTGTCAGCTCCAGGTGATCGGGTCTGACCTTCACATCGTGCAGCTCCCCTACCTAGGAGACAAACAAAGGGTGTGATCCTGTGCTGGCCCAGGTGTGAAGAGCCCCCCTCCCCCTCCCTCCCGGGTGGTGGGTACTTACCTTCATGTTGGCCAGGTCTATCACCTTCCATAGCAGTTGGATGACCTCCTTCTCATCGGAGCCCAGCTTGGCACAGTTGGCCCCGGCGGTTCCAGTGAAGAGGATCACCAGGTAATCCGGGGAAGCCGCAGTCATGACGAGTCCAAAGTGTTCCAAATACACAAATGACAAAAAACATACAAAAATAAAAAAAAGAAAGAAAAACAAAAACCTTTCACCTTCCCCCAAAAAGTGAAAGAAAAGCCCCCAAATACACGCCACCACCCTACACCTGGAATCACCTCCACCTATAGAACACCCCGGGGACCTGCACTCTCTGCAGGAGGATCCAGGTGGGGGAGGGGAGGGAGAGGCCGGTTTTGCCTCTTTTTTTGTTTTGCACTCCTGTGTGTGAGCCAATAACAGACAGGCTGCGCCCCTACTAGGCGCCTTAGCACTGGCTGCTGACTTGTCATTGGGATGGGTGGGATCCGCCCTCTACCCACGTGGTCTTACAGGTAAGAGATACCTGGCCAGGTCGCTTCGGCTATTTCCGTCTAGGTGTTCGGCTGAGCTCGGGTGCGGTCTCTCTGGCTCCCCCTTCAGGAGGATGAGGGGAATGACATTCTGCTTCCAATCTCCAACGAACCCCTAGCAGTAGTACGAGAAGTATTTCACTATTGTTTGTCATGTTAGTAAAATGTAAAGTTGGCCATCAATGGATAAAAAAAAAAAAAACATGAAAAATAAAGTTCAATTTTCACACAGTTAGTGCGCTCTTCGAGTCAATTTCTGTTTCAAGATCGAAAATGAACAAGCGAACATGTTGGAAATGTTTTTTTCGAATTTTTAACTATTTTCTAATCATTTGTAAGTTAATTTCTCGGTAACAAAAATGTACGTAAAATGCGGATGAGCAGTAGGAATAGTAGTGGGAGAATTCAATAGGAAAAAAAAAAAACAACGTTTAACATTGAAAATGATTGGAAAAATTTTGACATTCGCTGAGAAATTTCCGATACAATTATTGGCGCATCGAATGCGAGATCAAAAGAACGTTTTCAATTTTTGTTCGAATTTTTGTTCATTTTTTTACTCATCCATGTCCAGCTTTAGGTGACAACTGAGTCAGTGGGATAGGCGTGGGCACAGGGTGTGTCAGGTGTGCCCGGGCACACACTAATCTCCCTGTGTGGCGCAGATTCACCCTGTTTACACCCCTGATATTTCAGAAAAGCCCTCCAACGGGGCTCATAAAAAATTTGTCATAAAATAATTACACAAATAAAATTGTAAAAAATAGTTTAAAAAAAATAATACAAATAAAAACTACTGACACCCTCTACTGCCCTAGTGACACCAATCTCTGCCCTACTGACACTGTCCATTGCTCTACTGACACAGTCCACTGCTCTACTATCACCGTCAGTATAAATACACTTGCATGTGTTTGAGCTTTAAGGTTGTAACGCCGAGTGCTCCAGGTGTCCCATCCAGCCCGGAGCACTCACGGCGTCGTCCCCTCTGCGGCGCTCCGGCCAGCCCCCCTGGCCGTGGGCGCTGCTCCGCTCTCCTCTCCACTTACCTTCCTCTTCCTGCTTCCTCCCGGCGCGCGCGGCCCCGCTGTGTTCTAGGGCGCGCGCGCCGGTCTTCTAAAATTTAAAGGGCCAGTGCACCATTGATTGGTGCCCGGTCCAATTACGGTTCCACTACCCAAAACCTATTTAAACCCACTTCCCCTTCCTGTCCTTGCCGGATCTTGTTGTCCTAGTACCTTGCGGAAGTATTTTGAGTTTACCTTGCCTGTGTACCTGACCTTCTGCCTTTGTCTCTGACCTCGAACCATTGCCGCCTGCCCTGACCTTTGCTACGTCTGACCTTGCCTCTGCCTAGTCCCTTTGTACCGCACCAGCCTCAGCCGCCAGAGAGGTGGAGTCGCTACTGGGGGACACGACCTGATTGCTACCGCCGCAGCAAGTCCATCCTGCCTTGCGGCGGGCTCTGGTGAAAACCGGTAGCTGCTTAGAACCGGTCCCTCGGTGTGATTCGTACCATCCCCTCTCTGGTACAGTGGATCCACCTCCTGCCTCCTCTATAGTCGCCTGCCCGGCCCGTGACAGTAGATCCGGCCATGGATGCCGCTGAGGTGCCGCTGCCCAATCTCGCTGTTCTCACTACCGTGGTTGCCCAGCAGTCGCAATTGATTGCCCAACAAGGACAGCAGCTGGCGCAGTTGACCGCCATGGTCCAGCAGCGTCTGCCGCGACAAGCTCCAGCATCTCCTCCTCTCCGAGCAGCCGCGTCTAGTTCAAAGATCCGCTTGTCTCTTCCGGAGAAATTTGACGGGGATTCTAAGATGTGCCAGGGATTCTTGTCTCAATGTGCCCTGCATCTTGAAATGATGTCGGACCAGTTTTCCACAGAACGCTCTAAGGTGGCATTTGTGGTCTGTCTGTTGTCTGGGAAGGCCTTGGCCTGGGCCACGCCACTCTGGGACCGCAATGACCCTGCTATGGCCACCGTTCAGTCCTTCTTTGCTGAGGTTCGTAGCGTTTTTGAGGAACCAGCCCGAGCATCATCCGCTGAAACCGCCCTGCTTAACCTGGTCCAAGGAAACTCCTCTGTGGGCGAATATGCCATACAGTTCCGCACACTGGCCTCAGAGCTAGCCTGGAATAATGAGGCTCTCTGCCCAACCTTCAAGAAAGGCTTATCCAGCCACATCAAGGACTCTCTGGCCGCACGAGACATACCCTCCACCCTGACAGAGCTTATCCACTTAGCTACCCGCGTTGACATCCGCTACGTTGAAAGACGCCAAGAGCTTCGCCTGGAGAAAGATCTTGTTCGTACCAGGCGTTATCCGCGCCTGGCTCCTCTCTTCCTGAATCCTACGCATCCTGATACCATGCCTCCTGTCGAGGAGGCCATGCAAGTCGACCGATCTCGTCTGACCCTGCAAGAAAGGTCTCGCCGTAGGAATGAGAACTTATGCCTCTATTGTGCGAGCTCTGAACATTTCCTAAAGGACTGCCCCATTCGTCCTCCACGTCTGGGAAACGCTCGCACCTAGTGAGCGTGGGAGAGGCGTTACTAGGTGTGAATTCTTCCTCTCCACGTCTGACTATTCCTGTGCGGATCTCTCCTTCTGCCGGCTCCCCCTTCTCTGCGGTGGCCTTCCTGGACTCCGGTTCTGCAGGAAACTTTATTGAAGCCTCCTTCATCAACAGGTTCAACATTCCTGTTATCCGTCTCATCAGACCCTTCTTCATTTCCTCCGTAAATGGAGAGAATCTGGATTGTACCGTGCGTTACCGCACCGAACCCCTGCTCATGTCCGTTGGGGTCCTTCACCAAGAAAAGATTGAATTCTTTGTTTTGCCGAACTGTACTTCTGACATCCTTCTTGGCCTACCCTGGTTCCAGCGTCATTCTCCTACCCTCGACTGGACCACGGGAGACATCAAATCCTGGGGCTATTCCTGCCACAAGCATTGTCTTAAGTCTATACCTACCAGTCGAATTCCCGTTTCTACTCCTTTGCCTGGCCTTCCCAAGGCCTATCAGGACTTTTCCGATGTTTTTTGCAAAAAACAGGCGGAGGTCTTACCTCCACATAGACCCTACGACTGCCCCATTGACTTGCTCCCAGGTACTACACCACCCCGTGGCAGAATTTACCCTCTCTCCTCTCCCGAAACCAAGGCCATGTCCGATTACATACAGGAGAACCTCAAGAGAGGGTTTATTAGGAAATCATCCTCCCCAGCCGGAGCGGGGTTCTTCTTCGTTACCAAGAAGGATGGTTCACTACGCCCTTGCATAGACTATCGTGGTCTTAATAAGATCACTGTTAAAAATCGCTACCCTCTGCCTCTCATCTCGGAGCTCTTTGACCGCCTGCGCGGAGCAAAGGTTTTTTCAAAATTAGACCTCAGGGGCGCTTATAACCTCATCAGAATCCGTAAAGGAGATGAATGGAAAACCGCATTTAACACCAGAGACGGCCACTTCGAATATCTCGTCATGCCTTTTGGACTTTGCAACGCCCCTGCAGTCTTTCAGGATTTTGTCAATGAAATCTTTCGGGACATACTATATACCTGTGTGGTTGTCTATCTTGACGACATCCTAATTTTCTCTACCAACCTTGAGGAACATCGGCTCCATGTCCGTCAAGTACTCCAGCGCCTCTGTGTAAATCATCTTTACGCTAAATTTGAAAAATGCCTTTTTGAGTGTAGCAGCCTTCCTTTCCTAGGTTATCTGGTTTCAGGACAAGGTCTTCAAATGGATCCTGACAAGCTTTCCGCAGTCTTAGATTGGCCACGTCCCTCTGGACTCCGTGCTATCCAGCGCTTCCTTGGATTCGCCAACTACTATCGCCAGTTCATACCCCACTTCTCCACCATCGTTGCACCGATAGTGGCGCTGACTAAGAAAAACGCGAATCCAAGGTCCTGGCCACCTCAGGCGGAAGAAGCCTTTACTCACCTAAAGACCGCCTTCTCCTCGGCACCTGTTCTATCTCGACCAGACCCCACTAAGCCGTTCTTCCTTGAAGTTGACGCCTCCTCGGTAGGAGCCGGAGCCGTTCTTCTTCAAAGAAATGCTAAAGGAGGAAACGTCACGTGTGTTTTTTTCTCTAAAACCTTCTCCCCTCCTGAAAAGAACTATTCCATAGGTGACCGTGAACTGTTGGCCATCAAGTTGGCATTAGAAGAGTGGAGACATCTCCTGGAAGGTTCTCTTCACCCCATCTCCATCTACACTGACCATAAGAATTTGTCCTACCTTCAGTCCGCTCAGCGCTTGAATCCTCGCCAGGCCAGGTGGTCATTGTTCTTTGCCCGGTTCAATTTTCAGATCCATTTTCGTCCCGCAGACAAGAATGTCAGGGCGGATGCCTTGTCCCGTTCCTCTGATGCCTCCGAAACCGGGAACCCCCCACAACACATCGTACCCCCTGAGTGCCTGATTTCCTCTGCTCCCGCTGCTCTGGTGCCAGTCCCTCCAGGAAAAACTTTCGTTCCTCCAGGCCTTCGTCTCCAGATACTTAGGTGGGGCTATTCCTCCCATCTAGCCGGCCATGCTGGGATCAAAAAATCCTTACAATTGTTGGCCAGACACTATTGGTGGCCTACCCAGGAAAGAGATATGACTGACTTTGTACGAGCCTGCACTATCTGTGCACGTGACAAAACTCCACGCCTGAAGCCTGCAGGTCTTCTCCTTCCTCTACCGGTGCCTGAACTACCATGGTCCCACATTGCCATGGATTTCATCACGGACCTTCCGTTGTCTCATGGTAACACTGTCATCTGGGTGGTCGTTGACCGCTTTTCGAAAATGGCTCATTTTGTCCCTCTTCCTGGTCTGCCTACTGCACCTCAGTTGGCGAAGCACTTTTTTCTTCAAATTTTCCGTCTCCATGGCCTTCCCTCACATATCGTCTCGGATAGAGGCGTTCAATTTATCTCAAAATTTTGGAGAGCTCTCTGTACTCAACTTAAGATTAAATTGAATTTTTCTTCTGCTTATCACCCGCAATCCAATGGACAGGTGGAGAGAGTTAACCAGGTCCTTGGTGACTACTTACGACATTTTGTCTCCGCCCGTCAAGACGATTGGGTCGACCTATTGCCCTGGGCGGAATTCTCATACAATTTCAAGAACTCTGAATCGTTCTCCAAATCACCTTTCTTTGTGGTCTACGGCCGCCACCCTTTGCCCCCCCTCCCCATTCCCACTTCTTCTGGAGTTCCTGCCGTGGATGAATTAACCCGGGACTTTTCCTCTATCTGGAAAGAGACTCAAAACTCGCTATCTCTGGCCTCTGCCCGCATGAAGAGACATGCAGATAAAAAGAGAAGAATTCCCCCTGTCTATCTCCCTGGTGACAAAGTGTGGCTCTCCTCCAAATATGTTCGGTTTCGGGTACCTAGCTACAAGCTTGGCCCTCGTTACCTCGGACCTTATAAAGTCAAAAACCAAATCAATTCTGTCTCTTACAAACTCCATCTTCCTCCTTCTCTTCGCACCCCCAACTCTTTTCACGTGTCTCTCCTTAAACCCCTCATTCTTAACCGATTCTCCCCCAAGGTCACCGCTCCTGCTCCGGTCTCTGGTTCCTCCGATGTCTTTTCGGTGAAAGATATCCTCGCCTCCAAGGTCGTCCGAGGTAAAAAATTCTTTTTAGTTGATTGGGAGAACTGTGGTCCTGAAGAGAGATCCTGGGAGCCTGAGACCAACATTTTAGACAAAGAGCTCATCCGTAGTTTCTTGGGCTCCAAGAAAAGGGGGAGACCTAAGGGGGGGGTACTGTAACGCCGAGTGCTCCGGGTGTCCCATCCAGCCCGGAGCACTCACGGCGTCGTCCCCTCTGCGGCGCTCCGGCCAGCCCCCCTGGCCGTGGGCGCTGCTCCGCTCTCCTCTCCACTTACCTTCCTCTTCCTGCTTCCTCCCGGCGCGCGCGGCCCCGCTGTGTTCTAGGGCGCGCGCGCGCCGGTCTTCTAAAATTTAAAGGGCCAGTGCACCATTGATTGGTGCCCGGTCCAATTACGGTTCCACTACCCAAAACCTATTTAAACCCACTTCCCCTTCCTGTCCTTGCCGGATCTTGTTGTCCTAGTACCTTGCGGAAGTATTTTGAGTTTACCTTGCCTGTGTACCTGACCTTCTGCCTTTGTCTCTGACCTCGAACCATTGCCGCCTGCCCTGACCTTTGCTACGTCTGACCTTGCCTCTGCCTAGTCCCTTTGTACCGCACCAGCCTCAGCCGCCAGAGAGGTGGAGTCGCTACTGGGGGACACGACCTGGTTGCTACCGCCGCAGCAAGTCCATCCTGCCTTGCGGCGGGCTCTGGTGAAAACCGGTAGCTGCTTAGAACCGGTCCCTCGGTGTGATTCGTACCATCCCCTCTCTGGTACAGTGGATCCACCTCCTGCCTCCTCTATAGTCACCTGCCCGGCCCGTGACAAAGGTGCACACCCTAATACAATAGGCTGTGCACACCTATAGTCTGTGGTGTCACTGTAAGGAGAAAATGTCACTGTGCCAGCGTTGTCACTGGAAGAAACACCAAAACACCACTACAAAGTACAAATCCCTTTCTCTGCCCCCAGTACAGAGGTCTTCCCTCAATTCCAATTCCTACTCCCACCACCGCTTCCTCACTACAAACCTCACACCCCCATCCTTACCCCAGTACAGCCCCCCCCCATACAGAGCTTCCCCCTCCACCCCGTACAAAGCTAAATCAGAACTAGGGATGAGCTTCGAGTTCGAGTCGAACCCATGTTCGACTCAAACATCCTCTGTTTGGCCGTTCGCCGAATTTCGAACATTATGGGCCGTTCGCTCCAGATTCGAGTGGCGGTCACGGCCCATAATTCACTGCGGCATGGCAGTGCATTGCTGGCTGATGATTGGCCAAGCATGCACTATGACCCACATGCTTTGGCCAATCACAGCGTGAAAAAACGGAGACCCATAATTGGCCAAAGCCAGGGTGGCCTTGGCCATTTATGTCTCATGCGGCCTTGTGTAGTGTGTTGCGGCAGTGGTTAAAGACAGACAGAGAGAGAGAGACAGTGTCATTTAATTTGAGTTAGATAGAGCAGGCAGGCGAGTCAGTTAGCTTCAGTTACAGTGTGTAGAGGACATATATGCATCCTAGGTGTTGTATATATATTTATACACTGTATTCAGTTTAGCTAGATCCGTTCCTGTTATTCTCTTCATAATATACTAACAGGCAGGCAGGTGATTGTGCTAGCTGCAGTATTTTCACTTAGTGTACTGTGCCTTTTGCACAGTGTGCACCTAAAGCTTACCTGAATACAATTGCTGGTGTTCTCATACAAATACAGGCAGGGAGCTTCAGTATTTTGATTTAGTGTCCTTTGCACAGTGTGCACCTAAAGCTTACCTGAATACAATTGCTGGTGTTCTCATACAAATACAGGCAGGGAGCTGCAGTATTTTGATTTAGTGACCTTTGCACAGTGTGCACCTAAAGCTTACCTGAATACGATTGCTAATGTTCTCATACAAATACAGGCAGGGAGCTGCAGTATTTTGATTTAGTGTCCTTTGCGCAGTGTGCACCTGAAGCTTACCTGAATACAATTGCTGCTGTTCTCATACAAATACAGGCAGGGAGCTGCAGTATTTTGTTTTAGTGTCCTTTGCACAGTATGCACCTAAAGCTTACCTGAATACAATTGCTGGTGTTCTCATACAAATACAGGCAGGGAGCTGCAGTGTTTTGATTTAGTGTCCTTTACACAGTGTGCCCCTAAAGCTTACCTGAATACAATTGCTGGTGTTCTCATACAAATACAGGCAGGGAGCTGCAGTATTTTGATTTAGTGTCCTTTGCACAGTGTGCCCCTAAAGCTTACCTGAATACAATTGCTGGTGTTCTCATACAAATACAGACAGGGAGCTGCAGTATTTTGATTTAGTGTCCTTTGCACAGTGTGCACCTAAAGTTTACCTGAATACAATTGCTGGTGTTCTCATACAAATACAGGCAGGGAGCTGCAGTATTTTGATTTAGTGTCCTTTGCACAGTGTGCACCTAAAGCTTACCTGAATACAATTGCTGGTGTTCTCATACAAATACAGGCAGGGAGCTGCAGTATTTTGATTTAGTGTCCTTTGCACAGTGTGCACCTAAAGCTTACCTGAATACAATTGCTGTTGTTCTCATACTAATACCACAGGCAGGGAGCTGCAGTATTTTCAGTTAGTGTACTGTGTCCTTTGCACAGTGTGCACCTAAAAATCCCAAATTTTCAAAAACCAATTGTCATTGGGACAGAAAGTGAGGTGAAATCTTCTGAAGAGGTGCACAGACAGCAAAACAAATGTTACAGGGGTGATAACCCTTCCCTATGTTTTCCAAAAAGCTTAAAAATAGATTTTTGGCTGGAGCTACGCTTTAAAAATGTACCAGTTCAAAATTACAAACAGATTCTACGTAACAACAAACCTACAGTCCCTGTCTTGTTTGCACCGCCTGTATACTGCTGTTAAGAGTATATAGGGCCTTTCCTTTTTTTAATTTGGGTGCGGGGTTCCCCTAATATCCATGGTTTGCGCAAAAGTTATAGCGTCTACAAAATAGGGGATAGTTTTATGGCATTTTTATTAATATTTTTTTTTTTTACTAGTAATAGCGGCGATCATCGATTTTTATCATGACTGCGACATTATGCCGGACACATCGGACACTTTTGACACTATTTTGGGACCATTGTCATTTTTACAGCGATCAGTGCTATAAAAATGCACTAAATAACTGTGAAAATGACACTGGCAGTTTAGGGGTTAACCTGTAGGGGGCGCTAAAGGGGTTATGTGTGATCTAATGTGTGATTCTTACTGTAGGGGGGCGTGGCTTGGCGTGCGACGTCACTGATCATCGTTCCCTATGACAGGGAACAGACAATCAGTGACAGGCTCACTAGGAAGCACGGGGAGAGGTTTGTTTACACTTACCTCTCCCCGTTCTTCAGCTCTGTGACCCGATCGCGGGACACCGGCGGCGCTCGGGTCCACGGGTCCCGTGGGCACGGTCACGGAGTTCCCGACCGGGTCACGCGCGCGACCCACGGCTGTGCATATTAAAGGGGACGTACCTGTGCGCCAATATGCCCAGCCATGCCATTCTGCTGACGTACATCGGCGTGCGGCGGTCGGCAAGTGGTTAAAATCACTGCTCCCGAAAAAACTTCCGTTTTTAAAACTTTTATTTTGCATTGATACATGTCCCCTGGGGACAATAACTTGCATATTTGCCTTTAAAATTAGCACTTTTGATTCCGAACGTTCGAGTCCCATAGACTTTAATGGGGTTCTAAAGTTTGCGTGAACTTTCAGTCCGTTCGCAGGTTCTGGTGCAAACCGAACCGGGGGGGGGGGGTGTTCGGCTCATCCCTACTCAGAACACAGAGGTTTTAATGATTGGGTTTAGATATATAAAATAAAGATATAATAATAAGTCACTGCCAGCACTGCAGGATCATATGGCAACCTATTCTACAGGAAAGGTAAGTGATTCAGCCCTTGTATTAATCATTATTCATCCTTCTTCCCCAATAAGATAAATAGACAACATACATTTAGGGAAAATATTTGAATGTAGACCTGATTTCAATTAAAATTGGGGCATGGCCAAAAAATGCTTTTTTGTTATTTGCACAGTAAAAAAAAACTCCTTCTAATGATGTGTCCCCCATCTCTGGCCACTGCACCGTTTGGCCATAAGGATGAGCTCCGGCGTGTTCGCAAAGCCCAAGTGCAGAGCCCACCAGGGAGTCGGCACTGCGCTGCACTAATAACAGGCAGTGAGACATTTCCTGATCTCTGCAGCCGCGCATCGGGAAAATGTCTCACTGCCTGTGATTAGCGCAGAGGAGTGCAGACTTCCTGGCGGGCTCTGCATGTGGGCTTTGCGAACACGCCGGAGCTCATCCTTATTTGGCAAGTACTTACTTTTATTCAGGCAGCAGTATCCCGTTGATACGGAATGTCCCGTGCTTAGGCTCACTGCTGGGACAAGGTCTTCTAGAGCCCAGGGTGAACATGCCAAACTGTGCCCCCCCCCCCACAATATGTATGAGCATTATGTGTAAGCAACCCTCCCCCTAAAAAAAAAAATTTGAGCACTAATCTGCAAGCTTATCCTCTAAGCATAAATTCTCCCTACTCCCAGAACAAATCCGCTCCCCCAAAAATCACAATTTCTAGCACAAATTTTCTACAGTTTAATTCCCTCAAATTTCCTCTCCGAGTACACATCTTACCCCCCTCCACCCCACTTCAAATAGCCCCCCCCCATCTCTCTTCTAGATCAAATCCCCCCCCTAAAAATAATTCCCCTCCTAGCAACAATTCCCCCATTCATCCCTACTTGTACAAATCCCCCCACCCTCAAAAAATGTCCGCTCCTAGCACAATTCCCTTTACCCCCTCTACCATATCACCTCTTTTAGCAAACCCCCCCCCCCTAATCTCCCCTCCTTGCACGCATCCCTTTTCCCCCCATCCCTCTCTCAACACAAATGCTCCTAAATCACCACTCTTAGCACCCCCCCCAAACTTCCCCTCCTAGAACAATTTTTACCCCCTGATTCCCCCCCATATTTCCCCTCCCGACACATATTACTTCACCCCCAATCTCCTTGTAGTGCCCCCCACCTCACATGATATCACAGTGCCCAGGGCAGCCGTCCCCCCTACCCACCCCTTGTCCCAGCCCTGCTTAGGCTTGTTGGTCCACTGATCACTGTGGGTCACTTGGCACCGTCTCCATTCATAAAAAGCCTTTCTTTATTTCAATGAATAAAAGGCCATCTGTAATTGGAGAAGATAAGATTGTGACATTCATCTGCACTTCTTCCATTCATAAAAACCTTGCTACTTTTCAATGAATAAAAGGCCATCTGTAATTGGAAGAGGTGAGATTGTGAAATTCATCTGCATCTCCTCCATTCATAAAAAAAACCCTTTGCTTCTTTTCAGTTAATACAAGGTCCTCTGTGATTGGAATAGTGGAGAACTTGACTTTCATCCACACCTGCTCTAATCACAGCACACCTTGCACTGATTTAAAATAAACAATGCCTTTTATGAATGGAGGTGCCAAGTTAGAAACCCACCGTGATCAGTGTACTCAGTGTATTGCACCTGGAACTACAAGCCTCAGCACTGGGCGTTTCAGCACTAACCACAGCCTGCTGCCTGGGTAAAGTAAGATATGTAACAAATCCTGCAGCAGCCAGAGATATGGCACACATCTTTAGCGCTAACTTATTCCTACTATGCAAATGAAGCAACAGGTCCACATTTTAGCCATACATATCCACACTAACATAAGTACTAACACCAAAAGAATGGTGAGCTATTATTATTATTATATTATCATTATACAGGATATACTCTATATGCACAGCTCTTTACAACATGAAGGCAGACAATATGGGCAGTTACAATATAATTCAATACAGAAGGAATTAAAGGGCCCTGCTCATTAGAGCATACATTATAAGAGGGAGTGTCAAGTGATACAAAATGTAATAACTGTGGGGGATGACCTGATGACAAAAGTAAAAAAAAAAAAACTGTTTATTAGTTAGAAGCAGGAAAGGGTTCTCTAAAGAGGCGCATTTTCAGGGATTGCCTAAAGGTGGATAGATTGGAAGACTGTTGGACAAATTGAGGTGAGGAGTTCCAGAGGATGGAAGAGCCTCTGGAAAAGTCCTGGAGGTGACCATGGGAGTTGGTGATGAAGGATCTACAGAGCAGGAGATCCTGGGAGTACTGAAGACAACAGTTTGGTTGGTATCTTGAGACAAGGTTAGTTATGTAGCTGGGGGCACGTTTGTGGATGAGCTATGGAGCTATAGTTTCCTTAAACCCCTGTGTGCTTACAGTATTGTTGAGTATGTTGCTTATGTTACTAGTGAAACTGTGTTTCAAACCTTCTATGAGCAGTTGCCTAGAAGCAGTGCACGGGGCGCATAAACTCGAGATCTTCACTCAATCCAGCCATTTTCTCTAATCTTATACCTTTGACAGATTAAGTTGCATATTGTATTACCAAGCCAAAGGGGAGCCAACGTCAAGTCCAGGACTATACAGTGCCTGGAATACACGGTGCATTATACAATCTACAATAAAAACAAACAAACTACCCTGTGCTAATTTAGCCCATTGAAAGGTTGCCACAATACATCTCAATGACCTTTTCCTTTGAAGGACACACTTTCTGGTCACCTATAACAAAGCTAAACTAGACAAACAGGTCGTTATTTTGTTGCTAAGGTTTGCATCTATATAGCTTAGTTTACCTAGCAATTACCATTCATATTGTTGACCTCTTCATTGCACTTGTAACAAGTCGTAACAAAAGTAGCTAATAATATTAAATTGTGTCTATGGTGTAATTTTGAGATGGACTTTTTTACAGTAAATATACACCTACAAAAGGTTACTACTATACTGTAGAAATCAAGTTGAGGTAGTAATTAGGGATGAGCCGAACACCCCCCGGTTTAGTTCGCAGCAGAACATGCGAACAGGCAAAAAATTTGTGCCAACACACGAAGACCGTTAAAGTCTATGGGACACAAACGTGAAAAATCAAAAGTGCTCATTTTAAAAGCTTATATGCAAGTTATTGGTATAAAAAGTGTTGGGGACCCGGGTCCTGCTCCAGGGGACAAGTATCAATCCAAAAAAAACTTTTTAAAAACTGCCATTTTTCCAGGAGCAGTGATTTTCATAATGATTAAAGTGAAACAATAAAAATAAAATATTCCTTTAAATATCATGACTGGGGGGTCTCTTTAGTCTGCCTGTAAAGTAGCGCATCTTTCCTGTGTTTATAACAGTACAACAGCAAAATTTAATTTCTAAAGGAAAAAATGTCATTTAAAACTTGCTCGCGGCTGTAATGTGTTGTTGGATCCCAGCAATATAGATCAAAATTATTGAAAAAAACAGTGTGGGCCCCCCCCAGTCCATTACCAGGCCCTTTGGGTTTGGTATGGATATCAAGGGAACCCCCCCCCCCTTGCACAAAATTTATTTTAAAAATTGCATGGGGGTCCTCCCCAAAATCCATACCAGGCCCTTCAGGTCTGGTATGGATTTTAAGGGGAACCCCGCACCAATTTAAAAAAAAAATAACGCAGGGTCCCCCCCAAAATCCATACCAGACCCTTATCCAAGCACGCAACCTGGCAGGCCGCAGGAAAAGGGGGAGGGACAAGAGAGCCCCCCCCCTGAACTTACCAGGCCACATGCCATCAACATGGGGAGGGTGCTTTGGGGTCCCCTTCACACTTGTCTATGACCAAAACATTATTTTGTGCACTGGCATGTTATATTAAAGCCCCCTAGTACCTACACTGTCTTAGTGCAATGAAGTGAACCACAATGCTCACACCTATGTGTTGTGGTGTGCGGAAAGGCAGGTGCATTTGTTTATTTCGTTATTACAGGTACTTATATTGCTCGGTCAATTTATGCAGCGCTTTACATGCATATATTGTACATTCATATCAGTCCTTGCCGTCAAGGAGCTTACACTCTAAGGTCCATAACTCGTATTCATATACTAGGGACAATTTAGACAGCAGCCAATTAACCTATCAGCATGAACTAATAAACTTCTGATCACAGAGTCTCGATGGAGAGTGGATATACCGGATTGCCCAAAGATATCTCATGCATGGATAAGGTTGTTCAATTTCTTTATCGCTCATATTGTACTCCCAGTCTTCTCTTCCGTTTAAGTAAATTGTCCTCCGCTGTTTACTCTAAATCATAAATTAACAGCGCTAGCAGAATATAAAACATCAACGTGACAATGTGCTTGTAAATTATTGACCGTGACAATAATAACAAGTTCTATACATGTAATGAATAAAATGCTAAGTGCTCCAAAAGCAAATTCTAGTGTTTTATGGTTCAGAATGGGATTTTTCAAGTGCCACACTCCCCTCTTGTGACCCCACTCACCAGAGTTAATGGACCCTGAGCTTTGCAGTCTAGGGGTCAATAGGGCTGTGAACTAAAAGATCAGATGTGTAAAAACTGGACTCTCAGAGAAGCTTCCATGCAGATATTCATGTGGATGGACCGAGGTAGATCATTCAAAATGGGAAAACAAATATAAAAAGGCAGATAGTGAAGTACTGCTAATACTAGATCAAATGCGCAATCAAACAAACACCACTCACGAGACGGCTCTGTAAAACAGGCATCACTAAGTTCTGGGTTCACTGCTGTACGGCGTGCATTTCACAGATACAGGAAGTTTTGTCACTGGTTAGTGAAACCGGAAATACATCGACACGTTTCGCCCCTCCTCCAGGGCATCATCAAGGACATTACTTCCGGTTTCAGATGATGTAATTTATATACAAAGGAGCAGTTACCTCCTCTCCAATTAGCCAATAATAGAAAACAAAAACCATCTGGCGTAATCAAACACCAACTTCCTTTTAATAACATCACTTCCTGTTATTGCCAAGTGATAACAAAAAAACTTTTTTGGATGGCACGTTTTATCACATGGTCTGGGCATGTGTACACCTATTCAGGCCTTTTGGTCTGAAGTCACTGCATTCCTTAGCTCACTTACTCAGCTGCCCAATATCTGTAAGCCCTTACGTTGCTTATTTGGTTATATAGATGATAAAAGTCTTCCCCGATACACAAAACTTTTTGTGGTTTTGTTTGGTTTTATGTTTGGTTTTGTTTTATGCCAAAAAATCCATAGCAATGCATTGGAAATCACAGGCACCTCCTACATTGAACTATTGGCTTGCTCTGGTCAATCAAGCCATCCCGTTTTACAAATTGACCTATGAGGCTAGGGGTTGCCCTAAAAAATTTCACAAAGTCTGGACTCTAAGGGTATAATCCACTACCATTATTCCACCTGTTACTTGAGATGTACATTTGGACCAGGGTAATTTTGATATATAAGGACTGTGGCAGGATGCAACAGCAGTTGCAATTGCAGGTATAAACTGTAGCCTGGGAATGTTTCTGTAATCTTTCTTTTGTATTAATTTATTTTACTCCTTGGAATACATATAAACAAAGCTTCCATGTATCTGTAATTTGCAATTGTTATCCTGATATCTGCTGATGGTACATTGAATTGACGTTAACTTTTTATGTCATACACTGTTGGTAAAAGAGCACTGTTTGCATATTTTTCTTCTAAAACAAATAAAGCTACCTTTAGAAAAACTACCAGCATGTCTTTGGAGTCTGGGAGGAAACTGGAGTACCCAGAGGAAACCCACACCGGCACAGAGATAACATCCAAACTCCGGGCAGGTATTGCCGAGGTTGGGATTTGGATAGAATGTGCTAGTGAAACTAAGAAAATTGACTTTTGATGGCACACAGGTAAGTCAGGTAAAAAACGAGAGGTATTTTATTGGTAGAAAAAGGTAGTAGGAGATACATAAGTACATTCACAAATATTGTAAAATACTAATTATTTGTACATGACCTGAGGTAATACTCAAATACTGCTTCGGAATATTATAATAACATAAGTGACCTCAATGTATAAAAAATACAGAGAATACAATATTCAAATGAATAAACAAAAAAATAGACAGTATACGTGTGAAGCGTAAGGTATTTAGCCAAAGGTTCAATATATAAGAACGTGGTCTGACTTGCTCTACATGTTTCGCGTACGGCAACGCTTCTTCAGGAGCATAATAAACAGGTCGTGTTGAAAGATGTAGCACTGACCTGGGTATCAACCAAATGGCATTATGTCTAAAGCAGATAGCCAATTGGTTTAATGGTAATCAAATTGTTAGATGACAGCAAGGTATTAGGCTAAACCACAGTCTGCTGGTAAGCAGCGAGAGGGTGTGGGATCCAGGCAGGTACAGCTACGGACGCCAATAATCTAGCATCAGAAAAAACTGGTGCATGGGCTGGGCAGAGAATAGTCTGTCCACAGTATAGCCCCCAAAGGAAAATAGGTAGCGTGGCCAAGCTTCAGAGCCTGGACGCAGCGTTTGGTAGCAGCCTGGATCTCTGCCTCTCCTGTATGCTGTGTAGGTTGGGATTTGAACTAACAACCACAGTGCCTACCCCTTAGCCACTGTGCTGCCCGTATTTGTTTACACTGTATAAGTATGTCTGGGAGCCAATAGAATAAATTGCAATACACTGTAATGTGCATATTCTGTGTAAGTTAATGAGTGTAAAATCTTAAGTCTTCAGCTCATCCTTTTCTGTTTTTTTTTTTAACAGAAAAGGTTCTTCACCGTTATTACATTTTGCATCACTTGCCCCTCCCTTTTATATTATAAGCTCTCATCAACAGGGCCCTCCTCATCCTCTTGTATTTAATTTAATTGTACCTGTACTTTCCCCCTTTATTTTGCAAAGCGCTGTGCAAACTGTTGGCTCTATTTAAATCCTACAGTATATAATTGTAGCACACCCCCGTAGGAGCTGCTGGTTTTAATTTGGGCCTTGCAAGTTACCACAGTATTCGTTGTCTAGGGGAGGAAAGTCTGTAAAAACTCCAATGTCCACACAAGATGTAAAACCTTAAGCTGTTAGGTTTTATTTTTCTTTGCATAAAACATTTGAAGAATAGTAGAAGGGTGAAGGGAAGGGGTAGGTTCAGGTACGCAGTACAGATCACTGGGGAAAACTCCTCAACTATACAGTCATTCACCACTCTCCCTGGAGTGGGTATTGCTCACCCGGATAGGCCCCTCTCACCAGGCCTAGCAGCCAGAATGATGCTCGGACAATGATCAGGACCAGTCTCTGCCACAGACTGGTTGTGCACAAAAATGGATAATCCGGGATCCTCTGCCACAGGACTTAACACCCGGACTTCCAGCCAAACAGTCAAGAGCCTTTGGGCCAACTGCAAGGTGAACTTTAACTACGGTGCATCCTCCAATAGAATTACTAGGCCCTCCTCAAGACACCAGCCTTCCGCTCTGTCTTTTCCAGGACAGGTCCTCCCCTGGTTTCCTCCATTGATTGGCTTCCTCCCGCAGGATGGACAGCACAGGATCACCTTCAAGGTGTAGGCCCAGTCAGCATAACTGGGCCTACTGGTTGGAGTTGCAACCTCGGACCAACATGGTCCCGAGGTCAAAATCACACAACACACTCCCTGCGCCAGGAGGGCCATGAGAGGACGAAGGACCCCACAAGATGGCGTCTGCCCTTAAGTACCCTTCCCCGGCATGCTCAGCGGGTAGACCACGCCCACTGAACTGTTCCCGAGAAAAGATACCTAATACACTCTGTCAGTCTTCCACATTGGCCTGAGGTGGTAACGCCACCTACAGGCAAACAGTGGGAAGTCTTCCAACACAGCCATAGCTGGAACAGAGGCTAATTTAACATAATTGATTACAGAGTCTGAGCTAACTACCAGCTCAGACACCCACTAAATTTGACATAGCACCCAGTCATTGGGAGTAGGGCGCTACATAATAATAATAATAATGTAATAATGTCCTCATGCATGTCAACATGCACAGGCAAAGTGTAAAGCAGTCATGAGAGGATTCAAATGGAACACCAATCTGAAGATCATTTTTTATTCTGGGGATTACAATCTATCAACTGATCACAGAATAAAAATGTCAGGTGAGGCCATGTCATTAGGAAGATTATCATCAGGTACAGGCTTTGGTTTTTCACACCTCTTTTCATGGAAATGAAGTTGCTAGAAAAGAGTAAATGTCTAGGACAGCCCATGATCTTTATCTGAGTGATGAGTAAAATTCAGGAAACTTGTATAGTTGTCAGGATTCTTTCCCTTACCAAAATAGAACAGCTGCATAAAAACAATAGGGAGCATTTGCAAAAGTGAATAATTAAAAAAAAGATGCTAGTGCCCAGTCACAGGGAAGGTACATTAAAGAAGAACTCCTGCCAAAAAAGGGTCTTTAGTGTTAAAGTAATACTAAAGGCTTTATTTAATTTTTTATACATGTCTCTTACTAAATACCTTGGACTGTTTACTTTCTCAAAAGGGGTCATTTTGAAGATATTTGTACTGTCCTTTGGTGTTTTCGGGCCTCAAAGAATGAGATAGGCCATCAGTACATCAGAACTGATCAATTTTCAGATTATATATACAATAGTTTAGGAACTCCTAAATACAATAAAAGTTTAGGAACTCCTTATATACAGTAGTTTAGGGAATATTCTACAGAATAAATACAGTGGAACCTCGGATTACGAGCATAATCCGTTCCAGGACAATGCTCGTAATCCAAAGTACTTGCATATCAAAGCGAGTTTCCCCATTGAAGTCCATGGAAACGAAAATAATTTGTTCCGCATTGACTACAATGGCATGCAATACCGCATGCGGCCATAGGTGGGGGCGCCGGAGAGCCTCGGAAATGTCTGGAAAGGCCAGAGGACAGCTCGGCTGACCTTGGCAAACCTCGGAAAGGCTCGGGAACGGAGTATTACCGCGTCTTTCCGAGCATTTTCCGAACGGCGCTGATCGGCTGTGATCATCGCCGTTCGGCTCCAGCGCCCCCTACCGCAGGCCAAACGCGGTACTGCACACTTCTTTGGCCTAAAACATTCTAATTTTGCGAGACAATACTCGCAAACCGAGTTAGGATTTTTTCAAATACAGCGCTCGTATTGCGAAACGCTCGTTACTCGCAATCCGAGGTTCCACTGTAATATACACTGATTTGGGTTATTTTCATTTTTTTTTTTTGCAGAATACATTTTGGCCTAGATTTATGAAGAACAATTATTTACTTTTATAACAGAGACAAAATTTTCAGTGTTTTTTAATTTATTTAGCAAAAAAAAAAAAAAACAGTGGTGGTTAAATACCACCAAAATAAAACGCAGTGTTGCATGAATGGGCAATTGTCATTCAAAGTGTCACAGCTCTGAAAGCATAAAATTGGCCTGGGCAAGAAGAGGGTGAAGGTGCCCTGTATTGAAGTGGTTAAGCTGGCCATATATATAAATGTGAAAAAACTTTACGCACTATCCCTTTGTATAAACCACCTATTTCTCAACTCTATATGCTATAAGAGGCAGCTTACACCACTATGCATCCAACCACCTGTACAAATGCAATTAATATACACTGCTCAAAAAAATTAAAGGAACACTTTTGAACCAGAACTCCTGGGATATTGATCTGGTCAGTTAAGTAGCAGAGGGGGGAGGGGTGTATACAGAGGGGGTTGTTAATCAGTTTCATCTGCTTTGCTGTTAATTGAAATTAACAACAGGTGCACTAGAGTGAGACGACCTCCAAAACAGGAATGTTTTTTCAGGTGGAGGTGTCTGACATTTTTTTCCTACTCATCTTTTCTGACTGTTTTTCACTAGTTTTGCATTTGGCTAGGGTCAGTGTCAGTACTGGTAGCACGAGGCGATACTTGGACCCTATAAAGGTTACACAGGCAGGCCAACTCCTCCAGGATGGCACATCAATACGTGCTATTGCCAGAAGGTTTGCCGTGTCTCCCAGCACAGTCTCAAGAGCATGGAGGAGATTCCAGGAGACAGGCAGTTAATCTAGGAGAGCTGGACAGAGCCGTAGAAGGTCCTTAACGTGGAAGTAAACCCTCCTATAATTTTCAGGTAAGGAAGCTGCCATCTTGGCCTCTGTTTAATCTTCAACTGCCATGATGCTGCACATGTGATCAGTTATGACACCAGCCATTGGATGGTTTGACAGTTTGGTTGAGAGCACAACCAATGTGACAGTTGGCATTCCCGGCATGCCGGGAATGTAACTGCTTTTTGAAATTGTTAACTCAATGGGTTTACTTCCATTTTAACCTATCAGCAGGACCGGTATCTGCTCCTTTGTGCAAGCAGGAACAGGATGAGCACTGCCAGAGACCTACAAAATGACCTCCAGCAGGCCACTGGTGTGAATGTCTCTGACCAAACATTTAGAAACAGAATTCATGGGGGGTGGCCTGAGGGCCCGACGTCCTCTAGTGTGCTCTGTGCTCACTGCCGGACACTGTGGAGCTTGATTGGCATTTTCCATTGAACACAAGAATTGGCAGGTCCACCACTGGTGCCCCATGCTTTTCACAGCTGAGAGCAGGTTCACTCTGAGAATATGTGACAGACGTGAAAGGGTCTGGAGAAGCCGCGGAGAACTTTATGCTGCCTGTAACATCGTTCAGCATGACCGGTTTGGTGGTGGGTCAGTGATGGTCTGGGGAGGCATATCCATGGAGGGACGCACAGACCTCTACAGGCTACACAATGGCACCCTGACTGCCATTAGGTATCGGGATGAAATCCTTGGACCCATTGTCAGACCCTACGCTGGTGCAGTGGGTCCTGGATTCCTCATGCACAGCCTCATGTGGCAAGAGCATGCAGCCAGTTCCTGGAGGATGAAGAAATTGATACCATTGAATGGCCCCCACGCTCACCTGACCTAAATCCAAAAGAACATGGATGAATTGGATGGAGAGTGTCAGTGAACAGCAATTTTCAAGTCTTGCCACAGATTCTCAATTGGATTTATGTCTGGACTTTGACTAGGCCATTCTAACACATGAATATGCTTTCATCTAAACCATTCCATTGTAGCTCTGGCTGTATATTTAGGGTCATTGTCCTGCTGGAAGGTGAACCTCCGCCCCAGTCTTAAGTCTTTTGCAGACAGGTTTTCTTCTAAGATTGCCCTGTATTTGGTTCTGTCTATCTTCCCATCAACTCTGATCAGTTTCCCTGTCCCTGCTGAAGAAAATCATCCCCCCAACATGATGCTGCCACCACCCTGAATGAATTAATGAATGAGTGACTTGTATAGCGCTACACCAGCAAACTGAAACGCCTCTAAACGCTTTTTGCAGCCAGTGTCTGCTTGGCTAGTGCGGTCATTTTACCCCGTAGGATCTCGACACGCTTGGGACACACAGTCGTACACACATATACACATATATACTGGGCCAATTTGGACTAGATCCAATTAACCTACCAGCATGTCTTTGGAGTGTGGGAGGAAACCGGAGTACCCGGAGGAAACACCCTGTTTCACGGTGGGGATGGTGTACTCAGGGTTATGTGCAGTGTTAGTATTCCGCCACACACAGCATTTTGCTTTTAGGCCAAAATGTTCAATTTTGGTCTCATCTGACCAGAGCACCTTCTTCGCCATGTTTGCTGCGTCCCCCACATGGCGTCTCGCAAACTGCAAATGGGACTTCTTATGGCTTTCTTTCAACAATAACTTTCTTCTTGCCACTCTTCCATAAATTCCAGATTTGTGGAGTGCACGACTAATAGTTGTCCTGTGGACAGATTCTTCCACCTGAGCTGTAGATCTCTGCAGCTCCTCCAGGGTTACCATGGGCCTCTTGGCTACTTCTCTGATTAATGCTCTCCTTGCCCGGCCTGTCAGTTTAGGTAGACAGCCATGTCTTGGTAGGTTTGCAGTTGTGCCATAAGCTTAGGATATTTTTTTATAACCTGACCTGTCTGGTGTGTTCATCGGCCTTCATGATGCTGTTTGTTCACTAAGGTTCTCTAACAACCTCTGAGGGATTCACAGAACAGCTGTATTTACAGTATACCGAGATTAAATTACACACAGGTGGACTCTGAGTACTAATTAGGTGACTTCTGAAAGCAATTGGTTCCACTAGATTTTAGCTAGGGGTATTAGAGTAAAGGGGGCTGAATAGAAATGCACACCACACTTTTCAGATATTTATTTGTAAAAAAAATGTGAAAACCATTTTTCATTTTCCTTCCACTTCACAATTATGTGCCACTTTGTGTTGGTCTATCACATAAAAACCCAATAAAATACATTCACGTTTTTGGTTGTAACTTGACAAAATGTGTAAAATCTCAAGGGGTATGAATACTTTTTAAAGGCACTTCAGGCTCAACCCTTGAGAAAGCCCATTGGGTGCTATGCGTGAAGTGGGCGGTGACGTAATCACGCTGGGACTAGGTGGAGCTGTGTATGTCGAGGATTATATTCTGAAATGCCCATTTTTTACTTCTGAAATGTGATTGGAATTTGATATGGAAATAAATACTTTTTATTTGCGCTATAGTTCTTTCCTCTTGCCTCCTATATGATTGACACCATGCTGAGAGCTGCTGGGAGCTATGGATTTGGAATGTACAGCCAGTGGGAGCTGGTCGTAAACTAGTAGATTTTCAGATGAATATTCATATAAAAAATTTCAGTACATTCAATACCTGTAAGAAAGTCGTTCGATTAACATTGGATTTTGTAACAAATGGACTTTCCCAATAAAAAGTTACATTCACTATTGAAAATGTTTGTTCAAGAAAAAGTTTCTATCCTGCTCCTTCAAATTTTCTCTTCACTGTGATCGAAAACCACTGTCAATTTAACCCCACCCCACCCCACCTGGAAAATGCAAACCAATGCCCTTCAAATGAAGAATTTCAAATTAAATTCTATTAAGCCTCGTACACACGGGCGGGAATCCTGTCGGGAAAAAAAACGTTGGTTTTCCCGCAGGATTCCCAGTAAGCTTGCCTTGCACGCCGAGTGTACACACGGCCATTTAAAAGAAGCGCTGTTCTTTTGAATGGCAAGAACACAGTGACGTCATCGACTACGACGAGCCTGCGCTCGTCACATTCGATGCCGTTGCCGCCATTTCGCTACACCCTACACAACCCTTGTATGCTACTGCGCATGCGTCAAAGTCTTTTCGAGCATCTGCGGGTTTACCTGGGACAGGTAAGCATACACACTCACGGTTTTCTAGGCAGGAAACACTCTGCCGAGAATCCCGGCAAGAAAAATAGAGAGCAGGTTCTATATTTTTCTCGTTGAGATTCCCAGCAGTTTTCCCGACGAGAAACCATACACACGGCCGATTTTCTCGGCTAAAAGCTCTCCCAGCAACTTTCTTGCTGAGAAAACCGGTCGTGTGTACGAGGCTTTAGTGTATGGCTAGCTTAACATTTGCAGTATCCAATCATAGGCTTCTCATAGAGAAGCCTGTGATTAGAGCAGATAGCTGGCTCAGAGTGCATGCACACGCTCTAAGCCAGCAAGGAGAGAGAGGGTTTTTTCAATTTAAAATGTGGAAGGGGTTATCAAATTTACCTTCAGGCTGAAGCCCCTGGTTATTTTCCCACCTAGCAACACCCCTGCTGCTAGGCTAAATTTAGTTTTTGGCTTCACTGCAGTCAGTTGAACAGTATTCTATTGTTTTTGTATGGTCAAGGTTTGCTAGTTGTTTGATTTCTCTCACCTGTTTCTGGGGGATTATTCCAGAATATGGGGCAGGGGGAGTCAAAGTTCACTATTAATATTTATAAAGCCCCAGCCAATCCCTGAAAGGAGGTGGCCAGAAGGTGTATGGGGAGGTAATAAATGTGTGTTATTGCCCTCTCAAGGGAGGGTTACAGTTCTCCTGGGGCTGTTGCCCCTGGGAGATAGCTGGTGCAACAAGAAATTGCAGTGTGGGCCTCAGCAGGAGCTGGGCTGAGGGCAGGTAAAAGATTGCTTAAAGCAGGCTGTGCGCGATGTCGGCAGCAGAAGACGAGCAATCGCTCGTCTCTCGGCTGCCCCCGCCGCCATCCTCGGTAAGGGAATCAGGAAGTGAAGCGTTGCGGCTTCACTGCCTGGTTCCCTACTGCGCATGCGCGTCTTTCACTGGTTCCCCGCTGTGTTCTGGGATCTGTGTGTTTCCCAGAACACAGCGGGGGGGGGGGAGTGGCAGATTCTGCCGCTATCTATGCCCGGAAGTGGGTGCAAATACCTGTATTATACAGGTATCTGCATCCCCCTCCCCCTGAAAGGTGCTAATTGTGGCACCGGAGGGGGGGAGGAATCCGATGAGCGGAAGTTCCACTTAAGGGTGGAGCTCCGCTTTAAGGATTATTTACTGGAGGACATCATCATGGAGTCCTGGTCTGGAGAAGGATCTGGGAGGCTGGCAGATACTGGGATATTGTGAGTATAGACCTTGCTGTGGACTTTTGGGTGTGCAAGTGCCAGAAGGGAACTAAGTGCCAGAGGATGCTATGTAGACTGGGACTGCTCTTATAGGGTCCTAGATTTACTGGCCATTCCCTGTTACCTCCAGGAAAGGCTGTTCAGGGATCAGGATACTCCAAATGATAGTAGAAACAACAGGAGGTCCTATTGTTTCTACTATCATTTGGAGTACCCTGATCCCTCTCCTGTTCCAAGTTTTTCAGCAATAAATTCTAAAAAAAAACACCCCCTATGTAGTGCACTGTCTGATTGCCTACAAATTGAAAGTGTTTAGGTTTGACCTCATATTATATGGTTTTGGTTAAAGGGGAGTTCCAGACTTTTTTATGTTTATTAAAAGTCAGCAGCTACAAAAAGTGTAGCTGCTAACTTTTAATAAACAGACACTTACCTGTTCCACTGTCCAGCGACGCGGCCGCCCGGAGCTTCGCTCCTCTCCCCCCTTCTCCGCCGGCGCCTCCATTCTAACTGTGGGGACCCGACCGTGACAGCTTTCGGCTTCACGGCCGGGCACTCACTGCGCATGCGCGAGCGCAGTGTTGCCAACCCCCTGAAGTGAAATTTACTGGCAAGGATGCCAAAATTTCTGTACGGCACCAATTTCTTACTAGCAAAAATAATGAAGATTACTGGCAGAGCCACATTTTTTACTGACACTGCAAAAAAGTACCTAAAATTACTGTTTTTACTGCTAAACAGTGCAAATATCAATATTTCAACTATAAACACACGACTAATGCTAATATCAATGTGTTTCAGTTAAACAAAAGTAAAAAAACATATTTCTCAATTCACATGAAGGTTAGGATACTATAACCCAGCCAGCACAGAGTTCCCTCTTACATCAGAGTCTGCAGGATGCCCCCTTACAGCGCAAGGGAACTCTTATGTAAAGGGGAACGCTGCAGATCATGATGTAAGGGGGAACTCTGATGTGGAGGGGGGCTCTGGTGAATAGAGACCACCTTCCACAGAGTGAATACACTAAGGTAATGGGGGGGTACTAATATAGGGGGGGACCTTTTATATCAGTGCCCCCTTACATTATTGTATTTACTCCCCTCCTTAGATCAGTGATCCCCCCTCAGACTGGCCTGGCGGCGCTGTCACTGACCTGCTCTCAGGTCCACAGTGCGGGGCTCAGTCAGACGGCTCCAGCTTGGCGGCTCTGACCTCCTCTCCACAGTCCACACGTCCGTTTCTTCCCGTAACCCCCATCACGGCGCTCTCACTCTTGACATCTTTCTAGGATCCCCTCAGAGACTGCAGACATAAAAGACAGGAGATGGTCAGCGGCTGCGGACACGATATAGGAGGTGGACAGAGGCTGCGGACATGACACAGGAGGGGGACAGAGGCTGCGGAGTGCGGACATGACACAGGAGGTGGACAGAGGCTGCGGACATGACACAGGAGGTGGACAGAGGCTGCGGACATGACACAGGAGGTGGACAGAGGCTGCGGACATGACACAGGAGGGGTGACAGAGGCTGCGGACATGACACAGGAGGGGTGACAGAGGCTGCGGACATGACACAGGAGGGGGACAGAGGCTGCGGACATGACACAGGAGGGGTGACAGAGACTGCGGACATGACACAGGAGGGGGACAGAGGCTGCGGACATGACACAGGAGGGGTGACAGAGGCTGCGGACATGACACAGGAGGGGGACAGAGGCTGCAGACATGACACAGGAGGGGTGACAGAGGCTGCGGACATGACATAGGAGGGGGACAGAGGCTGTGGACATGACACAGGAGGGGGACAGAGGCTGTGAATATGATAGGGTCCTCCTTACCCCCTCACAGTGGCCTCCTCCTCTGTCCACCATCGTATAACTTCTCCTCCACATCATCAGTATGCTGTGTCCTCCTCCTGTGCCCCTTTCACCTCTCCACAGGTCAGGGCAGCTCTGACATGTGGAGAGGTGAAAAGGGCACGGAAGGAGGACACAGCATACTGATGATGTGGAGGGGAAGTTATATGATGGTGGACAGAGAGAGCACATCAGTCTCTGTCCCTCCCTTGCATGCCATGGCCGCTTCACCCTCCGGGCTCCCGCTCCCAGCGCATTCCATTTCCTCCTCTTACTTTATATCCCCCCCTCCTCCTCACCCCTGCTCGGCCGAGTCCTCTCCTCCTACAGCGTCGGCGACTATGAGACACTGTAGCCCGCCCCGCGAGCACTCCTGAGTCCCGTCCTGGCTAAAACTCTATTCAAAAATGGCGCCGGGCGGCGCCATTACGTTACTGCGCATGCGCCGCTCGGCCGACCGCATACGAGCTTTCCCGAGTCCGACCGGCTTCGCAACGGCGCATGCGCCGTTGCATGGTCGGCTCGCGGCCATCTTTTTTATGGGCAGCCGATGCCCACAACGAACTTTACGTACACCCGAAAAAGGGGGTTAAATTTACGTGCTGTACGCGTAAATTAACGTACGGTTGGCAACACTGCGCGAGCGGCGCTGTGCACCCTGAGTGGACAGGCGATTGCCTGGGACCTGTCACGTGTCCCAGGTGATCGCCTACAGGGAGGGGCCGCCAAAAGGCGATATGACGAGTCACCTAAGCGGTCCCTGGGCGGAAGGAGGAAGTGGGACAGGAAGTCCCACTCCTACTGAAGCCCCCACTCACCCCCCAAAAAAAATTACATGCCAAATGTGGCATGTAAGGGGGCGAGGAGTGTTTAAGCGGAAGTTCCACTTTTGGATAGAACTCCGCTTTAAGGAAAATTGTACAAGAAAATTGTATAATGTATTGCCAGCCAAAGAGATTTCTGCCTGCCAACACAAATATGAGATAGTCATATATTTCAGACAAACTGACTGTCATCTCTTGACTATGGATTCTTTACTTTCTAGCCTGAGCACTCTTAGGATGAAAGTCAGTTGACCTGGTTGAATTCTTTGTGTTTTATTATAATTTTCCCTAGTGGAAGGTCAACTCTAAAGAAGTCCACTTACACAAATATGCATGTGTACCCACCACAAAAGTTCAGGTATGTGTTCCTGATAAGCCAGCCATATCTATTAATTGCCCCATCCACACAAAAATCCACCTCCACACTTAGCCTAGCTCCTTCAATTTTCAGATCAAAAGATGTCAGCTGGGAGAGTGCCGACAGGATCACGTTTGGCTTGAATATGGTTCTGTGTAGTGATGAGCCGAACACCCCCGGGTTCGGTTCGCACCAGAACCCGCGAACGGACCGAAAGTTCGTACGAACATTAGAACCCTATTAAATACAATGGATGCGAACGTTCGAATTCTAAAGTGCTAATTATAACAACTATTATGCATGTTATTGTCCTAAAAAGGGTTTGGGAACCCGGGTTGTGCACCAGGGGACATGTATCAATGCAAAAAGAAGTTTTAAAAACGGTCGTTTTTCGGGAGCAGTCATTTTAATGATGCATAAAGTGAAAAAAAAAAAGTCAAATATTCCTTTAAATATCGTACCTGGGGGGTGTCTAAAGTATGCCTGTGAAGTGCCACGTGTTTCCCGTGTTTAGAACTGTCCCTGCACAAAATGACACTTCTAAAGGAAAAAAAAGCCATTTAAAACTGCTTGCGGCTTTAATGTAATGTCTGGTCCCGGTAATATGGATGAAAATCTTTAAGAAAAATGGCATAGCTACCCCATGACCCCCCCCCCCTACCCCAGCCCATTACCAGCCCCTTTGGGTCTTGTATGGATATTAAGGGGAACCCCGCACATAAAATAAAAAAGGCCCTATATACTCTGAACAGCCATATACAGGCGGTGCATACAAGACAGGGACTGTAGGTTTGTTCTTATGTAGAATCTGTTTGTAATTTTGAACAGGTACATTGTTTAAGTGTAGCTCCAGCCCAAAAATCTATTTTTAAACTTTTTGGAAAACATAGGTAAGGGTTATCACCCCTGTAACATTTGTTTTGCTGTCTGTGCCCCTGTTCAGAACATTTCACCTCACTTTCCGTCCCAATGACAACTGTTTTTGAAATGTGGTGTTTTTCTTGAAACAAGGATTGGTGATAAAGCATCAGTACAGAGGAGACACCTTTCTCCCATATTAATTCTTACAGGAGAGAATTTTCCTTCCTAGGGGTAGATTTCCTCTCACTTCCTGTTGTCTTCTTTCGTTTGCAAGTAGGAGTCGTTTGTAAGTTGGATGTTTGAAAGTAGGGACCTGCCGTATATACTCTGCAGAAATAGGCCCCTTAGTTGTTGGTGTTGGCACAACACTGTAAGCACTCACAGTTACTCTTGGTTGGTGCTGGAACGCCCTGCTGTCAACTATTATATCAGGAATTTTAATTACATATAATTGTTGAACAGTGGTAGTAAAAATTGGGCCTTTGATGGTGGTGCTGGTGCCACAACACTGTAAGCCCTGACAGTTACTCTTGGTGGGTGCAGCAATGGGCCCTGCTGTGAATTATTAGATCAAGAATTGTAATTGCATGCCCCTGTTGAACAGGGGCTGAAAAATTGGGCCTTTCGTGGTGGTGGTGGTGGTGGTGGTGTTGCCACAACACTGTAAGCCCTCAGAGTTACTCTTGGTGGGTGCAGGAATGGGCCCTGCTGTGAATTATTAGATCAAGAATTGTAATTACATGCCCCTTTTGAACAGGGGCTGAAAAATTGGGCCTTTCGTGGTGGTGGTGGCGTTGCCACAACACTGTAAGCCCTCAGAGTTACTCTTGGTGGGTGCAGGAAAGGGCCCTGCTGTGAATTATTAGATCAAGAATTGTAATTACATGCCCCTTTTGAACAGGGGCTGAAAAATTGGGCCTTTCGTGGTGGTGGTGGTGGTGGCGTTGCCACAACACTGTAAGCCCTCAGAGTTACTCTTGGTGGGTGCAGGAATGGGCCCTGCTGTGAATTATTAGATCAAGAATTGTAATTACATGCCCCTTTTGAACAGGGGCTGAAAAATTGGGCCTTTCGTGGTGGTGGTGGTGGTGGCGTTGCCACAACACTGTAAGCCCTCAGAGTTACTCTTGGTGGGTGCAGCAATGGGCCCTGCTGTGAATTATTAGATCAAGAATTGTAATTGCATGCCCCTGTTGAACAGGGGCTGAAAAATTGGGCCTTAGGCACTGGTGGCACAACACTACAACCCCTCACAGATACTGTACTTGGAGCACAGCAATGAGCCCTGTTGCAAAGTATTGCTTCAAAAATTGTAATGACACGCCCCTGTTAAACAGGGGCTGAAAAATTGGGCCTTAGGCACTGGTGCCACAACACTCCAACCCCTCACAGATACTGTACTTGGAGCACAGCAATGAGCCCTATGGCAAATTATTGCTAAAAAAATTGTAATTACACGCCCCTGTAAAACAGGGGCTGAAAAATTGGGCCTTAGCCACTGGTGGCGGCACCCATAAACAAAAATGATCTTCCAAGCTATCATCATCAATCGTATCATTGAGGACTCGGAGGAGGAGGATAGCCAGTCAACATAACAGCACAGGCACTCAGCATCAGCATCAGTCTTGAAGGGATGTGACATGTTAAAATCAATTAGTCTGTTATATCAGCATCAGGTGTGTGGTAGCTGGTGGTGATCCAAGACTGGTTCATCTTGATGAAAGTCAGTCGATCAACCGAGTCGGTGGACAGGCGCACCCTGTGATCCGTGACAAATCCTCCAGCAGCACTGAATGTGCGTTCCGAAAGAACGCTGGATGCAGGACAGGCCAGTAGCTCAATTGCATACTGTGCAAGCTCTGGCCAGTGATCCATCCTCAAGACCCAGTAAGCCAGAGGATTTTCAGTGGGGAAGGTGTCCAAGTCTGACCTTGCCCCTAGATATTCCTGCACCATGTTTATCAGACGCTGGCAATGGTTGCTGGAACCGATCATACTTTGGGGCTGCGGACTAAAGAATTGTCTGAACGCATCGGTCAGACGGCCACCTTCCCCACCGCTCCTTCTTTGACTGGCCGAAGCCTCAGCAACTCGTTGTCCAGGACCAGGAGTTTGTAACCTCCCAGTCTCTGGGAACGCGTTGCACAGACCTTTCTGCAAGGCCTCCCGGAGTTGTCTCATCCTCTGCTCCCTCTGCGACGGTAACATAAGGTCCGCAACCTTACCCTTGTACCGTGGATCAAGGAGAGTGGCCAGCCAGTAATGGTCCCTCTCCTTGATCCGAAGAATACGAGGATCCTTCCGCAGACTTTGCAGGATCAGGGAGGCCATGCAGCGTAGGTTTGCTGAGGCATTCGCTCCGGAGTCCTCTGGGTCACTAAGGACGACATGATCCGCAGCCACCTCCTCCCAGCCACGTACAAGTCTACTGGTTTCTTGGGACTGTAAATCATCCCTAAAAGACTGCTGCTGATGATGCTGAGTGCCAGCCTCCACCTCCATGCTGACACAATCCTCCTCCTCCTCCTCCTCCTCTTCCTGTGCGATGGGTGGGACAGAAGGAACACTGTCTGGGTAAAGGGGGCCTTGAGAGGCAAGGAAGTCCTCCTCTTCCTGCCTCTGTTCTGCCTCAAGTGCCCTGTCCATTATTCCACGCAGCGTGTGCTCCAACAGGTGGACAAGAGGTACAGTGTCACTGATGCATGCACTGTCACTGCTCACCATCCTCGTGGCCTCCTCAAATGGTGCCAGGACAGTGCATGCATCCCTGATCATGCCCCACTGGCGTGGAGAAAAAAAAACAGGCTCCCCTGACCCTGTCCTGGTGCCGTAGTCGCACAGGTACTCATTGATGGCCCTCTGCTGCGTGTGCAGCCGCTGCAGCATGGCCAACGTTGAGTTCCACCTGGTGGGCATGTCACATATAAGGCGGTTCTTGGGCAGGTTCAACTCCTTTTGCAGCTCAGCCAGGCGAGCACTGGCATTATAAGATCTGCGGAAATGCACACAGACTTTCCTGGCCTGCCTCAGGACATCCTGTAAGCCCGGGTACCTGCCCAAGAACCGCTAAACCACCAGGTTAAGGACGTGAGCCACACAGGGCACATGGGTCAGTTGTCCCTGTCGGAGGGCGGAGAGGAGGTTGGTGCCATTGTCGCAAACCACCATTCCTGGCTTAAGCTGGCGTGGCGTCAACCACCTCTCGGCCTGGCCCTGCAGAGCAGACAGGACCTCTGCCCCAGTGTGGCTTCTGTCCCCCAAACACACCAGCGCAAGCACGGCATGGCATCTTTTTGCCTGCGTACTTGCGTAGCCCCTTGAACGGCTACGGAGCACCGCTGGTTCATAGGACAAACCACAGGAAGAGGCCATGGAGGAAGAAGAAGAGGAGGGGGTGGAGGAGAGAGGTGTGTCACAACCAGTAGTAGCATTTTGGAGGCGTGGCGGTGGAACAACCTCCAACACTACTGCACCTTGTCCTGCATCCTTCCCAGCTGCCAAAAGAGTGACCCAATGAGCCGTGAAAGAAAGGTAACGTCCCTGTCCATGCCTGCTGGACCATGAGTCAGCGGTAATATGCACCTTACCGCTGACCGCCCTGTCCAGCGAGGCCAAGACATTGCCTTCCACATGCCGGTAGAGAGCCGGAATAGCCTTCCGTGAGAAAAAGTGGCGTTTGGGAACCTGCCACTGAGGAACCGCACATTGCACAAACTCACGGAAGGGGGCCGAGTCTACCAACTGAAAAGGCAGCAGTTGAAGCGCTAGCAATTTAGCCAAGCTAGCATTCAACCGCTGGGCATGTGGATGGCTGGGAGTGAACTTCTTTTGACGGTCCAGCAGCTGGGGCAGGGAAATTTGCCTGCTAGAATCGGACGTCGGTGTACTGCTAGCAGAGTGGCCGCAAGTACTTGGCTGTGACACACCTAATTCTACACCTTCATTCCTCTCAGTGCATGTTTCAGAGAGGACTGAAGTTATAGTGGGGTTGGAGATCCCAGCTGATGCGGTGCAAGGAGAGGTCCGCTTTGTTCTTTGGTGTGGGTCTTTGAGGTAGGCTTGCCAACGAGCTGCATGGCAGGTCAACATATGTCTGGTCAGGCATGTGGTACCCAAGCGGCTGATGTTTTGGCCACGCGATATACGCTTGAGACATATGTTGCAAACAGCAGCTGTGCGATCTGATGCACTAGCCTCAAAAAAGGCCCACACCAAAGAACTTTTTGAATGAGGGGCAGAGGCAGCGCCCTGCACAGGCGGAGCTCTGCGGTGTGATTCCGTCGGTGTACTGCCCTTACGCTGGCCACCAAAGGGCATCCTGCCTCGTTGGAGATGTGCCTCCTCCTCATCCTCCTCCTCCTCCTCTCTCCTATTAGGCACCCATGTGGAGTCAGTGACCTCATCATCCCCTCCCTCCTCATCACTGGAGCCAATCTGGCAGTATGCTGCAGCTGCTGGAACATGACTGCCAGATTGGTGTCCTTCTTGAGCATCCCCTCTGTCTGCTCTCACTCTAATGCCTTCCTGTAACTGGGTTTCATCATCAGACCCTTCGAAACGCTGGGCATCCTCCTGGAGCATGTACCCAACACTGTGCTCAAACAGTTCGGGGGACTCCTCAGGAGGAGGACATGGTGGGTCTAGGGAAGGAGTGACTGATGATGAGTCTGACATTGATACCAGGGAAGAGGACGCTTTGGCAGCTGCTTTGCCAGTACCCTGAGCCTGGGTGAGAGAGGATGAGGAGGAGGAGGAGGGCTTGGTCATCCACTCTACCAAGTCTTCGGCATGATGTGGCTCAACATGTCCAGCTGCCGAAAAGAAGGACAAGCGTGTCTCATGGCCATGTGCTGATGACAATGCACCGCGTCCACGACCAGCACTGTTGCCCCCAGACACAGAGCCTGCTTGCCCTCTTTTATTGCCTCCTGACTGTCTGCCTCTCCTTGTTTGCCTTCCAGACATTCTAATAGATGGCCTGCAGGGAGATGGGAAAAAAGCAATAAGGGCTACCTTCAGGTGTCCTTCTCTGTCCCTTTACTTAAGGATTTCTAAATATGGTTGAGGATGATTGCTTTTGCACAGAATAGCACAACGACAATTTCCCTGACTGTCCAAAAAACAAGGATTTCAAAGATGGTTGATGAGGAATGCTTTAGCACACTATAGCACAAGGAGAATTTCCCTCACTGTCCTTCCCTGTCCCTAGAAACAAGGATTATCACAGTGAAAGAAACTGACACTCTTCCTACCTATAGTTTTCTGTCCCTAGAAAAAATGTTTTTTTAAAGCACACTATAGCACAAGGAGAATTTCCCTCACTTTCCTTCCCTGTCCCTAGAAACAAGGATTATCACAGTGAAAGAAACTGACACTCTTCCTACCTATAGTTTTCTGTCCCTAGAAAAAATGTTTTTTTAAAGCACACTATAGCACAAGGAGAATTTCCCTCACTGTCCTTCCCTGTCCCTAGAAACAAGGATTATCACAGTGAACGAAACTGACACTCTTCCTACCTATAGTTTTCTGTCCCTAGAAAAAATGTTTTTTTAAAGCACACTATAGCACAAGGAGAATTTCCCTCACTTTCCTTCCCTGTCCCTAGAAACAAGGATTATCACAGTGAAAGAAACTGACACTCTTCCTACCTATAGTTTTCTGTCCCTAGAAAAAATGTTTTTTTAAAGCACACTATAGCACAAGGAGAATTTCCCTCACTGTCCTTCCCTGTCCCTAGAAACAAGGATTCGCACAGTAAAACACACTGACACTCTCCCTACCTATAGTTTTCTGTCCCTAGAAAAAATGTTTTTTTAAAGCACACTATAGCACAAGGAGAATTTCCCTCACTGTCCTTCCCTGTCCCTAGAAACAAGGATTATCACAGTGAAAGAAACTGATACTCTTCTTACCTATAGTTTTCTGTCCCTAGAAAAAATGTTTTTTTAAAGCACACTATAGCACAAGGAGAATTTCCCTCACTGTCCTTCCCTGTCCCTAGAAACAAGGATTATCACAGTGAAAGAAACTGACACTCTTCCTACCTATAGTTTTCTGTCCCTAGAAAAAATGTTTTTTTAAAGCACACTATAGCACAAGGAGAATTTCCCTCACTGTCCTTCCCTGTCCCTAGAAACAAGGATTATCAGAGTGAAAGAAACTGACACTCTTCCTACCTATAGTTTTCTGTCCCTAGAAAAAATGTTTTTTTAAAGCACACTATAGCACAAGGAGAATTTCCCTCACTGTCCTTCCCTGTCCCTAGAAACAAGGATTATCACAGTGAAAGAAACTGACACTCTTCCTACCTATAGTTTTCTGTCCCTAGAAAAAATGTTTTTTTAAAGCACACTATAGCACAAGGAGAATTTCCCTCACTTTCCTTCCCTGTCCCTAGAAACAAGGATTATCACAGTGAAAGAAACTGACACTCTTCCTACCTATAGTTTTCTGTCCCTAGAAAAAATGTTTTTTTAAAGCACACTATAGCACAAGGAGAATTTCCCTCACTGTCCTTCCCTGTCCCTAGAAACAAGGATTCACACAGTAAAACACACTGACACTCTCCCTACCTATAGTTTTCTGTCCTTAGAAAAAATGTTTTTGTCAGGGTCACCTGTGGCCAGGTGACAGATGCACACCGTAGGGGGACAGGAGTGCACCGCGAGGTAGTGAACCCTATGGCTGGCTTCTGTGGATAGGAAACTGGGTGGTTGTGGAAAGCGGGACCAGAGGAGCACAACCGGGATCCCAACGGAAGCGAGAGCCAAGATTCCCCAGGGCGCGGAGTCTAAGACCCAGCTGGTCTTCTCCAGGGCCTCTAGTGGTGAGGATGTTACGCTGCAGGCTGGGACCAGGTCGCGGCCCCTGGAGTTTCCTAGCTCACGCCCCGTAGGATAAGGGGAAGCAGCAGCACACGATAGAGAGAACCGAATAACAAGCCGAAGGTCAGGGGCCACAAGCAGACAAGGATAACGAAGAACGAGCCGAAGGTCAAGGGTCACGAGCAGACAGGGATGGTCGGGGACAAGCCAATAACGTAACAGAGAGACAGACGTAGCACACGGCAGGCAGGAACCCAAACACACAATGCCTAACAAACACGTTGATCAGCAAAGCAGGCTTGCAGTGCACAGGTTAATATAGTGTTCAGTGATAGGGCCTGGGGTGGAGTCAGGCTGGGAGGAGATTATAAAGGAAGCCAGGTGAAGGAGGTCTGGTCTCTAGATGAACACATGAGGAGGAAGGTAAGATGGCAGACAGACATTAATGCATATCCATGACAGTACCCTCCCTCTTACGAGGCCTCCCCCTTCCCCGCCTGGGCCCAGGTTTAGAGGGAAACTTCAGATGAAACTCCTTTAACAGACGAGGTGCAAAGACCTCAGATGCAGTGATCCAAGACCTCTCCTCAGGACCAAACCCTTTCCAATGAACGAGGTACTGAAGAACGCCTTTACAGAGTCGGGAGTCCAGAATTTGACTGATCTCGTACTCCTGATTATCCTCAGAGACAGGCGCCACGGTAGGAAGAGGACGAGAGAATTTATTGAGGACTAAAGGCTTTAGAAGAGCAACATGAAAGGAGTTAGTGATTTTAAGGCTCTTAGGAATCTGGAGTTTGAAACAAACCGGATTCAGTTTAGCAGTTACCGTGTATGGACCGATGAATCGTGGAGCAAACTTCAGAGAAGGAACTCGGAGCTTGATGTTCCTGGTAGAGAGCCAGACTTTGTCCCCTGGCTGAAGAGAAGGCGGTTTACGCCTGCGGCGGTCGGCAAAGCCTTTGAATTTTTCAGCAGCTGCCCGGAGGGAATCATGAACGTGACCCCAAACGGAATTGAGAGACTCCTGAACCGAAGCCAAAGCTGGAATGTCTGGAGAACAGATCATAGGAAGAGGAAGTTGAGGGTGTTTTCCATAAACTGTGAAAAAGGGTGTCTTCTGCGAACTGGTATTCACATGATTGTTATGGGAGAATTCTGCCCACGGGAGTAGAGAGGACCAATCGTCATGGTGAGAAGACACAAAGGTGCGAAGAAAGACCTCTAACTCCTGATTAACCCTCTCAGTCTGTCCATTGGATTGGGGATGGTAAGAAGAAGAAAAATCCAAGACAATATTGAGGGATTTGCAAAAGGCTCTCCAAAAACGAGACGTGAATTGGACTCCCCTGTCGGAAACAATATGAGAAGGGACCCCATGTAGGCGGAGAATTTCTCGAATGAAAATGGGAACCAAGGCAGGGGCAGAAGGAAGACCAGGAAGAGGAACAAAATGAGCCATCTTGGAGAATCGATCGATTACCACCCAAATGACTGTATTATTCTCAGACAGTGGGAGATCGGTGATAAAATCCATGGCAATATGGGCCCAGGGTTCCTTAGGAATAGGCAAGGGTATGAGGAGACCAGCAGGAGCTTGTGTGGAGGATTTGGACTGAGCACAGACATGACAAGCTTTAACGTAGTCTTTGACGTCTGAGCGGAGATTAGGCCACCAGTAGTGACGACTGATGAGTAGGAAGGATCGGAGGAATCCAGAATGCCCTGCCACCTTGGAATCATGTCCCCAACGAAGGATCTTAGCTCTTAGCTCAGTGGGGACAAAGGTCTTACCAGGCGGAATTTTAGACTTCAGGGTGGTAGAGTGGGCAACAATGCATGAGGTGGGAATGATCGGCTCAGGTTCAGGGGCGGACTCCTCGTCCAAAGTGTCAAATGACCTAGAGAGCGCATCAGCCCGACCGTTGCAGGAACCAGGTTTGTAGGTAATCGTGAAATTAAAACGGGCAAAGAAGAGACTCCACCTGGCCTGTCTAGGATTCAGACGTTTAGCATTCTGTAGATACTGTAAATTCTTGTGATCGGTAAAGATCGTTATGGAGTGAGGGGAACCCTCCAAGAGATGACGCCACTCCTCTAACGCCAATTTAATTGCGAGAAGTTCCCGATCACCGATGGCATAATTCCTCTCTGCCTGAGAAATTTTTTTGGAGAAGAACGCACATGGTTGGCGTCTCTTCTCAAAGATTTGAAGAAGCACAGCTCCCACCCCCATTGAGGAAGCGTCCACTTCAATAAAAAATGCATTCCCAGGATTTGGTCTCCTTAAGAGGGGGCCAGAAACAAAGGCCTGTTTCAGGTTGTGAAATGCAGAGACAGCTTCGGGAGGCCAGTCTCTGGCATTCACACCCTTCTTGGTCAAAGCGATAATAGGCGCGGCAATGGAAGAGTAATTCCTTATGAACTGCCTATAATAATTAGTGAAGCCAAGAAAGCGCTGTGTGGCCTTGAGGCTAGCAGGAAGAGGCCAGTTGGTGATAGCCAAGACCTTCCCAGGGTCCATACGAAGCCCCGAACATGAGACAAAGCACCCCAAAAACAGGACCTCAGAACATTCAAAGGAACATTTCTCCAGCTTGGCATAGAGATTGTTCTCTCTAAGACGTTGAAGTACAGTGCGGACATGGTTTCTGTGGACGAGCAGATTTTCAGAAAAGATCAGAATGTCATCCAGATAGATGACAACAAACTGGTACAGCAGATCTCTGAAGATTTCATTGACAAAGTTTTGAAACACGGCTGGAGCATTACACAGACCAAAAGGCATCACCAGATATTCGTAATGCCCGTCTCTAGTGTTAAATGCAGTCTTCCATTCGTCACCCTCCCGTATTCGAATGAGATTGTACGCGCCTCTGAGATCCAACTTGGTGAAAATGGAGGCACCCTTCAACCTATCGAATAGCTCAGATATTAAGGGTAAGGGGTATCGATTTTTAATAGTAACCGCATTTAAACCCCGATAATCGATGCAGGGTCTTAAGGTACCATCCTTTTTGGCAACAAAAAAGAACCCTGCCCCTGCAGGCGATGAGGATTTCCGGATGAACCCTCTCTCCAGATTCTCTGCTACATACTCCGACATGGCCTGGGTCTCTGGGATGGACAGAGGGTAGGTACGACCCCTGGGTAGAGTTGCTCCGGGGACAAGATCAATAGCACAGTCAAAAGACCTGTGGGGAGGAAGCACCTCAGCTGATTTTTTACAGAACACATCCCGGTAATCGCTGTATGCGGCGGGAAGATCAGAAGAAACAGAAGTGGCAGCAACCGGAAGACTCTCCTTGGGGGTCACCTTGAGAAGACACGACGAGAAACATGAGGAACCCCAGGCCAGGATCTGCCCAGAGACCCAGTCCACATGTGGAGAGTGGAGCTGTAGCCAAGGGAGGCCCAATACAACTGGGGTAGAGGCCTTGGGTAGAATAAGAAAGGATATCCACTCCTGGTGGAGAATCCCTACCGACATCCTAATGGGTAGCGTCTGGAAGCGAATAGGGCCCCCTGGGAGAACAGTGCCATCAATTGCCGAGACTACCAATGGGGTAGTGAGAGGTGAAAGGGTAAGCTTCATAGAAGAAGCAGTTCTCCAATCCATGAAATTGCCGGCAGCCCCGGAATCCAGGTATGCAAGGGTTGACTGAGGAGAAGTGCCTACATGAAGGGACACCGGCAAGAGCAGGCGAGAAGGTGATGTTTCTGGGTCCAATACTCCACCTTCCAAATGTATTAGACCCGAGCGTTTCCCGGACGAAGCGAGCAGGAGTCACGAAAATGACCCTTGCCCCCACAATAGAGGCACAAGCCCAGAGTTCTGCGCCTAGCACGTTCTTCGGGGGTTAGTCTGGTCCGGCCCAGCTGCATAGGTTCTTCAGCAGGTAGAGGATGCTCCACGGAATGAAGGGAGGGGAGCTCAGACTGGCTAGGACCCAGAGAGTGCTGGCGTCTTTTTTCTAAGGACCTCTCTTGAAAACGAATGTCGATCTGGTTGCATAATGAAATTACATCGTCCAGACCGACGGGAATGGCTCTTCCCGCTAATTCGTCTTTCACTCGGTCAGAGAGGCCATGTAAAAAGGTAGCGACCAGGGCCTCATTATTCCAGCTCAATTCAGCTGTGTGGATACGGAACTGAAGAGCATATTGCCCCACTGAACTAGATTCTTGGCGAAGACGTAAGACAGCACTAGCCGCTGAAGAAGCCCGAGCCGGCTCTTCGAAGATATTACGAAAGAGCTTCAAGAATTCGGACAGACTGGAAACCACCGGATCGTTCCTCTCCCACAGGGGGGCAGCCCAGGCCAAAGCTTCACCGGAGAGGAGGGAAATGATATAGGCTACCTTAGCCCGGTCAGATAGGAAGCTTTGAGGCTGAAGCTCAAAATGAATAGTGCATTGGCTGAGAAACCCCCTGCAGGCCTTGGAGTCCCCAGAGAAACGGAACGGAGCTGGCAATCTTAGTGAGTGTGAGGCTGCGACTGGTGCGATAGGTACAGCCGCTGGTTGTACTTGGGGTTGCGGATTCGGGGTTCCCAAGGAGACCTGAAGCTGCTCGAATCGAGAAGCCAGATCCTGGAGGAATCGCATCACCTGGGTCTGATTTGATTCCTGGGTCTCAAGTCTGCGAACTATGCCCTGCAATGGATCATCCGCGGGAAGCGGGATGTCAGCCGGGTTCATGGCTGATCAAACTGTCAGGGTCACCTGTGGCCAGGTGACAGATGCACACCGTAGGGGGACAGGAGTGCACCGCGAGGTAGTGAACCCTATGGCTGGCTTCTGTGGATAGGAAACTGGGTGGTTGTGGAAAGCGGGACCAGAGGAGCACAACCGGGATCCCAACGGAAGCGAGAGCCAAGATTCCCCAGGGCGCGGAGTCTAAGACCCAGCTGGTCTTCTCCAGGGCCTCTAGTGGTGAGGATGTTACGCTGCAGGCTGGGACCAGGTCGCGGCCCCTGGAGTTTCCTAGCTCACGCCCCGTAGGATAAGGGGAAGCAGCAGCACACGATAGAGAGAACCGAATAACAAGCCGAAGGTCAGGGGCCACAAGCAGACAAGGATAACGAAGAACGAGCCGAAGGTCAAGGGTCACGAGCAGACAGGGATGGTCGGGGACAAGCCAATAACGTAACAGAGAGACAGACGTAGCACACGGCAGGCAGGAACCCAAACACACAATGCCTAACAAACACGTTGATCAGCAAAGCAGGCTTGCAGTGCACAGGTTAATATAGTGTTCAGTGATAGGGCCTGGGGTGGAGTCAGGCTGGGAGGAGATTATAAAGGAAGCCAGGTGAAGGAGGTCTGGTCTCTAGATGAACACATGAGGAGGAAGGTAAGATGGCAGACAGACATTAATGCATATCCATGACAGTTTTTTTAAAGCACACTATAGCACAAGGAGAATTTCCCTCACTGTCCTTCCCTGTCCCTAGAAACAAGGATTATCACAGTGAAAGAAACTGACACTCTTCCTACCTATAGTTTTCTGTCCCTAGAAAAATGTTTTTTTAAAGCACACTATAGCACAAGGAGAATTTCCCTCACTTTCCTTCCCTGTCCCTAGAAACAAGGATTATCACAGTGAAAGAAACTGACACTCTTCCTACCTATAGTTTTCTGTCCCTAGAAAAAATGTTTTTTTAAAGCACACTATAGCACAAGGAGAATTTCCCTCACTGTCCTTCCCTGTCCCTAGAAACAAGGATTCGCACAGTAAAACACACTGACACTCTCCCTACCTATAGTTTTCTGTCCCTAGAAAAAATGTTTTTTTAAAGCACACTATAGCACAAGGAGAATTTCCCTCACTGTCCTTCCCTGTCCCTAGAAACAAGGATTCGCACAGTAAAACACACTGACACTCTCCCTACCTATAGTTTTCTGTCCCTAGAAAAAATGTTTTTTTAAAGCACACTATAGCACAAGGAGAATTTCCCTCACTGTCCTTCCCTGTCCCTAGAAACAAGGATTCGCACAGTAAAACACACTGACACTCTCCCTACCTATAGTTTTCTGTCCCTAGAAAAAATGTTTTTTTAAAGCACACTATAGCACAATGAGAATTTCCCTCACTGTCCTTCCCTGTCCCTAGAAACAAGGATTCGCACAGTAAAACACACTGACACTCTCCCTACCTATAGTTTTCTGTCCCTAGAAAAAATGTTTTTTTAAAGCACACTATAGCACAAGGAGAATTTCCCTCACTGTCCTTCCCTGTCCCTAGAAACAAGGATTCGCACAGTAAAACACACTGACACTCTCCCTACCTATAGTTTTCTGTCCCTAGAAAAAATGTTTTTTTAAAGCACACTATAGCACAAGGAGAATTTCCCTCACTGTCCTTCCCTGTCCCTAGAAACAAGGATTCACACAGTAAAACACACTGACACTCTCCCTACCTATAGTTTTCTGTCCCTAGAAAAAATGTTTTTTTAAAGCACACTATAGCACAAGGAGAATTCCCTCACTGTCCTTCCCTGTCCCTAGAAACAAGGATTCGCACAGTAAAACACACTGACACTCTCCCTACCTATCCTTCTCTTTCCCTAAACTAAAGGAATCCAGGTTAAGCAAGAAAAAATAAATGTCACTGTCCCTGCCTATGCTTCTCTTTCCCTGCTCCGGAACACACTACACTAGGCCGCCGTGCTGGCGGCCTTTTATAGTGTGGGGCGTGTACTAAACACCCTCAGCAATAATTGGCCACAGGCATCCTGCCTGTGGCCAATCATTGCTCTCCTCGCTGCCGGCGCTGTGATTGGCCAAGCATGCGGGGTCACAGTGCATGCTTGGCCAATCACAGCGCCTGGATGACACTGCGATGGCGTAGTGCATTGTGGGCCGTTCGCTTCACTCGAATTTGGCGCGAACGGCCCAAATCGTTCGATCTTCGTCGAACGATCGAACAGCCGATGTTCGAGTCGAACGTATGTTCGACTCGAACACGAAGCTCATCCCTAGTTCTGTGTATTGCCAGCTTTAAAAAGATTTTTTGGCAACTGGATCAATGGGGCCAGATGGGACTTAGGCCGGCCATACACGGTTCGAATCTCAGCCGGTTTGAACCGTCAATGGGCAGTCGTTTGATCAACTTGGGTACAACCAGCCTGCCAGATTCTCTTGTGATTATCGCTAGTGGCTGCTATAGCCGCTAGCGATAATCACTGTCTTCTCCTGGTGGGGACGGCTTCCCCTGCCCGGGGAGAATATAAATGCTGAAGATAATTGCTGCAACACTGTTTATGTTGATGGGGGATTCGTACAAATTTATTTCCTGCAACCGTGGTTGCAGGAAAGAAATGTGCACCATGTATGGCCTGCCTAACTGTAGGCACTGTAACCACTTTCCGCCCAACGTATTGTCATATGACGGCCGTAGGAACCCTTCGTCCCTCCGGGCGGCCGCCATATGATGTCCTGGGATTCCTGCACCCGCTCACTCGCCGCATCACTGGGGACCCGATGCGCGTGCCCGGCGGCCGCGATGTCCGCCGGGCACCCGCGATTGCTCGTCACAGAGCCAGGGACGTGTATCTCTGTGTGTAAACACAGAGATCCACGACCTGTCAGGGAGAGGAGACCGATTGTGTGTCCCTTGTACATAGGGACACCAATCGGTCACCTCCCCCAGTCAGTCCCCTCCCCCTACAGTTAGAATCACTCCCTAGGGAACACATTTAACCACTTGATCGCCCCCTAGTGTTAACCCTTTCCCTGCCAGTCACATTTATACAGTAATCAATGCATATTTATAGCACTGTTCGCTGTATAAATGTGAATGGTCCCAAAATAGTGTCAAAAGTGTCCGATCTGTCCGCCGCAATATCGCAGTCCTGACAAAAATCGCAGATAACCGCCATTACTAGTAGAAAAAAATAATAAAATAAATGTCATAGAACTATCCCCTATTTTGTAGGCGCTATAACTTTTGTGCAAACAAATCAATATACGCTTATTGCGTTTTTTTTAACCAAAAATATGTAGAAGAATACGTATTGGCCTAAACTGAGAAAAATTTTTTTTTTTTAAAAAAATTGGGATATTTATTATAGCAAAAAGTAAAAAATATTTTTAACGCATAAAATTAAAACCGCAGAGATGATCAAATATCACCAAAAGAAAGCTCTATTTGTGGGAAAAAAAGGAAGTCAATTTTGTTTGGGAGCCACGTCGCACGACCGGGCAATTGTCATTTAAAGCGTGACAATGCTGAAAGCTGAAAATTGGCCTGGGCAGGAAGGGGGTGAAAATGCCCGGTATTGAAGTGATTAAAAAATAACTGCTAAATTACCATTTTTATACACAATTTTGTTGAAAAGTTACCTTCCCCAAATAACATGTCAAGCATTTTAATTACAAGCCACTATATTGACCCTACTATTTGATAAAGCCAATATTTCTGCAAATATTTATGCCAGTGCTTAATTAACTTCTATAAGAAGAAGGTAAATAGAAAGGTTTTTGGAGACCGCATTTCCACATACTGCTGTATTTTCACCCAGACCAGAAGCAGATACTGTTAGGCAAGTATTCCTATATTCTAGCAGTTTAACTGAACCTGTCCATAGCTTCTTGAGTATGTCTAAATCCTTGTGACAGGCTTATCTCTGTCCCATTGTTAATATCTTATATACACAGTGCCATATAGGTAGGTCTGTGCTACAGGATGTGTGCAGTGTTCACCCTCCAGTATATCAGTAGGTGAACCTGTTTATGGCAATATAGTCTTTTTTATGCAGCTCTTGTTATTTTAGTTAACCCTGTCCTTTATGGTCAGGGATTTCATAGCTACTTTTATGCCGCGTACACACGACCATTTTTCTCGTCGGGATAAATTAATTTTTTTCTCTTTGACGAGAAAAACGACCGTGTGTGGGCTTTTGGTAATTTTTCCCAACGAGAAAAACGGCATTAATCACGACGAGAAAAATTAGAACATGCTCTAATTTTTCTCGTCGTGATTCACGGCATTTTTTTCCGCAGCAGTTTTCCCATAGGGAAACACTGCCAGGGAGCCTACACACGGTCGTTTTTCTCGACCAAGAGAAAAAATGACGGGAAAAACGGCCGTGTGTAGGGGAACAAGCCGATCCTCATTTTTCCCATCGATTTTCTCGACAGTGTTTTCACCGTCAAGAAAATCGATCGTGTGTACGCGGCATTAGCGTAGGGATCGATAACCAGCATAGACTAGAGACAGGTTAAACATCCAAAGGCCACTTCTGGTATTTAGAGGACCAGTAGAATGACAGATTTGACGCTACTAGGGACTAAGCGCAGAGTAGACTGAGAAGGCTGACTCTTAGTTCCATTGCCACGGTGTCAGGGTCACCTGTGGCCAGGTGACAGATGCACACCGTAGGGGGACAGGAGTGCACCGCGAGGTAGTGAACCCTATGGCTGGCTTCTGTGGATAGGAAACTGGGTGGTTGTGGAAAGCGGGACCAGAGGAGCACAACCGGGATCCCAACGGAAGCGAGAGCCAAGATTCCCCAGGGCGCGGAGTCTAAGACCCAGCTGGTCTTCTCCAGGGCCTCTAGTGGTGAGGATGTTACGCTGCAGGCTGGGACCAGGTCGCGGCCCCTGGAGTTTCCTAGCTCACGCCCCGTAGGATAAGGGGAAGCAGCAGCACACGATAGAGAGAACCGAATAACAAGCCGAAGGTCAGGGGCCACAAGCAGACAAGGATAACGAAGAACGAGCCGAAGGTCAAGGGTCACGAGCAGACAGGGATGGTCGGGGACAAGCCAATAACGTAACAGAGAGACAGACGTAGCACACGGCAGGCAGGAACCCAAACACACAATGCCTAACAAACACGTTGATCAGCAAAGCAGGCTTGCAGTGCACAGGTTAATATAGTGTTCAGTGATAGGGCCTGGGGTGGAGTCAGGCTGGGAGGAGATTATAAAGGAAGCCAGGTGAAGGAGGTCTGGTCTCTAGATGAACACATGAGGAGGAAGGTAAGATGGCAGACAGACATTAATGCATATCCATGACAGTACCCTCCCTCTTACGAGGCCTCCCCCTTCCCCGCCTGGGCCCAGGTTTAGAGGGAAACTTCAGATGAAACTCCTTTAACAGACGAGGTGCAAAGACCTCAGATGCAGTGATCCAAGACCTCTCCTCAGGACCAAACCCTTTCCAATGAACGAGGTACTGAAGAACGCCTTTACAGAGTCGGGAGTCCAGAATTTGACTGATCTCGTACTCCTGATTATCCTCCGAGACAGGCGCCACGGTAGGAAGAGGACGAGAGAATTTATTGAGGACTAAAGGCTTTAGAAGAGCAACATGAAAGGAGTTAGTGATTTTAAGGCTCTTAGGAATCTGGAGTTTGAAACAAACCGGATTCAGTTTAGCAGTTACCGTGTATGGACCGATGAATCGTGGAGCAAACTTCAGAGAAGGAACTCGGAGCTTGATGTTCCTGGTAGAGAGCCAGACTTTGTCCCCTGGCTGAAGAGAAGGCGGTTTACGCCTGCGGCGGTCGGCAAAGCCTTTGAATTTTTCAGCAGCTGCCCGGAGGGAATCATGAACGTGACCCCAAACGGAATTGAGAGACTCCTGAACCGAAGCCAAAGCTGGAATGTCTGGAGAACAGATCATAGGAAGAGGAAGTTGAGGGTGTTTTCCATAAACTGTGAAAAAGGGTGTCTTCTGCGAACTGGTATTCACATGATTGTTATGGGAGAATTCTGCCCACGGGAGTAGAGAGGACCAATCGTCATGGTGAGAAGACACAAAGGTGCGAAGAAAGACCTCTAACTCCTGATTAACCCTCTCAGTCTGTCCATTGGATTGGGGATGGTAAGAAGAAGAAAAATCCAAGACAATATTGAGGGATTTGCAAAAGGCTCTCCAAAAACGAGACGTGAATTGGACTCCCCTGTCGGAAACAATATGAGAAGGGACCCCATGTAGGCGGAGAATTTCTCGAATGAAAATGGGAACCAAGGCAGGGGCAGAAGGAAGACCAGGAAGAGGAACAAAATGAGCCATCTTGGAGAATCGATCGATTACCACCCAAATGACTGTATTATTCTCAGACAGTGGGAGATCGGTGATAAAATCCATGGCAATATGGGCCCAGGGTTCCTTAGTAATAGGCAAGGGCATGAGGAGACCAGCAGGAGCTTGTGTGGAGGATTTGGACTGAGCACAGACATGACAAGCTTTAACGTAGTCTTTGACGTCTGAGCGGAGATTAGGCCACCAGTAGTGACGACTGATGAGTAGGAAGGATCGGAGGAATCCAGAATGCCCTGCCACCTTGGAATCATGTCCCCAACGAAGGATCTTAGCTCTTAGCTCAGTGGGGACAAAGGTCTTACCAGGCGGAATTTTAGACTTCAGGGTGGTAGAGTGGGCAACAATGCATGAGGTGGGAATGATCGGCTCAGGTTCAGGGGCGGACTCCTCGTCCAAAGTGTCAAATGACCTAGAGAGCGCATCAGCCCGACCGTTGCAGGAACCAGGTTTGTAGGTAATCGTGAAATTAAAACGGGCAAAGAAGAGACTCCACCTGGCCTGTCTAGGATTCAGACGTTTAGCATTCTGTAGATACTGTAAATTCTTGTGATCGGTAAAGATCGTTATGGAGTGAGGGGAACCCTCCAAGAGATGACGCCACTCCTCTAACGCCAATTTAATTGCGAGAAGTTCCCGATCACCGATGGCATAATTCCTCTCTGCCTGAGAAAATTTTTTGGAGAAGAACGCACATGGTTGGCGTCTCTTCTCAAAGATTTGAAGAAGCACAGCTCCCACCCCCATTGAGGAAGCGTCCACTTCAATAAAAAATGCATTCCCAGGATTTGGTCTCCTCAAGAGGGGGCCAGAAACAAAGGCCTGTTTCAGGTTGTGAAATGCAGAGACAGCTTCGGGAGGCCAGTCTCTGGCATTCACACCCTTCTTGGTCAAAGCGATAATAGGCGCGGCAATGGAAGAGTAATTCCTTATGAACTGCCTATAATAATTAGTGAAGCCAAGAAAGCGCTGTGTGGCCTTGAGGCTAGCAGGAAGAGGCCAGTTGGTGATAGCCAAGACCTTCCCAGGGTCCATACGAAGCCCCGAACATGAGACAAAGCACCCCAAAAACAGGACCTCAGAACATTCAAAGGAACATTTCTCCAGCTTGGCATAGAGATTGTTCTCTCTAAGACGTTGAAGTACAGTGCGGACATGGTTTCTGTGGACGAGCAGATTTTCAGAAAAGATCAGAATGTCATCCAGATAGATGACAACAAACTGGTACAGCAGATCTCTGAAGATTTCATTGACAAAGTTTTGAAACACGGCTGGAGCATTACACAGACCAAAAGGCATCACCAGATATTCGTAATGCCCGTCTCTAGTGTTAAATGCAGTCTTCCATTCGTCACCCTCCCGTATTCGAATGAGATTGTACGCGCCTCTGAGATCCAACTTGGTGAAAATGGAGGCACCCTTCAACCTATCGAATAGCTCAGATATTAAGGGTAAGGGGTATCGATTTTTAATAGTAACCGCATTTAAACCCCGATAATCGATGCAGGGTCTTAAGGTACCATCCTTTTTGGCAACAAAAAAGAACCCTGCCCCTGCAGGCGATGAGGATTTCCGGATGAACCCTCTCTCCAGATTCTCTGCTACATACTCCGACATGGCCTGGGTCTCTGGGATGGACAGAGGGTAGGTACGACCCCTGGGTAGAGTTGCTCCGGGGACAAGATCAATAGCACAGTCAAAAGACCTGTGGGGAGGAAGCACCTCAGCTGATTTTTTACAGAACACATCCCGGTAATCGCTGTATGCGGCGGGAAGATCAGAAGAAACAGAAGTGGCAGCAACCGGAAGACTCTCCTTGGGGGTCACCTTGAGAAGACACGACGAGAAACATGAGGAACCCCAGGCCAGGATCTGCCCAGAGACCCAGTCCACATGTGGAGAGTGGAGCTGTAGCCAAGGGAGGCCCAATACAACTGGGGTAGAGGCCTTGGGTAGAATAAGAAAGGATATCCACTCCTGGTGGAGAATCCCTACCGACATCCTAATGGGTAGCGTCTGGAAGCGAATAGGGCCCCCTGGGAGAACAGTGCCATCAATTGCCGAGACTACCAATGGGGTAGTGAGAGGTGAAAGGGTAAGCTTCATAGAAGAAGCAGTTCTCCAATCCATGAAATTGCCGGCAGCCCCGGAATCCAGGTATGCAAGGGTTGACTGAGGAGAAGTGCCTACATGAAGGGACACCGGCAAGAGCAGGCGAGAAGGTGATGTTTCTGGGTCCAATACTCCACCTTCCAAATGTATTAGACCCGAGCGTTTCCCGGACGAAGCGAGCAGGAGTCACGAAAATGACCCTTGCCCCCACAATAGAGGCACAAGCCCAGAGTTCTGCGCCTAGCACGTTCTTCGGGGGTTAGTCTGGTCCGGCCCAGCTGCATAGGTTCTTCAGCAGGTAGAGGATGCTCCACGGAATGAAGGGAGGGGAGCTCAGACTGGCTAGGACCCAGAGAGTGCTGGCGTCTTTTTTCTAAGGACCTCTCTTGAAAACGAATGTCGATCTGGTTGCATAATGAAATTACATCGTCCAGACCGACGGGAATGGCTCTTCCCGCTAATTCGTCTTTCACTCGGTCAGAGAGGCCATGTAAAAAGGTAGCGACCAGGGCCTCATTATTCCAGCTCAATTCAGCTGTGTGGATACGGAACTGAAGAGCATATTGCCCCACTGAACTAGATTCTTGGCGAAGACGTAAGACAGCACTAGCCGCTGAAGAAGCCCGAGCCGGCTCTTCGAAGATATTACGAAAGAGCTTCAAGAATTCGGACAGACTGGAAACCACCGGATCGTTCCTCTCCCACAGGGGGGCAGCCCAGGCCAAAGCTTCACCGGAGAGGAGGGAAATGATATAGGCTACCTTAGCCCGGTCAGATAGGAAGCTTTGAGGCTGAAGCTCAAAATGAATAGTGCATTGGCTGAGAAACCCCCTGCAGGCCTTGGAGTCCCCAGAGAAACGGAACGGAGCTGGCAATCTTAGTGAGTGTGAGGCTGCGACTGGTGCGATAGGTACAGCCGCTGGTTGTACTTGGGGTTGCGGATTCGGGGTTCCCAAGGAGACCTGAAGCTGCTCGAATCGAGAAGCCAGATCCTGGAGGAATCGCATCACCTGGGTCTGATTTGATTCCTGGGTCTCAAGTCTGCGAACTATGCCCTGCAATGGATCATCCGCGGGAAGCGGGATGTCAGCCGGGTTCATGGCTGATCAAACTGTCAGGGTCACCTGTGGCCAGGTGACAGATGCACACCGTAGGGGGACAGGAGTGCACCGCGAGGTAGTGAACCCTATGGCTGGCTTCTGTGGATAGGAAACTGGGTGGTTGTGGAAAGCGGGACCAGAGGAGCACAACCGGGATCCCAACGGAAGCGAGAGCCAAGATTCCCCAGGGCGCGGAGTCTAAGACCCAGCTGGTCTTCTCCAGGGCCTCTAGTGGTGAGGATGTTACGCTGCAGGCTGGGACCAGGTCGCGGCCCCTGGAGTTTCCTAGCTCACGCCCCGTAGGATAAGGGGAAGCAGCAGCACACGATAGAGAGAACCGAATAACAAGCCGAAGGTCAGGGGCCACAAGCAGACAAGGATAACGAAGAACGAGCCGAAGGTCAAGGGTCACGAGCAGACAGGGATGGTCGGGGACAAGCCAATAACGTAACAGAGAGACAGACGTAGCACACGGCAGGCAGGAACCCAAACACACAATGCCTAACAAACACGTTGATCAGCAAAGCAGGCTTGCAGTGCACAGGTTAATATAGTGTTCAGTGATAGGGCCTGGGGTGGAGTCAGGCTGGGAGGAGATTATAAAGGAAGCCAGGTGAAGGAGGTCTGGTCTCTAGATGAACACATGAGGAGGAAGGTAAGATGGCAGACAGACATTAATGCATATCCATGACACACGGCATGGTTTCTGCTAGTGAAATTTCAAAGCTGCATTCCAGGCTGGTTGGACAACTGCTATAGAGTCTCATCATCTCCACAAATCTTGTCTTCCAGTCTCACAAAGACAGATGCCGCATCGTGATCATCCTCAGGTGCCCCTGCAACTGGACTTTGCCTCAACATTCATCTGGAGGTATCTCTATAAAAAAAACTACATATACTCAGGTACTGTATATATGTGCACAATTCCACCGGGACTCTAGTTGGCCCTTTGCTGATAATACCTGTTTGTACATTGGGTGTATGTACTATTAATAATCTTTTCTTATATAAAGCTTGTATTACTTCCATACTGGTGTACATCTACTGTATATAATTATGGATAATGTTATATACTGGTTGCAGTAGTTCCTCTGCTCCCAATTACTTTGATCAGATAACTGGTTAATTACCCAGGAAGAAAACTTTATTATTAATCCTACTCTTCCACGTGGGAAAGGTTCTAGTACTATTATGCCTCGTTTCCACTGCGCGGATCGGTTCGGTACGGTACGCTATTTTGGGTGTTTCCATTATGAAAGCGTGCCATTAAACCGAACCGCACCGCACCATTCAGGGTCCTGCTTCAGACGTGGGGCCATAGAAAATGGAACGGTACGGTTAGGGCGGAGCTACTGGCGTCACACGATACATTCCACTGATTGGTGGACAGAAAATCGTCAATGCTGACGTCAAAGCAAAGCGCCAAACAAGCACCTTGTCGCCCTCAATATAAAGGAGAAGGATGCCTGCAAACAACAGCAGGGTCTGGTCATCTGAGGAACTATCTACTTTCCTAAGGATTATTGGTGATAGCGTTATTCAGAGTGAGCTTGATGGATCAGTGAGAAACGAAAAGGTGTACAAAGATATTTCTCAATGAATGGCAGCCGAGGGATTTGAACGGACATCGGGGCAGTGCAGGGCAAAGCTTAAGAAGCTTAAAGGACAATATAAAAAAATTAAGGACGACAACAGCCGTAGTGGAAACAGTCGGAGTACTTGGAGGTGGTACGACGACATGGACGCCATTTACGGACATAGGCCGGCAAACCAAGGCAGGGAGGGTGGTCTGGACTCTGCAACTGCAATTCTCGAATCCATGGTAGACCCCTTTGGTAAGTTTAATTTTTTTTTTGATGCCATAGGATTTCGCTATGCTAACCTTTAAAAAAAATATATATAACCAAATGTTTTTTTCAGAAACAGCTGATGGACTCTCCAATGATGCGTCAAACTTGTCAGATGATGGACCTTCAACGTCTTTCAGCAGCACCAGTAGTATCTCATCAAGCCAACCACAGAGTACCCAACCACAGATTAGCCTACTACAGAGTACCCAACCACAGAGTACGCCCAATGCACCCCGGCACAATGGTAAGACATGATGATAACAGTGAAATGTGTGCATTTTCTTAAAATAACTAATCAGTGGGGTAGAAGAGCAGTGGGTACAGAGGTGTAAGAGGTGAGAAGGGGGTTCAGCAGTGGGGCAGATGTGCAGGGGGTACAGAGGTGTAAGAGGTGAGAAGGGGGTTCAGCAGTGGGGCAGAGGTGCAGGGGGTACAGAGGTGTAAGAGCTGAGAAGGGGGTTCAGCAGTGGGGCAGATGTGCAGGGGGTACAGAGATGTAAGAGGTGAGAAGGGGGTTCAGCAGTGGGGCAGATGTGCAGGGGGTACAGAGGTGTAAGAGCTGAGAAGGGGGTTCAGCAGTGGGGCAGATGTGCAGGGGGTACAGAGGTGTAAGAGGTGAGAAGGGGGTTCAGCAGTGGGGCAGATGTGCAGGGGGTACAGAGGTGTAAGAGGTGAGAAGGGGGTTCAGCAGTGGGGCAGATGTGCAGGGGGTACAGAGGTGTAAGAGCTGAGAAGGGGGTTCAGCAGTGGGGCAGATGTGCAGGGGGTACAGAGGTGTAAGAGCTGAGAAGGGGGTTCAGCAGTGGGGCAGAAGAGCAGTAGGGCAGATGTGCAGGGGTTACAGTTGTGGGGCAGTAGATAAATGTGATGCAGTCTGGTGTGGCAGATGAGAAAGGGGGTTACAGTATTGTTTTGACAGATGTTACCAAAAACACTAGTTTGATATTTTGTATATTATAGGTCATAGGAGACGTTTGCAGTTGGATCTGCGCACAGTCATGGAGGATATGAGGGCAGCAGAAGAAAGGCAGCTGGAAAGAATTGAGAACGAATCTGAAAGGCGGTTTCAGGCACTGCGTCAGGATGCACAGGAAGCTATGCGCCAGGAGGCAGAAATCGCACGTCAGCAGATGGAGCAGCTGTCTACCTTCAACCAGGCCTTCCTCGGTGTCCTAGGTCAGCTTGTTCAAGTCCTTTCAGCCAGTCGTGAACCCAGGTCACCACCCAGACCGTAGTGCCTTTCACGTAGCAAAGGACCTGTACCCATTTTTTTTTAATTCATTTTTTATAAAAAAAAAATCTTAGTTTTCTTTAACAGAATATATGGAACGATGAGTTTTTTGTGAAATAAAAACCATGAGCGAATTTTTTGAGTATGTATTTTTTATTATAAAACATTATTAACAATATAGCAAAAAGGTATTAAAATTTTTAATAAATCATGGTAAAAATTTAAACATTGAGGTGCAGCATCAGAGCCTGGCGTATTTCACTGCACTCTTCTTCCATATCATGGGGTGCTATTACTGGTACTGGCTCTTCTGGAGATGTATTCCAATCCTGGTCAAAGTCTTCTCCATGACTTTCACAAAGATTGTGAAGAGCACAGCAGGTAAGCACCATGGATTTGGCAAGTTTAATGTCACTGTCATTCCTCTTCATAAGACACCTCCATCTACCCTTAAGTCTTCCAAAAGCATTTTCCACTACGACACGTGCCCTGGATGTTTTTTTGTTGTAGGTTTGCTGTTCTGTTGTCAGGCGGCCATTGTCAGGAAATGGTTTCAGGAGCCAATTTTGTAAAGGGTAGGCAGAGTCCCCAAGAACATAATACCCAACATTGACCCCACAAATGTTCTTAGTGGAACCAGGGTACAGTCCTCCCTGGCCAACCCAGTCCCAAAATGTGGACAATCGTAGAACACGAGCATCATGCAAACTCCCAGGCTTTCCTACATTCACATTCCAGAATAGTCCCTTGCCATCCACTACTCCCTGGAGGATGATAGAATGCCAGCCTTTCCGGTTGAAATAGTCAGTGTGGTATTCTTGTGGTGCTATTATTGGTATGTGTGAGCCATCAATAGCACCAACACACTGTGGAAGGCCCTACCTGTTCTCAAAGTACTCAGCCATGTCTTTAAGCTTTTCCCTGTCCGGAAAATGCACAATTTCAGGAGCTAGCAATGTGCAGACAGCCTTACAGAAGTCCTGCACACACCGGCACACTGAAGATTTACTGACACCGAAAAGATGACCAATACTTCTATATTCACTGTTGGTAGCCAGCTTCCACAGTGCAATGGCAACTCTTTTCCTCACTGGCAAACTGGCTCTGAAGTTGGTGCTTTGCTTCTCCATCGCTGGACGTAGCTTGGTACAAAGGTATGAGAAGGTTTCCTCAGACATTCTAAAATTCTGCACCCACTGTGTGTGTGTGAATCCCGGGACGGTCACATCCCACCACTCATTGGCACGGGGGAAAGCCCAAATGACTGGTCGGCGGCGCTGATTTGCCAAAAGCAGAAGCATCTAAAAAAAAAACAACACAGATGGTAACATATCACAAAAAAAACAAAACATTATACATATATAACATATGTGTCTGGTGGGTCATTGTGTGTGTGTGCATGTCAGGTAGGTGGGTCAGTGTGTATGTGTAAGTCAGGTAGGTGGGTCAGTGTGTGTATGTGTATGTCAGGTAGGTGGGTCAGTATGTGTGTATGTCAGGTAGGTGGGTCAGTGTGTGTTTGCATGTCAGGTAGGTGGGTCAGTGTGTGTATGTGTAAGTCAGGTAGGTGGGTCAGTGTGTGTTTGCATGTCAGGTAGGTGGGTCAGTGTGTGTATGTGTAAGTCAGGTAGGTGGGTCAGTGTGTGTTTGCATGTCAGGTAGGTGGGTCAGTGTGTGTATGTGTAAGTCAGGTAGGTGGGTCAGTGTGTGTGTATGTCAGGTAGGTGGGTCAGTGTGTGTGTGTATTTAAGGTAGGTAGTGTGTATGTCAGGTAGGTCTGAGTTAAGTCGGTCAGTTGTGCTTACCCTATAGCGCTGCCGTCTTTGTCTTTGCCGCACAAAGGTGTACTTCTCCTCCCGGCTAAACATCCAAGCTAGCAAATTTCTTTTCTTGAATGCTGTGTTTCTCATTGCCGCTCGCAACCTTCTCTCATACAGTGCGGCATGTATTTGGACTACAAAGAACCAAAAGGCCAGTAGAGAAAACACAAGCTGCTGGATAACCTCCATTATTGTTTTTGTTGTGTAGCTGGCGCTGACTGACGCTGCGTTACGTTTCTCGTCGCACTAGTGTGACATCACGCAAGGCATTTTTTCTAAAATCTGTATGGCCCCTGGCGGTCCGACTTGCAGTGGAAACGCTCAAGAGAATAGACCGGACCATTCTAACCGTTCCAAACCGTACCGACCCGAACCGTTCCGCTCAGTGGAAACGTAGCATTATTTACCAACAGGTTTGGCGCAATATCCTGTTTGAGGAGGACCATTTCTCATAACCCCCCCCCCTTCCAAAAGAGTGCTACATCTCACAAATACATAATCTTAACAGAAATTTACTAATTACTCCATTCTTCTTAGGGAAGTTTTTCAGAGTTAGAGGAATAATAGCCTGGGTTTCATCTCCTAGTTGTGTGTTCTTTCTAATGTATTCCTGAATCTGTCTGTTGAAAATGCCAAGTTTGTCCAAAACACTCACCTTCTCTTTTTTTTTAAATCTTTTTCCCACTATAGTTGATTTAGGTTAAGATAAAAATGGTCAACATTTGACCCAAGAAAGTGATAGGGAAGAACAGTTCAATAAAGCCCGGGCCTCCTGGTCTATGTTTAGAAGCTTCTTACATATAAAGTTTGGGTCTCAGATAATGACTCTACTGGACAGATACAGCCATGATGGAATTCTCCCAACCCCTTCCCCCCTTCCTCCCACTTTTCCTAAGCTAATAGTTGTATTTCATCCCGCTTTTTTTCTCTTTCCTCTTTTTATTTCGCCTGTTGGTTTCCCATTCTTCTTCTTTTCTTAAACGTAGGTATTCAACCTTATCATCCGAATGCCCTGTCTCACTCATTGGGAATGAACACCGGCTACTGGTGTAACTTGTTTCTGAGTATACAATCGGTAACAATCTCATGCTGATTATTTACTGTGCACTGAATCCCTGGCTCGGCACTGGATAGAGTTTATTGGGAATACTCCCTACATCTTAACTGATAACTAACTTATTTACTGTAACTCTCCCTCTCTCCCTTAATGCTCATTAAGTGTTCTTGCATAGCAAGACCACTTATTGTTATCTCACATATATATTATTATTCTTATTATAGCCAAATTTACCATCCTAACTCCTCCCACAGCTTTTACACTACATAGACAGTAATATACCGAAACATGCGTATTGTTCCAGATTGGTGTGCTATTACTTTGTGGAATGTTTTGCCTAATTGTTCACGAAATATCGTCGTTTTTGCGGTGAAATTTGTCCCATGGGAATGAATGGCGAAACTAGGGTGTGAGCTGACAAAAGCTGAAAAATCAGGACATGATTTCTAACCTGCCACCACTCCCTAATTTTCAAGCCCACCTACACAAATGTTATATCAAAACGTTCAGCTATCCCTGCTGCCACTATACATGTCCACGGCTAGGCCATAGTCCTGATAGTGTTCACAATATGACCATTTGTTTGCAACTCACGCCATCAATTGACATTCATTGAAACTCCCCTCTAGCCACTTCAAATTTGAAGGGCAATTTCTAAACTGCGACTGTGCCTTAAATTTCAATATTTCAGAGACATACTATATATCAAAATGTAGGTCTGGGTTTTGTGATTCTCAAAATATAAAGCTCTTCGCTGCAGGATTTAAAGTTTTTAGGACCGTTTGAAGAATGCCAAGTATTCAGGAGAGGCAAAATACTCTGACCTGTGCTTAGAGCCTGCATAAACAAACATTGGTTTCCTGGCAACGCTGAGGGGAATTATAGCTCCTCCCACACAGCTCTGAGGGGAATTGTATCTCCTCCCACACAGCTCTGAGGGGAATTATAGCATTAGTGCTCCTCACACACAGCTCGGAGGGGAGTTTCTGTATCACAAATTGTTGTAACATGGAGGTTGGCTGTGTTGTCTTTCCCTCAGGACACAGTATGTTCCCAGTTGGGGTGTCTGGGGGGGGGAAGACAATCCACGTTGCCTCTTATTTCTCTAAGGCATTTCTAATGTTCAACTTTGCTTCCTTTTTTTTTTTCCAAAAGTGATTTTTTTTTTAATTATTATTTTTTTTCAAAAATGATTTATTTTTTCAAAATTTTTCAAAAAATCATAAAAAAAAATGATCAATTAAAAAAAAAATAAAAAAAAAAAAATCATTTTTGAAAAAAAAAATCATTTAAAAAAAAAAGAAGGCCAACAAGAAGAGGCAGACAGTCAGGAGTCAATAAAAGAGGGCAAGCAGGCTCTGTGTCTAGAGACAACAGTGCTGGTCGTGGACGCGGTGCATCCTCATCAGCACGTGGCCATGGGACATGCTTTGTCCTTATTTTCGGCAGTTGGACGTGTTGAGCCGCATCATGCCGAAGACTTGGTAGAGTGGATGACCAAGCCCTCCTCATCCTCCTCATCCTCTCTTACCCAGGCTCAGGGTACGGCAAAGCAGCTGCCAAAGCGTCCTCTTCCCTCGTATCAATGTCATCATCAGTCACTCCTTCCCTAGACCCACCATGTCTTCCTGAGGAGTCCCCCGAACTGTTTGAGCACAGTGTTGGCTACATGCTCCAGGAGGATGCCCAGCGTTTTGAAGGGTCTGATGATAATACCCAGCTAGAGGAAGGCAGTAGCGTGAGCGCAGAGAGAGGGGATGCTCAAGAAGGACAGCAATCTGGCAGTCATGTTCCAGCAGCTGCAGCATACTGCCAGATTGGCTCCAGTGATGAGGAGGGAGGGGATGATGAGGTCACTGACTCCACGTGGGTGCCTGATAGGAGAGAGGAGGAGGATGAGGAGGAGGCACATCTCCAACGAGGCAGGATGCCATCCGGGGGCCAGCATAAGGGCAGCACACCGACTGAATCACACCGCAGAGCTCCTGTCAGGGAAATTCCCCACCTAGTGTCACCAATCTGCGCCCAGCGCGCATGCGCGGTAGAACGACGCTCCGGCATTCAAGGGCGCGCGCGCATGCGCGATGGCGCGCCAATGGGATTACAGGCGGGCCTATTTAAACAAGCTCAGTGACACAGTCTGGTTGCTGGTTTGTCAGCGTTCCTGTGTTGTGAGCAGTGAAGCCCCATACTGGACTCTGTGGACACGTTCTTTACGAGCATGGCGCAACTGTACGATGACCATCAGCATTCGGTTACAGCCGAATCCGTTCTTCATAGCCTGTCCCAAGGGAGAAGGCCGGTGGAAGATTACACTGCAGAGTTCAGGAAGTGGTCAGCCGATACCGGATGGAATGAGGCGGCCCTCAGATACCAATACCGCCAAGGACTGTCCGAAGTTCTCAAGGACGAGCTGGCCAGGATAGAAACCCCCACTTCCTTGGAGAACATGATTCAGTCCGCCACCCAGCTTGACAGGTGCCTACGTGAGCGGCGCGCGGAGCGCTTTCAGCTTCCTCGTCCCAGCTGGCCTCCTTCCAGAACTGCTCCTCACTACCCACCTACCGCTACTCCCACAGCAGCACCCCTTCCCGAACCAGAACCTATGCAGCTTGGGTTGGTTCGGCCTCCCCTTACTTCCGAAGAAAAACAGCGCAGGCGCCAAGCCAACCTGTGCCTCTATTGCGGGGGTACCGGCCACTTTCTTCGCAGCTGCCCAGTGAGTCTACTTCTAAAGACATTTTGAATTATCAAGTTTCTGGCAATCCTCAGATTTATGTCATTCTCTTTGTTTCTCTACAGCTGCCGGAAGGGGCAATCCGCCTCCCGGCAATTATTGACTCTGGAGCCTGCAGCTGTTTCCTGGACTCTTCACTGGCCTCAAGACTTCATGTCCCTATTCAACCTAAGGACCACTGCCTCCAGATACACCTGGCAGATGGGTCCCTACCCCGCTCGGGGCTTGTTACGCAGGAAACCAAACCCATCCTTGCTGTTTCAGACTCAGGCCACCAAGAGTTCCTCCGGTTAAACCTCATCCCTTCTCCGATGTTCCCCATCATTCTGGGTCTCCCCTGGCTGCAGGTGCACGAGCCCCTCATAAATTGGGCAAAAAAAAAGGTTAGCTTTACCTCGTCCTACTGTTCCCAGCACTGTCTTGCCTCAGCCTCTACCACCTGCGCTTCCATGATCGCCAAACCAGACAATTTGCAGCATGTTCCCCCATGTTCCCCCAGTTTATCTGGAGTTCCGGGACGTCTTCGATAAACAGCAAGCCGATCATCTACCACCCCATCGGCCCTACGATTGTCCCATCGACCTCCTGCCTGGCTCAGAAATTCAGTTCGGACATATCTTCCCTCTGTCTGAAACCGAGTTAAAGGCCCTCAAGGCCTATATTGATGAAAACCTTGAGAAGAAATTCATTCGCCCCTCTTCCTCTCCAGCCGGTGCAGGGATCTTCTTTGTGGAAAAAAATACGGTTTCCTATGACCCTGCGTCGACTATCGGGAAATGAACAAAATAACCAGCAAAAACAGGTACCCATTACCCCTTATTCCGGAGTTGTTTCAGCGCTTCCGATCTGCTCGTATCTTTTCTAAATTGGATCTGCTGGGGGCCTATAACCTCATCCGGATCAGGGCTGGAGACGAGTGGAAGACCGCTTTTTAGATCTCGTTTCGGACATTACGAATACCTGGTTATGCCATTCGGACTTTGTAATGCTCCAGCCACCTTCCAACACCTGGTCAACGACATTTTCAGACAACATCTTGACGACTTTTTAGTAGTATACTTGGATGATATCCTTATTTTTTCAGCTTCTATTGAACTTCACCGGACTCATGTCATGAAGGTCCTCACCATCTTTAGAGAGCATGAACTCTACCTCAAAGCCGAGAAATGTGACTTCGAAAAAACCACCGTGCAATTTCTCGGCTTTATCATTTCCATCGGAGGGGTCGCGATGGACCCACAGAAAGTGAAGGCAATCCAAGAATGGCCAGCTCCAACTGACAAGAAGGGGGTACAGCGGTTCATAGGCTTTGCCAATTTTTATAGGAGATTCATTGTGGGGTTTTCCTCCATTGTAGCACCAATCACTCAACTTACTCAGCAGGGCAACCGTTTCTACTGGTCACAGGAAGCCCAGGAAGCCTTCACCCACTTGAAAGATGCCTTTACCTCAGCACCGGTACTTCTGCACCTGGATCCTTTACTGCCATTTACCTTGGAAGTGGACGCCTCCGAGACAGCCATAGGGGCTATTCTCTCCCAAAGACAAGGCCCCAAGGCTCTTCTGCACCCAGTAGCCTTTGCTTCTCAAAAATGTACTACTCCGGAACGAAATTATGATGTAGGAGACAGAGAATTACTGGCCATAAAATTTGCTCTAGAGGAATGGCGGTACCTTCTGGAGGGGGCAGTCCAACCCATCATGATCTTCACAGATCATAAAAATTTTGAGTATTTAAGAACAGCTAAACGTCTACGACCCAGGCAGGCCCGTTGGGCTCTCTTTTTTACCCTGCTTAACCTTCATATTTCCTACAGACCCGGTTCCAAAAATGGGAAGGCGGACGCGCTATCCAGGATGTTCCCTGAAACCCCTCAGTCAGCACAACCAGGTACCATCCTGTCAGCTCAGAACTTCCTGTTGATTCCTCAGGCTGACCTGCTAACCTCCATTGAAGCCGCTTCCGGGCACTGTTCTGATCCTGTCACTTCGTCCCTGGAAAAGCGCAACGGTTTGTTCTGGTCCCGGGACAAGATCTTCGTCCCTTTGAAAACAAGACCCCTGGTCTTGAGGACTTTTCATGACCTCAAGCTGGCCGGTCATTTCGGGGTACGTAAGTCCAGGGAACTGGTCTCCCGCTCCTTCTGGTGGCCAGGCTGGAGGCAGGATTGTAAGACATACGTTGCCTCCTGCACTCAGTGTCAGCGTAATAAGGGGCCGAACACCAAAAGCTGGGGTCTACTCAAGCCCTTACCCATCCCTGAACGTCCATGGGCAGACGTGTCCATGGATTTCATCGTTGACCTGCCTCCCTCCGGAGGATTTACCACGATTCTGGTCTTTCTTGACCGCCTCTCCAAGATGGCACACTTCTTACCTATGGTATCGGGACTCCTTCTGCAGCGGATACCGCCAAAATCTTATTCAAAGAGATAACCAGGCTTCACGGAGTACCGAAGAGCATCACCTCCGATAGGGGTGTCCAGTTCACGTCTAAATTCTGGAGGGAACTCTGCAGGTCCCTGGAAATCAAAACCTGCCTTTCGTCAGCCTACCACCCCCAGAGCAACGGCCAGACGGAAAGAACTAATCAAACTCTGGAGCAATACCTCCATTGCTTCTGCTCCGCTTCTCAGGACGACTGGTCATCCCTACTCCCATATGCAGAATTCGCCTACAATAATTCAGTGCATTTCGCTACTAATCAGACCCCCTTTTGGGCCAACTCAGGCTTCCATCCTTCCTTTCTCCCTGAAAACATCCCAAAGAGTTCTGTCCCTGCGGTCCAGGATCGGGTAACCTCTGTTCAGGAGAATTTTCAAAGACTCCGGGGAATGATACAGAATGCCCAAGAGTCCTATAAGAAATTCTATGACCGAGGAAGGAAGGAAAACCCAGCTTTCAAAGTGGGGGAGGAAGTATGGCTCTCTGCCACCAATCTCCAATTGCCTATTCCCTCACGGAAGCTAGGACCTAGATTCATCGGACCCTTCAAGATCAAACGGCAATCAACCCCGTGGCCTTTGAACTGGCATTGCCTGGTTCCTACAGGATTCACCCAGTGTTCCACTCATCTCTGTTGAAACCCGTTACTCCCAGCTCCTTTCCTGGAAGAGATGAGCCTCCTCCCCCACCAGTTGAGGTGGATGGGGAAAAGGAATATGAGGTGGAATCCATCATGGGCTGCAGGAAAAGAGGCAGACAGTTGCAATATCTGGTAAAGTGGAAGGGGTACTCCCCGGAAGACAACTCTTGGGAGCCATCCAGGAACCTGCATGCTCCCCGCTTAATCAGAGCCTTTCACCAGGAACATCCGGAGTTGATGGCCGGTCTGGGCGTCCGGAGTCCGCCCCTCGGGGGGGGGCACTGTCAGGGAAATTCCAAACCTAGTGTCACCAATCTGCGCCCAGCGCGCATGCGCGGCGGAACGAAGCTTTGGCGCATGCGCGTGCGCGCCATAACGTCGCTCCGGCATTCACGGGTGCGTGTGCCGGCGCAACGGCGCTCACGCTTGCGCGATGGCGCGCCAATGGGATTACAGGCGGGCCTATTTAAACAAGCTCAATGACACAGTCTGGTTGTTGGTTTGTCAGCGTTCCTGTGTTCCTAGTGCCTGAAAAATACGTTTGATCTCCTGCTGTGACCCGGACTGGATTGACTACTCTACTACCTCTCCTGCACCTGACCCCCTGGCTTGCTCTACGGACTTCTACCTCTCTCCCAGTGTTTGACCCTCGGCCTGTGACTCGGATCTGCCTGCTTCTAGTCTCTGCCTGGACTTGTTTACCCACTGCTAGTTCTTGCCTGGACTTTATTCACTTGCTGGTTCCTGCCTGAACTTGTCAACTCCTGGTGTCTGACTCCCGGCCTGCTCTCAGTCTACTCATCACCACTAGACCCTCCAGCAAGACACCTCTACCTGCTGGTAGCCAGTGCTCCCTTGTGCCATCCTCTCCCTGTCTCACCTCCAGGGGCGGAGTGCTCTTGGGTGCAAGGGTGAACCACTCTCGGCATCTCGGCCTCGGTGAGTACTCGCCTGATAGCTCCGCCTGTGCAGGGCGCTGCCTCTGCTCGTTATTCCAAAAGTTCTTTGGTGTGGGCCTTTTTTGAGTCGAGTGCATCAGATCGCACCACTGCTATTTGCAACATATGTCTCAAGCGTATCTCTCGTGGCCAAAACATCAGCCGCTTGGGCACCACATGCTTGACCAGACATATGTTGACCTGCCATGCAGCTCGTTGGCAAGCGTAGCTTAAAGACCCACACCAAAGAACAAAGCGGACCTCTCCTTGCTCCTCATCAGCTGGGACCTCCAACCCCACTATACCTTCAGTCCTCTCTGAAACCTGCACTGAGAGGAATGAAGGTGTAGAATTAGGTGTGTCACAGCCAAGTACTTGCGGGCACTCTGCTAGTAGTACACCGACGTCCGATTGTAGCAGGCAAATTTCCCTGCCCCAGCTGCTGGACCGTCAAAAGAAGTTCACTCCCAGCCATCCACATGCCCAGCAGTTGAATGCTAGCTTGGCTAAATTTCTAGCACTTCAACTGCTGCCTTTTCATTTGGTAGACTCGGCCCCCTTCCGTGAGTTTGTGCAATGTGCGGTTCGTCAGTGGCAGGTTCCCAAACGCCACTTTTTCTCACGGAAGGCGATTCCGGCTCTCTACCGGCATGTGGAAGGCAATGTCCATGCCTAGCTGGACAGGGCGGTCAGCGGTAAGCTGCATATTACCGCTGACTCATGGTCCAGCAGGCATGGACAGGGACGATACCTTTCTTTCACGGCCCATTGGGTCACTCTTTTGGCAGCTGGGAAGGATGCAGGACAAGGTGCAGTAGTGTTGGAGGTTGTTCCGCCACCACGCCTCCAAAATGCTACTACTGGTTGTGACACACCTCTCTCCTCCACCCCCTCCTCTTCTTCTTCCTCCATGGCCTCTTCCTGTGCTTTGTCCTCAGAACCAGCGGTGCTCCGTAGGCGTTCAAGGGGCTACGCAAGTATGCAGGCAAAAAAATGGCATGCCGTGCTTGCGCTGGTGTGTTTGGGGGACAGGAGCCACACTGGGGCAGAGGTTCTGTCAGCTCTGCAGGGGCAGGCCGAGAGGTGGTTGACGCCACGCCAGCTTAAGCCAGGAATGGCGGTTTGCGACAATGGCACCAACCTCCTCTCCGCCCTCCGACAGGGACAACTGACCCATGTGCCCTGTGTGGCTCACGTCCTTAACCTGGTGGTACAGCGGTTCTTGGGCAGGTACCCGGGCTTACAGAATGTCCTGAGGCAGGCCAGAAAAGTCTGTGTGCATTTCCGCAGATCATATAATGCCAGTGCTCGGCTGGCTAAGTTGCAAAAGGAGTTGAACCTGCCCAAGAACCGCCTTATATGTGACATGCCCACCAGGTGGAACTCAACGTTGGCCATGCTGCAGCAGCTGCACACGCAGCAGAGGGCCATCAATGAGTACCTGTGCGACTACGGCACCAGGACAGGGTCAGGGGAGCTCGGGTTTTTTTCACCACGCCAGTGGGGCATAATCAGGGATGCATGCACTGTTCTGGCACCATTTGAGGAGGCCACGAGGATGGTGAGCAGTGACAGTGCATGCATCAGTGACACTGTACCTCTTGTCCACCTGTTGGAGCATACGCTGCGTGGAATAATGGACAGGGCACTTGAGGCAGAACAGAGGCAGGAAGAGGAGGACTTCCTTGCCCTTGCCCCTCAAGGCCCCCTTTACCCAGACAGTGTTCCTTCTGTCCAACCCATCCCACCCATCGCGCAGGAAGAGGACAAGGAGGAGGATTGTGTCAGCATGGAGGTGGAGCCTGGCACTCAGCATCAACAGCAGCAGTCTTTTAGGGATGATTTACAGTCCCAAGAAACCAGTGGACTTGTAGGTGGCTGGGAGGAGGTGGCTGTGGATCATGTCGTCCTTAGTGACCCAGAGGACTCCGGACCGAATGCCTCAGCCAACCTACGCTGCATCCTGCAAAGTCTGCGGAAGGATCCTCGTATTCTTCGGATCAAGGAGAGGGACCATTACTGGCTGGCCACACTCCTTGATCCACGGTACAAGGGTAAGGTTGCGGACCTTATCTTACCGTTGCAGAGGGAGCAGAGGATGGGACATCTCCGGGAGGCCTTACAGAAAGGTCTGTGCAACGCGTTCCCAGAGACTGGGAGGTTACAAACTCCTGGTCCTGGACAACAAGTTGCCGAGGCTTCGGTCAGTCAAAGAAGGAGCGGTGGGGAAGGTGGCCGTCTGACCGATGCGTTCAGACAATTTTTTAGTCCGAAGCCCCAAGGTATGATCGGTTCCAGCAACCATCGCCAGCGTCTGATATACATGGTGCAGGAATACCTAGGGGCAAGGTCAGACTTGGACACCTTTCCCACCGAAAATCCTCTGGCTTACTGGGTCTTGAGGATGGATCACTGGCCAGAGCTTGCACAGTATGCAATTGAACTACTGGCCTGTCCTGCATCCAGCGTTCTTTCAGTGCTGCTGGAGGCTTTGTCACAGATCACAGGGTGCGCCTGTCCACCGACTCGGTTGATCGACTGACCTTCATAAAGATGAACCAGTCTTGGATCACCACCAGCTACAAAGCACCTGAAGCTGATATAACAGAATAATTTATTTGAAATGTCACATCCCTTCAAGACTGCTTATGCTGATGCTGAGTGACTGTCCTGTTATGTTGTCTGACTATCCTCCTCCTCCTCAATGATCCGATTCCTGATGATAGCTTGGAAGAACATTTTTGTTTCTGGGTGCCGCCACCAGTGGCTAAGGCCCAATTTTTCAGCCCCTGTTTAACAGGGGCGTGTAATTACAATTTTTTATGCAATGCTTTGCAACAGGGCTCATTCCTGCACTCCAACTAGAGTATCTGGGAGAGGTTGCAGTGTCGTGGCACCAGCACCAGTGCCTAAGGCCCAATTTTTCAGCCCCTGTTTAACAGGGGCATGTAATTACAATTTTTGATGCAATACTTTGCAACAGGGCTCATTGCTGTGCTCCAAGTACAGTATCTGTGAGGGGTTGCAGTGTTGTGGCACCAGTGCCTAAGGCCCAATTTTTCTGCCCCTGTTCAACAGGGGCGTGTAATTACAATTCTTGATCTAATAATTCACAGCAGGGCCCATTCCCGTGCCCACCAAGAGTAACTGTGAGGGCTTACAGTGTTGTGGCAACACCACCACCACCAAAGGCCCAATTTTTCTGCCCCTCTTCAACAGGGGCATGCAATTACAATTCTTGATCTAATAATTAACAGTAGGGCCCATTCATGCGCCCACCAAGAGTAACTGTGAGGGCTGATAGTGTTGTAGCACCAGCACCACCACCAAAGGCCCAATTTTTCCTACCACTGTTCAACAATGGTATGCAATTACAATTCCTGATATAATAGTTCACAGCAGGGCGTTCCAGCGCCCACCAAGAGTAACTGTGAGGGCTTACAGTGTTGTGGCAACACCACCACCACCACCACCACCAAAGGCCCAATTTTTCTGCCCCTCTTCAACAGGGGCATGCAATTACAATTCTTGATCTAATAATTAACAGTAGGGCCCATTCATGCGCCCACCAAGAGTAACTGTGAGGGCTGACAGTGTTGTAGCACCAGCACCACCACCAAAGGCCCAAATTTTTCCTACCACTGTTCAACAATGGTATGCAATTACAATTCCTGATATAATAGTTCACAGCAGGGCCCACCAAGAGTAACTGTGAGGGCTCACAGTGTTGTGGCAACACCAACATCTAAGGGGCAAATTTCAGCAGAGTATATATGGCAGACCCCTACTTTCAAACATCCAACTTACAAACGACTCCTACTTAAGAACAAACCTACAGTCCCTGTCTTGTTTGCACCAGCTGTATACTGCTGTTCAGAGTATATAGGGCCTTTTTTTATTTTGGGTGCGGGGTTCCCCTTAATATCCATACAAGACCCAAAGGGGCTGGTAATGGGCTGGGATAGGGGGGGTGATGGGGTAGCCATGCCATTTTTCTCAAAGATTTTCATCCATATTGCCAGGACAAGACATGACATTAATGTCGCAAGCAGTTTTAAATGGCTTTTTTTCCTTTAGAAATTTCATTTTGTGCAGGGACAGTTCTAAACACAGGAAACACATGGCACTTCACAGGCATACTTTAGACACCCCCCCAGGTACGATATTTAAAGGAATATTTCACTTTTTTTTTTCACTTTATGCATCATTAAAATGACTGCTCCCGAAAAAACGTCCGTTTTTAAAACTTATTTTTGCATTAATACATGTCCCCTGGGGCAGAACCTGGGTCCGCAAACCCTTTTTAGGACAATAACATGCATATTAGCCGTTATAATTAGCACTTTAGATTTCGAACGTTCGCGTCCATTGTATTTAATAGGGTTCTAACGTTCGCGCGAACTTTCGGTCCGTTCGCAGGTTCTGGTGCGAACCGAACCGGGGGGTGTTCGGCTCATCCCTACCCAGGAACGTGAATGTCCACACCAGCTGAAAGTCCAACTCAATATTTATTTTCACTTGAATAGCAAACAGTCTCTTGGATAGAAGAAAGGTTGGAACAAAGACACAGGACAGCTTAAGGTGTGGAGGAGGTCCAGGCACAAACGTAGCTCAAACTCTTCTGACTGTTCAGGTTTCTCAAACAGTTTTGGCGCACGGTCTCTGCCACAGACCATGAGGTTGGTCTCTACCACAGACCTTGTGAATATGGTCACTGCCACTGACCTGGTGAACTAGGTCACTGCCACTGACCTGATGAACCTTGGTTTCTTCCTAGGACATGGCCCCTTTCAGGGAGACGATGTCCCCCCAGAGAGTCAACAGACCCTTCCTTCACCGTGACCACAGCATCGGTCCCTCGGAACAGATCCTCCCTTCTCTTAGGGTGCGGGTCCCCTCGCAAGGCGGCACCCTGGACTTCTCGATCCCTAGTGGACCCCAGCCGAAGGTTGCTGGGCCCCAGGCCATTGCTGCAGCTCCTGGGCCTCATACCCAGGCAGTCAGAAACGGTGAGGTAGTACCTCACCCCAGGCTAAAGGTGCCTGAGGTGGAACCGGAACACGGCCTCCGGGCCTAGGGCACCCGGAGATGACCCACACACGCCCAGGCTGAAGGTGCCTGGGTGTCAACCGACCTCCTTCAGAAGATTATAATACAAATGACGGCGCAAAAAGAAAGGAACAAAAACCTAACTGATAAAAATAAATCAAATGAAAATCAATGGAGTTTAGAGTATGAAAGTCTTTCTCTTTGGAAGTCCATGTAATACTAAAAACAAGTCTTATAAACATATGCATATGAGATCCGAGGAAAATGCGGAAGCATTGAAACGCGTCATCAGTCATCGCCTGCTATTGATGTCACGTCCGGTTGCCGAAGCTGACTGCGCTCCAGCGTGAACCGTACGCCGTACGCCGTGGGGAACTGGTGTCCACACCGGCATAGAGGGACAGCTCTTCTTGCATCTACCGCTCTTCTGCCATCTCCCCATCGCTGCAGCAACACCGCAGTGCACTACCTCTTCATCTTGGCAGTATTCCACCACTGGGAGACTACAGACACACGGAGTGACTCATGCCCTCCGCAGACAACTTAGAAGGATATCTATTCATGCTTATACTCCACTTCCATCCTGTGAGTAGCCATTTGGCTGTTATTTTAATTCTTTTTTAAATACATTTCTAACATACTGCACTTAGTAGGCGCATTTGTTTTTTCTTTTCTCCTTCAGAAGATGTCTGCCCCTTTTATATGCCCTCCCGGCATGCACAGCAGGTTCCCCGCCCCACCGTAGAGCTGCCAAGAGGGGTCACAAAAGGCACAGCACTGCGCTCGCGGTTCTACCCTGGCCCAGAAGGGCCGCGCCACCCACAGGCCACAGGGAACACATCACCAGCATTACCCCTGAGAACAAAAATAGTCCATAACTCCTAACAATTTAAGGTGTCTGAGCCTGGTTACCACTCAGACACTTCCCCTAAATTAAACACCCCGCTACATATATATATATATATATACACACAGTATATGTGGTCTGGCGCAGAGCTCCTACCCTGTAGCGGTCAGCAAGTGGTTTTAAAGAATCTGTTACTGCCATAGCAATAGGTCCTTAGGCTGGGTTCACACCATTCCAAATTGGATGCAGGATCCCCGCCCTCCAATTCGCAATAGCAGGAGATTTTGACCGGCTCTCTATGGAGCTGGTTCACATATCTCTGTAGCAGGTCCGGTGCGTTTTGCACAAAAACTCTGTGTGTTTTTGGTCCGTTTCAGGTCCGAATTTAGCCCAAAATTTGGGCTGATATCGGACCTGAAACGGTAAACCAGCACGCACCGGACCCCTGCTGTGAGCTGCATACGGCTCATATGTGAACCGAGCCTCAAAGTGGTGGTAGCTAGAACTACCTGAATTTGTTGCCAACGTTGTAAATTTTACCAAAACTTGTGCAAATGCTTGCCTGAATTAGACGCAGGTAGTTCTAAATGAAACTACTGTCAGGAAGGCGTCAGTATAGCTCTATTGCATTCCTATTACTAAGACCAGAGTGGGGATTTAATAGCTGGTGTAATATGATCTATCAGCCTTGGATGTGTAATTACAATGGCAAAACCACTCTACGAATTAATTGGTCCATCTGGTTTCTGAGCATGGGGACCATAAATCAGACCTAATCCCTAACTCTTTACCTATATTTACCACCTGCTGCTTTTTAACCTCAATAAAAGCTCAGTGTAATAATGTAGCCTGTGTGACAGCAGGAAGGTAAAGTCACCTGGTTGCATCCAGGGGGGTAGATATATTTCGCCCAGATTCAGGCTTTACGCCGACTTATACAACTAGGTGGAGAGTTGTATAAGCCCAGCTGAGGCTAGTGGGCTCATGGATGACTCATACCTCTAGGGAGAGTGTGGGGCGTCGTGCAGACAGGGAGTTGATGAGACCAGCTGAAGCTCGTCAGCTCATTTAGGCCTCTATAAGAACTCCCAGCTTCATTAGGTGTTAGCTCATGCCTGGACCCAGACCTGTGTGGACTGTCTAGGGAGAGTGAACCCCTGTGCGGTGAGACAAAGCCTGTGTGGCTATTTGCTTGGACATTTAAAACCAGGGACTTAGGGACTAGGACAGCACTAGGCTGATCCCAGTTGTTAGTTAGGAAACCTGTATGTTTAGTCAGAGGTCAAGTTGACCAGGATTTATTTTGTTTATGTTTCTTTTGCTTTGCTGTGTTTTGTCACTGTAAATAGAAAATAAACCGCACCTTTTTGATTTTGAAAACCACAACCTCCGTTTGCTGGGCCTGTTTTGTGTGGGGAGCCCATCCCGGGGGTCACACACACCCGCAGCCGAGCTAACCCCCTCACAGTTGGTGGAGAATGCGGGCAGTTTTTTTTTAAGCCAGCATGGAGGAGATACTGAAGCAGCTGGCTCTAGCAAATGCCAATCAACAGCAGACAAATGCAGGTTTGCAAAAGAGCCTTGCAGCTCAACAACAGAACTTCGCAGCCCAGCAGCAAGCTCATCAACAGAGCCTTGCAGCCCAGCAGCAGACAAACGCAACTTTGCAACAGAGTCTGGAGGCTCAGCAACAAGCCCAGCAGCAATCTGAGGCCCGCTTCATAGACCTGTTGCAGAAGCAAGAGCAGAGACTACAACAACAGATGGAAGCAGTAATGCAGCAACGTCCGCAGACCAGTGAGGAAAGCCATCCCACTAATACCGCGTCCTTTGGGGTGAGTCGTTTATTGACAAAAATGACTGGAGAGGATGATCCAGAGGTATTTTTGACCACATTTGAAAGGACCGCTGAAAGAGAAAAGTGGCCTGAGGAGCAGTGGGCTGGACTGGTGGCTCCTCTGTTAACTGGTGAATCGCAGAAAGCTTACTATGACCTAGAGCCTAACCAAGCAAAAGACTATGTGATGCTAAAAGCTGAAATATTGGCAAGGCTGGGTGTCACCCAGGCTGTCCGGGCTCAGCGTGTGCATAACTGGACTTTCCAGCTTGGAAAACCCCCCAGGTCTCAAATGTATGATCTCATTCACCTGAGCAGAAAGTGGCTACAGCCAGAGACTTTGTCCGCACCAAAGATTGTGGAACGTGTTGTAATGGATCGGTTTTTGAGAGCTCCTCCTACTGCCATCCAAAAGTGGGTAAGCCATGGAGACCCAGAGACGGCCGATGGTCTTGTGGATCGTGTGGAGAAATACTTGGCTACAGAGAACCTGACGGCCTCTTCCAGAGACACTCGGACTTTCCACCCTAAGACCAGACCATCCCCAGGGGCGGATAAGAGGATTCCAAGGGGTGAGGGTGGAGAGAGTGAGAGGGTGGGAGCTCTACCCCAAGTTTGGCGAGAACAGCCTGGGAAATCAGCGGCTCAAGAGGCGGCAAGAAGGATCGTTTGCTACCGCTGCCGGCAAGCGGGACATATTGCAGCCAATTGCCCGGTTGTGGAGGAACCCATGCAGTGTGACTTTCTGACGGGCAGACGTCAGTCGCTGTGTGCGACAGTCGCATGCACTGCCATTCGAGGAACTGAGAAACATTTATGCAAAATGTGTGTTAATGGTAGAAATGTTGTGGTATTGCTGGATTCAGGTAGCCTTGTGACCCTGATAAAGGCTGAGTTAGTTAAAACAGAGGTCTCTGGGAATAGCAAGGTAGCTGTTATTTGTGTGCATGGGGACACCCGAGAGTATCCAGTGACTACAGTGTGTTTCGAGACCCCCAAAGGTACCCTCTCTCATCCAGTGGGCTTAGTATCTCAGTTACCGCATGACGCCATTGTGGGAAGGGATTTTCCGAAGTTCTGGGAACTGTGGGATGATCCTGAGCCCCCCACTGGTGCCCCTATGTACCAGGAATGTGATAGCCAGAACTCCCCTGAGAGTGGTGAGGACTCTCCGGAATTTCCCTTATCAGTATTGGCAGGGGAGACTCAAGAAACTGGAGAGGAGCCCACCTCCTCAGACGAAAACCTACCGTCTGTGGAGTTTTCTGATCTTGAGGTTCACAGGGAAAACTTTGCCACAGAACAGTTGAAAGACCCCGCCCTAATAAAGGCACGGGAAAACGTAGAGAAAATAGATGGCGAGTTAGTGAACCCAGATAATACCTGCACTTACCCATACTTCAGCGTAGAGAAGGACCTACTGTATCGGGTGGCAAAAAGGGCAGAAGAAACCGTTGAGCAGCTTGTGGTGCCCAAACCTTACAGGAAGTTGGTGTTGGAGTTGGCCCATGGGCACATTCTTGGAGGTCATCTGGGGACAGAGAAAACCCGAGAGAGGGTATTACAGAGATTCTATTGGCCGGGAGTGATGAAGGACATAGAAAATTATTGTTCCTCCTGCCCTGTGTGTCAGAGGTCGGCCCCGATGCCACATTTCCGTAGCCCGCTGGTCCCTCTACCCATCATTGAGGTCCCGTTTGAGAGGATCGCCATGGATTTGGTAGGTCCTATAATCAAGTCCGCTAGGGGGCACCAGTACATATTAGTTATAATGGACTATGCCACCCGTTATCCAGAAGCGATCCCTCTCCGAAATACCTCGGCCAAAACCATAGCCAAAGAGCTATCTCTTGTGTTTAGCCGGGTGGGTATTTGTAAAGAACTGCTTACGGACCAAGGTACACCCTTTATGTCCCGGGTTATGAAGGAGCTGTGTAAATTGTTCAAAGTGACGCAATTACGTACATCTGTGTATCACCCCCAAACCGATGGGCTGGTTGAAAGATTCAACAAAACCCTAAAACAAATGTTGAAGAAAGTGGTGGATAGAGATGGAAAGGATTGGGACTGTCTACTTCCTTATCTGATGTTTGCTATTAGGGAGGTGCCCCAATCCTCTACGGGATTCTCCCCCTTTGAGTTACTGTATGGGAGACACCCAAGAGGGCTGTTGGATATTGCCAAGGAAACTTGGAAAGTGAGAGTTCTCCCCACAGGAGTGTGATTGAGCATGTCGCCCTGATGCAAGACCGAATTGCACAGGTAATGCCCATCGTGAAGGAACATTTGGCCCAAGCGCAGTTAGCACAGCAGAGAGTGTACAACCGTGGAGCCAAGACCCGTACCTTTTCCCCGGGGGATAGGATACTGGTACTTGTCCCTACGGTTGAAAGTAAATTCCTTGCCAAATGGCAAGGCCCCTACGAGATAATGGAAAAAGTGAGCGAAGTGAATTACAAGGTCAGACAACCAGGAAGGCGAAAGCCCGAACAGATCTATCACGTTAATCTGTTGAAAGCCTGGAGGGATAGAGAGTCCCTAGTCACAGACACTTGGTCACCAGCTCAAACTGGTTGCGTGATTCCTGAGGTTGGAATAGCAGCCACCTTGTCACAACCCCAACAACAGGAGGTTAAGGAGTTTGTGCTTCGCAACAAGGAGGTATTCTCTGAGCTGCCGGGACAAACATCTGGGGTAGAGCATGACATCATTACCCCGCCCAGTGAAAGGGTGAAGTTAAAACCCTATCGGATCCCAGAGGCCCGACGGGAGGCAATACGGGAGGAAGTACAGAAAATGCTGAACTTAGGGGTGATAGAGGAGTCCCAAAGTGATTGGTCTAGTCCCATTGTGTTGGTGCCTAAACCGGATGGGAGCTGGCGATTTTGTAACGATTTTCGTCAGTTGAACAAAGTTACAAAATTTGACACCTACCCCATGCCACGTATAGATGAGTTGATCGACCGGCTGGGAACAGCCCGATACATGACGACTCTTGACCTCACAAAAGGGTATTGGCAAATCCCCCTGGCCAAGTCGGCCAAAGAGAAAACCGCATTTGTAACCCCAGACGGGGCGTTCCAATATAAAAGAATGCCGTTCGGGTTACAGAATGCGCCGGCCACATTCCAGCGGAAAATGGACCAGATGCTGAGGCCCCATCGGAAGTATGCTGCGGCTTACCTGGATGACGTAATTGTCCATAGCACAGATTGGGCCTCACATCTGCCAAAAGTGCAAGCAGTCCTGGACTCTGTTCGGGAAGCGGGGTTTACGGCTAACCCCAAGAAGTGTACCATTGGGCAGGAGGAGGCCAAATATCTTGGGTACACCATTGGGAGGGGAGTAATAAAACCCCAACTCAACAAAGTCGAGGCCATCCAGAGTTGGCCACGTCCCAACAGCAAGAAGCAGGTACGAGCCTTTCTGGGAATCGCTGGGTATTATCGGCGATTCATTCCCCACTTTGCTGCTAAGGCTGTGCCCCTAACCAACCTGACGAAGGGGAAAGGGTCGGTCATGATTAAATGGACCCCCGAGGCTGAGGCAGCATTCCAATTCTTGAAACAAGCCTTATGTAGCCAGCCAGTGTTGTACTCACCCGACTTCTCTAAAGACTTTGTCGTACAAAGTGATGCGTCAGATGTGGGGTTAGGAGCAGTATTGTCCCAGGTCTGGAACGGGGAAGAGCACCCAGTCATTTACCTCAGCAGGAAGTTGAAGTCCCATGAGGTAAATTACGCCACCGTTGAAAAGGAGTGTTTAGCGGTGAAGTGGGCTCTAGATTCCCTTCGGTACTACCTGCTAGGTAGGCACTTTGACATGGTTACGGATCACGCTCCGTTAAAGTGGATGGCTCAAAACAAGGAAACAAATAGAAGAGTGAATAGGTGGTTCCTGGCCCTCCAGGAATTCAACTTCACAGTAAAGCATCGCCCTGGCGTTCAAATGGGGAATGTGGATGCTTTGTCTCGAGTACATGAATGCCTGATTGCTGGTGTTCCAACCCCGAGGTTAAAACAAGAGGGGGGGTATGTGACAGCAGGAAGGTAAAGTCACCTGGTTGCATCCAGGGGGGTAGATATATTTCGCCCAGATTCAGGCTTTACGCCGACTTATACAACTAGGTGGAGAGTTGTATAAGCCCAGCTGAGGCTAGTGGGCTCATGGATGACTCATACCTCTAGGGAGAGTGTGGGGCGTCGTGCAGACAGGGAGTTGATGAGACCAGCTGAAGCTCGTCAGCTCATTTAGGCCTCTATAAGAACTCCCAGCTTCATTAGGTGTTAGCTCATGCCTGGACCCAGACCTGTGTGGACTGTCTAGGGAGAGTGAACCCCTGTGCGGTGAGACAAAGCCTGTGTGGCTATTTGCTTGGACATTTAAAACCAGGGACTTAGGGACTAGGACAGCACTAGGCTGATCCCAGTTGTTAGTTAGGAAACCTGTATGTTTAGTCAGAGGTCAAGTTGACCAGGATTTATTTTGTTTATGTTTCTTTTGCTTTGCTGTGTTTTGTCACTGTAAATAGAAAATAAACCGCACCTTTTTGATTTTGAAAACCACAACCTCCGTTTGCTGGGCCTGTTTTGTGTGGGGAGCCCATCCCGGGGGTCACACACACCCGCTGCCGAGCTAACCCCCTCACACCTGCCATACAGGGATTGGATTCCTCCAGAATCAGACAAAATGTATTCCTTGGTTAGCCCTGTCTGCACCGCCTGATTTTGCAATCGACTTCAATCGAGAGCTGGGTGGAAAATTCCTGGCTGAACAGTATACCAGATGCAGTCACTTTTTGGGTATGCAGACAGCCACGGATGCTGGGTGGCTGTTAGAACACAATAGATGACACCGCAGATTTGTCCATCAACACTGTTTAGCTTGGATGGAGACATGCCAATGCCAACATGCATGGCCAGTTTTACCTTCAGAGGTTCTGGAGCTGGAATAGTCAGAGCAGGGGACTAGATTTCTGTGCAGGAAGTGCTACCAGGTGGCTGATCAGACAAAGGCAGCCAAATAAGCAGCCCCTAGAAGATTTGATTTTTTTTCCTTCCACCTGAAAGAAAATTGCCTGAGGCCGGGTTCACACTGGTGCGACAAACGCTCCGACATTGGGAGCTCATGTCGCATGACGTGTGAAAATCAATGTTTCCCTATTAGAGCCGTCTTAACTGGACCGACAGAAGTCGGTCCGATTTTGAGAATGCTCCCTGTACTACTTTGGTCTGACTTTGATCCTACTTCAGCCCATTGAATATCATTGAAGTCGGATCAAAGTCGGAACGCCGTCTTGCATGCTCCGACTTTGGCATGCGACTTGTGCTCTGTTGATCTTGTGGGGGAACTCCACGCCAAATTTTAAATAAAAAACCGGCATGGGTTCCCCCTCCAAGAGCATACCAGGCCCTTTGGTCTGGTATGGATTTTAAGGGGACCCCCTACGCCAAAAAAACGGCGTGGTGATCCTCCCAAAATCCATACCAGACCCTTATCCAAGCACGCAGCCTGGCCGGTCAGGAAGGGGGGTGGGGACGAACAAGCACCCCCCCTCCTAAACCGTACCAGACTGCATGACCTCAACATGGGGGGGTGGGTGCTTTTGGGCAGGGGGGCGCCCTGCGGGCCCCCCCCCACCCCAAAGCACCCTGTCCCCATGTTGATGAGGACAAGGGCCTCTTCCCGACAACCCTGGCCGTTGGTTGTCGGCGTCTGCAAGGGGGGGGGCTTATCGGCATCCGGGAGACCCCTTTATTAAGGGGGCCCCCAGATCCCGGCCCCCCACCCTATGTGAATGAGTATGGGGTACATCGTACCCCTACCCATTCACCTGTGGGAAAAAAAGTTGTCAATAAAAAAACACACTAGACAGGTTTTTAACCACTTAAGCCCCAGGCCACTTTTTGCGTTTCGCACTGCGTCGCTTTAACTGAAAATTGCGCGGTCATGCGACGTGACTCCCAAACAAAATCCTTTTTTTCCACAAATAGAGCTTTCTTTTGGTGGTATTTTATCACCTCTGCAGTTTTTATTTTTTGCACTATAAACAAAAATAAAGCGGCAATTTTGAATAAAATGCAATATTTTTTACTTTTTGCTATAATAAATATCCCCCAAAAATATATAAAAAAACATTTTTTCCCTCAGTTTAGGCCGATACGTATTCTTCTACATATTTTTGGTAAAAAAAATCGCAATAAGCGTTTATTGATTGGTTTGCGCAAAAGTTATAGCGTCTACAAAATAGGGGATAGTTTTATGGCATTTTTATTAATATTTTTTTTTTTACTAGTAATGGCGACACATCAGACACTTTTGACACTATTTTGGGACCATTGTCATTTTTACAGCGATCAGTGCTATAAAAATGCACTGATTACTGTGAAAATGACACTGGCAGTGAATGGGTTAACCTATAGGGTGTGCGGAAGGGGTTAAGTGTGACCTAATGTGTGATTCTTACTGTGGCTTGGCGTGTGACGTCACTGATCGTCGTCCCCTATGACAGGGAACAGACGATCAGTGACAGTCTCACTAGGAAGCACGGGGAGAGGTTTGTTTACACTTACCTCTCCCTGTTCTTCAACTCTGTGACCCGATCGCAGGACACCAGCGGCGATCGGGTCCGCGGGTCCCGCGGGCGCGGACACGAAGCTCAGGACCGGGTCGCTAGCACGCCGGCGCCGGCGGCGGCGCGTGACCCACGGCTGAGCATCTTAAAGAGGTGACATTCTGCCGACGTATATGTACAGGCGGTGGTTCTTAAGTGGTTAAAGTAATTTATTAGGCAGCTCCGGGGGTCTTCTTCCGACTTCGGGGTCTTCTTCCGACTTCGGGGGTCTCTTCCGACTCTTCCGGCCTCTTCTCCCGCTCTCCGGTGCCTTCTCCCGCTCTCCGGTGCCTTCTCCACGCTCTCCGGTGCTTTCTGCCTTCTGCCGGGCTCCTCTGCTATCTTCTGCCAGCTCTTTTGCTAGTGGTGGCCCGGTCTTCTTCAACGTCTGCCTGCAGCTCCCAGATGGCAATAAATTTGTGTGTGACTATCTTGGTTACTTGGGGAGCCACAGTCCAGTCTGAATAATGTGTCTGGGTTTCAGGTGGATTGAAACCCGGACACATGATTTAAAACCCGGGTGAATCCTGGACAGGTGGCAACCCTAGGCTATAGTAATCACATGTAAAAAATCTGACGACTGGGGGTACTCAAGTCGATCAATCTATCAACTTGGGTACAATCAGCCTGAACATGGATGGATCGAATCTTTAGTGGACCTGCCTGTGCACCCCCCATGGCTCTCTACTGGCACTGGTACATTGAGCTGCTGATAGCCTGCCTACACCAGGCTATAATTTGTTGAGTAGGTGTGCAGATTTTTTTTTTATTACGGTTTAGGTTAAAGCAGCATTAGACCCAAAAGCAAACATGTATTATATTGCAGCTTACCAATTTTTTTTAATTTTTTTTAAACAAGAGACAGCTTACCAATTATTAGATGTGATGGCTGCATTTGTTTCCTTTTTTAGGCTTTCTTTCTTTTATTTTCATCTGGTGATCTGGGATGTAGGTCTACTATTTTTCAACAGGGCAGGGGTGCCTAAAATGATCAGCTTCTATTTATTTATGTAAAACTGTTTGCTGTAACTGATTGTCATGTATTACTTGGAGTTTGGCTTCAAATTTTCAGTGAATTTAAAACTGCAAGCACATCTAACCCCCCCCCCCCCCCCCCAGACTGACAATGCTGCTTCCTCCTGTACCTCCTGTGCTCCTTCATCCAGAGTGGAGCACTCTAATACAGGTGTTACTGGCCAGATCATCAGGGGAAAACAGAAGGAAAAACTGCAAAAAATTCAATATGAGAAAACGAATGCAGCCACCACATCTAATGATTGGTAAGCTGCAATATATTACATTTTTGGTTTTGGGTTTAATACCACTTTAATTTTACATTTGGTATATCTGCATGGTCTTAGTTCTCCATTCATAAGACCAGGTCTGTTTTATAAAGGTGTTTCCAAACACAAGGAGATATTGATCAAATCTGGCACAGATCCTTACAATGAATGTTACACATTGCAGAGTACTGCACACAGGTAACATAGAAGCTGCCCTTGTTTCCTTCCTTGTAACAATTCCAAGCATGTAGGTGCGGGAGAGTTTAAAACTTTGAAAGAAAATAATAATGTACCATAGTATATTATATTTTTACTTTTTTTTTTATTTGTCGCAGGGATTTCTTTTTCTTTATAATTCAGGCTGCGATAGTTAAAGGGGCTGTAAAGGGTTATTTATTAATTTTTTAAATAACAAACATGTTATACTTACCTCCACTGTGCAGCTCGTTTTGCACAGAGTGGCCCCGAACCTCGTCTTCTGGGGTCCCTCGGCGGCTGTTTCGGCTCCTCCCCGCAAGAACTAAACACCTTCATGCGAGCTCTCTCGCATGGTGGTTAGTTCTTGCGGGCACGCTCCCGTGATACAGCCGGCGGCTATAGCCGCTCACTGTATCATTCGGCCCCGCCCCCCCCCGGCGCGCCGCATCATTGGATGTGATTGACAGCAGCGCGAGCCAATGGCTGCGCTGCTTTCAATCCATCCACTCTAGCCAATCAACGGCCAGGCTGAGCGGCGAAGATGACGTCGGGGGCGAGCGCAGCAGCTGAACGGGCTCAGGTAAGTAAAACGGGGGGGCTGGGGGGCTGGTATTGTCGGATGTTTTTTCACCTTATGCATAGGATGCATTAAGGTGAAAAAACATGAACCTTTAGTGTCCCTTTAAAAAAAAAGAGTTTAATATAATGTCAATGTGGCCTTGGAAATGCTGATGATTTAGCACCATACTGCCTGCTCTTCAGGTTCTCCATGTACTGTACCCTAAGGATAGTTCCTAATCAGTGCACTTTGTATATGGGGAAGAGGCCACCAGGGTAGAACATACTATTTGTGCAGAATGTGCAGCTGCACAAGGGTCTTCTAGGATTTAAAGTGGTTCTAAAGTAAGGTGACCAGATTTTTAAAATTAAATCCGGGGACATATTTTTTTTATTACTAGTAATAGCGGTAATCAGCGACTCTTTGCCCGTCGCCGCCCGCCTCCCAGCCTTTCAAGTCTCACTCTCTGGCCCGGCTACTACTGGATGGGGAGCGGAGGAAGATCACTCCGCCAGGGAAGGCAAGGAGGTAAGCAGGCAGGCAGCTGGCCGGGACTTGAGCCAAGGCAGAAGAACATGCGAATTCTACAGCTGAATGGGCATGCACCCGAAACTGAAGAAATATTCCCTCCGCTCCGACCAGCACATGATCATCAGAAAGGGGCACAGATAATGGAAAAACATACACCCCTCTAAGAAAGTAGGAGAGGCGGAGCGGGGTTGTGTAATTCAGATTTTTTTTTTTATTCTGCACTGACTGTCTTTGATATTGCCCCAGCCCCTGTTCAAATCCAATCTGGGGACAAAACCGGGGACAGAATTGGTCCGGGGACAGTGTCCTCAATCCGGGGCCTGTCCGCTGAAACCGGGGATGTCTGGTCACCCTATTCTAAAACCTAAATATTTTTTACCTTAATGCATTACTTGCATTGAGATAAAAAATGTTTAGGCATCAGCATCCCCTCCCCTCCTTTTACTTACCTGAGCCCTCATTCGATCCAGCGCCTTGCACATCTGCAGCTCTCCTCTCCCCTCACTTCCAGGGACAGCACAGTGGTGTAGTGGTTAGCACTTTCACCTCGCAGCAAAAGGGTCGCTAGTTCGAATCCCGGCCGTGACACCATCTGACTGGAGTTTGCATGTTTTCCCTGTGCCTGCGTGGGTTTCCTCTGGGTACTCTGGTTTCCTTCCACACTCTAAAGACATGCTGGTAAGTTAATTGGCTCCTGTCTAAATTGGCCCTAGTCAAGCGCGTCGGGACCCTTCGGGGTAAGGCCGAGCTATATCAAGATAACACTCAACTCACTGGCTTTGCTCACAGTGCAATAGAATTGCACAGAGTGGCCCCAAACCTCCTCTTCTCTGGTTCCCCACCAGCACTGGTCCCTCCTCTCTGTCCAGGACCCCAATGGGAAGAGACATCCATTGACAGCTCTGAAGCCACTGGCTTTGAGTGACAGCACTGGGAACCAATGGGTCCCGGTGCCCCAGTGAGTTGAAAGTGATCTTGATATAGCGCGGTCCCGACACCCTTGACTAGGGCCAATTTAGACGGGGAGCCAATTAACTTACCAGCATGTCTTTAGAGTGTGGGAGGAAACCAGAGGACCCGGAGGAAACCCACACAGGCACAGGGAGAACATGCAAACTCCAGGCAGATGGTGTCACGGCCAGGATTCGAACCAGCGACCTTTTTGCTACTAGGTGTAAGCATAGACATGTTTGTTATTTAAAAAAAAAAAAAACTGTACCTTTACAATTGTTTTAACACTTTTACAACTTTGTCTTAAAGGAATGACAACCCCTCCACCACTTGATTTTGGATAATTATTATATATATTTTTTTCTTACTTGCCTTTTATGAAGTACCTTGTGTACTTCCATCCCAGCCTCGCAGGGGCCCAGTGCGTCATGTTCTCTTCTCCCCCGCTGCCTTCTGGGACCTTTGTATGTCCCAGAAGATGACGGGGCCATTCAGGAAGCGCCACGTGACTTGTAAATTGGAGGAGAGCTGCGCTTAAAAAATATATATAAATAAAAGTACAAATAACGTGATAAAGAATACTAAAGTCCATATGCCACAATAAACAATAATAATCTTGAGAATCTTCCAACAAAGAAGTGATTGGTGTATTATATAAACCAGTCCATATAACACATGCAATAGTGTATGCTCTTAACGAAAACGCTACCAGCAAATGTGCACCTCCACCACATAAAGTGTGCGCTCACCAGAAGGCAAGCTTTCATAAGCCTGCAGCTATTAACCCAGCCAGGGCCTTTGTCCAGAGGTAGTGGAATAGCAGCTCACAGAGATTGGATGGGATGAGGCATAAACCGTATAGCAGACAACCAGGGAAACTCGTTCATCGGATAATCAGGAATGTATACCAAGCTGTGGATACTGTCAGAAATCCAGTATTTTCCTTGTCCGCACTCTGCAATGTGGTTAAAGCTCTGTGTGCATGCAAACAACTCCAACAAGAAGTCTACACACTCCAGGCCTAAACCATAGCTCTTTGTGCCCTTTGAATTTCATATCCACCACTGGGGAGCACCATTGTTAGGAACTTAATTTTGTGTAAAGGCTGGTTGTCATCCTGTGCCAGCAGTAGTCTGTTAGACACAGGTTTCATCCCATGCTGCAAACTCTAAACTACAGGTGAAACTCGAAAAATTTGAATATCGTGCAAAAGTTTATTTATTTCACTAATGCAACTTAAAAGGTGAAACTAATATATGAGATAGACTCATTACATGCAAAGCAAGATAGTTCAAGCCGTGATTTGTCATAATTGTGGTGATTATGGCTTACAGCTCATGAAAATCCCAAATCTACAATCTCCGAAAATTCAAATATTGTGAAAAGGTGCAATATTCTAGGCTCAAAGTGTCCCACTCTAATCAGCTAATTAAGCCATAACACCTGCAAAGGGTTCCTGAGCCTTTAAATCAGTGGTTCTCAACCTGGGGTCGGGACCCCCTCGGGGGTCGAATGACGATTTGCCAGGGGTCACCGAATCCTGGGCTGTTCCTGAAGCCCGCACTGTTCTCCCAGCCTTTTCGCCGGGCTGGGTTGTTCCTGGAGCCCGCGGCCGCCCACTCAGCCTCTTTGCAGCTGTCCATTCAGTTCACGGCATGGCTGGGGGGGCAGAGACTAGAGGTCAGCTGACTGGTGAGGAATGTGAAGTGGGAGGGGCTGGAGGAGACCCCATCTCCTGATTTCCGCATAGGTGTCACTGCTGAGAGACACCACAAAGTCGGAGACACAGTGAAGCCGGAGACACAGTGAGTAACACTACCTGGGATTATAGTTGCCATTAAATGTCCCCACTGCTGATCAGAACTCCCCCCAGCACTGTCACTGATCCCCTCCACCAGCACTGCCACTGATCCCAACTCCCTGCCAGCACTGCCAGTCATCCCATTCCCCCCCACCCCACCATGGAGTAAGGGAAGGAATAAAAATAGAGAATACATGGAAGGGAGAGGAAAAGAGGGGGAGGAACAAAGAAAAAGGGAGAGAAAGAATAAGAGAAAGAACAAGAAAGATGGCTAGAGCAAGGGATGGGGGAAAAAAACTGAAATTAGGATAGAGAGAGATAAAAGGGAAAGAAAGAAGGTCAAAGAAAAAGAGTGGTACATCCTGAAATGTACCATAAGGGGTTTTAATACTGTACGAGTGGAAGAGACTCATGGAGCGCTAAATCTCCATGGGTTATGGGCGCAAATTACTTGTCTTTCCTTGGGTGCTGACAACCCACACTACGAAAATAATTTTACAGTTAGGGGTCCCCACAACTTGGGAAATTTTATCAAGGGGTCACGGCACTATAAGGTTGAGAACCACTGCTTTAAATGGTCTCTCAGTCTGGTTCAGTAGGAATCACAATCATGGGAAAGACTTCTGACCTGACAGTTGTGCAGAAAAGCATCATTGACACTCTCCATAAGGAGGAAAAGCTTCAAAAGCTAATTGCAAAAGAAGTTGGATGTTCCCAAAGTGCTGTATCAAAGCACATTAATAGAAAGTTATGTGGAAGGGAAAAGTGTGGAAGAAAAAGGTGTACAAGCAGCAGGGATGACCGCAGCCTGGAGAGGATTGTCAGGAAAAGGCCATTCAAAAGTATTGGGGACTTTCACAAGGAGTGGACTGAGGCTCAAGTCAGTGCATCAAGAGTAGGGATGAGCTCGGTGTTCGAGTCGAACATACGTTCGACTCGAACATCGGCTGTTCGATCGTTCGACGAATATCGAACGATTTGGGCTGTTCGCGCCTAATTCGAGTGATGCGAACGGCCCACAATGCACTACGCCATCGCAGTGTCATCCAGGCGCTGTGATTGGCCAAGCATGCACTGTGACCCCGCATGCTTGGCCAATCACAGCGCCGGCAGCGAGGAGAGCAATGATTGGCCACAGGCAGGATGCCTGTGGCCAATTATTGCTGAGGGTGTTTAGTACACGCCCCACACTATAAAAGGCCGCCAGCACGGCGGCCTAGTGTAGTGTGTTCTGGAGCAGGGAAAGAGAAGCATAGGCAGGGACAGTGACATTTTTTTTTCTTGCTTAACCTGGATTCCTTTAGTTTAGGGAAAGAGAAGGATAGGTAGGGAGAGTGTCAGTGTGTTTTACTGTGCTAATCCTTGTTTCTAGGGACAGGGAAGGACAGTGAGGGAAATTCTCCTTGTGCTATACTGTGCTAAAGCATTGATCATCAACCATCTTTAAAAAAACATTTTTTCTAGGGACAGAAAACTATAGGTAGGGAGAGTGTCAGTGTGTTTTACTGTGCTAATCCTTGTTTCTAGGGACAGGGAAGGACAGTGAGGGAAATTCTCCTTGTGCTATAGTGTGCTAAAGCATTGATCATCAACCATCTTTAAAAAAACATTTTTTCTAGGGACAGAAAACTATAGGTAGGGAGAGTGTCAGTGTGTTTTACTGTGCTAATCCTTGTTTCTAGGGACAGGGAAGGACAGTGAGGGAAATTCTCCTTGTGCTATAGTGTGCTAAAGCATTGATCATCAACCATCTTTAAAAAAACATTTTTTCTAGGGACAGAAAACTATAGGTAGGGAGAGTGTCAGTTTCTTTCACTGTGCTAATCCTTGTTTCTAGGGACAGGGAAGGACAGTGAGGGAAATTCTCCTTGTGCTATACTATGCTAAAGCATTGATCATCAACCATCTTTAAAAAAACATTTTTTCTAGGGACAGAAAACTATAGGTAGGGAGAGTGTCAGTGTGTTTTACTGTGCTAATCCTTGTTTCTAGGGACAGGGAAGGACAGTGAGGGAAATTCTCCTTGTGCTATAGTGTGCTAAAGCATTGATCATCAACCATCTTTAAAAAAACATTTTTTCTAGGGACAGAAAACTATAGGTAGGGAGAGTGTCAGTTTCTTTCACTGTGCTAATCCTTGTTTCTAGGGACAGGGAAGGACAGTGAGGGAAATTCTCCTTGTGCTATACTGTGCTAAAGCATTGATCATCAACCATCTTTAAAAAAACATTTTTTCTAGGGACAGAAAACTATAGGTAGGGAGAGTGTCAGTGTGTTTTACTGTGCTAATCCTTGTTTCTAGGGACAGGGAAGGACAGTGAGGGAAATTCTCCTTGTGCTATAGTGTGCTAAAGCATTGATCATCAACCATCTTTAAAAAAACATTTTTTCTAGGGACAGAAAACTATAGGTAGGGAGAGTGTCAGTGTGTTTTACTGTGCTAATCCTTGTTTCTAGGGACAGGGAAGGACAGTGAGGGAAATTCTCCTTGTGCTATACTGTGCTAAAGCATTGATCATCAACCATCTTTAAAAAAACATTTTTTCTAGGGACAGAAAACTATAGGTAGGGAGAGTGTCAGTTTCTTTCACTGTGCTAATCCTTGTTTCTAGGGACAGGGAAGGACAGTGAGGGAAATTCTCCTTGTGCTATACTGTGCTAAAGCATTGATCATCAACCATCTTTAAAAAAACATTTTTTCTAGGGACAGAAAACTATAGGTAGGGAGAGTGTCAGTTTCTTTCACTGTGCTAATCCTTGTTTCTAGGGACAGGGAAGGACAGTGAGGGAAATTCTCCTTGTGCTATACTGTGCTAAAGCATTCCTCATCAACCATCTTTGAAATCCTTGTTTTTTGGACAGTCAGGGAAATTGTCGTTGTGCTATTCTGTGCGAAAGCAATCATCCTCAATCATATTTAGAAATCCTTAAGTAAAGGGACAGAGAAGGACACCTGAAGGTAGCCCTTATTGCTTTTTTCCCATCTCCCTGCAGGCCATCTATTAGAATGTCTGGAAGGCAAACAAGGAGAGGCAGACAGTCAGGAGGCAATAAAAGAGGGCAAGCAGGCTCTGTGTCTGGGGGCAACAGTGCTGGTCGTGGACGCGGTGCATTGTCATCAGCACATGGCCATGGGACACGCTTGTCCTTCTTTTCGGCAGCTGGACATGTTGAGCCACATCATGCCGAAGACTTGGTAGAGTGGATGACCAAGCCCTCCTCCTCCTCCTCATCCTCTGTCACCCAGGCTCAGGGTACGGCAAAGCAGCTGCCAAAGCGTCCTCTTCCCTGGTATCAATGTCAGACTCATCATCAGTCACTCCTTCCCTAGACCCACCATGTCCTCCTCCTGAGGAGTCCCCCGAACTGTTTGAGCACAATGTTGGGTACATGCTCCAGGAGGATGCCCAGCGTTTCGAAGGGTCTGATGATGAAACCCAGCTACAGGAAGGCAGTAGCGTGAGAGCAGACAGAGGGGATGCTCAAGAAGGACACCAATCTGGCAGTCATGTTCCAGCAGCTGCAGCATACTGCCAGATTGGCTCCAGTGATGAGGAGGGAGGGGATGATGAGGTCACTGACTCCACGTGGGTGCCTAATAGGAGAGAGGAGGAGGAGGAGGATGAGGAGGAGGCACATCTCCAACGAGGCAGGATGCCCTTTGGTGGCCAGCGTAAGGGCAGTACACCGACGGAATCACACCGCAGAGCTCCGCCTGTGCAGGGCGCTGCCTCTGCCCGTCATTCAAAAAGTTCTTTGGTGTGGGCCTTTTTTGAGGCTAGTGCATCAGATCGCACAGCTGCTGTTTGCAACATATGTCTCAAGCGTATATCGCGTGGCCAAAACATCAGCCGCTTGGGTACCACATGCCTGACCAGACATATGTTGACCTGCCATGCAGCTCGTTGGCAAGCCTACCTCAAAGACCCACACCAAAGAACAAAGCGGACCTCTCCTTGCACCGCATCAGCTGGGATCTCCAACCCCACTATAACTTCAGTCCTCTCTGAAACATGCACTGAGAGGAATGAAGGTGTAGAATTAGGTGTGTCACAGCCAAGTACTTGCGGCTACTCTGCTAGCAGTACACCGACGTCCGATTCTAGCAGGCAAATTTCCCTGCCCCAGCTGCTGGACCGTCGAAAGAAGTTCACTCCCAGCCATCCACATGCCCAGCGGTTGAATGCTAGCTTGGCTAAATTGCTAGCGCTTCAACTGCTGCCTTTTCAGTTGGTAGACTCGGCCCCCTTCCGTGAGTTTGTGCAATGTGCGGTTCCTCAGTGGCAGGTTCCCAAACGCCACTTTTTCTCACGGAAGGCTATTCCGGCTCTCTACCGGCATGTGGAAGGCAATGTCTTGGCCTCGCTGGACAGGGCGGTCAGCGGTAAGGTGCATATTACCGCTGACTCATGGTCCAGCAGGCATGGACAGGGACGTTACCTTTCTTTCACGGCCCATTGGGTCACTCTTTTGGCAGCTGGGAAGGATGCAGGACAAGGTGCAGTAGTGTTGGAGGTTGTTCCGCCACCACGCCTCCAAAATGCTACTACTGGTTGTGACACACCTCTCTCCTCCACCCCCTCCTCTTCTTCTTCCTCCATGGCCTCTTCCTGTGCTTTGTCCTCTGAACCAGCGGTGCTCCGTAGCCGTTCAAGGGGCTACGCAAGTACGCAGGCAAAAAGATGCCATGCCGTGCTTGCGCTGGTGTGTTTGGGGGACAGAAGCCACACTGGGGCAGAGGTCCTGTCTGCTCTGCAGGGCCAGGCCGAGAGGTGGTTGACGCCACGCCAGCTTAAGCCAGGAATGGTGGTTTGCGACAATGGCACCAACCTCCTCTCCGCCCTCCGACAGGGACAACTGACCCATGTGCCCTGTGTGGCTCACGTCCTTAACCTGGTGGTGCAGCGGTTCTTGGGCAGGTACCCGGGCTTACAGGATGTCCTGAGGCAGGCCAGGAAAGTCTGTGTGCATTTCCGCAGATCTTATAATGCCAGTGCTCGCCTGGCTGAGCTGCAAAAGGAGTTGAACCTGCCCAAGAACCGCCTTATATGTGACATGCCCACCAGGTGGAACTCAACGTTGGCCATGCTGCAGCGGCTGCACACGCAGCAGAGGGCCATCAATGAGTACCTGTGCGACTACGGCACCAGGACAGGGTCAGGGGAGCTTGGTTTTTTTTCTCCACGCCAGTGGGGCATGATCAGGGATGCATGCACTGTCCTGGCACCATTTGAGGAGGCCACGAGGATGGTGAGCAGTGACAGTGCATGCATCAGTGACACTGTACCTCTTGTCCACCTGTTGGAGCACACGCTGCATGGAATAATGGACAGGGCACTTGAGGCAGAACAGAGGCAGGAAGAGGAGGACTTCCTTGCCTCTCAAGGCCCCCTTTACCCAGACAGTGTTCCTTCTGTCCCACCCATCGCACAGGAAGAGGAGGAGGAGGAGGAGGAGGAGGAGGATTGTGTCAGCATGGAGGTGGAGGCTGGCACTCAGCATCATCAGCAGCAGTCTTTTAGGGATGATTTACAGTCCCAAGATACCAGTGGACTTGTACGTGGCTGGGAGGAGGTGGCTGCGGATCATGTCATCCTTAGTGACCCAGAGGACTCCGGACCGAATGCCTCAGCAAACCTACGCTGCATGGCCTCCCTGATCCTGCAAAGTCTGCGGAAGGATCCTCGTATTCTTCGGATCAAGGAGAGGGACCATTACTGGCTGGCCACTCTCCTTGATCCACGGTACAAGGGTAAGGTTGCGGACCTTATGTTACCGTCGCAGAGGGAGCAGAGGATGAGACAACTCCGGGAGGCCTTGCAGAAAGGTCTGTGCAACGCGTTCCCAGAGACTGGGAGGTCACAAACTCCTGGTCCTGGACAACGAGTTGCTGAGGCTTCGGCCAGTCAAAGAAGGAGCGGTGGGGAAGGTGGCCGTCTGACCGATGCGTTCAGACAATTCTTTAGTCCGCAGCCCCAAAGTATGATCGGTTCCAGCAACCATCGCCAGCGTCTGATAAACATGGTGCAGGAATATCTAGGGGCAAGGTCAGACTTGGACACCTTCCCCACCGAAAATCCTCTGGCTTACTGGGTCTTGAGGATGGATCACTGGCCAGAGCTTGCACAGTATGCAATTGAGCTACTGGCCTGTCCTGCATCCAGCGTTCTTTCAGAACGCACATTCAGTGCTGCTGGAGGATTTGTCACGGATCACAGGGTGCGCCTGTCCACCGACTCGGTTGATCGACTGACTTTCATCAAGATGAACCAGTCTTGGATCACCACCAGCTACCACACACCTGATGCTGATATAACAGACTAATTGATTTTAACATGTCACATCCCTTCAAGACTGATGCTGATGCTGAGTGCCTGTGCTGTTATGTTGACTGGCTATCCTCCTCCTCCGAGTCCTCAATGATACGATTGATGATGATAGCTTGGAAGATCATTTTTGTTTATGGGTGCCGCCACCAGTGGCTAAGGCCCAATTTTTCAGCCCCTGTTTAACAGGGGCGTGTAATTACAATTTTTGAAGCAATACTTTGCAACAGGGCTCATTGCTGTGCTCCAAGTACAGTATCTGTGAGGGGTTGGAGTGTTGTGCCACCAGTGCCTAAGGCCCAATTTTTCAGCCCCTGTTTAACAGGGGCGTGTCATTACAATTTTTGAAGCAATACTTTGCAACAGGGCTCATTGCTGTGCTCCAAGTACAGTATCTGTGAGGGGTTGGAGTGTTGTGCCACCAGTGCCTAAGGCCCAATTTTTCAGCCCCTGTTTAACAGGGGCGTGTCATTACAATTTTTGAAGCAATACTTTGCAACAGGGCTCATTGCTGTGCTCCAAGTACAGTATCTGTGAGGGGTTGTAGTGTTGTGCCACCAGTGCCTAAGGCCCAATTTTTCAGCCCCTGTTCAACAGGGGCATGTAATTACAATTCTTGATCTAATAATTCACAGCAGGGCCCATTGCTGCACCCACCAAGAGTAACTCTGAGGGCTTACAGTGTTGTGGCAACGCCACCACCACCACCACCACGAAAGGCCCAATTTTTCAGCCCCTGTTCAAAAGGGGCATGTAATCACAATTCTTGATCTAATAATTCACAGCAGGGCCCATTCCTGCACCCACCAAGAGTAACTCTGAGGGCTTACAGTGTTGTGGCAACACCACCACCACCACCACCACCACGAAAGGCCCAATTTTTCAGCCCCTGTTCAACAGGGGCATGCAATTACAATTCTTGATCTAATAATTCACAGCAGGGCCCATTGCTGCACCCACCAAGAGTAACTGTCAGGGCTTACAGTGTTGTGGCACCAGCACCACCATCAAAGGCCCAATTTTTACTACCACTGTTCAACAATTATATGTAATTACAATTCCTGATATAATAGTTGACAGCAGGGCGTTCCAGCACCAACCAAGAGTAACTGTGAGTGCTTACAGTGTTGTGCCAACACCAACAACTAAGGGGCCTATTTCTGCAGAGTATATACGGCAGGTCCCTACTTTCAAACATCCAACTTACAAACGACTCCTATTTGCAAACGCAAGAAGACAACAGGAAGTGAGAGGAAATCTACCCCTAGGAAGGAAAATTCTCTCCTGTAAGAATTAATATGGGAGAAAGGTGTCTCCTCTGTACTAATGCTTTATCACCAATCCTTGTTTCAAGAAAAACACCACATTTCAAAAACAGTTGTCATTGGGACGGAAAGTGAGGTGAAATGTTCTGAACAGGGGCACAGACAGCAAAACAAATGTTACAGGGGTGATAACCCTTACCTATGTTTTCCAAAAAGTTTAAAAATAGATTTTTGGGCTGGAGCTACACTTAAACAATGTACCTGTTCAAAATTACAAACACATTCTACATAAGAACAAACCTACAGTCCCTGTCTTGTATGCACCGCCTGTATACGGCTGTTCAGAGTATATAGGGCCTTTTTTATTTTGTGTGCGGTGTTCCCCTTAATATCCATACAAGACCCAAAGGGGCTGGTAATGGGCTGGGGTAGGGGGGGGGGGGTCATGGGGTAGCTATGCCATTTTTCTTAAAGATTTTCATCCATATTACCGGGACCAGACATTACATTAAAGCCGCAAGCAGTTTTAAATGGCTTTTTTTTCCTTTAGAAGTGTCATTTTGTGCAGGGACAGTTCTAAACACGGGAAACACGTGGCACTTCACAGGCATACTTTAGACACCCCCCAGGTACGATATTTAAAGGAATATTTGACTTTTTTTTTTCACTTTATGCATCATTAAAATGACTGCTCCCGAAAAACGACCGTTTTTAAAACTTCTTTTTGCATTGATACATGTCCCCTGGTGCAGAACCCGGGTTCCCAAACCCTTTTTAGGACAATAACATGCATAATAGTCGTTATAATTGGCACTTTAGAATTCGAACGTTCGCATCCATTGTATTTAATAGGGTTCTAATGTTCGTACGAACTTTCGGTCCGTTCGCGGGTTCTGGTGCGAACCGAACCCGGGGGTGTTCGGCTCATCACTAATCAAGAGCCACCACCAGGGCCGGCCCTATGATGGGACCGGGTGGTACCATGGTACCAGGCGGCACTGTTAGGGGGGCGGCAAACTGACGCCCGCCAGCCAGCCAGCCAGCTCCGCTGCCTGTGAGGAGCCCGGCCCTGCTGAGGACACTCACACAGGCGGGGGGGGGCAGTCAGCGAGTGAGCAGGCATGGGCAGGCGCCGCTCCCTGTGAGGAGCCCGGTGTACCGGCGCCGCTGCCTGTGAGAACACTCACAGGCGGGGGGAGGGGGCAGTCAGCGAGTGAACACTGCAGGCACCGCTCCCTGTGAGGAGCCCGGCGCCGCTGCTGTTGGTGACAGGGGCGGACAGAGCACTCGCAGCGGGGGTTGGGAGCAGTCAGCAAGTGAGCGGGCAGCGGAGCAGAGTGATGATGTCATCTCTCCCCGCCGCCCTGCATCACCACAGTTTCACCCTCACTGTGCAGCCATGGGCAGCAGAGAGATTATATCATCTATCTGCTGCCTGCCTTCACTCTGGGACACAGCAAGTGACAACCCGCAACGTGTGACAGGTGATGTCGTGACAATCCGCAACGTGTGGCAAGTGACAATACGCAACGTGTGGCAGGTGACGCTTGGCAAGTGACAATCCGCAACGTGTGGCAAGTGACAATGCGCAACGTGTGGCAGGTGATGCTTGGCAAGTGACAATCCGCAACGTGTGGCACGGGACTATCCGCGACGTGTGGCAGGTGACGCCGTGGCAAGTGACAATCTGCAACGTGTGGCAGGTGACGTTGTGGCAAGTGACAATCTGCAATGTGTGGCAGGTGACGTTATGGCAAGTGACAATCTGCAACGTGTGGCAGGTGACGTTGTGGCAAGTGACAATACGCAAGGTGTGGCAGGTGACGCTTGGCAAGTGACAATCCGCAATGTGTGGCACGGGACTATCCGCAATGTGTGGCAGGTGACGTTGTGGCAAGTGACAATATGCAACGTGTGGCAGGTGACGCCGTGGCAAGTGACAATCCGCAATGTGTGGCACGGGACTATCTGCAATGTGTGGCACGGGACTATCCGCAATGTGTGGCAGGTGACGTTGTGGCAAGTGACAATCCGCAACGTGTCGGAAGGTGACGTTGTGGCAAGTGACAATGCGCAACGTGTGGCAGGTGATGTTGTGGCATGTGACGTGGCAAGAGACAACCCGCAACGTGTGGCAGATGACAATCCGCAACGTGTGGCAGGTGACGTGGCAAGTGACAATCCGCAACGTGTGGCAAGTGGCAACCCGCAACGTGTGGCAGGTGACATAAGTGACCATGCGCAACATGTGGCAGCCGACAATCCGCAACGTGTGGCAGGTGACAACCCGCATCTGGTGGTGGATTCCGAAGCAAAACTGTAAGTACAAACACACATCATAAGTTGTATGAGACATGAGAGCCTCTGAGAGGGACTTGCCTTGCCCAGCCCTGATTAACCACTTAAGGACCGGAAGGATTTGCCCACTTAAAGCGGTTGTATGGCTTTGTTTTTTTTGTTTTTTTAAATAACAAACATGTTATACTTACCTCCACTGTGCAGTGCGTTTGGAAAAGAGTGGCCCCGATTCTCTGGTCCCTCGGCGGCTGTCTTGGCTCCTCCCTGCATCAGCTAACCCCCTTCTGGGAAGCACTCTCCCAAGGGGGTTAGCTTGCGGGCGCGCTCCCTGTTATACACGCTGCGTCCATAGACACAACGTGTATGACTCGTTCCCGCCCCCCCCAGGGCCCGGGTCATTGGATGTGATTGACAGCAGCGCGAGCCAATGGCTGCACTGCTATCAATCTAGCCAATTAACGGCCAGACTCCGTGGAGAAGAGGACGCCGGGGGACGCGCACAGCAAGTGAACGGGCTCAGGTAAGTAAAACAGGGGGGCTGGGGGCAGTCATTGCCAGGTGTTTTTTCACCTTAATGCATAGGATGCATTAAGGTGAAAAATCACGAACCTTTACAAACCCTTTAATAACCAGGCCATTTTTTGTGATACGGCACTGTGTCGCTTTAACTGACAATTGCGCGGTAATGCGACACTGTACCCAAATAAAATTGGCGTCCTTTTTTTCCCACAAATAGAGCTTTCTTTTGGTGATATTTGATCACCTCTGCGGTTTTTATTTATTGCACTATAAACAACAAACGAGCAACAATTAAAAAAAAACAAACAAACAATATTTTTTACTTTTTGCTATAATAAATATCCAAAAAATGTATAAAAAAAAAATTTCTTCATCAGTTTAGGCCAATATGTATTCTTCTACATATTTTTGGTACCAAAAAAAACATAATTAGCGTACATTGATTAGTTTGCGCAAAAGACATTGCGGCCGCCCGCCATGCACAGGTCCCTTTATACTCCTATATACATGTATAGAGCCCTGACAGGTCCTTTTATACACCTATATGCACGTATAGAGCCATGACAGGTCCTCTTTATACTCATTTATACATGTATAGAGCCACGACAGGTCCTCTTTATTATCCTTTATACATGTATAGAGCCACGACAGGTCCTCTTTATTATCCTTTAAACATGTATAGAGCCATGACAGGTCCTCTTTATACATGTATAGAGCCACGACAGGTCCTCTTTTTACTCCTATACATGTATAGAGCCATGACGGGTCCCCTTTAGTTATCATGATATAAAATAATGAATGTGGGGGGCCTTTTGGTGGGCGTGATTTTTTTTTGTTGGGGGGGGGGGCAGCATTTCATTCTTGGTCCCAGGCAGCACAATGTCTTGGGCCGGCCCTGGCCACCACACACAGACGGATCCTGGACATGGGCTTCAAATGTCGTATTCCTCTTGTCAAGCCACTCCTGAACAACAAACAACGTCAGAAGCGTCTTACCTGGGCTAAAGAAAAACAGACCTGGTCTGTTGCTCAGTGGTCCAAAGTCCTCTTTTCTGATGAGAAAAAATTTTGCATCTCATTTGGAAACCAAGGAGCCAAGATGCTTGAAGTCCAGTGTGAAGTTTCCACAGTCTGTGTTGATTTGGGGAGCCGTGTCATCTGCTGGTGTTGGTCCACTGTGCTTCATTAAGTCCGGGGTCAACACAGCCGTCTACCAGGAGATTTTGGAGCACTTCATGCTTCCTTCTGCAGACGAGCTCTATTTGTGTAGCACTACCCCCGTAGGAGCTGCTGGTTTGTTTTTGGGTTTGCACGTTACCTCTTCAGTTTCGTTGTCCGGGTAGGAAAGTCTGTAGTAAATGTAACGTCCACACAGATGTAAAACCTTCAACAGTCAGGCTTTATTTTCTTCTGCATGTATAACTTTGAGAGAAAGTGGAAGGTAGAAGAAAGCAGGGGAAGGTTCAGGCACTCGGCACAAAATGGCAAAACATCAGTTCAAAGTCATTCACCACTCTCAATGTTAGAGTGGGTATTGGTCACCCGGATAGTCCCCTCTCACATGGCCTAGCAGCCGGAGTGACACACGAACCAGCAACAGGGCAGTCTCTGCCACAGACTGCCCAAGATGAAATGGGTCTCTGCCACAGACCTTTTTAAGTTGAGCAAATGGATAGTCCAGGAATCCTCTGCCACATGATTTCAAAGTCCCAAACTTCTAACCGTGCAGTATAAGAGTCTTTAAGCCAATCTGCAGGGCTTGTGGTATAATGGATCCCTCCTCAAGAAAGTTACCAGGCCTCACCCAAGATGTCAGCACTTTGCCAGTCTCCTCCAGGGCAGGTCCTCCCCTGGTTTCCTTCATTAAGACAGCTTCCTTCCCATTTGGACAGACAGCTTGGGATCTCCTCTCCGAATGTAGGCCCCAGCCAGACTAGCTGGGCCTACTAGATAGCGATGCAGCCTCGGGCCAAAGTGGCCCCGAGACCAGAACCACACACAACATACCTCGCGCCCGGAGGGCCACGAGGCGAAGACAAACCCCCAACAATGGCGTCTGCCCCTTAAGTATCCCCTCCCAGCAGGCACAGCGGGTCGACCACTCCCACTGAACAGCCCCCGAGAGGGGTCACTCAATACATCATGATCTGCCTGCGTTCCAACATGAGCCCGAGGTGGCAGCGCCACCCACAGGCAACAAGGGAAAATGCTACCAGGCAGCACCACAGCCAGAACAGAGGCAAATCTCAATATGATTCAACAGTCTGAGCCTAACTACTGGCTCAGACATCCCTCTATATTTTAGATAGCGTCCCAACCTTTTGGGGAGGGCGCTAAATGGGGATGCTGACTTCATTTTCCAGCAGGACTTGGCACCTTCCCACACTGCCAAAAGCACAAAAACCTGGTTCAATGACCGTGGGATTACTGTGCTTGATTGGCCAGCAAACTCGCCTGACCTGAACCCCATAGAGAATCTATAGGGCATTGCCAAGAGAAAGATGAGAGACATGAGACCGAACAATGCAGAAGAGCTAAAGGCCGCTATTAAAGCATCCTGGTCTTCCATAACACCTCAGCAGTGCCACAGGCTGATAGCTTCCATGCCACGCCACATTGAGGCAGTAATTGCTGCAAAAGGGACCCAAACCAAGTACTGAGTACATGTGCATGCTTCTACTTTTCAGAGGTCCGATATTGTTCTATGTACAATCCTTGTTTTATTGATTGCATGTAATTTTCTAATTTTCGGAGATTGTGGATTTGGGGTTTTCATGAGCTGTAAGCCATAATCATCACAATTATGACAAATCACGGCTTGAACTATCTTGCTTTGCATGTAATGAGTCTATCTCATATATTAGTTTAACCTTTTAAGTTACATTAGTGAAATAAATGAACTTTTGCACGATATTTGAATTTTTCGAGTTTCACCTGTATATGGACTATTATTTTAATTCCATACAGTACTTCCAATAGCAAAGAAGCAGACACTGGTTTATAACCATTTACTCTGCATATACTGTATATGTATATGTGAATTATGTTTTACTTGTGTGAATTAAAAAAAAAAAAAAAATTATTGGTATTCACGTGGATTTATTTATTTATTTGGATGAAACAAATTTATGCAGAAGCAATCGGAACATTTTTGAATATAGGAACATATCTGTGACAGATACCACAGGCATTTCATTCGTCCTCCAGCATGTTATCTCTTGTTTGTAACATAAGCATTACCCTAATATGACAACACTCAGATCCTGGTCACATCCTGTGCCATGTGCTTCTTTTTCCACTGGGACAATCATTTTCAGCTAACTAAGCTTGTTAACGGCCTACAGTGTACAGTAATTTAAAGGGAAAGTGTATTTCGAGTAAACATGTTTTGAGTTATTATTTCAGCACTCACCTTAAAGTAATATTTTTATGACTAACAATTTGACCCTTCATATTTTTGTGAATTCAGTGATTTATAGATTAGTCACTAGAGGCAGGATAGATTAGCATTTGCAATAATTATACTTCCGACTGCTGAGATATCAGCCACACAGGGAGTGCATTGTTTTAACCACTTCAGCCCCGGACCATTTGGCTGCCAAATGACCGGGCCACTTTTTGCGATTCAGCACTGCGTCGATTTACCTGACAATTGCGCGGTCGTGCAACGTGACTCCCAAACAAAATTGGTGTCCTTTTTTTCCCACAAATAGAGCTTTCTTTTGGTGGTATTTGATCACCTCTGCGTTTTGTTTTTTTTGCGCTATAAACAAAAATAGAGCGAAATTTTTGGAAAAAAAAAGCAATATTTTGTACTTTTTGCTATAATAAATATCCCCAATTTTTTAAAAAAATAAGCTAATTTTTTCTTAGTTTAGGCCGATATGTATTCTTCTACATATTTTTGGTAAAAAAAATAGCAAAAAGCGTTTATTGATTGGTTTGCGCAAAACTTTTAGCGTCTACAAAATAGGGGTTAGTTTTATGGCATTTTTTTTTTGTTTTTTTTTACTTGTCATGACTGCGACAATATGGCGGACACATCGGACACTTCTGACACTATTTTGGGACCATTCACATTTATCACTGTATAAATGTGACTGACAGTGAAGGGGTTAACCAGCAGGGGGCGATGAAGGGGTTAAGTGTGTCCTAGGGAGTAATTCTAACTGTTAGGGGGCGTGCCTTACTGTGACACATCACTGATCGCTGCTCCCGATCAGAGGGAGCAGACGATCAGTGTTGTGTCACTAGGCAGAACAGGGAGATGCCGTGTTTACAAAGGCATCCCCCCGTTCTGCTGTTCCGTGACCCGATTGCGGGACACCGGCGGACATCGAGTCCGCGGGTCCCGCGGGCATGGTCACGGAGACCGCGGCGGGTGCGCGCCTGCTAGGGGGCAGGATCAAAGCAACGTATATATATATGCTGCTTTGCCTGCCCGTGCCATTCTGCCGACGTAAATGTGCGTGAGGCAGTCGGCAAGCAGTTATGAGTTGCATGTTACAGTATGCTTGTATTGTGGGAAGGAACAGTAAATACAGTGATGGTGTAGCACAGTAATGCCTAGTACACACAATCAGAAAATCGGATTGCAAAAATTGCTTTTGGAGGTGATCGTTAGTACACAGCTTCCAAGAGGCGATCACGACATTCGTGCAACATTGTTTAGCTGAACTTGCACAATTTCAAACCAGCATTTTAGTCCAACTTTGGGGGCGATTTGACAGACATCTGTGAGGGTTCATGCACAGATGTCTATTCAAATCGCCCCCCGAAGTCGCCAAAAGTAATGAAGGAACTACTTTTGGGCAAAGTCGGCGTTGCACCGATTCGGACGGTGTCATAGCCGGCAATAGGATCCGATTTGACATGTGAAATCATATGCCAAATCGGCCCAATGTGAGTGTGGGCTAAATGTTGAAAATACGCTGTGTACAATCCCTTTAGGGTTTATTCATCATAAAATTGACATTTTAGGTGCTGGTTAATGCTAGTAGGGTCAATCACCCACTGGTCTTTAATGTTGATCAGAGAGTCGGATGGCAAGATGTACTTGAGTCTTCAGCTCCACCGACACAGTCATTATAAGAGGTATCATGCTTCCAATTAATCCTTATGTTGTAGTAAAAACAGTGCAGCAGGCTGAGAGAGACTCTGTGGGGCAGAATCAAGAACTTTATTTTACTCCTGAAGTCCTGTATATAGTAATTATTCAACAACGGGCCCACCATAACTAAGAAAATGTTAATGCTCCTCTTACTTCACCCTCTACCCTGGGGGCCCTATGTGCCCCCACATACGTGTTTTTGTTCCACCGACCTAGACACTTGGCCTCTATTTTAGAGCCTACGGGGTTTTGTACACCTTTCTCTACAAATACTTGCTTGAGGCTGTTCTAGTGATGACACCTGGTTACTCTCCTTAGACAGGCACTAGTCAGATTTTACTTATGTCTTGCATAGTACATTTTGGAATATCCTAAATGTGAGGTTCAGCTATATAATACTGGAATGTTGCTCCTGAAGCACTGTTTTGCTCATCCTGTTGAATATACTGATCTGCTCATACCTTTTTTAGACTAGGTTCACATCTAAATGGGTGTAGGAAGGCAAGCAATTGCACGCCCTCTCACACCCACAGAGAATGATACATTGATGCTTAGGAGATGCATGGGGGTACCATTAATTTTAATCGTAATCCCCATGCAATGGAAACTACAGCGCTTGATGGCTTGTAGTTCTCAATTAACTACCATGGTGCTGATGAGCGCTCTCGGTAGTTGTAGTTCATTGATCCGTTCTGTCATTCAGTAACTGCCTGTCCATACAAGGTATGGGCAGACAGCTACGCTGATAGTCTGCAGGAGCCTGAGATTGCACCAGTGATCTTCTGATTGTGGGTGCAATGCTTTACAGGCTCCTAATAAAAAAAATTATAAATACACTTTTTTTTTAAAAGGTTATGTAGCGGGGTGTACAATTTAGGGGAGTGTCTGAGTGGTAGTTGGGCTTAGACACACTATTGTTAGGGTTAAGGGACCATTTGTGTGCCATGGGAGTTGGTATTGGTGTGTAGTTCCCTGGGACCTACAGGTGGCGCTGGGTCCGGGTTGAACCGCAATACAGGGTTGCGCCTTTTCTTGTCCCCTTTCGGCAGCAGTACCGCGGGGCGGGGAACCTGTTGTGCCTGTTGGGAGAGGGTATAAAAAGGGGCGGCCATCTTCCATAGGAGTTCTGCTTCGTCCACGCCCAGGCACCTTCGGCCTGGGTGTGTGAGGGGTCTTCGTCCACGCCCCGGGCACCGGAGGTGGAGTTCCTGTTCCATTCCAGACACCTTTAGTCTGGGGTGAGGTACTATTTTGAAGTCCCGGGGCCCAGCAGCCTTCGGCTGGGGTCCGCTGGGGATCGAGAGCTCCCAGGGTGCTGCCTTGCGAGGGGACCCGTATCTGGGATGAGGAGGCCAGGGAGGTAACCCTTTCCGAAGACCCAGCGCAAAGTCGTGGTGACGGTGAGGGCCTCTGGTAACTCTCCGGAGGGATGCTTTTCTCCTTGCCATGGGCCAAATACTTTAAGAGGCAGTTCTTCAGGTCAGTGGCAGTGACCCTACGCGCTTCAAGTCAGTGGCAGTGACTTCATAGGGCAAAGCTCTATTCACCAGGTCAGTGGCAGTGACCCGTTCTCCAAGTCAGTGGCAGTGACTTTTATTCACCAGGTCTGTGGCAGGGACCAACCTCACGGTCTGTGGCAAAGATTGTGCACCATAACTGTTTGTGAAATCTAAACAGTAAAAGAACATGATTCAAGTTTGTGCCTGGACCTCCTCCCACCTAAGCTGTCCTGTGTCTTGTCCCAACCTGTCTGCTTTCAAAGAGGCATATTTATTATCCGTGTGAAATAAATATAGAAGTTGGACTTTCAGTTGGTGTGGACCGTTATATTCCTGGGGAAACATAAGGACTTGCATCTATCTAAGGTAAAGGTGAGAATCATCCTCGGGAGGATTCAACTCCAGCCGCAGGCAGGCCCAAAAACGAACACCGCTGAACCTCCTCACACAGGAGGGTACGGGCTTGTGGTGCGGTGTGCCTCTCCCTCCCTGCAAGGAGCCGAAAACACATACAAAAGGGCAGGTAGGGGGAGAGGTGAGGGCGCTACAGTTAACTTATCCTTTAATTAATTGTTCTTGAGTTTAGATATACTGTAAAGTTACCCATTTGTTACGATTATTTGCCCATCCAGAAATTTCCATACATGAGCACTTTCAGTCAGGTTCCTTAACAGGTTTCTAGGCGTTCCCTGAGTGGTAGGTTGATTTGCAGTCTTAAGGTGTCTGTAAAGTTTCAGAGTCAGTGGTGTAAAACCAATGGAGCCTCTCCTGCCCACGTGCTTCAGATGACGTTTTCAATGTATCTTGTTTTTTTTTCCGACAGAATGTTGGCTCAAACTTGTGTTGCACACACACCGTCACACAAATCTTGTCTGAAATTCCGAACGTCAAGAACACGGTGACGTATGACGAGCCGAGATCAATGAAGTTCGAAAGGCAGTTCGGCTCTTCTGCTTGATTCTGAGCATGCATGTTTTTTTGCGCGTCGAATGTGCATTCAAACGATTGGAATTTCCGACAAGAACTTTTTCCGTCGGAAAAATAGAGAACCTGCTCTCAATCTTTTTTTGGCGGTAATTTCGACAGAAAAAGTCCGATGGAGCATACACACGGTCGGAATTTCTGACCAAAGGCTTACATCAGACTTTTCTTGTCGGAATTTCCGATCGTGTGTACGCGGCATTAGGGATCCACAGATACTTGGTCTTTTCCATCCTGCAATAGTTTTCCTCCAAGAGTAGGATTGGTTTTCATTGATGTGTTTTCCAAAGCCCTCTTCATTGTGTCCGCTCCTAAAACTGCAGGCTGTTTCTGCAGCACATTTCTATGTACCTTATGTTAAGGTGACCAGATTTTTAAAATTAAATCCGGAGACATATTTTTTTTTTACTAGTAATGGCGGCAAACAGCGACTCTCTGTGCCCCGCCTCACAGCCTTTCAAGTCTCACTCTTCGGGCCCCGGCTACTACTGGGTGGGGAGCGGAGGAAGATCACTCCGCCAGGGAAGGCAAGGAGATAAGCAGGCAGGCGGCTGGCCGGGACTTGAGCCAAGGCAGAAGAACATGCGAGCGGAGCTGAATGGGCATGCACCCGAAACTGAAGAAATATTCCCTCCCCTCTGACCAGCACATGATCATCAGAAAGGGGCACAGATAATGGAAAACAATACACCCCCCTAAGCTAGTGGGGTGTGTAATTCAGGATTTTATTTTGTTTTATTCTGCACTGACTGTCTTTGAAATTGCCCCAGCCCCTGTTCAAATCCAATCCGGGGACAAAACCGGGGACAGACTAGGTCCGGGGACAGTGTTCTCAATCCGGGGACTGTCCCCTGAAACCGGGGATGTCTGGTCACCCTACCTTATGTTATCAGTGGCACAGATCCAGATGCTGGGGCCCTTGTGTGATTTTTTTTTTTTTACTACATCTACCCACATACCGGTATGCTGCCTGTCATCATAGTTCCACCCTTTGCTTTGTACTATTGCAAGACTTTCTTTGAATGCAGACCCCTGCATTGAGTGGAGAGGTGGCGGCAACAAATTTCAAATCGGAGCTCCACAAGTTGCCTTGGGCCAATTCAGAAATCAGGGACTCGCCCCATGTGTACTATTTGTGTGTCCATGGCACATCAAATGAGATGACCAGATGTACTGGAAGCAATGAGAAGTGTTCCCTGACCAGCCCTCTACCATTTTCAGAGGGAGAGCTCAGCACTGTTTCTTAATGCAGGTTTACTTTATGGGTCAAAGGGTATCTAAACCCCAAAAATAGAAAGCATACATTGCAACTTAGCAGTCCTCAGATTTGGTAGCTGCATTAGTAATTTTACAGGCTTTTTTCCACTTAAGTTTTTCCTGGTGATCTTGCAAATAACACACGTCCTGCCTCTTTTTGTCTACATAATTTTTTACATTTTATCTATGCATACTTTTGACATTTCTGAAATGATAAACAGGGACACCTTTCAGCACATGTAGGCAAAGGACATGTCCCTGCCGCAGGAGGACATACAAACCACATACTGTAGATCTTATATGCAGAAAATGATTGGCTAAAACACAAAGTGCTTTTTTGACCTCTATTTTTTTTTTTTACCTTTTATATTAGCTTTTCAAAATAACAAATGCAGTAATATAGAGGTTGGATAAAAAGTGTAGTGCGGCAAAATACTTTTTTATTAGCAAAATAGTACCGTTTGTATAGAAATGTACACATCAGACGAAAAAGAGGGGCAACTGAGACTGCACGAGGGACAGAGGGATTTGGTCTCAAATGAGGGACAGTTGGTAGCTATGTCTATGCAGGGAGTCACGGTTGTCATACAGGCTGGACTTAATACATGTCTGCCTTTGTTCATCTCCATTTCATGGTGGATTAGGGGGACTAGTAGTTTACACAACAACAATAAGGTCCTTTGTGCTTTCTTTAAAGCCAGCCATAGACAGTTCGAATCTCAGCAGGAACAGGCCGAGTTTTGAACCATGTATGGGCAGGCTGAATGTACCCAAGTTGATTGAGCGATCAACTTGGTTGCAACCAGCCAGACAGATTTTACATACGATTATTGCTAGCGGCTGCTATAGCCACTAGCAATAATCACTATCTTCTCCCAGTGGGGATGGCTTCCCCAGCCCCCTCCCGCAGGGAGAATTGAATGGCTCAGCGGGAGGGATTCCCCTGTCAACACTGGAAAGAAATTGGCTCTATGTATGGCCTATGTATGGCCTGCCTTAAGCTCACAGTAAGTAACAGGGACACAGCATTTATAGCAAAGGCAACAGGTATTTATTTTCTGTACTTGCTAAAAATGGTCTTAGCCTGAAAAAAGACATGACACTTAGTAAGGTGGACTTACTCTAATTAACTTTAGTTTAGCTGCTAGTCATGGTATTGATATAAGCAGGTGGTAAAGGCATACCTCCCAACTGGCACGGATTGTGCGGGTTTTACCCGCAGAGGCTCCTCCTTCCCGCACTCCCGCGAGACTATCATGTTTCCCGCACAGCAGGAAACATGAAGAGAAGAAGAGGAGCAGCAGCAGCAGCAGCAGCAGGTAAGAGCCCCCCCCCGCGATCGGCGCACTAGTATGCCCCCCCCGATCGGCGGCCCCCCGCCGCGCTATCCCCCCGCTTAAATTTTTTTTATTTTTTTTTGCAAATGTTCCGGAGGCAACCATCACCCCCCCCCCCCCCCCGCCTCAACAACTCTGGTTGGCAGGGGAGAGGGGAACATCAGAATGTCCCGCGAAGGGACTTTACAAAGTTGGGAGGTATGTAAAGGTGACCTTGGATACCCAGTAAAAGATTGCTCATGATAGTTGGGGACACAAACTGTACCATATTGTACTGAGTGTGTATGTTTATGTGCTGGGCATACCTGTCCCATTTCTGGCCTTATCTCAGGAGTATATTTCCTCTGAGTGTGTTTTGCTTGGGGTTGTCAGCATAGATGGCGTAGTGCCCATAGGCAACTTATTCCCACAGTAGGGCACCTATAGCTGGACTGTCACCTTTTAACACTGTATTAAATTTCATTATAACACATACCGTATGCATACTTTTAGTAACAACTTGTGATTTTCAACTGGAATTGTAATAATACCTTGGCATGGAGCTGTTTCTTGATATTGTATCTAAAGTAAATGGCACTTAATGAGATCTTAGTTATATCAAATAAAAGGTCTAATGTTAATGGCTTATTAAACACTTCTGAAGGTGAACATAAAATAAACAGTCAGTCCCAGGATGAACAGACAGTACAACATAAGCACATGTACTTATTTTCCTTCCTTATATATATATATATATATATATATATATATATATATATATTGTATATACCTGCTCACAAATTTGTAATTGTGTTCAGTCTGTCTTGTGATTCACACACCTTTGTCACTCTCTGACCAGACAGGTAATATCCCCTATTTACTGGTTCATTTTTGAATTTTCCAGTGTTGGCTCCCGGTGTCTAGATGCTCATTGGATAGAGAATAAGCATCATCCCCGGCCCGCTGACCAATGTGCAGACAGATGACCTGAGAAGCTGTACAAGGAAATACTGGAGTCATCTTTACAGAAGAAGCAAGTATTTAAAGCGGAGCTCCGCCGGAAAAAAAAAATATTAAAAGCCAGCAGCTACAGCTACAGCTGTACAGCAGCTGCTGGCTTTTAATATTTGGACACTTACCTGTCCTGGAGTCCAGCGACGTCCGCAGCAGAGGATGAGCGATCGCTCGTCACTCTGCTGCTCCCTCCGCCATCCTCGCTGAGGGAACCAGGAAGTGAAGCCCTGCGGCTTCATGCCCGGTTCCCTACGGCGCATGCGCGAGTCGCGCTGCGCCGTTCTGATTCGTCCTCCTGTGTTCTGGGAGCAGAGTGTCTCCCAGAACACTACGGGAAGTCTGGGGGAAGTGACGTCACTCCCGCAGATTCCCGGAGAGAGGACTTCCGGATGTGGGTGAAAATACCTGTCTTAGACAGGTATCTTCACCCCCCTCCCCCCTGAAAGGTGTCAATTGTGACACCGGAGGGGGGGGAGGAATCCGAGTAGCAGAAGTGAAAATTTAGGGTGGAGCTCCACTTTAAATCACAAGGCTGGCAGAACAAGATTACAAATTCTTTGGTAATTAATAATATACAGTACATGTATTTCAACACAATGGAAGTCTATATACTCTCCTCTTTTTGATACATACGGTAGCGGCAATTTTATAGTGCAATTATAGTGCAATTTTATAGTGCACTGCAGGGCCGCCATCAGGAATTTTGGGGCCCCCTGGAGCACAGCTTCAGGCATGGGCCCCCTGGAGCCGAGGAGAACCGGGGGGGGGGGGGTGCTGCAGGGGGTTTGGGTGCTGACGAACACAAAAAAAAACAGAAGAACAAAAAAACAAAAAAAAGGGGGGTTGCCATGCAGGGCCCTGGGGACCTCCGGGCCTCTGGGGACCTCTGGGCCCCTTACAAAAAAAAAAAAGGGAGGTTTCCATCCGGGGCCCTGGGGACCTCCAGGCCTCTGGGCCCCTTACAAAAAAATAAAAAATACAATTAAAAAAATGTAATAAAAAATAAAAAATAAAAAAAAAATGAAATAAAAAAATTTATAATAAAACTTTTTTATAAAAAATAAATATAAAAAAGAGGTTTCTATCCGGGGCCCTGGGGACCTCCGGGCCTCTGGGGACCTCTGGACCCCTTACAAAAAATAAATGAATAAAATAAAATAAATAAATAAAAAAACAAATTATATAAAAAAAATTATAATAAAAAAGGGGGGTTGACATTCGGGGCCCTGGGGAACTCCGGGCTCCTGGGGACCTCTGGGCCCCTTACAAAAAAAAGGGGGGCCATCCGGGCCCCTTACAGGTGTACTGCCTGTACCCCCCTGATGGCGGCCCTGGTGCACTGTGCTGGTTCACTGAAAGCATATGCACATGAGACAGATTAAAGCCTAAGTTTATTTAATTTTTTATTTAATTTTTCCCTAAATCAGCACATAGGACAATATGCAAAGTGTCCCTTGTGCTGCTAGCTGGTCTCTTTGTTGAAATCCAAAGTTCTCTGCAATCCCCCCACAGCCGTAATCTTCTAGTGCTGCAGGGGTGAATACAACTCCTGGACCTGTCGCACGCACTGGTCAACAGTGATGACTATGCCCTCCTTTTCCACCCCTCCTCCATTTATAGAAGCTGTGCTATAGCTTTGAGCAATTAATAACAATCTATGAATAGAGGAGGGGTGGATGAATGAAAAGTCCTCCATTCATAGGTCCATTTCAGTAATGTGTTACTAAACCCACAACAGTAAAGCATGCTTGTTATTGGGGGTTAATCCTCTGCATTGTGTATGTAGCGGGTATATGCTTTTCTCTCATGTTTGAATTTGGTGGGGATATCTGTAATGTATGGTTCCCTGGGGCCCAGCGGGTGGCGCTGTCGCTTTGGGCCCGGGGTTGAGCCATCATTGCAGTGCCGTACCCTTTTTGGCCTCTCGCAGCATGAGTACAGCGGGGCGGGGACTCCGCTGGGCTTGCTGGGGGAGGGTATAAAGGGGTCGGCCATTTTGGTCACTGGGTTGTCGAGTCCCAGGCACCTTCAGTCTGAGGGCTGTTGTTCGTGGTCGGTGTCCAGGCGGCCTAGGCCTGGACACCCGGAGCTCGTATTCCACCCCAGGCACCTTCAGCCTGGGGTGAGGTACTCGGTTGGAGGCCTGGGGCCCAGTGTCCTCCGCTGGGCTCCGCGAGGGAAGGATTTCCTAGGGGACCCCGGGAGTGGGGTACCCGAATCCGGAGACGTAAGGGACCGGAGGAGTTACTTACCCGAAGATCTGGTGCAGCAGATTGCCGGTGCCGGGTGAGCCTCAGGAGACTGCCCGGAGGGGTATCTTCCCAAACAGGGGCCGAGTGCAGTCAGGAGGAAGGTTCACCGTTCACCCGGTCGGTGGCAACTACCAAGATTCTCAGCAGGTGGCAGAGACCATCTGCCAAACCTATTCGCTGATAGAGGAATAGGAGAGTTCATTGTGCCTGGGCCTACTCGTATCCACACCCCCTGTCTGTTCGTTGAGGGAGTCCAACTGATTGTGTTTCATCCTGACATTGGAAAATAAAGGAGTGTTGGACTTTTATTGGTGTGGGGCTCATTTACTGGCAGACACTGTTCCACAGAAGAAGCGGAGGCTCCAAACACCGAACACCAACCCGAAGGTAAAGAAACTTTTCTCACACCACACAAACATCTGCGGTGAAGGCTTGGCGTGGTGACCCCGCACTCTCTCCTCCAGGATACCCCTAGACAAGCAGTAACCAGCCAGCAGAGGAGTGAGAGAGTGGAGGCCGCTACACGTGGGGGCTCGGGTCCGGGATGGTGTTCGTGTTACTATGGAGCTAGAATGGACGGAGTTTGAATGTGTCTGCCCGGAGGAGTTCTGAGTAGGTCGGCCATATTATTGGCCAAAGTGCAACCCTGCTCGAAGTCGTGGGCATGACCCTAAGAAGGGAAAGGACTACGCAGAAGAGCGAGAAGAGGGGGGAGTCCAGCCGTGTGAAGTACTACACGTGGGGGCTTCTATTGCACTGTGCCACGAGGCACACCCTCCCTGCTCAGTTCGTGGGCGTGACCCAGGGAAGGAGAAAGCCCGCGAACTGAAGTGCAAGAGGGGAGGAGTCCAATCGTGTGAAGGACTACACGTGGGGACTTTGGCGCCAAACTTGCAGTGCGCAATGGATCAGCAGCGAGTCACCATGTTCGGAAATACATCGTGGATTCCACTTCACCCTTCTACCACGACCTTGACTACTGCTGCTCCAGTGACCGATACGGGGATCCGGCTAAAGCCCCGGGGACGATTCACCCTGTACTCGTGCATGGACGTTGAGGCCCTGGGTTTGATTTGTCCCGGCTGTTCGGGACTGGTGTGTCAGCTGAAGCCATTCGGGCGATGCGAGGCCTGCGGGGAGTTCTTATTTGAGGTGGACCTAGTTATCGAAAAGCCAAGAACCATCCACCTCAACCGCACTACAGGCAGCACCACTCAAGCAGGAGGAATCACCGCTTTGACAGCCATCCCTGTGCGCACTGCAGCGACCGCGGGGGAGGTCGCGATTACCGAAGTACGGGAGAAATCCGAGGATGCTGACTCGGTCACCACTGTCTCTCAGCGTCCACCGCCAAAGAGGAAGACCGGCATGGTAGCCCCGTCCAGCGGTCGCGGTGGATCATCCTGCCCGCCTACGCCCAGCCCGGATGGATCCGGTAGGAAGAGTCCTGGACATCCCTTCTCAAGTAAAGGCCGAGGTAAGCCGGGCGGATGGACTTGGTGTGTGGGCGGAGGTGTCGGGGAGTCACGGCCCTGTGTGTCCGCGGGAGGTGGCAGTTCAGTCTCCACTACCGGCTATCTGCCCGCGGAGGAGTGTGACACCTCCGAACTGGAGTCGCTCTCTGATCTGGGAGACGATATTGCCATAGATGAACTCTTTGCCAGTAAGGGTTGGGACAAGATGCCTCTCTCCTCGTCCCACAGAACTAGGGATCCACCCATGTCTACAGGGGATAGTACACCCTGGGTGGAGGCACCAGCGCCTGAGGAGGGATCCCATTCCCAGCCTGCCCTCACATCCCCGGTGCCACCTGCACCTAATGCCGGGGATAAGAGACTGTTGCTGCGGGCGCCTATGCCCAGAACAGAGGTGACCAAAGCACCTTGTCACCCGGATGCTATAGTTTTGCCAGGTGAAGGGGATAAAGCCACCATGCCTCCACTGGCGAGACTACAACGCCTATTTAGCCAGAAGGTTGCTGCTGAGTACGGGTGGGAGTACCCATACTTGTCTAAAGAGTTATTGTATGAAGTGGAAGTTTGCCGGGAGCGCTGGTACAATGACTTTGTGTGGACCCACATTCAGGTCCCACATGCCCGTAGGTACCTTGCGTGGTCTCCCAAGGCATCTCAGCGTTTCAAAGACTGCAAGGCAGAATGGATGCTGGGGCGGCATATCCACACGGACAAGGTGCTGATTCGACGCAAGGAAGGGGAAGATGTTGAATACCATCTAGAAACCATGGACCAGCATTTGAAACCACTTGTCCTGCCACACCCTCGCTTCTATCTGTAGGAGATAAAAGACTCAGTTTGCCACTTAATGTTGCTGAACTCTCCGGGTTTGTTGTTTGTTTCCCGGGAAAACTCAGTGACTGTACCCGAGCTAATGGGTGTTTGTGCTCTTCGGAGGAATTCAAGCACTGTTCCTGTTGTTGTTCTTCATTCTCCAACGAGTGATCTTGGACTCTGGGGTAGAGAGGGCCAAAGAAGAAGAGGTCCCCACTAGTGTAGTTACCGCGATGCTGTCACCGTGTTGCAGTGTCGTGCACCGGCATTTACTTTTCACACACACACTTTTTGAAGAAAAGGATTTCTTTACGGAGAGGTTCTTTCGTTCTCACGCGACTATATGTATCAGGAGTTTGTGTGCTTAATATTTCTTTTCCCCTCTGCAGGAGAACATCCCATCAAGACCGCTGAGAGTGGGGCGGGTCTCAGTCAGTGATGTGGGTGGGGGAAAATGTAATGATGTGGCTTTTGGGATGTTTTACAGTTATATGTTATTTGTTCCCCTCCCCTCCCTTTTCAATTGAGGCTCAGGCACAACTGCTCTAGGTAGTTAGTTTTTTTTTCAAAATTTTTGGGATTTTTTAAATTTTCAGTCGGTTTCTGGACTGGACTGTGTCAGCCCTTGAGGGCATAGTTTATTCCAGACACTGGGGACCAGTGTCAAACAACCAGGGGGAGAGTGTAGTGGGTATATGCTTTTCTCTCATGTTTGAATTTGGTGGGGATATCTGTAATGTATGGTTCCCTGGGGCCCAGCGGGTGGCGCTGTCAATTTGGGCCCGGGGTTGAGCCATCATTGCAGTGCCGTACCCTTTTTGGTCTCTTGCAGCATGAGTACAGTGGGGCGGGGGCTCCGCTGGGCTTGCTGGGGGAGGGTATAAAGGGTTGAGGGCTGTGGTTCGTGGTCAGTGTCCAGGCGGCCTAGGCCTGGACACCCGGAGCTCGTGTTCCACCCCAGGCACCTTCAGCCTGGGGTGAGGTACTTGGTTGGAGGCCTGGGGCCCAGTGTCCTCCGTTGGGCTCCGCGAGGGAAGGATTTCCTAGGGGACCCCGGGAGTGGGGTACCCGAATCCAGAGGCGTAAGGGACCGGAGGAGTTACTCCCCCGAAGACCTGGTGCAGCAGATTGCCGGTGCCGGTTGAGCCTCAGGAGACCGCCCGGAGGAGTATCTTCCCGAACAGGGGCCGAGTGCAGTCAGGAGGAAGGTTCACCGTTCACCCGGTCGGTGGCAGCGACCAAGATTCTCAGCAGGTGGCAGAGACCATGTGCCAAACCTATTCGCTGATAGAGGAATAGGAGAGTTCATTGTGCCTGGGCCTACTCGTATCCACACCCCCTGTCTGTTCGTTGAGGGAGTCCAACTGATTGTGTTTCATCCTGACATTGGAAAATAAAGGAGTGTTGGACTTTTATTGGTGTGGGGCTCATTTACTGGCAGACACTGTTCCACAGAAGAAGCGGAGGCTCCAAACACCGAACACTGACCCGAAGGTAAAGAAACTTTGCTCACACCACACAAACATCTGCGGTGAAGGCCTGGCGTGGTGACCCCGCACTCTCTCCTCCAGGATACCCCTAGACAAGCAGTAACCAGCCAGCAGAGGAGTGAGAGAGTGGAGGCCGCTACATGTAAAAAGGCTGTTTGATCCTGTCTTCTCTGATCTTAACCTTCTTCTAGTGTCTCCGACTCATCTCCAGATATTATTCAGGGAGGGGGGAAAAACTACACATGCTCAGTTTGGTGTGTATTGCTAGAGAGCTTTTTTTTTCTTGGAAAAGTGTGATCAGATCAGCACTAGGGATGAGCTTCGTGTTCGAATCGAACCCATGTTCAACTCGAACATCGGCTGTTCGGCTGTTCGCTGAATTGCGAACATTATGGGCCGTCACAGCCCATAATTCACGGAGGCATCGCAGTGCATTGCTGGCTGATGATTGGCCAAGCATGCACTATGACCCGCATGCTTGGCCAATCACAGCGCAGAAAAAACGGAGAGCCGTAATTGGCCAAAGTCAAGGTGGCTTTGGCCAATTATGGCTCAGGAAGTTTAATACACGCCCCGCATTATATAAGGCCGCCGGCTTGGCGGCCTTGTGTAGTGTGTTGGAGTTGTTAAAAGAGAGAGATATCAGAGAGAGACAGTGTCATTTATATTGAATTAGATAGAGCAGGCAGGCGAGTCAGTTAAATGCAGTTACAGTGTGTAGAGGATATATATGCATCCTAGGTGTTGTATATATATTTATACACTTTATTCAGTTAAGCTAGATCCGTTCCTGTTATTCTCTATACTGTGACAGGCAGGCAGGTGATTGTGCTAGCTGCAGTCAGTGTTTTGCACTTGTGCTTTGCATAGCGTTCACCTAAAGCTTACCTGAATACAGTTAGTGACTATTATAGTGGTGTTCTCATATTAAAAACACAGGCAGAGAGCTGCAAGTATTTTCAGTGTACTTTGTCCTCTGCACAGTTTTCACCTAAAACTAACTGAAAACAATTGCTGCTTTTCCCATACTAATACCACAGCAGGCAGTTGATTCTGATAGCTGCATTATCAGTACATACAGTATATATATATATATATATATATATATATATATATATATATATATATACACAGTCATGTTTGAAATTGTTGGCACCCCAGAAATGTTTCCAATAAATCAAGTATTTCTTACAGAAAAGTATTGCAATAACACATGTTTTGCTATACACATGTTTATTCCCTTTGTGTGTATTGGAACAAAACAAGGGAGGAAAAAAAGCAAATTGGACATAATGTCACACAAAACTTCAAAAATGGGCTGCTCAAAATTCTTGGCACCCTTTAAAAATTGTGGATAAATAAGATTGTTTCAAGCATGTGATGCTCCTTTAAACTCACCTGGGGCAAGTAACAGGTGTGGGCAATATAAAAATCACACCTGAAAGCAGATAAAAAAGAGGAGAAGTTGACTAATGCTGGCCATACACTGTACGAAACATCGTCCGAACGAACTTTTGAAAAGCGAAAGTTCATTCGTGAGCGCAAACGATATTGCCATCATGTAATGACCGATAAATCGTTCAGTGGACATAAATAAAAAAAAATATATATATATTTTTTTTACATATACCTAGTGCAGAAAGTTCGGACGGGAAACACATTAACCTTCCGATTTATCGTTCGTTCGGCAGAAAATTTCCAAACTTCTCCTTCGTTTTTTCGGCTCAAAAACGTCCCAAAGATTATCGATTTTGTGCCCATTAACTGTCCGAAAAACGAAAGAACTGTCTGAACGACCGATTTTTGCCCGATTTTTCGTATAGTGTATGGCCAGCATTAGTCTTTGCATTGTGTGTCTGTGTGTGCCACACTAAGCATGGACAACAGAAAGAGGAGAAGAGAACTGTCTGAGGACTTGAGAACCAAAATTGTGAAAAAATATCAACAATCTCAAGGTTACAAGTCCATCTCCAGAGATCTAGATTTGCCTTTGTCCACAATGCGCAACATTATCAAGAAGTTTGCAACCCATGGCACTGTAGCTAATCTCTCTGGGCATGGACGGAAGAGAAAAAATTGATGAAAGGTTGCAACGCAGGATAGTCCGGGTGGTGGATAAGCAGCCCCAGACAAGTTTCAAAGAAGTTCAAGCTGTCCTGCAGGCTCAGGAAACATCAGTGTCAGCGCCAACTATCCGTCGACATTTAAATGAAATGAAAGGCTATGGCAGGAGACCCAGGAGGACCCCACTGCTGACACAGAGACATAAAAAGCAAGACTACAGTTTGCCAAAATGTACTTGTGTAAGCCAAAATCCTTCTGGGAAATCGTCTTGTGGACAGATGAGACCAAGATGGAGCTTTTTGGTAAAGCACATCATTCTACTGTTTACCGAAAACGGAATGAGGCCTACAAAGAAAAGAACACAGTACCTACTGAGAAATATGGTGGAGGTTCATTGAAGTTTTGGGGTTGTTTTGCTGACTCTGGCACTGGGTGCCTTGAATGTGTGCAAGGCATCATGAAATCTGAGGATTAATAAAGGATTTTGGGTCGCACTGTAGAGCCCAGTGTCAGAAAGCTGGGTTTGCGTCCGAGATCTTGGGTCTTCCAGCAGGAAAATGACCCCAAACATATGTCAAAAAGCACCCAGAAATAGATTGCAACAAAGCGATGGAGAGCCCTAAAGTGGCCAGTAATGTGTCCAGATCTAAATCCCATTGAACACCTGTGAAGAGATCTTAAAATTGCTGTTGGGAAAAGGCGCCCTTCCAATAAGAGAGACCTGGAGCAGTTTGCAGAGGAAGAGTGGTCCAAAATTCCGGGTGAGGGGTGTAAGAAGCTCATTGATGGTTATAGGAAGCGACTGATTTCAGTTATTTTTTCCAAAGGGTGTGCAACCAAATATTAAGTTAAGGGTGCCAAGAATTTTGAGCAGCCCATTTTTGAAGTTTTGTGTGACATTATGTCCAATTTGCTTTTTTTCCTCCCTATTTTTGATTTGTTCCAATACACACAAAGGGAATAAACATGTGTATAGCAAAACATGTGTTACTGCAATACTTTTCTGTGAGAAATACTTGATTTTCTGGAAAAATTTCTGGGGTGCCAACAATTTCGAGCATGACTGTATATATATATATATATATATATATATATATATATACATACCACCTTTGTGCAGCTACATCTCACTGCAGGCCATTAGTATGTCTGGAAGGCAAACAAGGAGAGGCAGACAGTCACGAGGCAATAAAAGAGGGCAAGCAGGCTTTGTGTCTAGAGGCAACAGTGCTGGTCGTGGACATGGTGCATCCTCATCAGCACGTGGCCGATGGACACGCTTGTCCTTCTTTTCGGCAGCTGGCCATGTTGAGCAGCAACATGCCCAAGACTTGGTAGAGTGGATGACCAAGCCGTCCTCCTTCTCCTCATCCTCTATCACCCAGGCTCAGGGTACTTTGTCTGGCAAAGCAGCTGCCAAAGCGGCCTCTTCCCTCGGCTCAATGGCATCAGTTACTCCTTCCCTAGCCCCACCATGTCCTCCTGAAGAGTCCCCAGAACTGTTTGACCACAGTGTTGGGTACATGCTCCAGAAGGATGCCCAGCCTTTTGAAGGCTCCGATGATGGAACCCAGCTGGAGGAAGGCAGTAACGTGAGCCCAGAGAGAGGGGGTAGTAACGTGAGCCCAGAGAGAGGGGGTGCCCAACAAGGACAGCTATCTGGCAGTCATGTTACCCCAGCTGCAGCATACTGCCAGATTTGCTTCAGTGATGAGGAGGGAGGGGATGATGAGGTCACTGACTCCACGTGGGTGCCTGATTGGAGAGAGGAGGAGAAGGCACATCTCCAATGAGGCAGGATGCCCTCCAGGGGCCAGCTTAAGGGCAGAATACCGACTGCATCACACCGCAGAGCTCCGCATGTGCAGGGCGCTGCTGTCTCTGCTCGTTATTCCAAAAGTTCTTTGGTGTGGGCCTTTTTTCAGACGTGTGCAGCAGATCGCACTGTTGCCGTTTGCAACATATGTCTAAAGCGTATCTCGCGTGGCCAAAACATCAGCCGCTTGGGCACCACATGCTTGACCAGACATATGTCGACCTGCCATGCAGTTTGTTGGCAAACTTACCTAAAAGACCCACACCAAAGAACAAAGCGATTCCTCTCCTTGCTCCTCATCAGCTGGGATCTCCAACCCCACTATACCTTCAGTCCTCTCTGAAACCTGCACTGAGAGGAATGAAGGTGTAGAATTAGGTGTGTCACAGCCAAGTACTTGCGGGCAATCTGCTATCGGTTTACCAACGTCTGATTGTACCCAGCTGCTGCACCGCCGAAAGAAGTTCGCCCCCAGCCATCCACATGCCCAGTGGTTGAATGCTAGCTTAGCTAAATTGCTAGCACTTCAACTGCTGCCTTTTCAGTTGGTAGACTCTGCCCCCTTCCGTGAGTTTGTGGAATGTTGCGGTTTCTCAGTGGCAGGTTCCCAAACGCCACTTTTTCTCACGGAAGGCGATTCCGGCTCTCTACCGGCATGTGGAATGCAATGTCTTGGCCTCGCTGGACAGGGCGGTCAGCGGTAAGGTGCATATTACTGCTAACTCATGGTCCAGCAGGCATGGACAGGGACGTTAGGTGCAGTAGTGTTGGAGGTTGTTCCGCCACCACGCCTCCAAAATTTTACTACTGGTGATTCCGACACACCTCTCTCCTCCACCCCCACCTCTTCTTTTTCCTCCTTGGCCTCTACCTGTGCTTTGTCCTCAGAACCAGCGGTGCTCCGTAGGCGTTCAAGGGGCTACGCAAGTACGCAGGCAAAAAGATGCCGTGCAGTGCTTGATCTGGTGTGCTTGGGGGACAAGAGCCACACTGGGGCAGAGATTCTGTCAGCTCTGCAGGGGCAGGCTCAGAGGTGGTTGACGCCATGCTAGCTTAAGCCAGGAAAGGTGGTTTCCGACAATGGCACCAACCTCCTCTCCACCCTCCGACAGGGACAACTGACCCATGTGCCCTGTTTGGCACATGTCTTTAACTTGGTGGTGCAGCGGTTCTTGGGCAGGTACCCGGGCTTACAGGAGGTCCTGAAGCAGCCCAGGAAACTCTGTGGGCATTTCCACAGGTCATATAATGCCAGTGCTCGGCTGGCTGACCTCCAAAAGGATTACAACCTGTCCAAGAACCGCCTAATTTGTGACATGCCCACCAGGTGGACTCTACGTTGGCCATGCTGCAGCGGCTGCACACGCAGCAGAGGGCCATCAATGAGCATCTGTTGCAATATGGCACCAGGACAGGGTCAGGGGAGCTTGGATTTTTTTCCCCACACCAGTGGGCCATGATCAGGAATGCATGCACTCTCCTGGCACCATTTGAGGAGGCCACAAGGATGGTGAGCAGTGACAGTGCATGCATCAGTGACACTGTCCCTCTTGTCCACCTGTTGGAGCACATGCTGCGTTGAATAATGGACAGGGTACTTGAGGCAGAACAGAGGCAGGAAGAGGAGGACTTCCTTACCTCTCAAGGCCCCCTTTATCCAGACAGTGTTCCTGCTGGCCCGGCTATCACACAGGAAGAGGACAAGGAGGAGGAGGAGGAGGAGGATTATTGTGTCAGCATGGAGGTGGAGCCTAGCACTCAGCATCAGCAGCAGTCTTAAAGGGATTAATTACAGTCCCAAGACACCCATGGACTTGTACGTGGCTGGGAGGAGGTGGCTGTGGATCATGTCATCCTCAGTGACCCAGAGGACTCTGTACCGAATGCCTCAGCAAACCTACGCTGCATGGCCTGCCTGATCTTGCAAAGCCTGCGGAAATGATCCTCGTATTCGTGCGATCAAGGAGAGGGATCATTACTGGCTGGCAACCCTCCTTGATCCACGTTACAAGGGTAAAGTTGCGGACCTTATCTTGCCGTCGCAGAGGGAGCAGAGGATGAAGCATCTTCGGGAGGCCTTGCAGAAGGGTCTGTGCAATGCGTTCCCAGAGACTGGGAGGTTACAAATTCCTGGTCCTGGACAACGTGTTGCTGAGGCTTCGGTCAGTCAAAGAAGGAGCGGTGGAGAAGGTGGCCATCTAACCGATGCGTTCAGACAATTTTTTAGTACGCAGCCCCAAAGTATGATCAGTTTCAGCAACCATCGCCAGCGTCTGGTTTACATGGTGCAGGAATACCTAGGGGCAAGATCAGACTTGGACACCTTTCCCACCGTAAATCCTCTTGGTTACTGGGTCTTGAGGATGGATCACTGGCCAGAGCTTGCACAGTATGCATTTGAGATACTGGCCTGTCCTGCATCCAGCGTTCTTTCGGAGCGCACATTCAGTGCTGCTGGAGGCTTTGTAACCAATCACAGGGTGCGCCTGTCCACCGACTCGGTCCATCGACTGACTTTCATAAAAATGAATCAGTCTTGGATCACCACCAGCTACCAAGCACCTGATGCAGCTGTAACCAAGTTATTTTTTTTGAAATGTCAGATCCCTTCACGACTGCCTATGCTGATGCTTAGTGACTATTCTGTTATGCTGAGTGACTATCCTCTTCCTCCTCAATGATCATGCTGATAGCTTGTAAGAACATTTTTGGTTCTGGGCACCGCCAACAGTGGCTAAGGCCTAATTTTTCAGCCCCTGTTTAACAGGGGCGTGTAATTACAATTTTTGATGCAATACTTTGCAGCAGGGCTCATTGTTGCGCTCCAACTACAGTATCTGTGAGGGGTTGCAGTGTTGTGGCACCAGTGCCTAAGGCCCAATTTTTCTGCCCCTGTTCAACAGGGGCATGTAATTACAATTCTTGATCTAATAATTCACAGCAGGGCCCATTCCTGCGCCCACCAAGAGTAACTGTAAGGGCTGTGAGGGGGTTAGCTCGGTAGCGGGTGTGTGTGACCCCCTGGATGGGCTCCCCACACAAAAACAGGCCCAGCAGACGGAGGTTGTGGTTTTCAAGATCAAAAGGTGCGGTTTATTTCTCTATTTACAGTGACAAAAACACAGCAAAGCAAAAAGAAACATAAACAAAATAAATCCTGGTCAGCTTGACCTCTGACTAAACATGCAGGTTTCCCTAACTAACAACTGGGATCAGCCTGGTGCTGTCCTAGTCCCTAAGTCCCTGTTTTAGTAAATGTCCAAACAAATAGCCACACAGGCTTTGTCTCACTGCACAGGGGTCCACTCTCCCTAGACAGTCCACACAGGTCTGGTTCCAGGCATGAGCAAACACCTAATGAAGCTGGGAGTTTTTATAGAGGCCTTAAACGAGCTGACAAGCTTCAGCTGGTCTCATCAACTCCCTGCCTGCACGACGCCCAGCACTCTCCCTAGAGGTATGAATCATCCATGAGCCCACTAGCCTCAGCTGGGCTTCATCAACTCTCTCCCTAGTTGTATAAGTCGGCATAAAGCCTGAATCTGGGAGAAATATACCTACCCCCCTGGATGCAACCAGGTGACTTTACCTTCCTGCTGTCACATACCCCCCCCCTCTTGTTTTAACCTTGGGGTTGGAACACCAGCAATCAGGCATTCATGTACTCGAGACAAAGCATCCACATTCCCCATTTGAACGCCAGGGCGATGCTTTACTGTGAAGTTGAATTCCTGTAGGGCCAGGAACCACCTATTTACTCTTCTATTTGTCTCCTTGTTTTGAGCCATCCACTTTAACGGAGCGTGATCCGTAACCATGTCAAAGTGCCTACCTAGCAGATAGTACCGAAGGGAATCTAGAGCCCACTTCACCGCTAAACACTCCTTTTCAACCGTGGCGTAATTTACCTCATGGGACTTCAACTTCCTGCTGAGGTAAATGACTGGGTGCTCTTCCCCGTTCCAGACCTGGGACAATACTGCTCCTAACCCCACATCTGACGCATCACTTTGTACGACAAAGTCTTTAGAGAAGTCGGGTGAGTACAACACTGGCTGGCTACATAAGGCTTGTTTCAAGAATTGGAACGCTGCCTCAGCCTCGGGGGTCCATTTAATCATGACCGACCCTTTCCCTTTCGTCAGGTTGGTTAGGGGCACAGCCTTAGAAGCAAAGTGGGGAATGAAGCGCCGATAATAACCCGCGATTCCCAGAAAGGCTCGTACCTGCTTCTTGCTGTTGGGACGTGGCCAACTCTGGATGGCCTCGACTTTGTTGAGTTGGGGTTTTATTACTCCCCTGCCAATGGTGTACCCAAGATATTTGGCCTCCTCCTGCCCAATGGTACACTTCTTGGGGTTAGCCGTAAACCCCGCATCCCGGATAGAGTCTAGGACTGCTTGCACTTTTGGCAGATGTGAGGCCCAATCTGTGCTATGGACAATTACGTCATCCAGGTAAGCCGCAGCATACTTCCGATGGGGCCTCAGTATCTGGTCCATTTTCCGCTGGAATGTGGCCGGCGCATTCTGTAACCCGAACGGCATTCTCTTATATTGGAACGCCCCGTCTGGGGTTACAAATGCGGTTTTCTCTTTGGCCGACTTGGCCAGGGGAATTTGCCAATACCCTTTTGTGAGGTCAAGAGTCGTCATGTATCGGGCTGTTCCCAGCCGGTCGATCAACTCATCTATACGTGGCATGGGGTAGGTGTCAAATTTTGTAACTTTGTTCAACTGACGAAAATCGTTACAAAATCGCCAGCTCCCATCCGGTTTAGGCACCAACACAATGGGACTAGACCAATCACTTTGGGACTCCTCTATCACCCCTAAGTTCAGCATTTTCTGTACTTCCTCCCGTATTGCCTCCCGTCGGGCCTCTGGGATCCGATAGGGTTTTAACTTCACCCTTTCACCGGGCGGGGTAATAATATCATGCTCTACCCCAGATGTTTGTCCCGGCAGCTCAGAGAACACCTCCTTGTTGCGAAGCACAAACTCCTTAACCTCCTGTTGTTGGGGTTGTGACAAGGTGGCTGCTATTCCAACCTCCGGAATCACGCAACCAGTTTGAGCTGGTGACCAAGTTTCTGCGACTAGGGACTCTCTATCCCTCCAGGCTTTCAACAGATTAACGTGATAGATCTGTTCGGGCTTTCGCCTTCCTGGTTGTCTGACCTTGTAATTCACTTCGCTCACTTTTTCCATTATCTCGTAGGGGCCTTGCCATTTGGCAAGGAATTTACTTTCAACCGTAGGGACAAGTACCAATATCCTATCCCCCGGGGAAAAGGTACGGGTCTTGGCTCCACGGTTGTACACTCTCTGCTGTGCCAACTGCGCTTGGGCCAAATGTTCCTTCACGATGGGCATTACCTGTGCAATTCGATCTTGCATCAGGGCGACATGCTCAATCACACTCCTGTGGGGAGAACTCTCACTTTCCCAAGTTTCCTTGGCAATATCCAACAGCCCTCTTGGGTGTCTCCCATACAGTAACTCAAAGGGGGAGAATCCCGTAGAGGATTGGGGCACCTCCCTAATAGCAAACATCAAATAAGGAAGTAGACAGTCCCAATCCTTTCCATCTCTATCCACCACTTTCTTCAACATTTGTTTTAGGGTTTTGTTGAATCTTTCAACCAGCCCATCGGTTTGGGGGTGATACACAGACGTACGCAATTGCGTCACTTTGAACAATTTACACAGCTCTTTCATAACCCGGGACATAAAGGGTGTACCTTGGTCCGTAAGCAGTTCTTTACAAATACCCACCCGGCTAAAAACAAGAGATAGCTCTTTGGCTATGGTTTTGGCCGAGGTATTTCGGAGAGGGATCGCTTCTGGATAACGGGTGGCATAGTCCATTATAACTAATATGTACTGGTGCCCCCTAGCGGACTTGATTATAGGACCTACCAAATCCATTGCGATCCTCTCAAACGGGACCTCAATGATGGGTAGAGGGACCAGTGGGCTACGGAAATGTGGCATCGGGGCCGACCTCTGACACACAGGGCAGGAGGAACAATAATTTTCTATGTCCTTCATCACCCCAGGCCAATAGAATCTCTGTAATACCCTCTCTCGGGTTTTCTCTGTCCCCAGATGACCTCCAAGAATGTGCCCATGGGCCAACTCCAACACCAACTTCCTGTAAGGTTTGGGCACCACAAGCTGCTCAACGGTTTCTTCTGCCCTTTTTGCCACCCGATACAGTAGGTCCTTCTCTACGCTGAAGTATGGGTAAGTGCAGGTATTATCTGGGTTCACTAACTCGCCATCTATTTCCACTACGTTTTCCCGTGCCTTTATTAGGGCGGGGTCTTTTAACTGTTCTGTGGCAAAATTTTCCCTGTGAACCTCAAGATCAGAAAACTCCACAGACGGTAGGTTTTCGTCTGAGGAGGTGGGCTCCTCTCCAGTTTCTTGAGTCTCGCCTGCCAATACTGACAAGGGAAATTCTGGAGAGTCCTCACCACTCTCAGAGGAGTTCTGGCTATCACCTTCCTGGTACATAGGGGCACCAGTGGGGGGCTCAGGATCATCCCACAGTTCCCAGAACTTCGGAAAATCCCTTCCCACAATGGCATCATGCGGTAATTGAGATACTAACCCCACTGGATGAGAGAGGGTACCTTTGGGGGTCTTGAAACACACTGTAGTCACTGGATACTCTCGGGTGTCCCCATGCACACAAATAACAGCTACCTTGCTATTCCCAGAGACCTCTGTTTTAACTAATTCAGCCTTTATCAGGGTCACAAGGCTACCTGAATCCAGTAATACCACAACATTTCTACCATTAATACACATTTTGCATAAATGTTTCTCAGTTCCCCGAATGGCAGTGCATGCGACTGTCGCACACAGCGACTGACGTCTGTCCGTCAGAAAGTCACATTGCATGGGTTCCTCCACAACCGGGCAATTTGCTGCAATATGTCCCGTTTGCCGGCAGCGGTAGCAAACAATCCTTTTGGCTGCCTCTTGAGCCCCCGACTTCCCAGGCTGTTCTCGCCAAACCCTGGGCAGAGCTCCCACCCTCTCACTCTCTCCACCCTCACCCCTTGGAATCATCTTATCCGCCCCTGGGGATGGTCTGGTCTTAGGGTGGAAAGTCCGAGAGTCTCTGGAAGAGGCCGTCAGGTTCTCTGCAGCCAAGTATCTCTCTACACGATCCACAAGTTTACCGGCCGTTTCTGGGTCTCCATGGCTTACCCACTTTTGAATGGCGGTAGGAAGAGCTCTCAAGAAAAGATCCATCACAACACGTTCCACAATCTCCGGTGCGGACAAAGTCTCTGGCTGTAGCCACTTCCTGCTCAGGTGAATGAGATCATACATTTGAGACCTGGGGGGTTTTCCAAGCTGGAAAGTCCAGTTATGCACACGCTGAGCCCGGACAGCCAGGGTGACACCCAGCCTTGCCAATATTTCAGCTTTTAGCATCACATAGTCTCTTGCTTGGTCAGGCTCTAGGTCATAGTAAGCTTTCTGCGATTCACCAGTTAACAGAGGAGCCACCAGTCCAGCCCACTGCTCCTCAGGCCACTTTTCTCTTTCAGCAGTCCTTTCAAATGTGGTCAAAAATACCTCTGGATCATCCTCTCCAGTCATTTTTGTCAATAAACGACTCACCCCAAAGGACGCGGTATTAGTGGGACGGCTTTCCTCACTGGTCTGCGGACGTTGCTGCATTACTGCTTCCATCTGTTGTTGTAGTCTCTGCTCTTGCTTCTGCAACAGGTCTATGAAGCGGGCCTCAGATTGCTGCTGGGCTTGTTGCTGGGCTGCGAAGCTCTTTTGCAAACCTGCATTTGTCTGCTGTTGATTGGCATTTGCTAGAGCCAGCTGTTTCAGTATCTCCTCCATGCTGGCTTAAAAAAAAACTGCCACTGGTTCTCCACCAACTGTGAGGGGGTTAGCTCGGTAGCGGGTGTGTGTGACCCCCTGGATGGGCTCCCCACACAAAAACAGGCCCAGCAGACGGAGGTTGTGGTTTTCAAGATCAAAAGGTGCGGTTTATTTCTCTATTTACAGTGACAAAAACACAGCAAAGCAAAAAGAAACATAAACAAAATAAATCCTGGTCAGCTTGACCTCTGACTAAACATGCAGGTTTCCCTAACTAACAACTGGGATCAGCCTGGTGCTGTCCTAGTCCCTAAGTCCCTGGTTTAGTAAATGTCCAAACAAATAGCCACACAGGCTTTGTCTCACCGCACAGGGGTTCACTCTCCCTAGACAGTCCACACAGGTCTGGTTCCAGGCATGAGCAAACACCTAATGAAGCTGGGAGTTTTTATAGAGGCCTTAAACGAGCTGACAAGCTTCAGCTGGTCTCATCAACTCCCTGCCTGCACGACGCCCAGCACTCTCCCTAGAGGTATGAATCATCCATGAGCCCACTAGCCTCAGCTGGGCTTCATCAACTCTCTCCCTAGTTGTATAAGTCGGCATAAAGCCTGAATCTGGGAGAAATATACCTACCCCCCTGGATGCAACCAGGTGACTTTACCTTCCTGCTGTCACAGGGCTTACAGTGTTGTCGCAACACCACCACCACCAAAAGCCCAATTTTTCTGCCCCTGTTCAACAGGGGCATGTAATTACAATTCTTGATCTAATATTTCACAGCTGGGCCCATTCCTGCGCCCACCAACTTGCCCCCTGTGTTGCAATGGCCCCCTCCGCGGCAGCTGTGGACTTTTTTTTCTAAGTCTGCTGCTGGCCTGGAGGCTGGGGCTGCCCTGTCTTTTCCGACTACACATCCGTCCCTCCCTCCTCACCCCCGGCCCGAGCATCGGACTGGCTCTGCCCCGGCCGTCCGTGTCCCGGCTGTTCCGTGATTGGCTGTTGCCTCAGCCTGCCTCTGCCTGTGTAAATGTATGCGCCGGCTCCTCCCACAGGTGCGTGGCATGCAGTGGCCGAAACGAGAGAACCATTTTATTTAATAGGGTTCTAAAGTTCGTGCGAACTTTCGGTCCGTTCGCAGGTTCTGGTGCGAACCGAACCGGGGGGTGTTCGGCTCATCCCTAATCAGCACAGGGCCAATCACCACTGTCCAGACAGAGGGTCAGGGGTCCTGCAGTCTTATAGGACAGTGAGAGCAGTATGAAAACTCCTCCTACAAGCTTTAACCAAACACTGATAGAAGTCACAAGACTTGTATATACTGCTGATGAGTAAAGGTATTTAGCAGTTTATATTTACTAAACTAATTGCATTTACAATTCTTTATTTTATTATAAACTAGAGGAAAGACCAGAACTTACGTGACGGTTATTTACTGTAATTCATGACTACAGAGCTCTGTAATTTGCTACACCTCAAAGCTTTTTCTATACTACCATCTTATGGGGAATGTAAAAACATGTGTATTTTGGTCACGTAACAAGATGGAAATTATTTTGAGAAAATTCCATTTCGGTCTTTGGTGGGAATTGTAAATGAAGAATTAAAAAAGCGCTAGCAGTTCCCATTTTAATTCACAGAAGACAGTGTAGCAGGAAAACGAAGAAAGTCTTGAGAGTGTGCCATATGCTGTCAGGGTGATAAACTCAGGGTTGTATTGATTTTAATGAATCTGGGAGTGTTTAGAATTGCTTTGCAATGTGTCATACGCCTGCAGGATGTAGTGATGTGTCCAGATCCCACACCTATATAGATCATGCAAACAATATAAAAGCATGCTGCAATTTCTGGAGTAAAGTGTCACACAAGCCTTCACAGACATGCTTTTGTATTTGATGTAAAGGTCAACAGCACCCTCCAGAACAAAGTGACAGAAGAGGACTGTGAAATGCAATTGTAAGAGATAATGCCGTGTTATAAAAATGACTTTCCATTAACACCTTTCATAGGAAATGATGGTACTGAAAGCAATGTATGGTATTTTTAAATGGTTCAGGTAATGATTTCAGTGTGTGTGCATGTTAAAAAGTGTTCTTATCTGTGATTAGTAATTATATATTTACTAGACTGTCATATTTACTCAGTGGACCCAGACTCATACAGACAGTTCAAGTCCATGAAATTCCCAGTTATTTAAAAACAATGCACTCCCTGTGTGGTTGTGCCTTATCTCAGCAGCTATTATAGCTCAATGTTTTGTGTGGTTTGGGATTGTGGACCCTCCATGCAGCCTGTATGCTCAGTGCCATCTTAAGAGCATTATAGGCCCCCAGGCAAGACAGTGCACTGGGGCCCTGTCTACACAATCACGCACGAGAATAAAAATGCAAATTATCAATAAGGCTATATTTATTGGTATTTCCAACAAAATCAGTGTTTAAACATTAACACAACGTTTGGACAATATAACACGAGCTTTTGATGACACAGTGGCTGCGTTTGAAGGGCACAGTGGCTGCATTTAATTGGCACAGTGGCTGTGTTTGACGGGCACAGTGGCTGCGTTTAATTGGCACAGTGGCTGTGTTTGATGTGCACAGTGGCTGCGTTTAATTGGCACAGTGGCTGCATTTGAATGGCATAGTGGCTGTGTTTGAATGGCATAGTGGCTGTGTTTGAATGGCATAGTGGCTGTGTTTGAATGGCATAGTGGCTGTGTTTGAATGGCATAGTGGCTGTGTTTGAATGGCATAGTGGCTGTATTTGAATGGCATAGTGGCTGTGTTTGAATGGCACAGTGGCTGTGTTTGAATGGCACAGCAAATTACTTACAGGGTGAGGCCGAGGACCAGGTCAGGTGCAGTGCAGTCGCTTACACTCACAGCAAGAAAGGCTTAGGACAGGCTCAGCTCAGTCAGGCAGCTCTTCTCAGAAGGGGCGGCCGCGGCGCACTCTGAATGCTGGGGCAGCTGCAACCTCTGACGCCACTGGTTGCTAGGCGCCGGGCGGCTGGCGATTCTAGCAACCAGTGCAGTCAAGTGAGCGGCGTGCAGGGTACCACAGCTTTGGCGCCCCTTCTCTTAGCCCCGCAGGCAAGTGGGGCCCCCGGGCAAGTGGGGCCCCCGGGCAACTGCCCAGCGTGCCCATGCGAAAAGATGGCCCTGTGTACGCTGGATGGTGGTGTGCTCAGAGAGCACACCCATGCAGGCTACAGATGTCCCAGGTACATGGAAGCACAAGAGATGAGGATTCGGGAAAGCAAAGAATACTGGACTAACAGAAACATAGTGCAGCACGTGGTGCTGGCCTTCCAGGCAGGCAGAAGTCCTAGTAAAAAAAAAACACTTGCAGCACAGGGGTGCTAGGCTCACAGGGAGACAGGACTATCTTAGTAGGTGAATGTGGACAGAGATCAGCATATATATGCACAATTATCTAAAGGCACCATCATCCCTGTGATAATGTAGAAAATATTGAACAGGATGTGGGATTTTAAAGGTGCTATATTCTAGAAATCACATAACAAATGATATATAAAAAATAGAAAAATGTTTATTCATAACATGTGTAGCGCCCCTCTACTTTGAGGGGTGCTGTGTGCCTAAATTTAGGGGTTGGTCTGAGCTAGCAGCCAGGTTCAGACCACTTTTATTGATAGGTTCTGTTAGGTTGTTTCTTCAGGTGTTATACTGGTGTGCAGTTCCCTGTGGCCTGTAGGTGGCACTGCCATGACAGGTCCGGGTTAAACCAATGATGACATTACTCTGCCTTAGGGTGTCCTCTCTCAGCAGTAGTACAGTGGGCGTGGTCAACCTGCTGTGCATGCCGGGAGAAAATATATAAGGGGCAGACGCCGCCTGGAGCGGGGTTGCTCAAGAGTTCCGGAGTTCGGGTGCGTGCTGCATCGGTCCCAGGCACCTTTAGCTTGGGGCTGCAACTTCGCCATTGGGCCCAGCACCTTTAGCTAGGGCTCGTCTCTAAGAGGAGGAATCCCAGGGTGCCCCTGAAAGGGGACCCGCTCTAAGAAGAGGAGACCGGGGGAGGACCTTTCTGATGGACCGGTGAGAGAGTTTCATGGTGAAAGAGAAGCCCGGTAAACTTCTGGAGGGATTCCACTATTCATCTAAGGCCTTGTAATGTGCAGCAACTTGCACCTGTTCTTTAATTACAAGCGCTGAGAGGTTTGGGGCTCAGAGATTCTGTGGCAGAATCTCCCGATCGTATCTCCAAGGAAAACTTAAGTGAAGTAAAGTTCGTTCATCACTCCGGCTGCTAGGACCGTGACAGGGGACTATCCGGGTGAGCAGAGTCCACATGGGATTGAGTGGTGATATTAAGTGCCTGAACCTGCCTCCCTATTCTTTTATTCTTCAACTCCAACTTTCCTATCCAGTTTTCTGCATAAAGAAAATAAACCTTCCTTCATTAAGGTTTAACCTTGTCTGGACATTGGCCTTATTGGTGCACCTACAACAGACTCTTCCCTACACTCTAGGGGTGAGAACCAGCCGAGGGAAGGTAACGCGCTGCGGGACCCAACAATTTCTGAACACCGCTCACCCTCTTATTCAAGAAGGAACCTGGGCTTTGTGGAACGGTGTGTCCCCGCCTTGAGGAGGTAAGGCCAGGGATCTGTGTGCTATACATTTAAAAAAACTGATACATACACTTAAGCCCTGTACACACGATCGGATTTCCTATGGATTTAAAACCGATGGATTTTTCCATCGGAAATCCGATGAAGCTGACTTCCATCAGTCTTGCCTACACACCATCAGTCAAAAAAACGATCGTCCCAAACACTGTGATGTAAAACACTCAGACGAGCCAAGAAAAATTAAGTTCTATGCTTCTGAGCATGCGTCAACTTGATTCTGAGCATGCGTGGGTTTTTTATCCGATGAAGTTCCCCACAGACGATAGTAATTTGCTATCGTTTTTTTCCATCGGATAAATTTAAAACATGTTCCATTTTTTAACACTGATGGAAAAAAGACCGATGGGGCCCATACACAATCGGTTTGTCCGATGAAAAAAGTCCATCGGACTGTTTTCATCGGTAAAACCGATCGTGTGTACAGGGCTATACTTTTGACTATCGCAGGTAAACACCTATTACCTAACACTAGACAGTCGCAGGCTGTGTTCAGTTGAAAAGAAGTGTCTATTGAATTTCTATAGTTTCGCCTGTAAGGCTTTGTCAGGAATACACGCAACTGACACTTTAATAGGGTTTAAGGATAGATTCCAACATTGGGTGTAAGAGAGAAAGAAATACAAATTAATATACATTTCAACATATATAACTGTATAAATGTAAAGCATATTTTGACATGGCACGCATTCTCTCTTACACCCAAAGTTGGAATCTATCCTTAAACCCTATTAAAGTGTCAGTTGCGTCTATTCCTGACGAAGCCTTACAGGCGAAACTATAGAAATTCAATAGACGCTTCTTTTCAACTGAACACAGTCTGCGACTGTCTAATGTAAGGTAATAGGTGTTTACCTGCGATAGTCAAAAGTATGTGTATGTATCAGTTTTTTAAATATATGTTATAAATAAACATTTTTCTATTTTTTATATATCATTTGTTATGTGATTTCTAGAATATAGCACCTTTAAAATCCCACATCCTGTTCAATATTTTCTACAGGACTATCTTACTTTACAGAAGTGGGATGCGGGGTTTACAGGGACATATGTGTAACGCCACAGTGTTGCACAGGGGTCCCAGGGGATGCAGGTACACAGGATACAGTTGGAGTCTAGGACAGAGAGACTACCTGTCAGGGTGCTATTCTGAATAAACATGAGCATGTGCCAAAAAAGAGACAGCGATATAAAAATATGCATGTGCTTGTGCATGGGCTGAGGAAAACACCTGACATAGTTGCCAATGGCTGTCCTTTTTGCACAGAAATGTGCGCATGTGCATTGGTGCATGTGCACGCACATCTGCTGCCAGAACTGGCACCTATATAAAGGACAGTGGCTGCACTCAGACTTTGCTGGATGATCTTTAGCTACCAGTACTCCTTACTTCTATGTTTCCTGTATTCCTTGGATTACCTGTTACTAACCCGGCTTGCCTCTGGACTTCCCTGCTGCCTGATCCCTGGATTTGACCTCGGTTTGCTCTAAGTACTCTGCTTCTCTTGTCCTACTGTGCATGACCCTGGCTTGCTCCTGACTACTCTTCTGCTTGCTCCACTGGATCCCCGTGAATGACCTTGACTCTGTTCTTGACCATTCACCTGTCCACTCCCTGGCTTGCCTTCCTGTGTATGACTTTGGCTAACATCCTTACTACGCTTCTTCAGTACGGTCCTTCCAGCCTGATCCTGGTTCTTCCTTGGGTGCCACCTTGCCTGTGGTCGCTGCCCTGATCCCACTATATCTCCAGGTGCAATGGAGGTCCTGCCATCTGTCCTGACAGACCAGCTGACAGCTATCCAGTTCTGCTGTACTGCAAACAGCTTCCAGCAGATCTACCCAAATGGCACCTGTGCTTTTTTTGAGCCTAGCAATCCCTGTTCTAACCTTTAGGGGTGCTTGGCACTTAGCTGGAAGGGAAGCCCTCTCGTCAAATTGGCCTCAGACCAGATATGTGACACTATCCATCAGTACTGATAACGAAGAACCTAGAATGTCCAAGTGTACAGTAAAGGTAAGGACCCTGGGAAGGGCCTAGGTGCAGAGTCTAAGGAATCGCCTTGTCTCCTCCAGAGCTCCTGAAGGTGGAGATGGATTGTGCTGCAGACATTTCTCAGGTTGGGCCTCTGACTCACTCCAACAGGCGGCACCTATGTGACGTATACAACCTCTAAAATAAAAAATATACACAAAGAAAAAAAATGTGTTTAAATTGCTGGCAAATTGACAGCTCCCAGCCACTGTATTTTATTTGTAAACAAGCAGCCTATTCCATTCATAATTTAAACACACTTTTTTTCTTTGTGTATATTTTTTATTTTAGAGGTTGTATACATCGTATAGATGTGCCACTTCACAGACAAGGTCTTGGCATTCCCTTGCATATTATATAATATTTTTTCATTTTTAATGTTTAATTTTAGATATTACTAAAATCACTGCTCCCCACCAATTCAAATTTTTAAAACTTTATTTTTATAAAATTTTTTGCCTAATAGCCTCGAAATTGGCCAATATTGTTTTTTTAACATTCGGCTCCCATTGACTTCAAAGGAGTTTGTATTCAGTAGCAGAACTTTATTCATGTTAGCCAAAACCCAACTTGAACCAAACCCAGATATGTTTAGCTCATCATTACCTGTTACCTGTTGTCTCGCACGACTTGTGTTTAGGATTGGGTATTCACCTGCTGTTGATTCAATTAGCTACAAGCCCATTCCCAGCCAGGCCATCTCTTTTTCTATTTGAACTAAGCACATTCTCTCAGGCATTGCCTGAACAACAGCTAGTGTACCTAGTGCCAGATCCCCTAGTGTTCCCAACTTTCTGAGAGATTATTTTTTTCTTTCTTGGGGCCCAGTACCCTGGGCCAGCTACCTCTGTGTTTGAGGCAAACCCCTCTGACTCTGGACTTGTCTCTTCTTGGTTGAAAGCAATCCTTTCTTTATGTGGTGGCCCCACTTCTGAGTTTGTGTTCCCTGGATTCACGTCTGAGGCCCTGTACTCTGAGGTTATCCCTGAAGCTCAGAACTGCAGGAAGCTCTTACCTGCCCTTAACTCCCAGTAGCCACCTGTTGGAGTGAGTCAGAGGCCTGCAACCTGAGAATTGTCTGCAGCACAATCCCTCTCCACCTTCAGGAGCTCTGGAGGAGACAAGCCGATTCCTTAGACTCTGCACCTAGGACCTTCCCAGGGCTCTCACCTTCACTGTACATATGGGCATTCTAGGTTCTTCGTTATCAGTACTGATGGGTAGTGCAGCGCTGTATCTTGGCCTAGGCCAACAAGGCCCAGGCCTAGGGCAGCACTTTGCAGGGGGGCAGCACGGAAAGAGTCTCGGCCGGCTTGCGCTACACTGTTAGTGTAGTGCCAGTCTTATGGGGCAGACTGGACTGAGAGGCAAATTAGTCTAGCGCCCCCATAAAGCAGCCACATTGCTCGGTATGCGGGCGGCCAGCTTTCCGCAATTGTAGGGGGGGGGCACTGCTTCTTATTTTGACTGTCCTATCATCCTGGACCACAAACCTTCCTCACTGTGCTATATGTTTTCTGCTGCACCATTGGCATGGTTATATCTTCTTAGTCCTCTCCATAAAATTATCAGAAATTTTTACTTAAAGTAGAACTATAGGCAACACTTTTTCTTTTTCTTTTTCATTTTGGATAGAGTAAGGGAAGTTTATAGCCCCTTTCAGTTTATTTTTTACCATCCCTGTCCCATTGCAGAGATTTCCCTTCACTTCCTGCCCCATAGCCAAACAGGAAGTGAGAGGAAATCTATGCAAATTAAGGGAATCCTCTGCTCCCCCAGGCCCTAAGAACTAGTGCCCCCACTCGAAAATTTCAGGGCGGGTCTTAAACAGAAAGGGGTATGACCTTGACAGGAAGGGTTGGGTCATATTTAAATTAGGGCGTGCACGATTTTAGTCAGGCCTAGGGAAGCACAAAACCTAAATACACTACTGGGGTAGTGTCACGTATCTGGTCTGAGGCCGATTTGACGAGAGGGCTTTCCTTGCAGCTAAGTGCCAAACACCCCTGAAGGTTAGAACAGGGATTGCTAGGCTCAAAGAAGCACGGGTGCCATTTGGGTAGATCTGCTGGAAACTGTTTGCAGTACAGCAGAACTGGATAGCTGTCAGCTGGTCTGTCAGGACAGATGGCAGGATCTCCGTTGCTCCTGGAGATGTAGTGGGACCATGGCAGCGATCACAGGCAAGGTGGCACCCAAGGAAGAACCAGGATCAGGCTAATGAGGATCTAATATAGATGTTAATGGGCGATCCCACACAAAAAAAAAACGATGTGGGTAAACTGTAATTTATGCAAGGTCCTTCAGGTCTGGTGTGAATTGGTGTGAAAATCTCCACTCAAGGAAAATAAATATATATAGATATATGTATATATATACACAGTTCCTTGAAAAAGTATTCATACCCCTTGAAATTTTCCACATTTTGTCATGTTACAGCCAAAAACATAAATGTATTTTATTGGGATTTTATATGATAGACCAACACAAAGTGGCACATAATTGTGAAGTGGAAGAAAAATGATAAATGGTCTTCAATTTTTTATTTTTTGCAAATATCTGAAAAGTGTGGCGTGCATTTGTATTCAGCCCCCTTTACTCTGATACCCCTAACTAAACTCTAGTGGAACCAGTTGCTTTCAAAAGTCGCCTAATTAGGAAATAGAGTCCACCTGTGTGTAATTTAATCTCAGTATAAATACAGCTGTTCTGTGAAGCCCTCAGAGGTTTGTTAGAGAATCTTAGTGAACAAACAGCATCATAAAGGCCAAGGAACACACTAGACAGGACATGGATAAAGTTGCAGAGAATTTTAAAGCAGGGGTAGGTTATAAAAAAATAGCCCATGCTTTGAACATCTCACGGAGCACTGTTTAATCCATCATCCGAAAATGGAAAGAGTATGGCACAACTGAAAACCTACCAAGACATGGCCGTCCACCTAAACTGACAGGCCAGGCAAGGAGAGCATTATACAAAGAAGCAGCCAAGAGGCCTCATCATTGGTTTCAGTGGGAGGAATAGTGCCCCATCATTGGTGTTATTGGGAGGAATTGTACCTATTCATTGGTGTCATTTTGGGCCCCATTATTGGTGTTATTAGGAGGAATTTTGCCCCTTCATTGGTGTTGGGCCCTATTATTGGTGTCACTGTCAGAAATTGTGCCCAATCTTTGGCATCATTGGGAGGAACTCTGTCCTATTGTTGGTGTCATTAGGAGGAATTGTGCCCCGTCATTGGTGTCAGGGGGGGGGGGGAATTATGCCTCACTGTTGGTATCAGCGGATGAAATAATGCCCCAATAGCCAAATAAAAGCAAGCAAAGGGCTGCATCTGGCCCCTGAGCTGCAATCTAGAGACCAATGATCTTGACCAAATCTCCAAATCCATTTGCAGAAATACAGTCCCAATGTTGCAAGAAACCTCCACCATGCTTCACTGTTGCCTGCAGACATTCATTATTGTACTGCTATGAAGCCCTTCACTAACAAACTACCTCCTGCTACAGCTAAATATTTCAAAATTGGACTAGTTTTTCTGCACTCCAGTTCCTATGTTTTCATGCATAGGGCATGGAAACAAGACAAATCAACTCAGCTATGCACAAAAACGTAGAACTGAGGTGCAGAAAAACTTTTGCACAATAATTATATATATATATATATATATATATATATATATTTATTAAAACACTTCCTTGTATTGCACAATACAGTTTTCATATGATAACATATTAATGTTTTATTGCATGACTCACTTTTGTTTTGGCTTAATAAGAAACTCTCCTAATTATTCTCATATGACTAATAAGATAATTACAAATAATTATAAATGAGCTGGCATAGCTTTTTTTCCCTAAAAAGTGCTGCAGAAGACAACCAATTTCATAACAAACAAAATCATCGTATTGATTTCAATGGGCATCACCTACTGAACGGTAAGTACATAGGGGCAAACTGGTGTGCATGAGTCAGAATCCATGGTGGACCAGGACTTCTCTACAAATATAAACGTTTCTCTGTTGGGGGGTTCAGCTGTTACACATCCTGCCAAACATAAAAATACTAAATTACCAATTACCAGTTAAAGTGGTTATAAACCCACCAAAAATGTAATACAGGTCCTTCTCAAAAAATTAGCATATTGTGATAAAGTTCATTATTTTCTGTAATGTACTGATAAACATTAGACTTTCATATATTTTAGATTCATTACACACAACTGAAGTAGTTCAAGCCTTTTCTTGTTTTAATATTGATGATTTTGGCATACAGCTCATGACAACCCAAAATTCCTATCTCAAAAAATTAGCATATCATGAAAAGGTTCTCTAAACAAGCTATTAACCTAATCGTCTGAATCAACTAATTAACTCTAAACACCTGCAAAAGATTCCTGAGGCTTTTAAAAACTCCCAGCCTGGTTCATTACTCAAAACCGCAATCATGGGTAAGACTGCCGACCTGACTGCTGTCCAGAAGGCCATCATTGACACCCTCAAGCAAGAGCGTAAGACACAGAAAGAAATTTCTGAACGAATAGGCTGTTCCCAGAGTGCTGTATCAAGGCACCTCAGTGGGAAGTCTGTGGGAAGGAAAAAGTGTGGCAGAAAATGCTGCACAACGAGAAGAGGTGACCGGACCCTGAAGAAGATTGTGGAGAAGGACCGATTCCAGACCTTGGAGGACCTGCGGAAGCAGTGGACTGAGTCTGGAGTAGAAACATCCAGAGCCACCGTGAACAGGTGTGTGCAGGAAATGGGCTACAGGTGCCGCATTCCCCAGGTCAAGCCACTTTTGAACCAGAAACAGCGGCAGAAGCGCCTGACCTGGGCTACAGAGAAGCAGCACTGGACTGTTGCTCAGTGGTCCAAAGTACTTTTTTCGGATGAAAGCAAATTTTGCATGTCATTCGGAAATCAAGGTGCCAGAGTCTGGAGGAAGACTGGGGAGAGGGAAATGCCAAAATGCCTGAAGTCCAGTGTCAAGTACCCACAGTCAGTGATGGTCTGGGGTGCCATGTCAGCTGCTGGTGTTGGTCCACTGTGACTTATCAAGGGCAGGGTCAATGCAGCTAGCTATCAGGAGATTTTGGAGCACTTCATGCTTCCATCTGCTGAAAAGCTTTATGGAGATGAAGATTTCATTTTTCAGCATGACCTGGCACCTGCTCACAGTGCCAAAACCACTGGTAAATGGTTTACTGACCATGGTATTACTGTGCTCAATTGGCCTGCCAACTCTCCTGACCTGAACCCCATAGAGAATCTGTGGGATATTGGGAAGAGAAAGTTGAGAGACGCAAGACCCAACACTCTGGATGAGCTTAAGGCCGCTATCGAAGCATCCTGGGCCTCCATAACACCTCAGCAGTGCCACAGGCTGGTTGCCTCCATGCCACGCCGCATTGAAGCAGTCATTTCTGCAAAAGGATTCCCGACCAAGTATTGAGTGCATAACTGAACATAATTATTTGAAGGTTGACTTTTTTTGTATTAAAAACACCTTTCTTTTATTGGTCGGATGAAATATGCTAATTTTTTGAGATAGGAATTTTGGGTTGTCATGAGCTGTATGCCAAAATCATCAATATTAAAACAAGAAAAGGCTTGAACTACTTCAGTTGTGTGTAATGAATCTAAAATATATGAAAGTCTAATGTTTATCAGTACATTACAGAAAATAATGAACTTTATCACAATATGCTAATTTTTTGAGAAGGACCTGTATATTGGAGCTTACTCATCATTAGATGTAGTGGCCACATTAGTATTTTTGGGGCTTTTTTTAAATCTATTTTCACCCTGTGATCTGACCTATTATTGTGCCAATACTCTGGATGAAAGAGCAACAGAGACACCTTTGGACAGTAGCATTTTCAGTCTGTGAAAATCCTGCTGTCCAAATCTTGATCTTATATAAACTTGTGGTAGCATGACACCAATAATGTTACAATGAATTTAATATGAAATCCAAACAAATATGTTGCAAAGTAAGTTTATAAAAAGGCAATGAAGCAGCAACAGGTGTGATAACATTTAAAGGAGAAAAAAAAAAGATTCAAATGCAACAACATCCACCAAGTTCATGTATACTGACGGAAGACCACTTTGAAATGCTGAACATTGTACCAGAAATGCTGAACAGAAGAGGTGGGTTGTCCCGGGCAAATAAATGTGCATGTGACAAATGGGCATACCAGTGGAAGCCTACATTTATTTTAAACGTTTTCAGTACAGGGGATGGCACTTACTTTCAATCAGAAGTGTCCCTTGTCCTGGTAGCTTAGTTTAAATCCTAAGTCGCCCCCCCCCCCCAATACCCCTGCAGTGGTAGTCTTCGGGGTTAATACAGCTGCTGAACCCGTCATAGGCACTCATCAAGAGCCCCTTGAAAGTGAATGGAGGACTGGTGGATGAATGAAGGGTCCGCCTCCTCCATTCATAGAGTTTTTTTCATTGATGGAAGCTCTACTATAGCACAGCTCGTGAATGGATGAGGGGGTGGAAGGTGGCACCCTTGACATATGCAAATGACAGGTCCTGCAGCTGTATTACACCCATAGCACCAGAAAATTACTACTGAGGGGTATGGGGGAGTAAGAGGACTTCCGATTTCAACTAACAAAGAAACTAACAGCACAAGGGACACTTCTCATTGAATGTAATTACTGTCCTTTGTGCTGATTTATTAAATAAATAAACTTTTTTTCTTTTTAAATCAAATAAATAAACTTTGAATTTAACTATGCCCACAATCATCAGCTATGCCCGAGCTAGGCAGCTACAGTAGATCGAAAAATATCGGAAACTAAAAGGCAATTAGACTATGCAGTTGCTCCAGAGCTTCGTAAATGAGGTAAAGCTTCACTTTGCAAAGGATACCCAATCATGTGCATGGAAAATGTTAAAAACTGAATTTTTCCTTGCATATGATTGGATGATGGAAGTCAGTAGAGCTTTTGCCAATTTACTAATCTCTGGAGCAACTGCTCTTGCAAGTGCACAGTGTATTTGTCTTTAGTAAATCAACCCCAGTGTGTCTGTACATCCACCGCCCAGCCTTGACAGACAGGTTGGGTTGGGTTTTCCATCATCATTGTGTTCCCCCAAGACATTCCAAAGCAAGGGTGACTGGTGAGATCTCCTCCTTCTTCCTCCATAGGCATCAACATTTATGTTTGGCTGATTTGAGGCGTCGAAAATGATCTCTTTGGGAATAGAATGGAAGGATGCACAGACAGGTTAATTAGTCAGTGGGGAGCCTGAGCTTTACTGATTGCATAATTATAGGTCTGACTCAGTAAGGGGCATATTGGACCTCTGCACAGAGTTCAAAGCTTCAGAGAGAGAGAGGGTCTCACTCTGCAGCTGCTGGCAGGGGCTGCTTTAAAAAGAAAACAGATGGTTAGACATTGAACACCTTTTGCTTTGACGCACTTGAAATGTATTTAGTAGATTTAAACTGAAGGTTCAATTGGGCTTTATTACAAGATTCCATGATATTACAAAGCTATCTGCAGAAGCTGTTTGACTTCAGACTCTCTCTCTCACACTAATTGAAACTCCAAGGGCCTTGGCTTAACAGGTGAGCAGATAGGTGGAAGGATTTTGCCCCCATTCCCACAAAACAAATTTACATGCAGATTCACAGGATGAATAGTTCTGTGATTTTTCTTATAAATACACTCCGAAGTGTTAAGTCATTCTCTTGTATAGGATCATTGATGGAAAGTCAATTGTGTGTTTAAAGTAATTGCTTTCTGTCATATCACCTTCATTTAAAATATCTTAGGTTCTTATTATTTCCTGTAACATTCACATATTTACCCAGTAATATAATCTAATCCTTGCTTAAAAGAGACAGTTTATGAATGTTATGCAATTAATTCTAAATGCCTGTATAAGATAAATATATTAATTAGGTGACATTGCCAGAGGCGATGGGTGTAACATAAGTAGGAGTCACTTTCTATTGAGAAAAGTAATTTTGGCATAGCTCAACACATTTTAAAGTCCTATACAATGACACTGTAATGTCATCTGGGTTTATTAATGTACAACATGCAACTTTGTCCTCCTGTGCCTTGGTGTACTACACCCTACTTCATGGTACATTAATTAAAATAGTTTTGTATTTAGTTCTTTCTTGTATTCTGAAGAACATCTATAGGCAAGAAGTAAAATAATTCTGTTATCTGTTACTGCAACCCAGACAACACTGAAAATGTGCTAAAATCAGAATATCCAATGAATTTACCATAAAAGTGGTTAATTTATACATTATACATACATACATACATACAAGGTCTAGGCAGAAATGTCATTAGTCTGCTACAGGCAGATAAAAGCATTTCCTCAGTCTTCTCTCCTCCAGTAATCAGACTGCAACACTGTAACCTTTCAGAAGGAGGAGGCTGTGCACTGTGAATAATTTCTGAACAAACATGGTACAATTCTTCTGGAGAGGAAGGCATTGTCAGAGGTAGTATTGTGATCTCTAAGATAGGGAATAAATACCTGTGAAGTGTTACACTTATGCCCTGTACACTCGATCAGCATTTCCTATGGGATAAAATCCTATGGATGTTTTCGTAGGAATTCCGTTCAAGCTGTCTTGCATACACACTGTCAGACCAAATTCCGACCGTCCAAAACGCGGTGACATAAAACACTACGACGAGCCGAAAAAAATGAAGTTCAATGCTTCCGAGCATGCGTCGACTTGATTCTGAGCATGCGTGTTTTTTTTCTCCGTCAGAGTTCCACACAGACGATCGGAATTTCCATAGGAAAAAAATAAAACATGTTCTATTTCTAAACTCCTACGGAAAAAAGTCTGATGGGGCACACACACGGTCGGAATATCTGATGAAAAAATTCCGTCAGACTTTTTTCATAGGAAATTCTGATCGTGTGTACAAGGCATTATACATTACTTACAATACATGCACTTAACATGAAAAAATAAATAACAGCACTGACACATATGCTGGGGGTTTGTTACTGCAGTCAATGACCCCAATGCTGGGGGCTATTATTGCATCCACTAACACCAATTCTGGGGGTTATTATTGTGGTCACTGACAACAATACTGTTTTTTTTTTACTGCAGCCTTGACACCAACAAGACTCCAACTTTCTCTTTCCTGTATTGTGTTATCATAGGCATGCGCAGGGGGTGTGTCGGGTGTGCCTAGGCACACCCTAATCCATGTGGTCGGGAACACGTTGATCATGATCTACCTGTCGATCATGGGCAGGTAATGGATAGACCATAATCCTTCCTTGCCAACTACTGGAACCTGAACAGGAGGGGAGGTGTTTACGGGATCTGATCTGTATTTTCCTCTTGCAGCCATTGAAAGTCTGCTTATCCTCAGACATTAAGCAGGTGGAGAAGGAAAATACAGTGGATCGGTACCAGTATATACCACCCCTGCTGCCACTACTGTCCCTGTTCGTCTTCTTTTTTTCAATACCAATCACGCACCATGTTCATTCATAACTGAAGCATAGTAAACTGCTTCAGTTTGTGAATAAACAGGAAGCGGCTCAGCACAGACAACTTCCTATTCATTAGCTGTCCAGTGCAGCTGAATCTGCAGAGAAAGGGACTGGGACATTTCTGTCCTCAGTCCCTTTCTCTGTTTCAAAAACGTGAGACATCAGGGGTCTTTTTAGACCCTTAATGTTTCATCAAAGCCTCCTAAAAATAAGAAAATAAAAAATAAAAATAATACAAAACTACTGCCAGTGTCCACTGCCCTACTGACTGACACCATCCACTGTTTCCCTGACACTGTCTACTGCCCCACCAAAACCGTCCAGGTTTTATTACATTTTAAAATGTTTGTTTACATTTATTTATAATAGTGTGTGTGTTTTTATTTTATTTATAGATTATATATATATATATATATATATATATATATATATATACACATTATATACACACACATACACACACACACAGTATATAACACGTTGAGGTGATGGGGCCACACTGGAGGCCCTCTATTATTTTCAGGTTGATCAGCACTAATCTAAGGTTTGTGTGACTCCTTTTAGCCAGATTCCTCATTCTTCTGGACACATCCAGTATAAAAGATATCTGTGAACAGAGAAACATAGAAGGCTTACATTACATAACACATAAAACCCGGGTTTAAAAAAATAAAAATAATAAGAAAATATTAGTGAGTGAAAGACAATCTAGCCCTGCACTTCAGCATAACAAGGTACACAACCTCTGCAAAGGTTTGCTATAGCCCTTGGGGAAATGTTCAATTAAATGAGAAATGCTGATCAGACACACATTCCATCTGCTTTGTGAAGATAATATTACATTTTATTCTAGTGCGTTCTGATCTTTCTGCATAGGCAGGTCTTCTGCAGAGCGTCTGTCTGATTGAAATACATTCGGAATTTCCAGAACTAGTTTTACATCTTCGAATATTTTATATCCACTCATCAAGTCAGTCTTGAAGAAGACCTGTTCTTAGCAAATGCTGTATAAAACCATTTGTTTTAAAGTAGAATTACAGAAAGATCCACTTTCAACTCAGTTATGTATTCATTAATAAACCCTGATTTTCTACAGGTGTTGCAACCTTTTATATATTATACATTCACATCTATCCCTGTCATCAAGGAGCATACAATCTAAGGTCCCTAACTCACATTTATACATATTCTAGGGCCAATTTAGACAGGAGCCAATTAACCTACCAACATGTCTTTGGAAAAGTCCCGGGGAAAAGGACATCCAGCGCCCAGAGCCAGTGTTGCCAATTGTCAGTATTTTTACTGGCAGCCAGTAAAAAATGCTCACTTTCCTCCTGCCAGTAAATGCCAGTGACAGGAAAAGGCTGCCAGTAAGAAAATATGGCTGTGACGCCCAGCCAAGACCATCCGAGTGCCTGCTACAGTGTGTTCGGGCAGCACCGGCAGAGATGGTGCCTGTGTGTGTTGTGTGACGTCATGGCGCAAGGGAACCTGAGCGGAGTGGCCGGACCCTCTTGTGCGGGTCTGCAGGACGGGAGAAAGGGTGCCTGCCCATTCTAATTTATTTTGCTATATCGAAAATAAAAAAAAGAAATATGTTTTTGTGCCTTAATATCTACCCTAAATCACATTGCTAAGTGCATATTGTACTTTTTTGTAGACTAAATACTGAAATTTGCACTTAAAACATTTATTTTGTAACTTTTGGAGATGGCAGTAAAAACGTGGCTGTGCCAGTAAACTTTGGGTGTTGTGTCAGTAAATTTCAATCTGGTAGGTTGGCAACACTGCCCAGAGAGAAGATGGCAAACTGAGCCCCTTCCCCAGGTGAAAGGGGCGGGGATTATACCGGCATGTTCTGAATCAGTACCAATAGTTGTGGTACACTGCATCAAAATAAAGAGTTTAAAATCCGATTTACAAATATAGGGTGTAGCGGGGTGTCTGTAAAACAAGTTAAAATGACAGGAAAAGTGATTGATGGGATATATGTTCCTCCACGGATTCTTAGATTGATAATCTAAGATAATACCAGCAAAGACTTCAGGGTAAAGAAAGATAGTTCTTTACCCTGTGTTGGTAAAGTTCGTTCCGGGGCTGGTTTTATTGGGAGTCTGATAGAGCTCTGGGTGGGGCAGACTCCCAAGTCCGTGGATCCGCAGCTTAATGTTTGCCTTTCAGGTCTTGATTAAGGCAGCTGGGCCTAGCTCTCAGTGAGAGAGTGTGTAGCCTCGTACACACGACCGAGTTTCTCGTCCAAAACCGGCAAGAAAAGTGCCGTGAGAGCTTTTTTCTCAAGAAAACCATTCGTGTGTATGGTTTTACGACGAAAAAACTGGCGTGAATCTCGACGAGAAAATAGAGAACCTGCTCTCTATTTTCTCGTCAGGATTCAAGATTTCCTCGTCGTGTTTCTCGTCGGCCTGTTTTGTGACGAGAAAATGGTTCGTGTGTATGCTTTTATGACTCTTCCAAAAGCACGCATGCTCAGAAGCAAGTATGAGACGGGAGCGCATCTTCTGCTAAATCAAGCCTTCGTAATGGAGATAGCACATTCGTCACGCTCTAAATTATTGCATCGTTTAAATTTTGTGCATTGAAATCTTCTTTAGAATGTTACATTAATCCAAACGAATGAACTTCTTTTGCTGCTGATATTCACACAGAGTTATGACTATCTTTTTTTAACCTTTTTCATGCTGCTCTTCAGAAGATATATGTGTATTATATTGTGCAAGATCTTCTGAATATTTTTCGGTTTTATATTTTTCAAACAGATGTTAATAGTAATTTGCCAATGTTTTGATAGTGATCTCCCAATGAATAATTTAATTTATTATTGGTAAATTTTACACCCTCTATTTTCAATAATATATTTTCATTTTTTTTTGGGGGGTTGTTATCTGTCCCTTTTTTTGCCTGTCAAATGTATCTGCTTACTCCAAAGCTAAATTAAAAAATTGTAAAAATAAACATAGTCAAGTATGAACTTAAACAAAAACAACATTTATTCATGTTTGAAACAAAATAAAGAGAAGGCAGCGCTGGAGAACCTGCTGCCATTTGTGCATCCCAGGGACCCCAGAGCACACAGCAACCCTGTGTGGACACTAAAATTGGGAGCTTGAGAAGGCCAACAGTTCTGAGCACAATCTGATCCTGGCCTCCCAGAGGTCAGGAACAGCAGCAGGTGAGATATATGTCCCATGTGTGTGGTACTACAACAGGCTGCCTTCTGTCCGACCACAATGAAGCAAGGCCATCACTTCCTCGTCTTCTTGGCAGCCTTCCCTGCAGCCTTCCTTCTTCGTGTGGCTGGAGGCTGGGCCACTGGAGGGGTACTCCTGTCAGGAGGAGGAGGTGGAGGAGAAGGGGGTGGCGCAGAAGAAGAAGGTGGTGGAGGAGAAGGGGGTGGGGCACAAGAACAAGGTGGAGGTGGAGGTGGGGCAGAAGAACAAGGTGGAGGAGAAGGGGGTGGGGCAGAAGAACAAGGTGGAGGTGGAGGAGGAGGTTGAGGTTGTGAGAGTTGTGCCACCTCACAAATTGCGGTATTGGGGGTAATTTTCTCCATCACCCCCTTGTTCAGCAAGGTGATGAGCAGGGGCTCGCATAGGAGGCGTTGCTCCATGCTCATCACCTTGAACTTTGCCTCCACTAGGCCGGCAATGGCCTCTTCAGGGGATGTGGGCTCCTTGAGGGTGGCATGGGCCTTTTGAATAAGGGCCATTGCTGCCTCACTGGTGGTCCTGTCCCTCCTGCTTCTTTTGGGAAGTCGGATAGGAGGCACCTGTGATGTTGTGCTTCTCCTTTGGCCGGCCACCTCCTGGCTGCCACTGGGCCCTGCCACCTCCTGGCTGCCACTGGGCCCTGCCACCTCCTGCCTGACAGTTTCCAGACCCTCCTCCTGGCTGATTTCATCCTGTGTATGAAAAAGGGACATAGTTTAATTTTTTGTTTTATTGTTTTCATCCAACTTTCAGCTCATGTTTGAAGCAATTAGAATGTAAATCCTTTAAAAAAAATTGACAATTTACAACTACATCAGATTGACTATTTTGCACCCAATTTCGCCCAGACTAATGTCTAGAGATCTTGATTTTACATGTGTAACACAAAATAGTTTATGTTTGTCATCTTGACATATTTGTCAAACATTAGGTTTATCACAATACATTTTCTATAAATACTATACCTGGCTCCAGATGGCCAAATCAGGATCATCCAGGATGGCTGCCTCCTCTTGCTCCAGAGAAGGCTCAGGTTGGCTGCAGGGAAGTCTGGGGGGAAGAGTGGAGAGTGATGGCCTTGCCTCAATGTGGTCATCCAGAAAGGACATCCTGCTGTAGTACCACAAATTGGGGACATACACATCATCTGCTGCTGCTCCTGACCTCTGAGAAGCCAGGACCTTAGAGCGTTCAGTCCTGTATGTGCCTCTCAAGCTCCCAATTTTAGTGTCCACCTGTTTTGCTGTTGCTGTGGGCTGTGGGCACCTTGGTCTGCACAAATGGGAGCAGGCTCTCCAGCGCTGCTTTTCTCACCCCTTTTTTTTATGGATGGGGTTTTTGGTCTCCCACAGAGCGGGCAGCTCCCTTAACCGGTCTATAAATTCTGCAAGGAATTCCTTGTCACTTATAAAGACATTCAATTTGGGTCTGCAAGTCAAAAAAAAATTAACTAATGTGAGGCACACAGTCTAACCTCCTTAAAATCTTATTCACCATATATATCCTCCAACATTCTCAAGACAGTATAGGCCAACAATTGTTCAAAGTCACAAAATCACATACCTTCGTTCGCACGTCCGTCACTTGAACTCCTCTCTCCGCACACCGAACGTAGTATAGTCACATCTGTGTTTGCTATATATACACCACGCATGCGTGTAACTACGCACACGTCGCTCCGCACACGTCGCCCGCCCATGACGTTCTAACTAACATCTTTTCCCCGCCCCTTCTCTTTCGGCGCGCAGACAGATATGGCGGATTTACAGCAGGTGTCTGATAATTCCTCAAATAACGAGGAGGAGACAAGCCCGGAGACTGAGGAAACGTCACGATCAAGGAGGAGATTCTAATATGTCTTATGCGGAGATGGCAGAGATGGTGGACATATTGCTAAAGTCGGATTATGACGCAAAGCATGGGCCGTATAGCAAACCAAATAGAAGGAAGGCCAAAATCATGAAGAAAGTCGAAGAGTTTGAAGAAGAATTTTGGGGTGAAAAGCTCAAATGAGCAGCTCAGAAAGAGGTGGTCAGACCTCAAACTGAGGGAGCCAGAGCAGTTAAGAAGCATTAAGAGAATGCTAGCAAAAAGTAAGTATATTTTTCACTTTTATGCTATTAATTTATTTCTCAACTTCCATGTTGCTCCATTTTTTTTAAGTTCCTATTGTACTCCCTTCCAAAATGTCATAGTTTGAACTTGGTTTGGCACAGTAATCGTTTGTTACAGACACATCGTTCGGCCACTCTCCTCTTTTTTGGGTTATTTTTCACCCTCAAATGTAATTAGACATCTGCCGGATTTCTTAAAATTGTTGGCTAGATGATGTGTTTGTAAAGAGAATGAAATGCAAACTTTAATCAGTGTAAAAGGAGAGGACACTCAGCACCTGGTTCCACATCTGTACTTTTGAGCACTATAGTGTGGGCCACTAAAACCGCCTTTTTGGGGGTCCCACACAGGTGCATCAGTGAATTTTTGTGCTGCCTCCATGTCTGAAAATTGACAGCCAAAGGTGAATACTAAACCAATTCTTGGACATATATAATGCCTTCATGTTTAAATTCCACACAAACACACACTTGTACCCCACTTTCAAGCAATTTAGCCTGTTTTCATTTTTCATAGAGAATTTCTGTGTGATAACTAGACCTTTGGTTTGCTTCTCATAGGGGAGAGAAGACTGGGAGGAGAACACTCCAGGGAGCACAGGAACCCCACAGCTTGGAAACAACCCCAAACTCCCAAAGACCCACAACCTAAGGATGTTGAGGAAGTTGAAGAGGTTGAGGAAGGAGAAGTGCAGGAAGGAGAAGTGGATGACGTGGTGGAACTGGTCACCACAACAGGTCAGTATTTGTCACCACAGCTTCAGGTAAGAGATGTAGGCCTGCAGAGTTATAATACCTTTTGTATTTTGTTTTTAGGGGATGTAAATGTTGTGGTGAAGGATAGTACACGTTTCTCTGCTGACAGTGCCCTCCGAATAATACAGCAAGTGATGGAATGTAGCACAGAACTGGACAGAATTAAACAAAGAATTTATGTGATGGATCAAACATTTAAAGACATTCTCGATGTTTTGGGGAGAATTGAATAAGGCATCAAAACCCCAAATTTTGTTTAATGATTGTTCTTCCCCCTTTTTATTACCTTTTTGACAATCAAACCAGCCAAAAATTGAATATGCACACAGTGTGTCAACATGTGCCATCTGCCATCAGGGGATATCCATGTACGGCTTTTGTGGGTGCAACCCCTTCCTCGTATCTCAAGTAGGTGAACTGAAGAAGGGGTTGCACCCACAAAACACGTCCATTGATCACCCCCGATGGCAGATGGCACATGTTGACAATAGGGATCAGGAGTCTCAAATCCCTATTGGAAATTACATTCTAAAATGTGTGCATATTCAATTTTTGGCTGGTCAACGGGTGGCAAGACCCCATATTAGGACGGGCACATAGAGACATAGTTTGTGTACGTGAATGTCTCATATTTCTCAGAGGTATCCAATGTTGTACTTTTTGCAATGCAACTGATGGTTTTATATTTTCATATTAAAAAAATTGCCGGTTTGTGGCCAGCCAAAATCCAAAAACAATTTTTTTTACCATGTGTGTGAATGTGCACAGAGTAAAATGTTTGAACACAAACAACGTGTAGCTTCTTTTAAAAATACGCTCTAACTTTTTTTTTTTTTTTTGTGGGGTTACATAGTGAAATGGTTGGAATTTACTAAAGGAAAATACACTTGGCACTACAAATGCACTAAGACAAACTAGGAGACATGAAAAAACAAAATGTAAAAGATTATGTCAGATTTTTATTGAGTTCGTTCTCCATGCATCTTTACACATGGCCTGGCATAGGAATTGCCCCCCTACCCGTGAAATATTCCAGATACTTCTCACGAACAATACATAGGTTCATGCGTTGCAGTAACCTATGTATTGTCAATGCCGCACAATATTCAGGTGGGTGGCCCCCTGTTAAGCCACCGACATATAAATAACTGCGGCATTTATGGGGTGCAAATTGCATAACAGAAACAGGGGGGCAAATAGGCTTGCAAAATCCAGCCTGAGGGATGTAATTGGCTTGATAAAAGTAAAATTGGGGACGCGGGGGGGGGGGGGGACATTCCTTGGGTAAACACTGACAGGCTGCTCTGCCAATCATGTTCACCAAGTCTGTTTTACGGTTACATGATTGGCTGATGCAACATCAAGGGCAGGAGAAGACATCAAGGACAGAAGAAGGGTGGCGCTGACCAGAAGAAGGTAAGTGCAGGGCTGGGGGGAAAATGGCTGCATTGGAGGGGGACAAAATGGCTGCATTGGAGGGGACAAAATGGCTGCATAGGAGGGGGCAACTGGTAGCGTTTAATAGGCATGGTCGCTAAAAAGGAGGAAGTTTAGTTCCTAAAATTGGGGGTGGACCCCCAAACATTTGGAGCAACAGGCGCCACTGCTGGAAAGGTTAGTGAAGGGAAATATGCATGGAGGAGAAAAAAGGGGCATTTAAAAACTTCCAACATGCATGAGGACAAAGGGGACATTCTCAGCATATTACAATCATGGTAATTAGGGAAGGATGAAAGAAATACAATACATTAGCATACATGAAATACATAAAATGTGATGTTAAGGGAGAAAACTTACCCTAATATATTCCTCCTCCAGGACTTGTATAATGGCAGAACAGGTGTCTGGGATTATGAGGCCCAGAGCCTGGGGGGAGATGCCTGTTGTGAACTTCAAGTCCTGAAGACTTCTCCCTGTCCCCAGGTAACGTAAGGTGGCGATGAGCCTCTGCTCAGCACTGATGGCTTCCCGCATAACGGTGTCCTGCCTGGTAATATAGGGGGACACCAAAGCCAACAGTTCCTGAAAAATGGGGTCAGACATCCGCAGAAAATTCCTGTAGTCCTCAGGATTATTCTCGACGATCTCCCGCAGCAGAGGCATATGGCAGAATTGGTCCCGCTGGAGCAACCAATTCTTGGTCCATGAACTCCTCCTCACCCCGTTCATGGACTGGTCTTGGTCCAAAACAAGCAGACCAACACCAAGCGCACGCACAGCACGAACTCGACAAGGAGAACGTCCAGGCGACATGGCTAGGAAACGGTCGTCTGATCAGAACGTACAGAACAGAACGCACTTTAGAACAGCAAGGCCTATGAATAACGAACTGAAAATCAGAAACGAACGGGCAAGAACGCACTGTAAAACAGATACGACCTGCCTAGATGCCCTGAAAGACAAGATACGAACCCACAAGCACAAACTGAACCTCAGAAAACGAACTGAAAAGCACGAAGACTGAAAAGCGTGAATCGTCTCTTCCCAAACTTTTACTTCACACGCGGTAACACGAGATCAGCAAAAGCAGCCCAAGGGATGGCGCCAGGGAAATCGATCTTCCCCTTTATAGTGCAGTCGTACGTGCTGGACGTGACCGGAGAACAACAAGGAAATTGGGAAATGTCAGTGTGTACGCATGGAAAGCTTGACGAGAAAATCGTCAAGGTTAACAAGAATCTCGTCGTTAAAAACGACGTGTTTCTAACGACGTGAAAATCGGCCGTGTGTACGAGGCTTTAGTCTCTGTGTGAGGAGGCATACTGGAGCATGGCTGCTTATCCCTGATTTTGGATTCAAGTTTGTGCAACTGTAAGGACACTTACTACCAAACCAAAGGACTGGTCAGACTACGGATACAGTAAGGCTCGGTAGAGCAGAAGTTTATTTTGTTTGTTTGATGGCAAGATGCCCTTTTTTCTTCTGTTGGAAATATCCTGTGCATTAAACATGGTGTTTTCCTAAAGAGACTGTGAGTTGTCCCTGCCTTGAGTCTGATCCCCCTACAAATTGGTGGCCTGAAGTGGGCACGCGACCCAGAGACTGTACCTCTTGCAGCGGCAATTTTTCTGTTGAAAATAAATAAGAGCCAGCGCTCTTAAAGGGATAGTTTGGTAAGAAAATATATATATATATATTTTTTTTTCTGGTACCAGTAGACTGTTAAGAGAATGGAGGAAATACTCAAACAGCTGGTGCAAGCACGCACAGATCAACAAGAAATTAACCGCTTGTTGATCACTGCTACCCAAGTGGCCATGCAGGAGCAGAAGGAGTTCAATAAGCTCATACAGACTCAGATACAGATGCTGACTGACAAGCTCCTACGTGCGGATAATGTTTCAGGTCTATGCAAGCGAGTGCAGGCTGCATTACAGAAAATGACGGCTGAGGATGGCAGAGCATGAAGGGCTACCCCAGGACCAATGGACAGAGGTCCTTGCCCCCTTTTTGACAGGGGACCCACAGAAGGCCTATTTTGATCTAAATGCTGCTGAGGCCCGGCAATATGAAACTTAGAAAACTGAGATTCTGGCCCGCCTTGGCGTAATGATGGCTGTGAGATTCCAGCGCGTCCATGCTTGGCAATTTAAGGTGGACCAACCTGCAAGGTCCCAGATGTATGACCTCATCCACCTCACACGGATGTGGTTCCAGCCAGTGGTCGCCACCCCAGCTCAAGTATTGGAGAGAGTTGTAGTAGACCGCTTTGTGAGAGCCCTTCCAACCCCTATACAGCGGTTTGCCGGGAGAGCTGATCCTAAAAATGCCAATGAGTTGGTGGCCCTCGTGGAGTGTTACTTGTGTACTGAGGATTTTCTTAGGGATGTAGTACCCACAGAATCCTTTTTCAAGAGACAGAAGCCCACCAACCCGGGAAAAAGTGATCCCGCCCTAAAGTGGGGGAAAAAGGAAGTAAATGCGATTGAGGTTCCTGAGGCGCAAGGAGTGAAGAGACTCAATCACCAAAGGGAGACCACCCGCCAGGACCAGGGTCCTATAGTGTGCTGGCGTTGCCACGAACCGGGGCACCTGGCTGCCAGTTGCCCGCTAAACCAAGAATCAATGGATTACAGTGTGACCCAGAAAGGCTCTTTTGTTGCTACACCAGGTGACACCCCACAACAGCCCGGCGGCACTGAGAAACCGATTTGTGTCATTAAAGTGGATGGTTGCCAGATGACTGCCTTGCTGGATTCTGGCAGTTTAGTAACTTTAGTCATGCCAGCCTCGTGAACCCCCAAAAGTTGCAGCGACAGCTAATGGGTGTGGTTTGTATTCATGGGGATACCAAGTGCTACCCCACGGCTGTGGTATCTATCGAGTCTCCCTGTGGCACTATGGACCATGAGGTTGGAGTACCCCCAAATCTCATGTATAACACTGTCCTGGGACGAGACTTTCCTTTTTTTCTGGGATTTATGGGATAACGCCAAGGGAGGAAGGCCCCCAGTGGAATCGGATTCCTACTGCCCAGAACCGCTGGAGGAACCGGACGAAGAGAAAGAGTTTGCCCATTTTCCCTTGGAGGTCCTTGCAGGGGACACAGAGAACCCCCATCCGGAGTTAGACCTGCCGGATCTACCCACGACCCGCGAAAAGTTTTGCAAGGCCCAGCTTAGGGAACCCACTCTAGCTACTGCAAGGGAACAGGTAAAAGTGGTAAATGGGGTACCCCAAGAGCCAGGGGAGGAGGCCATATTCCCACATTTTGCTATGGAAAATGACCTGTTATACAGAGTCGATGAAGTACGAGGAGAGAGACTCGAACAGTTGCTAGTACCTCAACCTCATAGACGCATGATACTGGACCTGGCACATTCTCATGTTCTTGGGGGACATTTGGGGGTGGATAAAACTAAGGAAAGAATATTGCAACGGTTTTATTGGCCAGGTTTACACAAAGAGGTAAAAATGTACTGTGAATCCTGCCCAGTTTGTCATCTCACTGCTCTGGTATCACATTTCCGGAGTCCATTGGTACCTTTATCCATCATTGAGGTGCCCTTTGACAGGATTGCCATAGATATTGTAGGTCCCTTGGTTAAGTCCGCTAGGGGGCACCAGTATATTCTGGTTGTCTTGGACTATGCCACCCGGTACCCAGAGGCAATCCCGCTAAGGAACCCCTCAGCTAAGAGTATTGCTAAAGAGCTTTCTCTTATATTTTCACGTGTGGGTATTCCTCGGGAGCTGCTAACTGACCAGGGCACGCCCTTCATGTCGAAGGTTAAAGAGTTATGTAAATTGTTTAAAATTAACCACTTACGCACTTCTGTGTACCACCCACAAACAGATGGTCTGGTGGAAAGGTTTAACAAAACGCTGAAAGGAATGTTAAAGCGAGTGGTCGCGGCAGATGGTAGGGACTGGGACTGCCTCTTGCCCTATCTCATGTTTGCTGTACGGGAGGTACCTCAAGCCTCCACTGGCTTTTCCCCTTTTGAGTTGCTGTATGGCAGACACCCAAGGGGCTTATTGGATATAGCAAAAGAGACCTGGGAACAAGAGGCAACCCCACTCAAAAGTGTAGTGGAACATATTGCTCAGATGCAAGACCGGATTGGTAAAGTCATGCCCATTGTTAAGTCCCACTTGCAACAGGCTCAGCAGGCTCAAGCTAGAGTCTATAACCGTTCAGCCAGGATCCGAACCTTTAACCCTGGTGACAGAGTTCTTGTGCTGGTACCTAAAGTGCAGGCTGTTAACGCCCTCCGTCGTGAGGGTCTGACAGCCAATCCTAAGAAGTGTGCTATGGGACTAGGAGGCCAGGTATCTAGGGTACATTATTGGCCGGGGGATAGTAAAACCCCAAGTCACAAAGATCCAAGCAATCCAAAGTTGGCCAAGACCCCTTAATAAAAAACAGGTCAGGGCTTTTTTGGAATTAGTAGGCTACTACAGAAGATTTGTTCACAATTTTGCTACATTAGCCGCTCCCCTTACGGATCTTACCAAGGGGGGGGGGAAGTCCTCAGTGATGACTTGGTCCCCAGAAGCTGAGAAAGCTTTCCAGAACTTAAAGACTGCCCTGTGTAATAGCCCTGTCTTAATCACCCTGGATTTCACACAGGAATTTATAGAGCAAACGTTTGCTTCAAAAGTGGGGTTAGGTGCAGTGTTATCCCAAGTACTGAATGGAGAAGAACACCCCATAGCGTTCTTAAGCAGAAAGTTGACCCCCCCCCTGAATTCTGGGCCAGGGCATGACCATGGTGTGAGAGTGAGAGGAAGACGCTTCTCCTCCCTCCGCTCGTACCTCTATCACCTGTGCAGCATTGATGGAGATTGCCAGATGAGACATCCAAGGTGATTCCCCAGCCTATCTCCCAGCCTTTACTATGGCCTTAGGCTGCGACCCCTCATAACCCTGAGACTGGATCTTATACCTTGTGCCTCTACCGAGCCTCTATCAAGTCGGGACGTGTGGCTGGAGAGTGGGGAGTTTGCAGCCCACGGTCTCCCAGGGTCCCGGTCCTGTGGTGGCGGCGGACGGCGGAGTGTGTAGTTTGTGGCCCGCAGACAGCGGCTCCCCTGCAGTGTGGAAGGAGAACATGTGCCTGCGGTGATCCTCCAGCCTGCAGCCTACAGCCCCCACAATCCCTCGCGTGGAGCAAGGAGCAGGTGACTCACAAACCAGGAAGTCAACGCGAGTTGCTGGAGCAAAGTGCATCAGAGCGGGGAAGGGTAAGGACTGGACTGCGCTGATATTCTTTGCATACCATTTGATATATTCGGTGGTTGAAGGGGGAAGGAGTGGAGTAGGGACGTCTGCAAGAGAGGCGTCCCCCCCCATACTACCCCCCCCCCCCCGTGAAACAGCGCAGAGGAAGAGCGTCGGCTCCCTCAGCGGACAGGAGTAGCGACCTTAGACCCCCGACACCCCCCCGAGCACATTAGCTCATGACCTCAAAATAGAGATAAGCTTTAAACACCATGATACATTCAAGGAGAGATGTAATAGTATAAACTAACCAAGGACTGATAAAAGCTCATCTCTAGGAATCACTGCTGTCACTGGTTGCATAGGAGAGCTGCGCTTAGAGACACTGCTAATTAATAAGCTACGTTACACCACTGGTAATGAAAAAGGGGGAAAGGGAAAGAGAACTCCCTCCTGTATAGTGTTTTTTTTTTTGTTTGTTTTTTTTTCCCTCCCCCTGACAACCCTGATAAACCTGGCCTGTAGGCATTTGGAGAGAGGTATTTTTTTTTTTTTTTTTTACCCTCGCCTTATCAAAGAGGCTATTTGCTTGTTTGCTTGTTTGTCTTCCACTGTAGCTGACATTAACATAGCAGCACCCCAGTTCCTAGCCCTCAGTCCCCATAATGTCAACACAACGGACCACAAAGGCAAGCATAGCAGCAGGCCAAGCGGCAGCGAAATTGAGAAAATATACATATAACCCAGACCAACCCTCAACCCAGACCTCTCCAAAAAATAGCCAGCAGCCTAAATCACAGTCTGGGGCAAGAAGAAGTCAGGGACAAAACCAGACACCCCTAGATGGGGGCGATATGGAGAGGAGACTCTCGGGAGTTAATGGGGCAAGAGGGGTACGCGGAACTTTAGTTGAGGGTGCAAGAGAGGAGCAAAGTGAGCCAACATTAAAAGAAGTGCTTGCAGCAATTAACTTTTGTAAATCCTCTTTGAGTGAAGTAACTACCCAACTCAGAACAATACAGGAGGAAGTGGCTCTGGTAAGACATGATTTACAACAAATAAATGAAAGAACAACAGCCCTGGAGGAGAGAGTCAGCCTGGTGGAGGATGTACTGACCCCCCTTAGAAAAGAAATAAAAGAAATGAGAGAACAAATGGTTAAACAGGAGCTGAAGATGGATGAAATCGAAAATAGAATGAGGAGGAAAAACATTAGGATTTTGGGACTTCCAGAACATAGCGAGGGGGTAGACCCAATAGCTTTTGTTGAAAAATGGATTAGAGAGACATTTGGCCAAGAATCTTTTTCGAAATTCCTAGCGGTGGAAAGGGCGCATAGGGTCCCTGCTAGACGCCTTAGACAAGACGGTCCCCCCCGCCCCCTCCTGATCAAGATGTTTAATTTTAAAGATAAAATGACAATAATCCAGAAAGCTCGAGAGATGGGAAACGTCCTATATAATGGAACTAGGATATCTATCTACCCAGACTTTTCACCAGAACTGCAGAAGAAAAGAGCTAGGTTTGGCGAAGTAAAACGCAAATTACAGCAATTAAAACTTACATACGCACTACTATATCCAGCGAGACTGAGGGTGAACGCACCAGATGGGATAAAGTTTTTTGATACATCGGAGGGGGCGACAGAGTGGCTATTATCGCATGGTGAAGTCCCATAGAGATTATACATATGGACTGTTGCTTTTTATATTTACCCAAGACATACCTTTTGTTTTTTGTTTTTTAACAATTTTGCTATTTGGGTGTTTTTTTTTTTTTCTTCTCCCTCACTGGGAGGAGATAGGGATAAGTAGATATACCTATAAAGGGAAACACGAAATATAGAATTTTAGAATTTGAAATACACAGGGATCATTATCCCCCTTTTTTTTCTTTTTTCTTTTTTGTATTTTTTGTTCTCTACTTTTTGGGGGAGATAGGAGAGAGACAAGAGAGGGGCATGAAGAGGTGAGGGGAGGGAGGGGAGGGATAAGGGGTGAGTCTGAATGAAGGGAATGATGCTCATGCTGTCTCCCTTTATAAGGGGGAAGCAGGAACAACCTCCCAAGTATAAGGATAAAATCTGTATGAGGAATGTGGTAGATGTATTTTGGATTAGGAGGGAGGAAGGAGGGGGAGGGGGAGTGAATAAAGGGGAAACAAAACACGGGATGCATCAAAAGGGTGAATATTTGAGGAAGGATGTAAGTATGGGTCACAATAGGAAGCCTCAACCCAAGCCAAGGAAGGCGGAGACAAGGGTACACGAGAAAGAAAGTATGTATGCATGGAGAGAATGGAGAGAAAGAATGGAGGTGACGGTTACACAAAGAAAGAATATGAAGAAAATATTGAAGAAAGAAACAGGCACGTCTGGATACCTAGGGGGCTCATTATGGATATGGACAATTACACTTGCAGTAAAAATTAATGGTTAATAGGGCACAAGTGAAATTTTTTATAATATGCTCATGGAATGTTCGAGGTTTGGGAGATTCAGGGAAAAGGGCGGCAGTAATGTCTTTGATGAGAATATATGGAGCCTCAATTATATGCCTCCAGGAGACCCATCTTACCAACATCTCGGCACCCCAATTAGGATGGAGAGAGTTTCAAACGCAGTTCCACTCGGTCCACACCTCATACTCTAGAGGAGTAAGCATACTCATTAAAGCGGGCATAATGTTTAAATGTATCCAGAGTAAGGCTGATGATATAGGGCGCTATGTTTTCTTACATTGTAAGATAGACAACAAACCATATATACTGGTCAACCTGTATATTCCACCCCCTTTTAATACTACAGTGTTGACTAGCTTGATGGAGATTGTTCTGGAGAGACCGGAGGTACCGGTGATTATTATGGGAGATTTTAACACGGTCTTAGACTGGCGTAAGGACAGATTCCCCAGTAATGGACATCAGAATAGAATAAGAGATGCTAGATTATCTAAATTTTTGGATGAAATAGGTCTGAAGGATGTGTGGAGATTACGCAACCCCGAGACTCAGCAAAACTCCTGTTTCTCCAGAACATACTCCACGCTTTCAAGAATAGATTTAGTCCTTGGTAATGAAGAGGCAATACCAATAATAAAACAAGTGAAATATATGCCAAGGAGTCTCTCGGACCACTCCCCAATGATGGTGGAACTAGATACAGGAGAAATAATACACCAAAGGGATGGGAAAATAAACCCACACTGGATGGAATTAATAAAAGATCCAAAAGAGATATTAGAGGAGATCAGAGAATTTACAGAAATAAATCAAGGTACCGCCTCAGAAGAAGTGGTATGGGACACATTAAAAGCCTTTCTCAGAGGCATAAATGATTCAAAAAATCTCTAGGATAAAAAAACAATCCAGTGAAAATGAGCGAATAGCTAGCGAGTTGGTTTTTAGGGAGGAAGCAAAATTTATTAGGGATCCAACAGTCAATAACTCAAGAGCATGGATACAAGCGCAGCAGAACTATCGTTTACTAATCTTAAAAAAAATAGAAAACAAACAAATTTTTCAAAAATAAATAGCATTTGCAGAAGGAGAAAGTGCAGGTAGAATGCTGGCCCAATTAATTAAAACAAACTCACCTAGCTCAAATGGTACCAGCGATAAAGGTAAATGGAGATAGAATTACTTCCCAAAAATAAGAAATACAGTAATAGATAGTTTCCGGGACTTCTATGTGGATCTGTACAGCTCAAGGCAAGAGGAAAGGAGAGAAGAAATGGATACCTTTTTTGGAAGGTTAACCATTCCATCACTCTCGGAGACAGAGTAGAGCTAGACAAACCCATAACTTTAGAAGAAGTACAAAGCGCAGTACAAGAGATGGCAGGACAGAAATCCCCGGGACCGGACGGTCTCCCAGTGGAGACCTATCTGCACTTTGGGAAAGAGCTACTCCCGGAGCTTACTAAGGTCCTAAATAGCTCTATGGAAAAAGGTGAACTTCCTCCGTCTATGATGGACTCAACAATAATAGTTATCCATAAAGGAAAGGATCCACTGGATACCTCATCATATAGACCTATCTCCTTACTCAACACAGACGTAAAAATATTGTCAAAGGTCTTGGCGGCCAGATTAACCAAGGTACTCGAGAAATTGGTGCACCCTGACCAATCGGGATTTATTTCGGGCAGGGCTACCCATACAAATATAAGAAGAGTTTACATGAACCTTCAGATACCAACAGAGGAAGACGGAACAAGAGCAATTGTCTCGCTTGATGCCGCCAAGGCCTTTGACAATGTAGAATGGAAATATTTGTGGAGAGCCTTGAGTGAGTTCCAGGTTGTCCCGATCTTCATGAAATGGGTCAAATTGTTATATAAAACCCCAGAAGCGAGAGTGAAAGTGAACAATGTTCAATCCGAGAGGTTTCGATTACAGAGGGGAACGAGACAGGGGTGACCGTTGTCCCCCCTTCTGTTTGCCCTCGCAATCGAACCTCTAGCAATAGCTCTTAGGTCGACCCCAGAGATAAGAGGATTTAAAAGAGGGGAGATAGAGGAGAAAGTAGTATTATATGCCGACGATCTCCTCTTGTTACTGGGGGATACCCAGTATTCACTGGGAAAAGCTATGGAACAAATAAGGAACTTTGGAGAATTCTCAGGCCTGTCCATAAATTGGGGAAAATCTATGTAGATGCCAGTGGACCCTCTTTTAAATCCTTTACCGCAAGAGGCTACACAGATACAAACAACAACTCAAATAAAATATCTGGGGGTAAATATAACCAAAGACCCTAATCATTATATTACAGATAATCTGATACCCTTGCTTAATAAATACAGGGGAAAAAGTAAACTATGGAAACGCCTCCCACTTTCAGTGGCAGGCCGTTGTAACTTAATAAAAATGGTCTGGATGCCACAGCTTCTCTACGTCCTACAAAACTCCCCAGTGTGGGTAAACAAAAAATGTTTTCAAAAAATAGAAAGTATATACAGGGAGTTAATTTGGAAAGGGGGTGTAGCAAGAATAAAATTAAGCACTTTACAGAAGACCAAGCGAAAGGGAGGGGTGGCACTCCCACATCCGTTTAGCTATTTCTTGGCAGCCCAGATCCAATACATGAAGGGCAGTAACATGGAAGGAGGAGAAACAAAAAAGAGAATATTAATACAGAACCCTACTCATGATTATTTAGTAGAAGTGGTGGAGTCAGGCTCATTTCCTAATAAATCGCCTACCCTGGACCTTATGATTAGAACATGGAAAGAAGTGAAGATTGCGCTTGGATATAATGGTATTAATGAGTATACCCCTATATGGGAGAATGACAACTTAATAGAAAATACAGAAGATGGGAACAGTTAAGGAATGGGAAAGACAGGGCATAAAATATATTTCACAGTTGTATCAGGATGGCATACTAAAAACTTTTCAGACATTAAAAGAACACTATAAACTCCCAAATGCATCTTTCTACAAATACTTACAGATAAGGCATGCATTAGCAAAACAATATAAAGGAACAGTAATGATTTGGAGTAAGATCCCTCTCTTAAAGGAAATAGTTAACACCAAAACATCTAAATATGCAATATCAAAGATTTACCAATTTTTGCATGAGGGGAGCCAAAGGGGAACCCATGGTCAGGCACATAGGAAGAAATGGGAAAAAGACATAGATAATTTATCTAATGAACAGTGGGGTAGAATCTTGGAACTCGCTCCGACGGTCTCACTGTCTCCCTCTCAGAGGATGTCCCACCTCTTCTTGTTAAATCGAGCATAAACTTTTTCGTTTTGGGCGCAGAGCAGACGATAGCTGTCCTAGGTGTGGAAGAGAAGGGGGGGACATGATACATATGTTTTGGTGATGTCCGAAGTTACATCGGTATTGGAGGGAGGTAGTGAGAACGATAGAGCAGACTTTGGAAATACAGATGGAGCTGGAACCCCTACAATGCGTACTGGGCTGGCTGGAGGGGGAGGGGACAAATGACAATACCAAGTTAGCAATAACAAGATGCCTATTCCAAGCTAGGAAGCTGATTGCCATTTCTGCGCTATCAGCCTCTCCACCGTCTAGCAATGACTGGGAGCAAAATATGAACCTAACAATACTAAAAGAAAGGACGACATATATTAGACAAGGAGCTCTAAAAAGATTTGAAAAAAATTTGGAAACCGTGGCAGGAGAAAAAAAATAGTAATTAAATATAAGTAAAGATTTCAAAGATAGGGATGGATGAGTGGGAGGAGGTAAGGATGGAATGAGTGAGAGTGGGGGAGTTTGAAGGGGTGGGGGATGGAGTATGAAAGGAGTGGATCGAGGTCTAGGGGAAGGGGAAGATGGGTTGGTTGGTTCTAAGATGATATTATTTATTATCTGTTTTGCATGGGAATTTGGGAGGGGAGGGGAAAGGGGATTGAATGTACTGTAAATTGGAAAACGGTTTAATAAAGATAAATACATAAAAAAAGAAAAAGAAAGTTGACCCCTGCTGAAAAAAGGTACGCAATTGTAGAACGGGAATGTCTAGCCATCAAGTGGGCCCTTGAAAGTTTTAAATATTATCTGTTAAGGCGACAGTTTAGGCTCCTAACTGACCACGCCCCACTCAAATGGATGGCCCAAAATAAGGAGAAAAATGTAAGAGTTACCAGATGGTTCTTGGCTCTACAGAATTTTAAATTTTTAGTAGAACATAGGCCAGGTAGCCAACAAGCTAACGCAGATGCCCTCTCCAGAGTTTACAACATGTTTGCCCAAGGTGCTGAACCCCCCGAGTTTGAGCAGAGGGGGGAGATATGTAGCGTAGTGTCTGTAAAACAAGTTAAAATGACAGGAGAAGTGATTGATGGGATATATGTTCCTCCACGGATTCTTAGATTTATAATCTAAGCTAATACCAGCAAAGACTTCAGAGTAAAAGATAGTTCTTTGCCCTGTGTTGGTAAAGTTCGTTCCGGGGCTGGTTTTATTGGGAGTTTGATAGAGCTCTGGGTGGGACAGACTCCCAAGTCCGTGGATCCGCAGCTTAATATTTGCCTTTCAGGTCTTGATTAAGGCAGCTGGTCTTAGCTCTCAGTGAGAGAGTGTGTGTTTCTGTGTGAGGAGGCATATTGGAGCATGGCTGCTTATCCCTGTCTAGCGCACGGACCTATCCCCCAGCCTGCATTTAACTTAGCTTCTTGCAGGGGGAGAATCGCACACCACGCTATCAGCCCGTACCCTCTTGTGCAAAGGGTTGAGCGGTGTTATTGTTGGGTCTTGTCTGCAGCCAGGCCAGAATCCTCCCGAGAATGATTCTCGCCTCTACTGTGAGTAGAGGCAAGTCCTTAACTTCCCAAGGAACATGAATGTCCACACCAGCTGAAGCTCCAACTTAAGATTTATTCTCGCTTTACAATACAGTCTCTTGGATAGGAAAAAGGTTGGAGCAAAGAGACAGGACAGCTCAAGGTGTGGAGGAGGTCCAGGCACAAACGTAGCTCTTTACTGTACTACTCCAATTCCTCAAGCAGTATACTAGGCGCACAGTCTCTGCCACAGACCGTGAGTTTGGTCTCTGCCACAGACCCGGTGAATAAGGCCACTGCCACTGACCTGGTGAACGTGAACTTCCTTTTTAGAACATGGCCCCTATCAAGGAGAAGATGTCCCCCCAGAGAGTCAACAGACCCTTCCTTCACAGTGACTCCCGCATTGGTCCTTCGGAATGATCCTCCCTTCTCTGAGAGTGCGGGTCCCCTCGCAAGGCAGCACCCTTGACTCCTCAATCCTTAGCGGACCCCAGCCGAAAGTGCTGGGCCCCGGGCCTTCTCCGCATCCCCTGGGTCTTCATACCCAGGTGATCAGGACAGCAGGGTAGTGCCTCATCCCAGGCCAAAGGTGCCTGAGATGGAACAGGAACACAGCCTACGGGCCTAGGGCACCCGGAGATGAACCGCACTAACTCCCAGGCTGAAGGTGCCTGGGGGTGGACCCTGATCAGGAGATGTCTGCCCCTTTTATATCCTCTCCCGGCATGCACAGCAGGTTCCCCGTCCCACCGTACGGCTGCCGAGAGGGGAGACAAAAGGCACAGCACTACGCTCGTGGTTCAACCCTGGCCCAGAATGGCAGCGCCACCCGCAGGCCACAGGGAACTCATCACCAGCATTATCCCCTGAAGACAAAAATGGTCCATAGCCACTAACAAATCAAGGTGCCTGAGCCTAATTACCACTCAGAGACTCCGCTAAAATTGACCACCCCGCTACACCTGATTTTGGATTCAAGTTTGTGCAACTGTAAGGACACCTACTACCAAACCAAAGGACTGGTCAGACTACGGATACAGTAAGGCTCGGTAGAGCAGAAGTTTATTTTGTTTGTTTGATGGCAAGATGCCCTTTTTTCTTCTGTTGGAAATATCCTGTGCATTAAACATGGTGTTTTCCTAAAGAGACGGTGAGTTGTCCCTGCCTTGAGTCTGATCCCCCTACAGGAGCTAACAGTGGTGAAGGAAAAATGTGCCTGTGTCAGTGGTGTTGCTAAGAGGAACAATAGTGCTGCATCATCATCAGTGGGGAAAAAACTGCAGCTGCATCAATGGCGTCAGTCTGAGGAGGACTGTTGGTGGGATGAAAGAGGGAATGGGAAGTGGGCTTTGAGAGGTGCATGGAACTGAAGGGATCTAGGAGGCTCTGAGGGAGGAAGAAGTGCTGAAAGGGCTCTAAGATAAGAGCTCGTTCAGATGTGTGGCTATCATTGCTGTCCCTCTGAAAAACGCTCCGTGACAGATCAATATATATTTTTTTCAAATGAGTTTATTGGGGATAGACCATAAATTAACATACATTCACAAAAACGGCACATTATGCATAAATGTAGATAGGTAATATTCTACACAAAATTAACAAACATCTTATGATCTTTTGGAAAATCAGGCAAACAAATCCAAATGAATGTACCTTTGGACAAATATCCGGCAGCATACAAGGAAGGAACTCAGAGGAAAGAAAAACAGAACATTAGAAAAAGATTAGCTTGTCCATACCCGTTTGATAAATCCGAACAGAATATCCTAGATAGCAAAGGATAAATGGAAAAAATTTGTGGCAGTGTTGAATTGTAAGTGTAGCACCCTCTAGTTAGGTAGGTGCTAGAGAGGATTTTTTTGGAGAGTAATAAAATTTAGGCATGCCTAGCTGGTGGTTAGGCCTGTTTGTTTTCATTCTGGGCTGGGAGTGGCTATGGGTAGGGCTGGGTGACTCACAGACAGCATCACTGTCACCTCCCTCTTCTTTCTATAAGGTGCTAGAAAGAGAGGAGGAGAGGAGAGGTGGAGCTGCCTGGGGTATTTTGAGGAGCCCTGACCAATCCCCAACTTGGATTGGCAGGGGGCAGGCCTCCTTAAATAACTAGGGTCAGCCCAGGTGGTGGGGAGTTGTCCGGTGGAAGAGCTGGAGTGTTAGAGTGTGGAGGTTGTCGGGGCCCACGGGGAGCTCCCCAGTCTAGAGGGGGGTGACCTTGGGCCGGGGCTCAGGTGCATCCAGGAGGTGTGAAGAGATCCTGGAAGAGAGGCACATGAGAGAGCAGGTTGAGGACAGCGGGAGAGAACACTGCTAAGAATCTCCAGGGAGGACAACTGGTCGCAGCAAGTGAAGTGCTGGTGAGTGAGCACAGTCAGGAGGACTGGGGAGGCATGCCTGAGAGAACTGGGAGTTTGCAGTTTGAGATGGGTGCAGAACCAGAGAGGAGTGTGGGAAGGGCAGTGGAGAGATGTCATTGCAGCCAGGCTGGCTGGCAGGGCCGAAAGAGAGCTATCTGGGAGTGGTAGCTGAATAAAGGACAGTTAGCACCGGACCTATTTCTACACCACAAGGGCCCGAGGTCCCTGTCTGAAAAAGACAATCCACTGAGGCCTGGCTGAGTTAGTGTCAGGGCTACCCATGCAGTGCTAGTTAGTCTGAAGGAGTAACATTCTGCAGCAAGGTAAGTGCTGGAGGAGTGAAGGCAAAGAGGTCTTGAGCAAGTTTTTGTGCTGGAGAGAAGACTGGAGTGTATATACTGGAGTGTATATAGAAGTCCCAAGCAAGTTGTGCTGAATCATTCTGGCCATCCCATAATTACCCTTTAGCCATCCAAGTTTAATCCCCTCAATAAAAAAAAAAGAAGCTTATAGACTGTTCTATGTCTCTGAGTGACTGAGAGATGGATGCCGGGCTGGGCAGGGTGACAGGTGGAGCACAACATTCAGCAACCCCTACCCCCACTCAGAGACATAGAACAGAACATAAGCTTTGTTTTTATTGAGGGAATTAAACTTGGATGGATAAAGGGTACTTATGGGATGCCCAGAATGATTCAGCACAACTTGCTTGGCTACATAAGTCTTTTAACTTGCTGCACATTTTTGCTGGCAAGTTGAACACTTGCAGAGTACACGAAGCACAAGTTCTAGTTTAAGCTTTTCCAATTTGTAGCAAATTTGCATTGCAAGTGTAGCGGGGGGTCCCAATTTAGGGGGCTACTATATTAAATTTAGGGGTGATTCGAGTGGTAATTGGCTCGGATTTTCCAATTCTTTTTGGACTCTGCCTTGCTGCTGTTTTTACCTGATGTGCAGTTCACCTTAGAAGTGTGGGTGGCGCTGTCACTTGTACTTGGGGTTGAACCACAGGTGATGGAGTGGCGATTGGGTGTCCTCTCTCGGCAGCCGTGCGGTGGGAGTGGTCGACCCGCGGTGCATGCCGGGAGAGGGTACAAAAGGGGCAGACGCCATTAGACGGAGAGAAATTCCCAGGGCCCATGCCCGGAGGGGGAACCTATGGTTCTGGAGTCCAAGTTCAAGTGCATGGCCCTCCAGGCCATGGGGCCACGTGCGCCTCAGTCCCAGGCACCTTTAGTCCTGGGACTGCAACTTCAGCCCTGGGCCCAGCATCTTTAGCTGGAGCCCACTTCGGGAAGGAAGAATCCCAGGGTGCCGCCTTGCGAGTGTACCCTCATCTGGAGGAGGGGGCTGGGGGAGGACCGTTCCGAACGACTGGTGAAGAGATCACAGTGAAGAAAGGGGCCCAGTAACTCTGGAGGGATGTCATCCATCCGAAAAGGGATCTAACAACGTAACCATTAGGAGGTTCGGGACACTATAGATTCTGTGGCAGGGGATCTCCCGATCGCATCTATCAAGGGAATCTGATTGACTGTTCGAGCTACATGCCGGCTGCTAGTGCCATTGGGGGACTATCCGGGTGAGCTATACCCACTCGGGATCGAGTGGCGAAGAAGCCAGGAGTGTCTGAATCTGATCTGCCCTTTCTAACACCATTCTCTCTTCTCAACTTTGTGGTTATTCATACATAAGGAAAAAAAAAATCTATGTTGGAGTTGCTACTGGTGTGGACCTTGGAGTTACTTGGGGGTATAGAGACTTGTCCTTTATATTCTAGGGGACGAGAACCAACTTTAAGGAGAACCTTGATGCAAGACCCGTAAGTTACAAGTGTGCTTAGCCTCTGCAAATCAGAGGGTACGGGCATGGTGGCATGGTGTGCCTTTTCCTCCTGTAAGTGAGCCAAAGACAGGAGTAAAAGGGCCGTGTGCTACACACGTCTCTAGCAAGAGCAAAGTTGCAGCGGTGAGTCTACAGCAAGAGCTCTGCAAGTCTACAGCATGAAAATTCAGCCACAGTGAACCATGTGGTGGGATGACTATTGCACAACATAGCTGAACCAAAACTTAATGCAGAGTTGCAAAATGTTTGCAAAGAAAGTTGATCTGGAGTCATGCAATGTGGACTTGCTGCAATTGTGCAACAAACTTATAAAGCCTGGCAAGTCTAGCAATAGTTTAATAAGTCGTTTTCAAAGGCCTAGACATTTATGGTCTCAATTTCACCATTTAATACCTTTGGAGAAAAACATACCCCGTGATTTTAATTTCCCAAACCCTATAATGGTAAAGGGCATGCAGTATGTAATGGCACCCATAACTAAGATATAGTATAAAAGGGTAATAAACGCAGCGAAATATTAATAAACCGGGGCAGAGATCAATGAGCATAGAATCACTGGTGTCCTGGGTATCTAGCCAAGGGCCCCAGACCTTATAGAATTTCCTCGGGCATCCCCTGGCCTCATACGTGACCTTATATAGGTGTAACGCTTGGTTGATCACATTTTTACATAAACAAATATGTAACACTACAGTATGAGTCTAATTTAGGACAATCACCATCCTAGCATTGTGAAACAAGAGCCAAAAGGAAATGTTTAGTTACTGAGGAGACATAAAAGTCTTCAAAAATACCAAGAACGCACCACTTGGGACAGCAAACATTAGTTAAGTCAAAAGCGTTGTAAATGAATGGCGTGTTCTGCGACCAAAAAGGTCTGATTTTGTCACAGCCTCATACCATGTGGAGAAAATCGCAAGATACCTTGTCGCATTTAAGGGGCAGATCAATAATTATAGGTTCTTTCTCACCTTCCTGTTGCCCATTTTAACCCACCACACTGCAGCTGTGTGTATTGTATGCAGTTGTAGGTTGCCCCCTGTTCCATTTATTTTTTGGCATAGCCATGAAGCAAAACATCAAACCATGGCATGTGTACAGCTGCATCTACTTGTTAAGGGGTGAGTAAAAATGCAGCTAAACTGCTTGCTTTTACTTACATCAGTGTCTGCTTACATCAGGTTCCCCCATCAGCGTGCCCTCATATATTATGTTCCCCCCATCAGCGTGCCCTCATATATTATGTTCCCCCATCAGAGTGCCCTCATACATCTGGTTCCCCCATCAGAGTGCCCTCATACATCTGGTTCCCCCATCAGAGTGCCCTCATAGATCAAGTTTCCATATCACAGTGCCCCCACACATCAGAGTTGTGCCCACTCCACCCCCTTTCCCCTTGTCCTCACAGATCACACAAATTGGAATGAATGCAGCTTCTCCTTCCTCCAAGTAATGTGACATGTCACATATGTAGCGGAGCCTCACTCCCCCTCTTGCCTATTGTGAATGGCTTGTGTCTAGGGGTACCTGAGAGAGGAGAGTGCAGGAACACTACGCCAAGCTCTCCCCTCATATGTGTGTGAGGGTTGAGCAGAGTTACTTGAATTACCTCCGGGTCTGTTCACTGCATACGAAGCCTCCAGCTGTCCCATGGAGAGGTGTCTGCCAATAACATAGAGCCCCACACCAATCGAAAGTCCAACACTCCTTTATTTCTTTTCTTGCAGGGTGAACACAATCAGTTGACCTTTCAGTAATGAACAAACAAGGGTGTGGATACGAGGCCCAGGCACAACTGAACTCTCCTATTCCTTTGCTAGCGAATAGGCCTGGCGCGCGGTCTCTGCCACCGACCGTGAGTTTTGGTCGCTGCCACCGACCGGATGAACCGTTGAGGCCCCTGCCACAGGCCTAATAGCAGGCCTCTGCCACTGACCTGAGTTGAATAGCTGGACCGCTGCCACCGGTCATAGAACATGAACCACCTTCCTCTCTGAACTTGGCCCCTGTTTGGGAAGATATCCCTCCGGGCGGTCTCCAGAGGTTCATCCGGCACTGGCAATCTGCTGCACCAGGTCTTCGGAAGAGTCCCTCCTCCGGTCCCTTACGCCGCTGGATTCGGGTGCCCCACTCCCGGGGCCCCCTAGGACAATCCCTCCCTCGCAGGACCCAGCGGAAGGTACTGGGCCCCAGGCCTCCGGCTGAGTACCTCACCCAAGACTGAAGGTGTCTGGGATGGAACACGAACTCCAGGTGTCCAGGCCTAGGCCGCCTGGACCCCGACCGTGAACAGCAGCCCTCAGGCTGAAGGTGCCTGGGACTCGAACCTCGTGGCTAAGATGTCCGCCCCCTTTATACCCTCTCCCAGGATGCACGGCGGGTTCCCCACCCCGCCGTACAACCGCTGCGAGAGGTCACAAAGGGTACGGCACTGCAGCGATGGTTCAAAGTGACAGCGCCACCTGCTGGGCCGCAGGGAACTATACATCACTGGTGTCTTCACCAGAATTTAAAAGTATATACCCACTACACATAACAAGGGGAGAGAGGAAGAGTCAGAGAGGAAGAGTCTGCCCTCATTTCTCAGCAGAGTTCTCAGTTTCAGCAAAGGCTCTCTATATCTGGAGGCTGGAGGGAGGAGAAAGCTGAATCTTCTCTCCAGGAAAAGCCAGCCACTGCTCCTGCTGACAGGAGTGACACTGCAGTCACTCCTGTCAGTGAGGAGTGGAGCGAGCAGCAATATTGCCAGTGTGCCCCCTCCTAAATACAGTGCAGGAGCAGATGTCCGCTCGACCCTCTTTGTCCCAGACATGCTTTGGAGTGTGGGAGAAAACCCATGCAGGTACAAAGAGAACATGCAAACTCTATGCAGGTAGTATCCTAGATGGGATAGTTCTGTCAGGTAGAAGTGCTGATGTGTATCCCCTAAATCACAGGTGTCAAACAGAAGGCCCATGGGCCGAGAACTCCAGCCCTCCTGTGGTCCACTTCCAGACCCTTACTTTCTGCTTTCAAGCAATGCATCCAGCTTCTTCCCAGCAGCAGCATAAAATAAGGGGGGTGCACTGTGATGTAAGGGAGAGTGGGAGACTCAAATTCTGATGGTGGGGTGGATCTTGACATCTAATGTTAAAGGGGGGGGGGGGGGCAATCATAATGCTGATGCGGCCCACGATGAAATTGAGTTTGACACCCTTGTTAAATGCTCCTAAAGCTGAATTCCAGGAATTCTCTGTATTGCATAGTTACATTGGTCCAGCTTGGCATAATGTAAGTATGCATATCTCTGTTCAGTCTCTGGGTGAGGGGATTCCCATCTGCACACTGACCACAAGGGGTCACTTGCTTGGCATTTCTAGAATGTCCTGTATTTTGTTACATTTAATACAAAGCTTTCACAGATTGGACAAGGTCAAGATCGCAATGGTCAAGATCGTTATGTCACCTTCCCCTTTTCTGTAAAGGTGAACTTGCACTTTAACTCATTTACTAAACTCTGGAGGAACTGCACTTGTAGAGTGCAACTGGACTTTTCTTTGCAAAGTGCAGTCTATTTGCCTTTAGTAAATCAACTCCCACTGTATGTGTCAGCACACCTCCCCCCCCCCCAAAAAAAACAATTGAGCACCAATCACCACCAAGCCCCCCCCCTCTCCAAATCCCCCCCCCCCCCAATCCCCCTCCTAGCTTAAATCCTCCCCGCAATAAAAAAATGTTGCCTCCTAGCACAAATCCCCCTCAAAAACAATTTCCCCTCCTAGCACAATTCCCCCCCCCCCTCTGCTATATCACCTTTTCTAGCACAAAACCCCCAAAGCCCCCCTCCTAGCAGAAGTCCTCTTTTCCCATCCCTCCTCCCAATACAAACCCTTCTAGAACAATTCTTACCCACTGCCTCCCCCCAAATTCCCCCTCCCAACACAAATCCCCTCCGCCCAATCTAATTTCTGGCATTGTCCCACAGATTATACACTCTGATTTTTAATGACAAAATAAAACCACCCTTACACCCCTATTTTCAGCCTATTTAGGTGCTAATTGGCCTGTCACTGGCCAATTTCTACCCCAAATTATTATTTTTATATCAAAAATTTTTAAATGTTCAGAATTAAAGATATGGGGATGCAGTTAATGTGGGGTTAGGGTTTTGAAGTGTTTTTGTCAACTCTGTGTTAAAATTGGTCAAATATACTATCAAACTATTCTGCCATTGGCAAGTCCATAACAATTTAGGAGGTTTAGATTTATTTTTTAAGAGGAAACCTTCTGATAACTTTCAGATTTGTTTTGGCTACTACCTTCACTGGTCAATTGATGCCTCTTACAGCTTGGTGAAATATCAGGTGTAACGGTTAAAACTACATAAAAAAGGCCCTTACTCTTTCGTCCATGGACCGACACAGCTTCTCTATTGACAAAGTGGGTATTATCCGTTAATTAGGAGTGACTAGGCAGAAAAACTTGTAAAAAGTGTTGCATCACACCTTCTACAGTACCGCCCAGGGGGCGGACCCTCTGGGTATACCCTCTCAGTCTGCACATCGCAGATCAGTTTTTTTCTGTCTAGCAAGGAGTAGGACATGGCTCCCTTCGGGCCCATTGGTCCGGGGAAAAAAGATTATATATATATATATATATATATATATATATTTTTTTTTTTTGCTACATTTGTTGTTTCCTGCGATCTTCGATCAACTGCCGACTGGGTGACAGGCTGGATCCTCGATCCTTGTAGTCTCCCCAGTTTCGGCCATCGAGCGTGTGCCGACCCTAGCTACGCGCTGGGTTTTCCACGACATGCCCGTCGCTCCACGGGTGGCCGGTGAGCCTACGCTCCAGGGCCTGCATCGGACCGCTCAGCTTCGGCTGACCTTACGGCCGAGTCGCAGCAGCCTGGCCGGTGAGCTTACGCTCCAAGGCTTGCATCGGACCGCTCAGCTTCGGCTGACCTTACGGCCGAGTCGCAGCAGCCTGTCCGGTGAGCGTCTTGCTCCAGGGCATACATATGATCGTCCCTTCTGGGTCCAATCACAGCATGCCTGGCCAACAGTCACCTTCCGTGCACGGACGATGATCTGTTTGGAATGTCTTCCAGCAGAATACATGCAGGATAGGTAAGTAAAACTCCCCTGCCTCGGCTGGGTGATTTAGCTGGACATTCCTGGAGAGATCAAGTAAGTGGTTGTGGCCCCTTTCTTCCCTCTCTCCCTGCCTTTCCCTCCTCCCTGGGCTTCTAGCTAAAGGGTGCTGGGGGTCACCTAGGGGGTCCCACTGGAGCGGGGCTGGCTGTAACTAACATTTAAAAGAAATGTCATTTTTGCTTACCTGTGTTTCTGTGTCTCCATGCTGTCGGCGGCCATTTTGAGGTGGTCCATGCCAAGTTTGGCCTCTTGTAACTGCCTGGCGGCCATCTTCCTGTGGTTCGGCCACACCCACTGGCCCCTATCAGGTGATCGGCGGCCATGTTTGTCCACCCTGTATGCAGATATTGCCGTTCGGCGGCCATCTTTTTGTGGGCTATGGCTGCCTGACCTCTATCTTCTGTCGGCGGCCATTTTCTTAGAGCTCACATTATCTTCCATACAGACGTTTTTGGCAACCATTTTGCGAGAGCCTCCGGCCTCTAGGGTGCATTACACTGGCGCGAAAATTCACACAGGAAGTGCTGATAAAAGAAGCAGACTGACACAGCAGCAAGGGGACAGCATCACAGGCGCAGCATAGCAGTACCTATCCAGGGTGGTGAGTCCTCTGGGTAACCCAGCATCTCTGCAGCGCAGGAGGGTGGCCTATTGATATCTTGCCTGGAGCCCTGTGAGTGTCAGCGTGTTGAGAATGTCCTTTGTGACGAAACGCGTTTGAGGGGGTACGTGCTGACGTCACCACGTTCGCAGGACGGGAGTTCTATATTGCAGCCGGCCGGCTTCGTTTTTCTCTGTTTGTTTTTATACGATTTCATGTAAGTGTAATTGCCTTATTTTATTAAATGTACTGAAGGTATTACACTATCGATCTCCTTCATTCTTTCTCTTGGGTAATAAATGATCACACTGCATACGTGGATTTACGGTCCCAGTGGGGAGAATCTGATTCACCCCCTTATCATTCGAGCCTGCAGCTATCTATAGGATTTCGGTTACGGATCGTCACCTACATACATCAGGCTGTATTACACTAGCTATCTGGTAAGAAGATTGCATGAGAGGTGGTGGATCACAACCTTCTGTGTTTGGGGTGTTTTTTGGCTTAAAGCTCCTTATGTAGTGCAATCTGGTAAGGAGATTGACTGTGAGGTGGTGGTTCACTTTTTGCATACTTCCCACATCGAGTGTTGTTCACAATGCTGATTTCTATTGACTAATTATCGAGACAGGATCACGCTATGTTTTTTTCTCTCTCCTTTTTGGGTCGAATGTAATACATAATATGGAGTCATAGTTCAAGCGACCATACCCAATAATTCTCTGACGAATCAACCTTGTGGGAATTGAAAGGCCCTGGCTGGGTAAAAGCCATATGTTCTATTGGCTTACTTATCTGGTAAGCATGAATTCTTCCAGGTTTATTCAGTAATTGGGATTTTTGTGTTCCTTTCACACCAGCCTGCCAAATTGGACTTTATTCAATAATTTGTGATTCCTTAGCGCGATTTTCTTTTTTATTTCTATTTGTGTTTATCCCACTTTTATTGCTGCTGTAAGGACTTTATTATTGTATTATTAATTTAATTTAATTAATTATTTTTCGTAGTAAGCGCGGTTTTTTTCCCTTTGTTCAGCATGGCATCTGAGCCAGATGTCTTCTCCCCTGAAACACCAGATTTAGCAGCTGGTGTCCCTGAGGTGTCTATGGACGCTATGTCGGCAATCCTAGAGGCGTTTGCTGCCAGGGTGGAAGCAGCACACGGGAATACAGGGGGTAATAAATGCCCCCGTCCCCTGCAATCTTCTGGGGATATTTCTGATGCAGAACCAGGTCCAGCTATGGCTCATGGCCCAGATTATGATGCATCAGAGACTGCAGACCGTGACCGATCGGACAGTGAGGAGGACTCCAAGTCCAGGTCAGTACGCGAGACGGCTTTGGTATCTGACCTTATTACTGCAGTGCGGGATACGCTAAAGTTGGAAAGGACTGAAGAAGTAGCAGATACTCCAGTCCCCTTTGGGTTTCGTAAACCTGCCCGCACTGCTAAGGTGTTCCCTTGTGTGTCTTATTTTGACAAACTCTTATACAAGGAATGGGAGAACCCACTGAGGGTCTTTACAGCCCCAAAGAGGTTTGCAGTACGGTACCCCTTTGAGGAGAGTTTTCTGAAGATATGGACCTCTCCCCCTATAGTGGACCATTCGGTGTCCAGACTTAATAGAGCCACCACTATTCCAGTAGAAGGGGCTCCTGTTTTCAAGGACCCTGTGGATAAGAAGGCTGAAGTACTTGCTCGCTACCTATACTCAGTGGTAGGCTCGGCAGTACGCCCGGCATTGGCGGGGGCCCTAGTGTCTCAGACACTTACTGAATGGGCAAAATTGCTACTCCAGGGGTTAAAGGAGCGAGATGCTCCTCCTAATGAGATAACTTTGTCCGACCAGTTGGTCCAGGGCCTTAAGTTTGTCTGCGAGTCAGACATGGATACTATTCCCCTGCTGTCAAGAGCTTCGGTTTATGCAGTAGCAATACGCCGCCTGATCTGGCTAAAGGGCTGGTCTGCGGACCAGACTTCCAAGAAAGCCCTATTGGATCTGCCTTTTAAGGGCGACAGACTTTTTGGGGCTTCTCTGGATGACATCATCAAGGATGCCACAGGAGGTAAAAGCACTTTGATTCCCCAAACTAGCAAGGGTAGGGGACCACGCCAAGGGCAAGGGCCCTCCTTTACTGCACGTAAGCATTTTTTTCGCCCCCTTAAGGCGACAGGGAAAAGACCCCAGGCCGATAAAGCGCCTGCCCAAGGACAAAAGCGTCCTTGGTCCCGCAGACCCAACAAGCCTGCGGACAAATCTGCGTCCACATGAAGGTCCGCTCCCACCCAGCTCTCGGGTGGGGGGACGTCTTCGCAAATTCGCGACTCAGTGGACTGCTCTAGTCTCCGACAGGTGGGTTTGCGAAGTAATCTCCTCAGGCTACAAGATAGAATTTCTCTCTTGTCCACCAGACAGATTCATCACCTCCAATCTCCAGCTACTACCGACCCGTCGGGAGGCCCTGTATGGGGCGGTCCAGGGTCTACTGGAACGCGGGGTAGTTGTTCCAGAACAGGAACGGGGTCAGGGTTTTTACTCAAATCTGTTCATTGTGCCAAAGAAGGAGGGCGTTCGTCCAATCTTGGATCTCAGAGCCCTCAATTGCTTTGTGAAGGTACAAAGATTTCGGATGGAGTCGGTTCGATCCGTAGTCACGGCTCTCCATCCGGGGGACTTTCTGGCCTCCTTGGACATCAAGGACGCATACCTGCATGTCCCCATATACTCCAGACACCAGAGGTTTCTGCGATTTGCTATCGGGAAGAACCACTACCAGTTTGTGGCCCTCCCGTTTGGCCTTGCCTCAGCACCCAGGACGTTCACCAAGGTGCTCGCTCCGATTCTGGCACTTCTAAGACAGCGGGGTATCGCTATCACAGGTTACTTGGACGACCTTCTGCTGAAGGCCCCTTCAAGCTCAGAATTAGAGGTAAGCGTGTCAATTACCTGTCAGACTCTTCGAGACTGTGGTTGGATACTAAACACGCAAAAGTCAGTATTGGTGCCCACTCAACGCCTAGTGTACCTGGGGTTGATTCTGGATTCCTCAGAGGCAAAGGTATTCCTCCCTGTGGAGAAGTTTCAGACCCTCCGGGCTGCAGTATGGCAGCTGACTTCCAGGAATTGGTCGTCACTCCGTTTTTGCATGCGAGTGTTGGGCCTCATGGTAGCCTCCTTCGAGGCGGTCCCATATGCTCAATACCACACTCGAGTGTTACAGAGGGAAGTTCTGTCCAGATGGAACAGATGCCCTTCATCTCTGGATTATCAAATCCGAGTGAGCCACCTAGTCAGGAGATCCCTGGTATGGTGGCTGACAGCACCGGCTCTAATGGCCGGGAAGTCATTTCTTCCGGTTTACTGGATAGTGATCACGACGGACGCCAGCCTTACAGGTTGGGGGGGAGTCTGGGGTGTCCAGTCGGCGCAAGGTCGCTGGACCCCAGAGGAAGCCCTCCTGCCGATCAATGTCCTGGAGATCCGGTCGATCAAGCTGTGCCTCTTCAAATGGTCTCAGAGACTGCAAGGGCGTCCAGTCAGGATCCAGTCAGACAACGCCACAGCAGTGGCATATGTCAATCATCAAGGAGGAACAAGAAGCTCAGCTGCAGCATCGGAGATCGCTCGCATCCTGAAGTGGGCAGAGAGGAGCGTACCGGCACTGTCGGCCGTGTACATTCCGGGTGTGGAAAACTGGCAGGCGGACTACCTGAGCCGCCAGATGCTGGACCAGGGAGAATGGTCCTTACACCCGGAGGTGTTCCAACTCCACTGCCAAAGATGGGGCACACCAGATGCAGATCTTCTGGCTTCCCGACTCAATCGGAAGGTATTGAGGTTTGTGGCCCGGTCAAGAGACCCATGGGCAGACGCAACGGACGCGTTGGTAGCATCGTGGGGTCAGTATCGGCTAATCTATGCCTTCCCTCCCTTAAGGCTTCTTCCTCTTCTGCTCCACAGAGTGGAGGCAGAGGGAATTCCAATGATCCTAATCGCTCCAGATTGGCCTCAGCGTCCTTGGTACGCCGATCTAGTACGTCTGGTAGCAGACGTCCCCTGGCGCCTACCACTACGGAAGGACCTGCTATCGCAAGGTCCCATATTCCATCCTGCTTTACAGTCATTGGCTTTAACGGCATGGCTGTTGAGAACCAGGTACTGAGAGATCGGGGCCTGTCAGACTCAGTAATCTCTACTATGAGAAGTGCTCGGAAACCGTCCTCTAGGAAGGTCTATCACCGCACTTGGAGGGCCTACATCTCCATGTGTGAGGAAATGAAATGGCATCCGCGTACCTATTTGGTTTCCAGAATCCTGCTGTTTTTACAGCATGGGGTAGACCAAAGGCTTGCCCCAAGTACGATTAAGGGACAGATATCTGCCCTGGCTGTCTTTTTTCAGCGACCCCTGGCGACTCACTCTCTCGTGAGTACATTTGTGCAGGGGGTTCGACATGTGGCCCCTCCGGTCCGCCCCCCGTTACCTCCGTGGGACTTGAACCTGGTCCTCTCGGTGCTTCAGACCGCACCGTTTGAGAATATTAGAGATATTCCCCTGTTGACACTTTCTCAGAAGGTGGTCTTTTTGGTGGCTGTTACGGCAGTTAGACGAGTCTCTGAGCTGGCAGCCCTGTCCTGCAAGGCTCCCTATTTGATTTTCCACAAGGATAAGGTGGTGCTGCGGCCGCAGCCTTCCTTTCTTCCGAAAGTCGTTTCGGCTTTTCATCTCAACGAAGACATTGTACTTCCATCCTTGTGTCCTCAGCCGTCGAATCCTAAGGAGTCGGCGTTGCATTCCTTGGACTTTGTCCGAGCTTTGAGAGTATACATATCTGCTACTTCCCTGTTCCAGAAGTCAGACTCACTGTTTCGGTGGCTGGTCCCAAGAAGGGCCAAGCAGTCTCATCGGCCACCATCTCTAGGTGGATCCGACAGATAGTAATCCAGGCTTACGCCTTAAAGGGTCAGGCGCCCCCCTTTCCTGTCACGGCGCATTCGACCAGGGCAATAGGTGCCTCTTGGGCTTTCCGACATCAAGCGTCTGTTTCTCAACTATGTAAAGCGGCGACTTGGTCGTCCGCTCACATTTTCACAAAATTCTACAAAGTTGATGTAGGTGCATCTTCGGATGCCTCTTTCGGCCGCAAGGTTTTGCAGGCGGCTGTTTAGAGTTGCAACTCCTCCGTTGGAGGACTGCTGTTTTGTGTTTGGGGTGAAGTTTGTTTTTATGCTGTTACCACCCCTCGTTTTTTCTCTGACACTGCTTTGGGACGTCCCACTTTGTCAATAGAGAAGCTGTGTCGGTCCATGGACGAAAGAGTAAATAGGATTTTTTACTCACCGTAAAATCCTTTTCTCTGAGTCCATGGACCGACACAGCACCCACCCCTCCTTTTAAGTTTGTACTGCTTTTGACGAACTGATCTGCGATGTGCAGACTGAGAGGGTATACCCAGAGGGTCCGCCCCCTGGGCGGTACTGTAGAAGGTGTGATGCAACACTTTTTACAAGTTTTTCTGCCTAGTCACTCCTAATTAACGGATAATACCCACTTTGTCAATAGAGAAGCTGTGTCGGTCCATGGACTCAGAGAAAAGGATTTTACGGTGAGTAAAAAATCCTATTTTTGTCACGTTGAAGGGAATCCTTTTGGGATTTAATAAATGATCTCCCGCGCTACCAGGTAATGATAAATAAATGACTTAATACAAGATAAATGAATGAAAATTGCTGCAAAATCTAAAGTGTTCACGGTACACGTTAAACAAATAAATAAAGTGATATTGCGCAGTTTTTCAAGTGTTACTCTGTGTATAAATTCATGCCAAAATTCTATTGGGATACTGATGCTCTATTTAGACCAAGCCAAACGTTAAAGTTAGAAAAAATGAAATAAACTTCCAAAATGTGGCAGAATACGGTTGTCCCAATGCTGTCCATGAAAATCATACTGTTCCCCAACACCACGTAAATCTTACCATGCATCTCCAAAGCATGTACGGTAATTTCAAGGATTGGTTTTCTCTTTGGGGTTGATTTACTAAAAGGCAAATAGACTGTACACTTTGCAAAGTGCAGTTGCACTCTACAAGTACAGTTGCGCCAGAGCTCACAAAATGAGATAAAGCTTCACTTTACAAAGAATACCCAATCACAAGCAAGGAAAATAACAATGCATATGGTTGTTGTGATTTTGAAAAGCCTTATTAAATAAGGAAGCAGAAAAGATTAAAGAAAATACCAAATTTTTCCATTAAAGTGGTTGTAAACCCATTATAACAACTTTAACCTACAGGTAAGCCTAGATTAAGGCTTACCTGTAGGTGCAAAAAATATCTCCCAAACCTAAAAGCTTTAGGAGATATTTGCAGAAATAGCGGCACCGATGTCTATGGCGCATGCGCCGTAGACATCGGGCGCAGGCACACTGAGCGTGTCGCTTCTAACGGCAATCATGCCGTTAGTGGCGGGAGTGACGTCATCGCAGCTCCGGCCAGTCACAGCGCCGGAGCCGCAAGACCCGAAAGTCACTCCGGGAGAGATGGCGACGTCGGATGAGGCAAACGAGGGCCGCTGTGGGGGCTTCGATCTCAGGTAAGTACTTCATAATGAACTAGTATGCTATGCATACTAGCTCATTATCCCTTTGTCTTGCAGGGAGTATTTTTATTTATTTTTTGCCGAGAGGGTTAACTTCCTCTTTAAAAAGCACTAAAAGCTTTTTGTGTGAATACTAATTACTGACACAGGTCTGGTGACAGGCTGTATTTAACTACACAAGTAACTGCAGGCTACACAAGGGTAAGTTACTGTATCAAGCCATCTGCACAATCACTGAAGAGGATTGGATTTAATTTTCTTTCAATTATGTGTAGCGGGGTCCCCTTTAAGACTCCCAGGACTACCTTACCCAGAACCCCTTTCGGCAATGTTTCAACCCCAGAGACTCATGGGAGGGGTTATAAAAGGAGGAGGCGAGGCTGGGCTCAGTCTCTTTGGGACACGAGACTTCAAGGAAGAGATCTTCCTGTGTGGATCCGCTGTAGTGCAGGGCCTGAAGCCTGGGGCCTTGCGCTGCTACCTAAAGAGCCTTCCACCCCATCTCGAGCCTGGGTGGCATCTGACACGGGTTCCTCAACCGCTGCTGAGCCAGAGACGAGACTGCTGCAGAGTTGTGTGTGGAGACACAGTCGGTGGAAGTTCCCGGACTGGGATCGCGTCCGGAGGGGTGAGCGAGCGTATGCTCAGACCATATACTGTTTATTGTTGACGTGCCTACAGACTGCCGTGGCCCACCAGTTCATATTTGATACTCTCACTGGCGATCCATAGCAGAACTTAGTCAGAGGATCTTCGGTAAAGTGTTTGTTTCTATTACCATTTCCCCATTGGATTACAAATGTTGTTCTGTTATGTGCACCACCTTTAAAGACTTGCCGGTGAAGAAAACATCATCCCCTAGAGACTGAGTCTTAGTATTTGAGCCAGGCCTGGCCAGCTAGTTAGTTCATTTAGTTACTGCGCCACAGGGCGCCTAGTTAACGGTCGCCCACGCGGCGCGCATTTACTGTTCTATTAATGCATAGTGTGTTTATTGCTGCAGGGCTCTGCAACCTATTTCATGTAAACTGTTACCACTGTTGACCCTTTTTACCACAATCTAAAGTAAATTAGATGCCCCTTTCATTATTGCCTTGGTGTCTGAGTTTGATCATATAGCATAAGAATTATATTGTTGCCATAAACTAACTGTGCCAGTAGGGGGTCGAGTAAATTGCCGGGGGTTGGCGGAGCTGTCTTCAGGGCCCAAACTAAATCTGCAGCCCTCTTAGTTGAAGGTATCGCTACATATGAATAAATAGGTACTCTCAGGGATGGTTGTTGTAAACATAAAGACGTGAAAAAAAGTAATACCAACACACCCCTACCTTCCCTGTTCCTGCTTCAGGCCAACCATGGAAATGTTGCTAAGCTGAATTATACTGCAGCCTCCTGGACTGGGCACACCATTATTAATGCTAGAAAGGACTGTAACTGCACAGCTGCTGTTGTGAAGCCTCTCAGCTTCCTCTTCTGTGCATGCATTCTTATGAAGTAGGTCATCTATAATGCATCTCAATGGTGAACAGCCTCTCTATAAGAATAAATGAAGACTGTGCATGCAAAAAAGATGAGGCTGCCCGGCCTGGAGACTTTGCAGTAAGGGCATTCAAGCTCCCAGCAGGCCACATAGTGAAGGTCTGACAGGAGAAGGAAGGTTAACTACTTGCCAACCAGCCGCGGCAGTTTTACTGCGGCAGCATGGCTCGGCTGGGCGAAACAACGTTATGTTACGTCGCTTCGCCCTGTGGCCACTAGGGGCGCTCACGTGCGGTCAAAGGCACACACCCGCTGCTCGCCCCCAGAGCTGTGAGTGCCCAGCGGGCGCGATGACAGCCGGGCACCCGCGATCGCTCGTGACACAGCGAGATCCCGGTTCTCTTATGCCGCGTACACACGGTTGTAATTTCCGATGGAAAAAGTCAGATGGGAGTGTAGCACTACCCCCGTAGAAGCTGCTGGCTAGTTTTGGTCTGCCGTTACCCCACTGTTCTCCATGTTGGCTCAAAGTCTAGGGTTGAAAAGTTGCATAAAACACGGTCGCCAGTCACTGAGTCTTTTCCAATACTGTTTTATTAACCACAACGTTAGCAGAATGAGGGATGGAGGATTAGGGGAAGTTCAGGTACCTGGTGTAGATCACTGAGACACTCGAGATCCCGGAGACAGGTATACTTGCTGTCACTGGATCTTGCTCACCCGGATAGGCCCCTCTCACCGGCCTAGCAACAGGGATGATGCATAGACAAAATGAAAGTTGTAACGGCACCCCAAGTATGAAAGGGGTTAACGCCGTTTAAGATATTCCCTCTCTGGACCGCTTCCCATAGGATTAATCCTTCCAAACATACGAGACAAACACTCTGTGTTGAAGTTCCAAAAACAGGGAATGAATTTATTACAAGCACAAGGTAACACATTTCTCTTCAAAACCCTTCCCTCCCATCCTTGGGGAACAGGGCGGGTTAAACTGTCCAATGACAATGGTCATACAGGTCGGGTGTGTTAAAACTTCTCTTTCAGTAAACAGTCTTTGCAGGAGGGGTGATTCCCCCCCCCCCCCTCACAGAAAGACACTTAAACATCCCATAATAGGCAGCCAGACGGTCTACCAAGCTCCAATCCACATCACCACAGTAGCAGACTTAATTACCACAATAGACAATAGAATGCAATCACACCCCATCACAGCAAATATTACACAACAGCCCACACACAATATACACCCAATATATACCCTGTATATACAGCATTGAATATGACTATCACAGATCATGGTGGGGTTCTCATTCCCCCTGTGCCCCAAGTGACCCCTGTCACACATCTCCCCTTTCGGCAGGAGACTAACACAGGAGGAGACCCCAGACGGGTTGACTCCGAAGTTAGTCCATATTTCCATTCGTCTAATGCCTGGACAACCCATCAACATTACACTAGGAGGCCAGAATAATGGAATTCAGTTCTGGAACAGTCACTTGCTTTGCTCTCTCAATGGCTCCCAAAACATGTTGCTGATGCTCTTGGGACAGGAAAGGCAAAACCTGGGCGCAAATCCCATTTAACCTTTTGACAATTTCAGCCTGTTTGTGTATTTCAATGTTCAAGCCATGGGACATCTCATAATACATGACGTAGTGTCGTTGCATCTCTGATTTCTCACTGGCTAACTTGTCACATTCCAATTTTAGACTGTGATATTGTGCCTGATCTAAGGTACATGTCGGGGAAGATAATCTTACCCCGTTCTCAGCCGCAATCAGGCCGGTTCCAGCAGCATGGGTCTGGGCACAGGTAGTCACTGGGTTGGCTTCAGCGGGGCCCATCGGGGCGTAAGCAGAAATGAGGAGGGCCAAATCATTCCCCAGTAGTACATCCGCAGGCAAGTCCTTCATCACCCCCACATTCACGTGTCCCAAACCAACCCCCCAATCCAGGTGAACACGGGCAACCGGAAGATGGTACCTCCCGCTACTCTTACGGCTACAGTGTCTCCTGTATGTTGGCTCTCTGGGATGAGGTTCTTCTGTAGTAGGGTCATGGTGGCACCAGAATCACGTAGGCCATTGTCTACCTTTCCATTGACCCAGACAGTCTGCCTGTGTTGCTGCCGGTTGTCCCGGTTAGCTGCTTGTATTGGATCAGCCTCGTGCAGGACGCCCCAATGTTCTTCCTCCTCAACGCAGTGGGCCGCAGGCATGGATGTGCGGGGGCTCTCTCTTGCTGGCTGTCTCCATGACTGGGACTGGATGGCTGGATTTAACGGACAGTCTGGCTTTTTGTGCCCTAGCTGTTTACACCAAAAGCACCTGATGGGTTGTGAGTAGTCCTGGGAGTTGAACCTGGGCTGCTGAGGATAAGTGGCCGCTGGGGTTGGTGCTGAAGTTGGGTTAGAGGCTGATAAACTGGGCCGAGATAGTGGATAGCGCTCGCTTCCGCCTGACCTTCGAGAGTCCAGATATTCATCGGCCAAAATAGCCGCTTGCTGTACAGTCCGTGGTCGCTTATCTCGCACCCAATCCCATAGTACCGGAGGGGTGTGGTTAAAGAACTGTTATAAGAGTACTAGCTGGGTGATGTCCTCTATGGTATGAGCGTGGCTTCCCTGGAACCAGCCCTTAAGGTTTCGCTGCAGACGATGTGCCCACTCCACGTATGTTATGCGAGTTTGTTTCCGGGATTCTCGAAACTTAATCCAGCTGGCTTCGGGTGTAATGGCAAATCGGGCTAGCAGAGCTTCTTTTACCCGGTCATAGTCTTTAGCGTCCTCATCCTCCAGGGCCCGATACGCATCCGCCGCTCTGCCCGTTAAATTACTTGCCAGTAAGGCGACCCAATCTTGGGGCAATACTTCATGTATCTGGCATAGTCTCTCAAAATCCTGCAGGAACGCTTCAATTTCCTCCTCTCCTTCCCTAAATAGTTTGAACGCCCGAAAGGGCAACTTACGGACAGGCGCTGCATCTTTAGGCGTTGTCTCCGATTGCCGTATTTCCGCCATTCTCCGCTCATGTTGCCGCTCTCATTCTCTCTCTTGTCGCTCATCCTGCAGCTGGAGGTCTTTAATGGCTTCCTGTATGGCGGTCTCTAAAGGGTTAGCACCATATAATGCCAACCACTGTCAAACTCGTTGCTGAAATAAGTCTTCAACTGACCGGGTCCTGCATCACCATCCCTCTGATCCATCTCGGCTAGCTCCCTGATCAAGGTGGCCTTGTTCTTTGTCCCACTGGTCACTCCACGGCTCTCAAGTAGGTCTTTCAGCGTGGCTTTCCTGCAGGCTGCATAGCTGGTCATTCACTGTGGTGGTTTGGAGTGTCCCAGTAACTGGAGGGAAAATCCCACCGCTGCCAACCAATGTAACGGCACCCCAAGTATGAAAGCTGTTAACGCCGTTTAAGATATTCCCTCTCTGGACACGCATCCACTGCCGATTCTCCACAGTCAGGCGACCGCTTCCCATAGGATTAAACCTTCCAAACGTACGAGACAAACACTCTGTGTTGAAGATCAAAAAACAGGGAATTAATTTATTACAAGCACAAGGTAACACATTTCTCTTCTCTTCAAAACCCTTCCCTCCCATCCTTGGGGAACAGGGCGGGTTAAACTGTCCAATGACAATGGTCATACAGGTCAGGTGTGTTCAAACTTCTCTTTCAGTAAACAGTCTTAGCAGGAGGGGTGATTCCCCCCCCCTCCTCACAGAAAGACACTTAAACATCCCATAATAGGCAGCCAGATGGTCTACCAAGCTCCAATCCACATCACCACAGTAGCAGACTTAATTACCAGAAGCCACAATAGACAATAGAATGCAATCACACCCCATCACAGCAAATATTACACAACAGCCCACACACAATATACACCCAATATATACCCTGTATATACAGCATTGAATATGACTATCCCAGATCATGGTGGGGTTCTCATTCCCCCTGTGCCCCAAGTGACCCCTGTCACAAAAGTCTCTGCCACAGACTTATGTAGCGGGTGGTTACATTTAGGGGAGGCATCTGAGTGATAAATGGCTCAGATGCAGCAATTGTTGGGGTTCATGGACCAATTTATGCCAGTGGAGGATGCAAGGGTGTCCAGTTCCCTGTGGCCTGTAGGTGGCGCTGTCGCCATAGGTCGGGGCTGAACCACCATTGTAAGTCTGTACCCTTATTGTCCTCTCGCAGCAGTAGTACAGCGGGGCGGGGAACCTGCTGTGCATGCTGGGAGAGGGGATAAAAGGGGCAGACATCTTCCGCTCGGGGTCCACGCCCAGGCACCTTCAGCCTGGGTGTGAGTGCTGGTGGTCTCCGGGCGCCCTCAGCCCGGGGATGGAGCTGCGATTCCACCTCAGACACCTTTAGTCTGGGGTGAGGTACTCTCTGGAGGCCTGGGGCCCAGTACCTTCGACTGGGTCCCGCAAGGGATGGAGGATTCCTAGGGTGTCCTCCGGTATTGGACACCCGAATCTAGGGCGAGGGGGACCAGAGAGGTGACCTTCCCGGAGATCCAGCGCAGCATTGGCTGGTGACGGTGGAGGCCTCTGGTGACCGTCCGGATGGATGACTCCCCTGACAGGGGCCGCATCTCAAGAAGGTAGTCCACGTTCTCATGGTCGGTGGCAGTGACCCAACTGAAACCCAGGTCGGTGGCAGAGACCTCAAGTCCAATTCACCTGGTCGGTGGCAGCGACCGTGCGCCAAGACTGTTTGCGCACACCGAAACAGGAGAGTAACAAGTTCATGTTTGTGCCTGGACCTTCCTCTTCACCTTGTCTGTTCGTTGTCTAACCAGTCTGCTCTAAAAGGACTATTTATTGCTCTAAAAGAATAAATAAGTGTTGGACTTTCAATGGTGTGGAACTTGGCTTTCTGGGAGTTAAAGGTTAATCCTCAAGGGGAGCTTTGGCTCTTGACAGGGGCACAGACCCGAGGGTAATTGGTTATAACTCACACCTCTACACTCTAGAGGATGTGAGTTGGTGGTGCGTCACACTCTCCTCCCTGGTCCCCTAGACGAGAGCCATTGACATTGACAGAGAAGGAGGGAGTGAGAGGTGAGGTCGCTACACTTAGTAATCAGAATTTCCAAAGTTCAAGCACAACTGCACAGTATAAGAAAGTCCTTTAAGCCGACCCGGCAATACTTTGAGGCAGATTGGTTGGATGCATCCTCCAATTAAGGCCCCAGGCTCCTCTCGAGATACCAGCCTTCCGCTGCGTGCTCTCCAAGATGAGTCCTCCCCTGGTTCCTCTAATTGCTCGGCTTCTTCCCGCAGGACAGACAGCACAGGATCACCCTCGAACCAGTAGGCCCCAGATATCTTCCGGGAATACCTTCAGTAACGGAAGCCTCAGGCCACCAGGCCCCGAGGCAGAAGAGGAGTTGTCACATACTTCCGGCCAGGGTAGCCACGAGGTGAGAGAGCTCCCCCAAAATGGCATCCGCCCCTTAAGGACCCTCTCCCAGCATGCCCAGCGGTATCAACCTCCCACTAGGTTGCTTCTGGGAAAAAGCACCCAATACGCCTCGGCTTGTTGTACCTTCCAACACGAACCAGAGGTGGCAGCGACACCTGCTGGTAACCGCGGGAAATACACCCAACTCAGCCAAAGCTGGAACATAGGCCAATTTAGCCAAAACATGAAGTCTGAACTAACTACAGTTCAGACATCCCACTAAATTTGGATAATAGCGCCTGGTCAACAGGAACTTTTGGTCAGATATTCCGACCGTGTGTATGCCCCATCGGACTTTTTCCATCAGAATTTCTGTGGCAAGTCCGGCCGTGTGTACGCGGCATTAGTGGAGAAATGACTGATCGTCTGTTCATACAATGTATGTACAGCGATCTGTCATTTCCCCTAGTAAGTCCCATCCCCCTTCAGTTAGAACATGCAGAGGGAACACAGTTAACCCCCTGATCGCCCCCTAGTGTTAACTCCTTCCCTGCCAGTGATATTTTTACAGTAATCAGTGCATTTTTATAGCACTGATCGCTTTAAAATTGTCAATGGTCCCAAAAATGTGTCCAATCTGTCTGCCATAATATCGCAGTCCCGATAAAAATCTCAGATCGCCGCCATTACTAGTAAAAAAATAAATAAAAATGACATAATTCTATCCCCTATTTTGTAGACGCTATAACTTTTGCTCAAACCAATATACACTTCTTGTGATTTTTTTTTTTTTACCAAAAATATGTAGAAGAATACTTATCGGCCTAACCTAAGGAAAAAAAATATTTTTTTTGATAAAAAATGTGGGCTATTTATTATAGCAAAAAGTAAAAGTGTTTTTTTTTTAAATTGTCGCTGTTCTTTTGTTTATAGCGCTAAAAATAAATACCGCAGAGGTGATCAAATACCACCAAAAGAAAGCTCTATTTCTTTTTCGTACATCACGGGACACAGAGCGACTTAGTCATTACTAATGGGTTATATAGATTACCTTCAGGTGTTGGCACTGGCCAATTCCAAACCGGAAGTAGCCTCCCCTATATAAGCCCCTCCCATCCGGGAGCACCTCAGTTTTTTGCCAGTGTCTAAGGTGTTGGCCAAAGAGTAACATGTGTTTTCACTGGGCTTGCGTACAGGTTCTTTTGGGCCTTAGTAAGCTGTTCCGGATCCCACCAAAAAAGCTTCATAGCTAAACGGTCGGTACCCGGGCCTTGCAGCAGAAGAGCAAGGTTTTGCCTGTAATGCCTCTCTTAGGAGGGCTGGACCCTGGGATCCAGAGCTCTGGTCATACCCACGACCAAGAGGTTGTCTGTGCAGGGTGCTATACAGGTCCAGGGGAGTGGAATCCTTGGGAACCCGGTCCCTGAAGGTTTAATTACAATGCCTGCCGTGATAGGTGAAGTTTGGACTTCTGTGGACCAAACAAAGTCCTGCGGCGGGGATCAGGTAAGTGGGGGCCCCCAGGAACTTGGTTCTATTGGGGGACCCCCAAGCCTAATTTGTCTGTCTGTTACCTAACGGTATTCCCGCTAAATATCTGTGTTTGCCTGTAACTACTGAAAATGTAAAGTTTTAATAGTAGTCAAGAAAAAAAAAAAAAAAAAAAAAAAAAAAAAGGGGACCGCGGTACCTGTGTTAAACCACTAGAGGCCGCTGTAGTCCATTTTTCTTGTCATGTGGATCTTTGGTTTTTTCAAGTCAAAAGATCCAGGCAGTTGGTAAGTTTCTCTGTGGGAATCCACTTCCTCTGCCCTGTTGCTGCGCTCATCCACCGCACAGGCCCTCCGGCAAAAAGGGCCCTGGCTCCTAGTCCCTGTTTGATTTCGAAAAGGGCGCCAATGGCGCACGGGCGCGGGCGCGTGCACGCGCCTCCTATGAAAAAAAAGGGGCGGGGCGGGTGGATGACGCTCGATGCGCGCCGCGGTGCTTCTGCGCATGTGCAGGCGTCCCAGCATGGTTAAAAGACACAGTACAAGTGTCAGCTGGATGCAAACAGAGCTAGCAACAAACAGTGGCACACAGAGGCGGTTGATGCAGGCATCCCCATAGAAAGGCACTTTAGTGGACACCAGCTGGTATATAGCAGCAACTGTGTTAGACTATTACCAGCAAAAATTGGTGTATGACGACGGGAATACCTCAGCTTTGTGCTTAAAGGATATGTCGTCCAGACGCTCCGGAAATAGGTCTTCCAGGAAGCCAAAGGGGTCTCCATCGGGCTCTGAGGATATTGGGCATGCTTGTACTGCACCAATCTCCCCTGAGAATTCAGAGGTCAGTAGCCGTAGAAACCCCGCAGGAATGCCTGGTGCTGCGGCTGTCCCCAGTCCACCTGCTCCTGTATATATAACAGAGGAGGTTTTATCCTCAACTCTGGGAGGATTGGAAGAGAGATTAACAGCATTGATCGCTGCTTCCCTGTCACAGGAAAAGCGCGTCCGATCTCCGTCTCCTCCTTCAGAGTGCCTGTTAGTGGAGGAACAGCCCCACACAGAGATCGACCTACCTGAAGGGGATCAGGATGAGGTTGATTCAGTTATGGAGGAATCAACAGTGGAAGAACCTTTCTCAGCATCTCAGGCTGAAAGATTATGGGTTCAGTCTCTGACTAACATGGTCCGATCAGCATTTAAAATGCCTCTGGCGGAACCACCATCCACTACGGTTTCCTCGCTGGGGTCGCTAAAAGCTCCCCAGGCTGTCTGTTACTTCCCAATCCACCCTTTATTAGAGGGGCTTATTTACCAGGATTGGGAGCATCCTGATAAAATATTTGCTCCCCCCAAGAGATTTCCAGTGATCTATCCCATGGAGGATAAGTTCATAAAAAAATGGAGGGTCCCTACAGTGGACGCAGCCATCTCTTCTGTTAACAAATCACTGACATGTCCAGTAGATAATGTTCCAATGTTCAAAGACCCAATAGATAAAAAATTGGAGTCTTTACTAAAATCTGCTTTCTCTACAGCAAGCATGGTGACACAACCTGCGGTAGCAGCAATTGGAGTCTGCCAAGCAGTGAAAGATCAGTTGAAACAAGTCTTAAGGGACTTACCAGATCAGCAGGCTCTTGCCCTAGCTGACCTGCCTAGAGCCTTGTGTTTTGCGGTGGACGCCATAAAGGATACAATCCAACAGGCCTCCCGCTTTACGCTGTCTATAGTACATATGCGTAGGCTTCTGTGGCTCAAAAACTGGTCTGCTGAAGCTCCCTGTAAAAAACTGCTGGTTAGCTTCCCATTTCATGGAGAACGCTTTTTTGGAGAAGATCTGGACAAATATATCCAGAAAATTTCTGCCGGTAAAAGTTCACTCTTACCGGTTAAGAACAAGGGTAGAAGTCCTTCTTTTAAGAGGCCTACTTCTCCAGTCCCGGGCACATCGGCTGTGAAGCAGTTCCGACGGCCTCCGCGGTCAAATTCAGGGGGCAGAAATCAGGGACAATCACAGGGTAACAAGAAGCCCTGGATCAAGAGAGGTACAAAACCTCCCCCCAAGGCATGAAGCGTTGCCCCCACTCAATCGGGTGGGGGGAAGACTTCAGTTGTTCACAGAGACCTGGCGGGACACCATCAGAGACAGATGGGTGCTCTCCGCAGTAAGTCTGGGATACAAGCTGGAGTTAAAAGGCACTCCTCCTGCCCAATTTATGAGGTCAAACGTGCCAAGAGATCCCCAGAAGAGAGGATCCCTCCTTCTGGCACTAGAACAACTATTGCTCCAAGGTGTAATCATGAAGGTTCCCCTGGAAGAAAGCGGATTCGGGGTTTTACTCGAACCTTTTCACAGTCCCCAAACCAAATGGGGACGTGAGGCCCATATTAAATCTAAAAGGGCTAAACAAGTTCCTAAATATCAGGACTTTTCGGATGGAGTCGATCCGATAGGTGGCCACCGCCCTACAAGGGCAGGAATGGTTAGCCTCGATCGACATAAAGGATGCTTATCTGCATATTCCCATCTTTCCGGCCCACCAGAAATTTCTACGCTTTGCAGTAGAAGGGCGCCATTTTCAGTTCAGAGCCTTACCTTTCGGTCTGGCCACAGCACCACGAGTGTTCACAAAAATTCTGGCCCCATTATTGGCCAATCTAAGAACACAGGGTGTAACGATAATGGCATATCTAGACGACCTGCTACTAATAGACCACTCAGTGGAAAAGCTGGAAGTAGCTATTCACAAGACAATCAAGTATCTGGAATATCACGGTTGGATTATCAACCGGGACAAGTCAGCTCTAAGACCAGTCAAAAGTCTGGAATACTTAGGGCTAAGGCTGGATTCAAATCAGAGAAAGATTTTCTTACCTCCAGAGAAGGAGTCGTCTTTAAAAGATTTGACCCACTTAGTGGGTACAAAAAGAAAACCATCCATACGCCTCTGCATGAGGCTGCTGGGAAAAATGGTGGCTTCATTCGAAGCGGTACCCTACGGTCAATTCCATTCAAGGAATTTGCAAAGGGCCATACTGTCAGCCTGGAACAAAAAAGTTCAGGCTTTAGACTTACCAATGTCCCTGTCCCCTTCCGTTCGCAAGAGCCTCCATTGGTGGTTGGTGCCCCAGAATCTGGAAAAAGGGAAACCCTTCAGTCCGGTTTCTTGGAAGGTAGTCACTACAGATGCCAGCCTCATAGGCTGGGGGGCAGTACTGGAGCAATGGTCTCTCCAGGGCAAGTGGTCAGAAGCAGAAAAGGCCCTGCCCATCAATCTATCTCTTAGAGATACGAGCAGCCCGGTATGCCCTAGTAGCATGGACATCCAAACTCCAAGGGTCCCCTGTCAGAATTCAATCAGACAATGCCACAGCAGTGGCATATATCAATCACCAGGGTGGCACTAGGAGTCGTGCAGCCCAGAGGGAAGCAAATTGCATCCTGGAATGGGCAGAAAGGTATGTCACAGCCATATCCGCGGTTTTCATCCCAGGAGTGGAAAATTGGAGAGCGGACTTTTTAAGTCGCCAACAATTATGCCCGGGGGAATGGTCTCTTCACCCCGAGGTTTTCCAGGCAATATGCCAGCGGTGGGGAACACCGGATGTAGATCTGCTAGCATCCAGATTCAACGCAAAGGTGGACAGATTTGTGTCTCGCACAAGGGATCCTCTAGCTTGCGGCTCGGATGCCCTAGTGTTCCCTTGGGATCAGTTCAAGCTGATATATGCATTCCCACCGCCACAATTGTTACCGCGATTACTCCGCAGAATCAGGGTAGAAAAGAAACCAGTGATTCTGGTGGCTCCAGCGTGGCCCCGAAGGGCATGGTACGCGGAGATTGTAAAAATGTCAGTGAGGAGTCCTTGGACCCTCCCACATCGTCCGGACCTGCTGTCGCAGGGACCGATATACCACCCTTCCTTACCAGCCCTAGGTTTGACGGCCTGGCTATTGAAGCCCACATTCTGAAAAAGAGAGGGCTCTCTAATTCTGTGGTATCTACCATGATCAATGCCAGGAAGCCGGTATCCAGGCAGATCTATTATAGGATCTGGAAAGCGTACATTAAGTGGTGTGAGGCCAAGAAATGGCATCCACGTAAGTACGTGATAGGGAGGATTTTGGACTTCCTACAGTGGGCTGTAGATAGGAAGCTGGCCTTGAGTACTATCAAGGGTCAGATTTCGGCCTTGTCAATATTTTTTCAAAGGCCCTTGGCTTCGCATTCACTAGTCAAAGCTTTCATACAAGGAGTGATGCGTATTAGCCCTCCGGTTAGTATTCCCATATGTCCTTGGGACTTAAACCTGGTTCTGTCAGTTCTACAGAAACAACCGTTTGAACCATTGCAACACATTTCCTTGGTTCTTCTCACCAGGAAATTGATTTTCTTAGTAGCCGTTTGTTCGGCTAAAAGAGTATCGGAATTAGCCGCCTTGTCCTGTAAGGAGCCATATCTGGTTGTCCATAAGGACAGAGTAGTATTACGTCCTCATCCAGCCTTTCTTCCTAAGGTGGTATCGAGGTTTCATTTGAACCAAGATGTGGTTCTTACTTCTTTTTTCCCCAAACCTAGCTCGGTAGAGGAAAAGTTATTAAATTCCTTGGATGTAGTAAGAGCAGTTAAAGCTTATCTAAAAGCCACTGCTCAGATTCGCAGAACGGATACTTTGTTTATTCTGCCGGAAGGCCCTAAAAAGGGTCAGGCAGCATCAAAATCCACTTTAGCCAAGTGGATTCGACAGGTCATAATACAAGCCTATGGCTTGAGAAAGAGACCGCCTCCGTTCAAAGTTAGGGCGCACTCCACAAGAGCAGTTGGAACTTCATGGGCAGTGCATCACCAGGCCTCCCTGGCTCAAGTATGTAAGGCCGCAACATGGTCTTCGGTACACACGTTTACTAGATTCTACCAGGTAGACGTTAGAAGTCAGGAGGATGTCGCCTTTGGGCGCAGTGTGTTGCAGGCCGCAAAAGATCCTCATGCCTGATGGCGCCCAGCTTATGTATCCCTCCCCTCATTTGGCATTGCTTTGGGACGTCCCATTAGTAATGACTAAGTCGCTCTGTGTCCCGTGATGTACGAAAAAGAAAAAGGGATTTTTATAACAGCTTACCTGTAAAATCCTTTTCTTGGAGTACATCACGGGACACAGAGCTCCCACCCCTCTTTTTTGGGACACTTATTGCTTGGCTACAAAACTGAGGTGCTCCCGGATGGGAGGGGCTTATATAGGGGAGGGTACTTCCGGTTTGGAATTGGCCAGTGCCAACACCTGAAGGTAATCTATATAACCCATTAGTAATGACTAAGTCGCTCTGTGTCCCGTGATGTACTCCAAGAAAAGGATTTTACAGGTAAGCTGTTATAAAAATCCTTTTTTGGGAAAAAAAGGACACAAATTTTGTTTGGGGACAGTGTCGCACGACTGAGCAATTGTCAGTTAAAGTGACGCAGTGCCAAATTGTAAAAAGTGCTCTGGTCAGGAAGGGGGTAAAATCTTCCGGGGCTGAAGTGGTTAAGTATAAAACTGCTGGGTTGTGTACTAAAAACAGTCATTTGGTTCACTGATTCACTGGTGGTGTCAGATATTGGTGCTGAGTATTTAGTATTGTTAAAGTACTTAAAACTCAAATAGGTTTAAATCCCCAGAACTAAAACATGAGTAGGCAAACAAATGGTTAAGGTTTGGGTTTGCTTGGGTAGCTGATTTACATATCAAGAACTCAGTAGCAGGTGCTAGAATTGAATACAGTATACAGGTGTTTGCACATGTTTCCAGCATGCATATTGTTTTCTGGCTAAAATTTTTTGTTATTTTTAATGCCCCTTCACTCATTTGCATTGTGCAGTAACAGCTTGCCTACTAGCCACTTTTACCCCCTTCCTGTCCAGACCAATGTTCAGCATTCAGCGCTGTCACACTTTAAATGACAATTGCACGGTCATGCAACACTGTGCCCAAATTAAATTTTTATTTAAAAAATTCACACAAATAGAGCTTTCTTTTGGTGGTATTTAACCACTTAACGACCGCTCACTGTATATATACGTCGGCAGAATGGCACCGACAGGCACAATCACGTAGAGTGTACGTGATCGCCTTTGTACAGTTGGGGGGTCCGATCGGACCCCCCTCCTATACAGTGAGCGGCCGTTAATCGTTGGGGAGCGATCAGAGATGAGGGGGTGACCATTCGATTTCGGCCACCCCCTCGTGATCGCTCCCGGCCAATGAAAATGCTTCCTCCGCCATGTGATGTTAACACAGGCAACACAGGCAGGAGGAAGTGATGTCATCTCCCTCGCGGCGGTCTTTTCGATTCCGGCGCCGAGGAGAGAGGAAGCAGGTTAGTGCACCAACAGTCCACTGACACGTAGGTACACATGTCACCCCCAGATCACCCCCCAGGTCACCCCCCAGCCCCCAATCACAGTGTCACTGATTGCAGTAATCATTTATTTTACTGATCACTGCTTTTAGTGTCATCTGTGATAGTAAAAAGTTGCAGGGCAGTTAGGTTTAGGCCCCTTTAGGTCCAGGGTAGCCCCCTAATAAAGGTTTAACCCCTTGATCGCCCCCCAGGTAACCCTTTCACCCCCTAACGCCAGCGTCACTAAGCGATCGTATTTTCGATCGCTGTATTTAGTGCCGGTGGTGCCCTAGATAGCCAGTTATTTATTTTTAGTTTCGCCGCAGGTTTTTAGAGCGTCAGGTACCCCCATATATTATTTTAACCCCCTGATTGCCCCTAGAGTTAACCCTTTCACCAGTGATCACCGTATAAGCGTCACTGGTGACACTGGTTACCCAGTTAATTATTTAGTTATTTAGGTAACCCGTCAGGTTTTTATACAGCGTCGGGTACCCCCATATTTAACCTAATAAAGGTTTTAACCCCCTGATTGCCCCTAGTTAACCCTTTCACCAGTGATCACCATATAAAGGTTACGGGTGACACTGGTTGGTTAGTTTGCTTTTTATAGCATCAGGGCACCCGCCGTATATAACCCAATAAAGGTTTAACCCCCTGATCGCCCGGCGGGTGAGATCAATTAGGTTTTAGCGCCAGAGAGGGTCTGCGTCGCCCCAGGCAGCGTTAGGTTAGTGCCAGTAACGCTAACACCCACGCGCAAAGCATACACCTCCCTTAGTGGTATAGTATCAGATCTATACTAGCGTCCCCAGCGGTTTAGGGTTCCCAAAAACGCAGTGTTAGCGGGATCAGCCCAGATACCTGCTAGCACCTGCGTTTAGCCCTCCGCCCAGCCCAGCCCACCCAAGTGCAGTATCGATCGATCACTGTCACTTACCAAACACAACACACATAACTGCAGCGTTCGCAGAGACAGTCCTGATCCCTGCGACCGCTAACAGTTTTTTTGTAGCGTTTGATATATTTGCTGACGACAGTCGGGTGCTTTTTTTCCTGTGAATCTTACTAGTGTACCCCTAAATTTAGAGCCCAAAATGGCAAGTCGAAGGTACACTAGTAAAGAGGCCTACGAGATTCTGAGCATGACAGATAGTGAAGAGGAGGTCACGCATCTGTCAGATTCAGGCTCAGAATATCTTCCCGTAGAAGACAGTGACGTCAGCGGCCCCACGTCAGATAGCTCTGACGACGAAGTTGAGGTCCCTGCTAAGGTCAGGGGTACCCGATCCCGATCTTCTGAGGTTGTTGAGGAGCAAGAACCGCAGGGCTCTCGTATCATGGAGCAGAGGAGTACTAGCGCCGCTATTCCTTCTGGTGAATTGGCAAGCACCAGCGGCCTAGTACAGCCTGGGCGTACATCCAGCACTGCAGTATCACGTGGTGACGTGGCGAGTCCCATAAGTGCAGTTCAAGCTGGCGAGGTGGCAAGCACAAGTAGTGTCCCGCTGCCACCAAGAAGACAAAGGCAGGCCCGTCGTACCCAAAGTGCTCTTCCTGCAGAATTCGCCTATCCTGATTGGGTCCCCACCACTTCTGCAGAACCCGTACTTCCCCCATTCACTGCCCAACCCGGTATTCAGGTGGAAACAGCTGATTTTATGCCAATCGATTATTATTCGCTGTTTTTCACGGAAGATCTCTATAGATCTATTGTGGACCAGAGTAATTTATATGCTGGTCAATTCATCGCCGCTAATCCCCAGTTGCCTTCCATTGCCAAAGATTGGAAACCAATTACGGTTTCCGAATTTAAGACCTTTCTGGGCCTTTCCCTCAACATGGGCACACATAAATTCCCGTCATTGCGTGCTTATTGGTCCACGCACCCAATTGACCACATGCCCGTGTTCTCTGCCTCCATGCCCAGGAAACGATACGAGCAGATTTTGCGGTTCATGCACTTCAACGACAATGAACTTTGTCGTCCACGTGGGGACCCTGAATACGACCGGCTCTATAAAATTCGGCCCCTCATAAACCACTTCAACGAACGTTTTGCAGCCTTGTTTATTCCCGATCAAGCTGTCTGCGTTGATGAGTCCCTGATTAAATTTTCTGGCCGCTTGGCTTTCAAGCAGTACCTTCCCAGCAAGCGTGCCAGATACGGGGTCAAGCTCTATAAGTGCTGTGACAGGGCAACAGGCTATGTATGGAGCTTTATGGTTTATGAGGGAAAAGATAGTCAGGTTGAGCCGGTCAACTGCCCAGATTACATAGGGAGCGCTGGCAAGATAGTGTGGAACTTGGTGTCACCCTTATTCGGAAAGGGGTACCACTTGTATGTGGACAATTATTACACGAGCGTGCCACTGTTTAGTCACTTGTTTGATCATCAGATTGGAGCATGTGGCACCGTCTTAGGCTGGGGAGAGAGCCTGCTTGAAGTGTAATAACTTGCTCGCTATGAAGTGGAGGGACAATAAGAATGTTTTCCTTCTTACCTCCCTTCATGCAGACACGACAGTCCAAATTCCTACGGCGACTGGGGTTGTGGAGAAACCCCTCTGTGTCCACGAATATAACAAAAATATGGGAGGGGTGGACCTCAACGACCAGTTGATGGCACCGTATCTAATTGACCGTAAGGCGAGACGCTGGTACAAAAAAGTGTCTCTATCCTTATTCCAATTGACTTTGCTGAACGCTCATGTGCTATACAGAGCTTCAGGCGGGACTTTATCTCTTCTAAAATTCCAGAATGAGATAGTCACAGAACTCCTGTATCCAGGCGGTTCTGCACCTCACCATCCCCTACCAAATGCAGTAAGCCGGCTGCATGAGAGGCATTATACGCATCTCCTCCCGAGTACCCCTACCCAACGAGCCCCCCAAAAAAGATGTCGTGTCTGTAGCAAGCGCGGATTTAGGCGTGACACCCGTTATTATTGTCCACTCTGTCCTGACAAACCTGGTCTTTGCCTTGGTGAATGTTTTGAACGCTACCACTCAAAAGTGAAGTTTTAGCGTAGGGTACAGCATTTCACAGACTAGGACACACTTACACAGGGTCTCCCAAGATGCCATTACATTTTGAGAGACCCGAACCATTACAGTTGTTAAAGTTTAAAAAAAAAGTGTAAAAAAGAAAAAAAAAAACGTAAAAAACAAAACACAAAAAAAATATAAAAGAAAAAACCAAAAATAGTTGTCGTTTTATTGTTCTCTCTCTCTCTATTTTCTCTCTATTGTTCTGCTCTTTTTTACTGTATTCCATTCTGCAATGTTTTATCATGCTTGCTTTTCAGGTATGTAATTTTTTGTTTTCAGGTGCGCCATTCAACTGCAGCGCGGAATTATTTATCTTGACAGCAACAGCGTTTGCTCCCACGATACATAAAGCCGTGACTCCAGTGCTGTAGGAGGTGATTTCACCACCACAGTTAAAAAAAAAGAGCATATATGCCGAAGCATGGGGGCAGCAGGGGCGGAGGAGCGATTTTGCTCCTAATGCCGCGTATATACGGTCGAAATTCCGACGGAGGCTTGCCCGTGGAAAAGTCCGACCTTGTGTACGCGGCATAACTTTTTTGCGGGAGGATGCCCCCATGCTTCGGCATATATATATATATATTTTAGGCACAGGTTGCGTTAAAAAAATGTTTTATTTTTTACTAGGTTTTGTTTTGGTATTTGCTTTGCAGGTATGGTATGGTAAGGTCTTACTGTTGTACTGTAATGTTACTTTGTTTTAATGTTAACCATCATTTGCTTAGCAGGTACGCCATTCAGTTGCATCGCGGATTTATTTATCTTGACAGCAACAGCGTTTTCTCCCACGATACATAAAGCCGTGACTCCAGTGCTGTAGGAGGTGATTTCACCACCACAGTTAAAAAAAGAGCATATATGCCGAAGCATGGGGGCAGCAGGGGCGGAGGAGCGATTTTGCTCCTAATGCCGCGTATATACGGTCAAAATTCCGACGGAGGCTTGCCCGTGGAAAAGTTCGACCGTGTGTACGCGGCATAACCTTTTATGCCGCGTACATACGGTCGAAATTCCGACGAAGGCTTGCCCGTGGAAAAGTCCGACCGTGTGTACGCGGCATAACTTTTTTGCGGGAGGATGCCCCCATGCTTCGGCATATATGCCCATCATTAGAAGTGGGTGGATGAAGGGAGGTATTCTAATGGTGGGCATACCCACCGATCAATCTCTTTTTTTCGTTCAGCCAACAGGCTGCATGAAAAAAAAGATTACAATACATGTCCAACAAGGACCAGCAACGTACTGGTATGTTGCTGGACTTTGAATGTTTATACCAGAATGATGCCTGCGGGTTTGGGTATCATCTTGGTATCATTCTTTTCAGCCAGTGGCCGGCTTTCATGTAAAAGCAATTCTAGCAGATAATTAGCCTCTAGACTGCTTTTACAAGCAGTGGGAGGGAATGCCCCCCCCGGATATAAACAGCGCCATTGGGAAATTGGGAAAGCATTTTATCACACCGATCTTGGTGTGGTCAGATGCTTTGAGGGCAGAGGAAAGATCTAGGGTCTAACCCCCATTTTTTTTCAAAAAAAGAGTACCTGTCACTACTTATTGCTATCATAGGGGATATTTACATTCCCTGAGATAACAATAAAAATGATAAAAAAAATAAAATATGGAAGGAACAGTTTAAAAATAAAATAGCAAAATAAATAATAAAAAAAAAAAAAAAAGCACCGCTGTCCCCCCCTGCTCTTGCGCAAAGGCGAACGCAAGCGTCGGTCTAGCGTCATATGTAAACAGCAATTGCATCATGCATGTGAGGTATCACCGCGAAGGTCAGATCGAGGGCAGTAATTTTAGCAGTAGACCTCCTCTGTAAATCTAACGTGGTAACCTGTAAAGGCTTTTAAATGCTTTTAAAAATGAATGTAGTTTCTCGCCGCTGCGCGTTTGTGCGCAATTTTAAAGCATGTCGTGTTTGGTATCCATGTACTCGGCCTAAGATCATCTTTTTTATTTCATCAAACATTTGGGCAATATAGTGTTTTTTAGTGCATTAAAAATGTGTGTTTTTCCCCCCAAAAATGCGTTTGAAAAATCGCTGCGCAAATACTGTGTGGAAGAAAAAAATGCAACACCCACTATTTTAATCTGTAGGGCCTTTGCTTTAAAAAAAATATATAATGTTTGGGGGTTCAACATAATTTTCTTGCAAAAAAAAAATGTTTTCATGTAAACAAAAAGTGTCAGAAAGGGCTTTGTCTTCAAGTGGTTAGAAGAGTGGATGATGTGTGACATAAGCTTCCTAATGTTGTGCATAAAATGCCAGGACAGTTCAAAACCCCCCCAAATGACCCCATTTTGGAAAGTAGACACCTCAAGCTATTTGCTGAGAGGCATGTTGAGCCCATTGAATATTTTTTTTTTTTTTTTGTCCCAAGTGATTGAATAATGACAAAAAGAAAAAAAAAAAAAAAAGTACAAAAAGTTGTCACTAAATTATATATTGCTCAAACATGCCATGGTTATATGTGGAATTGCACCCCAAAATACATTCTGTTGCTTCTCCTGAGTACGGGGATACCACATGTGTGAGACATTTTGGGAGCCTAGCCGCGTACAGGACCCCGAAAACCAATCACCGCCTTCAGGCTTTCTAAGGGTGTAAATTTTTGATTTCACTCCTCACTGCCTATCACAGTTTCGGAGGCCATGGAATGCCCAGATGGCACAAAACCCCCCCCCCCCCAAATGACCCCATTTTGGAAAGTAGACACCCCAAGCTATTTGCTGAGAGGTATGTTGAGTATTTTGCAGATCTCGCTTTTTGTCACAATGTTTTAAAAATTGAAAAAAAAAAAAAAAAAAAAAAGTGTCTTTCTTCATTTTCAAAAACAAATGAGAGCTGTAAAATACTCACCATGCCTCTCGGCAAATAGCTTGGGGTGTCTACTTTCCAAAATGGGGTCATTTGTGGGGGTTTTGGGCTATCTTGGCATTTTATGGCCTTCAAAACTGTGATAGGTAGTGAGGAGTGAAATCAAAAATTTGTGCCCTTAGAAATCCTGAAGGCGGTGCTTGGTTTTCGGGGGCCCGTACGTGGCTAGGCTCTCAAAAAGTCCCACACATGTGGTATCCCCGTACTCAGGAGAAGCAGCCAAATGTATTTTGGGGTGCAACTCCGCATATAACCATGGCATGTTTGAGCAGTATATCATTTAGTGACAACTTTTTGTACATTTTTTTTTTTTTGTCATTATTCAATCACTTGGGACAAAAAAAAAAAATATTCAATGGGCTCAACATGCCTCTCAGCAATTTCCTTGGGGTGTCTACTTTCCAAAATGGGGTCATTTTGGGGGGTTTTGTACTGCCCTGCCATTTTAGCACCTCAAGAAATGAGATAGGCAGTCATAAATTAAAAGCTGTGTAAATTCCAGAAAATGTACCCTAGTTTGTAGACGCTATAACTTTTGCGCAAACCAATAAATATACGCTTATTGTCATTTTTTTTACTAAAGACATGTGGCTGAATACATTTTGGCCTAAATGTATGACTACAATTGAGTTTATTCGATTTTTCTTATAACAAAAAGTAGAAAATATCATTTTTTTTTCAAAATTTTCGTTTTTTTTCCGTTTATATCGCAAATGCCGGCCCCCCACCCTATGTGAATGAGTATGGGGTACATCGTACCCCTACCCATTCACCTGGTGGCAAAATAAGTCAATAAAAAAAGACAACACAGGTTTGAATAGTAATTTATTGGGCAGCTCCGGGGGTCTTTCTGCCGGGCCCCCGCTATCTTCTGCTAGGTCTTTTGCTAGTGGGGGTCCCGGGCTTCCTCGCCGTCTTCTTCCGACTTCGGGGGTCTCTTGTTCTGTTCTCCGGTTCTTCTCCCGCTCTCCGACGCCTTCTCCACGATCTCCGGTTCTTTCTGCCTTCTGCCGGGCCCCCGCTATCTTCTGCCAGCTCTTTTGCTAGCGGGGGCCGGTCTTCTTCGTCGCCTTCTTCCCTCTTCTCTTCGCCTGATGTTGCCTCGTCGCTGTCCGCCGCCGCAATGCTCTGTCCGAGCAGCAGTGCCACTTTTATTGGCATGGGGCGTGGTCACCGGATGATGCCACCGCTGACCCCGCCCCCGTTTCACGTCACAGTCCCATCAACCCCCGGGACTGTGACATATGGGGGCGGGGTCAGCGGTGGCATCCGGTGACCATGCCCCATGCCAATAAAAGTGGCATTGCTGCTTGGACAGAGCATTGCGGCGGTGGACAGCGACGAGGCAACATCGGGCGAAGAGAAGAGGGAAGAAGGCGACGAAGAAGACCGGCCCCCGCTAGCAAAAGAGCTGGCAGAAGATAGCGGGGGCCCGGCAGAAAGACCCCCGGAGCTGCCCAATAAATTACTATTCAAACCTGTTTTTCTTTTTTTATTGACTTATTTTGCCACCAGGTGAATGGGTAGGGGTACGATGTACCCCATACTCATTCACATAAGGGGGACCCCAGATACCTGCCCCCCACCCTATTAAAGGGGGCTCCCGGATTCCGATAAGCCCCCCGCCCGCAGACCCCGACAACCAACGGCCAGGGTTGTCGGGAAGAGGCCCTTGTCCCCATCAACATGGGGGCAGGGTGCTTTGGGGTGGGGAGGGCCACAGATCGCCCCCCCTGCCCCGAAGCACCAAACCCCCCCCATGTTGAGGGCATGCGGCCTGGTACGGTTCAGGAGGGAGGGGGGGCCGCTTTCTCGTCCCCCCCCCCTTTTCCCCTGTGGCCTGCCAGGTTGAGTGCTCGGATAAAGGGTCTGGTGTGTATTTTTAGGTGACCCCACGCAAAATTTTTGTTTTTGGCGCGGGGTTCCCCTTAAAATACATGCCAGACCTGAAGGGCCTGGTATGGATTCTGGGGGGACCCCACGCCATTTTTTTCTTCATTTTTTTGGGGGGGTCCCCTTTGAATCCATACTAGACCCAAGGGCCTGGTATGGACCTGGGGGGGGGACCCCACGCTGTTTTTTTATTATTTATTTATTTTGAACCCTTTATTTATTTTTTTTTACATTTCCTTTAACAACCAGCTATAAACAGGTAAAACCAAAAAACGCTGCAAAATTGCGGTACTTGCGTTTTGGATGCGGGTCCATTGAATTCTATTACATCCAAAACACTGTTTTTGGCCTGGCAAAAAAAAATCTGCAGTTGCGTTTAAAATCGTTTTTCACAAACCCTCAAAATGCCTTCAGACGCCAAAGATTTCCACGTTTCAGACGCGGTACCGGCGTTTAGCCGCATTTTAGTTTAGAAGCGTTTTTAAAGGTGACCTATTTTTTTACATTGATAAACTCCAAATTTAATGGCAAATGAGGAAAAACCATAAAATATATATGGTGAAAGTAAATATATAGATGAATTATATACTTGTGGAGGCGCTAAATATAATTACTCGTGATAAAATACCAAGTGTAAATAAAAGATAAAAAAAAATATATAAATGAACCAAACACCAGCCTACCTAAACACACTATATTAAAGTGTTAACTGAATCAAAATTGTGCAAAATTTGCCCAAAACTTGCATAAATGTTTATAGAATGGAGTCCTGTAGAACGATACAGAACAATTGAACACCTTTGTACAAAATTACATTTGTTGAAAACTGTACATGATGAATTTATATATCAAGTGCCATCAAGTCCTTGAAATCAATAAATAACAAAAAAAAGTCAAGTGTGAGATCTGAAGTGCTGCGAGCAAATCAAAAAATCCAAAGAAAGTGACAGCTGTCAGAAGTCCACCTTCACCGACTGTAAACCAATCACCCAAATGTGCTCAAATAAGGATGGCAGCTTACCAAATGAAGTTGACCCTTTTAATTAAAAAAGGTCAAATACGCTTGCAGCAAATCTTTGCTTAGGTTAAATGGAGAAGATGATACCGGACCGGAACCACTGCCCCATGGAGGCTCAGATAAGGATATGGAATGAAAGGTAAAGCAACAATAGCGTAATTCCGTTTATTGAGCCAAACTTGTGCAAAAGTTAAAAAGCCAAATGCCTGCTTACTTGAATAAGTGCCACAGACCCGGCACTGAGGCTGGATGGCGTAACGAGGAGAGAGAAAAGATGTCCCATCTGTGAGTATCTGGCGTTGATAGAGAAGCCAGAGGGACCGGAAGTGGTGTCTGTACGTGACCTAGTACCGCCTCGACGTACGTTTCGTTTGACACGTCATCAAATTATATATATATATATATATATATATATATATATATATATATATATATATATATATATTGTAATGTTCGGGGAACCAGCTAGATCGCAGGACACAGGCTTTTCAAACAAAAGGACGTTTATTTAAACTTAAATGGCTTCACAGCAGCAAAACAAAAGAAATGACAGTCTCACCGACTTGTAGAGTTTATAACTGCTGTCGCAGTTAAACAGTCCTTCCTTGGTGTTGCAGGTAAGTTTCCCAGATAGCAGGCTTCCATGCAGGCCACTGCCATGTACATTCACAGCTTCCCAGAGCTTTTCACAGCCTCCACAGCTTTTGCAGTGTCCACCATTCACCATGCAGACTTCACTACACTCCTCTCTCTAACCTACAACTTCCTGTCTCTCTTAAACCACTTCCTTGGACAGGTGTTTTAACCATTGCTGTTCCCTTAAAGGAACCACAGCCCAAACAGAGGGGAAATATAGCGTCCATCCAGGACCCAGCCACGGCGTCCTGTACATATCCCCCCCCTGTGCCCCAACGCCAAGGAGGTGGAGGCAACAGTGGAGCTAAAACAATGGACTCGGGAGAGGGCATCTGCATTTTGATGCAGTCTCCCGGGCCTATGCTCCACTACAAATTTAAATTCCTGGAGCGCCAGGAACCAACGTGTAATTCTGGCATTAGTCCCTTTACCTTGCCTCATCCATGTTAAAGGGGCATGGTTAGAAATTAACCTAAACTTCCTTCCCAAGAGGTAATATCTGAGGGATTCCAGAGCCCACTTAATGGCCAGACATTCTCGTTCAACTATAGCGTAGTTTTTCTCCGCTGGTGTCAACTTCCTACTGAGGAAGACTACTGGGTGCTCCTCACCATGAACAACCTGTGACAACACAGCTCCCAATCCTACATCGGAAGCATCAGTCTGGACAACAAACTTGTTTGAAAAATTGGGTGCTATCAGGACAGGGTGTTGGCACAGTGCTGACTTGAGCTCCAAAAAAGCCTTTTCAGCATCTGCATTCCATTCCACCATGACCGATTTCCGTCCCTTAGTCAGATCGGTCAATGGAGCCGCCAATGTGCCAAAGTTGGGTACGAATCTCCTGTAGTATCCCACCATGCCCAGGAATGCACGTACCTGCTTTTTTGTGAGGGGGCGGGGCCAATTCTGTATAGCCTCTACCTTGTTAACCTGAGGTTTCACCACCCCTCTACCTACAATATAGCCCAGGTATTTCACCTCCTCCATTCCCAAAGCACATTTTTCAGGGTTTATTGTAAACCCCTCCTTCCAAAGAGAGTCCAGTACTGCCTGGACTTTGGGCAAGTGTGATTCCCAGTCTCTGCTAAAAATGACTATGTCGTCCAAGTACACTGAGGCATACTCCCGGTGAGGTCGTAAAATCCTATCCATTGCTCGCTGGAAAGGGGCTGGAGCAGTTTGTAGTCCAAAAGGCATTCTTTTGTACTGAAAACTCCCCTCTGGGGTAGAAAAAGCAGTTTTCTCTCTAGCAGCCTTAGTCAACGGGATTTGCCAGTACCCCTTGGTAAGGTCTAATGTTGTAATATACCTGGCTGGACCTAGTCTCTCAATAAGCTCATCTACCCGGGGCATGGGGTAGGCATCAAACCGTGAAACCTCATTAAGTTTCCGGAAATCATTGCAGAATCGCAGAGTCCCGTTGGGCTTTGGTACCAACACAATCGGGCTCGACCACTCACTCTGCGACTCTTCAATGATCTCCAGGTCCAGCATCTTCTTCACCTCCTCTGAAACGGCCTTCCTTTGAGCCTCTGGGATGCGGTAGGGCCGGACAAAAACTTTGACTCCAGGTTCCGTGATAATATCATGTTCTATGACACTAGTTAGCCCTGGCAAGTCTGAAAACTTTTCTTTATTTCTCTGCAAGAACTCCTTTGCCTGCTGACTTTGGATTTTAGACAGGGTACTTGCTACTTGGACACTCTCCACCCCAACCTGAGGCTCAAGTCTTGCACTAGCCAGGGAGGTCACCGGTTCCCTGTCTGTCCAGGGCTTTAACAAGTTGACATGATATATCTGATACGGTTTCCTCTTGCCTGGCTGGTGGACTCTATAATTTACCTCTCCCACTTTTTCCACAACTTCAAAAAGGGACCTTGCCATCTGGCCAATAATTTACTTTCCACAGTGGGAATTAGCACCGCTACTCGATCCCCCACTTGGAAGTGCCTTATTTTAGCAGCCCTGTTATAGACCCGTCGTTGAGCCTCCTGGGCTTTTTGCAAATGCTCTTTGACTAGTGGCATCACAGTTTGGATCCTTTCCTGCATTTGGGAGACATATTCAAGAACACTCTTATGCTGAACAGGTTCACTTTCCCATTCCTCTTTAATAAAGTCAAGTAGTCCGCGAGGTCTCCGCCCATATACCAACTCAAAGGGCGAAAACCCAGTGGAGGCCTGGGGCACTTCCCTGATAGCAAACAGGAGAGCTGGTAACAGGCAGTCCCAGTCTTTCCCATCCCTTTGTACCACTCTCTTAAGCATAGACTTAAGGGTCTTGTTAAAGCGTTCCACTAACCCGTCCGTTTGGGGATGGTAGACCGATGTGCGCAGCTGTTTAATCCGGAACAGCTTGCACACATCGGCCATAACTCTCGACATAAATGGGGTGCCCTGGTCTGTGAGTATTTCCTTGGGAAAACCAGTCCGTGTAAACAACTGGAATAATTCCCGGGCAATAGCCTTAGAGGAGGTATTCCGCAGTGGAAGCGCCTCAGGATATCGGGTGGCATAGTCAAGAATCACCAATATGTAGGAGTAACCTCGAGCCGACTTTACCAAGGGACCCACTATATCCATGGCTATCCTCTCAAATGGGACCTCAATTATGGGCAGAGGGACCAAAGGGCTCCGGAAGTGGGTCACCGGAGCGGTCAACTGACAGGTGGGACAAGAGGCACAGTATTTCTTTACCTCTGCTTTCAGACCTGGCCAGTAAAACCGGTCGGTGATCCGTGCTTCCGTCTTCTCAACTCCCAGGTGTCCCCCTAACACATCATCATGGGCCAGGTCCAGAACCTTTCGTCTATATTGTTGGGGTACCAACAATTGTTCTACCACATTTTCCCTCACCTTGGTAACCCGATACAACAACTCATTATACATTGCGAAGTGTGGCCACCGCTCATTTGCACCTGGCTCTTGGGGAACCCCATTTACTACTACAACTTGTTCCCGTGCACGGGCCAAAGTGAGGTCCTGCATCTGAGCAGTACCAAACGCCCCCTGGGGAACACCCAAATCTGGCAGGGCAGGGGTAGAGGCCACTTCCTCGTCCTCTTCCCCCAGCATTACCTGAAGTGGGGAAGATCCTCCACCCTCAGTGTTTTGGTAGATCTGTGGACCACGTCTTGACATTATCAACAGTATCAGCTCTACTTTCAATCACCATTAACCCAACCATTAGCAATTTCATCATTTGGATCCACATTAAGAACATTTGGCAGTTCAGGGTTATTCCTCTCAGCAGCAGGAACAGGGAGGCTAGTTTCTCCCCAATCTCTGAACTGTTCTCCTTGTTCCCACAGTTTTGTAAACAACAGACAGTCTCGTCCTATTATAACATCATGTACCAAGTTCTTTACCACCCCCACCTCTTGAGTACCAGTGCCACATGCTGAGGAGATGGTCACCGAGATGAGAGGGTACTCTCTAGTGTCCCCGTGAATGCACACCACCCGTAAGGTTTTTCTTACCGGACCGATCTTCCCAATTACTCTAGGATGAACCAGGGTTACCATGCTTCCGGAGTCCAACAAAGCCCGGGCAGGGAGGTGGTTCACTTGGACTTCACACTCAAATTTTTCCTCACCCAGGTCGAGCTGTGTGGTGCATACTTTATGGGCATAAAAAGACCCCCTCCGAAGAACCCCGCATTCCATGGGCTCCTCTTGCAGTGGGCAGTGTGCCCGGGTATGACCCCAGGAATGACATCGCCAACATTGTACATCCCCTCCTCTCCGAACAGGAACAGAACGCTGAGGAGGTATCGGTAATGACTCTTGACCTTCCGGGGTGTTTGCTCCAGGACTCCTTAGAACATCCTTTCGAAGGGCAGCAGTTGGTCGAACAGGCCGTGGTAGACTAGGGCCTATGCGCTTGGTAGGCCCGAGCAGGTCCTCCACCACTGTATATCGTTCCACCATCTCGACAAGGAGGTTTGCTGTTTTGGGGTCTCCATGGCTGACCCACCGTTGAAGGTCGTCTGGCAGGGATCGCAGGTATCGGTCCAGCACAACCCGTTCCACGATTTGGGGGCCCGACAACACCTCAGGCTGCAGCCATTTTTTTACCAGTTGCACCAGGTCATGCATTTGAGACCGAGGTGGCCGATCTGGACGATACTTCCATTGGTGCACTCGTTGGGCCCGAACGGCCGTAGTCACCCCCAGACGAGCCAGAATTTCTGCCTTTAACTTTTGATAGTCTTTAGCATCATCGGGTGGCAGGTCAAAGTAGGCTTTTTGAGGATCTCCGGTGAGAAAAGGGGCAATGAGGCTGGCCCACTGGCCCTGAGGCCACCCTTCTCTCTCTGCCGTCCTCTCAAATGTAGCAAGAAATGCCTCTACATCATCGCTCAGGGACAATTTCTGCAAAAAATGGCTTGCCCTCACAGTCACCTGGTTGCCAGGGGCAACAGCCGCTTGCTCCCGAACCTGAGATAGCTGCTGCACTGCTTCCTTTAAGACAGCCACCTGAGCCTGCATAACCTCTTGCTGGGCTGCTTGCTGGGCTGCCAACTGGGTCACCAACAGGCGGGTATTTTCTTGCTGCAGCTGATTTGCTTCCTCATGGCGAGTTTGCGCTTGCATATTAGCCAGGGACAGCTGTTTAATTAGCTCCTCCATTGCTTCAGCTTTCAACGTGTGTGCAGCTTTAACCCAGGACATAAATCCAATGTACTGTCCCTTTAACTGTCAGTTCAATGTCAAGTTCAATGCAAAAAAAAAAAAGTTTTTTTTTTTCCTTCTTCTTATGCCTGTTATTCTGTCCTGCCCGCATTCGAGCACCAGTGTAATGTTCGGGGAACCAGCTAGATCGCAGGACACAGGCTTTTCAAACAAAAGGACGTTTATTTAAAAACTTAAATGGCTTCACAGCAGCAAAACAAATGAAATGACAGTCTCACCGACTTGTAGAGTTTATAACTGCTGTCGCAGTTAAACAGTCCTTCCTTGGTGTTGCAGGTAAGTTTCCCAGATAGCAGGCTTCCATGCAGGCCACTGCCATGTATATTCACAGCTTCCCAGAGCTTTTCACAGCCTCCACAGCTTTTGCAGTGTCCACCATTCACCATGCAGACTTCACTACACTCCTTCTCTCTCTAACCTACAACTTCCTGTCTCTCTTAAACCACTTCCTTGGACAGGTGTGTTAACCATTGCTGTTCCCTTAAAGGAACCACAGCCCAAACAGAGGGGAAATATAGCGTCCTTCCAGGACCCAGCCACGGCGTCCTGTACAATATATATATATATTGTGACAGCAGGAAGGTAAAGTCACCTGGTTGCATCCAGGGGGGTAGATATATTTCTCCCAGATTCAGGCTTTATGCCGACTTATACAACTAGGGAGTTGATGAAGCCCAGCTGAGGCTAGTGGGCTCATGAATGACTCATACCTCTAGGGAGAGTGCTGGGCGTCGTGAGGCAGGGAGTTGATGAGACCAGCTGAAGCTTGTCAGCTCTTTTAGGCCTCTATAAGAACTCCCAGATTCATTAGGTGTTAGCTCATGCCTGGAACCAGACCTGTGTGGACTGTCTAGGGAGAGTGAACCCCTGTGCGGTGAGGCAAAGCCTGTGTGGCTATTTGTTTGGACTTTTACTAAACCAGGGACTTAGGGACTAGGACAGCACCAGGCTGATCCCAGTTGTTAGTTTAGGAAACCTGCATGTTTAGTCAGAGGTCAACTTGACCAGGATTTATTTTGGTTATGTTTCTTTTTGGCTTTGCTGTGTTTTGTCACTGTACATAGAGAAATAAACCGCACCTTTTGATTTTGAAAACCACAACCTCCGTCTGCTGGCCCTGTTTTTGTGTGGGGAGCCCAACCAGGGGGTCACACACACCCGCTACCGAGTTAACCCCCTCACAATTATATATATATATATATATATAGTGAGGGGGTTAGCTCGGCAGCGGGTGTGTGTGACCCCCGGGATGGGCTCCCCACACAAAACAGGCCCAGCAAACGGAGGTTGTGGTTTTCAAAATCAAAAAGGTGCGGTTTATTTTCTATTTACAGTGACAAAACACAGCAAAGCAAAAGAAACATAACCAAAATAAATCCTGGTCAAGTTGACCTCTGACTAAACATACAGGTTTCCTAACTAACAACTGGGATCAGCCTAGTGCTGTCCTAGTCCCTAAGTCCCTGGTTTTAAATGTCCAAGCAAATAGCCACACAGGCTTTGTCTCACCGCACAGGGGTTCACTCTCCCTAGACAGTCCACACAGGTCTGGTTCCAGGCATGAGCTAACATCTAATGAAGCTGGGAGTTCTTATAGAGGCCTAAATGAGCTGACAAGCTTCAGCTGGTCTCATCAACTCCCTGTCTGCACGACGCCCAGCCCTCTCCCTAGAGGTATGAGTCATCCATGAGCCCACTAGCCTTATACAACTCTCCACCTAGTTGTATAAGTCGGCGTAAAGCCTGAATCTGGGCGAAATATATCTACCCCCCTGGATGCAACCAGGTGACTTTACCTTCCTGCTGTCACAATATATATATATATATATATATATATATATATATATATATATATATATATATATATATATAAATATAAAAGAAAAGAAATTGCTTCCATTGCATTGTGGACAATCCACAACTTGGGGCAGCTGACGTGGCAAGTGGACAATCCACAACTTGTGGCAAGTGACATGCTAAATACAACTACACTGCTGCTCTCAGCTGCTCATATCACTCTGGTCTCACTAAATAGCTAAAATCGTAAATACTGGTTTTGGAGCTTAGGGCGGCTCCTTATCATAAACACGCAAATGTGGTAAAACACGGCATGCAAACGCCACAAAGCGCGCCTTTCTAAACGCCACTTTCAACCTTAGTTCAGAACACTTTGCACCAGCATCCCGTCTACATGGGGCCTAAAAACGCCTATGCCATTTACAGCTCAAAAACGCCATGGTGGCCATGAGGCCATAGGCTAACATGGAGAGATGTTTTTAAGCTGCAAAAAACGCTCAAACAAGCGGCTTGAAAAACGTCCGTGTGCATGTAGCCTTATACTAACCACTTGCGCACTGCCCAGACCAAGTTTCACATTTCAGCGCTGATGCACTTTTAAATGACAATTGCGCGCTCATACAACACTGTAACCCAATGAAAATGTTTTATTTGTTGGCACACAAATAGAGCTTGCTTTTGGTGCTATTTGATCACCTTTGTGTTTTATTTTTATTTTTTTTCGATAAATACAAAAGACCGAGTTTAAATTTTTTTTAAAAAAATTGATATTTTACCCACTTCAGCACTGGGCCTATTCTGGCACTTTTCTCCTTCATGTAAAAATCATAAATTTATGGCTATAAAATTACTTCAAAACACCAAACATTATATATGTTTTTGGAGCAGACACCCTAGGGAATAAGATGGCGGTCATTGCAAATTTTTATCTCGCTCGGTATTTGCGCAATAAATTTTCAAACGCCTTTTGTTTGCTAAAAATATTACCAAACAGTAAAGTTACGGCCAATTTTTTGGTATAATGTGAAAGATGTTGTTATGCTGAGTAAATAGATACCTAACACGTCACACTTTAAAATTGCGCACACACATGGCATGACACCAAACTTCAGTAATTAAAAATTTCCCTAGGCGATGCTTTAAATTTTTTTACAGGTTACCATTTTGCCATTACAGAGGAGGTCTAGTGTTAGAATTGTTGCACTCGTTCTAACGCATGCAGCAATAACTCACATGTGTGGTTTGAACGGCGTTTACATATGTGGGCGGGACTTACGTGTGTGTTCGCTTCTGAGCGCGAGCTACCGGGGACATGGGCGTTTTCTTATTTTTGCTTATTTTTTTTATTTTGTTTTTTTACTTTTTTGTATTTCTTAAATTTTTTTTTTTTTTTGGATCACTTTTATTCCTATTACAAGGAATGTAAACATCCCTTGTAATAGGAATGTGTGTGACAGGTCCTCTTTATGGAGAGATACGGGGTCAATAAGACACCGCATCTCTCCTCCAGGCTGGAAAGCATGATATTGGTCCAAAAAAAACCACCAATCTCATGCTGACAGCCGAGATCACGGCTTGGTTAACATACGGGAACACGGCGTGATGTCATAACGTCGTGCCCGCGCCTCCGACGGTCATAGAGATGACTGATGACCATCTGGTCACCAGTCATCTCCAAATCGTTCTCCGAGCCCCAGATGGCACGGGAGAGCCCGGAGAAGCACCGGATGGCGGCAAGAGGGGGGGGGGGGGGGGGGACGTCCCGGACGTCCCCTCCCCCCGCCTATAAGAACGATCAAGCGGCGGAACTGCCACTATGATCGTTTTTATTGTGCACAGAATCGACGGCTGAAAAGAATGATATCTGAATGATGCCTGCAACTGCAGGCATCATTCGGATGTCACCGCCCAAAGCCAAGGATGTCATTTGACGGTGGGCGGTAGGAAACTGGTTAATATTTTTAAAAAAAGGTAATTTTTCTTCATTGATGTACACTGATGAGACTGCACTGATGGGCACCGATAAGGTGTCAAGGGTGGGCACTGAGAGGTGGCATTGCTATTTGGCACTGGTGGGCAGTGAGGTGGCAATGATAGTGGTCAGTGATGGACACTGATAGGCAGCACTGCTAGGTGCCACTGATTGGAACCAGTGGTGGGCATTGATAGGTGGCACTGGCAGGGGCTACTAATTGTCACAGATGATGCAGAATTGCCTCTTCCTCTTCGGGCCCCATGTCCCTTGCACATAAGCCGGTGATTGCCTTTTTTTATGCTCACGCTGTCGGCACAAGGAGAAAACAAAAACCATTACCCAGATTTTGTTTACATCACGTGATCAGCTGTCATTTGCTGACAGCTGATCACATGGTAAAGGGCAGGGATCGGCCCCTTACTCGGATCTGTCATCACCTGAGTCTCAGTGACTCTGTGACCACAGCGCGCGCAAAGGGGAGGACGTTTATTGACGGACTCCCGGCAATTGAGGACCATGCTGTGGCCGTCGATCAGTTATAGCGCTGATCTCAAGTTTTTAAAGAGGGTCTAAATGGGCCATTGACATGCATCACTATTCAACTTAGGAATGAGTCTTTGAAAAGTTAAACTAGATAATTTGGCCACTTTATCCTTCGAAATAATTCACTTCCTGTCACATAGCCACACAGGAAGTGAGGGAAAATCCCTAACAATGTCTTTCCTTGGGGACACACAGGTCAGTCTAAATACTTTCCCCATTATGTACATTGTACTCCAGCATATTGCGGGGTACACCACAATTTATTAGGTAGTTTGGACTGTGGGGTTTATTTACTAAAAGGCAAATCTACTTTGCACTACAAGTGCACTTGCTGTATATCTGAGGGGGACATGCAAGCCAAAAAAAAAAAAACCATCTTTGCTTTTACATGATTGTAACATCCAGTCACCAGTACTTTCACTCAGATTTTCAGCAGCTACACTTTTACTGCAGAGTGGATTTGTCTTTACTAAACCCCAAACTACCCAGTGATTTGGGGTGTACACAACAAAGTGCTAGAGTGCAATTTGCTTAATGGGGACACTAGATCTGTGTGTCCCCAAGAAAAGACATTGGTAGGGTTTTACCTTCACTTCCTGTTTAGCTGTGTGACAGGAAGTGAAGCCAATGTTAAGAAAAGGAGACACAAAAGCCAAACTACAAAAAATAAATCTAAAAAAACAAAAACAAACACACACGCAGGGGTTCTAACACTTACTGTGTTTCCCTCAAAATGCCCACAATTAGAATTGTATGGCCTTGAGCTATTTTTAAGTGCAGTGCTCTAAATCAGTGCTTCTCAAGTACCCCCAACAGGCCATGTTTGCAGGTTTTCCTTCATCTTGCACATGTGCTTTAAATCACAGTCAATGGTTTTGATTTTTGGACAGCAATTCTCGATAACATAAATTCACAAAACATGTCCTGTTGGGGGTACTTGAGGACTGAGGCTGAGAACCACTGCAGTAAAAAAGGAAAATTGAATACTTACCGCTCTGTATTTTTCATTTCCTGGTGACGCTCAATGGCAGCACACAATCCATGCATATGCTAGCATGAAGGCACCAGATTAGACAAATCACACCAGTTTTGTTTTGACATGCCAATCAGCTGTCACATTTGTTGCAAAGAAAACACAAAACAAACACCAAAACTTTGCATCAAATTTTATTGGTCAACAAAAAGGGAAGGCAAAATAAAAAACATGGTCAATTTGAAACAGTTACAGACTCAACATCTTGAGCAATTTTTGGCCAAAAAAATGCAGCACAGACAATTAAATCAAAGTGAACAAACACACATTAACAACATCAGAATTATTTCAGGGGAACATTTTCCCCACACAAAAAATATACAATCCACAAAAGTTAATCACCTGTTATGTCTTTGCAAAACAAATAAAATACATGTGTTACAAACTCGATAAGGACACCAACATGTACATATTGCCCCACACACACACACACACTTGCCTCTTCTCAGGGCAAGCGACCGAATGCTCTGTGAGCTTTATATAACATATGTTTGTGTGCTAATGAGGCAATTGAAAAACACATGCACAGTCCATGAAACACCCAAAATGCAAGTTCACTCAATGTAGAGACTGAAATTCGAAGTGAGTACACCTGTTAAGGATGTCCTTCAATTACTAACTCATAAAAACACTCTGAGCATGCCCAGAAATACCCAGGTGCTGTTCACACACAAAAAGCACCCAAAAAAAAAAACTAACTGGCTGGGCATGTGCATAACACCAATGCAGCTAGCAAAAAATAACCCCCCCCCCTCCCCCGGTCCAAAATTAAGCATATCATCCAGCATGCTACAAAATTAGAGATAGGACAATCACCCCTCCCCCCCCCCCCCCACCAACAAAACGGAAAATTGTATCATACTTACCAGTAATTTTCCTTTCCTGGTGCCTATCCATGGCAGCATACCTGTGATAGAGCTCTGCCTCGACTCCTCCTTCAGGCCTAGTGAATAGCATAAATTACAGGCATAGTCCCTCCCCCAACATTCTCTGTAATATAGAATACTGAGGGTGGGAGCGTATGCTGCCATGGATAGGCACCAGGAAAGGAAAATTACTGGTAAGTATGATACAATTTTCAGTTTTCCTGGTGCCTCCATGGCAGCATACCTGTGATAAATAACTAGCTGTCATGGTGTCAGGAAAGACGTTTCCATACTCTGCCTGGCAACAGTGTTGCCAGGAGAACACCTGTGTGTGGAAGGACCATCCGGCGCATGCGCAATAGCGCAATCAGCGTGCGCGCGGTGACAGCGTTTGGCGCCAGAGATGGCATTTAAACCCCTCTGACATTCTGCTCCTTGCTGTCTGGTCTACAGCGTTCCTGAGACCCCTGCTGTTTGACTTCTGATCCTAAATACCAGTTATCTGACCCGGCTTGCCTCTGTTACCTCCGTTTGCTGCCTGCCCTGACCTCGGCTTGTCTTGACTACTCTCCCGGTCTCCCCATAACCTGCTTATCCGCACCTACCTGTTGTTGCAGTACTACAAGTACCTTCCCTGCTGTTGCAGTTTAGCCCGGACTACAGTACACCTCCTTGCTGTTGCAGAGCTACCTGGATTACAAGTACCTTCCCTGCTGTTGCAGTTCAGCCCGGACTACAGCACACCTTGTTATTGCAGACTAGTTCTGGACTCTGATATTTCAACCCGCTGTTGTATCCAGTTTAGCTTCACCGTGCACCTCCCAGCTGCCGTAGGCCTGCTCCAGTCCGCTGTGCACCACCTGCCACGGCATCTGCCTTCTACTCACCAACCAGGCACTTGTGCCCTCTGTCCTCCGGAGCCCCTGTCTGCTCTACCAGGGGCTCTCGAGCCAGGGGATTACGAGAGGTCACTCCCTGCACGTTGGGCTCCCTCACCAGGTACGTGACACATGGGTGGGATAATTGCTTAACAATAAATGTTTAATTAGAAGAGGACATAGCAGCCTGAACTGCCCTCCTTCCAAACTCAACAGTCGTGAGCGCTCCTGGATCAATATGGTAGTGTCTGGGGAACGTATGGTGAGAAGACCAGGTGGCGGCCCTGCACACCGTCTCCAACGAAACATTAGTCCTTGCTGCCCAGGAAGCTGAGACTGCCCTTGTAGAATGAACATTCACTCGGGATGGAGGCTCCATATTCTTCACCCTGTAGGCCTTCTGGATTAACTTTACAACCCAAGATGCCAGAGTTCTGATGGAAGCTTCTTTGCCCCTGTATTTACCAAACGGTACGATGAAAAGTCTCTCAGAATTTCTGAAGGGGCCGGTGGCTTCTAGGTAGGCCCTGAGCACTCTGGATACATCCAGTTCGTGACAAGACTCTGAATCCGTGTCTGTAAACACTGGTAGTGCCCAGGGTTCCAACAGGTGGCTTGGAGTAGCAACCTTTGGTGTGAACCCCCAAAGGAGACGAAGTTCCACTCTGTCGGGGAAGAAGGAGATGTGGTCGTCACCTATCCCTAAAGAGTGAAGTTCGAGATTCTTCTGCCAGATGTAATGGCTAGCAGGAAAGCCATCTTTAGTGTCAGGTTCCATATTGTTACTTGTTCCACTGGAGCAAAGGGATGGTCAGATAGAACTTCCAGGACTAGGGACAGATCCCACTTGGGAAATGATCGTCTGACTGGAGGGCGAATCTTCAATATACCTCTGAGGAAAGTGACTACTGAAGGATCCTCCGCCCATCTCTTATTTGTTGCAGCAGAGATTGCTGCTACCTGCACTTTGAGAGAGCTCAGACCAAGTCCCAGATCAAGTCCTGTTTGAAGGAATCCTAGAACATGAGATGTAGAAGGAAGGATTGGATCAAATCCATTTCCAGAAACAAATGACAAGAACTTGTCCCATATTTTTGAATATATGGCATTAGTTGCTGGCCTCCTAGCTTTTAGAAGGGTTGATATGACTCCTGGAGAACACCCTAGGGACTCGAACCTTCGCCTCTCAACCTCCAGATTCGAAGATTCAACTTCTGAGGGTTTGGATGAACTAGACTGCCCTGCGACAGAAGTTGAGGGAAAGGAGGGATCTTGATTGGAGAGCCCACACTGAGGCGCAATACGGAGTACTGCCACCACCTGGACTGGCTCCCTGAGGAGCCTCAGGAGGAATTTGAATATTAATGGCCTGGGAGGAAAGGCATATGCCGTGGTGAACCTCCAGGGACATGACAGGGCATCCACTGCCTCGGCTTGTGGATGCGGCAGCTGAGAGAAGAACCTGTCCAGCTTGGCGTTCTTCGGGGAGGTGAACAGATCTACCTGAGGGGGATCCCATATGTTGGCAATCTAAAGGAAGACATGGGGGTTGAGAGCCCACTCATTGTTGTCCAGGAAGTTTCTGGATAATGTGTCTGCTTCCGTGTTCAACCTACCTGGCAGATACATCGCTCTGAGGTCCAGGAGGTTCTGCTCCGCCCAGAGCATGATCGGCTCTACCTCCTTGAGGAGTGACCTGTTGCGAGTGCCTCCCTGCTTCTACAGATAAGCGACAGCTGCCCTGTTGTCTAGGCGTAGGAGTATTCTCTGGCCTCTGATTTGGGGTGCCAAAGAGGTCAGTGCCAAGAAGGCTGCCCTCATCTCCAAGATGTTTGATACCACTCCCTGGGTGGTGCATGACCATCTCCCCTGTATTCTGGTTTGCCCGCAATGGGCTCCCCAGCCCTGTCTGCTTGCATCGGATGTAATTGTGATCCAAGGAAGGGAGCCCAGGTGATGAGGCTTGGAGAGGTTTTCCGGAACTGTCCACCAGTGAAGGCTCCTGCGCATTTTTCCCGTCAGCAGGATCATCTGAGATAGTCGATGTTTCTTCCACTGCGCCAAGAAACCAGTCTGGAAATACCTCAAGTGCCAATGTGGCTCAGGAAGACATTGTGCCAATGTGGCTCAGGCATTGTGAAGCCGTCAGATACGGGCTCCGGATGACTTTAAACATTCTCTGGATGACAATCCTTGCCTTCGGCGGTGGTAATGACACTGTCCCCTCCTGAATGTCGAACATTGCGCGTAGATTATCTGCTGTGTTGGCGTTAGTTGACTCTTGTCGGAATTCACCAGCCACCCTAGCTCTTTAGGGACTGTAGAAGAATGTCCCGGTGACATACCAACTGATCCGGATTGCTTGCTAGGAGTAGGATGTCGTCCAAGTAGTGGTATATCCTCAAGCCCCTCTCCCGCAGGGGAACCAAAGCAGATATTAGTATCTTGGTGAACACCCTGGGAGAGGTGCACAGACCGAAAGGCAGGGCTTGAAACTGTAGGTGGGTACGTCCCACTGCAAATCTCAGGTATTTTTGAAATGCAGATAGAATTGGAACATGTAGGTACGCATCCTGCAGATCGACCAAAATCATCCAATCTGATGGCTGGACTGTCTGAATAATCGTCTGCAGGGACTCCATTTTGAAGCTTTTGGGGCGGATATACCGGTTGAGCCTCTTTAGGTCTATCACAGGCCTCCACCCTCCTGTCCTCTTTGGGACCAGAAATCGGGTGGAGTAAAAGCCTACAAAGCGCTCTGCCAAAGGAACCGGAACAGCCGCCCCCCTGAAGCTGGAGAGACGTTAGGAAGTTTTTCAGAGCTTGAGCCTACAGTGGAGAGGATGGAATCTCTGTTCCTTTGAAAGAGTTCCGAGGTGGGGGTGAGAAAAATTCCAAAAGTGCCCCCATTGAATTGTTGACAGAACCCAGGGGTCGTGGCAGCGGGTGGCCCAGACTGGGGTAAAAAAAGACTGCTTCTGCTCCTGTGGAGCCGGAAGGGCTTTCATCTTCCTGTTCAAAAAGGATCCCTGAGTACCTTTCCAAGGTCTTTTGTTGTATCTGGGCTGTCTCGACTGCCTGAAATCCCTTGGGTTTGACTGGCGGAATCTAGAGGAACCACCTCTGAATCTTCGCATACTTCTGTCCTGTGGAAGCATACCAGACTTCCCTCCTGACAGCCTGGAGATAGCTTTATCCATTTTGTCTCTGAATAGTGCTTTCCCATCAAACGGGATTTTGCACCAATTTTGTTTGGAGGATAAGTCAGCCATCCAGGGTTTCAGCCACAAGGCCCTCTTCGCCATCACTGAATGCAACATGGATCTTGCCGAGCACCTGATCGTATCAATGGCCGATACGCAGACAAAGTCTGCCGACAATCTAAGCTCTTCTAAGGCCTTAATTATATCCTCCATGGGGACATCCTGACGCAAAGCCGTCTTAATATTATCTGTCCAAGATCTTATGGCATTTGATACTGATGTGAGGGCAATAGCTGGCTTATATGCTGCTTCCACGGCTAAGTAGCTCCTCTTCAGCTCCAGGTTGATTCACCTGTCTAGAGGGTCTTTGAAGGAAGCGGAATCCTCCATTGGCAAAGTTATATTTTTTGGGAGTCGCACCACCGACGCGTCTACCACTGGCATGGAGTTTGGTGACTGCGTTCCCGACTCTGGAAAGGGGTATATAGTTTATTGAACCGACCCAAAAAAAATAAAAAATTTTATCAGTCTTTGACCATTCCTTCTGAATGACTTGACTAATCTGCGTCTTTCCAGGAGATTGCAGTTTTGACTGCCTGGATGAATGGCTTTACCAAGGAGAGACTGAAGCCAGAAGGTTCTGACTCTTCTCAAGAGTCCCCTGAAGAGTCTTCAGGTGGTGAATCTCTAGCTGGTCGGCCTGACGGCGGCAGAGGTGTACTGACTGCTGACGGACCAGGGAGATTAGGTTCTATATCCTGAACCTGGGATATCTGCTGAAGTGGTTGAGCGGGGACCGAAGCCAAAAGCTCAGAGAAGGAGTCCTTCATTGTTCGCTAGAGCAGATCTACAGCGTGTTGATTTTCTAGCTCGCGGTTGGACGCGTAGTCCGTAAAACAGTCCTTACAGACCACTCTGTCTGGTAGCGGTGTAGCCCCACATGTCCAGCATTTCTCATTCTATAGGTCCTAGGAGAGGGGGACCGATCATGTCCTCTGGATCTTGACCTCTCTGATCTACGACGTGAAGAATGGGACCTACGCCCTGATGAGCGGGACCCCCTGGAGTGGGTAGCAGTGTTGCCAACCGTACGTAGATTTACGTACAGCCCGCGATTTAACCCCTTTTTCGGGCTGTACGTAAAAGTCCGTTTATGGGCACCGGCGCCCATAAAAAAGATGGCCGCGAGCCGGCCATACAACTGCGCATGCGCCGTTCCGAATGCGCCGGCCGAGCGCATTCGGAACTCGGCCGAGCGGCGGCGGCGCACACGCAGTAACGTGATGGCGCCGCTGGCGCCATTTTTGAAAAGGCCACAGTGGCTGGCGGCAGTGGCGGGACACCTGCAGTGAGTGCATGCCATGCACTCATCATAGGTGGTCTGTGGAGGACTCGGAGCACTGACAGGGCCCAGCCAGGAGTGAGGAGGACGGACTCAAGGTCAGTGAAACAGGGGGGGATACAAGGGGACAGCGTCATCAGTGTGCTGTATCCTCCTCTGGTTTCTGTGTCCCTTTCTCCTCTTCACAGGTCAGGGCAGCACAGTGCTGCCCTGACCTGTGGAGTGGTGAAAGGGGCACAGGAGGAGGACACAGCACACTGATGATGTGCAGAAGTAATATGGTGGTGTCCGCAGCCTCTGTCCCCCTCCTGTAGTGTGTCCGCAGCCTCTGTCCCCCTCCTGTAGTGTGTCCGCAGCCTCTGTCCCCCTCCTGTAGTGTGTCCGCAGCCTCTGTCCCCCTCCTGTAGTGTGTCCGCAGCCTCTGTCCCCCTCCTGTAGTGTGTCCGCAGCCTCTGTCCCCCTCCTGTAGTGTGTCCGCAGCCTCTGTCCCCCTCCTGTAGTGTGTCCGCAGCCTCTGTCCCCCTCCTGTAGTGTGTCCGCAGCCTCTGTCCCCCTCCTGTAGTGTGTCCGCAGCCTCTGTCCCCCTCCTGTAGTGTGTCCGCAGCCTCTGTCCCCCTCCTGTAGTGTGTCCGCAGCCTCTGTCCCCCTCCTGTAGTATGTCCGCAGCCTCTGTCCCCCTCCTGTAGTGTGTCCGCAGCCTCTGTCCCCCTCCTGTAGTGTGTCCGCAGCCTCTGTCCACCTCCTGTAGTGTGTCCGCAGCCTCTGTCCCCCCCCCTGTAGTGTGTCCGCAGCCTCTGTCCCCCTCCTGTAGTGTGTCCGCAGCCTCTGTCCACCTCCTGTAGTATGTCCGCAGCCTCTGTCCACCTCCTGTAGTATGTCCGCAGCCTCTGTCCACCTCCTGTAGTATGTCCGCAGCCTCTGTCCACCTCCTGTAGTATGTCCGCAGCCTCTGTCCACCTCCTGTAGTATGTCCGCAGCCTCTGTCCACCTCCTGTAGTATGTCCGCAGCCTCTGTCCACCTCCTGTAGTATGTCCGCAGCCTCTGTCCACCTCCTGTAGTATGTCCGCAGCCTCTGTCCACCTCCTGTAGTATGTCCGCAGCCTCTGTCCACCTCCTGTAGTATGTCCGCAGCCTCTGTCCACCTCCTGTAGTATGTCCGCAGCCTCTGTCCACCTCCTGTAGTATGTCCGCAGCCTCTGTCCACCTCCTGTAGTATGTCCGCAGCCTCTGTCCACCTCCTGTAGTATGTCCGCAGCCTCTGTCCACCTCCTGTAGTATGTCCGCAGCCTCTGTCCACCTCCTGTAGTATGTCCGCAGCCTCTGTCCACCTCCTGTAGTATGTCCGCAGCCTCTGTCCACCTCCTGTAGTATGTCCGCAGCCTCTGTCCACCTCCTGTAGTATGTCCGCAGCCTCTGTCCACCTCCTGTAGTATGTCCGCAGCCTCTGTCCACCTCCTGTAGTATGTCCGCAGCCTCTGTCCACCTCCTGTAGTATGTCCGCAGCCTCTGTCCACCTCCTGTAGTATGTCCGCAGCCTCTGTCCACCTCCTGTAGTATGTCCGCAGCCTCTGTCCACCTCCTGTAGTATGTCCGCAGCCTCTGTCCACCTCCTGTAGTATGTCCGCAGCCTCTGTCCACCTCCTGTAGTATGTCCGCAGCCTCTGTCCACCTCCTGTAGTATGTCCGCAGCCTCTGTCCACCTCCTGTAGTATGTCCGCAGCCTCTGTCCACCTCCTGTAGTATGTCCGCAGCCTCTGTCCACCTCCTGTAGTATGTCCGCAGCCTCTGTCCACCTCCTGTAGTATGTCCGCAGCCTCTGTCCACCTCCTGTAGTATGTCCGCAGCCTCTGTCCCCCTCCTGTAGTATGTCCGCAGCCTCTGTCCCCCTCCTGTAGTATGTCCGCAGCCTCTGTCCACCTCCTGTAGTATGTCCGCAGCCTCTGTCCCCCTCCTGTAGTGTGTCCGCAGTCTCTGTCCACCTCCTGTAGTGTGTCCGCAGTCTCTGTCCCCCTCCTGTATCGTGTGTCCGCAGCCTCTGACCATCTCTTGTCATGTCTACAGTCTCTGAGGGGATCCTAGAAAGGAGTCAAGAGTGGGTGTGCCGCCGGGATGGGGGTTACGGCCCAGGAAGAAACAGACGTGTGGACTGGGAAGAGGAGATCAGAGCCACCAAGCTGGAGCCGTCTGACTGAGCCCCACACTGTGCACCCGAGAGGAGGTAAGTGACAGTGCCGCCAGGCCAGTCTGAGGGGGGGGGGGGTCACTGTCTGATGTAAGGGGGCACTGATATAAAGGTTTCCCCCTTATATTAGTACCCCCCTTTACCTTAGTGTATTCACTCTGTGGAAGGTGGTCTCTATTCACCAGAGCCCCTCCCCCCACATCAGAGTTCCCCCTTACATCATGATCTGCAGCGTTCCCCTTTACATAAGAGTTCCCTTGCACTGTAAGGGGGCATCCTGCAGACTCTGATGTAAGAGGGAACTCTGTGCTGGCTGGGTTATAGTATCCTGACCTTCATGTGAATTGAGAAATATGTTTTTTTACTTTTGTTTAACTTAAACACATTGATATTAGCATCAGCTATGTGTTTTTAGTTCAAATATTGATATTTGCACTGTTTAGTACTAAAAACCGTAATTTTAGGTACTTTTTTCAGCGTCAGTAAAAAATGCGGCTCTGCCAGTAATCTTCATTATTTTTGCCAGTAAGAAATTGGTGCCGTACAGAAATTTTGGCATCCTTGCCAGTAAATTTCACTTCAGGGGGTTGGCAACACTGGTGGGTAGGGCTACGATGTAAGGAACTCACGCTAGACCAGTGAGCGCACTTTTTTTTTTTTTTTTTTAATATACTCACGTATAGTTGGTCACATACCTAATAGAAGTGTGAGGATCATTGCTGCGGGATGAATGACTCATTGCGGAGTTGGGCACAAGGATCAGCTCCGGAAATATAGTAAGAAACGGAAAAGAATCAGGAGTTTTTGGCGTCACTTTTTTTTCATTTTTTTTTTTTTTAAACAAACATTTTTATATCGTAATATTTTTTTTTTTTTTTTTTAAACAAACATTTTTGATCGGTAACTTTTTTTTTCCCCCTTTTTTTTTTTTTTGAGAAAACAAAAAAAGTACCTACCACAAAGCAGCATCAGAGAGATCTAGCAGGGCACAACTGAGGAGACTGACAGCAATCCCTGAATCTGAACCTAAATAGGCTCAAGGTGTGTGGGCTAATCCCATAAACCACCATTTGGAATTGATTGAAAAAAAGGGCAAATCTAGCCTTCTTTCCAGAATCCAAGAAAGGCCGTCACTGAACCAAGCGACCGTGCATGCGCACGCGCAGAAGATCCAGCATCGCCCAGTACAGAGAGCCAAGAAACTACGGCTCTGTATCACTCCCGAATCGCGCATGCGCAGACGGCGGCGAGGACGCTGCGCCGTGACACTCTCCTACCTGGCGGGACGTACAGAGCACCTGTAGCCCCCCCCCCCCAAACCCGGAAATAAGCACCACAATGTTGTTGCACAGAGAGACACCTGCCCTATCCAGTTGCACAGTTTTAAAGGAACAAAAAAGTAAGACAATAATCATTTTGAAGGCGCCTAACAAGCAAAGGAAAAGGGGAGGGGAGGGGAAGAGAGGAAAAGAAAGGGGGAAAACACAAATGCCTGTAATAACAAATGGAAACCACCAGCCTGGGAAGATGGAGCTGATCCTTTTGCGACTTCCACTGCATTCATCATGGATGTGATAGCAGACTGCGTTCCTGTGAGGAAACTCTGCGAAATGACCCCAACAGATCCACAGAGGGGTTCCCAGTCTTATCAGCGCTGTGAGCGGCCCAAGAACAGGGACTGCGTACGGGAAAGGCTAAACCCGGCGGACGCTGCCGACTGCAGAGGTATGGACATACTGCTACTCTTCACCAGCACAAGAAGGTATGAGGGAAAAAAGGAGAATGTTGGGGGAGGGACTATGCCTTTAATTTATGCTATTCACTAGTCCTGAAGGAGGAGTCGAGGCGGAGCTCTATCACAGGTATGCTGTCATGGAGGCACCAGGAAATACCATTGCAGTCTATGGGAACAGACTTGTTAATTTTGCTAGTCCCCACTTGGCTGGCTTATCTTCTAGTTATTGGCCTTAAAATGGGGGCCCGGGGCCCAGGTCCCACCCTAAGGGACATATATCAATGTCACCAATTTGGAAAACACCAAAAACAAAACAAGGAGAAGTGCCTTTAAATATGCCAAATTGCTTAAGGGCCATTTCACACCACATGCAGTGCATTGCGTTTTTTATGCATCCAAAATGCATGGAAAGTTGGTTATATGGTTCTAAATGGCAGTGTTTGTTCCAGTGCGTTCCAGTTCCACCAAAAAAGTAGAACATGCTGCATTTTACCTGCACTGGACTGTACTGGAACGCATCATAAATGCACTGGAACGCACAGGAACACACCTAAATGCAACAAAAACGCACTGGAACACACTTGTCCTTATCTATGGTTAATAAAAAAGAGGGGGGGAAAAAAGCACTGGACTGCATCAAAAATGTACCAAAAATGCACTGGAACGCATGAAAAACGTGCATGCAGAAAAGCACCTGGGACGCATCCGGATTGTGTTTCTATGGTGTGAACTGGCACTAGTTCACACTATAGAAACGCAGTCTGGGTGCGTTCCAGGTGCTTTTCTGCATGCGCGTTTTTGACACATTCCAGTGCATTTTTGATGCGTTTTTGATGCAGTCCAGTGTTTTTTTCCCCCTCTTTTCACTTAGGACAAGTGTGTTGCAGTGCGTCTTGGGTGCAATTAGGTGCGTTCCGGTGCATTCCAGTGCATTTTTGGTACGATCCGTTGCGTTTTTGATGTGTTTTACTGCGGTCCAGTACAGTTCTGTACCTAAAAAATGCAGCATGACCATTTTTTTTTTTGCTTTCTGAAACGCACTGGAACAGACTGCAGTGGTGTGAACTATGCCATTGGCATTAATGTGATCAATTTTCTTTGCGTTTTTCAGGCATAAAAAAACGCACTGCACTGCATCCGGTGTGAACTGGCCCTAAATATCATACCGGGGGGTGTCTATAGTATGCCTGTAAAGTAGCACATGTTTTCCATGTTTATAACAGTTGGAGAGCAAAATGACATTTCTAAAGTAAAATAATAGTAATTTAAAAGTCCTTGCGGCTGTAATGAATTGCTGGTTCCCGTCAATACAGATAAAAGTCATTGAAAGTCTTTGATTACACAAAAAAAAAAAGCGTGGGGGTTCCCCCAAATTCCATAACCAGGCCCTTCAGGTCTGGAATGGATACTAAGGGGAACCCTGCTGCAAATTTAAAAAAAAAATGACGTGGGGTTCCCCCCAAATATCCATACCAGGCCCTTCAGATCTGGCATGGATTTTAAGGGGAACTCCACCCCAAATTTAAAAAATGGTGTGGAGTCCCCCCAAAAACCCTTATCCGAGCACGTAACCTGGCCGGCCGCAGGGGAAAAGGGGAGGGACGAGAGCGGCCCCCCCTCCCTCCTGAACCGTACCAGGCCACATGCCCTCAACATAGGGAGGATGTCCCCATGTTGATGGGGACAAGGGCCTCATCCCCACAACCCTTGCCCAGAGGTTGTGGGGTCTGCGGGCGGGGGGCTTATCGGAATCTGGAAGACCCCTTTAACAAAGAGGACCCCCAGATCCCGCCCCCCCGGTGTGAAATGGTAATGGGGTACCCCTACCATTTCACAAAGAAAGTGTCAAAAATGTAAAAAATGACAAGAGCCGGTTTTTGACAATTCCTTTAATAATGTCTTCTCCTTTCTTCCATCTTCTTCTTCTTCTTTCATCTTTTTCCATCTTCTTTTTTTCTCCATTCGGGTTTCTTCCTCCATCTTCATCTTCATCTTCCTTCTTCCTTCGGTGTTCTCGTCCGCATCTTGCTGCGGCTTCTTCCCCTTCTTCTTTCTTCTCCGGCCGGAGATCCCGCTGTGCGAAGCTTCAGTTCTTCAGTTCCCCATCGGGTCCGCTTACACCCGGTGACCCCGCCCCCCTCTGACGCACATGGATTTCACGAGGACTTTCCTCGTGGTGTCAGAGGTGGGCGGAGCCACAGGGGGGCAGCGGACCAAGTGGAGAACTGAAGCGTCGCACAGCGGGAACCTCCAATTCAAACGGAGCAGCCGAAGAAGAAAGAAGGGAAGACGCCGGAGCAAGATGCGGACGAGAAGACCGGATAAGGATAAGGATAAGGATAAAACCGGCTCTTGTCATTTTTTACATTTTTTGACACTTTCTTTGTGAAATGGTAGGGGTACATTTGTACCCCATTACCAATTCAAATAGGGGGGGCGGGATCTGGGGGTCCCCTTTGTTAAAGGGTGTAACGGCACCCCAAGTATGAAAGGGGTTAACACCGTTAGGATATTCCCTTTCCAAGCACACGACAGCCACCAGACACTCCAACCAGCCGAATAAGACCCCATACGAATGATTCTCCCCCCCCCCGATACGAGACAACGCTCTGTATTCAAGTTCCAAAACAGGGAAATGACTTTATTTTCAAAACACATGGTAACACATTTCTCTTCAAAACCCTCCCCTCCCATCCTTTGGGGAACAGGGCGGGTTAAACTGTCCAATGACAATGGTGATACAGGTCAGGTGTGTTCAAACTTCTCCTTTGATAACCAGTCTTAGCAGGAGGGATGATTCCCCCCCCCCTCCTCACAGAAGACACTTCAACATCCCATAATATGGAGCCAGACGGTTTACCAAACTCCAATCCACATCGTCACAGTAGCAGACTTAATTCATAATAGACAATAGAATGCAAATCACCTTAACACCTCACCGCAATGATTACACAACCTCCCCCCCCCCCCCCTCACAGTACACATCCAATCTAGATACAATGTATGTGCAGCATTGAATATGGCTATCATAGACCATATTGGGGTTTTCATTCACCCTGTGCCCCTAATAGAGACACAGGGTGGTTGACACATAAGAGGCATTGGGGGAGCTGAAGCAAGGGTATCTCATACTTTCTAAGCGATTCTGAGTTCCCCGGGCCTTCCCGTTACAAAGGGGTCTTCCAGATTCCGATAAGCCCCCCGCCCGCAGACCCCCACAACCACCGGGCAAGGGTTGTGGGGATGAGGCCCTTGTCCCCATCAACATGGGGACATCCTCCCCATGTTGAGGGCATGTGGCCTGGTACGGTCCAGGAGGGAGGGGGGGCCGCTCTCGTCCCCCCCTTTTCCCCTGCGGCCGGCCAGGTTGCGTGCTCAGATAAGGGTCTGGTGTGGATTTTTGGGGGGACTCCACGCCATTTTTTTTTTAATTTGGGGTGGAGTTCCCCTTAAAATCCATGCCAGATCTGAAGGGCCTGGTATGGATATTTGCGGGAACCCCACGTCATTTTTTTTTTAATTTGCAGCGGGGTTCCCCTTAATATCCATTCCAGACCTGAAGGGCCTGGTTATGGAATTTGGGGGAACCCCCACGCTTTTTTTTTTTTGGTTAGCAAACACTTTCAATTACTTTTCTCTATATTGCCGGGAGCCGACAATTCATTACAGCCGCGGCTGCTTTTAAATGCCTTTTTTTTCCTTTAGAAATGTCATTTTGCAGGCGCAATGGAAAGTTCAGAGCTGCGCCTGTTCAACTTATGCAAATTAGTTTACGTGACTTGACATTTACTAAGATTTTGCCGGCGCAGTGTCCCGGCGCGTTTGAACCATTGAAATTCCCGCGCTGAGCTCAAAAAAACCTCCCGCAGCTCGAATCGGAATTGCCGGCGCAGCGGGCTGGTTTTGAAAGTTACTTTATCACTCAATTTTGCCCATGCTTGTTATTTGGGCAGGTGTCACTACACTTCCTCACATCACCCCCATTATATTCTCACTTCCAACTTCTTTATATTTATATTTTAACATGCCGTGCGCCAGGTCCCTAGTGGCGCACTGAGCGCCTCCTCCCGTCCGCCGACAACACTATAGTAAATGGGAAATAGGGCTGCGCTACAGGCGCTAATGTTTTGTAAATACCAAAACAGCCATTGCGCACGCAGATGCCCCAGTACTCATGGCGCAAACGTTTTGTAAATCAGCCCCATTGTGTCTATCAGTCAGCCAGTGGCACAAGCTGAAATAGTTGGCAATAAACTTGGGAACAATTTTATGTTTTTCAATTGTATGAGGCGCTGTTCACACCTGAGCGTTTTTCAGCTTGTAAAACGCTCAGCTCTGAAGCTCCAAAACGCTCAACATGCAAAATCTCATTCATTTCAATGGCCCCTGTTCACATATGAGTGTTCTGTCACCTGAAGCAAAATGTCTGAAGCACAAAAAAGTACATGAGTTTCATTTTGGCAGATTACGAACGTTTTTGGCCACATAGACTTCAATAGATACACCTGAGTTGCGATAAAAAACGCTCAAATAGCAGCTCTCCACCCCTATTTTCCTCTGCCTCTCCTCCCTAGTGCTTTCTATTGGTTAAATAAAAACGCCTGAATCTGTAAGACGCTTGTGATACACTTCTAAAACGCTTTAAAAAAGCTTAACAGCTCGAAAAACTGCAGTAAATTGATACGCTCAGGTGTGAATGGAGCCTGAAAGTTTTTCCCACTGTGAGAAAGATGTTTAATAGAATATCTTAAGCCTGAAGATTGCATACCCTCCCCCCCCCCCCCCCCCCCCGAAACAAAAAAAAAATATTTTTTTGAAAGCAGCAGCCCTAGAGAATAAAATGGCGTTCGTTTCATTTTTGTATGTGATGCAATATTAGCCATTTATGAAATGCAGTTTCAGTAAAAAATTTGAAATAAAGTTTGTTTTAGGGGACATAATCACTTCATATTACCCATTTTTTTGGTGAAATATAAAAAATGAGGTTGCACCAAGTAAATAGATACCTAGCACGTCAAGCTTTAAAATTGCGTGCCCTCATTAAATGGCGACAAACATTGATGCGATGGGGACACTCATGGAGGCTCACTCCAGAGCTGGCTCTGTGTGTCGGCCCCGCCCCCCACTCCCTCGTCACTGGCTGTGATTGATAGCAATGGCTCTTGCTGCTGTCTCTGAGCCAATGAGGAGGGAGGGGGCGGAGAGAGCTGCTGGATCGAGATCGGGCTCAGGTAAGCATAATGGAGGGTCTAGGGGGGGCTGCATGCAGAAGGTTTTTCAATGTATAGAATGCATTAGGGTTAAAAAAAAAAAAAAGAAGAAAATAACCTTTACGACCACTTTTAAGAGTAAAAAATGGCCATAGAATTATTGCTCTCACTTCGGCGTTTGTGGCAATATGTAAAATCTGTAGCTCAATTGACATTTTTGTGTGTAGGTGCCCCTGGAATCTTGCAATTATGTTTGTACATGTGTATATGGGTGGGGGGCTCAAAAAATGTTTATGGTTGGATTTTAAGTGCTTGAGTATAACTTTTTTATTTTTTTACACTAAACTTTTTAACCACTTGAGCCCCGGAAGATTTTACCCCCTTCCCGACCAGAGCATTTTTTGTGATTTGGCACTGCGTCGCTTTAGCTGACAATTGCGCAGTCGTGCAACGCTGTACCCAAACAAATTTTTTTATTTTTTTTTCCCACAAATAGAGCTTTCTTTTGGTGGTATTTGATCATGTCTGTGGTTTTTATTTTTTGCGCTATAAACAAAAAAAGGCCGTCCATTTTGAAAAAAAGCTATATTTTTAACTTTTTGCTATAATAAATATCGACAAAAAATATATAAAAAAACAAATTTCTTCCACAGTTTAGGCCAATACGTATTCTTCTACATATTTTTGGTAAAAAAAAAATCGCAATAAGTGTATATTGAGTGGTTTGCTCAAAAGTTATAGCCTCTACAAAATAGGGGATAGTTTTATGGCATTTTTATTTAAAAAAGTTTTTTTACTAGTAATGGCGGCGATCTGTGATTTTTATCGGGACATTATGGCGGACACATCGGACACTTTTGACACTATTTTGTGACCATTGTCATTTATACAGCGATCAGAGCTACAAATAGCCACGGATTACTGTATAAATGACACTGGCAGGGAAGGGGTTAAACACTAGGGGGCGATCAAGGGGTTAAGTGTGTCCTAGGGAGTGATTCTAACTGTAGGGGGGTGGTCTCACTATAACATGACAGAGATCACTGCTCCCGATAACAGGACCTGGACCGGCAGCTGAGCGAGCCACTGAGAGCCTGAGCCAGCAGCTCCTGCTCCCTCCACAACCTGACACTCCAGTTGCCCTGACCCTGAATGTCCTCCACCACCTCTGACACCATGGGTTCAAACATTTTCCCTTTGGGAAATGATAGTAATAAAGCAGGTACACCGGAATTGATTAAAACCAATTAACTTTACTTAGTGAAATGAGAATATTGGTAAATCGACACAAGTTTACAGTTTAGAATGATATTTCTTATAGAAACGTTATCAATAACTGAGCGGCAATCACATATCAATATCAAACATTCAACAATGAGAACTATTAATTCTGTACTCAGCAAGGAACATACAATGCCTATGTGAATAGGTTACAGGAAAGCAGAGGAATGGCTCTTATGAAAGTCAAACCCCTCTTTTCTGCTCCTCAAAACACAGATGCAGAATAGTAAATACAATGTTAGAACCTTTGGCAGTAAAGCCTCGTACACACGGGCAGGAATCCCGTCGGGAAAGAAAACGTTGGTTTTCCTGACGGGATTCCTGGCTAGCTTGCCTTGCTCGCCGAGTGTACACACGGCCATTCAAAAGAACCGCCATTCTTTTGAATGGCAAGAACGCGGTGACGTCATCGACTACAACGAGCCTGCGCTCGTCATATTCGATGCCGTCGCCGCCATCTTGCTACACCCTACACTACCCTTGTATGCTACCGCGCATGCGTCAAAGTCTTTTCGAGCATGCGCGAGTTTACCATGGACAAGCAAGCATACACACTCACGAGAAAATAGAGAGCAGGTTCTCTATTTTTCTCGTCGAGATTCCCGGCAGTTTTCCCGACGAGAAACCATACACACGACCGGTTTTCTCAGCAAAAAGCTCTCCCAGCTGTTTTCTTGCCGAGAAAACCAGTCGTGTGTACGAGGCTTAAGAAACTGTATTGAAATTCGACTTGCTCTTTCAGAGAGTTCTTGGTGAATTATAACTCTATGGCCTCGTACACACGGCCGAGATTCTCGTTGAAAAAAACATGTCGTTTTTTTCGACGAGATTCTTGGACAAGAAACTTGTCCCGGCCGAGTGTACACACGCTCGTTTCAAAGAACCCGCGGTTCTTTGAAAGGAGTGTACGCGGTGACGTCATCGACTACGTCGAGCATGCGCTCGTCACATTCGATGCCGTCGCCGCCATCTTGGTATACCCTACGTATGCCTAGGAAGCTACCGCGCATGCGTCGAATTCATTTCGAACATGCGCGGGCTTCCGGGCGGACAGGTAAGTGTACACACACTCACTTTTCTCGTCGAGAAACATGCCGAGGAGAATCTCGACGAGAAAATAGAGAGCAGGTTCTCTATTTTCTCGTTGAGGTTTCTTGTCGGTTTTCTCGACGAGAAACCCGCTAGCAGCGTACACACGACCGATTTACTCGGCAAGACCTCTCTGCCAGCAAGTTTCTTGCCGAGAAAATCGGTCGTGTGTACGAGGCCTATGAACTCAATAGAAACAAATCCCTGAAGTGAGGAGGGAGGTGAGAAGTAGTCCTGGAATAATGTGGAGCAATCCGGTTGATCTTCAGCTAGCCCTTTGAAAACAATTGTATACAGAGAATTTCTGAATTGCAGAGCAAAGCAACCTAAGTCAATTGATTATGAATAAACAAAGAAGCAAATCTTCCTGGGTTGAACAGAATGCAGATGGAATCACCAGGATCACTGACTTAAAGATGTTGTCCTCAGTAGAACTACAAATAAAAGTGGGTTGATAGAAGATAAAGGTGTCTGTATATAGTGTCTATGGGGTTTGGCCTAGATTTTTGGCACTAAGGATGCTAGATGGTGCAGGATGCAATGGTGTCTATATACAGCATCTATAAGGTTGGGCTATTGCCCGCTCACCACACTGGAACAAGGGATGTCTGTATCTCAGGAATGTGATCAGGGGATGGTTTCCAGCCTCCACCACACCGTGCTACGGCTCACCCGAATCTGATATCACCGCAGGATAGCTGGAACAGGAGCGGCCTTCAGGTCTCCGCCGAACAGCCAAGGGGTGCTGCCCGCAGGTGTCCCTCCGAACATCCGCTGGATGGTTCTGCTGGTGCACGCTTCGACTCAGCTGCAGCACACACCGTCACAGAATCCCTGCACAACACAGATCCACGCCGGGGTCCCAAGAGAGCAATCTAGGCCTCAGACAGTCAGTCCCAGCAGTCTGTTCTTCCCCATCAGCCATCTGGTAATTGTAGTTCAGCAAGAGGGCAAATCCAGTCCATTGAGACTACATGTCCCAAGACGCTTTGCTCTGCCTTGTCTCTGTATCAAGGAGGTAACAGGTCAGTGTCAAACTCAGCACTAGAGGGAAACAGCTTCCCTGCAGCAAAGCCACACAGTGTCTCCTGACTGCAGGAATATATACATAGATCAAGCTCCAGGCTACACTTCTCTATTAAAGATGCTGCAAATACACATAAATATGCATTGATACAATACTGCCAAAATCCAGACAGCTCATTATTTATGGTAATAAGCTGACAATACTGATTTGGCTGTACTACTGCACTGCATTTCCCAGCAATATTATCATACCTGTCCCCCTCTCCTCTAATGGACTACAGAACACCTCCCCTCTTATGTTATGGAGATGAGGAGAGGGGAGGGGTTCTGTAGACTAAATCAGAAGTGAGCAGCCGGATACTGCTTCTTCATCGTTATAGTATGGTGAGTGAGCGTTGTCACTCAAGGACAGGATTACTGGCAGGATCAGCATTACTGGCAGGATCAGCAGGTGAGAACAAAGGAAATTATCGTAAAAAAGGAAAACAAATACAGCTATTACATCTATGAACAGTTAGACCCTTTTCACACTGATGGACCAATCAGGTCCCCCTGTCAGTTTTTCAGGCAGACCCGATCGGACCATTCATAGCTCTCTATGGAGCGGCGGATGTCAGTGGACACCCGCCGGCATTTGATCCGTTTCTATCTGGTTCTCTAAACACAGATAGATGGAGATCAATTCCAAATGCATCCAGCGGATTGGATAGGATGACAGTCAGATGGAAACGGACAGGCAGTCCGACCGCCCATAGAGATTAGTGGGCTGTGTCCATGTCCGCTCTGCATAGTGGAGTGGACACAGACCTGTCATCCACCTGCTCAGACAGATTCCCTCGCTGAGCCAGCGGATTTGATTGGCAGAATCCACCCTGTCTGCAAGGGGCCTTAAGCTGCAATATAGTAAAACCTTGGATTGCGAGCATAATTTGTTCCGGAAACATGCTTGTAATCCAAAGCACTTGTAAATCAAAGCGAATTTCCCCATAAGAAATAATGAAAACTCAAATGATTCGTTCCACAACCATTTATTCAAAAAATCCTTCAATTTATAGTCCATATAAAAAGATTATAGCAATGTGACCTGGTTGTGTAAACATAATATGTCCATCCACAAGGGGATTAGAAGCAAAATCCAGCAGGAGCTACAGAGTATAAAAGAGAAGAGAGGCGGCTCTAAGGCCTCGTACACACGGCCGATTTTCTCGGCAAGAACCAGCAAGAAACTTGCTGGCAGAGAGGTCTTGCCGAGGAAATCGGTCGTGTGTACGCTGCTAGCGGGTTTCTCGTCGAGAAAACCGACAAGAAATCTCGACGAGAAAATAGAGAACCTGCTCTCTATTTTCTCGTCGAGATTCTCCTCGGCATGTTTCTCGACGAGAAAAGTGAGTGTGTGTACACTTACCTGTCCGCCCGGAAGCCCGCGCATGTTCGAAATGAATTCGACGCATGCGCGGTAGCTTCCTAGGCATACGTAGGGTATACCAAGATGGCGGCGACGGCATCGAATGTGACGAGCGCATGCTCGACGTAGTCGATGATGTCACCGCGTACACTCCTTTCAAAGAACCGCGGGTTCTTTGAAACGAGCGTGTGTACACTCGGCCGGGACAAATTTCTTGTCCAAGAATCTCGTCGAAAAAAACGACATGTTTTTTTCAACGAGAATCTCGGCCGTGTGTACGAGGGCTCAGTGTAGCAATATGGTTACATTTAATGAAGGTATAACATTTATCAACTCACATGGTTGATGATTAAAAGAGGCACATCTAAGTATGTAGGCATTCGGGGGAAAAGTTGTCCACATAGACCTCCGCACCGCCGGCTCTCACCGCTGTCAGTCTGCAATGGTGACTGGGAAGACTACCCTGCAGTAGAGCGATATGAAAGTGAGGCTTGAACTGCTTGTGGAGCGCAGTGTGGAAGGGACGACATCAATGGCGGTGTGGGGGATGGTCTGTGGACAGCTTTACCCTGGATGCCTGCAGAGTATGTGCAGTGAGAGACAATCCTCTTTTACCTTCGGGTCGGTGTTCTGCATCCGGAGACCTCCTCCTGGTTTTCTCGAACAGTGTCTGCCAGTAAATGAGCCCCACACCACTCAAGTCCAACACTCCTTTATTCTTCCGATAACAGAGTAATGCACAGACAGTTGGACTCCCTCAACGAACAGAACAGACAGGGGGGTGTGGATGCGAGTAGGCCCAGGCACAATGAACTCTCCACTTTCCTTCCTGAAAGTGGGTTGCGGTCTCCCAGCGAAGGGGGATTTCCTTCCAGGCGGTCTCCGATGGAAGGCTCACCTGTCACTGGCAATATGCTGCACCGGGTCTTCAAGCAAGTATCTCCCACCAGTCCATTACGCCCTCCGGATTCGGGTACCCTCTCCCGGGGTCCCCTAGGATCTCCTTCCCTCGCGGAACTCAGTGTTGGGCACTGAGCTCCAGACCTCCATCCGAGTATCTCACCCCAGGCTAATGGTGCTTGGGATGGAACACGACCTCCGAACGTCCTCTAGGCCTAGGCCGTCTAGAGGACCGACACGAACCACCGCCCACAGGCTGAAGGTGCCCGGGACTCGACCTTGTGACAAAGGTGGCCGGCCCCTTTATACCCTCTCCCAGCAAGCACGGCGGGTTCCCCGCCCCACCATACTGCTGCCGAGGGATGACAAAAAGGGAGCCCGGCACAAAGCAATGGTTCAACCCCAGCCCAAGGCGACAGCGCCACCCGCTGGGCTGCAGGGAACTGCACATCACTGGTGTCTCTGCCAGTTTTAAATACACCGAAAAGTGTATACCCGCTACACTTAAATGTGCCGGTTTTAATCGTCAACCATGTGAGTTGCTAAATGTTGTACCTTCATTAAATGTAACCATATTGCTACACTTAGAGGCGCCTCTCTTCTCTTTTATACTCAGTTGTGACATGTGACATGACACTACTCTTATATCAAGACATCACCTGTATATCAAATCACAATTTATTAAAAACTTTAGCTTATCTTGCAAAACGCTCTCAAACCAAGGTTTTACTGTATATTACAACTGTATTTTTCAGCTTTGATACAAGCATTTTTCATAACAATTTTCAGGCAGCGATATTACAAAATGGTAAAAAGATATACACTAAAGCCGCGTACACACGACCGCTTTTCTCGACGAGAAAAACGGCATTTTTTTTTTCGCCGAGAAAAACGATCGTCTGTGGGCTTTATGTCGTTTTTCTCGTCTAGAAAAACGGCATAAAAAACGACGAGAAAATTTAGAACATGTTCTAAATTTTCTCATCGTTTTTTCCAGCATTTTTTTCCGCGGCAGTTTTCCCATAAGGAAACACTGCCGCGGAGCCCACAGACGGTCGTTTTTCTCGTCAAGAGAAAAAATGACGGGAAAAACGACCGTTTTTTAACCGCCGTGAATAATGATCGTGTGTACGCGGCATTATGCCGCGTACACACGATCGGTTTTACCAATGAAAACAGTCCGATGGACTTTTCTCATCGGACAAACCGAGTATGGGTCCCATCGGTCTTTTTTCCATCGGTGAGAAAAAATAGAAAATGTTTTAAATTTATCCGATGGGAAAAAAAACGATAACAAATTACTATTGTCTGTGTGGAACTCCATCGGACAAAAAACCCACGCATGCTCAGAATCAAGTCGACGCATGCTCAGAAGCATTGAACTTCATTTTTCTCGGCTTGTCGGAGTGTTTTACGTCACGGCTATTGGGACGGTCGGATTTTTGACTGATGGTGTGTAGGCAAGACTGATGGAAGTCAGCTTCATCGGATTTCCGATGGAAAAATCCATCGGATTAGAATCCATAGGGAATCCGATCGTGTGTACAGGGCTTTACTGTACTTCTATAAAAAAAAAAATGAAATAAAGTCTGGAATAGAAAGGATGAAATAAATGACTGTTCACCGAGCCAACGAGGGCTCACACCACCAAATTGTGAACTTTGTTCTCTCAATATTGACACACTGCAGTACAGAGCCTCTGAAAGTTTTCATGTAGATAACAAACCTGTATTTTATGCTTTTCCACTTTTTTAGCTTTCACGGCACAGCTGCAAAACTTGGAGTGTCCTAAAGACGCCCCACATTTTTCTGCTTACTTAGAAGATCTGTAGGTCAAAAGGTTGGGTGAAAGAATTATCAATAATGCTCTGAGCTAAGGTGTGGAGCACCTATACGCAGCTGGAAAAACCACCCCGACAACATTTCAGGAAGGTCGTTTTTTTGGACAGTGAGTCTAATAATTTGTTAGTGTGGTGTTGGGTTTCAGGGAGGGAGACGATTGAGGTCTTCAGCTTTAGACTTCAAACCCCACCACTCCAAATGGTGATTGACATTAGGCAGGTTAAAGTATTTTTTAATAACGCTGTAAATTTTCTCTGCTGTGCAGGATCTTCACTACTTAAAGTGGTTGTAAAGGCAGAACGTTCTTTACCTTAATAAAGTGATTGTAAAAGATATATATATTTTTAAAATAACATATTATACTTACGGTACCTGCTCTGTGCAATTGTTTTGCACAGAGCAGCCCCAAGCCTCCTCTTTTGGGGTCCATCACTGGTGCTCCTGACCCCCCCATAGGGTTGCCACCTTTTCTTCAAGTCAAACCCGAACACTTTAGCGGCACACAGCAATTTTTTTATTTTATTTTATAGTATAAACTATACATATAAAATAAATAGTAATAATACTGCGCCAATCATTGAATGAAATTAAGTAAGAAGCAGCCAAACACCAAAAATCAGACTGATAAAAAAGCAACAAGGAGTATATAAAGTGTAGCGCTAATAAGAAGGTAAGGTAAATTACCTAATAAAGTAAAGTGAATACAACAGTGTAATATATACAGATATTATCGTACAACAATATGTATATAAAAAACAAAATTAGCAAGTTAGATCATGTGGAATACTGCATTAGTATCCACCTTGGTCCGTATGTGAAAAGTGAATGATCCAAAAAATTTATAAAACCCAAAAGACAGATCCATATAGGGCAGTGGTTCTCAACCTGGGGGTCGGGACCCCCTCGGGGGTCGAATGATGATTTGCTAGGGGGTCACCAAACCCTGGGCTGTTCCTGAAGCCTGCACCTCTCTCCCAGCCTTTTTGAGGCCGCCCAGCAGGACTGTCCCTGTAGCCCGCCACTGCCCACTCAGCCTCTTTGCAGCCGCCCAGTCAGTTCACGACATGGCTGGGGGGCAGAAACTAGAGGTCAGCTGACTGGTGATGAATGTGAAGTGGGAGGGGCTGCAGGAGACCCTATCTCCTGATTTCGGTAGAGGTGTCACTGCTACGAGACACCACAAAGTCTGAGACACAGTGAGTAACACTACCTGTGATTATAGTTCCCATTAAAAGTCCCCACTACAGTTCTCAGATCAGCAGATGACCTTGATCAAGAGCACCTAAGTTGGCCGATCAGAACTCTCCCCAGCATTGCCACTTATCCCAACTCTCCCCAGCATTGCCACTTATCCCAACTCTCCCCCAGCATTGCCACTCATCCAATTCCCCCCCCCCCCCCCCCAACAAGGAGTAGAGGAAGAAAAAAAAATAGAGCATACGTGGAAAGGAAAGGAAAAGAGAGGGAGTAACAAAGAAAAGGGGAGAGAAAGAATAAGTGAAAGAACAAGAAAGACGTCTAGAGTGAGGGATGGAGGGGGGGGGGGGGGGGATAAGAAATTAGGATAGAGAGATAAAAGGGAAAGAAAGGAGAACAAAAAGAGTGGTACATCCTAAAATGTACCATAAGGGGTTTTAATACTTTACGAGTGGAAGGGACTCAGGGAGCGCTAAATGTCTGTGGGTTAGGGGCGCAAAGTACTTGTCTTGCCTTGGGTGCTGACAACCCACGCTACGAAAATAATTTTACTGTTAGGGGTCCCCACAACTTGGGAAATTTTATCAAGGGGTCACGGCACTAGAAGGTTGAGAACCACTGATATAGGGCATTACAGTGGAGTGTATGTCCATAAAATTATCACATACAAAATAAAGTTCAAAGCAGAATCCAATAAGGAATCTGTGGTGACTATAAGATGTACTGTAGAGGTGAGTGAATCAAAAGTTCTTATGTAGACATATGGAGTGTGTATCACCACCCAGGAGTGCCTTCACCTTGGATCATATGAGAGAAAAAAAGGGTACTCTTACCAACCGAAGTGGATCCAACACACCTTACGGCGGTGGATCTTCAACGCTTTGTCCACTTCAGGGACGGAACAGGCCGTAGAGATCTATAGGACACCTTCTCCTGATGTTAGGTAGCGCTCCTATTCCGTATCTCACAATCCAGGGGCAGCTCCAAATGTCATGCAGCAGTCACCTCCATTCAATAGTCACCAAAAGAAGGGAGAGAAATCCTCGACATGGTGTAAATCCAACAACAGATTTATTTGCAATCCATAAAAAGGTTCAAACCAACATGAACATCACAAAAAATAAAAAATAAATAATTAAAAAAATTCCATAAAAATCCATAAAAATTCACAAAGCATCAGAAAACAGGGCATGTGAATTTATAGTGCTTCTGCAAAACTGAAAATGCACTAAAAAATGCATAGGTGTGAACCAGGCCTAAGGTATAGGGGGCCTGGGAGGGGAGCTACATCTAACAGGTTTTTTACCTTGATGCAGTAAATGCATAAAAAAGATTTAGGCTCCATTCACACTAATGCGTTTTTTGGTGCATTTTGCATTTTGCTGAAATGCATGGAAATTTTTTAACATGGGTTCCTATGGAACATGTTCACATCAATGCATTTTTGTGCCTCTGCGTTTTTGGAAAGGGTCGGGGACTTTTTTTCATGCAAAAAGCAGCGTTTTGCATGTAATAGAAGTCAATGGACCTGCATCAAAAACGCAAGTACCAAGTTTTTGATGCGTTTTTACCGCGTTTTTACCGCGATTTTGCCGCGATTTGCGTTTTTTTTTTATGGAAATGTATAAAAATTAAAATTAATTTATAAAAATTTATAAAAAAAATTTATAAAAAAAACGCAAAACGCAAATCGCGGTAAAAACGCGGTAAAAACGCATGTTGAAAAACGCGGCAAGCACCGCAAAAAGCAAGGCAAAAACGCTCAAAAGCAACATGCATAGGTGTGAATCGAGCCTAAGGCTAAGGTGGTGTAGCCAACCCTTCGGATAGAGTATGGAATGTCAAAGGTCTTGCTGCCCTCTTCAGAACAATGGGTATCCTTAGGCTGGTTTCACACTGGGGCGGTGGGGGCGGTGGCGGCATAGCGCCGCTATTTTTAGCGGCGCTATACCGTCGGGATTGTTGAGCTATTCGGCCGCTAGCGGTGCGGTTTTAACCCCCGCTAGCGGCCAATAAAGGGTTAATACCACCCGCAAACCGCGGCTACAGCCGCGGTTTGCGGGCGGTATTACCGCGGTATCCCATGCATTTCAATGGGAAGGAGCGGTGTAGGAGCGGTAAACACACCGCTCCTCTCACCGCTCCAAAGATGCGGCTAGCAGGACTTTTTTTACCGTCCTGCTAGCGCACCGCTCCAGTGTGAAAGCCCTCGGGGCTTTCACATTGGAGAGAAAGGAGCCGCTGTTTAGGCTCGGTTTGCAGGCACTATTTTTAGCAAAATAGCGCCTGCAAACCGCCCCAGTGTGAAAGGGGCCTTAGAACTGAAACACATAGAAAGAAAAGGAGGGCACACGGACCTTGTGCATTACCAAGGATAACATTTATTAAAAAATTGTGACAAGAGTAATACTCACAAACAAACGTTAAAAAAATACTTATCAGTGCTTAATTGCTGGAGCAATGATAAGCCTTTATTTAACGTTCGTTTGTGAGGAATCCTCTTGTTGTCACAATTTTTTAATACATTTTATCCTTGGTAATGTGCAAGGTCGGTGCACCCTTCTTTTATTTCTAATGTAACACCTACCTTACCAAAAACCCAACCCCTTCTATAATGAAAAAAAAAAACAGCATCAGGATCCTGGCTAAGAACAAGGTGTTTAGTGTTGGAAAGAACAACAGCATGGTTGCTAATAAACTGACAATACTGTATGCATTATACCTATCTATACCAGTAGGTGTCACTGCAGTGTTATAATATGTATTCTATGGTAATGTATTTAGAGGAAGTACCTTCCTTCCTAAGTGTGTGTACTTGTATGCTCCTTGTTCCTGTTCCATGAAAAGACATGTTCTGATATTTCTCCAAACAAAGCTATTGCTGCAAACAAGAAGTTTCCAGAACATCATTTCAATACCCTGGTAATATTTAGCATGGTCTCATCCTCTGTGTAGTCTAAGGCCCGGTTCACACTGGTGCGATAACCGCTCACAAGAGCACAAGTCGCATGACATGTAAAAATCAATGTTTCCTTATGAGAGCTGTCAAACTGGTCAAAATTGTGTCGGTCTGACTTTAAAAAAAGTTCCTGCTCTACTTTTGTCCAACATGGGTCAGATTTAAGCCCATTGAATTTAATTGAAGTTGCATCCAAATCGGATCTGCATCTTAACTGATCCGACTTGTGACATACTTGTGCTCAGAGGTAATGTTAGCAATGCAAAATGTATTTTAAACGGCTTTGGGTCCCCCCCAAGACCATACCAAGGGTCTGGTATGGATTTTGAAGGGAAACCAGACGCTTCGGGGAGAGGAGCGTTTTTTTTTTTCCTAGCAGGTCGGCGGCGGCGGAGGAAGACATTGTGATTGACGTTGGAGCAAGTAACTGTCATACTCATTCACATGTGGGGGACCGGGATCTGGGGGCTTCCAGTTTCCGATAAACCCCCTGCATGCAGACCCCCACAACCACAGCCCAAGGTTTGTGGGGAAGAGGCCCTTGTCCCCATCAACATAGGAACAAGCACCATCCCCCCCATGTTGAGGGCATGTGGCCTGGTATGGTTCAGGAGGGGAGGTGCCTAATCCTCCTCCACCTTTCCTGACCTGCCTTGCTGCATGCTTGGATAAGGGTCTGGTATGGATTTTGGGGGGGACTCCAGGCTAATTTTTTTTTTTTGGTGTGGAGTTTCCCCTCAGAATCCATACCAGACCCGTCTGGTATTGTCTTGGGGGGGCATGCCTTTTTTTTAGAAAACATTTGGTGTGGGGTTTCCCCTCAAGATCCAAAGGGCCTGATATGGATTGGGGGGGACCCCATGCCGTTTTTTTTTTTATACATTTGGCGTGAGGTTTCATCCATACCAAACCCAAAGGAATTGTTTTGATTGGTCAAAGGACATGTCGCACTCATCTTAAAGTCGGATCAAAATCGGATCCCGTTAATTAAAGTCGCATGGAAGTCGGACCAAAGTCTCAGGTCAAAGTCGGATTGAAAGTCATGCGACTTTCTTGTCAGATCAGTGTGAACCCAGGATTTTGCCCCTAGAAGTTTTTTAACTTCATTACGCAAATGCTACTAACTGTGCAGTACCCACACTTCCAGCACACTCCTTTCATATTAAAGTATCCATGTCCTGCCCCATTGATATTGCTGACCAAGCAGTGTCCACATCCCCAGCAGAGTTCATGTCCTTCTCACAGACACTGCCCGGGGAGTCTTGACATGCCAATATGGCTTCACTGACTCTGGTAGGGGTCATTCACCACTGATCTATGTGCAGTGTGTGTCATGGTGCCAATCATTGTGAACAGCACACCAACACATTGTACAGTACAGTTCAATGCACATACTGTGTGATGCCTAAAAAAGGGTCATGTGTGTTTTTTGATCGATGATGGTGCTTTGGCAGCTCATGCATAACTATTAGGCTGCCTTACGCCAATGAATGTTAACACACAAAGTAATGCATATTAACCACTTAAGCCCCGGACCAATACGGGCCATTATGACCAGGCCCCTTTTTGCGATTCGGCACTGCGTCGCCTTAACTGACAATTGTGCGGTCGTGCGCCATGGCTCCCAAACAAAATTGACGTCCTTTTTTTCCCACAAATAGAGATTTCTTTTAATGGTATTTGATCACCTCTGTGGTTTTTATTTTTTGCGCTATACACAAAATAGAGCGACAATTTCGAGAAAAATGACATATTGTTTACTTTTTTCTATAATAAATATCCCCAAAAAATATATTAAAAAAACAATTTTTTTCCTCAGTTTAGGCCGATACGTATTCTTCTACATATTTTTGGTAAAGAAAATCGTAATCGGCGTCTACTGATTGGTTTGCGCAAAAATTATAGCGTTTACAAAATAGGGTATAGTTTTAAGGCATTTTTATTAATTTTTTTTTTTTACTAGTAATGGCGGCGATCAGCGATTTTTTTTTTTTCACGACTACGACATTATGGCAGACACATCGGACACTTTTGACACATTTTTGGGACCATTGTCATTTTCACAGCGATCAGTGCAATAAAAATGCACTGGTTACTGTAAAAATGACACTGGCAGTGAAGGGGGTTAACCACTAGGGGCGCTGAAGGGGTTAAGTGTGCCTAGGAGGGTGTTACTAACCGAGGGGGGCGTGGCTACGACTGACATGTCACCGATCTCCGCTCTGATTACACAGAGCGGAGATCGGTGACATTGTCAGTAGGGGAGCGGGGAGATGTTGTGTTTACACACACATCTCCCCGCTCTGAGCCTCCGTGAGACGATCGCGGGGATCCCTGCGGCGATTGAGTCCGCCGGACCCGCGGTCCCACTCATGGGGAAGGCAGGGGGGTCGCGAGCGCGACCCCGACAGTTAAAGGGCCACGTACAGGTACGTGATTGTGCCTGTACGAGCCATTCTGCCGACGTATATATACCGTGAGCGGTCGGCAAGTGGTTAATGCACATGCAATAATGCACAGCAATGGAATTCTTATGTGTGAATCAACCTAATATGAAGATTCCGGGATTGATTTGCTAAAGGCAAATATGCTGCTGACTTTGAAAGATAACTTAATTCGTAGCTTACTGAATGTGTTGAAAATTCACTTACAGTAGTACCTACTGTTTAGTTTTGCCGAGTGTTGGACCATTAGGGTTCATGTCGATGAATGTTGTTTTCCTGTATTTAATGTGCTTCAAACGCAGTTCATCAAAGTCCCATTGATGATGTCCATTAGGACGAAATGCGTTGGATGACGTTCGTGGCAATCGCTCTTCACTTTTAAAGAACAAGCTTGTTTTTTTTTATCTACATTTCTCTAAGTGTAAACCCCTCTTTTTTTAAATAAAAGATCTTACAGTATTATGTATTACAGTATTATGCTATGTGGATCCATTTGTCTTTCATGTTCAATGCCAATGGAATGACTTAATACTTGCTGCATTATTTGGAGTTCGTTCGTCTGAAGTACGATCTGTATTTATACTGAGATTAAATTACACACAGGTGGACTCTATTTACTAATTAGGTGACTTTTGAAGGCAAATGGTTCCACTAGATTTTAGGGGTATCAGAGTAAAGGGGGCTGAATACAAATGCACACCACACTTTTCAGATATTTATTTAAAAAAAAATATGAAAACCATTTATCATTTTCCTTCCACTTCACAATTATGTGCCACTTTGTGTTGGTCTATCACATAAAATCCCAATAAAATACATTTACCTCTTTGGTTGTAACATGACATAATGTGGAAAATGTCAAGGGGTATGAATACTTTTTCAAGGCACTGTATACTGATTTCTTCTTCACAGGTCTAGATAGGTTAGGCTTATATCGTGCATATCTGTAGATGTAGCAATTTTAGTGTTAGGGTGGACTTATCCTTTAATATCGTTCTATCACTGCTGTTACTAGTAGTTTTTAAGAACTTTGGATTTAATTATAGATTATTACAGTTTCAGTAATGGATACTTTGTTTTTACAGGCAATTACCTCTGCAATCATGTAAAAGGGTTTCCTTCCACCATTCCTCCAGCAGTGTACAGTATTTAAAGTGAGCAGAGTTGGTATTATGTTGCCACCTTGTGGTCATGAAGTTGTTTTTTTTTTTTTTTTATTTTAGAAAAAAAGGATGCAATGAAACAATACACCACAATAAATTCCCAGGACAACATTCATAAATTAAGCAAGCAAATGTGGAAAAACATGTAAATCTCATACACAGCCTTACATACAAACTATTACAAACATATAAAAAAGGTGTATATCCTATAACCTTATCATATCGACCAGATCTGTCCTATTTACTCATCACAAAGAAGGAAAGAGACATCTTGAAAGGTGGAGGCTCCTCAAATCTAAATACTAATAATCTGGTTAATCTTTCTCCCCGAAAGGTCTAAAGGATACCCTGCCTCTCTACCAAATCAAAAAACAAAAAATCAAAAATCATAGCAAGAACAATCTTTGTGATATTAACCTCTTCAATACTGGACACTTTCACCCCCTTCCTTCCCAGGCCAATTTTCAGCGCTCTCGCACTTTCAATGACAATTGTGCGGCTATGCAAACACTGTACCCAAATGAAATTTTTTATAATTTTTTTCCATACAAATAGAGCTTTCTTTTGGTGGTATTTATTCACAATTTTTGAAATATAAGCAAAAAAAAGAGCGTAAATTTGAAAAAAAAAAACCAATATTTTCTTCTTTCTATTTTAAAAGAAATCCAATAAAATCGAATTTTGTCATAAATTTAAGCCAAAATGCATTCTTCTACATGTCTTCGGTAAAAAAAATTCCAGTTAAGTGTATAATTATTGGTTTGTGTGATCACAGACAGATGTATGCAGCTGATCATGTACAGATGTGCGCAGGTGGTCACGGACATATGTGTGCAAATGATCATTGGGACATATGATTTTACTGTTACATATGTGGGGGACAGGTGTTTTTACTGTGTGGGGACATGTGTGGGGACACTGGGCCGGTGATCAGTGTGTAAAAAGCTGTAAAAAAAACAACTCATACTCACTGATCACGGCCGGCTGCAGATATCTGCTCTCCTCTCCTCACTGACAACTTCCGTGTGAGGAGAGAAGAGCCGATCACTTAGCAACCATGCACTCTATACGTAGCACTCCCCAGAACCCTACACTCTGTACGTAGCTCACCCCAGAACCCTGCACTCTGCACATAGCGCACTCCAGAACCCTGCACTCTGTACGCAGCTCATCCCAGAACCCTGCACTCTGTACGTAGCTCACCCCAGAACCCTGCACTCTGCACCTAGCGCACTCCAGAACCTTGCACTCTGTACGCAGCTCATCCCAGAACCTTGCACTCTGTACGTAGCATGCCCCAGAATCCTGCTTTCTGTACGCAGTTCATCCCAGAACCCTGCATTCTGTACATAGTGCACCCCAGATTCCTGCACTCTGTATGTAGCGGACCCCAGAACCCTGCACTCTGTGTGTATCACACTCCAGAACCTTGCACTATGTGTGTAAAGCACTCCAGAACCCTGCACCTTGGACATAACGCACTCCAGAACCATGCTCTCTGTACCTAGCACTCTCCTGAATTTTACAATCTGTACGTAACGCTCTTCAGAACATCGCCCCCTGTGCACAACGTATTCCATAACCCTGCACTCTATATGTAATGCACTCCAAAACCCTGCCCCCTGTCCATGACGCATTCCAAACCCTGCACATAGCTCATCCCAGAACCCTGCACTCTGTACATAGCTCATCCCAGAAAAATGCATTTTGTACATAGCTGATCCCAGAACCCTGTACTCTTTATGTAGCACACCCCAGAACCCTGCAATCTGTATGCAGAGCTTTCTTAAATCCTGCACTCTGTGTGTAACTCACTCTAGAACTCTGCCCCCAATGCATAATGCACTCGAGAACCCTGCACTCTGTACCTAGCACTCTTCTGAGCCCTATGATATGTTATGTAACACACTCCAGAACTGTAAAAATCATGTGCATAATGCATTCCAGACCCCTGCACTCTGTGCGCAATGCACTCCAAAACGCTGCACCCTTTTATCCTTTTTTTAAATGATTGTGCTGGGGTTTGTATGTATCCATGAGACTCTTGCTTGTGGAACAATAAACAAAGCATATTTTATAGGTACAAGGAAGCCAGAGTTTTGTTTAATGATGCCCCTAAAGCTCCTCCCATTGTCAAGAGTTTGGCCAGGTTATTGCCTTCTGCAAGGGTCCCTCCTTCTGAAGTTCAAAAGTTGGGAGGTACAGTATGTTATCCCAAAGTCGCAGAGTCTGCACCATGATTTTACCAAACTCTTTTTGTATCGACTTTCTCCTGTGCAATGCATTTCCCTTACTTTCCTTACCTTGTGTAATGTTTGGGGGCATAGTGGGCCCCACCGATTATGTGCTGGTCAGAGCAGAGTGACCATTTCTTCCATTTCGGGCGCATGCCCATTCAGCTCCGCTCGCATGTTCTTCTGCCTTGGCTCAAGTCCCGGCCAGCCGCCTGCCTGTTTTATCTCCTTGCATTCCCTGGTGGAGAGATCTTCTTCCGCTCCCCACCCAGTAGTAGCCAGGGCCCGGAGAGTGAGACTTGAGAGGCTGTGTGGCGGGCAGGGAGCGGCGGCAGTGAGAGGCGGCTGGGCTCAGCTGACTGTGTCCAGCAGCAGGAACAGAGGGGAAGAGGATCCGACCGTGAGGCTGCCAGCGCCTTCAAGGCTTCAACACAGGAGTGCTTTGGGGGTGTCTGTGAATAGACTACATTGTACTGTGTCTTTCTCTCTGGCATCATGGATGGTATCATAACTCACAGGCAGCAGGCACTCTATCAAGGCTCTGGCTGGCTCTGTCACAGTGTGTCACATAACATGTCTGCTGGTTTTGGTAACTTATTGGTCATAAGTATCAGCACCCAGCAGCCATGTTAAGTGACGCACTGTGAGAGCCAGCCATGATACAGTGCCTGCTGCCTGTGAGTTATCATAATGCTGATGATGTTAACCATATTGGTGCGCTGAGACCAACCCTAATTTGTGGCACAAATCAATAAATGTGTAATAAATCCACTAATAAAGTGCTTGCAATAAGTAAAGTGATACTGTGCTAATTAATACAGAAAATAAAGTGCAAACTGAATCCTGAATGGATGTTGCTCCGTGCATAAATGAAATAGCAGCAATAGGCTTACATACAGTGCAAAGTTAGCAATAAGCCATACTCACAAACATCAATAGGCAATAATGGCAGACAAATACAAATCCGAAAGGAAAAAAGTTCATGAAAGTCTACTTATGGTGCTGATTGTAATTCCAAAGACTTCCACCGGAGGCACTAATTCGTCATGCAGGAATAATGGTGCTAGTTTGTTGTTAATCCATATGTAGAGTAAACACATTGAAACAAAAGAGGACAATCATAGTGCAGCATATTAAGAAATATTGATCCAAGCAGACAAAGCTAGTATATCACTCACATGTGACCATTAGACAAATGCGCATAGCACAGCTCAGCAGAGCGATCTCCTCATTCAGTGTCTGTGTATGACAGACTACTGCTGACAGCTTCACTAGGTTCCTCCCTACGCGTTACATCAGAGTCACCTGACTTACTCATGGCTCTGCTGAGCTGTGCTATGCGCATTTGTCTAATGGTCACATGTGAGTGATATACTAGCTTTGTCTGCTTGGATCAATATTTCCTAATATGCTGCACTATGATTGTCCTCTTTTGTTTCAATGTGTTTACTCTACATATGGATTAACAACTAACTAGCACCATTATTCCTGCATGACGAATTAGTGCCTCCGGTGGAAGTCTTTGGAATTACAATAAGCACCATAAGTAGACTTTCATGAACTTTTTTCCTTTCGGATTTGTATTTATGTTTGCCATTATTGCCAATTGATGTTTGTGAGTACGGCTTATTGCTACCTTTGCACTGTATGTAAGCCTATTGCTGCTATTTCATTTATGCACGGAGCAACATCCATTCAGGATTCAGTTTGCACTTTATTTTTTGTATTAATTAGCACAGTATCACTTTACTTATAGCACTTTATTAGTGGATTTATTGTGTTATTACACATTCATTGATTTGTGCCATAAAATAGGGTTGGTCTCAGCGCACCAATATATTTATTCACATACACGTTCAGGATCACAGATTTCCTTGATTGGTTGCAGCTGTCACTATTTGGTTATCCTATTTGGTTTGATTTTATCCACAAATTTTACACATAGTAGCACATTAGTATTATTTTAAAACAATGATGTTAACCAGTTGCTGATCGCCTGATAGATTTACTACTACAGGATGGCTGCGCTGCGCAGGATCGCGTATATACGTAATCCTGCATTTCTGGGTATGGGAGCCAATCAGCGGCTCTGGCGGACTCGATGTCCACGGGTACCCGCTCATGTTCAAAGACAGAACTGTGGTCTACCAATGTAAACAAGGCAGATTGCCATTCTGTCAGTATGGAAGACATTGATCCTGTGTTCCTGCAAAGCAGGTACAGAGATCTATGCCTTCCCTTAGTAAAAGCACCTCCCCACAGTGAAAAAACACTTGTTAGGCACACATTTAACCCTTTGATTGCCCTAGATGTTATCCCCTTCCCAGCCAGTGTCATTAGTACAGTGACAGTGCATATTTATAGCACCGATCACTGTATTAGTGTCACTGGTTCCCACAAAGTGTCATTCATGTCCGATTTGTCCACCGCAATATCGCAGTCCCGCTATGAGTCGCTGATCGTCGCCATTACTAGTAAAAAAAAAAATCTGGTCACCTTATGTTACACCCAACGGAGTTATGCATTTCACTCTTTTTTTTTTTAACAGTAAACTCAGCTTATATCGTAAAATACAGTATTTACAATTCTGACTGACTGTTTAGATGTTGATTTTTGAAAGCAGCGGTGTTCTGTTGGATTGGAAAACCTGTGAGATCAGCAGGCTTGCCGCTGCTTTCAAAAATGCTATTTGTTTACTAAGGTTCTCTAACAAACCTCTGAGGGCTTCACAGAACAGCTGTATTTATACTGAAATTAGATTACACACAGGTGGACTCTATTTACTAAGTAGGTGACTTCTGAAGGCAATTAGTTCCACTAGATTTTAGTTAGGGGTATCAGAGTAAAGGGGGGCTGAATACAAATGCATGCCACACTTTTCACATATTTATTTGTAAAGAATGTTGAAAATCATTTTCTTTCCACTTAACAATTATGTGCCACTTTGTGTTGGTCTATCACATAAAATCCCAATAAAATGCATTTGTGTTTTTGGTTGTAACATGACAAAATATGGAAAATTTAATGGGGTATGAATACTTTTTCAATGCAATGTATTAAGCTTATGATCTACCAAAACCTCCAGATCCTTCTTTACTATGGATCCCCCCCACATAGCCCCTGTGGTAGGTTCATAGTGATCTCCAACCAGGACATAGCCAGGAAGGGATCACATGCCCCTTTTGGTTACAGCATTTGTTCACACTTGGCTTAAACTTTTGCACAGTACTGTAGCGGGAACATTGTATATACAGATATTATTAGAAGGGGGGGTAACACTTACCAGGTGAGGCAGCCATCTTGTGAGATTGCATTGGCCGGGAATCGAACCTGGGTCAGCTGCTTGGAAAGCAGCTATGCTTACCACTGCACCACCAACGTGAGGTAGCATGTCTTTGGAGTGTGGGAGGAAATCGGAGTACCCGGAGGAAACCCACGCAAACCCAGGAAGAAGATGCAGACTCCATGCAGACGGTGTCCTGGTCAGGATTTGAACCAAGGACCCCAGTGCTGCAAGGCATAAGTGCTAACTACTAAGCCTCTGTGCTGCCCGATCTTAAAGCAGAACTTCACCTATAAAGGGAATTTCCGATTTTCATCCTCTTCCTTATTTGGCTTTAAATTTCCTAAAGGAACTGGAGATACAGGTCCAAAATGTAGTGTTATGAATCTTTCATATTCTGTCCTGTAGGGGGAGACTCTGAATGGTTCTCATTTTATCCACCCTACCCATTGAGCCGTCCATATTTCCCCTTGGGTTATGATATTCCTAAGTGACCTAGAGATGCAGATCCTTTTTGTAGAGTGAACAAGAGCTACAGAGTCCTTCAGCTGTTATAGGCCTCAGTGGTCACTTCTCCAATATTGGTGATGTCCTTTGTGTGGAATGGGACAAATACATGTCCTCTGGTCTGTATAGTGTGTCTATGGCTATGGATAGGCTCTGTCTTATATAAGAGGACATGAGCTAGCCATGGGTGTAACCTGAAATGTAGACAGGCAGGGACAGGACAACTCACTTGAATGTGGAAGCCTGGCTCTTCATAGATGGTAGAGAGTCCATACCCAGTATGGTGGATTGGGCAACAAAGATGCCCATCATTATTGTCTGTGGAGCTGCCATCAGCTCCACCTACTGTGGCCAGGTCTGCTGGCCGATCTCTGCTGTTTTTATGGGCGTCTGAATGGTGACCACTTGAATGGGGCACCAGCTCTGCTACTTTGACGCTCACCTAAAAGGTATTTCCACTTTGGCAGCCATATTGGGATAGCACCTACTTCTTACATGTTCTCATTCACGGAATAAAACTTAATAAAAATTGTTCGCCTTTTAACCACTTAAGCCCCGGACCATTTGGTAGCTAGAGGACCAGAGGTGAATTCAGAATTTTGCACTGCGGTGCTTTAACTGTAAATTGTGCGGACATGCAATGTTGTACCCAAACGAAATTTGCGTCCTTTTCTTCCCACAAATAGAGCTTTCTTTTAATGGTATTTGATTGCCTCTGCGATTTTTATTTTTTGCGATATAAACGGAAAAAGACCGAAAATTTTGAAAAAAAATGATATTTTCTACTTTTTGTTATAAGAAAAATCGAATAAACTCAATTGTAGTCATACATTTAGGCCAAAATGTATTCAGCCACATGTCTTTAGTAAAAAAAATGACAATAAGCGTATATTTATTGGTTTGCACAAAAGTTATAGCGTCTACAAACTAGGGTACATTTTCTGGAATTTACACAGCTTTTAATTTATGACTGCCTATCTCATTTCTTGAGGTGCTAAAATGGCAGGGCAGTACAAAACCCCCCAAAATGACCCCATTTTGGAAAGTAGACACCCCAAGGAAATTGCTGAGAGGCATGTTGAGCCCATTGAATATTTTTATTTTTTGTCCCAAGTGATTGAATAATGACAAAAAAAAAAAAAATACAAAAAGTTGTCACTAAATGATATATTGCTCACACATGCCATGGTTATATGTGGAATTGCACCCCAAAATACATTCTGCTGCTTCTCCTGAGTACGGGGATACCACATGTGTGGGACTTTTTAGGAGCCTAGCCACGCACGGGACCCCGGAAACCAAGCACCGCCTTCAGGATTTCTAAGGGCGCAAATTTTTGATTTCACTCCTCACTACCTATCACAGTTTTGAAGGCCATAAAATGCCAAAATAGCACAAAACCCCCCCAAATGACCCCATTTTGGAAAGTAGACACCCCAAGCTATTTACTGAGAGGCATTATTAGTCCATGGAATATTTTATATTTTGCCACAAGTTGCGGGAATATGACAAACTTTGTTTTTTTTGCACAAAGTTGTCACTAAATGATATATTGCTCACACATGCCATGGGCATATGTGAAATTACACCCCAAAATACATTCTGCTGCTTCTCCTGAGTACGGGGATACCACATGTGTGGGACTTTTTGGGAGCCTAGTCGCATACAGGACCCCAAATACCAAGCACCGCCTTCAGGATTTCTAAGGGCATACATTTTTGATTTCACTCCTCACTACCTATCACAGTTTTGAAGGCCATAAAATGCAAGATGGCACAAACCCCCCCCAAATGACCCCATTTTGGAAAGTAGACACCCCAAGCTATTTGCTGAGAGGCATGTTGAGCCCATTGAATATTTTTTTTTTTTGTCCCAAATGATTGAATAATGATAAAAAGAAAAAAAAAAGAAAAAATGTACAAAAAATTGTCACTAAATGATATATTGCTCACACATGCCATGGTTATATGTAGAATTGCACCCCAAAATACATTCTGCTGCTTCTCCTGAGTACGGGGATACCACATGTGTGGGAATTTTTGGGAGCCTAGCCGCGTACGGGACCCCAAAACTCAAGCACCGCCTTCAAGGTTTCTAAGGGCATAAATTTTTGATTTCACTCCTCACTACCTATCACAGTTTCGAAGGCCATAAAATGCCAAAATAGCACAAAACCCCCCCAAATTACCCCATTTTGGAAAGTAGACACCCCAAGCTATTTACTGAGAGGCATGTTCAGTCCATGGAATATTTTATATTTTGCCACAAGTTGCGGGAATATGACAAACTTTGTTTTTTTTGCACAAAGATGTCACTAAATGATATATTGCTCACACATGCCATGGGCATATGTGAAATTACACCCCAAAATACATTCTGCTGCTTCTCCTGAGTACGGGGATACCACATGTGTGGGACTTTTTGGGAGCCTAGCCGCGTACGGGACCCCAAAACTCAACCACCGCCTTCAAGGTTTCTAAGGGCATAAATTTTTGATTTCACTCCTCACTACCTATCACAGTTTTGAAGGCCATAAAATGCCAAGATAGCACAAAACCCCCCAAAATGACCCCATTTTAGAAAGTAGACACCCCAAGGAAATTGCTGAGAGGCATGTTGAGCCCATTGAATATTTTTTTTTTTTGTCCCAAGTGATTGAATAATGACAAGAAAAAAAAAAAATGTACAAAAAGTTGTCACTAAATGATATATTGCTCACACATGCCATGGTTATATGCGGAGTTGCACCCCAAAATACATTTGGCTGCTTCTCCTGAGTACGGGGATACCACATGTGTGGGACTTTTTGAGAGCCTAGCCGCGTACGGGCCCCCGAAAACCAAGCACCGCCTTCAGGATTTCTAAGGGCACAAATTTTTGATTTCACTCCTCACTACCTATCACAGTTTTGAAGGCCATAAAATGCCAAGATAGCCCAAAACCCCCACAAATGACCCCATTTTGGAAAGTAGACACCCCAAGCTATTTGCCGAGACGCATGGTGAGTATTTTACAGCTCTCATTTGTTTTTGAAAATGAAGAAAGACATTTTTTTTTTTTTTTTTCAATTTTTAAAACATTGTGACAAAAAGCGAGATCTGCAAAATACTCAACATACCTTTCAGCAAATAGCTTGGGGTGTCTACTTTCCAAAATGGGGTCATGTGGGGGGGTTTGTGCCATCTGGGCATTCCATGGCCTCCGAAACTGTGATAGGCAGTGAGGAGTGAAATCAAAAATTTACACCCATAGAAATCCTGAAGGCGGTGCTTGGTTTTCGGGGTCCTGTACGCGGCTAGGCTCCCAAAATGTCTCACACATGTGGTATCCCCGTACTCAGGAGAAGCAACAGAATGTATTTTGGGGTGCAATTCCACATATAACCATGGCATGTTTGAGCAATATATAATTTAGTGACAACTTTTTGTACATTTTTTTTTTCTTTTTGTCATTATTCAATCACTTGGGACAAAAAAAAAAAAATATTCAATGGGCTCAACATGCCTCTCAGCAAATAGCTTGAGGTGTCTACTTTCCAAAATGGGGTCATTTGGGGGGGTTTTGAACTGTCCTGGCATTTTATGCACAACATTAGGAAGCTTATGTCACACATCATCCACTCTTCTAACCACTTGAAGACAAAGCCCTTTCTGACACTTTTTGTTTACATGAAAACATTTTTTTTTTTGCAAGAAAATTATGTTGAACCCCCAAACATTCTATATTTTTTTAAAGCAAAGGCCCTACAGATTAAAATAGTGGGTGTTGCATTTTTTTTTTTCCACACAGTATTTGCGCAGCGATTTTTCAAACGCATTTTTTGGGGGAAAAACACACTTTTTTTATTTTTAATGCACTAAAAAACACTATATTGCCCAAATGTTTGATGAAATAAAAAAGATGATCTTAGGCCGAGTACATGGATACCAAACACGACATGCTTTAAAATTGCGCACAAACGCGCAGCGGCGAGAAACTACATTCATTTTTAAAAGCATTTAAAAGCCTTTACAGGTTACCATGTTAGATTTACAGAGGAGGTCTACTGCTAAAATTACTGCACTCGATCTGACCTTCGCGGTGATACCTCACATGCATGATGCAATTGCTGTTTACATATGACGCTAGACCGACGCTTGCGTTCGCCTTTGCGCAAGAGCAGGGGGGACAGCGGTGCTTTTTTTTTTTTTTTTTTTTTTTTATTATTTATTTTGCTTTTTTATTTTATTTTTAAACTGTTCCTTCCATATTTATTTTTTTTTATCATTTTTATTGTTATCTCAGGGAATGTAAATATCCCCTATGATAGCAATAAGTAGTGACAGGTACTCTTTTTTTGAAAAAAAAAATGGGGGTTAGACACTAGATCTTTCCTCTGCCCTCAAAGCATCTGACCACACCAAGATCGGTGTGATAAAATGCTTTCCCAATTTCCCAATGGCGCTGTTTATATCCGGGGGGGGGGATTCCCTCCCACTGCTTGTAAAAGCAGTCTAGAGGCTAATTATCTGCTAGAATTGCTTTTACATGAAAGCCGGCCACTGGCTGAAAAGAATGATACCAAGATGATACCTAAACCTGGAGGCATCATTCTGGTATAAACATTCAAAGTCCAGCAACATACCAGTACATTGCTGGTCCTTGTTGGACATGTATTGTAATCTTTTTTTTCATGCAGCCTGTTGGCTGAACGAAAAAAAGAGATTGATCGGTGGGTATGCCCACCATTAGAATACCTCCCTTCATCCACCCACTTCTAATGATGGGCATATATGCCGAAGCATGGGGGCATCCTCCCGCAAAAAAGTTATGCCGCGTACACACGGTCGGACTTTTCCACGGGCAAGCCTTCGTCGGAATTTCGACCGTATGTACGCGGCATAAAAGGTTATGCCGCGTACACACGGTCGGACTTTTCCACGGGCAAGCCTTCGTCGGAATTTCGACCGTATGTACGCGCCATAAAAGGTTATGCCGCGTACACACGGTCGAACTTTTCCACGGGCAAGCCTCCGTCGGAATTTCGACCGTATATACGCGGCATTAGGAGCAAAATCGCTCCTCCGCCCCTGCTGCCCCCATGCTTCGGCATATATGCTCTTTTTTTAACTGTGGTGGTGAAATCACCTCCTACAGCGTTGGAGTCACGGCTTTATGTATCGTGGGAGCAAACGCTGTTGCTGTCAAGATAAATAAATCCGCGATGCAACTGAATGGCGTACCTGCTAAGCAAATGATGGTTAACATTAAAACAAAGTAACATTACAGTACAACAGTAAGACCTTACCATACCATACCTGCAAAGCAAATACCAAAACAAAACCTAGTAAAAAATAGAACATTTTTTTAACGCAACCTGTGGCTAAAATATATATATGCCGAAGCATGGGGGCATCCTCCCGCAAAAAAGTTATGCCGCATACACACGGTCGGACTTTTCCACGGGCAAGCCTTCGTCGGAATTTCGACCGTATGTACGTGGCATAAAAGGTTATGCCGCGTACACACGGTCGAACTTTTCCACGGGCAAGCCTCCGTCGGAATTTCGACCGTATATACGCGGCATTAGGAGCAAAATCGCTCCTCCGCCCCTGCTGCCCCCATGCTTCGGCATATATGCTCTTTTTTTAACTGTGGTGGTGAAATCACCTCCTACAGCGTTGGAGTCACGGCTTTATGTATCGTGGGAGCAAACGCTGTTGCTGTCAAGATAAATAAATCCGCGATGCAACTGAATGGCGTACCTGCTAAGCAAATGATGGTTAACATTAAAACAAAGTAACATTACAGTACAACAGTAAGACCTTACCATACCATACCTGCAAAGCAAATACCAAAACAAAACCTAGTAAAAAATAAAAAAATTTTTTAACGCAACCTGTGCCTAAAATATATATATGCCGAAGCATGGGGGCATCCTCCCGCAAAAAAGTTATGCCGCGTACACACGGTCGGACTTTTCCACGGGCAAGCCTCCGTCGGAATTTCGACCGTATATACGCGGCATTAGGAGCAAAATCGCTCCTCCGCCCCTGCTGCCCCCATGCTTCGGCATATATGCTCTTTTTTTTTAACTGTGGTGGTGAAATCACCTCCTACAGCACTGGAGTCACGGCTTTATGTATCGTGGGAGCAAACGCTGTTGCTGTCAAGATAAATAATTCCGCGCTGCAGTTGAATGGCGCACCTGAAAACAAAAAATTACATACCTGAAAAGCAAGCATGATAAAACATTGCAGAATGAAATACAGTAAAAAAGAGCATAACAATAGAGAGAAAATAGAGAGAGAGAGAGAACAATAAAACGACAACTATTTTTGGTTTTTTCTTTTATATTTTTTTTGTGTTTTGTTTTTTACGTTTTTTTTTTTCTTTTTTACACTTTTTTTTTAAACTTTAACAACTGTAATGGTTCGGGTCTCTCAAAATGTAATGGCATCTTGGGAGACCCTGTGTAAGTGTGTCCTAGTCTGTGAAATGCTGTACCCTACGCTAAAACTTCACTTTTGAGTGGTAGCGTTCAAAACATTCACCAAGGCAAAGACCAGGTTTGTCAGGACAGAGTGGACAATAATAACGGGTGTCACGCCTAAATCCGCGCTTGCTACAGACACGACATCTTTTTTGGGGGGCTCGTTGGGTAGGGGTACTCGGGAGGAGATGCGTATAATGCCTCTCATGCAGCCGGCTTACTGCATTTGGTAGGGGATGGTGAGGTGCAGAACCGCCTGGATACAGGAGTTCTGTGACAATCTCATTCTGGAATTTTAGAAGAGATAACGTCCCGCCTGAAGCTCTGTATAGCACATGAGCGTTCAGCAAAGCCAATTGGAATAAGGATAGAGACACTTTTTTGTACCAGCGTCTCGCCTTACGGTCAATTAGATACGGCGCCATCAACTGGTCGTTGAGGTCCACCCCTCCCATATTTTGGTTATATTTGTGGACACAGATGGGTTTCTCCACAACACCAGTCGCCGTAGGAATTTGGACTGTCGTGTCTGCATGAAGGGAGGTAAGAAGGAAAACATTCTTATTGTCCCTCCACTTCATAGCGAGCAAGTTATTACACTTTACGCAGGCTCTCTCCCCCAGCCTAAGACGGGCATCTACAAGCCGCTGGGGAAAGCCCCGGCGATTAGGTCGCACGGTGCCACATGCTCCAATCTGATGATCAAACAAGTGACTAAACAGTGGCACGCTCGTGTAATAATTGTCCACATACAAGTGGTACCCCTTTCCGAATAAGGGTGACACCAAGTTCCACACTATCTTGCCAGCGCTCCCTATGTAATCCGGGCAGTTGACCGGCTCAACCTGACTATCTTTTCCCTCATAAACCATAAAGCTCCATACATAGCCTGTTGCCCTGTCACAGCACTTATAGAGCTTGACCCCGTATCTGGCACGCTTGCTGGGAAGGTACTGCTTGAAAGCCAAGCGGCCAGAAAATTTAATCAGGGACTCATCAACGCAGACAGCTTGATCGGGAATAAACAAGGCTGCAAAACGTTCGTTGAAGTGGTTTATGAGGGGCCGAATTTTATAGAGCCGGTCGTATTCAGGGTCCCCACGTGGACGACAAAGTTCATTGTCGATGAAGTGCATGAACCGCAAAATCTGCTCGTATCGTTTCCTGGGCATGGAGGCAGAGAACACGGGCATGTGGTCAATTGGGTGCGTGGACCAATAAGCACGCAATGACGGGAATTTATGTGTGCCCATGTTGAGGGAAAGGCCCAGAAAGGTCTTAAATTCGGAAACCGTAATTGGTTTCCAATCTTTGGCAATGGAAGGCAACTGGGGATTAGCGGCGATGAATTGACCAGCATATAAATTACTCTGGTCCACAATAGATCTATAGAGATCTTCCGTGAAAAACAGCGAATAATAATCGATTGGCATAAAATCAGCTGTTTCCACCTGAATACCGGGTTGGGCAGTGAATGGGGGAAGTACAGGTTCTGCAGAAGTGGTGGGGACCCAATCAGGATAGGCGAATTCTGCAGGAAGAGCACTATGGGTACGACGGGCCTGCCTTTGTCTTCTTGGTGGCAGCGGGACACTACTTGTGCTTGCCACCTCGCCAGCTTGAACTGCATTAATGGGACTCGCCACGTCACCACGTGATACTGCAGTGCTGGATGTACGCCCAGGCTGTACTAGGCCGCTGGTGCTTGCCAATTCACCAGAAGGAATAGCGGCGCTAGTACTCCTCTGCTCCATGATACGAGAGCCCTGCGGTTCTTGCTCCTCAACAACCTCAGAAGATCGGGATCGGGTACGCCTGACCTTAGCAGGGACCTCAACTTCGTCGTCGGAGCTATCTGACGAGGGGCCGCTGACGTCACTGTCTTCTACGGGAAGATATTCTGAGCCTGAATCTGACAGATACGTGACCTCCTCTTCACTATCTGTCATGCTCAGAATCTCGTAGGCCTCTTTACTAGTGTACCTTCGTCTTGCCATTTTGGGCTCTAAATTTAGGGGTACACTAGTAAGATTCACAGGAAAAAAAGCACCCGACTGTCGTCAGCAAATATATCAAACGCTACAAAAAAAACTGTTAGCGGTCGCAGGGATCAGGACTGTCTCTGCGAACGCTGCAGTTATGTGTGTTGTGTTTGGTAAGTGACAGTGATCGATCGATACTGCACTTGGGTGGGCTGGGCTGGGCTGGGCGGAGGGGCTAAATGCAGGTGCTAGCAGGTATCTGGGCTGATCCCGCTAACACTGCGTTTTTGGGAACCCTAAACCGCTGGGGACGCTAGTATAGATCTGATCAGATACTATACCACTAAGGGAGGTGTATGCTTTGCGCGTGGGTGTTAGTGTTACTGGCACTAACCTAACGCTGCCTGGGGCGACGCAGACCCTCTCTGGCGCTAAAACCTAATTGATCTCACCCGCCGGGCGATCAGGGGGTTAAACCTTTATTGGGTGATATATGGCGGGTGCCCTGTTGCTATAAAAAGCAAACTAACCAACCAGTGTCACCCGTAACCTTTATATGGTGATCACTAGTGAAAGGGTTAACTAGGGGCAATCAGGGGGTTAAAACCTTTATTAGGTTAAATATGGGGGTACCCGACGCTATATAAAAACCTGACGGGTTACCTAAATAACTAAATAATTAACTGGGTAACCAGTGTCACCAGTGACGCTTATACGGTGATCACTGGTGAAAGGGTTAACTCTAGGGGCAATCAGGGGGTTAAAATAATATATGGGGGTACCTGACGCTCTAAAAACCTGCGGTGAAACTAAAAATAAATAACTGGCTATCTAGGGCACCACCGGCACTAAATACAGCGATCGAAAATACGATCGCTTAGTGACGCTGGCGTTAGGGGGTGAAAGGGTTACCTGGGGGGCGATCAAGGGGTTAAACCTTTATTAGGGGGGGTTAGGGGGCTACCCTGGACCTAAAGGGGCCTAATCCTAACTGCCCTGCAACTTTTTACTATCACAGATGACACTAAAAGCAGTGATCAGTAAAATAAATGATCACTGCAATCAGTGACACTGTGATTGGGGGCTGGGGGGTGACCTGGGGGTGATCTGGGGGTGACTGGGGGGTGAAATGTGTGCCTATGTGTACCTACGTGTCAGTGGACTGTTGGTGTACTAACCTGCTTCCTCTCTCCTCGGCGCCGGAATCGAAAAGACCGCCGCGAGGGAGATGACATCACTTCCTCCTGCCTGTGTTTACATCACATGGCAGAGGAAGCATTTTCATTGGCCGGGAGCGATCGCGAGGGGGTGGCCGAAATCGAATGGTCACCCCCTCATCTCTGAACGCTCCCCAACGATAAACGGCCGCTCACTGTATAGAAGGGGGGTCCGATCGGACCCCCCAACTGTACAAAGGCGATCACGTACACTCTACGTGATTGTGCCTGTCGGTGCCATTCTGCCGACGTATATATACAGTGAGCGGTCGTTAAGTGGTTAAAGAGGAAATCACGTGTGAAAAATGACAAACAAAACATGGCTCCTACAAATCTGATACCAGAATCGCAGCCGAACATGCAGCCTGGCAGGCCAGGAAAGGGGGGGGGATGAGCGTGCATCCCCCTCCACTCCTGAGCCATACCAGACCACGTGCCCTTGACATGGGGAGTGGACCTTGCAAAGGGGTTAACCCCCCTCCCCCTGACAAGGCACCTATTTATGTTGAGGTCATGTGCTCTGGTATGGGTGCATGCTAACCCCCCTCCCCTCCTTTCCTGGCCTGTCAGGATGTGTGCTTAGGAGGGGGTATGGATTTTGGGTGGCCATGTTTTTTGTTTTGTTTTCCATGGGGTTCCGCCATTAATTGTGATAAGCAATTTTTTTAAATTTCTTAAAGATATGCTATTTGAATGGGAACAAGTAAACAATATAAAGTAGGTGTAAAAAATGTGGCTGAAAAATTGGAAATACCTTTTAGGTGATCTCAGTAGATGAAGCGTTGGTGCAGAGATCTGCCTTGGTACAGTTGTACCTGGTCCCCGGGAGGGCTGATTACCATTTCCTACATTGATAGTTGGTGATTCAGAAGCTGCAGAAAGGTAAAGAGAGGGCTGATGGGAAGACCCTTCAGTTCCTGGAGTGACAGCCGCCACCAGTGTAGGGACCTGTGTTGGTACAGCCATACCCAGGTCCCTAGGAGGGTTCCTCAGACTTTTTGTTGAGTCTTCTAGGAACAGCCATTTGTATTGTTTGTCCAACTAAATTGATAGTTGGTGATTCAGAAGCTGCTTATGAGAGTCTTTAAAGAGATTGATGACGTAGTGGATTCCCATCATGATGGCTTGAATTGAAGATCCTCTTCCTCCATATCCACTAGTAAATCATCCTCTAATCCCTCCTCCTCATCACCTAGTTTAAATTTTCTTCCAACATTTTGGCCATTTTCAATCCCAAGAACTCCTAGGTGTGATCACAGCTTAAGCGTTTATCAGTTGCTGGGTTCACCTTCTATAAATTCCTGGGGAACATTTTCTTTCTCAAACATTCCACACATTCTTTATTCCACTGCTAATATATACTCAGCATTGATCTTATATAGCACTTTTCTCTCTGAGGACTCCAAGTATTGGAGATGGCGTTGGCTGGGAATCGAACCTGGGTCAGCTGCTTGAAAGGCAGCTATGCTCACCACTGCACCACCAACGCAAGGTAGCGTGTCTTTGTAGTGTGGGAGGAAACCCGAGTACCCGGAGGAAACCCACGCAAGCACAGGGAGAACATGCAAACTCCATGCAGATAGTGTCCTGGTCAGGATTTGAACCAAGGACCCCAGTGCTGCAAGGCTAACCCCTAAGCCTTTGTGCTGCCCATATGAGGCCTCTGTTCTCTAAGGCCCGCCCCCGCTGAGCGGAGTACATCAGTTATGTCTACTCAAAACTTCTCCAGAAGAAATCCAAACTTAACCTAAACTACAAAATATATATATATATATATATATATATATATATATATATATATATATATTGTGAGGGGATTAGCTCGGCAGCGGGTGTGTGTGACCCCCAAGATGGGCTCCCCACACAAAAACAGGCCCAGCAAACGGAGGTTGTGGTTTTTTTATTTCTCTATTTACAGTGACAAAACACAGCAAAGCCAAAAGAAACATAAACAAAATAAATCCTGGTCAACTTGACCTGCTCTGACTAAACATACAGGTTTCCTAACTAACAACTGGGATCAGCCTAGTGCTGTCCTAGTCCCTAAGTCCCTGGTTTTAAATGTCCAAGCAAATAGCCACACAGGCTTTGTCTCACCGCACAGGGGTTCACTCTCCCTAGACAGTCCACACAGGTCTGGTTCCAGGCATGAGCTAACATCTAATGAAGCTGGGAGTTCTTATAGAGGCCTAAATGAGCTGACAAGCTTCAGCTGGTCTCATCAACTCCCTGTCTGCACGACGCCCCACACTCTCCCTAGACATATGAGTCATCCATGAGCCCACTAGCCTTAGCTGGGCTTATACAACTCTCCACCTAGTTGTATAAGTCGGCGTAAAGCCTGAATCTGGGCGAAATATATCTACCCCCCTGGATGCAACCAGGTGACTTTACCTTCCTGCTGTCACAATATATATATAATAAAACTCCAAAAACACCCAAAGAATGCAGCTTCTGCAGAAGCTTTAAGGTTCGACAATACATCACCCAAACATAATCACCTGTAAAAAAAAAGTGCCTGAGATGTTGGTGGTAATCAGCCTGCTAGAACTGGGGGGAACTGAACCAAGTCCTCCAAAAGCTGCTTCATATCCAAAAGTTGCCAAGAGTGTAAATGTAGACATTAAGCTCTAAGGTTAATCAAAAATATCACATTCTAAAGGGAAAGGTAGAACAAGGGGGAGTATGGAAACGGAGAGAGGGAGGAAAAGGGGGGTTGGGGGTAAGGAAGGGCTGTGGGGGTTCCCCCCAACCCTCACCCCCCTTCTTCCTCCAACCTTCCTTTCCCCCCCCCCCTTTTCCTCCCTCTTCCATACTCCCCCTTGTTCTACCTTTCCCTTTAGATGTATTGGGTGATGTATTGTCGAGCCTTGAAGCTTCTGCAGAAGCTGCAGAAAGCTAAATAGAGGGCTAATGGGAAGACCCTCCGGTTGCTGGAGTGGTAGCCGCCACCAGTGTAGGGACCTGTGTTGGTACAGCCGTACCTGGTCCCTGGGAGGGTTCCTCAGACTTTTTGTTGAGTCTTCTTCTAGTAACAGTCAATTGTCTTGTTTGTCCAATTACATTGATAGTTGGTGATTCAGAAGTTCCAAAAAACGAAAAAATGGAGGGCTGATGGGAAGACCCTCCGGTTACTGAAGTGGCAGTAGGGACCTGTGTTGGTACAGCCGTACTTGGTCCCTGGGAGGGTTCCTCCAGACTTTCCACTGAGTCTTATATAACTCTATCCCCAGACACAAAACTTGAACTATGCTGAAAAGATAATGTGGCACTCCTGTTGGTGAAGATAGCTGGTGGTATTGCTCTCTTGAAGACAGGTGCTGATGAGAATCTTTCAAGAGAGTGATGACATAGTGGACTCCGGCGATGATGGCTTGACTTGAAGATCTTCTCCCTCATGTTCACTAGCAAATCATTTTCTGATCCTTTCTCCTCATCTCCTAGTTTAACATTTCTTCCAACCTTTTGGTCATCTTTATTCCCAAGAAAGCTGCACCCCTCCCATTTAGGTGCAATCCATCAGGGCTATAAAGATGGTAACCGACTGAAAAGTCAGCCCAGTTCGGCATGAAGCCAAAGCCCTCCCTCCCTGCAATAGTTCCTCAGCCACATGTTAAGCTCCCTAAGCTCCTGCTGTCTCTCTGGTGTGGCTCGAGGTACAGGCAGTATTTCTGAAAATACTGTCTTGGAGGTCCTTTTTTTCAATATAGCCCCTAAGTCCCTGAAATCATTTTTTAGGGCACCCCATCTTCCTCGAACTTTGTCATTGGTACCAATATATATCATGACAGCTGGGTCCACTCCAGCCCCATCCAACAATCTATCCATGCAATCTACAATGTTCCGAACCCGAGCGCCCGGTAAACAACATACTGTCGGGCGATACCGGCCTTTGTGACAGATTGCCCTCTGTATCCTTCCAATTACTGAATTCCCTACCACTAGTATATGCCTATCCTTTCTTGTAACCTTGCCCCCATCTTCACTGGAGACATTCCCCTGGAATTTTGGTGGAGTATCAATGTGAACGTCGCATGCTGCTTGTAGAAGTCGCACTCTGGTGGAGTCTGCTTTTTGAAGTCGCACTCTGGTGGAGTCTGCTTGTAGAAGTCGCACTCTGGTGGAGTGGCCATGTCACGGTCGCACTCTGGTGGAGTGGCCATGTCTAGGTCGCACTCTGGTGGAGTGGCCATGTCTAGGTCGCACTCTGGTGGAGTGGCCATGTCTAGGTCGCACTCTGGTGGAGTGGCCATGTCTAGGTCGCACTCTGGTGGAGTGGCCATGTCTAGGTCGCACTCTGGTGGAGTGGCCATGTCTAGGTCGCACTCTGGTGGAGTGGCCATGTCTAGGTCGCACTCTGGTGGAGTGGCCATGTCTAGGTCGCACTCTGGTGGAGTGGCCATGTCTAGGTCGCACTCTGGTGGAGTGGCCATGTCTAGGTCGCACTCTGGTGGAGTGGCCATGTCACGGTCGCACTCTGGTGGAGTGGCCATGTCACGGTCGCACTCTGGTGGAGTGGCCATGTCACGGTTGCACTCTGGTGGAGTGGCCATGTCACGATCGCACTCTGGTGGAGTCTCAATATGATGATCGACAGGCCTGCCATGTGAGCCTTGACTGCAGTAAATACTGCGCACATCTTCAAAAAAAAAAAAAAAGAGGAATTAGATTTAGCACCTTCACCTACATTTCATATATTTTTCTTTGTACAACATCAACTTATAGAGAGAAAAGTTCAAAACGCTTGTGCCAGAGACAATGAATAAACTCGACATAACAGGGACACAAGGATGACTCTTGTTGGCCTTCATATAAAAATGCTGGTTGCCTGCCACTCATCCCGACCCAGTGGATGGCAATAATCGCATGAAAAATCAGACAGGCTGGTTGTACCCAGCCCTTAATCAGCCTGCCCATACATGGTTAGAATCTTGGCTGGTCCCTGCTGAGCCCGCCGAGATTTGAACTGTCTATCGCCGGCTTTAGGAGCACAGACTCTTTTAATTACAGCACTTAGGTTAAAGGGATAATTAATTAGCGCTGTTCTATTTGTATTAGTTTGGTCTGTCTGTGTATGTCCCTCTACAGACTATGTAGATATATATACTGTAGAGGCACATCCAGTGTGTGTGTGTGTGTGTGTGATGTATGTATGTATGTATGTATGTATGTATGTATGTGTAGCGGCCTCACCCTCTCTCTCTTCTTTAGTGGATACTTTGGCTTCAGTCTAGGGGTACTTTGAAGGGGAGAGCGAGGTGCGCCACGGCCCATGTCCTCTAGATTTCAGCATGTAGAGGTGAAGGCCAGCATCTAATTACACCCGGGCTGTGTATACGCTCAGAGCCAAGTCTGTTCTGCTGATAACCCCCTTTGCTCCCAGTAATTGGAGTACCACACACTGAAAAGGTCCAACACTTATTTATTCCATAACGGCAAACAAATAGTCCTTTGCGAGCAGACAGTTTGAGACCCATAGAACAGTTCAGTATTGGTGGGGAGTAGGTCAAGGCACAATCCTCAAAGAAGCTAAACCGTTGAGGTTTCACCAACGGTTGCTAAGCACAGTGGCTGTTAAATGGACTTTTTGGCTTCAGAGTCTCTTCCAGCGACTCTAGTGAACAGGAACTGGAGTTACCTTCGCTACGTTGCAGCCCCTGTCAGGGGGAAGACATCCCTCCAAGGGAGTTACCAGAGGCCCCGCCGTCACCGGATTAATGCTATACCGGGCTATCCGGAAGGGTTACACTTAGGGCCCCTCGGAGTCCTCCACCCTCGCGGAACTCAGTCGAAGTCCTGGGCTCCAGGCCTTGGCCATAGTACCTCACCCAAGGCTTAAGGTGCCTGGGATGGACTCCATCCCTCGCTCCGGTCAGGTCAAGGGCACCTGGGCCCGGATCTCCGGAACGCCAGCACCCAGGCCAAAGGCGCCTGGGTGCGGCCGCGTCCCCCAACTCTGAACCCCGAGGTCAGGGCGTCCGCCCCTTTTATCTCCTCTCCTTTTGCGTCACAGCGGGTTCCCCGCCCCGCTGTACCGGTGCCAGGAAAGGACAAAAAGGTACAGTCTTGCGGTGCAGGTTCAACTCCGGCCCAGGGCGACAACGCCACCTGCAGGCCACAGGGAACCTTGCACCACCAGAGTCCTCCAAGAACCACAAAAGGGATTCTCAGATTCCCTAACAATTAGTACATCTGGGTTAACTAACCCAGATGCTCCCCCCCAAATTTAAATACCCGCTACATATGTATGTATATGTATATATATATATATGTATATATATATATATATATATATATATATATATATATATATATATATATTTCTAGCTCTATATATTACTCACACACACTGGATGTGCCTCTACAGTGTGTGTGTGTGTGTTTATATGTATATGTATATATATATATATATATATATATATATATATATATATATAATCAACATAGTCTGTAGAGGCACATACAGTATATATAGATGACTCTAGATCATGAGAAAAGTTTAGATTGCACCCTTGCTGCATAACTAATGTAATAATATACAGAATACTGGGATCGTTATTATTTAGGATTATAGCACAATGATGAAATTAGATTAAGGGCCAGTTCACACCATAGAAACGCAGTCTGGATGCATTCCAGATGCTTTTATGCATGCGTGTGTTTGATGCGTTTTTGATGCAGTCCAGTGCATTTTTCCTTTCTTTTTTTCTTAATTTTAAATAAGAACATGTGTGTTCTAGTGTGTTTTTTATGTGTTTAGGTGCGTTCCGTTGCATTTTTTTATGCTTTTTACGGTGTTCCAGTACAGTCCAGTGCAGGAAAAATGCAACATGTTCTACTTTTTTTTCTGGAACTGCAAGCACTGGTGTGAACTATGCTATTGAAAACCATATAACCTGCTTTCTATGCATTTTTGATGCAGAAAAAAAACAAACACATTGGACTGCATGTGGTGTGAACTGGCCCTGAGTGGAAGGAATTGGTGTTTGGGCATTAAGGCTTAGGCTGGACTCACACTTATGCATTTTTAGTGCTTTTTGCATTTTGCAGATTTGCACTACAGAACGTGTTCCATGGGAAACCATTGTAAATGGACTGTAGTGCAAATCTGCAAAATGCAAAAAGCACAAAAAATGCAATAGGTGTGAATCCAGCCTTAGGGCCAGTTCACATCACACGCAGTCCAGTGCATTTTTTTTCTGCATCAAAAACGCATAGAAAGTAGGTTTATATGGTTTCAATGACATAGTTCACATCAGTGCTTGCAGCTTGCAGTTTTTTCCAGAAAAAAAAAAAAGTTGAACATTTTGCATTTTTCCTGCACTGGAACTCTGTAAAACGCATCAAAAACGCACCGTAATGCACCAAAAACACAATGAAACACAGATGTCCCTATTTAAGGTTAAGTATAAAAAGGGAGAAAAAAATGCACTGGACTGCATCAAAAACACGTCAAAAACCTTTACAGTTTAGGAAATATTTCCCTTGTAATGAGCCGCTGACTGCAGCGGTGCATGCGCACAGGGGATTCTCGGCATAAGGCCCGGCAGACGCCGGACCTTGCCGGAAAGAAGTCTACCGCACGCATGCGCAGGAGTGACATCGCAGCTCCTGCCACTCACAGCGCTGGAGCCACGATACCCGGAAGACACGACGAGGCAACATGTCAGCTACCTTGGCGTGGACCAGGTGAGTGACAGATGCCTCATTCTAAGGTAAGTATTTCATAATGCGGTGCATACTAGCTCATTTTGCCTTACAGGGGTAAAAAAAAAAATTGTGTCAGCGGGTATACAACCGCTTTAAATTAATTTTTTTATTTATTTGAAAATGTATCAGTTAGAAGCAATCCCAGGTCATATGACAGATAGAACTGTTCTGTATAACTAATGTAATCAAACCAAATGTAGAATACTGGGATCATTATTAATTAGCAGAATGAAGATTGTTGTGTTACACTATGTGATTACTGTATTCTTGCTCTGTGTCTTTAAGATCTGTCCCCTTCTTTCTAGCTGAACTCTCTCACCGTAGTTCTTTATATATCTCCTCCACTTCCTGATTCTGGTCATTACTCCTGTATATCTTCCATGCTAAACATCTTACATGTGGCTTACAACTGCAACGTTTTTCTACCTATGAATATCCATCATTAAACGGAACATTCGAAAGGATTCATCATCTGTCGTCCTAACTGTGAGTTTATTCATTGAGTTAAACTGCCTGTATCGATGCAAGGGATAATAGCAAACCAGCTTGAGTAAGGCCTACATCAACCTGGAGATGAACTTTATCGCTTTGTAGTTGAGACAGAACAGTAGAAAAACAGAGTTTCACAGCCTAATTACAAGATTTCTGCATGTCAGTACTGAAACAGACAAGATTTACTGCCCTCATAGCAAGACAGAAGGGACAGAGCAGCACATGGCAGCCTTATAGCCTGAGACAATCTGCACAGTGTCATATTTCAGCACACAGATCCTGCCTGCTTTCACAGTCAGTCTGCTATCATGAGTGACCAAGCTTCTGCATGTGAACTCACATCTACCTCCCCACAAGTTCCTGAAGAAACTGAGTTACCCAAACGCTCAGTTAAACCCACTTGGAAAGTAATGGAGAATTATGAAGCTTCAAGGACTGAATTGTCAAATAGCTGGGAATTAGTCTGGGAGAAAATCCTTGCTGAAGCCAATACAGTGTCTGTTGAACGTGAACTACTGACACTAGAGGGCGCCATTAAACAACTTTCTGCCTCATATGAGCTTTATCAGCTTACCAGCAGCAAATTCACTAATGTCTTACAAAACATGAATACAGAAAGTGCGATGACGCAATTAAAGCATGTCAATGCTCTCAATATTGAAAGAGACAGTTTTATCCAGCAAACCAGATTAAAGGCAGAAGCAAAAATAAAGCTGTTACAGGACACTGCATCTCACAGATCTGTTTCCACCAGACGTTCTAAAAACTCGTCAAGATCCCATGGTTCAAGATACTCAACACTCAGTGAGCGACTTATTAATGCCCGCGCTGAAGTGGAAGCCAGCAAAGTGCAGGTGGCATATGCAGAAAAAAGAGCAGAGTTGGAAGCGCAGTCAGCACGTCAAAGGGCAGAGTTGGAAGCGCAGTCAGCACGACAAAGAGCAACAATGGAAACCTTAAATGAACAGTGTAAACATGACGCAGCTATGGCAAAGCTAAGGGTCCTACAGCAAGCTATCAGTGCAGACGAAGGTGCAAGTGAGAAAGACAGCATTAACCCAAACATAGCAGATATGGAAGACCCCCTCAAACGCACTAAAGACTATGTCCTAAGCCACTGCAGTGCACACTCCATTGTCTCCAATGCTCCCGACTACATAGAGACTCCTTCACAGCTTCAAGTTAAAGAGGTTCCAGCAACTTCCTGCACTCAAAATCACTCCACTGCATTTCCTACCTGCCTACCTTGCCTGCCTTCATACGTCACAGAGCATCAGCGCAAGCTTCAAGCAAGTCATCAATCTCCAGTCATCGGTACAGCCTTGAATCAACGTACCATTGGAACAACTGACTTCAAGCAAGCAACTCACCTGGATGCATCTGCTGCACCATATTTCCCTGTGTCCTTTAACAACAATGTCAAAGATAACGCAATCAGCACCATACAGCCAACAGCATCTCACATAAAGGCGGAGACAACTGAGACAGAAGAGTTTGTGAGGTACATGCTTCGCAGAGAGCTCACAAAGACTGGTCTTACAAGTTTTGATGACCAACCTGAGAACTACAGAAGTTGGAAATGTGCCTTCAGAACTACAATCAGCAATATTGGCATTACAGCTGATCAAGAATTGAATCTGCTGATCAAATGGCTTGGTCCTCTATCTGCTGCACGTGTTAAGCCATTAAGATCGGTTTTCATGGACAATCCTACTGCAGGCCTCACAGCTGCATGGGAGCGACTAGAGCAAAGTTATGGCAGTCAAGAAGCTATAGAAAATGCTTTGTTCATGCGTCTGGAAACTTTCCCAAAGATATCCGGTAAGGACAACAAGGAGTTCCAGAGACTGAGTGACCTTCTCCTTGAGCTTCAGCTAGCCAAGGCAGATCGAAAACTACCTGGACTCAGTTACCTTGACACTCCAAGAGGGGTAAACCCAATTGTCTCCAAGCTCCCGTATGGTTTGCAAAAAAAATGGACTGCACTAGGGTCATCATACAAAAGAGAGAACAAGGTTTCCTTCCCTCCATTCTCTTTCTTCTGTGAATTCATCAGGAAAATTGCAGAGACCAAGAACGATCCAAGTTTTTCCTACGGTGAGTACAGCCTCTTCTCACCCTTTCCTAAGAGTACCAGTCTTCAGGGCAACTATAGAAACCATAGAGGCCCAGTGTCCGTGAAAAAGACTGACATCCTTCCCACTCCTACCACAGTTCTGGCCACGAACAAACAGAGTAGGAAGATTGAAAACCCTAACAGAGAGTGTCCCATACACAAGAAGCCACACCCCCTCAAAAAATGTATCGGCTTTAGGAAAAAGCCTCTGGAAGAGCGCAAGGAGCTTTTAAAGACATTTAGGGTATGTTTCAGGTGCTGTGCTTCTACAGAACATTTTGCAAGGGACTGTAATGTGTCCATCAAGTGCATAGAGTGTGGCTCTGAAGAACATGTGCAAGCCCTCCATCCTCTTGAACCCAGCTCTGCACAACCTGCCAACACTCCTCCCAGGTTAACGCATGGCAGGGAGAATACAGACCAAGTGCCTAATTCTACCATCATTTCTTCATCCTGCACTGAAGTTTGTGGAGAAGACCGCTGTGGTAAGTCCTGTGCTAAGATATGCTTGGTGAACATATACCACAAGGCTCAACCAGAAAAGTCTCTAAAGGCATATGCTATCTTAGACGATCAGAGCAATCGATCACTTGCAAAATCGGAATTGTTCAATCTATTTGAAATAAAAGGCGAAGCTCATCCTTACACCTTGGGTACCTGTAGTGGAACTATAGAGGTTTCTGGAAGAAGGACTCATGGACTCATGGTATCTTCTCTAAAAGGTAACTTGCAATTACCCTTACCTACACTTGTTGAGTGCAATCAGATACCTGCTAACAGGGAAGAAATCCCTACTCCAGCTGCTGCTTTCCATCACCCTCACCTCAAGGTAATAGCAAATGAGATACCGCCGCTTGACAAAGATGCTCAGATCCTTCTTCTGTTAGGAAGAGACATTCTAAGAGTTCACAAGGTACACAGACAAGTCAGTGGACCCCCAGATACCCCATTTGCCCAGCGCACGGATTTAGGGTGGGTCATCATAGGCAATGTCTGCATAGGCAAAATGAAAAGACCTACCAACATTTTGTCATTCAAGACAAATGTTCTGCCAAATGGCCGAAACACTTACTTTGAGCCATGCCCACATTACTACTGGGTGAAAGAGAAGATAGCCAGCCACGAATGGCAACATGGTATCTCAGGTGACACAAGCCCTTTCTCCTGCCATGATGGTGACTTCGGCTCTACAGTGTTTAAAGCAGGGGTCTCAAACTCAAATTACCTGAGGGCCACAAGACAAGTTTTCATATCCCATGGGGGGCCGCATGCAAACATTCAAACTTCAAAAACAGCAGCACTGGTGTCAGCAGACGCACTATTAACCCCCAGCACTGGTGTCAGCAAACGCATTATTAAACCTGACCACTACACTACACACTGACCACTACACACTGACCTCTACACTGCACACTGAACAATACACACTGACCACTACACTACACACTGACCACTACACACTGACCTCTACACTGCACACTGAACAATACACACTGACCACTACACTGCACACTGACCACTACACTACACACTGACCACTACACACTGACCTCTACACTGCACACTGAACAATACACACTGACCACTGCACACTGACCTCTACACTGCACACTGACCACTACACTGCACACTGACCACTACACTGCACACTGACCACTACACACTGACCTCTACACTGCACACTGAACAATACACACTGACCACTGCACACTGACCTCTACACTGCACACTGACCACTACACACTGACCACTACACTGCACACTGACCACTACACTGCACACTGACCACTACACTGCACACTGACCACTACACACTGACCACTACACTGCACACTGACCACTACACTGCACACTGACCACTACACACTGACCTCTACACTGCACACTGAACAATACACACTGACCACTGCACACTGACCTCTACACTGCACACTGACCACTACACACTGACCACTACACTGCACACTGACCACTACACTGCACACTGACCACTACACACTGACCTCTACACTGCACACTGAACAATACACACTGACCACTGCCCACTGACCTCTACACTGCACACTGACCACTGCACACTGACCACTACACTGCACACTGACCACTACACTGACCACTACCCACTGACCACTACACTGCACACTGACCACTGCATACTGACCACTACACTGCACACTGACCACTGCATACTGACCACTGCATACTGACCACTACACTGCACACTGACCACTACACTGCACACTGACCACTACCCACTGACCACTACACTGCACACTGACCACTACACTGCACACTGACCACTACACTGCACACTGACCACTACACACTGACCACTACACTGCACACTGACCACTACACTGCACACTGACCACTACACACTGACCTCTACACTGCACACTGAACAATACACACTGACCACTGCACACTGACCTCTACACTGCACACTGACCACTACACACTGACCACTACACTGCACACTGACCACTACACTGCACACTGACCACTACACACTGACCTCTACACTGCACACTGAACAATACACACTGACCACTACACTACACACTGACCACTACACTACACACTGACCACTACACACTGACCTCTACACTGCACACTGAACAATGCACACTGACCTCTACACTGCACACTGACCTCTACACTGCCCACTGACCTCTACACTGCACACTGACCACTGCACACTGACCACTACACTGCACACTGACCACTACACTGACCACTACCCACTGACCACTACACTGCACACTGACCACTGCATACTGACCACTACACTGCACACTGACCACTGCATACTGACCACTGCATACTGACCACTACACTGCACACTGACCACTACACTGCACACTGACCACTACCCACTGACCACTACACTGCACACGGACCACTACACTGCACACGGACCACTACACTGCACACGGACCACTGCACTGCACACGGACCACTGCACTGCACACGGACCACTACACTTCACATTACACTGCACACTGACCACTACACTGCACACTGACCACTACACTTCACATTACACTGCACACTGACCACTACACTGCACACTGACCACTCACCATTAGGGCACAGAGCCCAGCACATCAGGGCACAATCAGGGTACATGGGGCACATCAGGGCACAATCAGGGTACATGGGGCACATTCAGGGTACATGGGGCACATTCAGGGCACATTTAGGGTACATGGGGCACATCAGGGCACATTTAGGGTACATGGGGCACATCAGGGCACAATCAGGGTACATGGGGCACATCAGGGCACAATCAGGGTACATGGGGCACATCAGAGCACAATCAGGGTACATGGGGCACATTCAGGGTACATGGGGCACAATCAGGGTACATGGGGCACATCAGGGCACATGGGGCACAGTTCAGCATTTACTTGTTGTCGTTTTCTTCAAATGCAGAGTAGCGCAGGAAGCGTCTGTCATAAGTTTACTTCTCTCTCATGTCACGCTGTTGCTCCCCGGCGGCCCCTCCTCTGTTCGTCCATCCCAGATGATGTCACAAGCAAATGGGGATGGACGAAGAGAGGAGGGGCCGCCGGGGAGCAACAGCGTGACGTGAGAGAGAAGTGAACTCATGACAGACACTTCCTGCGCTACTCTGCATGCATCTCGATCTACCCGTCAGGCGCCAGCAGTAGGCGATTGACAGGTAAATTGCTGCGGATCTCCGGCCAGTACATGCCTGGCAGTAGAACACTGCCAATTTGTGCCCCCCCCTTCCGCGGCACCCCCGCGCTGCCTGCGGGCCATTTATAACCGGTCCGCGGGCCGCAAATGGCCCGCGGGCCGGTACTTTGAGACCCCTGGTTTAAAGCAACCAGTGAAGATGACATACTGGCTCCTTCAATGGAAGACAAAGAATTCATCAAGGTAATGGGCAATGAGTTCTTTCAAGATGACTCCAATAACTGGGTAGCACCCCTACCCTTTCGTCTCCCAAGAGAGAGATTGCCCAACAACTTACAGCAGGCCATCAGTAGATTCTCCTCCTTAAAGCGAAACTTAAGCAGGAAACCAGAGATGCAAAAGCACTTTGTGGACTTTATGCAAAATGTATTTGACAGAGATCATGCAGAGCCTGCTCCCCCACTAAAGGAGGGAGAAGAATGCTGGTACCTTCCATCCTTTGGCGTGTATCACCCACGCAAACCAGACCAAACCAGAGTTTACTTTGATTCCAGTGCTCAGCACGAAGGTGTTTCTCTTAACAACATGCTCCTTACTGGACCCAACTTGAACAACAGTCTAATAGGAGTCTTGATTCGTTTCAGACAAGAGCCTGTAGCAGTAATGGCCGACATTCAACAGATGTTTCACTGCTTCATCGTCAGAGAAGGCAACAGAAACTACCTCAGGTTTCTATGGCACAAGGACAATGACCTCAACAAGGAAGTTATAGATTATCGCATGAAGGTACATGTCTTCGGTAACAGTCCTTCCACAGCAGTGGCAACTTATGGGCTAAGGAAAACAGCTCAGACTGGAGAAGTTGAATATGGATCTGATGCCCGTCAATTTGTTGAAAGAAACTTCTACGTTGACGACGCACTTAAGTCCTTTCCAACTGCTAAAGAAGCAATTGATCTTCTCACCAGAACAAAGGAGATGCTGTCTGTAGCAAACCTTAGACTGCACAAGATTATATCCAACAGCCAGGAACTTCTGATAGCCTTTCACTCTGAGGACTATGCCACTAGTCTAAAAAACCTTGACTTAGGTACAGATGTGCCTCCTGTACAGCGAAGTCTGGGTTTGTTGTGGAACATCAAGCAAGACAAATTCACCTTCCAAGTGTCAACTTGTGACAAACCCTTCACTAAGAGAGGAGTCCTGTCCGTGATGAATAGCATCTATGACCCACTGGGTTTCCTTGCTCCAGTTACCATTCAAGGTAAGATTTTACTAAGACAGTTGTCTACTGAGAACATAGACTGGGATACTTCCTTGCCTAGTGAGAATCAACACAAGTGGGAAAGGTGGAGATATTCTTTGAAGTCACTAGAAAAACTTCAGATTCCCCGTTGCTATGTTCCAGGATCCACTTCAACTGCTAACCGGAGAGAGATTCATATTTTCTCTGATGCATCAGTTGAAGCTATTGCTGCAGTAGCCTATTTGAAGACCTCTGAACTGAATGGAGAATCACACTGTAGTTTTGTCCTAGGCAAGGCAAAACTCACTCCCAAGCCTGCACATACCATACCAAGACTTGAACTTTGTGCAGCCGTGCTAGCAGTAGAAATTGCAGAGGTCATACGAAGTGAAATGGACACTACAACTGATTCTTTCACCTTCTATACAGACAGTAAGGTAGTACTTGGTTACATAAACAACCAAACAAAACAATTTTATGTGTACGTCAGCAACAGGGTTGAACGTATCAAGAGATTCTCTCTACCAAGTCAATGGCATCACGTTCCCACTGAACTCAACCCAGCTGACTGTGGGACCAGAGCCGTGTCACCTGCCGCTCTTCAGGACAGCTTATGGCTGTCACCTCCAAGGTTTCTGCGTGAGGACTCTTACTTACTCCCTATTGACACCACCTATGGGCTAGTAAACCCTGAAGATGATAAGAAAATAAGAACTGTGAACACCTCACTCCACACTCCTGTAAGTACAAAACAGAAGCTGCGGTCACACCATTACAGGCATCAATGGAAGCAGGTGCAGCATCTAGCCAATGTGTTCTGGCATCGCTGGAAGAAAAAGTATCTTCACCACCTTCAAGGTTGTAACAAATGGCAAGCATCTAAGCCAAATCTTAAGGTTGGAGACCTCATCCTTCTAAAAGACAAGGAAGTTTGTCGAAATAAGTGGCCTATGGGTCTTATTACTAAAGTTATGCCCAGCGACGATAACAAAGTCCGGAAGGTAGAAGTCAAGGTAACCAAGGGAGGATCGACACAAACCTTTAGTCGACCAATTACAGAGTTAGTACTCCTTTTGCCAGGTGAGTGACTTGTGCAAGGACTAGTCATGCTGTTTGCACGGCGGGGAGTACATTGCTGCCATCTACAGGTTCTACTCAGAACTTTGGAATTATTTGAAGACATCATACTGTGACTTTATGTTCTTCATCCTGTTGAACTTACGTTTATTATTTGCTTGTTGCATGTTTTTCATTACAGGTTCCAGGCCATTCGTCAGTATTGGACTTTTTGAAAATATATATTTTAGTTTAAGGCTATGAAATCTAAAGATTTCAGACGGGGAGTGTTGTGTTACACTATGTGATTATTCTTGCTCTGTGTCTTTAAGATCTGTCCCCTTCTTTCTAGCTGAACTCTCTCTCTCACCGTAGTTCTTTATATATCTCCTCCACTTCCTGATTCTGGTCATTACTCCTGTATATCTTCCATGCTAAACATCTTACATGTGGCTTACAACTGCAACGTTTTTCTACCTATGAATATCCATCATTAAACGGAACATTCGAAAGGATTCATCGTCTGTCGTCCTAACTGTGAGTTTATTCATTGAGTTAAACTGCCTGTATCGATGCAAGGGATAATAGCAAACCAGCTTGAGTAAGGCCTACATCAACCTGGAGATGAACTTTATCGCTTTGTAGTTGAGACAGAACAAAGATATATATATACACACACTTTGCTTTTGCATTTATAATTAAAACTGGTGATGGGACACAAGTGTTTGTCAGTTACATCAGGCAGCCAATAAGATCTGGGCATTCCTCCCACACACCTGATTCATGTCTCCTGCTGCCCAACTGCCATCTGAAGGAGTGAGCTGAGATTATATTTGAATAATAAAAATGTTTCCAGTATAGAATTCTCTACAGTTTCTTCCATTATAATGGAATGAAATCCTACATACCTTCTGAGTCTCTCTGTCGGGGTTTTAGGTGAATACAGACAGTGTTTAGAACTGCCCTGAACCCCCGCCTGATAGCCTTACACACCCTCCTACGAGGGGCTTTGGGCTGTGCGGGGGGCTGGTTTTCCGATGTTATGGGTGAAACCATTTTTGATGGCATAATTGGGTCTCCTTTGATGATAAACAGAAGATCCGCTGACTTTATCGCACTTCTCTCGCTATGAAAACACGCTATTATAAAATTTTTCTGTATGAACTACAAATCCCAGCATGTCCCAATAGACCTCTATGGAGGTCTCTCTGTATGAACTACAAGTCCCAGCATGTCCCCATAGACCTCTGTGGAGGATTCTGTGTATGAACCACAAGTCCCAGCATGTCCCCATAGACCTCTGTGGAGGATTCTGTGTATGAACCACAAGTCCCAGCATGTCCCCATAGACCTCTGTGGAGGATTCTGTGTATGAACCACAAGTCCCAGCATGTCCCCATAGACCTCTATGGAGGAATCTCTGTGTATGAACTACAAGTCCCAGCACAACCCCATAGACCTATATGGAGAATTCTCTGTGTATGAACTACAAGTGCCAGCATGTCCCCATAGACCTCTATGGAGGATTCTCTGTGTATGAACTACAAGTCCCAGCACATCCCCATAGACCTATATGGAGAATTCTCTGTATGAACTACAAATCCCAGCATGTCCCAATAGACATCTATGGAGGTCTCTCTGTATGAACTACAAGTCCCAGCATGTCCCCATAGACCTCTATGGAGGATTCTTTGTGTATGAACTACAAGTTCCAGCATGCCCCTTTAGACCTCTAATGGAGGATTCTCTGTGTATGAACTACAAGTCCTAGCATGTCCCCACAGACCTCTAATGGAGGATTCTCGGTGTATGAACTACAAGTCCCAGCATGCCCCCATAGGCCTCTATGGAGGATTCTCTGTGTATGAACTACAAGTCCCAGCACATCCCCATAGACCTATGTAGCAGGCATTTAAATTTGGGGGGGAGCATCTGGGTTATTTAACCCGGATGCACTAATTGTTAGGGAGCCTGAGAACCTCTTTTGTTGTTCTTGGAGGACTCTGGTGATGTGAAGTTCCCTGCGGCCTACAGGTGGCGTTGTTGCCCTGGGCCGGAGGTGAACTCACATCGCAAGACTGTGCCTTTTTGTCCTCCCCTGGAGCTGGTACAGCGGGGCGGGGAACCCGCTGTGACGCAAAGGGAGAGGGGATAAAAGTGGCGGACTCCCTTACCACGTGGTTGTTGTGGTCCGAGGGTTCAGAGTTCGGAGTTGGAGGACGCGGCCGCACCCAGACACCTTCAGCCTGGGTGCTGGCGTTCCGGAGTTCCGGGCCCAGGTGCCCTTGACCTGGCCGGAGCGAGAGATGGAGTCCATCCCAGCAGGGCCGGATTTCCCACAAGGCCAACAAGGCCAGGCCTCGGGGCGGCACTGTGTGAAAGGGCGGCGCCGCGGAGGAGACAAGTCCTCCTAAAATTCATTTACTGTGTCCCCGGCCGCCTGAAGCTCCGGCCGCCATTTTTCAAAGTCCGGCGCCCTGTGATTGGGCCATGGGGGTCATGTGCGGCGTGGGGCTGGCCTGTCCGTGATCTTGAACTCCCCCCTCTGCACATGACCTCCATACGCCCAATCACAGTGCCCGGGACACTAAACAAACATGGCGGCCGCCTCCTCCTATCCTCCAGGCCTATGTCCATGATGCAGGACAAGCAGGTGAGGAGGAACACAGACTGGGGAGAAAAACGGAGGCAGAGACAGAGTGGCAGAGGCAAAGAGAGAGTGAGGCAGAGAGACAGAGGCACTGAGAGAGAGAGAGAGAGTGAGGTAGAGAGACAGAGGCACTGAGAGAGAGAGAGACAGAGGCACTGAGAGAGAGAGACAGAGGCACTGAGAGAGAGAGAGAGAGAGACAGGCACTGAGAGAGACAGAGGCACAGAGAGAGAGAGACAGAGGCACTGAGAGAGCGAGAGACAGAGGCAAAGAGAGAGCGAGAGACAGAGGCAAAGAGAGAGCGAGAGACAGAGGCAAAGAGAGAGCGAGAGACAGAGGCAAAGAGAGAGCGAGAGACAGAGGCAAAGAGAGAGCGAGAGACAGAGGCAGAGAGAGACAGAGGGAGAGAGAGGCAAAGAGAGAGAGATCCAAAGAGAGAGAGAGAGGCAAAGAGAGAGGCATAGAGAGAGAGAGAGGCAGAGAGAGAGAGAGAGAGGCAAAGAGAGAGAGAGAGACAGAGGCAAAGAGAGAGAGAGAGGCAGAGACAGAGAGAGAGGCAAAGAGAGAGGCAGAGAGAGACAGAGGCAGATAGAGAGTGAGAGACGGGGGCAGAGAGTGCAAGTGACATTCCCATCTGGTGGCAGGCAGCGTGGCAAGTGACATTCCCATGTGGTGGCAGGCAGCGTGGCAAGTGACATTCCCATCTGGTGACAAGCGACTGTGGCAAGTAACACGCTCAGAGCTCCCACTCATTCTGCTTTATGGTGAGTTGAACTATTTCATTTTATATTACAATGTAATGATAGAAACAATGCATTTCAATCATCCTGGACACCATAACAACCATGGTGCCGGAATGATTGAAGCACTAACACCAGTCATTGTCTGCGAAAAATCGATTACCCCCCCCACGCGTCGCCCCCCCTATGTGATGGTGGGGGGGCGGCATTGAAGGACCCGGCCTTGGGGCGGCAAAGGGAGTAAATCCGGGCCTGCATCCCAGGCACCTTGAGCCTGGGGTGAGGTGCTATGGCCAAGGCCTGGGGCCCAGTAACTTCGACTGGGTTCCGCGAGGGTGGAGGAGTCCGAGGGGCCCTAAGGTGTTGGGACCCGTATCTGAGGCGAGGAGGCCGGGGAGTGTAACCCTTCCGAATAGCCCGGTACAGCATTAATCCGGTGACGGCGGGGCCTCTGGTAACTCTCTTGGAGGGATGTCTTCCCCCTGACAGGGGCTGCAGCGTAGCGAAGGTAACTCCAGTTCCTGTTCACTAGAGTCGCTGGAAGAGACTCTGAAGCCAAAAAGTACATTTTACAGCCACTGTGCTTAGCAACCGTTGGTGAAACCTCAACGGTTTTGTTTTCTTTGAGGATTGTGCCTTGACCTACTCCCCACCAATAAATAAGTGTTGGACCTTTTCAGTGTGTGGTACTCCAATTACTGAGAGCAAAGGGGGTTATCACAGACTTGGCTCTGAGCGTATACACAGCCCAAAGGTAATCTGGTGCTGGCCTTCACCTCTACATGCTGTAATCTAGAGGACATGGGCCGTGGCGCACCTCGCTCTCCCCTTCAAGGTACCCCTAGACCGAAGCCAGAGTAACCCCTAAAGAAAAAGAGAGAGGGTGAGGCCGCTACACCTATATGGAGAATTCTCTGTATGAACTACAAATCCTAGCATGTCTCCACAGACCTCTATGGAGGATTCTGTGTATGAACCACAAGTCCCAGCATGTCCCCATAGACCTCTATGGAGGATTCTCTGTGTATGAACTACAAGTCCCAGCATGTCCCCATAGACCTCTAATGAAGGATTCTCTGTGTATGAACTACAAGTCCCAGCATGTCCCCATAGACCTCAAATTGAGGATTCTCCGTGTATGAACTACAAGTCCCAGCATGTCCCCATAGACCTCTATGGAGGATTCGGTGTGTATGTAGCACTTACCCCCATTTAAGGGACCGGCTGGTTTTGTTGGGTCTGCAAATTACCTCCATGGCTTCCGTTGTCAGGGGTGTAAGAAAGGTCTTCAGAAAAGTCAATGTCCACACCGTGTAAAACCCAAACAGTTAGGCTTTATTTTTATCTTTGCTGAGTAAACTTAGAGGAAGAGTAAGACACGAGAGAGAAAATTCAAAGGGGAAGGTTCAGGCACGCAACACTTAAACAGCACTCGTCGCCACTCAAGCCTGAGTGGGTATTGCTCACCCGGATAGTCCTTTTAGTGGTCCTAGCAGTCGGAATGCAGCACAAATCAATCTTTCCTTTGTATTAGGATATGATCAGGAACCCTCTGCCAGAGGATTAAAAGTCCCGAACCTCCCAGCCAAGCAATAAAGAAGAGAACCTTTAATGCCAGATTGGCGTATTGCAGGGCTTGTAATTATGGATCCCTCCTTAGGCGAGTTTCCAGGCCTCTTCCCGAGACAGCAGTACTGTCACTAGTCTCCTCTGGGACTGATCCTCCCCTGGACTCCTTTCCTAAACCGTGGCTCCCCGCAGGTGGGTAGCTTTGGAATACCTTCTTGAGAACCTAGGCCCCAGACAACAGAGCTGGGCCTACGAAGCAGCGATGCGGCCTCGGGCTGAAGGTGCCCGAGACCAGAACACGCGCACCCCGTGCCATGCGGGCCACGAGGCGCACACATGGGACCAATGGGTCCAGAGGAACGACCCCCACAAAATGGACCCCCGAACAAAAGCGTCTGGCCCTTATGTACCCCCTCCCAGCATGCACAGCAGGTTCACCACGCCCACTGCACGGCTGCCGAGAGAGGACACCCAAGGTGCTGTAATACCCCCCGTGGTTCAACCTATGCCGGTGGTGACAGTGCCACCTACAGGCAACAGGGAACACTACTGCCAGGCAGCATCACACCCAGAGCAGAAGCAAAAATGGAATATCAATTGGTCTGAGCCCAACTATTGGCCCAGACTACCCCTAAATAGACACATAGCGCATAGTCGCCGCCATCTTTCTACACCCCACACTCGGCCACAGTAAACATACAGTGAGAAGGCGGGAAGGGGACATCTTGTTACACCCAACGAAGTTATACATTTCACTGTTATTTTTAACAGTAAACTCAGATTATATTGTGAAATACAGTATTTACAAGTCTGTCTGACTGTTTAGATGTTGATTTTTGAAAGCAGCGGTGTTCTGTCGGATTAGAAAACCTGTGAGATCAGCAGGCTTGCCGCTACTTTCAAATATCAACATCTAAACAGTCAGAATTGTAAGTCGCTCTGCTTGTACTCTCTTGCTGATACATGCTCGGGTAAGAGGTAGAGTGACCACATTTCCAAACTACCATTCAGGGACACCCTCCCTTCCCAAAAATCAGCTTGTGCTGTAACGAATCACAGCACAGTGATTGGACACAAGAGGCGGGATTTATGATTTCTCCAATCACAAGCAGAGGGCGGGATTGTGCTCCTCCAGGCATTCCTGGCCACGACAAGTACTGTCAGTGAGTAAAGCGGTGATGTGACAGCCCTTTTTGGGGGCATCAGATTGGCCCGGGGGGTGGCTGTGTCAGTTTCATTCCAGGACACTGTATTGTCCTGGAATGAATGTGCCCGGGACAGACCTGCAAAATGCGGGACTGTCCCGGACAATCCGGGACACGTGGTCACCCTAGTCAGAGGCACCTCCGCTCTCCACTGTATAGACTCAGGAAGAGAACTACAAGCCCCAGGGAGATCCTGCCACCCGTGGACACTGAAGAGCAGCCGATCACCGCCTCCCACGTGTTATCAACATTGATTGGCGAGTGACCATGGGGTCAACGTGTGGTGGGGAGGGGGGCACTGGTGAATCTGCATTGCTGGGCACTGGTCAGGCTGCATAGATGGGCACAGCTGAGCCCTGCATTCTTTATGTAGTGCACTCCTGAACTCTGCACTCTGTTTTTTCTCTGTCTTATCCTCATGACATTTGGCAGTCATATCTCAAATAAATTCTAAGCAGCATCTTTTTTTTTTTTTATCTTTATTTATGGACGAAATGTGAGAAATAATGTATATATCATACAATCATTCCATAAACACGTACTACATACACTGCATATATCATTTGAGGAAAATATCCTTGTAGCGGGCACTCGTCCCACACTCCCAATCCCCTCTTTTAAAGTTCTCGCTTGCAATGTCTCTGGTCTGGGGGTATGATGGGAAAGGGAGTGCGGCCGCTACGCCAGGCTTCCACCACAGATGTATAAGTGGTATTGGCCAGAGTTATTTCTTTACCCTCGGGCCTGTATTGTGCATCGAATCCAACCGTCTGCTAGGAAACTGAGTCTCACACCGTTGCAAGTCCAACACTCCTTTATTCAGAGACTTACTTGCTTACAAACAGAACAGGAGGTGTGAAAGTGTAGATACATAGGCCCAGACACAAGTTCTTTCCTCCATTCTCCTCCAAAGAGTGGCTATGGTCTCCACACGAGGGAAATTCACCTACCGGGCGGTCTCCGACAAGAGGCTCACCCGTCACCGGCAGTATGCTGCACCGGGTCTTCAGATAAGGAGCTCTCCCCGGTCCATTACGTCCACCTCGGATTAAGGCGTCCACCTCCGGAGCACCCTAGGATCCTTCCCTCGTGGAACTCAGTGTTGGGCACTGAGTCCCGGACCTCCGTCCAAGTACCTCATCTCAGGCTAAAGGTGCCTGAGATGGAACGCGACCTCCGGTGGTCCTCCAGGCCTAGTGCCCAGAGGACGAAAAACACGAACTCCGTCCGCAGGCTAAAGGTGCCAGGGACAACGAACCCCGTGACGAAATGGCCGGCCCCCTTTATACCCCTCTCCGGCGTGCGTAGCGGGTTCCCCACCCCACCACACGGCTGCCGAAGTAGGACAAAAAGGGATTCGACCAAGAAATGATTCGCCCGTCGGCCCAAAGTGACAGCGCCACCGGGTGGACCGCCGGAGATACACCACTGGTGTCACCGCAAAAATTCAAAATTACTGGCGGGAAAGTAAACACCCGCTACATACTTCCCTCTGTCTTTTGACACTGGTCCCCAGTGTCTGGAGTAAACCACATCCTCAACGGCTGACATGATTCAGTCCAGAAACAGTTAACATTTTGAAAAACACAAAAACTTTTGGAAACACTATCTTATTGCAAAGTTGTGTCTGAGCCCCTGTAATAAAAAGAAAAAAGGAGCCAAAGACATAATCAAACATTTCAAGGTTGCATATTAACATTTACTTTTTCCCTCCCCTTCCTGACTAAAGACCTCCCCAGAGTCTAAAATCTTGCTGGGATGTTCTCCTGCAGAGGGAAAAAACCCAAAAGAAACCAACATGTAAATCCTGACACATGTATTCGTGTGTGGGAGTAAAAGAAATTTCTCCTAAAATAAATCCCTCCTTCTCCAAAGAGTGGGTGCGTGAAAAGTGGTTGTAACGTTGCGCAACACTGCCACCTGGTGACAGCATCACGGTAACTGCACCCATGGAAATTCTTCTCTTTCCTTCCCTAAAGCTAACTACCCCAGAGTCTATGATCTCTTGGCGGGAAAATATGACCAGGAACAGTTCCTTTCTCTTTTCTTTCGGGCACACAAAAACACAATTGCCCCAGAAAGTTCAGTAGCATAACACAAACGGAGTCTCTTTTGCCTAGAGGTAGAAACGTGGGTGCGGCAGAGTTAGTGGCTTTAGGTGCTGATCTACAGTCTCTAGATGGTATTCCACATCTTCGCCTTCTTTGCGTTTGATCACCACTCTATCTGCGTGGATGTGTCTTCCCACCATCCATTCCGCCTTGCAGTCTTTAAAGCGCTGTGAAGCCTTTGGAGAACACGCTAAGTATCTGCGAGCGTGCGGGACTTTGAGATGGGTCCAAACAAAATCATTGTACCAACGCTCCCTGCATGCCTCCACCTCATACAGCAGGTCCTTCGGCAAGTAGGGATACTCCCACCCATATTCTGCAGCAACCTTTTGACCAAACAGTCTCTGTAATCTCGCCAAAGGAGGCATGGTTGATCTGTCCCCTTCCCCGGGCAGAACGACCGCATCTGGGTGGCGCGGTGCCTTGACCACCTCTACTCTAGGCATTGGAGGCCTCAATAAAAGTTTCTTTGCCCCAGGGTCAGATGCGTGTGACACCGGTGATACAGGAACAAGTTCAGGGAAAGATTCTCCTTCAGGCGCTGATGCCTCCACCCTTGGTGTGCTCTCTCCTACAGACATAGGCGAATTCCGGAACCCCCGGAATGCAGCAAGCGGTGCCTTGTCCCAGCCCTTCTCGGCAAACAAATCGTCTATTTGGACATCATCTCCCATATCAGAGAGAGACTCCAGGTCAGAAGTGTCACACTCCTCCGCGGGTATGTAGCCCTGTGTGGAAACAGAACACCCACACTCTGGAGACTTGCTAGGCCATGCCTTCCTGACACATCCTCCCTCACACAAAGTCTTCTCAGCCGGCTTACCTTGGCCTTTCCTGGGATGTCCGGAACTCTCGTCTACGGATCCATCCGGGCCTGGCGTAAGCGCGCGAGACGGTCCACCACCACCGCTGGTCGGGGCTACCACGCTGGTTCTCTTCTTCGGTGGTGGACGCTGTGAGACAGTGGTGACCGAGTCAGCATCCTCGGATTTCTCCCGTTGGTGCTTCACGACCTCTTCCGCGGTAGTTGCAGTGTGCGCAGGGGCGACTCTCACGGCTGTGACTCCTGCCTTCTGTGTGGCGATGCCTGGAACCCGGCCTGGGTAGATGGTTTTCGGCCTCTCCACCGCCGGATCCACCTCGAATATGAACTCCCCACAGGCCTCACACCGTCCAAAGGGCTTCAGCAAATGTACCAGTCCCGAGCACCCAGGACAAATCATGCCCAGGGCCTCCACGTCCATGCAGGAGTATAGGGCGAACCGACCCCTTGGCTTCAGCCGGATCCCCGTATCCGTGATCGGAGCAGCAGCAGTCAGGGTTGTAGTTGCCGGGTGAACCGGGATCCACGAGGCGGGTCCAAACATGGCGACCTGTTGCTGTTCCATCGTACACTGCTGAGTTTTTCGCGCCAATGTCCCACGTGTAGTCCATCACACGTATTGGACTCCTCCCCTTTTGCTCCAGTTCGCGGGCTTTCCACTTGGTTGCTTGAGACACGCCCACGAACTAAGCGGCGGGGGCTTGTGTCTGATGGCGCAGTGCAATTAAAAAACCCCACGTGTAGTCCATCACACGACTGGGCTTTCCCCCTTTCACCACTCTGCCTGCGCGGGCCTTTCCTCGTCTGAGGTCATGTCCACGACTTTCGAGCAGGGCTGCACTTTGGCCTATGCACTTGACTCTTCCCGGCAGACACGCTCTTCTAACAAGTGATGCACAACACACATCCCAGACCCGAGCCCCCACGTGTAGCGGGCACTCGTCCCACACTCCCAATCCCCTCTTTTAAAGTTCTTGCTTGCAATGTCTCTGGTCTAGGGGTATGATGGGAAAGGGAGTGCGGCCGCTACGCCAGGCTTCCACCACAGATGTATAAGTGGTATTGGCCAGAGTTATTTCTTTACCCTGGGGCCTGTATTGTGCATCGAATCCAACCGTCTGCTAGGAAACTGAGTCTCACACCGTTGCAAGTCCAACACTCCTTTATTCAGAGACTTACTTGCTTACAAACAGAACAGGAGGTGTGAAAGTGTAGATACATAGGCCCAGACACAAGTTCTTTCCTCCATTCTCCTCCAAAGAGTGGGCTATGGTCTCCGCACGAGGGAAATTCACCTTCCGGACGGTCTCCGACAAGAGGCTCACCTGTCACCGGCAGTATGCTGCACCGGGTCTTCAGATGAGGAGCTCTCCCCGGTCCATTATGTCCACCTCGGATTAAGGCGTCCACGTCCGGAGCACCCTAGGATCCTTCCCTCGCGGAACACAGTGTTGGGCACTGAGTCCCGGACCTCCGTCCAAGTACCTTATCTCAGGCTAAAGGTGCCTGAGATGGAACGCGACCTCCGGTGGTTCTCCAGGCCTAGTGCCCAGAGGACGAAAAACACGAACTCCGTCCGCAGGCTAAAGGTGCCAGGGACAACGAACCCCGTGACGAAATGGCCGGCCCCCTTTATACCCCTCTCCGGCGTACGTAGCGGGTTCCCCGCCCCACCACACGGCTGCCGAAGTAGGACAAAAAGGGATTCGACCCAGCAATGATTCGCCCGTCGGCCCAAAGTGACAGTGCCACCCGGTGGACCGCCGGAGATACACCACTGGTGTCACCGCAAAAATTCAAAATTACTGGTGGGAAAGTAAACACCCGCGACATCCTTATAAAAGTCTAGTGGGTGGTTACATTTAGGGGAGGCATCTGAGTGGTAACAGGCTCAGATGCAGCAATTGTTAGGGTTCATGGACCAATTTATGCCGGTGGAGGATATCAGTGGTGTCCAGTTCCCTGCGGCCTATAGGTGGCGCTGTCGCTTTAGGCCGGGGTTGAACCACCATTGGAGGTCTGTGCCTTTTTTGTCCTCTCGCGGCAGTGGTACAGCGGGGCGGGGAACCCGCTGTGCATGCTGGGAGAGGGGATAAAAGGGGCGGACATCTTCCGCTCGGGGGCCACGCCCAGGCACCTTAAGCCTGGGGGTGAGTGCTGGTGGTCTCCGGGCACCCTCAGCCCAGAGACGGAGCTGTGATTCCACCCCAGACACCTTTGGTCTGGGGTGAGGTACTCTCCGGAGGCCTGGGGTCCCGCATGGGATGGAGGATTCCTAGGGGCCCACTGAGTGAGGGGACCCGAATCCAGGGCGAGGGGGACCAGAGAGGTGACCTTCCCGAAGACCCAGCGCAGCATTGGCTGGTGACGGTGGAGGCCTCTGGTGACCGTCCGGATGCATGTCTCTCCCTGACAGGGGCCACATCTCAAGAAGGTAGTCCACGTTCTCATGGTCGGTGGCAGCGACCCAACTGAAACCCAGGTCGGTGGCAGAGACCTCCAGTCTAATTCACCCGGTCAGTGGCAGCGACCACCCTCACGGTCGGTGGCAGCGACTGTGCGCCAAGCCTGTTTGCGCACACCAAAACAGGAGAGTAACAAGTTCATGTTTGTGCCTGGACCTTCCTCTTCACCTTGTCTGTTCGTTGTCTAACCAGTCTGCTCTAAAAGGACTATTTATTGCTCTGAAGAATAAATAAGTGTTGGACTTTCAATGGTGTGGAACTTGGCTTTCTGGGAGGTAAAGGGTCATTCTCAAGGGAAATTTTTGGCTCTGGACAGGGGCACAGGCCCGAAGGTAAATGGTTATAGCTCACGCCTCTACACACAAGAGGATACGAGCTGGTGGTGCGTCACACTCTCCTCCCTGTTCCCCTAGACGAGAGCCATTGACATTGACAGAGAAGGAGGGAGTGAGAGGTGAGGTCGCTATACATGGGGGCTCTGGGTCCGGGATTTGTATTCGTGTAACGGAGCCCAGAGGAGTTCCGAGGAGGTCGGCCATTATTGGCCAACGCGCCACGAGGCACACCCTCCCTCCACAGTTCATGGGCGTGCCAAGGAGAAAGCCCACGAACTGGTGTGGAAAAGGGGAGGAGTCTGGCCATGTGTGGGGATGCACGTGGGGACTTGGCGCCAGTTATTCAGTGCGCGATGGAGCAGCAAGCGGTCAGCGTGTTCACCAATGCCTCCTGGGTTCCAGTTCCTACCACCACCACGATGACCCCAATTGCTGCTTCGGTTACAGATACAGGAATTAGGCTCAAGCCCCGAGGACGATTCGCCCTGTATGTATGCAAGGACGATGAGGCCCTCAGTGTGATTTGTCCCGGCTGTTCGGGACTGGTGGTTCAGCTGAAGCCGTTCAGGCGCTGCGAGGCCTGCGGAGAGTTCATTTTTGAGGTGGAGCAATCCATAGAAAGGCCTCGGGCCTTCCACCTCAACTGCCTAACAGGCGCCACCACTCGTGAAGGAGAAGTCAAAGCTTGGACAGCCATTCCCACGCGCACTGTAGAGACTTCCGGGGAAGTCGCAAACAAAAGGTTGGAGGATGAAAAATCTGAGGATGCTGCTTCGGACACCACAGCTTCCCTACTCCCACCGCCAAAGAGGAAGGCCGGTCTTGTTAGAGCTTCCAGCGGCCGTGATGGAGGAACATCCCTGCGCTTGCCTGGCCTGGATGGATCCGGAAGAGAAAGCCCCGGACATCCCAGCTCAAGTAAAGGCCGAGGTAAGCCGGGGAACGGGACTTGGTGTTTTGTCAGAGGTGTCGGGGATCCACAGCCACGGGAGCCCGAGGGAGGGGATGATTCCACGTCCACAAGGAATTACCTGCCCGCGGAGGAGTGTGACACCTCCGACCTGGAGTCGGTCTCCGATGCTGGAGATGATGGCATTATAGACAAACTTTTTGAGCGGAAGGGCTGGGACAAGATGCCCCTGACCTCGTCCCGTGTGCAAAGGGACCCACCCATGTCTACTGGGGATGGCTCACCCGGGTGGAGGCCCCGGCGCCTGAGGAGGAATCTGGTCCCCTGCCTGCCCTTCTGCTTCCGGAGTCACCTGCGCCCGAATCCAGGGCGAAGCGGGTGTCGCTGCGGGTTCCTATGCCCAGTATGGAGGTGGTCAAGGCACCTCGGCACCCGGAGTCAATTGTCATGCCTGGTGAGGGAGACCGTGCCACAATGCCACCTTGTCCCGATTGCAGAGACTGTTTTGCCAGAAGGTTGCCAGCGAGTACGGGTGGGAGTACCCGTACTTACCAAGAGAGTTGTTGTATGAAGTGGAGGCACACAGGCAGCGATGGTATGATGATTTCATTTGGACACATCTCAAGGTGCCCCACGCTCGCAGGTACCTCTCATGTTCCCCTGTGGCCTCCAAAAGGTTTAAAGACTGCAAGGCTGAGTGGATGCTGGGTTGGCACATTATGCTGACAGGGTGATTATTTGTCGAAAGGATGGAGATGATGTAGAATATCATATGGAGACTTTTGACAGATACTTAAAACCCCTTATATTGCCGCACCCAAGATTTTACTTATAGGAGAATAGACTCCTGTGTTTTTTTGTTGTTGCTGGACATTCCGGAGTGCCTTTGCCAGAACTCAGGGACTCTTTAACTTGCAGGGGGTGGCTACTTCTTGGGAGAATTGGGAGCAGTTGTTTTTTTTGTTCTCCCTGTTCTCCACCGCAAAGATAACGAGGACTTTGGGGTTTAGTTAAGTCAGGGCCAAGACACAAATGAAGAGATTGCTGAACAAGAGAAGTGTTTCAGATCGCGACACGGCCACTAGGTGGAGTGTTGCACACCGGTTTTTCACACACACCACACATGACTTTTTGGAAGGAAGGGGTTTCCTCTAGGGGGAGCCTTTTCACTCCAAATCACATACTGTGTCAGATAATGTGTTTTTTTCCCCTCTGCAGGAGAACGTCATTCAAGTCTGCTGAGAATGGGGCAGATCTTAGTCAGTGATGTGGGAGGGGGAAAAATATAATTTTTGGAAAAAAATTATGCTGTTATGCCTTTGAATGTTTACACCTGTGTATGTTTTATTTGTTGTTCTTTCCCTTCCGAAACAATTTTTAAATTGTCTTTTTTTTTTGTTTCTTGGTTAGGTTTGTCTCTGGATCGAATTTATGCGGACTCTGATTTAGAGGGCATAAATTGGTTTCAGACACTGGGGCCCAGTGTCAAATAACTGGGGGGTATGTGTAGCGGGTGGTTACATTTAGGGGAGGCATCTGAGTGGTAACAGGCTCAGATGCAGCAATTGTTAGGGTTCAAGGACCAATTTATGCCGGTGGAGGATATCAGTGGTGTCCAGTTCCCTGCGGCCTATAGGTGGCGCTGTCACCATAGGCCGGGGTTGAACCACCATTGGAAGTCTGTGCCTTTTTTGTCCTCTCACGGCAGTGGTACAGCGGGGCGGGGAACCCGCTGTGCATTCTGGGAGAGGGGATAAAAGGGGCTGACATCTTCCGCTCGGGGGCCACGCCCAGGCACCTTCAGCCTGGGGGTGAGTGCTGGTGGTCTCCGGGCGCCCTCAGCCCGGAGACGGAGCTGCGATTCCACCCCAGACACCTTTGGTCTAGGGTGAGGTACTCTCCGGAGGCCTGGGGCCCAGTACCTTCAACTGGGTCCCGCATGGGATGGAGGATTCCTAGGGGCCCACCGAGTGAGGGGACCCGAATCCAGGGCGAGGGGGACCAGAGAGGTGACCTTCCCGAAGACCCAGCGCAGCATTGGCTGGTGACGTGGGGGCCTCTGGTGACCATCCGGATGGATGTCTCTCCCTGACAGGGGCCGCATCTCAAGAAGGTAGTCCACGTTCTCATGGTCGGTGGCAGCGACCCAACTGAAACCCAGGTCGGTGGCAGAGACCTCCAGTCTAATTCACCCGGTCGGTGGAAGCGACCACCCTCGCGGTCGGTGGCAGCGACCGTGCGCCAAGCCTGTTTGCGCACACCGAAACAGGAGAGTAACAAGTTCATGTTTGTGCCTGGACCTTCCTCTTCACCTTGTCTGTTCGTTGTCTAACCAGTCTGCGCTAAAAGGACTATTTATTGCTCTGAAGAATAAATAAGTGTTATGCCCCATATACACGATCATTTTTAATGTCATTTTTAAAACTGACGTTTTTCTTGTCATTTTTTTTCTTGTTTCCTCTCAAGCCTGTCTTGCGTACACACCATCATTTTAAAAAATGTTCAAGAAAAGCGCAGTGACGTACACCACGTACGACGGCACTATAAAGGGGAAGTTCCGTTCGAATGGCGCCACCCTTCATGTTAGTAAAGTTTGTTGAGAGACGATTCGCTCTTTTCAGTCTAGTGCTTTTCAGTCCGTTACAGCATGACGAATGTGCTATCTCCATTACAAACGCTAGTTTTACCAGAACGAGCGCTCCCGTCTCATACTTGATTCTGAGCATGCACATTTTTTTTCACGTCGTTAAAGCATACACACTATCGTTTTTCACGTCGTTAAAAAAAACGACATGAAAAACTACGTGAAAAAAGAGAGCATGTTCGAAATTTTTAATGCCCGTTTTTCACGTCGTTAAAAATGCTCTGGAGCATACACACGATCATTTTTAATGGCCATTTTTTTTAATGGCATTTTTAACGGCATGAAAAATGATCGTGTGTATGGGGCATTAGACTTTCAATGGTGTGGAACTTGGCTTTCTGGGAGTTAAAGGTCATTCTCAAGGGAAGTTTTTGGCTCTGGACAGGGGCACAGGCCCGAAGGTAAATGGTTATAGCTCACGCCTCTACACACAAGAGGATACGAGCTGGTGGTGCGTCACACTCTCCTCCCTGGTCCCCTAGACGAGAGCCATTGACATTGACAGAGAAGGAGGGAGTTAGAGGTGAGGTCCCTACAAAAGAGTTTACCTTTTGCAAATAAAAAATAAAGAAATGTCTCCGGATTTCATTTAAAAAATCTGGTCACTTTACCCTAGCTTGGCACTCCACATACTTCTCAAGCTTCACCCCACTGACCTGTTTGGTCTCTGGCTTGACACACAAGGCTGCTCTGCAAATTCTCACCCCCTCTGGCTGGGTCCCTGATTTGATCACCGCCTGAAGTTTTCTTATTCTCCACTGTGTGGTGACTGGTGAGAATGCTGCTCCGGTACTTGCTTCAGTTACTCACTGTGGTCCCTGGTAATAAGGAGCATAGTTCCTTAGTGGCGACAGCTTCCCCTCAATCTCCGACCACTGACAGATTCTCTGTCCTGCAGCGCCGTGCACTTTGGTTGGACTGCAAGCCGCAATCCCAACCCTGCGCTGCTCTCTTGCTTCTGGATAGGCCCTCAGACCTAGCAGCCAGATGTGCCCGGGATATGCCCAATCTCCAGCCTAGCAGCCCGGGCAATACATCACACGTCCACCCAGACAGCCATCCAGGTGGCATAGAACACCGATCACCTGACTCCACCCAAATATATAGGCTCTCCCAGCAGGCCAAGGGATCCAAGGAAACCCCTGTCCACTGGCTGAGATACCCCATATACCCATAATCTGACCTTGGGTTGCCCTTCTCGTATCTAATACCACCAAGTACCCGGCCACCTAGTGGTAGAAGAGAAAAGTGCAACAAGGCCAAACTTAGACTGCTTTCACACTGGAGCGCGGGCAGCGTCAGCGGTAAAGCGCCGCTATTTTTAGCGACGCTTTACCGTAGTTTTTGCGGAGCCATTCAGCTGCTAGCGGGGCGCTTTTAACCCCCGCTAGCGGCCGGAAAAGGGTTAAAAGCACCCACAAAGCGCTGCTCCAGCGGCGCTTTGCCGGCGGTTCAGCCGCGATTGCCCATTTATTTATTTTACAAAGAGTTTTATTAATAATCATTGCAACTTTACAGCTTAACATTGAGAAGAATACATCATGAATGATCATAACAGAAAAAAAGGAATAGAGCAGCATTTCAGGAAAAAAAAAAAAGCCAGTAAATTAGACATATAAAGATGATGAGCAGGAGCGGTGGAGGAGCGGTGTATACACCGCTCCTTCACCGCTCCAAAGATGCTGCTTGCAGGAGTTTTTTAACGTCCTGCCAGCGCATCTCCTCAGTATGAAAGCACTCTGGATTTCACACTGAGACTGCAGGGGAGCCATTTTTCAGGCGCTATTTTTAAGCCCAAAGGCGCCTGAAAAATGCCCCAGTGTGAAAGGGGTCTTAGGGAGAAATCAACAGATCTCTAACAATTCACCAGGATAATTACTCCTGGCAAAACGATTTGTGAGGAGCAACCCTGCCTAAACTCCAGGGTGCTACATCTGCTTTGCCAGGTTTATTATCCACTTGCCGACCGATATACGTAAATATACGTTACAGCTTTGAAGTGGTTTACCGGGGTTATGGCTGAAGCTATTAGCCATAAATGCACTGTTTTTTGTTTCAGCCGGTGATTCTGTTTCTCATAAAAGTGATCTGGGCGGCTCATTAGCCACTGGATTGCTTTTAGAAGCAGTGAGAGAGGGTGTTTCTCTGGCTTACTCTTCTTACCGGTGAGCCTTTGAAAATGGTTTGTGCGTAGGGTTGCCACCTTTTCTTCAAGCCAAACCTGAACACTTTAGCAGCACAGTTTCGTACTATAGACGATTGGATTATAAAAGACCCGGGACACATTTGGGTACCCCAAGGAAAGCGGTAACTATGCGCACTGTGGTGAAAAGTGGGTGTGGCCAAACTGCTCTTGCTGACATCACCCCCCCAGTGATGCCAAACCTGCCCCCACACAGCCACCCGCAGCAACAGATTTGTGTGTGACTATCTCGGTTACTTAGGGAGCCACGGCCTGGTCTGAATAATGTGTCCAGGTTTCAGGCGAACTGAAACCCGGACACATAATTCAAAACCCGGACTGTCCGGGTGAATCCTGGACAGATGGCAACCCTATTCGTGCGGCTGGTCACAGAGGTGAAGAGAGACCAGATCATCTCTGATCACCTCTATGATCTAGGAGGAACCAGAGCAATTTTATGATATCACTTCCGGTCTAGGGCGGAAGTAAAACATTTTTTCTAAAAGAAAAAAAGAAAAAAAAACATTTTTTGATCTTTTGCTTTCAAAGGTAGAGGAGAGATTTGGGGTCTTATAGACCCCAGATCTCTTCATAAAGAGAACCTGTCATCCCTTATTTCTATTACAAGGGATGTTTACATTCCTTGTAATAGGAATACACGTGATTAAAAAAAAGAATTAAAGGGACAATGTAAAAAAAATATATTTAAAATAAATAAGAAAAAAAAAAAGTCAAGTTCCCCCATTCATCCATACTCACGCGCAGAAGCGAATGCATATGCAAGTGTAGCGGAACCTCACTCTCCCTCTTGGTTATTGTGAATGGCTTGTGTCTAGGGGTACCTGGGGGAGGAGAGTGCAGGAACACTACGCCAAGCTCTCCCCTCATATGTATAAGAGGGTTGAGCAAAGTTAGTTGATTTACCTCCCGGGTCTGTCCACTGCATACGAAGCCTTGTTGTTCCCTGGAAGCGTGTCTGCCAATAATAGAGCCCCACACCAATCGAAAGTCCAACACTCCTTTATTTCTCGTAACACAATCAGTTGAACTTCCATTAACAAATGAACATGGGGGTGTGGGAACGAGTAGGCCCAGGCACAACTGTACTCTCCTATTCCTTTTTAGCGAATAGGCCTGGCGCACGGTCTCTGCCACCGACCGTGGGTTTTGGTCGCTGCCACCGACCGGATGAACTGTTGAGGCCCCTGCCACAGGCCTAATTGCAGGCCTCTGCCACTGACCTGAGTGAATTAGCTGGACCGCTGCCACCGGTCATTGAATGTGGACTGAACTAGGCCCCTGTTCGGGAAAGATATCCCTCCGGGCGGTCTCCAGAGGTTCACCTGGCACTGGCAATCTGCTGCACCAGGTCTTCGGGTGAGTCCCTCCTCCGGTCCCTTACGCCTCTGGATTCGGGTGCCCCACTCCCGGGGCCCCCTAGGACAATCCCTTCCTCGCGGGACCCAGCGGAAGGTACTGGGCCCCAGGCCTCCGGCTAAATACCTCACCCCAGACTGAAGGTGTCTGGGATGGAACACGAACTCCAGGTGTCCAGGCCTAGTCCGCCTGGACACCAACCACAACCACAGCCCTCAGGCTAAAGGTGCCCGGGACTCGAACCTCGTGGCGAAGATGTCCGCCCCCTTTATACCCTCTCCCAGGATGCACAGCGGGTTTCCCGCCCCGCCGTACAACCGCTGCGAGAGGTCACAAAGGGTACGGCACTGCAGCAATGGTTCAACCCGGCCCAAAGTGACAGCGCCACCTACTGGGCCGCAGGGAACTATGCATCACTGGTGTCCTCATCAGTTTAAAAGTACATACCCGCTACACTCTCCCCCCTGTTATTTGACAGTGGTCCCCAGTGTCTGGAGCAAACCATGCCCAAAAAGGGTCATCATAGCCTGATCCAGAGACCGACTAACAAATTTCAAAAATACAAAAAAGTTTTTTTTTTTCTTTCTGAAAATAAACCAACAATTGTGCCTGAACCTGACATGAAAGGGAAAGGAGGGAAACAAACAACACATAACCACATTATCAGAATCGCATGTTCACAACAACATTCCCTTACACCCATCCTGACTAAGACCCACCCCATTCTCAGTGGTCTTGATGAGATGTTCTCCTGCAGAGGGGAAAAGAACGTTAAACACACATATACCTGACACATATGTTTGTGTAAGAATGAAAGAACCTCTCAGTAGAGAAGCCCTTTCCTTCTATAAGTGTGTGAGTGAACAGTGAATATCGATGCGCAACACTGCCACCTGGTGACAGTGTCGCGGTAACTGCACTGGTTGAAGATCTTCTTCTCTCTTTGAACTTTCTAACTACCCCAAAGTCCGTGATCACTTTGTGGGATGGAAGAATGAAGAACAAAGAACGGCAACAGACCAATTCCTCCAGAGAGCACAAACACCCATAACACGGGTACAGTCACTGGGTTTTCCCGGGAAACAACCCCGGAAAGTTCAGCAGCAACAAACACTAGGCAAGGAGTCTTTTCTCCTACAAGTAGAATCTGGGATGCGGCAAGACAAGGGGCTTGAAATGCTTATCCACAGTCTCTATGTGATATTCAACATCCTCTCCTTCTTTCCGTCGAATCAACACTTTGTCAGCATGGATGTGCCGACCCAACATCCACTCTGTTTTACAGTCCTTGAACCGCTCAGAGGTTTTCGGGGAACACGCGAGGTACCTGTGGGCATGTGGGACCTGAAGGTGCGTCCACACAAATTCGTTGTACCAGCGGTCCCGGCAGACTTCCACTTCATACAGAAGTTCCTTGGGTAAGTACGGGTACTCCCACCCGTACTCGGTAGCAACTTTTTGGCCGAAAAGACGCTGAAGTCTCGCCAGTGGAGGCATAGTGGCCCGGTCTCCCTCACCTGGTTGGACGATGATGTCTGGATGGCGAGGTGCCTTGACTACCTCCACTCTAGGCATAGGCGGCCGCAACAACAGTCTCTTTTCCCCGGTGCCAGATGCAGGAGGCACCTGAGGTAGAAGGGCAGACTGGGGACGGGATCCCTCCTCAGGCGCTGGTGCCTCCACCCGGGGTGTACTATCCCCTGTAGACATGGGTGGATCCCTGACTCTGCGGGACGAGGAGAGAGGCATCTTGTCCCAGCCCTTCTTAGCAAAAAGTTCATCTATGATGACATCGTCTCCCAGATCAGAGAGCGATTCTAGGTCGGAGGTGTCACACTCCTCCGCAGGTAGGTAGCCTGTAGTGGAGGCTGAATTGCCACCCCCGCGGACACACAGGGCCGTGACTCCCCGACACCTCCGTCCCAACACCAAGTCCCTTTGTCCGGCTTACCTCGGCCCAAAGTTGAGAAGGGATATCCGGGACTCTTCCTACCGGATCCATCCGGTGCGGGCGTGGGCAAGCAGGGTGATCAACCGCGACCGCTGGACGGGGCAACCAAGCCGGTCTTCCTCTTTGGCGGTGGATGCTGGGAAACAGTGGTGACCGAGTCAGCATCCTCGCATTTCTCCCATACCTCAGTGATTGCGACCTCCCCTGTGGTCGCTGCAGTGCACACAGGGATGGCAGTAAAAGCAGCGATTCCTCCTTCATGAGTGGTGTGGCCTGTAGCGCGGTTGAGGTGGATGATTCTGGGTTTTTCAATGGTTGGTTCCACCTCAAATGAGAACTCTCCGCAGGCCTTGCAGCGCCCGAATGGCTTCAGCTGACACACCAGTCCCGAACATTTGGGAAAAGTCAAACCCAGGGCCTCAACGTCCATGCATGAGTACAGGGCGAATCGTCCCCGGGGCTTTAGCCGAATCCCCGTATTCGTTATTGGAGCAGCAGTAGTCAGACTCGTGGTAGTGGGATGAATAGGAATCCACGATGCATTGGTGAACATGGCGACTCTTTGCTGATCCATTGCGCACTGCCTTGTTGGCGCCAAAGTCCCTACGTGTAATCCTTCACACGATTGGACTCCTCCCTTCTTGCACTCCAGTTCGCGGGCTTTCTCCTTCCCTGGGTCACGTCCACGAACTGAGCAGGGAGGGTGTGCCTGATGGCGCCGTGGTCAACAACATGGCCGACCTACTCGGAACTCTTTCAGGCAGACACTTTAAAATTCCAACTCCAGCTCCATTGTAGCACGAACACATCCCGGACCAGAGCCCCCATGTGTAGCGGAATCTCACTCTCCCTCTTGGTTATTGTGAATGGCTTGTGTCTAGGGGTACCTGGGAGAGGAGAGTGCAGAAACACTACGCCAAGCTCTCCCCTCATGTGTATAAGAGGCTTGAGCAAAGTTAGTTGATTTACCTCCCGGGTTTGTCCACTGCATACGAAGCCTTGTTGTTCCCTGGAAGCGTCTCTGTCAATAATAGAGCCCCACACCAATCGAAAGTCCAACACTCCTTTATTTCTCGTAACACAATCAGTTGAACTTCCATTAACAAATGAACATGGGGGTGTGGGAACGAGTAGGCCCAGGCACAACTGTGTTCTCCTATTCCTTTTTAGCGAATAGGCCTGGCGCACGGTCTCTGCCACCGACCGTGGGTTTTGGTCGCTGCCACCGACCGGATGAACTGTTGAGGCCCCTGCCACAGGCCTAATTGCAGGCCTCTGCCACTGACCTGAGCTGAAATAGCTGGACCGCTGCCACCGGTCATTGAACGTGGGCTGAACTTCCTCTTTGAACTTGGCCCCTGTTCGGGAAAGATATCCCTCCGGGCGGTCTCCAGAGGTTCACCCGGCACTGGCAATCTGCTGCACCAGGTCTTCGGGTGAGTCCCTCCTCCGGTCCCTTACGCCTCTGGATTCGGGTGCCCCACTCCCGGGGCCCCCTAGGACAATCCCTCCCTCGCGGGACCCAGCGGAAGGTACTGGGCCCCAGGCCTCCGGCTGAGTACCTCACCCCAGACTGAAGGTGTCTGGGATGGAACACGAACTCCAGGTGTCCAGGCCTAGGCCGCCTGGACACCAACGGTAACCACAGCTCTCAGGCTGAAGGTGCTCGGGACTCGAACCTCGTGGCGAAGATGTCCGCCCCCTTTATACCCTCTCCCAGGATGCACGGCGGGTTCCCCGCCCCGCCGTACAACCGCTGTGAGAGGTCACAAAGGGTACGGCACTGCAGCGATGGTTCAACCCTTGCCCAAAGTGACAGCGCCACCTACTGGGCCACAGGGAACTATGCATCACTGGTCTCCTCACCAGTTTAAAAAGTACATACCCGCTAGACAAGTCACAAACACATATGTAAACAGTGTTCGCACCACACATGTGAGGTATCACAGTGAATGTTATTATTATTATACAGGATTTATATTGCGCCAATAGTTTGCGGCACATCGCTTTACAACATGAGGGCAGACAGGAGAGTTACAATGCAATTCAATACAGGAGGAATCAGAGGGCTCTGCTTGTTAGAGCTTACAATCTGGGAATGTTAGATTGAGAGCAATAATTATAGTGCTAGACCTCCTCTGTAACTCTAAACAGGTAACCTGTAAAAAAAATGTAAGCGTTGCCTATGGAGATTTTTAAGTATTGTAGTTTGTCGCAATTCTACAAGCGTGCGCTATTTGAAAGCGCGACATGTCAAATCGTATGTCAAATAGGCCCAATGTTAACGTGGGCTAAAGTGTATTTTTTTCCAGCATTTTAAAAACAGCTGTGCAAATACCATGTAACATAAAAACGATTGCCATTTTATTCTAGTGTCTCTGTTAAAAATGTATATAAAATGTTTGAGGGTTCTATGTAATTTTCTATAAAAAAAATACGGATTTTAATAAAAAATAAAAGTGCCAGAAAAAGCCTGAAGCTGAAGTGGTTAAAAATCATTCTAGGACAGCTTTCATTTACATGATCCCACCAAAAACATGGCGGCAGCTTCTCCAGAACGGCGACACTTTCCACCGAGGGGCGGTCTCCCGTCCAATGCGACATCGGATTGGATTTGCTCTCGACGCTCGCTCGGGATGTGATTCCCACTAAGCGGAAACCACGCCCACTCACCTGCCCGCCCACACCAAACATGGCGGGTGAGTCCGCAATGGAGCTGCTGTTTTTAGATACCTTCAAGCACCAGAACACGGAGGTGAGAGGAGGGAGCGGGCCGGGGACGGGTTCGGCGGTCTCGAGGGGAGGGTCATTGCTGGCTGGGAGCGGAGAAGGCGGGTGTAGTGTACGGGGCCGGCGGGGAGGGCCTGAGGCCTGGATATCCTGAGAGGTGCTGCCTCCTCCTCCTATGACATGGGCAGGCTGGTGGTGTACACACATTACTATACCGGGGGGGGTCACTAATATACACAGATCACTATACTGGGGGGGGGGGGTCACTAATATACACAGATCACTATACTGGGGGGGGGTCACTAATATACACAGATCACTATACTGGGGGGGGGGGTCACTAATATACACAGATCACTATACTGGGGGGGTCACTAATATACACAGATCACTATACTGGGGGGGGTCACTAATATACACAGATCACTATACTGGGGGGGTCACTAATATACACAGATCACTATACTGGGGGGGGTCACTAATATACACAGATCACTATACTGGGGGGGTCACTAATATACACAGATCACTATACTGGGGGGGGGGTCACTAATATACACAGATCACTATACCAGGGGGGGGGGTCGCTAATATACACAGATCACTATACTGGGGGGGTCACTAATATACACAGATCACTATACTGGGGGGGTCACTAATATACACAGATCACTATACTGGGGGGGTCACTAATATACACAGATCACTATACTGGGGGGTCACTAATATACACAGATCACTATACTGGGGGGGTCACTAATATACACAGATCACTATACTGGGGGGGTCACTAATATACACAGATCACTATACTGGGGGGGGTCACTAATATACACAGATCACTATACTGGGGGGGGTCACTAATATACACAGATCACTATACTGGGGGGGGGGGGTCACTAATATACACAGATCACTATACTGGGGGGGGTCACTAATATACACAGATCACTATACTGGGGGGGGGTCACTAATATACACAGATCACTATACTGGGGGGGGGTCACTAATATACACAGATCACTATACTGGGGGGGGGTCACTAATATACACAGATCACTATACTGGGGGGGGGTCACTAATATACACAGATCACTATACTGGGGGGGGTCACTAATATACACAGATCACTATACTGGGGGGGGTCACTAATATACACAGATCACTATACTGGGGGGGGGTCACTAATATACACAGATCACTATACTGGGGGGGGGGTCACTAATATACACAGATCACTATACTGGGGGGGTCACTAATATACACAGATCACTATACTGGGGGGGGGGTCACTAATATACACAGATCACTATACTGGGGGGGGGGGTCACTAATATACACAGATCACTATACTGGGGGGGTGTCACTAATATCGTATACACATTACTGGGGGGGGGGGGGTGACTAAGACTGGAGCAGCTGTGCAGAGTAACCAATCACCCTGTAGGTTTTTAATGGATAAGTTCAGCTTTTTAAAAATAAATAAATAATCCATCCAAATCTTTTTGCATTTAAAAAAAAAGAAAGGTGTGTTTCTTTTATTGGGAGCCTGGAGAGCATTGCACCCGCTATGAGCAGATCATGGGGGGTACTGGGCAGAATCGTACGGCCAAGCTGTTACACATTAAGTCTGGGTTCACACTGCTGAAAGTCATTTAAATAACATTGTTTTACATTAGTGCCGTTCACAGCAATGCGTTGCGAATCTAAGCTGTGGGAAAAAAGGGTCTTGTGCGAGTTTGATCCGTGTGCGATGCAAATTCGGCTCTATAGACTGGCTTTCCCTGAAATCGCGGCCACATCACAGCAAATTTGCGTCAAAATCGCGGTTTTGACTTTGCAGCAGTGTGAACCTAGCCTAAAGCTGCATTCACACCTCAGCATTTTGAATCGCGGGTAGATTTGTCGTGATTCTGCGATTTCGAAGCGTCGAGGTGTAAATGACAAACTGTAGATTGCACATTTTGAGATGGCATTTATTTAAATTGAGCAGTTCTGCCGCACGATAAATCGTGGCAACCCGCCAAGCCTGGCACCCAAAATTTAGCTCCTGAACTCAGTTTTTTTTTTTTTTTTTTTGGAGCGACAAGCTTCACGCAATGCAGGTTGCCACGTGATTTATCACGCCAGAACCGCACCACGATTTTAGGTGCCCATTAAGCGAATAGCATCTAAAATGTGCGTTCTGCAATTTGTCATTCACACCTCGGCCCTTTAAAATAGCGGGCAGGATCGCGGCAAATCTGACCATGATCCCGCTTGGAATTTTATAAAGGGATTGTAAAGTCTAATTTTGTTATACTTACATGCTCTGTTGCAGTGGATTTGCACAGAGCAGCCCCGATCCTCCTCTTCTCGGGTCCCTCGTCTGTGCTCCTGGCCCTTTTTCTATGGGGGCAGCTGAGCCGCAGCTCTGTTTCCATTTAGACATGGCGCTGCGGTTTGACCCCACCCCCTCTCTCTCCTGAGTGGCTAACTGAAAGCACCGGGAGCCAATGGCGCTGCTTGTGTGTCTCAGCCAATCAGGAGGGAGAGTCCTGGTTAGGCACTCGTGTACATCGCTGGACAGAGATGGGGCTCAGGTAAGTATTAGGCAGGCTACTGAACACAGAAGGCTTTTTATCTTAATGCATTAAAGGGGCTGTAATTTCCCTTCTAAATGTTTTTTTTCTTTGTCTGAATTTCTCACTTCCTGTTCCTCCTCAGTAAGCTTGCCCCCATCATCCGAGCCGTTCTGGCTGGGGGTTAGTCAGTGTGCTCGCCCCCTCCCTTGGGACTACATCCCTGTGGGGAGACACTGTGAACGTTCAGGGATGTATTCCCAAGGAAGGGGATGAGCACACTGACTAACCCCCAGCCAGAACGACTCGGATGATGGGGGCAAGCTTACTGAGGAGGAACAGGAAGTGAGAAATTCAGACAAAGAAAATAAACATTTAGAAGGGAAATCAAAGGTAAAGGAACCAACAATGCACTTGCTTAAAGGAACCTATTTAGAAAATAAAAACAAACCTTTACAACCCCTTTTTAAGATAAAAAAAAAATAATAATAATCTGACTTTACAACCACTTTAATGCAGAAGAGACACGCTATGTCTTTCCTTCCCCTAACAAGTCACATGTGCAGCACCATGGTCACTGTGGATCAAACTAAGGCTAAGATGACTGCTTCCTTGGCTGTAAATGCTAAGAGTTTAGATTCACCTTAAAGCGGAGCTCCACTCAAAAGGGTGCCGCCGCCGTCTCCTTTCCGCTGCCACATTTGGCACCTTTTTGGGGGGAGGGGGAGCGGGTACCCCCGCCAGCTCATTCACAAGGGGGGGGAGGGGTTCTGCAGACTGTGACCATGTTACTCCGCACTGAAAGGTGGACTTCTATTTTCGTGGTTATTGAGTTTTGCACTGTAGTCTTCAGCCCATGATTCAGGATGTTTACTCAGTATGTTAGCATGCCTAAACACAGGATTCATTTTAAAATTTCTCTATACCCCCAATATTTTATTTTATGGGTTAGAGAAGGGTGAGAATCCCTGTCAGGTTTTACTGCTGTCCAGGGCTCCGCTAGAGAGATTTGCCATCACTTCCTGTGCTGGGACAGTGTTTTACCAAACGGGAAGTGAGGAAAATCTGTACCGGGGGGAAAAAAAACAAGAAATCCTGACCGAGATTTTAACATTGCCTTATTTCAAGTGTATCTAAACCCATGAACAAAATGTGATAGTTTTGCAGCTTACTGGTCCTTACATGTGGTGGCTGCTTTAGTTTTCCCTTTTTACATTATTTTTTTGCCTGGTAATCTGGCCATTAACTCACTTCCTGTTTTTAGTGTGAGCTACTGAGCAGTGTTATCATCCTAGGACAGGGAGTGTATTAGAACTACAAAACACCTCCCTTCCTTCTGTACTTATTGAACAGATAATACAACACTTTCAGTTATATATTTCACAGACCAAAAGGAAGCAAATGAGATACATTTATTGTTAGAGTTTAGATGTATTATGAAGTGACATGGCAGGCAAAAGTCTTTTTCGAAGACCCACAAAGGTAATAAGCTACCTGTAAAGTATATGCCGGGAGCACAGCTCTGCTGGCTACCATACAAATGAGTGTTTCATTAATTCTGCATATTACACACAGCACCCTTCTTCCTTTGCCTGATTGTTTTGGATATATATGTACAGTGAAGGATTGTGATGTTCACTCTCACCTCATTACTCACAAAAGGCCCAGCATTCTATAAGCTCAATACAAGGTGTTCTGTGAATGGATGAGGGGAGAGGAGGGGTGGGCAATCAACAGGATCTCCCCTTGTCTATTCACAGAATGTTTTGGCATTTAGCTGGAGGGAATTGGTAAATGTAATTGTAACCCATATTCAGGGTGTAACATGTTATGAATTCTCTGACCCCCCCCCCATCCATGCTGTGACAGCAGACCAGGGGTCTTCTCCCTGTGTCTGCTGTCACAATAATAAATATGATGTTGTGTGGGGCTCCGGCCACATTCTCTGAATGGAATACTACAAGGTCCGACAGCCATTGAGTCTTCCTGTCACGATGTACTGGCTTGATCGTACAAGATCTGCAGGAAACCTGCATGGCATCAGTAATCCGCTGGTGCAATACTTTCCAGGCTCCCAAAACAAAAAATTATAAATGCACTTTTTTTACTTGCAAAAACAGGTGGTGAACTATCCTTTTAATGATGGTTATGGTGTTTTTTTATAAAAAAAATTTAAACTCAAAATCCAGGAATTGTTTGAAGAGCAGCTGCATATTTCTGTTCAGAAGTAAATCTCTGCCGGTGTTTAATGATGCACTAGAATGTCTCAGAGGCTGAATCTTGCATTTTTTTTATTTTATTGATTAAGATATAACATGTTTGTTTATTTTACATTTGTAGCAAAGCAGCAATGTTGACGTGGTCCGATTTCCATGTATAGTCTACATCACGGAGGTTCGAGTCATCCCACCAGGAGTTAGAGCACATAGCAGCCTGCCAGACAGCAGGGCCTATGGGTGAGTCTAAATGTCACTCGTACGTTTTCAGAGAACAATGAAATGTGTCAAAATGACATTTCTTGTTGAAAATCGGGCAGATTGAATACAATATGTGGTTGCCTTGTATTAAGAATTTGTATATACGTTGGAACAGGTACATTTTAAGTGCAACTCCACTGCTTCTTTTTCTTTTTTTTTTACACTATTGGATAGATAGCATAGGGAAGGGTTATCACCCCTGTAACATTTGTTTTGCTGGCTGTGCCCCTGTTCAGAAGATTTCACCTCACTTTCTGTCCCTGTGACAATTGGATTTTGAAAATTTTGGGTTGTCATGGAAACAAAAGGATTGGTGATAAAGTTTCAGTGGTGGTACCTTTTTCCCATGATAACTTTTACAGGAGTGAATTTCCCTCCCTATGGGTTGATTTCCTCTCACTTGCTGTTGTCTCCCTCTGTAAGTATGAGTCCTATGTAAGTTGGATGTATGTGACCCAGGTACTGCCTGTACAATTAAAAGAAACAAAAAACCATAACAGCACTTTTGATATGAGGATCTTGCCTGCACTTAGATTGATACTAAACCCCATCTTAGTTCAGGAAAGACAGTGTATATGTATGTATGTATGTGTATATATATATATATATATATATATATATATATATATATATATATATATATATGATTTTCTGCTTCCTTGGAATGAGTCCTTTCCTGTATGCCTGGTCGGTCCACTGCTAACTGCCCCTAAATCCCATTAGCGGTTGTTTCCCTTGCTTAGCTGGCTGCAAAGGAAACACCTGTGCATGCTAGCTCCCTGCAGGGACTGTGTGCATACATTGGTGCGCACAGCACCCAGATGTCTTATCCCCGCTCCCTCCTCCCAGCCCTGACAAAGAGTTGCAGCTCACTTCTCCTCTACAACCAGGAGGTTTGGAAGATCTGTGTGGATTGTGAAGGACCCAGCTGTGGTGACAAGGACAATAGGTAAGTGATTAGTGGGGGGGCAGGGTACTTGTAGTGGAGCGTTTTTTTTTTTTTTTTTTTTTTTTTTATCTTTAATGCTGTGAATGCATTAAGGTAAAGAATGCTAAGCCCTTAGGACTACTTTAAAGGAACCCATCAGGATAGAAAAATAGTTGCTGACATGCCTTTGAAACTGGAAGTTTCAGAGCGGTTATTTTTATCCCCTTCCTTCACAGGCCTGGGGCATGTATGTCTAAAAATGAATCAGCGATAGGCAACTCTTATATTACAATAACAGAGATTCTTTTCCCATCCTGAATTCATTGCCGCTGTATAAATCGGTGAACAGGAAATCTCCACAAAGGTTAGTAATCGCCTCTAATATTCTTAAGGCTACTTTCACACTGAGGCGGGGGCGTTACAGCTGTAAAAATTACAGCTAATAGCGGCGCTTTTTGGCTGCTAGCGGGGTGCTTTTAACCCCCACTAGCGGCCGAATAAAGGGTTCAAATCGGTGCTGCCAAAGCGCTTTGCAGGCGATTCGGCAGCGGTGCCTATTGATTCCAATGGCAGAGGCGATACATCGCTCCTCCACCACCCGAAAGATGCTGCTTGCAGGACTTTTTTTAACATCCTGCAAGCGCACCACTTTACAGGCGCTATTTTTAGCCCTTTAGCACCTAAAAAAAAAAAAAAAAATGCCTCGGTGTGAAAGGGGTTTAATAGCTCACCTGCAGGATGTTCTATATTTCAGTATTTTTTGTAGTGAGAACACTGGTCCTCTGTGGCAGGAAATTTTTTTTTTAGTTGGTGAGCACCAAAATAATTTTTACAGATGTCTCCCTTATCCAGAACTGTACAGTCAAAACTTTCTACCTCCTCTGGTTATTTTTCAGGTTTGAATCTGATTGGTAGCTATGAATTGCCCAAAACAGCTGTTCACTCAAATTATTATTAAAAAAACATAATCATTTTGTTTTGCTATTAAATGGCAAAAAGGCATATACGGTCATTTGTGCAATTCATATACATATATTATATATTTTGTTTGTTTTGTTACAGTGAGACCTCACCACACACATTTCATTTAGACTTTTTCTTCAACAATGTCAGCAAGCCAAGTGCCACCGTATTTGACAGACTCGGAAGGTAGGTATTATTATTTCTTACTTGATCTTGAAGTTCTTCTAGTTTTACCAACAAGAACCTGTCGGGTTTAAAGTGAACCTCTCTAACTTTTTAATTTAATCCAAGCATATGAAAAAGTATGTAAGCAAAGGTGATCTTTAGTGAAAACCCAGTATCAAAACTATCAGTAGATCCAGAGAGGCGGACAGGTGTATTTCCATGCACAACGTTTGCTATAAAAAATCATGCTTGGCTATGCTACTTTTTGCACTGGGGAAACTGAAAAGTCTGTGCTGGTATTTTTTTTAAATGAGGCTGATTCTGGAACATTGGAAGTGAGTCTAGTCGCCCTAAAGTTAGCACCAGGCACAGTGTACTCCTTGAACCAATGTAACTCCTGTATATACTATACCTGGCCAATGCCCCTCAAAGCTGGAAATTACTGAAGTAGACATCCCTTCTACAGTAATCCCCACTTGTTTCTGGGACCCTTGCCAAGCATCTCCCCTGCTGCGTTCTAAACACAGGAGGTCAGCTGCTCAGCAGGGGTGCCACTTGGAGAATGCTTTGCATTTCATTTTGTATATAATATTTATACATTTTATTTTTTTGCCCATTAGTTTGCTTTAACCACTATATATTTGGCCTCCAAGGGCAAGTGACTAGACCAGGAACATGGCTGCCGCCATAATCCTGGTATCCCCCTCTTGGAGGGAGGGCCCATACCGTTTTTTTTTTTTTTTTCTTTTAATTTGGCGTGGAGTTCCCCTTCAAGATCATCAGAGCACAAATCGCCTGCCAAAGTTGGATCCCTCTTCAGTGATATTCAATGGGCTGAAGTAGGATTAAAGTCAGACCAAAGTAGTGCAGGAACTACTTTTGAAGTCGGCACGACTTGAAGTCGTGCTAATATGAATGGTTGTCATTGGAAATCATGGGGAACGACTTGTTATGCTACTTTGCAGTCCCAAATCGTGGGACAAGTGTGAAAGGGGCCTTACTTTTCGCTTGCGTGTCATGGGTGAGTAGTTACAATGTCTCAAAAAGTTAGAGTATATAGCAATGTCACATCAGAGCTCCTCTATTTAAACATGAGCACATCTGCAAATCTCTTTTGGATTATACAGTGGGCTCTACCTCTTCGGTTTTTGCTGTCTTGTAAAAGGCAGATAATGCAGTCTCCTTTTTGTTTTTTTTTAAGTAAGATGTGCAACTGCTAGTATAGATATGAGGTAGGTCATATGTAACGTTAACTTTTTTGCATTTATTAACAGTTTGGAATATGATGAAAACAACTCTCTTATCTTCCGACCAAGTACAAAGGTAAGTTTAAAGATTTTAATTTTTGCTTGCCACGTTCTTCAAAATCCTTCATAAAGGAAAAAAACTTTTCAGTTTCAAAAATTAAAGTTAGAATAATGTACAGGCAATTCTTCCATGCAAAACCTTTTCAGTCTGCCGCTTTTCCATAATAGATAAACTGATAAAGATGTGTTACCTGATTACAAACTAACCTGTCAGCGATGTGTCTGCCTCCTAATGCATGTGATACTGTGTGGAATAGTAAATGGGGTGTGGAAGGGTCAACTTCCCTTTTTTCTGTTCCCTACTAAAGCATAGGCATCATTATGTGGCATGATATCCGCAATAAAAACCTCTGTGGTTGTAAAGGCAGAAGGTTTTTTATCATAATGCAGTAAGATATAAAAACACCTGTATGCAGCAGCCCACCTGAGCCATATCTCTATCCAGCATTGTACACAAGTTTTTCGGCCGTCCAGGACTCTGCCTCCTGATTGGCTGAGACACAGAAGCAGTGCCATTGGCTCCCACTGCTGACAGTCAGTTAGCCAATCAGGAGAGTGAGAGGGGCAGGGCCGAACTGCGGCTCCGTGTCTGAATGTACACACAGAGCTGCAGCTCGGCTTGGGTGCCCCCATAGCAAGCTGCTTGCTGTAGGGGCACTCAGGAGGGAGGGGCCAAGAGCACCAAAGAGGGACCCGAGAAGAGAAGGACCCAGGCTGCTCTGTTCAAAACCATTTCACAGAGCAGGCAAGTATAACATGTTTATTTTTATAGAAAAGAAAACTAGACTTTAGTATCACTTTTTTAAGCTTTTCACCTTCTATGGGGGGGAGTTTTGGATGGAGTTGAGCTTTAAAGTGGACTGATCTCAAAAAGTGAAGATTTGCTGTGATATAGGGAACATTTTGAAATGTTAATGGTGCTTTAGAGACTGAAAAATTTACCTTTTTGTCTGCGATTCCTCCTTGACAATAGCAGTGCATTACCTGGTATGTGAGCATCTCTAGGCACTTCTGTGCTTGGCGCCTCATACCTGGCTGCTAGTGTTAGGAGATTTAGTGATGTCACTACTGTGCTGCTCCGACCTAAGATGACCACCGACACGGCACCCCATACACACTATCCAACTTTTTTGTTGTCAGATTTACCAAAACCATATAGTGCAAGGGCCTGCCGGATTGCATACAATCTGAAACTCCTAAGGTTTGACCTCCTATTATATGGTTTTGGTAAATCTGAAGGAAAGAAATCTACAGAAAATTGGAATCTTTAAGTCATGTAGAAATATCAGCTTAGGAAAGACCAGAAGGCGATACTGGCGACTAATAACCAAAACAATATTAGTACTCTTGCTAAAAAATATGTTTAAATCACCTTAGTGAATGAACGAAGTAGCAAACAATGTTGAGGACTGCTGCATCTAAACTACCAATCTGGGTAGGATGTGTAATAAACTTATTTAAATCAATATTCTAGAGTGCGCTTACCTTATACAAAAATCAATGCATCTCGTAATAAACGTAATGGTTCATTATCATATTAGAAAATGCACAAATCGGGTACATATGTGATGATTAATATTATTGCACCTTAATCTTTTCACAAGTGCTCAGTTCCAAAAGTTTGACATTTCTTTCTTGTTGTGAAAAACTTATGTACACCACGGAAAGTGCTGCCTAAAAGTAATCACCACAAACGGTTAAATTAGTTCCTTACCAGCCGCTCTGATCCCACAAGGAGATCACAAAGCACCTTGCTGCACAGCAGCCACATACACCACAATCCAGAGTACTAAAGCCCCCCGAACTCCTAAGTCAAAATGTACACCAAGGAAGAGATTATAGTACTGAGGGAGATCCACATAGTGTAGTATTTCACCAAATATTTAATAAAACAATTAAATTATATTTACAGTCGGCACACAGCATATGATACAAACAGCCAGCAGTTCCAAGTGTTCAGCCTGAATTGCGAATGATGTCATGTGATGTCTGGGAATCGAAATTTGCTGTGCAAATACCGTGTGACAAAAAATGGCAACATCCATTATTTTATTCTAAAGGGCCTCTGCTAAAAAAAATATATATATATTTTGTTTGGGGGGGTTCTAAGTAATTTTCTAACAAACTAGATTTTTATTTGGAGAGAAGTGTCAGAATTTATTGAAGTGGTTAAACACATGTAAACTATGCTTATGATCATGAGCCTTTTCTCCGTTTTTCTTTTGACATGAGAAATGTTAGTCTGATTAGGTTTGTTTAAGAAAATCATGTACTTTTTTTTTAATGTAGGAAATTTGCTAAGAAACATTCATCTTTTATTTAGTGATATGTTTGTTTTACTTTTAATTAGGTTAATACAGATGGACTTGTGCTGAAGGGATGGTACAATTGCCTCACTTTGGCTGTCTATGGAACAGTTGACCGAGTGATCATAAACCATGAGCGAGAGTCTCCCCCTCCTCCACCTCCACCCCCACCTCCCCCACAGCACCAACAGATTGGACTCAAGAGGAATCCAAAGCATGGTTTGAATAACTTTTTATATTTTTATTGTTTTTGTATGTGTTTTCATAGTGAGGCTTGTTTTGCTGTTGTAATTTAATTTAGTAAAGTCATGATATATGCATCATTTATTTTACGATTGACATTAAAGTAAAACATTTTTGACGGTTACATCAATCTCCATTAGTTACACCAAAAGTAACATAACCTTCCTATGGAATACTTGCCTTCAGAGTGGACAGTTATTTGCTCTACCTGAACCCTGCACTCCCTTTTACAGAGCTTTCCAATAGGTTTATTATTTTGGCAACGTTATTAGTCATTGCATTGCCATTTTTGTACATGCATACATATTTAAATTTGTGTTGTGTAGATTTTGTCTCCCTATTTGAAATTTATTCAGCTAGCTTTGGTACCAATATAATCAAAGCCTATTACCTTCCTTCTTCATTGTAAATTGAATTCCTGTGGCTCCACATTGGAATGCTTTCATTTTGTTCTCATTCTCCGTTGTTAGTTGAAGAAGAGAAGGAAGACCAATACAATGGTAGTCCACCAAGACCACAGCCAAGAGGCCCGCGGACTCCACCAGGTCCTCCCCCACCTGATGACGATGAGGACGACGAGCCAATGCCAGCTGCAGGTACTGGCCCAGTAATTGGTTCAATAGATTTGACTGTTCTTTTTACCGCAGACTGGCTCTTGTTTTAGGTGGAGTGGGGCAAAGGTTCTTTCTGTGTGTTCAGCATAGGTGATCTTCCTCAAATCCCTTATGGTCTGTTGCTTAAGTGAGTTATTTATACAGTATATTGCTTGGAGATAGTTGAGGGTCATCGAGTGCCCTGTGGTGGAATTTATATGAGAATATGTGAAGAATTCAATCTTGTGGTTTTTGTTAGCTAAAAATCCATTCTTGGCTTGAAAGAGTGCTTTTTTTTTAAGGGTAAATGTGAGATCTGAGGTCTTTTTGACCCCTGATCTTGCAATAAAGAGGCCTGGCCATGCTTATGTCTATTACAAGGGATGTTTACGTTCCTTGTAATAGGAATAAAAGTGATAAACAAGAGTGTGTAAAAGGAACTAGAGCTGTTCCAGCCAGCTGCCCCACACTCCCCGTCCAATCGCTGGCATTAGGGAAAGGGCGTCAGATCAAGCCTGAAACACCTTGAACTGCAACCCAGCTGTCAAACTGGGTACGAGATGTGGGTGGGCAGTGACAACAGGCAATGGGAGGAGGGGGGGTGGCGGCACACGGGGCAACCCAATCCAGACAAGAGCCCTGCAGCAGTGTAGCCCAGATGCCAGGATGCTAATTCTAGTTGCCAGGACAACCTGGTGCCTGGGGTTTGTCGAGCCCTGACTATATATGTCTTTTTTACATAACACCTGTTCAGGGTCTTTAAAAATGGAAGAAAATATAGATTGACGTTTTGGCAGTAACTGCCAGTTAGATTTCAGCTCCTGCATTTTATAATAGTATATTGAATTGAGCAACCAGATTGAAAGGAATAAGAGACATCCCCAAATCATGCATACAGGTTTATAAAAAATAATTGGTTAAATCTTTTCTGCTTTCTCTATGTTCCACAGGCTCCATAGTGTTCTTGGTGCTCATGTGGACTGTTGCTATATTTGTATACATGTATGCTTTTGTGTGTATAAATGTATGTTTATGTATATATATTATCGCCTTATTACTCCTTTTTTTTTTTTTTTGACTTTAGGTGGTGAAAAAGAAGTTGAGCGAGAACCAAGAGAAGGTTACTTTGAGCCCATATCTCCTGACAGAGTGTCTATCCACCCTGATGGTGCTTACTCTGATGAAGAAGGGGATGATGATCCACGGGATGATGGGGAGGATGATGATGAGGAGGAAGAAGATGAGGATGACCTCAATGCTGAAGATGATGAAGATGAGGATGATGTTCAAACAGAAGACAGCCTTGCTGATGAAGAGGAGGATGAGGAGGAGGATGAGGAGGAAATCGAAGGTGCGCCTTAATTTTAAATTTTTTGTTGCATAAACGTTTATTAGCTGAACAAGGAAGTACATTAGGAAAATTCCAGGTATAGTACACAGTCAAAAAGAAATACATGTTGGGACATCAGTTCCTGTAAGGAAGTGGGGGTGATTTAACGTAGTCACAGATGAAGAATAACGCAACACAGATCTGCATCAAGAAATGGCATATAAATTGTAAATACGTGCTTAAAGCGGAGTTCCACCCTAAAGTGGAACTTCCGCTCATCTGATTCCTCCCCCCCCCTCCGGTGCCACAATTGGCACCTTTCGGGGGGAGGGGGGACAGGATACCTGTCTGACAGGTATCCTTTCCCACTTCCGGGAGTCCGGCTATGGCCAGCGGCCCGTGGCGTCACCACGGGGCTCCGTCCTGTACCTCCCCTGGCCGCCGGGCCAATAGGAGAGAGGAGCCGGGCCTCGGGCATGCGCAGTAGGGTTCCCGGCGTGAAGCCGAAAGGCTACACTGCCAGGAACCCTTACCCGCAATGGCAGCGGCAGCACCCGACAGCTGATGGAAACATCAGCTGCGGTGCCGACATCGAGGGACTGCAGGACAGGTAAGTGTCCATTTATTAAAAGCCAGCAGCTGCAGTATGTGTAGCTGCTGGCTTTTAATTTTTATTTATTTTTTCCCGGAACACCACTTTAAAGAGGAAGTAAACCCGTTTTTGTTTTTCCTGCAACAAAAAAAAACCCTGCAAGAGAAAGGCATAATGAGCTAGTATGCATAGCATACTAGCTCATTATGTGGAACTTACCTGAGATCGAAGCGCATCTATATATATCTATAATTTCTTGCACCTACAGGTAAGCCTTAATCTAGGCTTACCTGTAGGTGCAAGTTGTCAGAGTGGGTTTACAACCACTTTAAGTATCCAGTATAATAGCAGACCAATAGATTTGAAAATCACATAAACGGTGTAAAAAGGGGCTAATAGTTAGGTATCTAATTCTTCCAAGAACATCAAACTGCTGGTGCTCCTTTATTTTGTTCGGCACCATTCTGTTTTTGTGCCACTGCCTTTAGTAGCTTGTAAATGGCAGGTGTGTTGTCCTGCAATGATCATCGCAGGGTTATGGCAAGAACCAGCTATTCTCTGTGCCCTGTTCTCACCATACATGCATGCATATGTGATATGCAGCACGTCTGCATATTTTTTCTAATTATGCACCACACTGCCCCTTTACAACTAGCCCCAGTGTGTGTATTATGCAGAGCATAAATGGGCCCCAAGATTTCTTCATTGCATTGTCTGTCTTGGAAATTAGCAGATGATTGGTAATTATTTCAGGAGTCATAAAGATTTTAAATCCAGCTTGGACGCAGTTGAGACCAGTCCTAAATTAGTGTTTTTCAACAAAAGTGGAAAACACTTAGGCCCCTTTCACATGGACTGTACGATCAGGTCCACCTGACGGTTTTTCTGGTGGACCGGATAGGACCTTGCACTCTCCCTTATTGAACGGCGGATGTCAGCGGTGACCTATTCGTTGCTATCTGGTCCTGTCTGCAAAATCCAGACGGATGGTGGTTCTATTTTCCATCCGTCTGGCGGATCAGATGAAAACGGAAAGGTGGTCCGTTTTCACCAGATTCCCTATAGAGGAGAGTGGGACTGGGTCCATCTGTGCTATGCATAGTGAGGGAGGACAGACCTGTCCATCCGCCTGCTCAGCGGAGATCATTGTTTAGGTGATATTTACAATGTCCCCGAACGATGCCGTCTTCAGCGCATGCGCACTCTTGAAAGGGCGCGCTGTGCCGTTTCAATCTGGGGTCATGCCGTAACTGGCTACCGCGACTCCGGCTAGTCACAGAGCCAGAGTTCACCACACACCGGAAGGAAGAGAGGTAAAGAATGGACGCTTCCAGCCAGCGAGGAAATCGGGGACATCGCAGGCTTCGGTTTCAGGTAAGAGACACATAATGGGCTACTATGCAATGCATAGTAGCCCATTATGCTTTACCTTTGCAGGGAAAACAAGAGGAAGTAAAACCCATCAGGGCTTACTTCCTCTTTAAGATGCATAGGAACACATCCTTTCTAATCGGCACATCATTTTTTCATCCAGTCATTGCCATTTTGCTAGTTCTTCCCAGTTTTATTTATTTTTTGCTACCTGGTAATCCTGGAATGCACTTATTTGTTATAGAGAGTATTTTATGCCTATGATGTACTGAAAAACTGGTGTTAAAAGAAGAAGAAAATCTCTGAATCACACATTCAAACCTGCTTTGAAAGGGTGAATGTGACCAGTAATTCTGAGAGGTCACACTGCAGACCTCAGGAAGCATACTCTTATGGATCCTTTGAGATTTTATGATTTCAATATCAATGTCATGTGGGTGCAGTAGCTTTTGCTTAGCTGAGAAAGAGCAATTAAAGGGGTTGTAAAGGTTAATTTTTTATTTTCTAAATAGGTCCCTTTAAGCTAGTGCATTGTTGGTTCACTTACCTTTTCCTTGGATTTCCCTTGTAAATATTTTTTTTTTTGTCTGAATTTCTCACTTCCTCCTCAGTAAGCTGTTCTGGCTGACTCAACACCACTCGGATGATGGTGTGAAGTTCAGTGAGGAGAAACAGGAAGTGAGACATTCAGACAAAGTAAAAAAATATTTAGAAGGGAAATCTAAGGAAAAGGTAAGTAAACCAACAATGCACTAGCTTAAAGGAACCTATTTAGAAAATAAAAAACAAATCTTTACAACCCCTTTAAGAGTTTGTGTTTTTTTTTTTTTTTCTTTTTTTTTTTTTTTATAGTTGCTCACTGATTGGTTTTTACATTGCAAATATTTTTCTTTTCAATATAGACAATTAAAAAAAAAGTACAGAGTTGTGCGTAAGAAATGTTACAAAATCCAATCATATGCCAAACATTGTGATATGCAGTATATGACATGAACAGTGCATTGTATAACCATACCACTATACAGCTCATTTCACTGGTTGGGTTTGCTTGTTTCTTGGAATTTCTCTTTAGAGGAAGCCTTTACTGGGAGAACTTTTGTAGGCTGCCATAGTTTGCCTCTTAAAAAAAAAATAGTTGCTTTGCCATTATGTTGCTCTAAGGCAGGGGTGCCCAACCTTTTGAAGCGTGAGGGCCACTTAAGCGACTTTGGTAACCGGTATGTGTCTGCTCTGCTATACTCCTTTTTTTTCTTTTTTTTTTTTTTTTGGATTGGAGGTAGGACACAAATCGGTTTATGTCTACCACTACTTAGAGGCGAAAAGAGGGTCCAATTGGTCGAACTATCGGACTGACCGTGGGAACTTTGCAATAGACTTCTATTATATTCTGCGGGATTTGTGCACTTTTAGAACGCTCACCAAACTTGCAGATAACAGAAGTCTATGGCTCAGTGCAGGTAAACTGCTCTGCACCAGCGGATCAGTTTGAAAGCAGCCCAGTAACCACTGCAGAACAGATATGCCCATATATACACTGTGATTTTAGTAATAAACTGACCTTTAATAACAGTGTTCTATTCCATCCCAGAGCAGAAGGTCGCGGGCCACATCAGAGGGCTCCGCGGGCCACTGGTTGGACACCCCTGCTCTAAGGCATCAGTCCTTTCTGAACTCCTGACAAGCACACGCGTGATATTTTATGCCTACTACTTCTGGGTCAATTACTTTGAAACGAAACCTGCGAGACAGCCAGGTAACTTGTCCTTTTGGAAAGGAGAGGTCATTAATGGCAGCATACACATTTCTTTCGATGCAGGTTTTATGGAAGTCTGATTTTAGAAATGGTTTCCTAAAGAACAAAATTGTGTTCTATGTTTGCGCTGGTTGCCACCAGTAGATTGTGTGGCAGGTGAAATCTGAAAATGACATTTCCAACAGAAGGAAAAACCCTGAAGCTATAAGAGAATTGGACGCCTATACATTAAAGAAAACCTCTACTAAAAAAAAAGTAGGTTGCCATTATTGACCTATCTTGACAATGCTAGTTGCCTGACTGTCTTTGGCTTCAGTACTTGGAATGACTGACCTTGAGCAAGCATGCACATAACTCCCATATCTAGCATATCTATTTTTGAATGATACTCAAAATGTGTCACGGTATATGGTTTGTTCTTGCGCTTTTTTATTATTTAGACCTGTTCCTGACTGGAGTTGTTCTTTATTTCCAGGAGATGACGTTTATGAACAGATCTCCAGTGATGAAGATGGAATTGCTGATTTGGAATCATTTAAATATCCCAGTTTTGATATAGATTACACTCCTGAAGACTTGGCAACTGTGCCCACCATGACTTATGATCCTTATGATCGTGATTTAGGCCCTCTCCTGTACTTCAACTGCCCATACAGAACTGCTTTTGAGAATGAAGTCGCCAAGCTGCGTGATCAGGACCTTGATAAGGACACCTCGGGGGCTAATGAGACCTCTTTAAAGCTACTGGAATTATTGGATCTGTATCAGGATGACAGGGGAGCAAAGTGGGTTACAGCACTAGAAGAAGTACCCTGCCTCATAGTGAAAGGATTGAGCTTTCTGCAGCTTAAAGAACCAGGACGGGACCATCTCAGCCAGTTAGTTGATTGGGCAATGCAAGCTTTGGATTTGCAGCTGGCTCTGCAGCAGCCAATAGCTTTGAATGTCCGACAGCTGAAAGCTGGCACAAAGTTGGTGTCCTCCCTGGCAGAATGTGGCACTCAGGCTGTAGAGTCTCTAATAAAGGCTGATGTTATTGACAAATTGTATGACTTGCTGTTTGCAGAACATGTGTCCTCTTCTCTCAAATTAAATGCCTTTAAATCCCTGGACAGCATTATCAGTACAACTGGAGGCATAGATGCATTTTTAAGGAACCATTCAGATATGCAAGTGAAAAGCGGTTACCAAAGGCTGTTGGAGTTGATCTTGTTGGACCAGACTGTTAGGGTTTTCACGGCTTGTTCTGCTGTGCTACAAAAATGTCACTTTTATGAACTTCTTTCTGATGTAAAGAGAATGGCAGCTCAGTTATCTGACACGTCACCATCGGCTCCTTCAAACGCTAGAGAGCCAAATCAGATGACCGCCTCTGCTGCAGAAAGACCAAACCGTGACTTTGATAATGAAGCCGAAGTTCCTATGGATATGGACCATCTCTTGGAATCTACCAATGTTAGTGAAGGGGAATTGGAGAGATTGTTGGGACTTCTGAATGAGATTTTTCATGTATTAGAAACGGCACCGCACACCATGATCCAGCCTCCTGTAAAGTCCTTCCCAACAAATGCCAGAATCACTGGACCTCTTGAAAGGGATGACCCTTATCCTGTCATATATCGGTAAGGTGGAGTTTTGATATCACCGCAATGCTGGATGTGATATCATTGTGCAGTGATTAACCGTGTTATTCCCAGAGAAGCAACTTTTAGCTTCATGTGATTAGTAGGCAGGCAAATCTCTTGTGTTGTATAGATCACAACTGCATATTTAGCTTACTAATCAACATTTGTTACAAAAATCAATATTCTCTGTATTGTTAATACCTCCCAATACCATGGTTTGCCCATAATAATGTAACACCTACAATATTAATGCAAAACGGGCAGCATGATGTGTGTTAAGAAATAAGCTGAAGGCAATGTGATCCAGGTTTTGCTTACTTTTAGTTGAAGGTTGTGCTGGTGGCTTCTTCTATCCTGAAATTAAGATTATGGGTTTCCTATTATGAATTATTTGGCTGGCAAGAGGCTATTCAATCTGAAAACTGGCCTTTAAAATAACCATCGACTTCTGAGTCTTTCTTTCTCGTACATCACGGGACACAGAGCGACATAGTCATTACTAATGGGTTATATAGATACCGTCAGGTGCTGGCACTGGCAACTTCCAAAACCGGAAGTACCCTCCCCTATATAAGCCCCTCCCATCCGGGAGCACCTCAGTTTTTTGCCAGTGTCTAAGGTGTTGGCCAAGAAGAAACATGTGTTTTTCACTGAGCTTGCGTACAGGTTCTTTTGGGCCTCAGTAAGCTATTCCGGATCCGACCAAAAAAGCTTCATAGCTAAACGGTCGGTACCCGGGCCTTGCAGAGAAGAGCAAGGTTTTGCCTGTAATGCTTCTCTTAGGAGAGCTGGACCCTGGGATCCAGAGCTCTGGTCATACCCACGACCAAGATGTTTTCTGTGCAGGGTGCTATACAGGTCCAGGGGAGTGGAATCCTTGGGAACCCGGTCCCTGAAGGTTTGATTACAATGCCTGCCGTGATAGGTGAAGTTTGGGCTTTTGTGGACCAAACAAAGTCCTGCGGCGGGGAACAGGTAAGTGGGGGCCCCCAGGAACTTGGTTCTATTGGGGGACCCCCAAGCCTAATTTGTCTTTCTGTCTGTTACCTAATGGTATTCCCGCAAAATTCTGTGCATGCCTGTAACTACTAAAAAAAATGTAATAATTTTTAATGGTGGTCAAGAAAAAAAAAAATTTTTTTTATATATATATTTAATATATTAGACTGCGGTACCTGTGTTTGTCCACTAGAGGCCGCTGTGGAATGTTTTCTTGTCATGTGGACTAGCTTCTTCTCAGCAGAGCAAAGTCCAGGCAGATGGTGAGTTCTCTTATAGGAAACTGCTTCCTCTGCCATGTTGCAGTGCTCGTCCATCCCCCGGCCTGCGGCAAAGAGGGGCCCTGGCTCCTGTCCCTTGTTACCATATTTGAAATTAGCGCCGAAGGCGCACGTGCCCGTGCGCGTGCACGCGCCTCTATATATAGAGGTGAGCCGGGAAAGGGGGCGGAGCCTGGGGGATGACGCTCTGTGCGCGCCGCAGCGCTTCTGCGCATGTGCGGGCGTCCCAGCAGTTTAAAAAAAAAAAAACACAATATTGTAGTGAGCTGGCTATGAAGTACAGAGACAGAGCTGGCAACATTTAAAGGCACACAGCAAGCGGTTGATACAGGCATCCCCTAGAAAGGCACATTAGTAGACACCAACTGTGATATAGCAGCAATTGTGCTAGACTATTCTCAGTAAAAGTGGTGTATTACGGCTGGAATACCTCAGCTTTAGGCTTAGGAATATGCCGTCCAGAAGCTCCGGAACTGAATCTTCCAGGAAGCGAAGGGGGTCTCATCGGGCTCGGAGGATCTTGGGCATACTCCTGCTGCACCAGTCTCCCCTGAAGTTCAGAGGTAAGTGACCGTAGAGACCCCGCAGGGGTACTTGGTACTGTGGCTGTCCTCAGTCACCTGCTCCTGTGTATGTAACAGAGGAGGTTTTTTCCTCAGCTCTGGGAGGATTAGAGAGAGATTGTCAACATTTATCGCTGCCTCCCTGTCAGGGAAAGCACGCCCGATCTCCGTCTCCTCCTTCAGAGTGCCTGTTAGCAGAGCAACAGTCCCATACAGGGATCGACCTGCCTGAAGGGGATCAGGATGAGGTTGATTCTGTTATAGAGGAATCAACAGTGGGGGAACCTTTTCTCAGCATCTCAAGCTGAAAGATTATGGGTTCAGTCTCTGACTAACATGGTCCGATCAGCATTTAAAAATGCACCTTGCGGAACCATCAACCACTACTGTATCCTCGTTGGGGTCGCTAGAAGCCCCAGACTGTTTGTTCTTTTCCACTTCACCCTTTACTGAAAGGGCTCATTTACCAGGATTGGGAACGTCCTGAGAAAATGTTTATTCCCCCAAGAGATTTCCGGTGGTCTATCCCATGGAGGATAAGTTCATCAAAAAAAAAAAAATATAATGGAAGGTCCCTACAGTGGACGCAGCCATCTCTTGTATGTATAAATCACTGACATGTCCAGTGGATAATGTCCAAATGTTCAAGAACCCAATAGATAAAAGATTGGAGTCCTTATGAAAATCTGCTTGGTGATACAACCAGCAGTAGCAGCTATTGGGGTCTGCTAAGCAGTGAAGGATCAGTTGAAACAGGTCTTGAGGGACTTGACAGATCAGCAGGCTTTGCCCTAGCTGATCTACCTAGAGCCTTAGGCTTTGCGGTTGACGCCATAGAGGATTCAGTCCATCAGGCCTCCCGCCTTACGCTGTCTATAGTACATATGCGTAGGCTCCTATGGCTCAAAAACTGGTCTGCTGAAGCTCCCTGTAAAGAATGGCTGGTTAGCGTCCCATTTCATGGTGAACGCTTATTCAGGGAAAACCTGGACAAATATATCCAGAAAATTTCCAGCGGTAAAAATACGCTCTTGCCGGTTAAAAGCAGAGTTAGAGGTCCCTCTTTAAGAGGCCTGCTTCTCCAGTTCCGACGGCCTCCTCGGTCAAATCCCGGGGGTAAAAAACGGGGACAGTAGCAGGGTAATGAGAAACCCTGGGTCAGGGGAGGTACAAAACCTCCCCCAAAGTTAAATTCATTGAAGCCCCCACTCAGTCGGGTGGGGGGAGGACTCCAGTTGTTCGCAAGAGACCTGGCGGGACACGATCAAGACAGATAGGTGCTCTCCGCAGTAGGTTTGGGATACAGTTTGGAGTTAAAAGACTCTCCTCCTTCCCATTTTTGAGGTCAAACGTGCCAAAGGATCCCCGGAAGAGAGAGTCCCTCCTGTTGGCACTAGAACAACTATTGCTCCAAGGAGAAATTATGGAGGTTCCCCTGGAAGAATGAGGGTTCGGGTTTTACTCAAACCTCTTTACAGTCCCGAAGCAAACGCGGACGGGAGGCCCATATTAATTCTAAAAGGGCTATACAAATTCCTGTATGTCAGGACTTTCCGATGGAGTCGACCCGATCGGTGGCCACTGCCCTACAAGGGGAGGATTGGTTAGCCGCGATCGACATCAAAGATGCTTATTTGCACATTCCCATCTTTCCAGTCCACCAAAAATTTCTACGCTTTGCAGTAGAAGGGCGCCATTTTCAGTTCAGAGCCTTACCCTTCGGTTTGGCCACAGCACCACGAGTGTTTACAAAAATTCTGGCCCTTTATTGGCCAATCTAAGAACACAAGGTGTAATGATAATGGCATATCTGGATGACTTGTTGCTGATAGACCACTCAGTGAAAAAACTAGACGTGGTCGTTCACAAGACAATCAAGTATCTGGAATCTCACGGTTGGATTATCAACCGAGACAAGTCAGCCCTAAAAACCAGTCAAAAGTCTGGAATACTTGGGGCTAAGGTTGGATTCAGGCCAGAGAAAAATATTCTTGCCTCGAGGAAAGGTGTTGTCTTTGAAAGATTTGATCCACTTAGTGGGTACAAAAAAGACAGCCGTCCATACGCCTGTATATGAGGCTGCTGGGAAAAATGGTGGCATCATTCGAAGCAGTACCCTACGGTCAATTCCATTCAAGGAATTTGCAAGGGGCCATACTGTCAGCCTGGAAAAAAAAAGTTCAGGCCCTAGACTTACAATGTCCTTGTTCCCTTCCGTTCGCAAGAGCCTCCGTTGATGGTTGGTTCCCCAGAATCTGGAAAAAAGGAAATCCTTCAGTCCGATTTCTTGGAAGGTGGTCACTACAGATGCCAGCCTTATAGGCTGGGGAGCAGTACTGGAGCAATAGTCTCTCCAGGGCAGATGGTCGGATGCAGAAAAGGCCCTGCCCATCAATCTCTTAGAGATACGAGCAGCCCGGTATGCCCTAGTAGCATGGACATCCAAACTCCAAGGGTCCCCTGTCAGAATTCAATCAGACAATGCCACAGCAGTGGCATATATCAATCATCAGGGGGGCACCAGGAGTCGTGCAGCCCAGAGGGAAGTAAATTACATCCTGAAATGGGCAGAAAAATTATGTCCCAGCCATATCTGCGGTATTCATTCCAGGAGTGGAGAATTGGAAGGCGGACTTTCTAAGTCGCCAGCAATTAGGCCCAGAGGAAGGGTCCCTTCACCCCGAGGTTTTCTGGACAATGTCAGCGGTGGGGAACATCGGATGTAGATCTTCTAGCATCCAGATTCAACGCAAAGGGGGACAGGTTTGTCTCTCGGACAAGGGATCCCCTAGCTTGCGGCTCGGATGCCCTAGTGTTCCCTTGGGATCAGTTCAAGCTGATATATGCATTCACACCGCCACAATGGTTACCTCGATTACTCCGCAGAATCAGGGTAGAAAAGAAACCAGTGATTCCGGTGGCTCCAGCGTGGCCCCGAAGAGCGTGGTACGCGGAGATTGTAAAATGTCAGTGGGGAGTCCTTGGACTCTCCCACATCGTCCGGACCTGCTTTCGCAAGGACCGATATACCACCCTTCCTTACCAGCCCTAGGTTTGACGGCCTGGCTATTGAAGCCCACATTTAAAAAAAGAGAGGGCTCTCTAATGTTGTGGTATCTACCATGATCAATGCCAGGAAGCCGGTATCCAGGCAGATCTTCTATAGAATCTGGAAGGCGTACATCGCGTGGTGTGAGGCCAAGAAATGGCATCCACATAAGTACGTAATAGGTAGGATTCTGGACTTCCTACAGTGGGCTGTAGATAGGAAGCTTGCCTTGAGTACTATCAAGGGTCAGATTTCGGCCTTGTCAATATTTTTTCAAAGGCCCTTGGCTTCGCATTCACTAGTCAAAGCCTTTATACAAGGAGTGATGCGTATTAGTCCTCCGGTTAATATTCCCATATGTCCATGGGATCTAAACTTGGTTCTGTCGGTTCTACAGAAACAACCATTTGAACCATTACAGCATATTTCCTTGGTGCTTCTCACCAGGAAATTGATTTTTCTAGTAGCCATTTGTTCGGCTAAAAGAGTATCGGAATTAGCAGCTATGTCCTGTAAGGAGCCATATCTGGTTATCCATAAGGACAGAGTAGTGTTACGTCCTCATCCAGCCTTTCTTCCTAAGGTGGTATCGAGGTTTCATTTGAACCAAGATGTGGTTCTTCCTTCTTTTTTCCCCAAACCTACTTCGGTAGAGGAAAAGTTATTGCATTCTTTGGATGTAGTAGGAGCAGTTAAAGCTTATCTAAAAGCCACTGCTCAGATTCGCAGAACGGATACTTTGTTTATTCTGCCGGAAGGCCCCAGAAAGGGTCAGGCAGCGTCAAAATCTACTTTAGCCAGGTGGATTCGACAGGTCATTTTGCAAGCTTATGGCTTGAGAAGGAGACCGCCTCCGTTCAAAGTTAGAGCGCACTCCACGAGAGCAGTTGGAACTTCATGGGCAGTGCATCACCAGGCCTCCCTGGCTCAAATCTGTAAGGCCGCAACATGGTCTTCAGTTCACACGTTTACTAGGTTCTACCAGGTGGACGTTAGAAGTCAGGAGGATGTCGCCTTTGGGCGCAGTGTGTTGCAGGCCGCAAAAGATCCTCATGTCTGATAGCGCTCAGCTTATATATGGTGTATCCCCCCCCTCATTTGGCATTGCTTTAGGACATCCCATTAGTAATGACTATGCCGCTCTGTTTCCCGTGATGTACGAGAAAGAAAATAGGATTTTTATAACAGCTTACCTGTAAAATCCTTTTCTTGGAGTACATCACGGGACACAGAGCTCCCGCCCCTCTTTAGGGACACTTTGTCAGGGTCACCTGTGGCCAGGTGACAGATGCACACCGTAGGGGGACAGGAGTGCACCGCGAGGTAGTGAACCCTATGGCTGGCTTCTGTGGATAGGAAACTGGGTGGTTGTGGAAAGCGGGACCAGAGGAGCACAACCGGGATCCCAACGGAAGCGAGAGCCAAGATTCCCCAGGGCGCGGAGTCTAAGACCCAGCTGGTCTTCTCCAGGGCCTCTAGTGGTGAGGATGTTACGCTGCAGGCTGGGACCAGGTCGCGGCCCCTGGAGTTTCCTAGCTCACGCCCCGTAGGATAAGGGGAAGCAGCAGCACACGATAGAGAGAACCGAATAACAAGCCGAAGGTCAGGGGCCACAAGCAGACAAGGATAACGAGGAACGAGCCGAAGGTCAAGGGTCACGAGCAGACAGGGATGGTCGGGGACAAGCCAATAGCGTAACAGAGAGACAGACGTAGCACACGGCAGGCAGGAACCCAAACACACAATGCCTAACAAACACGTTGATCAGCAAAGCAGGCTTGCAGTGCACAGGTTAATATAGTGTTCAGTGATAGGGCCTGGGGTGGAGTCAGGCTGGGAGGAGATTATAAAGGAAGCCAGGTGAAGGAGGTCTGGTCTCTAGATGAACACATGAGGAGGAAGGTAAGATGGCAGACAGACATTAATGCATATCCATGACAGTACCCTCCCTCTTACGAGGCCTCCCCCTTCCCCGCCTGGGCCCAGGTTTAGAGGGAAACTTCAGATGAAACTCCTTTAACAGACGAGGTGCAAAGACCTCAGATGCAGTGATCCAAGACCTCTCCTCAGGACCAAACCCTTTCCAATGAACGAGGTACTGAAGAACGCCTTTACAGAGTCGGGAGTCCAGAATTTGACTGATCTCGTACTCCTGATTATCCTCAGAGACAGGCGCCACGGTAGGAAGAGGACGAGAGAATTTATTGAGGACTAAAGGCTTTAGAAGAGCAACATGAAAGGAGTTAGTGATTTTAAGGCTCTTAGGAATCTGGAGTTTGAAACAAACCGGATTCAGTTTAGCAGTTACCGTGTATGGACCGATGAATCGTGGAGCAAACTTCAGAGAAGGAACTCGGAGCTTGATGTTCCTGGTAGAGAGCCAGACTTTGTCCCCTGGCTGAAGAGAAGGCGGTTTACGCCTGCGGCGGTCGGCAAAGCCTTTGAATTTTTCAGCAGCTGCCCGGAGGGAATCATGAACGTGACCCCAAACGGAATTGAGAGACTCCTGAACCGAAGCCAAAGCTGGAATGTCTGGAGAACAGATCATAGGAAGAGGAAGTTGAGGGTGTTTTCCATAAACTGTGAAAAAGGGTGTCTTCTGCGAACTGGTATTCACATGATTGTTATGGGAGAATTCTGCCCACGGGAGTAGAGAGGACCAATCGTCATGGTGAGAAGACACAAAGGTGCGAAGAAAGACCTCTAACTCCTGATTAACCCTCTCAGTCTGTCCATTGGATTGGGGATGGTAAGAAGAAGAAAAATCCAAGACAATATTGAGGGATTTGCAAAAGGCTCTCCAAAAACGAGACGTGAATTGGACTCCCCTGTCGGAAACAATATGAGAAGGGACCCCATGTAGGCGGAGAATTTCTCGAATGAAAATGGGAACCAAGGCAGGGGCAGAAGGAAGACCAGGAAGAGGAACAAAATGAGCCATCTTGGAGAATCGATCGATTACCACCCAAATGACTGTATTATTCTCAGACAGTGGGAGATCGGTGATAAAATCCATGGCAATATGGGCCCAGGGTTCCTTAGGAATAGGCAAGGGCATGAGGAGACCAGCAGGAGCTTGTGTGGAGGATTTGGACTGAGCACAGACATGACAAGCTTTAACGTAGTCTTTGACGTCTGAGCGGAGATTAGGCCACCAGTAGTGACGACTGATGAGTAGGAAGGATCGGAGGAATCCAGAATGCCCTGCCACCTTGGAATCATGTCCCCAACGAAGGATCTTAGCTCTTAGCTCAGTGGGGACAAAGGTATTACCAGGCGGAATTTTAGACTTCAGGGTGGTAGAGTGGGCAACAATGCATGAGGTGGGAATGATCGGCTCAGGTTCAGGGGCGGACTCCTCGTCCAAAGTGTCAAATGACCTAGAGAGCGCATCAGCCCGACCGTTGCAGGAACCAGGTTTGTAGGTAATCGTGAAATTAAAACGGGCAAAGAAGAGACTCCACCTGGCCTGTCTAGGATTCAGACGTTTAGCATTCTGTAGATACTGTAAATTCTTGTGATCGGTAAAGATCGTTATGGAGTGAGGGGAACCCTCCAAGAGATGACGCCACTCCTCTAACGCCAATTTAATTGCGAGAAGTTCCCGATCACCGATGGCATAATTCCTCTCTGCCTGAGAAAATTTTTTGGAGAAGAACGCACATGGTTGGCGTCTCTTCTCAAAGATTTGAAGAAGCACAGCTCCCACCCCCATTGAGGAAGCGTCCACTTCAATAAAAAATGCATTCCCAGGATTTGGTCTCCTCAAGAGGGGGCCAGAAACAAAGGCCTGTTTCAGGTTGTGAAATGCAGAGACAGCTTCGGGAGGCCAGTCTCTGGCATTCACACCCTTCTTGGTCAAAGCGATAATAGGCGCGGCAATGGAAGAGTAATTCCTTATGAACTGCCTATAATAATTAGTGAAGCCAAGAAAGCGCTGCGTGGCCTTGAGGCTAGCAGGAAGAGGCCAGTTGGTGATAGCCAAGACCTTCCCAGGGTCCATACGAAGCCCCGAACATGAGACAAAGCACCCCAAAAACAGGACCTCAGAACATTCAAAGGAACATTTCTCCAGCTTGGCATAGAGATTGTTCTCTCTAAGACGTTGAAGTACAGTGCGGACATGGTTTCTGTGGACGAGCAGATTTTCAGAAAAGATCAGAATGTCATCCAGATAGATGACAACAAACTGGTACAGCAGATCTCTGAAGATTTCATTGACAAAGTTTTGAAACACGGCTGGAGCATTACACAGACCAAAAGGCATCACCAGATATTCGTAATGCCCGTCTCTAGTGTTAAATGCAGTCTTCCATTCGTCACCCTCCCGTATTCGAATGAGATTGTACGCGCCTCTGAGATCCAACTTGGTGAAAATGGAGGCACCCTTCAACCTATCGAATAGCTCAGATATTAAGGGTAAGGGGTATCGATTTTTAATAGTAACCGCATTTAAACCCCGATAATCGATGCAGGGTCTTAAGGTACCATCCTTTTTGGCAACAAAAAAGAACCCTGCCCCTGCAGGCGATGAGGATTTCCGGATGAACCCTCTCTCCAGATTCTCTGCTACATACTCCGACATGGCCTGGGTCTCTGGGATGGACAGAGGGTAGGTACGACCCCTGGGTAGAGTTGCTCCGGGGACAAGATCAATAGCACAGTCAAAAGACCTGTGGGGAGGAAGCACCTCAGCTGATTTTTTACAGAACACATCCCGGTAATCGCTGTATGCGGCGGGAAGATCAGAAGAAACAGAAGTGGCAGCAACCGGAAGACTCTCCTTGGGGGTCACCTTGAGAAGACACGACGAGAAACATGAGGAACCCCAGGCCAGGATCTGCCCAGAGACCCAGTCCACATGTGGAGAGTGGAGCTGTAGCCAAGGGAGGCCCAATACAACTGGGGTAGAGGCCTTGGGTAGAATAAGAAAGGATATCCACTCCTGGTGGAGAATCCCTACCGACATCCTAATGGGCAGCGTCTGGAAGCGAATAGGGCCCCCTGGGAGAACAGTGCCATCAATTGCCGAGACTACCAATGGGGTAGTGAGAGGTGAAAGGGTAAGCTTCATAGAAGAAGCAGTTCTCCAATCCATGAAATTGCCGGCAGCCCCGGAATCCAGGTATGCAAGGGTTGACTGAGGAGAAGTGCCTACATGAAGGGACACCGGCAAGAGCAGGCGAGAAGGTGATGTTTCTGGGTCCAATACTCCACCTTCCAAATGTATTAGACCCGAGCGTTTCCCGGACGAAGCGAGCAGGAGTCACGAAAATGACCCTTGCCCCCACAATAGAGGCACAAGCCCAGAGTTCTGCGCCTAGCACGTTCTTCGGGGGTTAGTCTGGTCCGGCCCAGCTGCATAGGTTCTTCAGCAGGTAGAGGATGCTCCACGGAATGAAGGGAGGGGAGCTCAGACTGGCTAGGACCCAGAGAGTGCTGGCGTCTTTTTTCTAAGGACCTCTCTTGAAAACGAATGTCGATCTGGTTGCATAATGAAATTACATCGTCCAGACCGACGGGAATGGCTCTTCCCGCTAATTCGTCTTTCACTCGGTCAGAGAGGCCATGTAAAAAGGTAGCGACCAGGGCCTCATTATTCCAGCTCAATTCAGCTGTGTGGATACGGAACTGAAGAGCATATTGCCCCACTGAACTAGATTCTTGGCGAAGACGTAAGACAGCACTAGCCGCTGAAGAAGCCCGAGCCGGCTCTTCGAAGATATTACGAAAGAGCTTCAAGAATTCGGACAGACTGGAAACCACCGGATCGTTCCTCTCCCACAGGGGGGCAGCCCAGGCCAAAGCTTCACCGGAGAGGAGGGAAATGATATAGGCTACCTTAGCCCGGTCAGATAGGAAGCTTTGAGGCTGAAGCTCAAAATGAATAGTGCATTGGCTGAGAAACCCCCTGCAGGCCTTGGAGTCCCCAGAGAAACGGAACGGAGCTGGCAATCTTAGTGAGTGTGAGGCTGCGACTGGTGCGATAGGTACAGCCGCTGGTTGTACTTGGGGTTGCGGATTCGCGGTTCCCAAGGAGACCTGAAGCTGCTCGAATCGAGAAGCCAGATCCTGGAGGAATCGCATCACCTGGGTCTGATTTGATTCCTGGGTCTCAAGTCTGCGAACTATGCCCTGCAATGGATCATCCGCGGGAAGCGGGATGTCAGCCGGGTTCATGGCTGATCAAACTGTCAGGGTCACCTGTGGCCAGGTGACAGATGCACACCGTAGGGGGACAGGAGTGCACCGCGAGGTAGTGAACCCTATGGCTGGCTTCTGTGGATAGGAAACTGGGTGGTTGTGGAAAGCGGGACCAGAGGAGCACAACCGGGATCCCAACGGAAGCGAGAGCCAAGATTCCCCAGGGCGCGGAGTCTAAGACCCAGCTGGTCTTCTCCAGGGCCTCTAGTGGTGAGGATGTTACGCTGCAGGCTGGGACCAGGTCGCGGCCCCTGGAGTTTCCTAGCTCACGCCCCGTAGGATAAGGGGAAGCAGCAGCACACGATAGAGAGAACCGAATAACAAGCCGAAGGTCAGGGGCCACAAGCAGACAAGGATAACGAGGAACGAGCCGAAGGTCAAGGGTCACGAGCAGACAGGGATGGTCGGGGACAAGCCAATAGCGTAACAGAGAGACAGACGTAGCACACGGCAGGCAGGAACCCAAACACACAATGCCTAACAAACACGTTGATCAGCAAAGCAGGCTTGCAGTGCACAGGTTAATATAGTGTTCAGTGATAGGGCCTGGGGTGGAGTCAGGCTGGGAGGAGATTATAAAGGAAGCCAGGTGAAGGAGGTCTGGTCTCTAGATGAACACATGAGGAGGAAGGTAAGATGGCAGACAGACATTAATGCATATCCATGACACACTTATTGCTTTGCTACAAAACTGAGGTGCTCCCGGATGGGAGGGGCTTATATAGGGGAGGGTACTTCCGGTTTTGGAAGTTGCCAGTGCCAGCACCTGACGGTATCTATATAACCCATTAGTAATGACTATGTCGCTCTGTGTCCCGTGATGTACTCCAAGAAAAGGATTTTACAGGTAAGCTGTTATAAAAATCCTATTTTTTGCTTGTGTTCCCTAGTGTGCAGAATTTTTTTTGTGGCATCCCTTTTTTATGTACATTCTTCTTAAAAAGGTGCTTCCGTCATATTTTGAAAAATTTTAAGTCGGGAGCTACACAAACTATAGTTGCTGACTTTTAATAAATAGACACTCCTCTGTCCCAGGATCCTGCATTGTCCTCACCTGGGCAGTTTCTTCACCAGGCTTCGGGTGCAGGCGCCGGCATACGAATTGTGAGCAGGTGGCTGCTTGCGGCTTCAGTCGGCTGCTCATTGCGAATCCATGAGCCAACTTTCGCCATCTGATTGGACCAGCAGTTTTCTGGGACATGTGACCTGTTCCAGAAGGCTGGGGGGGGGGGGGGGGGGGGGAAGGGTCAAAACCCGGTACCTGCTTTAAAATGGTAGTAAAGTCTCTCTTGTAAAGAAAAGAAAAAAATATCCCTCTGTGGGTTAATATAATAATGTGCTAGTATGCGCCGCATATTTTGCCAAACTTACCTGTAAAGCAGATCCTTCCAGAAGTGAGCTGTCATTGCTGATGGGGCTTTCATCTTCACCTGGTCTTCTTTCCAGATTCGCATTTTTCGGTCTTTTGAATGGCTGGGCCACGATGATGTCACTCCCAAACATGTATACAGGTGTCATGATTGCAGCACAGCACTCTGAAGGGACAGCTCACTGTGCCATCCCTTCAGAGCACATTGCGGATGCACCAATGACGCCACCGGCCGCTACAGTGCACGTTTAGGAGATTTTCACCGTACCTACAGGTAAGCCTTATTATAGGCTCACCTGTAGGTACAAGTGAAAACAAATGACTTTGTTACTGCTTTAAGACTGTGTTCAAAATACATACTTACCTTTTTATTACTAGGCCTAAATAAGGTATTTTAGCATTTCCACCCCTTCCTGTAAGTTTTTAACTTTATTTGTAAAATAAAATTGTGTGGACAGCAGTGTTTTTTAGTGATCCTTTTTCATTGATAATTCTTCAGTCTTTTTCCCAGTCTACTGGAAAGCAGATAGTTAAATCTGTTTACTGGGTCCTCTATTCAGTTCTTGATGTGACTATTTGCATACCTCCATATAGGCCAGTGATGAAGGTAATTCAACTCCTTCCTGACCACGCTATAACCAAAAGACAGCTACAGCGCGGTCGTCTAGTTAAATGGACATCCTCCCAGAACCCCCCCCCCCCCCCCCTTATCACAGATCGGGGTAAAGGGAAAATCACAGTGGCCCTTTAACATGCGATCAGCTAATCCAATCACAGCTGATCACAATGTAAACACACTTGCCAGTTATAGTTATTCCTTTCCTCACTTGCTGTCACAGCATGAGGAGAGAAGAGGCGGTAACTGGAAAGTGTGAGATGGAACATCTACACTGATAATCGGGCCACTGGTCATAAGTGTTCTGATGATCAGTGCAGCCTCATCAGTGAAGGAGAAAAATTACTTATTTGCAGAATTTTATAACAGACGCTAAGAAATAAAGCTTTGGGGTTTTTTTCAGAGTTTTATTCTTTTTGTTTACAAAAAATGGAAAACCCAGTCACCAAAAGAGCTCTGTCTATAAAAAATTATAAACTTCATTTGGGTACAGTGTTGCACGACCACACAATTGTCATTCAAAGTGTGACAGCGCTGAAAATTGGCCTGGGCAGGAAGGGGGTAAATGTGCCCAGTAGGCATATATCAGCCAGTTTTTAACTATTTTTCACCACCCTCCACCCCATACTTCTTTATTATCCTGTGTAGCCATAAAGTGCACTCCCAGATGCATTCTTTCCAATGCTCGACAGTGTTTACAGGCTTTGGTGTACTCGCCGTGTTCTCTCCAGTCTGTTTGTAGAATTAGGATAGCATGAAGGTGGGAGGTAGGTACTCGAACTAAAATAAAATGTGTACTTCGGCTGAAAAATCCGCTTATCACTGTGGAAAAGGGGAACTGAGATTTTGCCTCAGGTCCAACTCCACTGCACAGACCTGTGTTGTTCATTTATGCTTTTTAATGAAATTTTATTTTTTATTCTTGTTCCAGGTTCCTGCACAGTCACCAGTTCTTGGAATCTGCAACGGTGCTTCTGTCTCTTCCAGGGACAAGCTCACACCCTGGGATTGTTCAAACTGTAAGAGAAATATTGCGGTTTCTGGCACAGACGCAGAAGGGCCTCCTGTTTCTGTTGTTTGAGAATGAAGCAACTAACCTGGTTGCCAGAGCCCTCTGCCAGGTGTCTGAGCAAGACCAGGAGGACAATGTGCAGACGGAGGGGAACAGCGATGACTCGTGTTCCTTGTGGCTCCTGCATGCTACCCAGGCTTTGCAGTACATCTCGGAACTCTTCAACCATTTCCAGCATTGTACAGGAGCAGAGGAAGCCGATCATGCTGGTTTGCTGGGGATCCTTCACAACCTTTACTTGATAAGCTTCAACCCTGTAGGCAGGTCTGCTGTGGCCCATGTCTTTAGCCTGGACAAGAATCTACAATGTCTCATAACTTTAATGGAGTTCTGCTCAAAGGAAGCACTTGGGTAATCAATTTTCCCTTCATCAAATTTTTATTTAGATGACCATCAGCAAGGACAAAACATGGAACTAAACCTATTTTTCTGTAAATGTAGCATTACTAAGTAGTGTTCAGCTGACGTTCGTTTCTTTACTTTTTTTTTTTTTCCCAACCAGTTTTTTTTTAATCAAATTTTTGTGCATGATCTGTACACAATAGAGCCCCAAGGTTTACAGAACAGCATGGACACTGGATTCCTTCTAACCTGATTTTAGCTACCAGTCATGCCTAGTGCGGTTTACTGCATGCAAGAAATTCTTGAAAGGAACCCGCCTGGTTAACTAAACCAAAAAGACAGCCAAATGTTAAGGGAAATGCCGTACATGTGGCTGTGTTTTCCTGTTAGATTCCTTTTAGTTCAGCTTTATATGAAATTGGAGGGTTATCCACTTTGTCATTAATAGTTTTTTTGCTTGGTGTCATGCTGGGTCATTACTTTCAGCTAAGTTCTTGGTGGGGTCACCTTATCACACCTCCAGTATGGATGTCATAGACCAAGCTTGACTATTGATGTAAGCTTATCAATTTCAGTGGCTTGGGGTATGTTCCATGAGAAGGCAAGTTAGGGTAGACAATGCATTTTTTTTGCACTATATCCATGAATGGATTCACTTACAAATGTATAGAAAAACTCTCTATGATTGACGTTGACTGTCTGTCTGCCAAAAATCCAGGCAAGACTTGGGACTGATGTATTTGAATGGGTAGTTTTTTTTTCTGTGGGGAGTGGGCTTATTCCTTGCTCTGCCCAAAAGTGCATTTTGTGTGGAGCAGCTCTTTAGTACTAACACCTGTAATATTACACACCACTTACTGAATTGTAATTGTTACAACATGTGAATATTATTTTCAGTGATGCAAAATCGAAGAAATCTGTGGCCTATAGCTATGCCTGTCTGCTTGTGTTGCTGGTGGTGCAAACCTCAAATGATGTTCAGATGTTGGAGGATCACTCTGCATCTCTGCTCAAATTGTGTAAGGCAGATGAGAACAATGCCAAGCTGCAAGGTAAGTGCAAATCTCCTGAGAAATTCTGTATACATTCCAGAAGATGGATCCATTGCATCTGTGTGTGTGTGTCTCTCTGTGTGTGTGTGTGTGTCTCTGTGTGTGTGTGTGTGTGTGTGTGTGTGTGTGTGTCTCTCTGTGTGTGTGTCTCTCTGTGTGTGTGTCTCTCTGTGTGTGTGTCTCTCTGTGTGTGTGTCTCTCTGTGTGTGTGTCTCTCTGTGTGTGTGTCTCTCTGTGTGTGTGTCTCTCTGTGTGTGTGTCTCTCTGTGTGTGTGTCTCTCTGTGTGTGTGTCTCTCTGTGTGTGTGTCTCTCTGTGTGTGTGTCTCTCTGTGTGTGTGTCTCTCTGTGTGTGTGTCTCTCTCTGTGTGTGTGTCTCTCTCTGTGTGTGTGTCTCTCTCTGTGTGTGTGTCTCTGTGTGTGTGTGTCTCTGTGTGTGTGTGTGTGTGTGTGTGTGTGTCTCTCTGTGTGTGTGTGTCTCTCTGTGTGTGTGTGTGTCTCTCTGTGTGTGTGTGTGTCTCTCTCTGTGTGTGTCTCTCTGTGTGTGTGTCTCTCTGTGTGTGTGTCTCTCTGTGTGTGTGTGTCTCTCTGTGTGTGTGTGTCTCTGTGTGTGTGTGTCTCTCTGTGTGTGTGTGTCTCTGTGTGTGTGTGTCTCTGTGTGTGTGTGTCTCTGTGTGTGTCTCTCTGTGTGTGTCTGTCTCTGTGTGTGTCTCTCTGTGTGTCTCTGTCTCTGTCTCTCTCTCTGTGTGTGTGTCTCTCTCTCGACACAGTGCGGCAGCTCTGTGTGATTCTTCAGAATGAGCAATCTGCAATGTATATACATGGCATAGGTCCTGACATCACTGCTCATTCATAAATGTTGAAAGCTCACACAGCACTCTGTGATTCATCAGCTGGGTTGTGTATGTGTACAAGCAGCACTGATAGACACACAAAGAGCCACAGTACTGAGTAATCTGTCACTGTTATGAATGGTTAGTGCAACTTGCTCATTCATATTAGCATAAAATCACCCAGCGCTTAAATCTGTGTAATGTATCTGCAGCTGCTTGTACACACCATACACACCGCAGATTTACTCACCACAAAAGCTGTGAATTATGTTTTACTAATATAAATGAGCTAACAGCACTGATCAAAATAGTGACAGTTCACTCTGCTTAGAGAGGGGGTGGGGCTCTTTGCTGGCTGTGCCTCCCTACTCATGAATGCCTATAATTTTGGCATCAAAAGGGGGTGGAGCTACGGCTACAATCAAGAGGTGTGTTTAACCACTTAAGCCCCGGACCATTGTAGCTGGTTAAGGACTTTTTGCGATTCGGCACTGCGTCGCTTTAACTGACATTTGCCCGGTCGTGCGACGTGGCTCCCAGACAAAATTGACGTCCTTTTTTCCCCACAAATAGAGCTTTCTTTTGGTGGTATTTGATCACCTCCTGCGGTTTTTTTTTTTGCGCTATAAACAAAAATAGAGCGACAATTTTGAAAAACATGCAATATTTGTTTACTTTTTGCTATAATAAATATCCCCAAAAATATAAAAAAACTTTTTCCTCAGTTTAGGCCGATACGTATTCTTCTACATATTTTTGGTTAAAAAAAATCGCAATAAGCGTTTTATTGATTGGTTTGCGCAAAAGTTATAGCGTCTACAAAATAGGGGGTAGTTTTATAGCATTTTTATTAATAATATTTTTACTAGTAATGGCGGCGATCAGCGATTTTTTTATTTTATTTTTTTTTATTATTATTTTTTTTTTTATTATTTTGACTGCGACATTATGGCGGACACTTTTGACACCATTTTGGGACATTGACATTTTTACAGCGATCAGTGCTATAAAAATGCACTGATTACTGTAAACATTACACTGGCAGTGAAGGGGTTAACCACTAGGGGCGCTGAAGGGGATAAGTGTGCCTAAGGGAGTGATTCTAACTGGGGGGGGGGGCGTGGCTATGAGTGACACGTCACCGGTCTCCGCTCTGATTACACAGAGCGGAGATCAGTGACGGTGTCAGTAGGCGATCGAGTCCGCGGGACCCGCAGTCCGACTCACGGGGATGGCAGCAGGGTCACGCGACCACGCGGCAGGCAGTTAAAGGGGACATACAGGTACTTGCCATTCTGCCGACGTGTGTGTGTATGTATATATATATATATATATATATATATGCCGTGGCCGGTCCTTAAGTGGTTAAAGCCTGGCACACACTATCTTTTTTTTTTTTTTTTTTCCCCCATTTCAACCCAGTGGGCTGAATGGGGGGGAAAAAAAAAACCTAAAGAGCTCAGGAGGAGCTGCTGAACTAACAATCCGATATTCCCCTGCTGTGCTATTGTTCTCTCCCTCCGCCAGAACACACCAGTCAGCACTCTCAGCCATTGGCTGAGAGTGCTGATCAGGTGCCGATTGGCAGACCTTTTTCGGTCATGCACCTTCGGCAGACTTCTATCTGACCGGCTGCCGTTCACGCGGGCCGAACGTCTGCCTGTTTCTATTGAACCGGTTGATTTTTGGCCCGTGTGTACGGCCCTTTAGGAACAAAGTCACTGATCAAAAAAGGACCAAGTTCTATATGCAATTGCTCTCTTGGGTAGGTATATACATCTTACAAAACTGATAATGGTTTTTCATTAAGTTTTCTTGGGTCCAGGTGATGTGAAGATAGGTTATCATTGTGCAGCAGAAACTTGGATACAGCTCTTTTTCTAATCAGGGCACTATTCCACATATCATTGGGGGCCAGAGTGAAGATCAAGGAAGAACGAGTAAAAATTGCCCCAACATCAATGTGGAAAGGGGAGAATCTGGACACCTGTTAGTGGTAGAAATATTGGGTTTTTCTTTTTTTTTTTTTCCTTGTAGCAAGGTTCCTATTGATATTGAATCTTTTCCTTTTGCTAATTTTTGTAAAATTTAATAAAAACAAAGTATATTTTGTTTCTTGTCCTTTGAGGAACACATGGTCTATAACCTTCAGGTTCTACAGCTGCCTATAGGAGGATGGGACACCGGACAAAAAAAAAACATCCTTTACCAGTTTTTCACAATTTTTTTTGCTAATGTCCTAAGAAAATGGATGCTTTTTTTGTACAGCTGTTGTGGTTTTTATTTAATTTTTTTTATTAAGATTAATTATTACATCACTGCTGGAACTTTGTCTCGTCAATTTTAGCTTTCTAGCATTGTAGTCCTCAGTCTGGGAGTGCCAATTCCAGACCTCACTGGGCGTGCAAGGTTAGCCTGAGTTGTGACCTGTGGCCGCTGGGCTCCACATAGGGCACTTTCTAGACTCCCCATTCCTAGTGCTTTTGCCACGGAAGGGGCTACACTGCAGGACTGATGTCATCCATTGAGTATAGTGTCGCTTATGCTCTGCTCTTTTTCACCAGTTTCAAGGCAGCTTCTCCTGCTCCTACTTGCAAAGAGCCACATGGAACTTTGTTATTCATTCCTGCTTTCTGCCTACAGTGACTTTAGCTGTCTGGGTTTCATGAGTACCTGAGGCATTGCCTCATACCCTGTGGCTATACCATGTCTGATTCTAGGTTTGTGGCGAACAGTTCCACTTTACTGGATGCCCCCAACTCACATTCTGCTAGCAGATCTGGTGGCGTGCGGTCGGAAAGTTGCAATGTCTGCAGCCTGGAATTAGACTATCCCCTATTCTTGGGTTCTGTCCAGTCAGTTAATACTATGGCTCATGGGCAGTTTGGCCTTTACATCGTGGAAAAAAGCCAGTGTTTTCAAACACAAGAAGGGCGCATGTGCGCAGAGTACAGCCCGCTGCCAGCATCCTATTAAAAAGGTAGGCTGAATGCTGGTAATGTTGGTTTAAAGTTTCCTTGAACCAGGTAATGTTGTGTTGCCGACCCTTCAGTTGGACTGCAAACCCCTCAGACTGCTTTTCGACATCTAAAATGTTAAAGACTACCAGTGTCCCTCAATGGACGAGAAAGATAACAGGATTTCTCTTCTTGGGGTAAAATACTTTTTTTTGGAGTCGCTGAGAAACACACAGGTACTATCCCTCTGATCATGCTTTTGGTACTGCTTTGCTACAAAACTGAGGCATCCTGTTAGTGGGAGGGTTTATTCAGGGCTGGATTGCAATTTTTTTGTGAGTCTAGTACTCCTGTAGGTGACAGTATAACCCAAAAAAATAGACTTTCTGTGTCCCTAAGTGGACTGCAGAAAGTGTCATTTATGGTGGGTAAAAGAAGTCCTGTTTTCTGCCTTTTTATATAACAAGCTTGTTTAAAGTGGAAGCCCCATGCTAAAACTAAAATCCCTGCATTTATAGACACCCACGATCTAACACCAACCTATCTAGCCCTGTAAAGAAAAAATTAGTATACATTTTCTTTCTGAAGCTCATCTCCAGCGGTGGAAGCTCTGCAGAGGACACGGCTGACAACGGCTGTGCAATGAATGGGGAGTGATGTCACCCATAGAGTTACTATGGGGCTTCCATTGTCGGACGTGTCCCCTGCACGCGCCCACACAACGAAGCCAAGGCTGACATCTCGGCGTGGGATTGGGACGGATCAGCTTCAGAAAAGGTATTTATAATCTTTCTTTACAGGGCTAGATGGGTTAGTGTTAGATCGTGGGTGTCTATAGATGCGGGGATTTAGTTTTAGCATGGACTTCCACTTTAAGCACAGTCTGTCTTAGTGCCAGCTTCATATGTGTTTTGCATGAAGTTTGGGATATTTGTCCCTCGACAAGGATGGGATATATAAAGCCTTGTACACACGGTGCGATTGTTGGCCAACCAAGCGTCTGATTTTTGCCCAAAGGGCGTGTGCCAGGATCTTTTCTTGCATACCAACAGTACACAATTGTCGTGCCACAAACACGAACGTAGTGCTCTTGAGCGCCACCCTTTAGGCCCCTTCTGCTAATTTCGTGTTTGATGTTTTTGTCCTTTCGACTTTTGTGTGACAGACTTATGTACTATGGGGGGTGTATGGTGATAAGGGGGCTCTGATAATAAAGTACTATGATGTAATTTAATTATCAAATTAACATAACTTAGAAATATAAGAACTGTATAAATCAACAATACAGTATTAATCTAAAGTGCATGTGTGCCAACACACCAATTGACAAAGTGCAAACAAATCTAGAAATTGCAGCAATAGTAGCTCAGTATTAAGCTATTAAGTCCATGCATTGAATAGGTTTCTTGAAAGTTGACACCATCACCACTGAAACAATAGCAAGACTGGCGACACCCGGTGGGAAGTAGAGGTAAGTGCCTACTCACCAGACCACCATGACCCTTTGTTTTAAGAAATGGTCAGGTGGGGCTTTGGTACAGTTTATGGTCTGAGGTCTGTACTGATACCTGGATGGGACTGGCCAAAGATGGACTCCAACAGAAGACTTTACCATGAATAAAATGAAGAGAAACGGGCCATAGTGAAGTTCCGCAATTTAATATAAAACAAAGTAAAAACACAGGCCAAGTGACCGCTTACTTTCACAAGTGCCGAGGCCTTGAGGGATCGAGCGTGTTACAGCCTGATGTGATGTGGAGCACCTGCCGCACTGGGTCTCACTCGCGTGGGTATGTGTAGTGTGCGTTCCACCGCCTTGCAGTACCAAACCCGGAAGTGGCTGAGCTGGATAAAGTGACCAAGTAGTGCCTTTTTATAGCACTTTTAGGGGAGCAGCTTTTTATTTTATATGATTTAACCATAGCGCAGAGTTCTCCCCCCTTTTTTTCAAGACTTGTGTACTAAACCTGACGTCAGACCGTTGTCCGCTGAAAATTTACTAGCCTGTCATCCAACATTTGTTGGCAGAAAGTTGGACAACAGTTATCAAAAGGAGCGTACTAACGGTCAGATTTTAAGTAAAGTCTGTCAACAGACAATCCCCTGCCAACAATTGAACCCTGTAAGAGGCTTTACTCTGCATAATATATGGGCACACAAAATGTAGAATAAAGTTACTTGATATTTGGATTGGTGGTAATACGCAAGTGTACATAATATCCAGTTATTGGTTACTGATATATATCTATTCTGTATAACGTTTATTTTTTATTTTTACAGAGCTTGCTAAATGGTTAGAGCCATTGAAAACCATTCGATTTGAGATAAATTGTATCCCCAATCTAATTGATTATATTAAACAGGTAAGTTGCATTGTTTGTTTTTTCTATGAAGCGGTATTAAACCCAAAAGCAAACATTTATTATATTGCAGCTTACCAGTTCTTGTGATGGCTGCATTCATTTTCTTTTAGGCTTTCTTTCTTTGATTTTCACCTGGTGATCTGGCCAGAAAGTTAGTAGTTTTTCAAGAGAATAAGCTGTCCTGTAGATGTAGCAGTTACAAAGTTGAGGGAAACTATTTATCACTGACAGGGGTGCTTAGAATGATCAGCTTTTATTCATGTAAAACCTTTACCCCAAAAGGAACAAAGCTGTTTGCTGTAACTGCTTATATTATGTCAAAACAAAGCTTCAGATACTCCACTTGTTTTTTGTTATGCAGAACTAAGATGTTCCTGTTCATATTATGTGTGTTCTTATTTGTTCCACTAGAATATTGACCATTTAATGGCCCTGGAGGGTGCGGGACTGCTGACTGCTCTTAGGATTCTTTGTCATGTAGCTTGCCCACCAGCTGCTGTTGTGGGTATGTACAAAACCTGTAAATTGAAACACTACTTTGTCACCAATACAGCTGAATATGTTCGGGTTATGTAATATTGGTCTGTAGAAATGGATGAAAAGATCGGTTGCCGTAGTCAAACAAGAATTACAGACCAAAAATAAACCTTTTATGGGATCTGGGTATAAGAAGTGAACGTTGCTTATTTTGGAAAAGCGGTTCTGTGGTTCAGTCGTAGAAAGTCTTTTTAGAGAAAGAGAATTAGAAATAAAACTCACTAATAATGCAAGAGTATGACACTGCCTGTAAATGTAAAAAGATTACATCGCTCGACCCATAATGTTAAGGTGACCAGATTTTTAAAATGCAGCCCGGGTTCACCCTAACCACAGCAACTTTTCATTGGGAGTGTAGCAGGGACGGGGCTAATCATGGTACACCAACTGGTAATTTCACCCTAAAAACTTGATGACCCTCAAGATACTACCCTGAACACTTGCAAGATATCTCTACTGAAACTCAAAATATTGATGTAAATGAGATGGGAGCGATAGGTGTGAAACGCATAACTGAGGATAAAAAAACACTGATTTAAGCTCAAACCTTCTCATATGGAAAACTATTTCATTCAACTCGCTGTATTCACCAGAATTTTTTTTTTTTGGGGGAAAATCAAGTAATGAAGAATATTTTAACCATAAAATTGGTACCACATCACACAAACCTCATACGTGTGTGTGTTTTATAGATATAATGCCATGACCAACATTTATTTTTGCTACGTCACCCTGCAGTTGTTAGAATACATGGGCAACAAAGGGGTAAGCATGACAATACATGAGTAAAAAATGGGCAATTTGGGGCCGTGATGGCATGCTGTGGCCTCCTGGCAGCTTGCCATATATTAATCAGGTAGGAGGGGCTTTAAGGGCAGGGTACAGTAATAAGCAATGTAGAGTTTAGAGGTCATTAATAATTAGGTGTGTTCACAGATTAATATTAAGTAATGCATAGTTCAGGGATCCAGTAGTAACACAGAGGGCTGAGCAGGGTGGATTTGATTTAAATCGCAAGTAAAAAGGCTTGATTTAACCACTTAAAGGTTCCTTTTTTTAAAAACAAACATATCGTACTTGCCTCCACTGTGAAGCTCGTTTTGCACAGAGTGGCCCTGATCCTTGTCTTCTGGGGTCCCTCAGCGGCTGTCTCATCTCCTCCCCGCATCAGCTAACCCCCGTTCTGGGAAGCGCTCTCCCATGGGGGTTAGCTTGCGGGCGTGCTCCTGTGATACTGTTGGCGGCTATAGCCGCCAACTGTATCACTCGGCCCCCGGCGCGGTGCGTCATTGATTTGATTGATAGCAGCGGGTGCCAATGGCTGCGCTGCTATCAATCCAATGAATGAGCCGAGAAGCGACGTGGAACTTTCGAGGGCTTAAGTAAGGACGGGGGGGCCACTAATCATCACATGTTTTTTCTCCTTAATGTATTCTATGCATGAAGGTGAAAAAACATGTACCTTTACAACCCCTTTAAGGAGGACCGAGCCTCTTTCTGAGATTTGTTGTTTACAAGTTAAAAACTGTTTGTTTTTTTTGCTAGAAAATTACTTGGAACCCCCAGACATTATACATTTATTTTTTCTAACACCCTACAGATTAAAATGGCAGCCGTTGCAATACTTTCTGTCACACCGTATTTGTGCATCAGTCTTACAAGCGCACTTTTTTGGAAAAAATACACTTTTTTTTTAATTAAAAAATAAGACAACAGTAAAGTTAGCCCATTTTTTATATTGTGAAAGATAATGTTACACCGAGTAAATTGATGCCCAACATGTCACGCTTCAAAATTGCGCCCGCTCGTGGAATGGCGACAAACTTTTACCCTTAAAAATCTCTGTAGGTGACGTTTAAAAAATTCTACAGGTTGTATGTTTTGAGTTACAGAGGAGGTCTAGGGCTACTCAAATATGCGTTTGCTTTTGCATGCGAGACGGGCGTGTTTAAAAAAAAAAAAAAAATCTTATTTTACCTTTTTTTATTTTTACACTGTTCTTTAAAAAAAAAAAAAAATTTGTGTCACTTTTATTCCTATTACAAGGAATGTAAACATCCATTGTAATAGAAAACAAAGCATGACAGGACCTCTTAAATGAGATCTGGGGTCAAAAAGACCTCAGATCCCATATTTATACTAAAATGCAATAAAAAACAAGCACAAAAATATGGCCCTTTAAGAGCTATGGGTGGAAGTGACATTTTTGACGCCGCTTCTGCCCTGCGATGGTATGGAGATGGGTGGGGGCCATCTTCCCCTCACTTGTCTCCATACCAAGCAGCAGAGAGGACTCGATCGCCTACACGTCTACTGATGGCTCTGGTAAGCAGCGGTGGGAGGGGGGTGCCCTCCCCTGCCACCGATAAGTGATCTTGTGGCGAATCTGCCGCAGAGACCACTATTATCAGAAACGGACCGCCTGCTGAAGAAGAAAATACCTGGGTTATGGCAGCTAGCTGCTGCAATAACGAAGATATCTTTCTTCAAAGTGGCGACGGATATCGGTGTGCGGCGGTCCGGAAGTGGTTAAATCAACTCGGTTTTAAATCAGAATTTTTAAAGAGCAACTGTCATCTCTGTCCCACAGCGGCTCCTCCTCTCTGATCTGACCTGCTGTTGACTCACTGACAATCCAATTGACTTTAATGGGATGACTGGTGATGCGGCAGTGATACAACAAGGTGACGGATGTGGTGGCAGCAGGTGAGTGGATGTCCGCTAACAGCCGCTGTCCTGATGGATCTGAAATGACAGGTGCTCTTTAAATGTAAGGACTTATTCTTGCTGGTAGTTAGAAATACTTTATTTTGTTTGCAAATATTAAAGATTCTATGTAGAATAAAAAGCTGTCAGGTTATTAAAACTGCGATATAGGAACCAATTCAATCATACAGTTTTTTTAATGTACATAGATTTGCAAAACAATGGGATAAAGGAATATTCCTGAACTTTGGTTTATCTCATAGTAACTGTGAAATTGTGTGAATCCATCAATGCAGTGCATGTCATCTCAGCTTGCAGAGCTTGGATTAATTAAATGAGTTTACCAAGCATGTAAATATTAAACTAAGCTCCATTTCATGCTGAATAAACTAAATGAATGCATCCTAAATAGTTTTCTATCTTTTTAGATAGACTTTCACTCCAAAAGCATTTTATTAAAATAAATTTGATTAAAAATCAAAAAAACTTTATTAAAAAAAAAAAAAAAAAATCATTGATTTTTATCTACCCTGGGCCTGAGGTCAGTATTAATGAAGACTGCAGAGATCAGTAGTAAGTAATGCCCAATTCAGGGGTCAGTAGTCATTAAAGTGGTTGTAAACCCCCTTTTTGCAACTTGCACTTACAGGTAAGCCTAGATTAAGGCTTACCTGTAGGTGCAAGAAATATCTCCTAAACCTACACGGTTTTGGAGATATTTGCTAAAAATGACATTGCTCCGTGTCTACGGCGCATGCGCGCCGTAGACAACGGCGCATTTATGGGGTTAATCCCATTCACAAATCCGGCTCAGTCCCATCATTCGGCTCCCGCGCGCATGCGCGGAGTCACGTCTTCGCCGCTCCGGCCAATCACAGCGCCGGAACGGCTCTGTGATTGGCTGGAGTGGCGATACCCGGAAGTAACCTTCCGGGCGTGTCGCCGAAGCGATGGCTGCGGCTGAAGAGGGAGACGAGGACGGCTTCGGGGGCCCCGATCTAAGGTAAGTGATGCATAATGAGCTATTATGCTAGTCATATTAGCTCATTATGCCTTTCTCTTACAGGTGGTTTAAAAAAAAAAAAAAAATTTTTATAGGGGTTTACAACCACTTTAATGCAGAGGGCAAATGTCAGTAGTATGTAATGCATAGATCATTGGCCTGCATGCAGTCACAGGCAACCCCTGGGTTGTCCATATAACCCCCCCACCTGTACCTTGCCTTAGGTTCTCTGACCCTCACAGTTGCACACAGGCAGCCCATGATGGGTTCAGCAATCTGTTGTCCATCTTATGTCCCCTTGTCCTGTCCCTGCTTACTTACCAGGACACAATTACAAGTTTCTTGATGGGAAACCAATGGATATGGATTCTCCCTTCATCCTTTGTAAACAAAGGAAGTTTCCAGGCAGATTACTCTGCAGCGCATCTGGGCCACTTCGTGGACACTTTGCAGGTAGTCTCCTCATTTCATGAAAGTATAGTCGCACTACAACAAGATAATACTGCACATAACCGTTTACATCCCCAGTCTCTACAACTTTGTTGCATCTGTGACCTGCCTATGGATCTTTGAATAGAACAAGGCAACTTGATGTAAAGGGTTGGCATGGTCAATTTTATAGAATTATATAAATTAAAGTCGGTATTTTAAAAAGTTGTCAAATTTTGCGGGCAGTACTTGCCAATATTATAATAACGGACTTGTAATATTTTCATTTCAACCAGTATTAATATACTAATATTAACCTGTATTCTTCAGGACAGCAAAAGGATCTTAAGTGGAATCTTGCAGTCATTCAGCTTTTCTCAGCCGAGGGAATGGACACTTTCATTCGCATCTTGCAGAAAATGAATAGCATTCTCATCCAACCGTGGAGACTCCATGTCAACCTTGGGACCACTTTGTATAGGGCAATCACGATCTCCGTGGCCCGCTGCACCTTGTCTCTCCTCAAGACAATGCTGACTGAGCTATTAAGAGGTGGCTCTTTTGAGTTTAAGGACATGCGTGTTCCATCCACATTGGTCACCCTGCACATGCTCCTCTGCTCCATACCTCTTTCTGGAAGGTTGGATGGCGAAGAGCAGAAGATCCAAAGCGATATCATAGACATCCTTCTGACTTTTACCCAAGGTGTAAATGAGCGGATGACTATCTCTGAGGAAACACTGGCTAATAACACTTGGTCGTTGATGCTCAAAGACGTTCTCTTCTCTGTCTTAAAAATACCTGAAGGTTTCCTCTCTGGACTTGTCATATTGTCAGAACTATTACCCTTCCCGCTTCCAATGCAAACCACACAGGTAAAAGATTTGGTCTCTGTCATCAATTAAAAGGCCAGATGATTGTTCCCCCAAAGAGTGGCTTTTGATGAGGGTCTGTATTGTCTTTCAGGCTTTTGAACCAAAGGACATTGCTGTGGCTCTGAACACCAGGAAGCTGTGGAGCATGCACCTACACGTTCAATCTAAGCTGCTGCAAGATATTGTGAAGTCCTTCTCTGGAGTAACTTGCCAGCCTCTGATGAACATGATAAGGCGAGTCTGTATCCAGCTGTGTGACCTGGCCTCACCCACTGCGCTTTTGATTATGCGCACTGTATTGGACCTCATAGTGGAAGATCTGCAGGGGTAGGTGTGAATTCAATCTTCTCAACGTTTTTTTTCTGTTATTTTTCAATACGTCAAGTCTCCCACCAGAATTATGGGCCAAAGCTGAACTCCAGGCAAAAGGCTTATTACACAGGAGAAAAACATATAAGGAAGCTGTTCTCCTTGACACAGGATTTGTTTTTTGTTTTTTGTTCATCCAGTCCTGAGATTCGCATATCTGTCTACCAAGGGAGGGGACCTGTTCTTTCTCTGCGGCAGTTTTACTTTAACTCACAGGTCCCACCCCATGCTGTGACTGGGCAATGAAGGTAGAAGCAGCAATCTGATGAGCTTATCTTTGACACTCTTCTGTCTACTTCAATCAGCATGCTTCTTGCACTGCAGCACACCTGATTGGCTCCTCGTGCTGCTTTTCTCTCTCCCTTTCTAAACTTTGTTACAGACTGTACAGCAGACTGCAAGAAGCTTAAACCATTTAAAATTCAGGTATTTATACTGCTTGCATTACAAAAATACATTTAACAATGATGTGTTGATTAGTGCTGCAATAATTTGTCTCTCCTATCTGCCTGGAGTTTAGCTTTAAAGAATGTGGGCGCAGAATGTAAAGACTGTATTATTGTCTTTACCAAGTTCTCTTCAGGAAACCCACCTCAAATCTGCTTTTAAGTAGGTTAAGATGGCCATATAATAACTAAATCGTAAATTAACAAGTGTCAGACCAGTCCTAACAGTATTTCACTTTATCCAGTTAATAAATTGCTGCATATCCACTATTGTCATCTGAGCATACTAAATGGATTGCTCTTAAAAACTGGGGTTGATTTACTAAAACTGGAGTGTGCAATATCTGGTGCAGCTGTGCATGGTAGCCAATCGGATTGCAACTTCAGCTTGTTCAATTAAGCTTTGACAAAAAAAAAACCTGGAAGCTGATTGGTTTCTATGCACAGCTGCATCAGATTTTGCACTCTCCATTTTCAGTAAATCACGCCCACTATGTAGTTGAAGTTTTCAGTGCATAAGGGCCAGTGTCCACAGGTTTTGGGCTGCAAATGCAGCACAATCTTGGCATTCATTTGAGATCATTAAGAATGAATTTCTGGTGCCTTTTACCTGCAGTTGACTTGCTTCAAGCTGATCTTGCAATCCCATTGAATTGTATAGGAGAGAATCGGTTCTGATGGGCACAAAAGCCTGTCTACACGGGCCCTAACTATGCTGAAGAGCTAATCTAATGCGTGTTCCTCGTTGGCTAGTGTCTGGATTAGAACTTGAGTGCAATATACAGTAGCAGTGTAGTCTCGGTTCATTGTCCTTGAGGCTGCAGGTGCTCCCCCCCCCCCCCCCAAAGGGTCTGCTGTGTCTGCCAGTAAATGATAAAATAAACCAATCTGATTACTTTTTGTTTCAGTGGTCCGGAAGATAAGGAGAAGCCGTGTACAGGTCAGACAGCTCGACTACTTGCACTCTTGGACTCCTTAGCTGCCCACAGAGCTTGCAAAGTTGCTGTTCTACATCTTATTAATGGAGGTAAAGGTGATGAGCGCTATAATGAACTTTTCCAAAAGATGCTGAACATCATGAAGTCTGCAGGTGACAACATCATTCACCTGCAGTGTGCAGAATATATATCCTCCATTGTACAGTACCTCTGTGACCAGGTATGGCTCTCTGACCAATCATTGTACTAGAATATGGTCTTTACATTAATTGTTTTAATTTATAACTTTCTTCTCCTCTTGTAGGATATTGCTCTCATTGTGCCAATCTCAGGGGAGAGTCCAGTGTCTGAATTAGACCAGCTTGCCAACTCCCTGCCTAGCAAGGATCTCCTTCCCTCCATCTGTGAATGCTTGATGGAGACGTTAGGCAATAATGACAGCAGTTACACTTCACTTCTCACCTGTATCCGCACTATGATGTTCCTCTCTGAGCATGATTATGGCTTTTTCCACTTAAAGAGGTAATGAGAATGACCATCATACAGTTACTTTGGGAAATCTAAAACAAGCTTGCAGTGTGGGGAGTATAGAAGTATCAGATTGAGTTACATTTATTTTGTTTGCTTTCCTGCAGCTCTTTTAGGAAACACGGAAACACACTTTACTTATTATTGAAGAGAATTGTGTGTGGGTTTGGTAAGGACATGGGAGAGCTGGCTTCGTCATTCTTGGATTTCATGCGACAGATCCTGAACTCTGACTCAATGGCAAGTAGACCTCATTGTTTTGTTGCTTTTTCGCGAGAATTCATTTAAGATTATTTTATACAAGCACATCGGTGCATTATGCTGTCAGAATGAAAAAGAGCACATTTTGAAGTTCACCAGATCGTCAAATTCAAAGGGTGCTGTTTCCTATTCTTTGAGTTTTGTCCTATCTTCTAAGCCAAATGAGTTGGAGCAGACAGAAGGGAGTACCCTTTTAAATGAGAATTTCCGGTTTATACTGAGCACTCATCTAGGTGGGAACGGCATTGGTTCCCCCGCTGCTGCTAAGAGAACTGAGCGATAGAATAAAGCTGATCGCTCACTTCTCAGTCTTCAGTGAGCAGAGAGTAAGTGATGGTCAGTCGCCTCTCTGCTCTGCCCCTCCCTCAGTTGATCACTGGGCTGTGGAGGGGGCAGGACTCAGACTTTCAGAGGCTCACTGAGAGGCTAAGCCAGCTGCAGGTCCAGGCATCTGGGTTGTTTCCGACTGTAAAGAGGCTGGACCGGCTAAGTGACGGGTCACAGGTGTGCAGAACGAACTACACACCTGTGATCCACAGGAGAAGTAAGGCCAAAAAAGCTTTGGCCACACGTCTCCTTTTTAAAGGGAAATATTTAGAAGGGAGTTTATCTGGGCAGATGTTTAAAGTGGTGGGATTTTAAAACTGCATCTGTAGAAAAGTAAGATGGCTCAAAACATTGTACGGTTGTAACTCTGTATGAGAGATGTGATTATAAATATGGTAGTCCCAGGCTGGCATTCTTGGGGTTGTCATTACAAGATTTATACCTTAGAATTGTTGGGCTGTACAGTACCCAGTCATTTCCTGCAAAATGTATTTTCAGATAACTGAGTGCATGATGAGTATTGTATGCAGTTGTGTAACAAATTATAGGCGAGGAAGAAAAAAAAAAATCACTCCAAAGAGCCAGATTAAGGTTGTGCATGGTATGTGTGTGTGTGTGTGTGTGTGTGTGTGTGTGTGGTATTAAGCCTGGCAAAAAGATTAAAAGGGGAAGTAGAAAAGAGAGTGGGAAATCGGGAAGTGGTCAGTCTTGAGGGGTTTATATTAAATTGCTGTGGCTGATAAATTCCCCTGTTCTATCACTCAGGCACTTAAAGTGATACTAAAGTCTTGTTTTTTTTTCATTCTTTGTAAATAACAAACATGTTATACTTCCCTTCTCTGTGTAATGGTTTTTCTGCTGAGCAGCCCAGATTCTCTTCTTCTCGGGGCTCTTGGCCCCTCCCTCTTGCCTAGTGCCCCCACGGCAAGCAGCTTGCTATGGGGGCACTCCAGCCAAGCTGCAGCTCTGTGTGTCCATTCAGACACGGAGCCCTGGCCCTTCCCCCTTTATCTCCTGATTGGCCAGTTGAGTTTGATAGCAGTGGGAGCCAATGGCATCGCTGGTGTCTCAGCCAATCAGGAGGGTGGATAGTTAGTGCCTAGTTGGATAGTTCTTCAATTACATGGATTAATTAAAATATTTATCCTTGAGAGAAATATCTTTCCAGTGATTGGTTATCTGACCATTCTTACAAAGGGATTGATGGGTCTTTTAGTAGGTGAGTTAAGTAAACTCCCCTGTATTGTTTGTACCTATAGGTAAGCCTGTAATAGGGCTTACCTATAGGTACTGTAAATATCTCCTAAACTTGCACCGTTTTAGGAGATATTTACTGTATACGCCGCCGGTGACGTCATCGGTGCATGCACTCTGAAGAAACTGCCTCCCGTGCCGTTTCTTCAGAGCCCTGTGCCGTGACCGACGTCACACGGCTCAGGCCAGTCACACAGCCAGAGTCCACTCACTCGGAAGCAAGACGGGCGAAGATGGATGCGGCCTCCAGTGGTGACAATGAGGGCTTCGTTTGCAGGCAAGATTCATGAGGATTGATGTATTTTTTCCTTGGTGATTTCACTGATGGAAATAACCTGCCTTGTTTTTATATCCTCCATGCCTAGTTTCTGGAATTTGCATTCTTCTGATTTTTATAAAAGTGCCTTCTATTATTGACTGACCAAATCGAAAACGGCGATATTTGTAGTTTTATCATTTATAAAAACGTATTACAGCCGTCCATATAAAACTATAACATACACTAAGATATAACTGTACACTATACAAAGATTGTTCAGATATTTTTAAATGAGTTGTGGTGTTAAAATTATGTCCTTTGCTTGTTTAGGCTTCTGGGGATGACGGAGGATTGATGGAAGTGGATGGATCTCACCACTCGAAGACCATAGGGCTTAGCCCTGGTGAGATGAAGCAGCTGCTCCTCAGCAAAGAAGACATGACTCAAAATCTAGTTCTTGATCTGGAGAAACTTGTCCTGGTATGCTTGGGAAAAAATAAGTTGTTGTTCTTTTTTTTTTTTTTTAACTATATTGTATACCGTTTAGAGGAAGATTTTAGAACAGTGTTTCCCCAAGGGTGCGACCCGTGGCACTGTTGCTAAATGTCTACCCTGGTATTTGACAAGAATAAACCAAAAAATAAAATCTGGTCTACAGCTTAAAGTGGTGTTAAACCCAAAACAAAAATGTAATATATTGCAGCTTACTAATGCTTAAATGTGGTGGTATAATTAGGCCAGTTCACGCTATAAATCGCACAGAAACCGCTTTGCATTCCTGTGCTATTCACATGCAATCCACCTGCTGTGCGATTTCAGCTTATTTATTTGAATGGGCTGAAATTGCACCCAAAGTTGTGCATGCACTACTTTAAAAACCCATATAGAAAGTAGAGATCTCATCCAGATAACCCCAGGTTGTTGCCAACATCCCAAATAGATACCATAGAACAAAGGTACCCCCCAATGTACAGACAGGGACTTTAACGGCAACTGAGTACGTATAATGATTTCAAAATGTTATTAAATATTTTAAAAAAATGGTGCATGCATCACCATACATAAAATTGATAACATAGCTCATTACAAAGTGGTTGTCTCCTGATAATAGACTGACGCGTTTTCAGGACCTGTGCAGAGTCCTTTCCTCAAACAACACTCTAGAATAAAGCATAGTAAGCATTAAGAGTCGTATCACAAAAAGTGATGCTGTGGCCTGAACACATAGTGTAACCCTATGATATAGGGGAAGCTATGCAGAAGGACCAGACATGTATCACTGAAATAATGATCCCTATTTTTAAAGTTGTTATATATACATGAAAGCATGGTGATACATGTAGATCTCTACTTTCTATATGGGTTTTTAAAGTAGCGCATGCACTACTTTTTGGTGCAATTTCAGCCCATTCAAATACATGTCAGTACAAATGTCCAAATTACATAAGGCATTGGCATGGTAAAACTCATGATGGCGATACTTAATTGGCTAAACTTTGGGAATCGTTCTAACTCCTTTTTTTTTTTCGGTTGTAGGAGCAATCAAAAGAGGATGATACTTTGGAGTCTTTACTGGATAATGTGGCTGGATTCAGGCAAATATTTGAAACTGTGAAGGAGCCGCTGCCACTCAGTGACCAGGAGGTGGAGCCAGTTTTATCTGCACCAGACACCCTGCAGAATCTATTCAATAACAGGTAACGAGAAATAAGTACTATACTGTTTTAGTTCTATGTTTAGGATTATTGAAAGCTCTCTAGTATACTAATAACTTTTCATAAAACTAAGGAAGATTGGATGTTTTTTTTTTTTTTTTTTTTTTTTTTTATCTGGGAGATAATTGGCTACCATGGAACTTCAGATTTAGCCCCCGTTCACACTGGTGCAACATGTCATGCGTTTTGACAGGTCCAAATCCCATGACAAGTTGCACCCTATTGTCGTAAATGGAACTGTTCAAAACGTTGCGACGCTGACTTTGCGGTGCTGCACCAATTTTGAGAAAAATTCCTGCGCTTTTTTTGGAGATTTCAGGTGTGACTTGCATAGAAATCTGTGCATGAAGTCGCACAGATGTCAGTCAAGAAAAAGTGGTTTTGTGGCCTGGTTAAGGGTAGATACCCGCTTTTACGCACCTCATCCCAATTTTTGAGAAAATGTAAAGAAAAGAATGGGAGGGACTATAGCGGTGCTGATTTTAGTGTCTATACAACAGTAGAAAACTCAATTGTCATTTGATAGAAAAATATATATAGTTTATTTAAACAATCAATACAAAAAATTATTTTTTTAAAAAATAATTATATATATCACATTTATACAAAGGAGCACTGTGCATGGTGGTTGTATTGATGTCAGTCAAGTTGCACCTGAAGTCACACTGACATGCGGCTTTAAAATTGTGCGATTTCAAGTGAAGTCGCACAATTTTTGAGTCATATTTGGTGTGAACAGGGGGCTTACTTTGTGAGAAATGGTTAAATGGGTTCTTGGGTTACATGGAACCCTGTCACCTTGCCCTTTCAGGACTAAGTAACAGTACCCCATTACTTGCCCTATGCTTTCTTTTTCTCCATAGCAGGCATTGCCAATACCCATGCTTCTAAGTATAGAGGAGCATGTGACGGTGCTCTGGTCTAGCAGTCAATCACTAGATTCAAGTACTGTCATGTGACAGAGTGACATCATAGCTTTTCCTAGTATCCAGCGCCAGCTATTACTAGGTAAAAAAGCGGAGCTTTCCCTTTTGGGTGGAGCTCCGCTTTAAGAAGTTGATTTTCAGCTGGATTTCGGCCCATTCACTGGACTGAGACTGTTTGCGTCCCGGGCCGATCATTTGCAGATCATCACTCGAATAGCTGCAAGAGCTGTCGGCCTCAAATTGATTTCGTTGTGGCTTCCACTCTCAGCTACACGCCAGAAAACCTCACTGGGTCTCTTGCATCTATTCACAAACAACCCTATTTCCAAGTGTGAATAAGGTCTTCTGTGTGCATTGCAGCATGCTTGGTATGACACATGTATAAGTGTTATTGGGCCCATAGAGCTAAAAACTCACTTGGCTGCAGCTCATGGGTGTGCCATGGGATTTCTGCTTGAACTGCAGTAAATTTTGAGTTTTGCTGCATGAAATCAGATTTAGTTTACGTCATAACCTAAAAATACAAAGCAATAACTAGCACGTGCAAACACTAAAGTTTTTTTTTTTTTTTTTTTTGCTTGCACGGAGAGTTTCCAGCTTACTGGCAGATCTGTGTGGCTGTTACTTTACATTTGCCACATTTAAAGTAACAGCCACCAAAATGGAAACTAGGTTAGATTGGGTTCCAACTAAACGGTGTGGTTTAAGCAGGGCAGATGTATTACTACCTGTCAATGGTGACACACACTTGCTTGTCTTTGGCCAGTCTTTAGGGGTTCTAGTTGAATTATGACTGGACTGTTGTCTTCAAGGATTTAGCATAATCAGGAGCATCTTTACTTGAAGCTGCACCATTACTAAACCGCTTTTAATCTGATATGTTCTAGGACTGCATACGTTTTAGCAGATGTGATGGACGAGCAGCTGAAGTCTTTGTCATTTCCACCATTTCAGCCAGAGGAAGCAGATGTGGACATAGACATGGTACTGATCTTTTCCTTTTCTAGTATAAATTTGAATTTATCACTTTTCCATTATAGCTAATTTATTATTCTCAACCTTTCTAGCTCCGTGACCCCTTGATAAAAATTTCCCAAGTTATGGGGACCCCTAACAGTAAAATTATTTTCATAGCGTGGGTTGTTAGCACCCAAGGCAAGACTAGTAATTTGCGCCCCTAACCCACAGACATTTAGCGCTCCCTGAGTCCCTTCCACTCGTACAGTATTAAAACCTCTTATAATACATTTTAGGATGTACCACTCTTTCTCTTTGTTCTCTTTTGTTTCCCCCCCCCCCATCCCTCTCTCTAGCTGTCTTTTGCTCTCTTTTTTCTTTGTTACTCCCCTCTTTTTCTCTCCCTTCCATGTATTCTCTAATTTTATTCCTTCTCCTACTCCTTGGTGGGGGGGTTGGGGTTAATAGGATGAGTGGCAGTGCTGGTGGGGAGTTGGAATGAGTGGCGGTGCTGGCTGATAGTTCTGATCAGTCAACTTAGGTGGTCTTGATCAAGGTCATCTGCTGATTTGAGAACTGTAGTGGGGACTTTTAATGGCAATTATAATCACAGGTAGTGTTACTCACTGTGTCTCCAGCTTCACGGTGTCTCCGGCTTTGTGGTGTCTTGTAGCAGTGACACCTCTGCCGAAATCAGGAGATAGAAGCCTCTCCCACTTCACAATCCTCACCAGTCAGCTGACCTCTAGTCTCTGCCCCCCAGCCATGCCGTGAACTGAATGGGCGGCTGCGAAGAGGCTGAGTGGGCGGCCGTGGGCTCCAGGGACAGCCCAGGATTTGGTGACCCCTGGCAAATCATCATTTGGCCCCCAAGGGGGTCCCGACCCCCAGGTTGAGAACCACTGCTCTAAAAGGAAGGATTGAGAGTAAACTAAAAGCCGATAATCTTTATTACAATAATGTTAAAAACCATACACTAATATAATATCGGACAACACCCGCTACTCGACAGTAGTCTGAGGGGTACCCAATTTACAGATTTGGAGGCATGGATCCAATCGTAATGAATAAGTCCATCGAGTACCTTTCCAGTTTCTCATTCAGCCAGGTACTGCACTAAAGGGGGAAGCAGAACGCACAGCACACAACCTTTCCTTTCACTTTGCTGAGGCTGACGGAGCTTCTCACAGTGCCGATGTACAGTTCGGCAGGGGATTGGGCTCATCTGAAAGCCCTTCTCTCCCCTGATCCCACAGCACACCCAAGGACCTCTGGCGATACACCAGCGTGCCATGGCACACTGCTTGAGAAAGGCTAATCTATAGTGTTGTTCAACATTATACCTTTTAGAATGGATCCTTATTTTGAAAGGTTTTCATGTAGTTCTTCCAGAAGCAGGTGGGGGAACTCAAACACCCAGCTAGGAAACCTTAACCAGAAAAAAAACAATCAATTTCTGCACCACTGGTTACAGTGAAGCCAAAAACATATTTTAGCCTAGTAGCATAACTAGAGGAGGGCACTATATATTTATTTATAATATCCATAATTATTTGGCTTTATTGTGCACCCTCAGGAATTGAGGAGATATTGTGTGAGGTCAGGCAGCTAAACAGGCATGGTCCTACTTCATGTGGCCCACTGACTTGTGACACTTGAGATGAAGTGCTAAGCTCATAAAGGTAAAACTAGAACTAAAAGAATGACAATGTGAAGTTCACAAAAGTATTTCGGGCTATTAATGAAGAACGTTAAATCTCATCTACTTCTGCGGTCTAGTAATGTCGTTTTTATATTACAGATGAAAGTTGATCTGATCGAACTTTCTACCAAATGCTGCAGTGACTTTGACTTAAAGGCGGAACTGGAGAGATCCTTTTTGTTGGAGCCATCGTCGCCAGGAAGGACAAAGGCCACTAAAGGGTTTAAACTAGGAAAGCACAAACATGAGACCTTCATTACAAGGTGAGTTTCTGTGGTTCTCTACACTAGGCTAGTACAGATTCTCGGTAGAATAGAATACAAAAAACTATTCCCTGCATGTTGACCACCTAGACTCTTCAAAACAATGTCTAAACTGTTTCAAAAGTGTATAGTCAAAACCAGCTTTTGTTTATATTTGTAAATACATGTGAAACCACACTGCCGTGCAAAGGTCCCTATGCAAAGCGTGATCCCTAACTTGAACAGAGCTCTCATCTTGGTACATATACTGTGTGTGTGTGTGTGTGTGTGTATATATATGTATGTACAGTGCCTTGAATTTTTCCACATTTTGTCATGTTGCAGCCGAAACTAAATTTTTATTTTTTGGGTGATTTTATGTGATAGACCAACACAAAGTGGCACAGAATTGGGAAGTGGAAGGAAAATAATTATCTAAAAAAAAAAAAAAAAGCGTGTAGTGCATTTGTATTCAGCCCCCTTTACTCTGATACCCCCAACTAAAATCTAGTGGAACCAATTGCCTTCAGAAGTCACCTAATTATTAAATAGAACCCACCTGTGTTTAACCACTTAAGCCCCGGACCATTTGGTAGCTAAAGGACCAGAGGTGAATTCAGAATTTTGCACTGCGCTGCTTTAACTGTAAATTGTGCGGACATGCAATGTTGTACCGAAACGAAATTTGCGTCCTTTTCTTCCCACAAATAGAGCTTTCTTTTAATGGTATTTGATTGCCTCTGCGATTTTTATTTTTTGCGATATAAACGGAAAAAGACCGAAAATTTTGAAAAAAAATGATATTTTCTACTTTTTGTTATAAGAAAAATCGAATAAACTCAATTGTAGTCATACATTTAGGCCAAAATGTATTCAGCCACATGTCTTTAGTAAAAAAAAATGTCAATAAGTGTATATTTATTGGTTTGCGCAAAAGTTATAGAGTTTACAAACTAGGGTACATTTTCTGAAATTTACACAGCTTTAAATTTATGACTGCCTATCTGATTTCTTGAGGTGCTAAAATGACAGGGCAGTACAAAACCCCCCCAAATGACCCCATTTTGGAAAGTAGACACCCCAAGGAAATTGCTGAGAGGCATGTTGAGCCCATTGAATTTTTTTTTTTGTTGGTCCCAAGTGATTGAATAATGACTAAAAAAAAATAAAAAATTACAAAAAGTTGTCACTAAATGATATATTGCTCACACATGCCATGGTTATATGTGGAATTTCACCCCAAAATACATTTTGCTGCTTCTCCTGAGTACGGGGATACCACATGTGTGGGACTTTTTAGGAGCCTAGCCGCGTACGGGACCCCGAAAACCAAGCACCGCCTTCAGGATTTCTAGGCACAAATTTTTGATTTCACTCCTCACTACCTATCACAGTTTCGAAGGCCATAAAATTCCAAAATCGCACAAAACCCCCCCCCAAATGACCCCATTTTGGAATATAGACACCCCAAGCTATTTGCTGAGAGGAATGGCGAGTATTTTACAGCTCTCATTTGTTTTTGAAAATGAAGAAAGAAAAAAAAATATATATATATATATATATATATATATATATATATATATATATATATATATATATATATATATATATATATATATAATTTTTTGAAAATTGAAAAAAAAAACAAAAAAAAAAAACTTTGTGACAAAAAGCGAGATCTGCAAAATACTCACAATACCTCTCAGCAAATAGCTTGGGGTGTCTACTTTCCAAAATGGGGTCATTTGGGGGGGTTTTGTGCTATCTGGGCATTCCATGGCCTCCGAAACTGTGATAGGCAGTGAGAAGTGAAATCAAAAATTTACACCCTTAGAAAGCCTGAAGGCGGTGCTTGGTTTTTGGGGTCCCGTACGCGGCTAGGCTCCCAAAAAGTCTCACACATGTGGTATCGCCGTACTCAGGAGAAGCAACAGAATGTATTTTGGGGTGTAATTCCACATATGCCCATGGCATGTTTGAGCAATATATCATTTAGTGACAACTTTGTGCAAAAATAAATACATTTTTTTTCGTTTTTTCCGCAACTTGTGTCAACATATAAAATATTCCATGGACTCGACATGCCTCTCAGTATATAGCTTGGGGTGTCTACTTTCCAAAATGGGGTCATTTGGGGGGGTTTTGAACTGTTCTGGCATTTTATACACAACATTAGGAAGCTTACATCCACTCTTCTAACCACTTGAAGACAAAGCCCTTTTTGACACTTTTTGTTTACATGAAAACATTTTTTTTTTTTGCAATAAAATTATGTTGAACCCCCAAACATTATATATATTTTTAAAGCAAAGGCCCTACAGATTAAAATGGTGGGTGTTGCATTTTTTTTTCTACACAGTATTTGCGCAGCGATTTTTCAAACGCATTTTTTGGGTTAAAAAATACACTTTTTTTTAATTTTAATGCACTAAAACACACTATATTGCCCAAATGTTTGATGAAATAAAAAAGATGATCTTAGGCCAAGTACATAGATACCAAACACGACATGCTTTAAAATTTCGCACAAACGCGCATTGGCGACAAACTACATACATTTTTAAAAGCCTTTACAGGTTACCCCAGTAGATTTACAGAGGAGGTCTACTGCTAAAATGATTGCCCTCGATCTGACCTTCGCGGTGATACCTCACATGCATGGTGCAATTGCTGTTTACATATGACGCCAGACCGACGCTTGCGTTCGCCATTGGGCAAGAGCAGGGCAGGACAGGGGTGCTTTTTTTTTTTTTTTGCTTTTTTTTTTTTTTTATTATTAATTTTGCTATTTTATTTTTAAATTGTTCCTTCCAAGTATTTTTTTTTATCATTTTTATTGTTATCTCAGGGAATGTAAATATCCCCTATGATAGCAATAGGTAGTGACAGGTACTCTTTTTTTGAAAAAACTGGGGTCTTCTAGACCCTAGATTTTTCCTCTGCCCTCAAAGCATCTGACCACACCAAGATCGGTGTGATAAAATGCTTTCCCAATTTCCCAATGGCGCTTTTTATATCCGGGGGGGGGGCATTCCCTCCCACTGCTTGTAAAAGCAGTCCAGAGGCTAATTAGCCGCTAGGATTGCTTTTACATGAAAGCCGGCCGCAGGCTGAAAAGAATGATACCAAGATGATACCTAAACCCGCAGGCATCATTCTGGTATAAACATTCAAAATCCAGCAACATACCAGTACGTTGCTGGTCCTTGTTGGACGTGTATTGTACTGGCTGTATTGGCTGAACGAAAAAAGAGATTGATCGGTGGGTATGCCCACCATTAGAATACCGCCCTTCATCCACCCACTTCCAATGATGGGCATACACGCACCATTTATATATGCCGAAGCATGGGGGCATCCTCCCGCAAAAAAGTTATGCCGCCCACACATGGTCGGACTTTTCCACGGGCAAGCCTCCGTCGGAATTTCGACCGTATGTACGCGGCATTAGGAGCAAAATCGCTCCTCCGCCCCTGCTGCCCCAATGCTTCAGCATATTTGCTTTTTTTTTTTAACTGTGGTGGTGAAATCACCTCCTACAGCACTGGAGTCGCAGGGATCAGGCCTGTCTCTGCGAACGCTGCAGTTATGTGTGTTTTTGTTTTGTAAGTGACAGTGATCGATCGATACTGCACTTGGGTGGCCTGGGCTGGACGGAGGGACAAAACGCAGGTGCCAGCAGGTATCTGGGCTGATCCCGCTAACACTGCGTTTTTGGGAACCCTAAACTGCTGGGGACGCTAGTATAGATCTGATCAGATATTGATCTGTTCAGATACTATACCACTAAGGGGGGTGTATGCTTCACACGTGGGTGTTAGCGTTACTGGCACTAACCTGACGCTGCCTGGGGTGTGACTCAGACCCTCTCTGATGCTAAAACCTAATTGATATCACCCGCCGGGCGATCAGGGGGTTAAACCTTTATTGGGTTATATACACGGCGGGTGCCCTGACACTATAAAAAGCAAACTAACTAACCAGCGTCACCCGTAACACTTATATGGTGATCACTGGTGAAAGGGTTAACTAGGGGCAATCAGGGGGTTAAACCTTTATTAGATAATATATTGGGGTACCTGACGCTATAAAAACATGCAGCGAACCTAAAAAAAATTACTGGCTACCGATCTGCATCACCGACACTAAGACAGCGTTTAGAAAAACGATCGCTTAGCGACAGTGGTGATAGGGGGTGAAAGGGTTACCTGGGGGGCGATCAAGGGGGTTAAACCTTTATTAGATAATATATTGGGGTACCTGACGCTATAAAAACCTGCGGCGAACCTAAAAAAAATTACTGGCTACCGATCTGCATCACTGACGCTAAGACAGCGATCAGAAAAATTATCGCTTAGCGACAGTGGTGATAGGGGGTGAAAGGGTTATCTGGGGGGTGATCAGGGGGTTAAACCTTTATTAGGGGGGGTTAGGGGGCTACACTGGACCTAAGACTAAACTTTGACACTTTTACAGTCACAAATGTCACTGATTGCAGTGACCATTTATTTAGTGATCACTGCAATCAGTGACACTGTGACTGGGGGCTGGGGGGGCGATTTATGTCCCTATGTGTCCTGGTGTCAGTGTAGTGTTGTGTGCACTGACCTGATGTCTTCTCTTGTACGGCGCTCGGTATATGTGAGCGCCGCACCAGAGATGACATCACTTCCTCCTGCTCCCTCTGTCTGACACAGACAGAGGGGACATTTCCATTCGCCGGGAGCGATCGCGAGGGGGTGGCCAGAAACGAATGGCTGCCCCCTCATCCCAGAACGCTCCCGGACACTTAGCCACCGCTCACTGTATAGGAGGGGGGTCCGATTGTGCCTGTCGGTGCCATTCTGCCGACGTATATATACAGTGAGCGGTCGTTAAGTGGTTAAGTTAATCTCAATATAAATACAGCTGTTCTGTGAAGCCCGCAGAGGAGAACCTTAGTAAACAAATAGCATCATGAAGGCCAAGGAACTCGCCAGACAGGTCACGGATAAAGTTTTAAGCATGGTTAGGTTATAATAAAATATCCCAAGCTTTGATCATCCCACGGATCACTGTTAAATCCATCATCCGGAAATGGAAAGAGTATGGCACAACTGCAAACCTACCAAAACATGGCCTCCACCTAAACTGACCATCTTGTGGCGAACACAGCAAACATGTGGAAGAAGGTGCTCTGGTCAGATGAGACCAAAACTTACCCTTTTGGCCTAAAGGCAAAACTCTATATATGGCGGGAAACTAACAAGGCACATCACCCTGAACACACCATCCCCACCGTGAAACATGGTGGTGGCAGAATCATGTGGGGATGCTTTAATTCAGGTGGGAAGCTAGTCAGTCGATGGGAAGATGGATGGAGCCAAATACAGGGCAGTTTCAGAAGAAAACCTTTTAGTCTGCAAAAGACTGGGGCGGAGGTTCAACTTCCAGCAGGACAACAACCCTAAACATACAGCCAGAGCTACAGTGGAATGGTTTAGATCAAAGCATATTCATGTTAGAATGGCCCAGTCAAAGTCCAGACCTAAATCTAATTGAGAACCTGTGGCAAGACTTGAAAATTGCTGTTCAGAATGCTCTCCATCCAATCTGACAGAGCTTGAGCCATTTTGCAAACAAGAATGGGCAAAAATGTCACTCTCTAGATGTGCAAAGCTGGTAGAGACATCCCCAAAAAGACTTGCAGCTGTAATTGCAGTGAAAGGTGGTTCTAGAAAGTATTGACTCGGGCTGAATACAAATGCAAGCCACACTTTTCACATATTTATTTGTAAAAATAAAATAACCATTTATCATTTTTTTCCTTCCGCTTCACAATTATGTGTCACTTTTGTGCTTGGTCTATCACATAAAATCCATATATGTTTTTGGTTGTAACATGACAAATGTGCAAAATTTCAAAGGGTACGAATGCCTTTTCAAGGCACTGTGTGTTTGTGTACATACAATGAGAGCATGTTTGTATGTCTTGCAGGTAGCCCCTTCCTCTTCAAAGGTGCAGATACACACCAGAAGCACATACTTTCTCAATGGCAGAAGAGCTTGAGTGTGTACCTGCACCAAATTCAACAAGCAAAGTAAAAATGGCAACCGGTTTAGATCAATTTATACCTGTTGAATCTAAGATGCGCGTGGACAGTGCAATTCGCTGAACAATGCAATACAATAATTCAGCAGGACACTTACCAGCTAGTTAGCACAAAAACAGTGTTTAAACTGTTTAAATAGTTTGCATTTAAAAGAGGATTTTGTTCCATATACAGTAAAACCTTGGATTGCGGGCATAATTCATTCTGGAAACATGCTTGTAATCCAATGCACTTGTAGATCAAAGCAAATTTTCCCCATAAAAATAATGGACAATCGGATGATTCGTTCCACGACCATTTATGCAAAAGTCCTTCAGTTTATAGTCCATATAAAAAGATTATAGCAATGTGATCAGGTTGTGAAACCATAAAATATCCATCGGCCAATTGCAGCCTCCACAAGGGGATTTAGAAGCAAAATCCAGCAGGAGCTACAGAGTATAAAAGAGAAGAGAGGTGCCTCTAAGTGTAGCAATATGGTTACATTCAATGAAGGTACAACATTTAGAAACTCGCATGGTTGATGATTAAAACCGGCACATCTAAGTAGTTAAGCACCCTTGTAAAGCTGTCCACATAGACCGTCCTACGCACTGCTGACTCTCACCGGTGTCAGTCTGCAATTGTGACCAGGAAAACTACCCTGCAGTAGAGCGATCTGAAAGCGAGGCTTGAAGTGCTTGTGGAGCACAGTGGTGTGGAGGACGGTCTATGTGGACTGCTTTACCCCAGATGTCTGCATACTTAGATATGCCTGTTTTAATCATCAAATGTGAGTTTCTAAATGTTGTACCTTCATTAAATGTAACCATATTTCTACACTTGGAGGACCCTCTCTTCTCTTTTATACTCAGTTGTGACGTGACGCTACTTGTATATCAAGTCAAAATGTATTTAAAAAAATTTGCTCGTCTTGCAAAACACTCTCAAACCAAGTTATTCTCAATCCAAGATTTTACTGCTGGAAATTGTGGTCCCCGACTTCCCAACTCGAATCTGGCAGAGCTCACATCCTTGGTCATATATATTAAATGGCTATACGTGGAAGTCTGGGAGTGAGCTTTAAATACCGTGTTGACACATTTATGCCGTGTTGACACATTTATGGGTACAGCTGGAGATGCTGTTTTGTGCTGAGAGCACGCTCACTTGTCGTACCCCAGCACTGTGATGGCACTGTTCCTCCTTACAATCAGGAGCCAGTAGGAGTTGGTAGCATCCTTGCCATCTCAACGTGCATGCTTCATGGTCCCAAAATTGCCCTTCTCTCTGAGTCAATTGCAGCTTCATCCAAACATTAGAGAGATGTATAGGATGTAGTGTCAAAGGATTGGTGTCTGCAGTTACATCTAGAAGCAGTGGGAGAACCCTGAAAAGTTGTGAGTTTAAGGGTTGAGTAAAAAAAAAAAATGCAAATTTTTCGCAGGTAAAAAATATGCATTTATCATTTTTCTTTGTTGGGAGCCTGTAAGGAATTGCATCCACGATCAGCAAGATTGTTGGTGTAATGCCTCGATCCTGCAGACTATCTGTGTAGCTGTCTTCCCGTACCCCCGGGATGGGCAGGCAGTTACTGAAATGACAATAAGCTTGATGAACTACCTAGAGCGTTCAACAGCAACCTGGTAGGTAATTGAGAACTACAAGCCGACAGCCGCAAAGGCCAATTGTACTTGTAGTTCGTTAACTCACAGGGATATTTGAATCTCCACCCACACAGCGGCGCTCTTTGAAATTTTTGATATTGAGTGCGGGGAGAAGATCCCCGGCTCGCTGTCACAAGGAAGGGGGTAAGAGGGGTCTGATACTGAACCTGTTAGGTTACACACTAAATATGTTTGGAAAGGTGAACTTATCCTTTAAGGGAATATATATTTTGAATGCACTTTGTTTTTATTGATGTTACAATGTATCACTGGTTTACTTTATATGTTGCCTTTTAGCTTCTCTTTAATTAGTTTAGTTTTTATTTTAATTACATTTTTTAAACAACCAGTGATCAAAATTATGTTCTCGAGAGAGAGGAAAAATGTTGGTCAAAGAAAAGTAAGCACACTTAGAAAATAAAGACAATTTTTAAAACTGCTGATGAATATTCTGTCCTCTGTCTTCACAGTGGCAAGTCTGAATATATTGAGCCAGCAAAGAGAGCACACTTTGTGCCTCTTCCTCGTGGGAGGGGCAGGGGTGGCTTTGGACAGGGTCTTCGCCCCCATGACCTCTTTCGTCAGAGAAAACAAAATACAAGCCGCCCACCCTCTATGCACGTGGACGATTTTGTGGCAGCTGAAAGAAAAGAAGTGGTTCCTCCAGTTGGAATCCAGCCTCCGAAGCGGCCGCCAAAAGCAACTCAAAAGGTGTCATCAAGAGGTGGTTTTCCAGGTAATCGTGGTGGAAGAGGGGCTTTCCATAGCCAGAGCAGATTTTTTACACCACCTGCTCCTAAAGGTAGGTCTTGGGCCATACATAGAAAGTACTGTTATTAATGTTGAATAGCACCGATAATGGTAGAACAATGGCATTTTATTGTTTGGTAGGTTATAGTCTGTTTTCTTAAGATGTCTGTTTTGTGTTGCAGTAAACTACAGTCGCCGTGAAGGAGTCCGGGTCATAAACTGGCCTGCCCAAACTGCTCCCAGAGCCACCTATGTGGAAAGCCGAGGAGCACAAAGCAACTTTGACAGAGGACCATTGCCCCCTCTGAGACAGAGCTCTGCAGGTTAGTAGTCGCTGTCACTCATAAATTATTGAACCTTGTTCCAGTAGTAGGAGAGCTTACTGGTTGCCTGTCTTTGGACCTATACATGAGTCTTACTAAGGCTAAAGGATAGAGTAGAACAGACACTTTATTAACTTTGCATTGGTGTATACTGTCCCAGTTTTAATAGCTGTCACTGCTACTTTTTGTTTTGTAAGAGTGAACTTTAGTTACTACACTGCAACACGTGATAACGCACTACCATACATTGTAGTGCACTGTATCTGACAGGACCGTGCAAATACTAGTCAAATGGGCTGCCTTAAACTGCATCTATGCTTGGACTATAGACACTGTGTATAGTTTTTCTTTATCGTACATCACAGGACACAGAGCAGGCTATAATCATGACTATCTGGGTTATGCGCTACCTATAGGTGAATGGACACTGGCCGAGCAATCAAACAGGGAGTCCTCCCCTATATAACCCCTTTCATACAGGAAGCTCCTCAGATTTTTTGCCAGTGTCTTGAAGGTCACTGAAGTTGAGCTCTCTGTGAGATTACTGAGGCCTCGGAAAAGTTCTAATGGGAATCAAAAGACTGGATAATTGGCTCCGCTCAATTGGCTGCAAACTAAAATGGATGGTACCCGAGCCTCATTGGGGAGATGGAAGACTCTGCAGGATTGCCTGTAATGCGACCTTTTGGCACTGGACCCTGTATTATGGAACCCTGTGCCGTTTCAACTGGCCAAGGCATTTTTCCACAGGGTGCTATGCAGTGAGGGAGGGGAGTTATTTGATCCCCTGCTGATTTTGTACATTTGCCCACTGACAAATTAACAGTCTATAATTGTAATGGTAGGTTTATTTTAACAGTGAGAGACAGAAGAACAAAAAAAATATCCAGAAAAACGCATTTCAAAAAAGTTATAAATTGATATGCATTTTAATGAGTGAAATAAGTATTTGACCCCTCTCCAAGACCAAGGCCCAATGAAGTGGACCCAGAAAGAAACGAGGATCGAGTCCTTGGTGACAATCCCACTGTGATAGGTGAAGGTTGGATGTCTGACAGCATCCTTCGGCGGGTGTTGGCTGCCAAAGCCTGGAATGCTGCGCTAAGCAGTTGACAAATACATCCAAAGGATCTCCAGGGAAAGGGGTTCCACCCCTCCATTTATTTATTTTTCCCGTATATGGGGGGGGGGGGGGGGCGTTTTTTTCTTTTGAATCGGGTCATTCTTTCCCTCCTTTTTTCCTACTGCACAGGTCCCCAAAAGAGGAAGCTCTTCACACTTTGAATGTGGATCTGGCTTTCCAGAATTTAAGGTTTTCTGCACAGATCAGGCACTCAGACTTGTGTGTTATGCCGGGAGGCCCCAGGAAGGGTCAGACAGCATCTAAACAACTATTCATGGTGGTTCCTATAGTCATTCACTCAAGCCTTTGACTTAAGGGTAAGGCTCTGCCTTTTTTGAGCAAAAGCACACACGGCCAGGAGTGGAGGAGCCCCTTGGACTATTCATCAAGTGTCAGCCTGGTCTTTGGCTACGTACATTCATATGGTTTTTTAAACGGGTGGCTATGGGAGCCACAGAAGATACTGCTTTCGGCTGCAGCATGTTCCACTTTAATCTCTTGTTGGGTAATGGTTTTAGTAGCTCTGTTACATTTCCCAGCTGTATGGCCCCTTTTTTATTGCCATCTATTCTGTTACTGTTCAAAGGTTTCTCATACTTTGTTTCACAAGTCTATGTTGTAGTAGCTGCCAAAAAACTTGGATCAGTTGCTCAAAGGTGTGCTGAAATTCCACCATTGATCATTGGAGTCACAGTAGAAGACTGTCCATGATGTAAATTATTATGCAACCCTTTGCTGTCAAGTTGCCCGGCTAGAATGTTGACCATTTGGCTATTGTGATAAGATTCAGAACAAGTATGGAGCTTAGAAGATTTGATTTCACTTGCTGCTTGCTTGTTCCAGGTCTATTATAGAACATTGATGCCAGAGATATTTCTCCTATACAGTGCCGTAAAGTATTCGTACCCCTTGAAATTTTCCACATTTTGTCATGTTACAACCAAAAACGTAAATGTATTTTATGTGATAGACCAACTCAAAGTGGCACATATTTGTGAAGTGGTAAGAAAATGATGAATGGTCTTCAATTATTTAATTGTTTGCAAATATCTGAAAAGTGTGGCGTGCATTTGTATTCAGCCCCCTTTAATCTGATACCCCTAACTAAAATATAATGGAACCAATTGCTTTCAGAAGTCACCTAATTAGTAAATAGAGCCCACCTGTGTGTAATTTAATCTTAGTATAAATACAGCTGTTCTGTGAAGCCCTTAGAGGTTTGTTAGAAAACCTTAGTGAACAAACAGCATCATGAAGGCCAAGGAACACACCAGACAGGTCAGGGATAAAGTTGTGGAGAAGTTTAAAGCAGGGTTAGGTTATAAAAAATAAATAAAATAAATATCCCAAGCTTTGAACATCTCACGGAGCACTGGTTCAGTCCATCATATGAAAATGGAAAGAGTATGGCACAACTGCAAACCTACCAAGACATGGCCGTCCACCTAAACTGACAGGCCAGGCAAGGAGAGCATTAATCAGAGAAGCAGCCAAGAGCCCCATGGTAACTCTGGAGGAGCTGCAGAGATACACAGCTCAGGTGGGAGAATCTGTCCACAGGACAACTGTTAGTCGTGTACTCCACAAATCTGGCCTTTATGGAAGAGTGGCAAGAAAAAAGCCATTGTTGAAAGAAAGCCATAAGAAGTCTTGTTTGCAGTTTGTCAGAAGCCATGTGGGGGACACGGCAAATATGTGGAAGAAGGTGCTCTGGTCAGATGAGACCAAAATGTAATTTTTTTGGCCTAAAAGCAAATTGCTATGTGTGGCGGAAAACTAACTACTAAGTCTGCAAAAGACTTGTGACTGGGGCGGAGGTTCCGAAACATACAGCCAGAGCTACAATGGAATGGTTTAGATCAAAGCATATTCATGTGTTTAAAATGGCCCAGTCAAAGTCAGGACCTAAAAAAAATTGAGAATCTGGCCAGACTTAAATTGCTGTTCAGATGCTCTCCATCCAATCTGACAGAGCTTGAGCAATTTTGCAAAGAAGACTGGGCAAAACGTTCACTCTGTAGATGTGCAAAGCTGGTAGGGACATCCCCAAAAGACTTGCAGCTGTAATTGCAGCAAAAGGTGGTTCTACAAAGTATTCACTCTCTTCAGATCTTTTTTTGTAAACCATTTTGAAAACCATTTATCATTTTCCTTCCACTTCACAATTATGTGCCACTTTGTGTTTGTCTATCACATATAAAATCCCAATAAAATACATTTATGTTTTTGGCTGTAACATGACAAGATGTGGAAAATTTTAAGGGCTATGAATACTTATTTTTCAAAGGCACTGTGAAGATCTATATAGGGGAATGGGGACCCCCCTTCCTTCCTTCCTTCCTTCCTTCTGCTGATGACCCCTCTGGTGATATAAAGATTTATATTGGGGAATGAGGAGCTCCTTTCTCCTGCCGGAGACCCCTCTAGTGATGCAGCCTAGAATTCTATTCGCTTTTCGCACTGCTTGGCAGACATAAAGTAATACATTGCACTGTAAATGAACCAGTACTTCACATTTACATTCATGCATCCGAACACTGACAGTTGTATTTCTCTTCCAATAGGATACCGTCCAAATCCACGTGAAAGAGCCACCAGGGGTCGTGGGGGGCTAGGTCCATCCTGGGCTAACGCAGCAGGTGGCGGAAACCCTTCCCGTGGAAAGTTTTTGGGGGGAAATGGCAGCAGAGGACGTCACGTACGCTCCTTCACCAGATAGGAGGAAATCTTCTGGACATCTTTATATATGTGAATATTTTCTGAGATTGTTGGCACCTGCAGCACTGATGGACCAATGGGCAAAGTGATTTGATACTGTGGCATCTCGCTTAGTGGAGCTGAAGAAAGCAGAATTATTTTGATACAAATGCTCAGTCAAAGTGTAAAACATTTTTTATTTTTATGTACAGTATAGTAATTTTTTCTGTTTTTTTGTCTTTTTTTTTTTTTTTCTTTTGGAGCATTTTTTAATAAAATTCTAAATCCACAATTGATATTCATTTTTGTCTGTGACACTTGGCCTATCATGAGACATACTATGTGTAGGATGCCATTAATTAACTCAACTTCTGAAAATACTAGTTACTTGGCTGTCATGTTGAGCAAATTATTTTAACCACTTAAGGACCGCCCAACGCCGATATACGTCGACAGATTGGCACGGCTGGGCACATCAACGTACAGGTACGTTGCCCTTTAAGAGCCCAGCCGTGGGTCACTTGCCGCCGGGGCGCGCTCGCGACCCGGTCCGCAGCTCCGTGACCGCACCCGCTGACCCGATCACCGCTGTTGTCCCGCGATCGGGTCACAGCGCTGAAGAACGGGGAAAGGCGAGTGTAAACAAACTTTTCCCCGTTCTTCTCCGTGGCATGTCAGTGATCGTCTGTTCCCTGTCATCGGAACAGATGATCAGTAATGTGTAGCCACGCCCCCCTACAGTAAGAATCACTTCCTAGGGAACACTTAACCCCTACAGTGCCACCTAGAGGTTAAACCGTTCACTGCCAGTGTCATTTTAACAGTAACCAGTTTTTTATAGCACTGATCGCTGTAAAAATGACAATGGCCCCAAAATGGTGTCAAAGGTGTCCGATGTGTCCGCCATAATGTCGCAGTCACGATAAAGATCGCTGATCGCCGCCATAACTAGTAAAAAAAAATATTAAAAATGCCATAAAATTGTACCCTATTTTGTAGAAGCTATAACTTTTGCACAAACCAATCAATAAAGCCTATTGCGTTTTTTTTTTTTTTATTTATTTTTTTACCAAAAATATGTAGAAGAATATTAGAATACGTATCGGACTAAACTGTGGGGAAAAAAGTGTTTTTATATATTTTGGAGGGATATTTATTATAGCAAAAAGTAAAAAATATTAAAAAAAATTTTCAAAATTGTCACTCTATTTTTGTTTTTAGCGCAAAAAATAAAAACCGCAGAGGTGATCAAATACAACCAAAAGAAAGCTCTATTTGTGGGAAAAAATACATCAATTTTGTTTGGGAGTCACGTCGCATGACCGCGCAATTGTCAGTTAAAGCGACGCAGTGCTGAATCGCAAAAAGGGGCCTGGTCTTTTTTTTTACAGAAAGTTTTTTTTTTTTTTTAAAAAAGACAAGGGGGCATGTCCAAGATGGCGACGGGAGAGGACGCTCAGTAACAGAGCTCCTGGAGTCCGTCTATTGATCCTGCTAATTGCCGGTGCTGCGGCTGCTGCAGAGCGGAGAACTGACCTCAGTTACATAGCGGGGGCTCCGGGTCATGCCCAGTGGTAGAAACCGTCGCTCCAAGTCTGCTGTGGCGTCCGTGGATAGAGCCGTGACGAGGGGCCAGGCCGCCATTACAGGCCACATGGCGTCCCAGACGGATGCGGTGGAGTCTCCCCCGCCACGGTGGCGGATCTCGCAGCTGCCATGCAGTCCATCGCTACAGGTCAGGCGGCTCTTATGGACAAAATAGACCACATTCAGACGAATGTGGACTTCATCCGCCGGGACCTGGACTCCTTCCGCGGCCGAGTGGCGGAGGTGGAGCAGCGGGTCTCGGTGACAGAGGACGCTGTCCGGGAGCACTCTGGGGACCTGCATACCCTGAAAGTTAAGGTGAGGGCCCTGGAGTCGCGTGCCGAGGACGCGGAGAACCGCAACAGACGCAATAACCTGCGGGTCATCGGCCTTCCGGAGGGAGCGGAAGGTAAAGATCCGACCACGTTTATTGAACACCTCCTTAAGGAAATGCTCCCCCAGGCCAAGTTCTCCCCCTTCTTCACTGTGGAGAGGGCCCATCGCATGCCGGCTACCCGTGGGCCTGCGGGCTCTCCCCCCCGCACGTTCATTTTCAAACTGCTGCACTTTAAAGACCGGGACATGGTGCTGAGGGAGGCCAGGGCCCTGCAGGAGTTAAGGTTTGAGAACACTAGGCTAATGATTTTCCCTGACTACTCCGTGGAAACCCAACGGCAGCGTAAATCCTTCGATACGGTGCGCGCCAAACTGCGTGCAAAGGGCCTCAAATATAGCATGCTTTTCCCTGCTAGGCTACGGGTGGAAGATGGGGAGGCAGTTCGTTTCTTCACTTCTCCTGAGGAGGCCTCGTCCTGGATAGAGACGGTACGCAGACACTAGATGACATCGTACCCCCTGCAGGGCGGGTAGTCTGTCCCTGGAAGGCCCCTGTTGTCTGAGGTTACTATGGGACTGCTTGTAAGGTCTGTTGCTATTGCCCTCCTTATAGTTAGTGTTTCAGCCCTGATAATATCTGGTGGGGAGCTTGTTGGCTGGTCCCTCTATACAATCCTTCCGTTGGAGCAGGGGCAGATGCCCGATGTTTGACTGCTACTGTTCCTGCCGTCAGAGTAACCAAGTTTGTACCCCCAGCCTCTGCTGGGAGATTGCACCGCTTCACTTATCCGGACTCCATGACCCGATCCATGTACTGTGTTCCAGAGGACGGGACTCCGGTGCCGTCTTGCACATCGTATCCCCACATGGGCATGTTGCCCTCATCTGGTTTGGGAAAAGCCCCCTCCGGTTGGGGTGGGGGGTGGCGGGGTGGGATTGGGGGGGTTTGTTTTGGTTCATGTTTGGGGTTAGGTTGTTTTGTTTTACGTATGCATTCATGAGTCAGTATGCTTGTTGCTTCATATATTTCGTGCTTTGCTCAGGGATTCCTTTTTATGTACCTTGTGGGGGTGGTGGGGTGGGTGGCCAGCCCGCTGACTGTGTGTTTTATCCTCCGGTAGATTGGCTGGTGGGCCCTTATGTCTGTCTGTAAAATTGTGTCCTGGAACACCCGGGGCCTGAACTCTAAGGTCAAAAGGTCACTGGTGTTCCAGTTTCTGCAGCGTCATTCGCCCCACATATGTATTCTCCAAGAGACCCATCTGACCGGGGGAAAGCTCCTGAGTCTTAGAAGAACGTGGGTAGGTCACTCATATCATTCCACTTATTCTAATTATTCGAGAGGTGTTAGCATATTGATACGCAAGTCTTTACCATTTCGCCTACTGGCGCTTGAGGTGGATTCTGGGGGGCGTTATGTGATTATTCATGCCAATATAATGAATGTGGAAGTTGTCATTGTGGGATTGTATGTGCCTCCCCCTGCCTCCATTTCCTTCCTCTATCAGGTGGTGTCCAAACTCCTGCAATATGCCACTGACAATATCCTGATGTTGGGGGACTTTAATATGGTCCCGGACCCCGGGATGGACAGGCTCTCCCAGACATCCAGCCCCGCTGCCGAGTTGAAGGCCTGGGCGGACGCATTTAATTTCACGGATGTTTGGAGATGGAGACATCCCCAGATGAGGGCTTTTACGTGTCACTCCGCTACATACAGAACGTTCTCTAGGATTGACCTGGTTTACTCTGGGGGTTCAATCCTGTCCAGGGTGAGAGATGTTACTATCCTCCCCAGGGGGATCTCGGATCATTCCCCGGTTTCCTTGCAACTAGAAATGTCCTATCCACCTTCAGAGGGCTTGTGGCGACTGTCCAGGTTCTGGCTGTCTGACTCGAGGGTGGAGATGCCGTGTAGAGCTGATATGGTCTCCTTCTGGAACACGCGGGATAGATCTATCCCTGCTCCGGTTGTCTGGGATGCCTTCAAGGCTAGTATGAGGGGCAGCTTCCAGGAGCACATTGGGAGGGTCAGGAAGGGGGCACGTAGAGCATTGCAGGAGGCTGAGGAGAGAGCCGGAGCCCTGGAGGCTGTTTACATTCGGGAGCGTACCCCGCAGGTGTCCTCCTCACTGCAGGAGGCCCTTCGGGATGTGTCCCTAATCCGGGTATCCACTACTAAAATCCACCTATTGCATCAGAGTCAGAGAATTTTCGAACAGGGGGAGAGGGGCGGCCGATTGCTAGCCTGGTTGTCAAGGGAGCACTCCTCCCCGGTGTCCATAGCCCGCATACGGTCCAGTGATGGGGAGGTCTTAACGGACCCTGCTCACATTAATACCCGGTTTGCCTCCTACTACCAGGAGCTCTATAGTACTAGGGCGCAGTATACTGAGAGGGAGCTGGGGGATTACTTAGACCAAGTAGACTTGCCCTGTCTTACAGACTCCGCTAGGGAACGGCTGGATAGTCCGTTGACACTTGAAGAAATTCAGTCCGCGGTCAAATCTTTGCAGAGCGGGAAAACGCGGGGCCCGGATGGGCTCCCGGCGGAATTCTATAAGCAGTACGCTGTAGACCTTCTACCCACTTACCGCGAAGTCCTTATGATGGCCTTAGACAGGGACGAATTGCCCTTGTCTATGTCTGAGGCGGTGGTGGTGATCCTCCCTAAGCCAGGCAGGGACCCTGAACTGTGTTCCTCTTATCGGCCAATATCTCTCCTGAATACGGACTTAAAAATACTCGCAAAAGTTCTAGCTGGCCGCCTGAATTCTGTGATAACGGCACTGATTCACCCCGACCAGTCTGGGTTTATGCCTGGCAGGGGGACCGATATAAACATCCGTAGACTGCTGACCCACATCGATAGGGCGGGGGGAGGCAGCCCGGGGGTGGTGGTGTCCCTCGACGCCGAGAAAGCCTTTGACTCGGTCGAGTGGGGCTACCTCTGGGCTGTCCTTCGAAAGTTTGGGCCGGAATTTATCAGGTGGCTGCGTCTGATGTATGCCTCTCCTAGAGCCCGGGTACGTACTAATAACTCGCTCTCACCGGCCTTTCCGCTGGGCAGGGGTACTCGGCAGGGGTGCCCCCTTTCCCCGGGTTTGTTCGCCTTGGCGGTGGAGCCTATGGCTTCACGGATTAGGGCAGAACCCACGGTCAGGGGAATCCAGGTGGGGGTGGTGGAGGAGAAAATATCCTTGTATGCAGACGACACTATCCTGTATTTGAGTGATGTCTCCTCCTCACTCCCAGCGGCCCTGCGGGTGATAGATGTGTTCGGGTCGTACTCTGGTGTCAAGATAAACTGGGACAAGTCCCTTATATACCCCTTGGACTAAAACGGGCCGAGACCGCCCATGTTGGGCCCGTTGGTGTGGGTGGATAGCTTTAAGTACTTGGGGATCCGTATGGGTGGACCGGTAACTAAGTATATGGACCTTAACTTGGCACCCCTGCTGGAGTCGTTTTCGAAACGCTGCTCGGATTGGAGGTCGCTCTCCCTGACTCCAGTGGGTAGGGTCAATTTGATAAAAATGATTTATCTACCCAAATTCCTATATTTCTTCAGGAACTGCCCAATTTTGATTCCGGCGTCATTTTTAAAAAAACTGAGATCCGTAGTCATCTCCTTTATTTGGCTGGGTGGGGTCCCCAGGCTGGCTGAGACCACGCTGCAGCTACCGTTGGGTCGGGGAGGTTTAGCCCTCCCTAACTTCCAACAATACTACTGGGCGGCTGTCCTGGTGACGGTCCGCTGGTGGTTCTCACAACCTGAGGATAACCCGGCTGTGACCCTGGAGGCAGCGCTTCTAGGGTCATATGCTGCGCTTAGCAACCTGGTGTTCCGTGGAATTAGGGCCCATCCGGATTTGACAACTCTGATGCGCACCACAGTGGTGGTATGGAATAGGGCTCGGGCTGTATATCGTTCCCCTGATACTCTCTCCCCTCACACACCTCTATGGGGCAATCCCAACTTGCCTCACCTGCGCAGTGTGCCTGACCCGCGGGTCTGGGCAGATAGGGGCGTAGTGGTACTGAAGCATTTAGTGTCAGGACGTAGGTTATACACATACCCAGAACTTAAGGCTGCACATAACCTCCCTAATTGGATGTTCTTTAGGTTTCTGCAGGTGAGACATGCCTTTCAGCATCAATTCCCCAATGGGGTCACCCTCGAGCCGGACCCGGTGGAACCTTTGCTGTCCTCTAGGGTCCACTGTCCGCATTGTACTTCCGCCTTTCAGTCCCCTCCCCCGCTAAGTTAACTAAAACTTTTACTAAATGGAGGCAGGACATTCCGTCCCTTACGGAGGAGGCTTGGGAAGATTGCGTATCCACATATGTGTCCACCATGATCTCCGCTAGAGATCGCTTTATACAATTAAAAACCTTACACCGGGTGTACTATACTCCACGCAGGCTAGCTGTCATTTACCCAGGAAGGTCCCCTTCCTGCCCTAGGTGTGGGGATCAGGAGGCCTCCTTTCTGCACATGACATGGGCCTGCCCCTGTCTGCGGGGGTATTGGGCTCAGGTCTTGGAGGATATTAATCAGGCAGCGGGGACTTCGCTCCCCCTGGCTCCAGAAACTATGCTGCTGGGTGTGGTAACGGATCCCACGGTGAGAAAATATACTAAATTGTTTATAGCATACTCAACCTTCTATGCCCGTAGGGAAATTTTGCTGCGATGGAAGAATAGGCCACCACCCACCGCCATTGCTTGGAGGAAAACCCTGAATGCTGTATTACCCTTGTACAAAATTACGTACATTAATAGAAACTGCCCAAACAAGTTCGACAAAATCTGGTCTTCCTGGATAGACTCCTGGGGATCTTTGCAGTCGGATGTGGCCCCTCCCATTCCGGACGAAGGTCCTTAGTTTAGTCTCGCCCAGTGTTGGACGGGCCACGACCTGGGAGAGTCCCCTGCACGTCCCTATTCCCTGTTTATTCCTTATGGTGATTTCCTGCTCCCTTATCCTTCTCTCCCCTTTTTCCTCCTCCCTTCCCCCCCCTACTACTTTCTCCTCTTCTTCCCCTCCCCCCCCCTATTCCTGTCTCTCCTTCCCCTCCCTTTCTTCTCCCCCCCCCTCTTTCTGTCTCCCCCCCCTCTTCCATTCTCTTCCCCTGTATTCCCTCCTCTTCCTTTCCCCCCCTCTTCCCCCATACTCCCCCCTTCTCTTCCTTTCTCCCCCCCCCCCCCTCCCTCCCCCTCCATATCTTCTCCCCCTTTTTTTTTTTATATATCCAAGACTCATGGGTCTGGGCGAGAGTACTCTCCTGGTTAGATCTGATACCTTGTACCCCTCTGGCTTGATATTTCACTATATAGGTTATGACTGCGAACGGATTATTATGCAGATGTATGTATGTAATGTACACTACTAATTTTTATACCTTTTTTGTTTATAACGCAATAAGTGTGAACTGACGTACCTATTGAATTTGAATAAAGTTTACTTTGTTAAAAAAAAAAAAAGACAAACACACATACACCGTTATGACAGTACAGTAAGGGTAACTTTGCATTTTAACCTCAATACACCTTAGCAGGCAGCATAGAACGTAGAAATAACAACGAGGGGGTACAGAACTCGTGAGAGCAACACCAGTGGGAGAAGGTATTCAAGCAAGGGGGAACATCAGTGCGCCTTCATACTGGTGATCATCCCCCTCCATCCAAAGCAAAGGGAAGAACCAAGGGAAATCCAGTGGATAGAGGGCGATGGAAGGGGAGGGGGGGAGGGGGGGAGGGGGGAGGATAAAACTAGGGAGGGGAGCGGAGGGGGGAGGCCAGGCAGCCCCATCCAGGTGAACAGGGGAGTCCGCCCCTGAGTGGGAGGGAATCTCAGCCAGCCGTGTCGGCCCAGCCCGACCAGACCTTTCCAAATTTGGCAGGACAGTTTCTACTCTCATAGGTTAACCTGTAAAGAGGGAGTACCTTAGCAATAGCCTCAAGCCAAGATGATTTAGTAGGGAGCTCCGGTCTCCTCCAACGGAGCAGGATCTCCCTCCTAGCATAGAAGAGGGCAAAAGTTATACGTAGTTTAACGTATCGGTCACCCTCGACCTCACCCAGGTAGCTGAGGAGGAACAATCTCGGATCCAGCGGGACCTCAACACCGCAGCGATCCGAGAGCTCCTCCGCCACCTCCCGCCAATAGGGAGCCAGTTTAGGGCAGGTCCAGACCATATGGAAGAAGGAACCCGGTGACACCAAACACCTGGTGCACAACAGACTCCTGGAAGGATAAATCCTGGCCAGCCCAACCGGGGTATAGTATGCCCTATGAAGGAACTTCAGTTGTATGAACCTATCTCTAGAGGCGATCATAGAGGGCAAGTACGAAGAGACACAGTCCTCCCAGGTCTCCTCGTCCAGGTCGGGAATGTCCGCGGTCCATTTCGCCAGCACATCAGTCGTGTCTGTGTCATAGGCCACCGTGAGTCGGAGGTAAAGGGAAGAGAGAGGCTTCCCCATCACCCCCGAGATCAGTAGTCGCTCGATCGGGTCCGAGTCGAGGGTCACCGGGTCAGGGATCTGAGACGTAAGGGCATGTCGTAGCTGGCAATAACGAAAGCTCAGGGAGGCGGGGAGGTGGAATGCTCTAGACAGGTCTCGAAAGGACTGGGTCCTGCCTCCCGGCATCACATGCCGGAGGGCAAGGATGCCCCGTCGAGCCCATACCACCGGGTCAGGGACCGAGTCGAGATGAGGGAGGAGGGGATTCCCCCACAGGGGGGTATACGGGGATAGGATACCAGGTTTAGCATATTTCGCCCTAGCGGACATCCAGACCCGGAGGACTGTGGACATTGGCCCCGTAACCGAGGAGTGTGCCTTCGCACCCCGAAAGACCAGATTAGACAGGGCCGCGTAGGATCCCAGGACCGCCGCCTCGAGCGTGACCGCCGGGTTCTGTCGTGGCTGGGAAAACCACCACCGAACCGTGACAAGGACCGCCGCCCAGTAGTATGCAAGAAAGTTCGGGAAGGCCAGCCCACCCCTCGAGAGGGGGAGGTAGAGGAAGCGTTTTGCCACACGGGGGGGCGCCCAGCCCAAATAAAGGTCATGACTATACTATCAAGCTTCCGAAAGAAGGACCGAGGGATAGGGACGGGGGTCTGTCTGAAGAAGTATAATAGTTTAGGGAGATATATCATTTTGATAATATTCCCACGTCCTACCGGTGAGAGGGGGAGGGCACGCCATACCGCGCATCTCTTAGTGAGTTGCTCCAGTACCGGGAGGACATTCCCTGCCAGGTAGCCCTTTAACTCTAACCCAACGCGCACACCAAGATAAGTGAATTCGTCTACCCAGAGCAGGGGTGTGTTAGAGTCCGTATGGGGCAATGTCGGGTGGAGCGGGAACAGGACCGATTTGTCCCAGTTTATTCGAATTCCCGAAAACCGGCCGAAGGTGTCGAAGTGGACTAACGCATTGCGCAGGGAGCCCGCTGCGTCCGCAAGATATAACAGCGTATCGTCTGCATACAACGACAGTTTCTCCTCCAAGGGACCCACCCGCACACCCCGAACTCCCGGATCCCGCCGGATATGGGCAGCTAACGGCTCCAGGGCCAAAGCAAATAAGGCCGGGGAGAGCGGACAGCCCTGTCTGGTCCCCCTCTCCAGGGGAAAAGAGGCAGACAGGGCCCCGTTGGTACGGATGCGAGCCCTGGGCCGGGAGTAGAGCATCCGTATCCAGGATAGAAACCGAGGGCCAAAACCGAAGTGGGAGAGAACCGACCACAGGTAGCCCCACTCGACCGAGTCGAAGGCCTTCTCGGCGTCGAGTGAGGCCACCACCCCCGGACCATCAGGGTCCGTAATCGCGATGTGAGTGTGTAAGCGTCTAAGGTTGATGTCTGTACCCCTTCCCGGCATAAAGCCCGTCTGGTCCGGGTGGACCAGGGCTGTGATGACGGTATTCAGCCGATTGGCGAGAATCTTAGCCAGGATCTTGGCATCTACATTGAGGAGGGATATGGGTCGGTACGACGAGCAAAGAGTGGGATCCTTACCTGGTTTGGGGATAACCACGATCACCGCGTCGTTCATCGAATCCGGGAGACATCCAGACTGAGAAGCATGGGCAAAAAGTGATTGTAACCTAGGGGCCAGTTCTTCCATGTAGGATTTGTAGAACTCTACCGGGAACCCGTCCGGGCCCGGAGTCTTGCCAACCTGCATCATTTTCAGTGCCGCCCTTATCTCCTCCAATTGGATGGGGGCATCCAGCTTGCGCACAGAGGAGGGAGTGAGGACGGGAACATCAACCACCTCCAGGTAGGCCGCCAAGTCTACCGACTCATATGCCACCCTGGAGCTATATAAGCTTTGGTAAAATGCGGCAAAACAATGGTTAATTTCAGACGGGGTAGAACGGAGGGACCCGTCCGAGTCCCTGATCTGTGCAATGGTAGAAATTCCCGATTGCTCCTTAGACAACCAGGCCAGGAGCTTCCCCGTTCTCTCCCCCTGTTCAAAGATACGCTGGGACTGATGGAGCAGTTTCTTCTGCGTCAAAGCAGAACGCAGAAGAAGGGCCTGCTGTGTCAAGGACTGTAAGCGAGAGTAGTGCCGGGGATCACGGGTCCTAAGATATAGAGCTTCCTGTCTAGCAGCTTCGTCCTCCACCCCAATGAGCTCGGCCCTGCGCTCCCTCCTCACCCCAGCTATGATCGATTGGTATTGGCCACGGGAGGAGGCCTTGAAGGCGTCCCACACCGTGGTCTCGGGGGCCGTGCCTGGGTTGGCCGTCCAGTAGTCTCGCAACGTCTCCCCAAACCTTGGCTCCACCTCCGGATCTGACACCCAGTACCTAGAGAGTCTCCAGAGATTTTCAGTCCGGTCGGTCGTGGCTGTAAGGGACAGAAGGAGAGGGGCATGGTCCGAGATCCCCCTGGGAAGAATAACAACGTCCCGGACCCTGGGCAGGACAGGCGCCCCTACATAGGCCAAGTCAATACGGGAGAATGACTTGTGAGTGGCTGAGTGGCAGGTGAAGGCACGTGATTTTGGGTACCTCCACCGCCAAACATCTGTGAGCGCAAAAGTGTCGGCCCACTCCGCCAGCCCCTGGCGGGCAGAGCCCGCCGGGGTAAACCTGTCCATATCCGCGTCCGGGACAAGGTTGAAATCGCCCATGAGGACCACGTTATCGCAGGAAAACTGCGCCAGTCTGGCCGAGACAGTACCCAGGACCCCAAGGGAAGCCGGAGGCGGCAGATATAGGCCCACCAGAACCCATGGAAGATTATAAATCAGAGCATGTATCAACACAAATCTCCCACCTGGATCCAGGACCAGATCCAGTAGTTTAAAGGGCAGAGATTTATGAATCGGAACACTGACCCCCCTTGCATAGTTAGAATACGTGGAGTGGTAGTGGTGGGCCACCCATGGTTTCTTAAGGCTTAGAGTCTTGCTTCCCACCAAATGCGTCTCCTGCAACACACAGACTTGGGGATTGTATTTCTTAATGAATTGAAATACCAGGGAACGTTTAACGGGGGAGTTTAAGCCTCGTGTATTCCAGGAGAGGATATCAAGAGTAGCCATACACGTCCGTGAGGGATAGGACAGAAGGAGTAGTAGGGCCATGAGGATCCAGACCACTCCCCACGGCCGGAATACAGCCGAGGGGAGGGCCAGGCCCCCCACCAGTGCAGGTAACAAAATAATGAGCAGTACTGTCAGGTAGTATATAACATAGGAACACAAACATAACAGGGCGCCAACAGGGCCACCCAACCCCCCCCACCCCACCCCCCCCCCCCAGAACGCGGAGGAGAGTCTGTTTCCCGAAACTAACCCCAGCCCTCAGGCTGGACATGAAGGCAGTGAACAAGCGGCTATTCGCCCTTGTATAACAGAACAATCAAGTGAATCTGTATATCCATGGAAGGATAAGAGTTTGTGTGGAACACCCGGAGCCCCGGGGGCGCAGATCTTGAAGAACGTGGTTTCAGCAGCCCAACAAGGAACAGTCAACAACAGAAGGGTGCAAGAGCTCTCTGTAGGGATGGGGCCCTCCACCCCCAGAAAGGTTGGAGAGAAGGAGGGCGGGGGTGGGGGGGGAGGCCCACACAGCGAGGATCCGGAGTGGGAGACGGGGGGGGATGATGGAACGGAGGAACAGCGCCCCCCTCCCCCAAGTCCGGCCAGACACAGTAAGGGCAGGAGTTCACAGTTCACGGTCCCGGAGAAGAGGGGTGGGGGGGGGCACCCATAGTCCACAATCCAGGGTCTCTACCCCCAAGTCAGCAACAGACCGGGCCGAACCAGGTAGGTCCCCCCCCAGGGAAAGCAATAGGGGAATCCAGGACATAAATCACCCCGCTCCATCCCCCATCAAACCCCCCAGAGAGCTTACTCACAGTCAGGCAGCAGTGAGGAGATTCTGGTCATCTCAGCGCGGCAGTGTCTCGGCCCAGGCCACTGCATCCCTCGGGGATGTGAAGAGCTGCACCCGCTCGCCATCCTGTACCCGCAGCTTCGCTGGAAAAAGCATGCTGTATTTGATCCCACGATCCCTCAGCATGGCGCGGGCCTGATCGAATGACTTGCGCTGGCGCTGCGTCTCCACCGAGTAGTCCGGGAATACGAGGAGTCTGGCATTTTGGAACTTCATCTCTCCTTGAAGACGGGCTTCCCGGAGGACCGTATCCCTGTCCCTATAGTGGAGGAGCTTAAAGATGAAGGTGCGCGGCGGGGCTCCCTGCGGTCCCCTGGTTGCTGGAATGCGGTGTGCTCTTTCAATAGAGAAATGGGGAGAGAACCGAGCCGCGGGAAGGAGGGCGGGCAGCAGCTGTTCCATGAAGGCGACCGGGTCCGTACCCTCCGCCCCCTCCGGCAGACCCAGCACCCGCAAATTGTTGCGGCGGTTACGGTTCTCGGCATCTTCTGCTCTGTGCTCGAGAGCCTTAACTCTGGTCTTCAGGGACTGGAGATCTGCATGATGTCCCCTCTGTGCGTCTTCCACGTCAGAGATCCGTCTCTCCGCTTCCGACACCCGGTCCCTAAACGAATCCAGGTCCCTGCGTATAAGGGCAGTCTCCTCCTGGACGTGGCCAATTTTTACCGTCAGGGTAGACTGGCAGGTTGTGATAGCCAGCATGAGGGCTTCAAATGCCGTAGAACCAGCCTGTATCACGCCATCCGGTGGGGAGTCCGACTGAGCCGCCATGTGGCAGGCGGAGGGAGAAGGCTTGGGCCCGGGCCTTGGCGGTGTAGCTGCAGCAGCGGTATTACGGCGCTTCTGGCTCCCGGTTTTGTTGCGGCGCATTCCCCAGGGCACAAGGCGGCGAGAGATACTGAAATAAGCACTGTTCCACAGCAGGATGAAGATAAGAACAGATATCAGAGCGGGAGCTCAGCCACTACACGTCCGCTCCCGTCGCCATCCTGGACACGCCCCCGGGGGCCTGGTCTTTAACCAGCCAAAATGGTCCGGGGCTTAAGTGGTTAAAATGACTGTTGCTATACAAAAGTTACCTGTAAAAGAAGGTTGGAAATGCTCAGTTTTTCCTGCTCCTCACTCCTCCATCCGCTACTGGAATTATAATTAATTTATATAGTAAAGTGTCACTAAACCCACATCATAAACTCTCAATAAATGCTGTTCATACTCCGTTACTATGGGATTAGTTTTCTAGTTTTTCTGCAAAAAAACGGTTGACCCTGCTGCTCTCTATCTTCATTTTCTGTTCATGTCCCCACTGAAGCTGGGCATTTTGCATAGCAGTGTTGGCAGCTAGTGCACATGCTCAGTTTTCACTGTAATTCTACCTTTGTGAATTTCCTCCCCATAACATCTGAGCTTATAGAGTCTATAGAGTTACACATGTGGGGCATATACACAGTGGTAAATGACAACCCACTCCCTCACTCCCTCCTCCATGCCCACTAACCAGCTAAACACAATGTGTGTGGGATATTACATGTAGATTAATGGAGGCTTCACCTCCCTCTTATTCCAAGACGCAGGCTGGAGGAGCGTGGCATAGCCTGTGACCTGCAGAAATCTACCCACACCATGTTATTTCCACAGAATAATAAAGATTTAATTTCCAATATATATTTGATAATTTAAAACAGTTTGTTGAAAATAAACAGACTTTGGACTTTTTGGATTAAAAATAAAAAAATTATATCAACATATGACCAGCAGCAGAGGGCTAGAAGCTCCTCCTGCTTGTTTCCTTGGAGACAGGGTGGGAAAGGTCTGGGTCATGTGACAGCTGTATATCGATTAGGAAAAAGGTACTTGGATTTGATTTTATTTTCTATTAAAACAATTACAGTGCCATCATCCATATACAGAAATAGAAGGGACAATGTAAATTAAACTGTGTGTTTAGTATCACTTCAACAGATAACTAAAGGCAAAACTTTTTTTTTTTTTTTTTTTGGGATAGAGAGCACAGGGATTAGAACGCTTGTCAGTTTATATTGCTGTCTGTTCCCCATTGGGGAGATTCACCCTCTCCATTTGTCCTTTTTACCACCATCATTGAACGTGACAGAAAACCCCAAATTTTGGGTTGTCCCCAGAAAAGTAATTTGATGGTTTGACAGTTTGGTTGAGAACACAACCAATGGGACAGTTGGCATTCCTGGCATGTGCTGGAATGTAACTGTTTTTTGAAACGGCTAAATTGAGTTTATATCCGCTTTAAAGTGGAAGTAAACCCTCCTATCGTTTTCAGCCAAGGAAGCTGCAATCTTGGCCTATGTTTGATCTTCAACTGTCATAATGCTGCACATGTGATCAGTTTATGACACCATTTATTGGATGGTTTGACAGTTTGGTTGACAGCACAAGCAAATGTGACAGTTGGCAATCCTGGCATGCTGGGAATGTAACCGTTTTCTGAATTTGTTAAATCAATGGTGTTCCGCTTTTAACTTGCCTTGATGTGTATGAATGCATAGGCCTGAACCCAGCCTAGTTCGAAGTGCCTGCAAAGGGATTCGGCAGCAGTGCTACACTAGCGGTATTAAACCTTTCTTCGGCCGCTAGCGTGGGGTTAAAAGCGATTCGCTAGCGCCTCAAAAGTGCCGCTAAAACTAACAGCGCTTTACCGCCGACGCTCTCGCCGTCCCAGTGTGAAAGTAGCCTTAGGTACTTCTGAGACGGTAATGGCTGTATGCCTGTTCCAGATCAGTCAGAACTCCTTTTTGCCAGCATGACAGCCAGACAACTAGAACTTTCAGAAGCAGAGGACTACAATAGAAGTCTTGGTAATTCTTTCAGACTAGGTTTTCTTTCTTGTAACAAGTCATTTGAAACAAAGTTTTTGCAATAAACTGGCTCCTTTGTATGTAATCAGATGATGAAAAAGTATGAAACTTCAAAATGTAACTCCAGACAAACAGCCAAAAGCACAGTTGAAATGCCGTATGTACTCGAGTATAAGCCGAGTTTTTCAGCACTTTTTTTGTGCTGAAAATGCCCCCCTCGGCTTATACTCGAGTCACCTTTTTGCGCCTGATCTCCCAGATGTGGGGACGAGGTACTGGCCGGCCGTAGGTCCCCTGGACCCCAAAATTGGCACACATGTAGCATGTAGCCCCACTCTTCCTTTACAAGTGTGCAAAGCTTGTTGTCCGGAGGACATACGGCCGGGGAGCACCGATTTTTCAAATCCGGGCACCCCTTCCTTAGACTCCCATGTTAAACGGTAATTTCTCTGGTAAGTTTGGAGACCCAAGACCGGCCGGCCGTAGGTCCCCTGGACCCCAAAATTGGCACACATGTAGCCCCAGTTCTCCTCCTACAAGTGTGCACAGTTTTCTGTCTGGGGGACCTACAGCCGGGGAGCACCGATTTTTCAAACCGGGCACCCCTTCCATATATTCCCATGTTAAACGTAAGTCTAGGCATGCGCACAGTGAGGCACGCAGATGGACACCCTAGGCTTATACTCGAGTCAATAAGGTTTCCCAGTTTTTTTGTGGTAAAATTAGGTGCCTCGGCTTATATTTGGGTCGGCTTATACTCGAGTATATACATGGTACATACAAGTATACATTTACTATTTTGATTGAAACCACACTGCACATCCAGACAGTGTATCCTGTATAAGAAATTCATATTTTTATGGGCAGGTTAAATGGTAAACCTTTGTACTTCATCTGTCTATTCATACATTAATTGTATGTTACTATTTTATGAATTAACTGTAAAGTACTTCCTAATTATATTGGCAATTTTATTTATCATTCGTAATATAATGATTTTAGTCAATTTCATCTAATCTTGGTGGTTTATATATACCATTCGCTGTGGTTCAATAAAAATGTAAATTTTTTTGCATGCTGGCGGACGCCATAAACAAGTGCTGAATGTACAGTTTAGGCCTCTGTGATGTTCTATTGCATCCAAAAGGGATCCTCTCAAAGTCTATGGCAGACTACAGGCGAAAGGGAGCAAACGCTTTACTAAGTGGTCTCACATTGAGGGCGCTATGTGTTTAGGGATGAATGCCCAGGTCTTCTGTACTACATTCCTGGAAGGGTCATACTGCAGCTAGACGGCCCCATGTGCAAGGGAGCTTAAAAAGGATGAGCGGCACTGCTGGTCAAATAAACTAGATTGCGATTTATCACTTAACACCCATTACTGTCTTGTGTAATGCAAATGCAGAATGGATATTCTTCACTTTAGGCTAAAGGGTTGAATTTTATAAACCCTTTTTTAACCATATGGCATGTTTAGAAATTTAGATAACAGTGACTTCTCTGGGTTTTCTCTTTATACTTTCTAAGCATGTTAGTGGGCGGCTGTTAGGTGGTTTTTGGGCATCATCATTTCTTGATCTGCATTCCCGCTGTAAACCTTTAAGAAGTTCCATCAGTTCCCGTTTCTCCAGGTCTGCTTGCTCCAAGTCCTGCCGATGTTGTCTTTCTGAAGCCATGAGAGTCCGCACATCAGACATCATTCGTGACATCTGACTCTGCCAAAACAAATCACAATGTGACATACTCTTCTGTAACTTTACATACAACATTAAAGGCAGATCGTACTGGTAATAGCTTCAAAGCAAAGCTAGAGAAATCCCTTGAAACCAATAGTTTTTTTTTTTTTTTTACTATACAGTGCCTTGAAAAAGTATTCATACCCCTTGAAATTTTCCACATTTTGTCATGTTGCAACCTTAAATTTATTTTATTGGGATTTTATGTGATAGACTAACACAAAGTGGCACATTATTTTGAAGTGGAAGGAACACTATTAATGGTTTTTCATATTTTTTACAAATATCTGAAAAATGTGGTGTGCATTTGTATTTGGCCCCTAGCACGATGTTGCCACCACCCTGTTTCACAGTGGGGATGGTATGTTCAGGATGATGTGCAGTGTTAGTTTTCCACCACACATAGCATTGAGATTTGTGGAGTGCACGACTAATAGTCCTGTGGACAGATTCTCCCACCTGAGCTGTGGATTTATGCAGCTCCTCCAAAGTTACAATGGGCCTCTTAGCATGCCAATTAGGGGGGCGGTGCACCTTATGGACTGACCGCTCCTGGAAATTAATGGTGTTTAAATAAAGGGACTAACAGTGACTCCCATTATTGGATTCAGTAAGCCCCAAGAGTGTTTAAAACTGATATCCTCAATGGTGATGGAGCTTTGTCCCATCCACAGGACTTGCAATTCTGTGTATTCTTAGAGTCCATTGAGTGACACAGGACTTTTGAACTATTGGATAATACTGCCACCTACAAGAGGATTTGCACTTTAGGCCAGCCATACAGGGTATAAGCCCTCCCATGACCAGCATTCTTCAATTTCTTAGTGTCCTCGAAAGACGGATGTCTTTCTTCAGCTCCGCTAATTACTAGATTTAACCCTAGTAATTCTTTATTGGATTAAAATTTACTTCAATAGTCATGGAGTCTCTACTAGTATAGCTGACAATCACATTTTCTATTTTCGTCCATGGACAGACACAGCCTTCTTAATTCTTGACATATGGGTTATGTTCCTGTTCATAGGAGAGGACTAGGCAGACATCTTAGATATTTAAATACATGTTACTTTAACAGAGTTAAACCCTCCGCCCTGCAGTTAGCTCAGTTTTGTTCTGCCTAGCAGAGGAGATGGACGTGGCTCCCTTTGGGCCCAGAGTCCTGAGGAATTTTTTTATTTTATTTTATTTTGTGATTCTTCTATCAACAGTCGGCTGGGCGACAGGCTGGATATATAGATCCTTGTAGTCTTCCCAGTCCAGCCAGAGAGCGTGTACAGTCCCTTGCAAATAGGTGTCGGGTCTGTCACGACATACCCCATGGCTCCAGGGGTGGCCGGTGAGCTTCTGCTCCAGGGTCCACATATGACTGGGCTGCTTGCTCTCTCACTCATAGTGGGTCGGGCCGACAGCTACTCCGTACTACTCGGTTCTAGTCTGTCAGGGACGCACCAGCAATGTCCACGCATGGACGGGTAAGTACAGTTCCTTCCGTTTTGACGGTTTGGAACAGCTGGGCTTTCCTGGAGGGTCATTAGGGGGTTCCCTGTCCTCTCTTCCCTCCCTCTGTCCCCCCTCTTTCCTCCTCCCCATTGCGGGGCCTGTTGCGTCGGCGGGGTGTACCTGTAGGGGTCTCCGTATCCCAGGTAAGGGCTGTGGGGGTCCGCTCTCTGTGGGGGTGGTGTGTTTTTTGGTAGCCTCCCCTCGGCGTTCCTGCGGCCTTCTCGTCCACCTCAGTGTGCTCAGGCGCCATTTTTGGTAGCGCCGGCGCCATTTTCTAGTGGGTTTTTTCTACATTGAAAAATTCCATTGGGGGCCATTTTGTCGTAGCCGCGCTGTGGCGCAGGTCTACATTGCGGGCGGCCATTTTCTTGTAGCGCGCGCCCTTTTTTCCTGAGGAGCCCGGTGGCCATTTTGGGAATGTTTTTTTCACTGTGTGGCTTGGCCTCTAGCGCTGGAAGCTTCCTGAATGGCGCAAATCACCTCACAGATTACCTCAGGTGTGTGAGGCAGTGCGGACAGCGGTGCTGCGCAGTCTCTGGCTGGGTGGTGTGGCCCTGGGTAACCCCCCGGTTAGCACAGTTAGGAGGGTGAATTGTCAGTAAAAACTTATACATTATGTTTTTACACACACACACTATTACATATACACTAAATACATACACAGTATGTGTATGTATTATACTAATGTGTTGACTTAGTCCCTATGGACTGGTAGTGGGTCAGAATGGAGTCTGAAGCAACAGGCATGCACAGTATGTGTATGTATGCCCCTGCACAATTTGTCTGCATCCCTGGATGCGGGCCTTAGGGGGGTATGAAGCGCCTCCTCCCCCCGCCATATCCTGGGGAAAGGTCTGACTGACTCAGGACCACTGTTCTGAGGTGTAAGAGGATGTCATCTGCCTGGAGTTTGCATGTTCATGTCTGCGTGGGTTTCCTCCGGGTGCTCCGGTTTCCTCCCACTCTCCAAAGACATGCGCGCCCTCGGCGCAATACACAGTATAAACATACACAATATGTTTACACACACACACACACACACACACAAAATACATTCACAGTATGTGTATGTATTATTACTCTGTGTCTGCGTGGGTTTCCTCCCACACTCCAATAACGTGCGCCTTCGGCGCAATGCACAGTATAAACAATGTAGTAACTGCTGGGACATCCGCTGAGGTGTCAATCCTTTTTTTGGGTCGCACTAACCGACCCGCTCTATATATGGTTTTTCCTTATGATTTTTTTATTTGATGGGTCATAGATAAGGAATGGGGACTGCCGCAGAGGCCGGTTTTGGTCCCTCAGCGCACGGCGGTCCGTTATCCCTTTTCAAGAGCATTTAAAAAAATGTTTTTTTTCCCATGAAGTTGACCCCCTGATATCAGGGGTACCACTATCCCGGTAGGGGGGACACCTGCTTTTAAGGACACTACTGATAGGTGATCAGAAGCGGTGACTCGGACTGTGTTCGCCATGCTGGGGTCAGCGTTGCGCCTGTTAGTGCCTGCGACTTTGGTGTCTCTGACACTCACTAAATGGACAAATCATTTGTACCAGACAGTGGAGGAGCATCAGCTCTCTCAAAAAGTTGTGACACTGGCCGATCAGCAGGTGCAGAGTCTGGTGTACGTAGGTGCGGCAATCCTGGATGCGACTTCTTAGTCTCCAGAGCCTCTGTGTCTGTGGTGGTCTTGCGCCACTTGAGAGTGCTGCTACACTGGTCCACTGACCGAGCTTCTATGGAAGCTCTGACAGATTTACCTTTCAAAGGTGGGAGGCTCCTTGGTGCCTCACTGGACGACGTTGTTAAGATTGTCACAAAAGGTAACTGAATATTTCTACCTCAGTCCACTAAGAGTAGAGGGCTGCCCCGTGAGCCGGGACCTTCCTTCCCCATACAAAAAGCAGTATTTTTGACGCGGGTTTTGTCATACCCATACCGCCGCAGGACAGGTTTCAGGGATTCTACTTGAATCTGTTCATGGTCCCAGAGGAGGACAGAGTCGTCCAATCCTAGACCTCAAGGCCCTCAATGCCTTTGTGTAGCCTTCCTGTTTTCCGACCGGTGGGTTTGCGAAGTGGTCTCAGGGTACAAGATCGAGTTTTTCTTTCTTGTTCACCGAAAGGATTTCTTTGCCTCAAATCTTCCTCTCCTACCGTCTCGTCGGACTGCCCTGATGGGGATGGGGCAGTTCAAGACATTTTGGGGGTTCAGATATTCAGGATGGAGTCGGTTCGCTCCATCCCGGGGACCTTCAGGCATCCCTGGACATCAGGGACGCGTGCTTGCATGTCCCCGTATGCGACAGGCACCATGGTTCCTGCGTTTAGCGGTCAGGGAGGACAACTATTAATTTGTGGCTCTCCCTTTTGACCTAGCGTCAGCACCAAGAGTTTCACCAGGGAGCTCGTCCCGATTCTAGCCTTGCTGAGGCAGCGCGCCATTGCCTTCATAGGTGGTTTAGATGGTCTTCTTCTGTAACCTGTTTCCAGATTTAAATTAGAGGACGACGTGTCTATAGTCAGTCAGACTCTCCAAGATTTTGGGTGGATGCTGTACCTCCAGATGTCAGTGCTAGTTCAGACTCCGCGCCTAGAATACCGGGGGCTGTTTCTGTACTCATCGGAGGCAAGAGTTTTCTCCCTCCAGAGAAGTTGCAAACGCCCCAGGCTGCAGTGAGTGGGCCTCCTGTTAGCCTCCTCCGAGGCAGTACCGTATGCCCAATTCCACACTCGGATTGGAACAAATCCCCGTTGTGTCTGAATCATCAGATTCAGGTAAATCGCCTAGTCAGGACCTCTCTGACTTGGTGACTGACATTCCTGGCACTTTAGTCCGGGAAGTTTTTTCCTTCCTTTCTATTTCGACGCCAGCCCTCACAGGTTGGGGGGGGGAGTCTGGGGGGTCCAGTCGGCCCGAGGTTGCTGGACTCTGGACAAATCCCGTCTGCCGATCGATGTTCTGGAACTTCGGGCGATCAGGCTGTGTCTCTCCTCGTGGTCGAGGAGACTACAAGGGCACCCGATCAGAATCCAGTCGGACAACGCCATGGCTGTGGCTTATGTCAACCATCTGGACAGCCTGTGGTGGGTGGGAAGAAGCGTGCCGGCTCTATCGGCCGTCTGCATTCAAGGTGTAGAACTCTGGCTAGCGGACTATTTAGTCGCCAATTGCTGGACCAAGGGGGACTGGTCATTGCATCCGGAGGTGTTTCAACTCCTTTGCCAAAAGTGGAGCACGCCGGTCGTGGATCTCCTGGCTTCTCGTCTCAATCGCGTGGTGTCGAGATTCGTGTCAGACGCGTTGGTGGCCCGTGGGGTCAGTATCGGATAATTTCTGCCTATTCCCCACTGATGTTGCTTCCTCGTCTGCTCCGCAGAGTGCAGACCGAGGGGATCCCGGTGATCCTAATCGCTCTTGATTGGCCCCGGCGTCCTTGGTACACCGCCTTCGTACGCCTTGTGTCGGATGCACTGGTGACTGCCAATGCGGGAGGACCTTCTGTCTCAAGGTCCCATACTTCATCCTGCTTTACAGTCGCTGGCTTTAACGGCATGGCTATTGAAAGCCAGGTACTAAGGAACCAAGGTTTTTTGGATTCGGTCATCTCGACCATGCTGAGGGCACTAAAATCTTCCTCCAGGAAGATCTACCATCGCACTTGGAAGGTATACATCTCTATGTGCGCAGAGATAGACGTATTCGGTTTCCAGGGTCCTGCTGTTTTTACAGCGTGGAGTGGATCAGAAACTTGCCTTAAGCTCCATTAAGGGTCAGGTTTCAGCTTTGGTTGTTTTCTCTCAATGGCCTTTGGCGACCCTTTGCCTGGTGGGTACCTTTTGTACAGGGGGTTTCAGCATGTGCTTCCCCCAATTAGACCACCTCTCCCTCCTTGGGATTTGAACCTGGTGCTCTCGGTTCTTTAAAGAACCTCCTGTTGAGAACATCAGAGAGGTTCCTCTCTTAACACTATCTCAGAAGGTGGCCTTCCTAGTGGCCATTACGTCTGTCAGATGGGTTTCTGAATTGGTGGCCTTGTCTTGCAAGTCACCATACTTGGTCTTCCATAAGGATAAAGCGGTACTATGCCCGCAGCCTTCGTTTCTTCCAAAGGTGGTTTCGGCCTTCCACCTGAATGAGGACAATGTATCCATCCTTGTGTCCTCGGCCGTCGCATCCCAGAGAGACTGTGCTCCATACTTTAGACGTGGTACGTGCCTTGCGGGTGTACCTGTCTGCTACGGCTCCGTTCCGGAGGTCTGATTCACTGTTTGTGTTGGTGTCTGGTGCACAAAAGGGCCTTGCGGTCTCGTCGGCCACCGTTTCTCGGTGGATCAGGAAGACCGTTGTGCGGGCCTATGCCCTTTAGGAGCGGGCGCCCCTCCTTTCCGGGCACGGCATTTTCAACCAGGGCAATTAGTGCTTCCTGGGTTTTCCGACATCAAGCGTTATTCCTCTCACAGGTGTGCAGGGCGGCAACTTGGTCATCCGTGCGCACCTTCTCAAAATTTTACAAGGTTGATGTACGTGCATCTTCAGATGCTTCCTTTAGCGGCAAGGTTTTGCAGGCAGCTGTTTAAAGTTGCAACTCCTCCGTTGAGGAGCTCTGCTTGCTTGGGGTGAAGTTAGGTTTTTTTTTTTTTTATAATGTTCCCACCCCTCGTTTTTTTGACACTGCTTGGGGACGTCCCATATGTCAAGAATTAAGAAGGCTGTGTCCGTCCATGGACGAAAAGAGAAAATAGGATTTTTTGTACTCACCGTAAAATCCTTTTCTCTGTCGTCCATGGAGGGACACAGCACCCACCCCTCCTTTCTTTTTCGTACATCACGGGACACAGAGCGACTTAGTCATTACTAATGGGTTATATAGATTACCTTCAGGTGTTGGCACTGGCCAATTCCAAACCGGAAGTACCCTCCCCTATATAAGCCCCTCCCATCCGGGAGCACCTCAGTTTTTTGCCAGTGTCTAAGGTGTTGGCCAAAGAGTAACATGTGTTTTCACTGGGCTTGCGTACAGGTTCTTTTGGGCCTTAGTAAGCTGTTCCGGATCCCACCAAAAAAGCTTCATAGCTAAACGGTCGGTACCCGGGCCTTGCAGCAGAAGAGCAAGGTTTTGCCTGTAATGCTTCTCTTAGGAGGGCTGGACCCTGGGATCCAGAGCTCTGGTCATACCCACGACCAAGATGTTGTCTGTGCAGGGTGCTATACAGGTCCAGGGGAGTGGAATCCTTGGGAACCCGGTCCCTGAAGGTTTAATTACAATGCCTGCCGTGATAGGTGAAGTTTGGACTTCTGTGGACCAAACAAAGTCCTGCGGCGGGGATCAGGTAAGTGGGGGCCCCCAGGAACTTGGTTCTATTGGGGGACCCCCAAGCCTAATTTGTCTTTCTGTCTGTTACCTAACGGTATTCCCGCTAAATATCTGTGTTTGCCTGTAACTACTGAAAATGTAAAATTTTAATAGTAGTCAAGAAAAAAAAAAAAAAAGGGACCGCGGTACCTGTGTTAAAGCACTAGAGGCCGCTGTAGTCCATTTTTCTTGTCATGTGGATCTTTGGTTTTCTCAAGTCAAAAGATCCAGGCAGCTGGTAAGTTTCTCTGTGGGAATCCACTTCCTCTGCCCTGTTGCTGCGCTCATCCACCGCACAGGCCCTCCGGCAAAAAGGGCCCTGGCTCCTAGTCCCCTGTTTGATTTCGAAAAGGGCGCCAATGGCGCACGGGCGCGCGCGCGGGCGCGTGCACGCGCCTCCTATGAAAAAAAGGGGCGGGGCGGGTGGATGACGCTCGATGCGCGCCGCGGCGCTTCTGCGCATTTGTGCGGGCGTCCCAGCATGGTTAAAAGACACAGTACAAGTGTCAGCTGGATGCAAACAGAGCTAGCAACAAACAGTGGCACACAGAAGCGGTTGATGCAGGCATCCCCATAGAAAGGCACTTTAGTGGACACCAGCTGGTATATAGCAGCAACTTTGTTAGACTATTACCAGCAAAATTGGTGTATGACGACGGGAATACCTCAGCTTTGTGCTTAAAGGATATGTCGTCCAGACGCTCCGGAAATAGATCTTCCAGGAAGCCAAAGGGGTCTCCATCGGGCTCTGAGGATATTGGGCATGCTTGTACTGCACCAATCTCCCCTGAGAATTCAGAGGTCAGTAGCCGTAGAAACCCCGCAGGAATGCCTGGTGCTGCGGCTGTCCCCAGTCCACCTGCTCCTGTATATATAACAGAGGAGGTTTTATCCTCAACTCTGGGAGGATTGGAAGAGAGATTAACAGCATTGATCGCTGCTTCCCTGTCACAGGAAAAGCGCGTCCGATCTCCGTCTCCTCCTTCAGAGTGCCTGTTAGTGGAGGAACAGCCCCACACAGAGATCGACCTACCTGAAGGGGATCAGGATGAGGTTGATTCAGTTATGGAGGAATCAACAGTGGAAGAACCTTTCTCAGCATCTCAGGCTGAAAGATTATGGGTTCAGTCTCTGACTAATATGGTCCGATCAGCATTTAAAATGCCTCTGGCGGAACCACCATCCACTACGGTTTCCTCGCTGGGGTCGCTAAAAGCTCCCCAGGCTGTCTGTTCCTTCCCAATCCACCCTTTATTAGAAGGGCTTATTTACCAGGATTGGGAGCATCCTGATAAAATATTTGCTCCCCCCAAGAGATTTCCGGTGATCTATCCCATGGAGGATAAGTTCATAAAAAAATGGAGGGTCCCTACAGTGGACGCAGCCATCTCTTCTGTTAACAAATCACTGACATGTCCAGTAGATAATGTTCCAATGTTCAAAGACCCAATAGATAAAAAATTGGAGTCTTTACTAAAATCTGCTTTCTCTACAGCAAGCATGGTGACACAACCTGCGGTAGCAGCGATTGGAGTCTGCCAAGCAGTGAAAGATCAGTTGAAACAGGTCTTAAGGGACTTACCAGATCAGCAGGCTCTTGCCCTAGCTGACCTGCCTAGAGCCTTGTGTTTTGCGGTAGACGCCATAAAGGATACAATCCAACAGGCCTCCCGCTTTACGCTGTCTATAGTACATATGCGTAGGCTTCTGTGGCTCAAAAACTGGTCTGCTGAAGCTCCCTGTAAAAAACTGCTGGTTAGCTTCCCATTTCATGGAGAACGCTTATTTGGAGAAGATCTGGACAAATATATCCAGAAAATTTCTGCCGGTAAAAGTTCACTCTTACCGGTTAAGAACAAGGGTAGAAGTCCTTCTTTTAAGAGGCCTACTTCTCCAGTCCCGGGCACATCGGCTGTGAAGCAGTTCCGACGGCCTCCGCGGTCAAATTCAGGGGGCAGAAATCAGGGACAATCACAGGGTAACAAGAAGCCCTGGATCAAGAGAGGTACAAAACCTCCCCCCAAGGCATGAAGCGTTGCCCCCACTCAATCGGGTGGGGGGAAGACTTCGGTTGTTCACAGAGACCTGGCGGGACACCATCAGAGACAGATGGGTGCTCTCCGCAGTAAGTCTGGGATACAAGCTGGAGTTAAAAGGCACTCCTCCTGCCCAATTTATAAGGTCAAACGTGCCAAGAGATCCCCAAAAGAGAGGATCCCTCCTTCTGGCACTAGAATAACTATTGCTCCAAGGTGTAATCATGAAGGTTCCCCTGGAAGAAAACGGATTCGGGTTTTACTCGAACCTTTTCACCTTTTCACAGTCCCCAAACCAAATGGGGACGTGAGGCCCATATTAAATCTAAAAGGGCTAAACAAGTTCCTAAATATCAGAACTTTTCGGATGGAGTCGATCCGATCGGTGGCCACCGCCCTACAAGGGCAGGAATGGTTAGCCTCGATCGACATAAAGGATGCTTATCTGCATATTCCCATCTTTCCGGCCCACCAGAAATTTCTACGCTTTGCAGTAGAAGGGCGCCATTTTCAGTTCAGAGCCTTACCTTTCGGTCTGGCCACAGCACCACGAGTGTTCACAAAAATTCTGGCCCCATTATTGGCCAATCTAAGAACACAGGGTGTAACGATAATGGCATATCTAGACGACCTGCTACTAATAGACCACTCAGTGGAAAAGCTGGAAGTAGCTATTCACAAGACAATCAAGTATCTGGAATATCACGGTTGGATTATCAACCGGGACAAGTCAGCTCTAAGACCAGTCAAAAGTCTGGAATACTTAGGGCTAAGGCTGGATTCAAATCAGAGAAAGATTTTCTTACCTCCAGAGAAGGTGTCGTCTTTAAAAGATTTGACCCACTTAGTGGGTACAAAAAGAACCATCCATACGCCTCTGCATGAGGCTGCTGGGAAAAATGGTGGCTTCATTCGAAGCGGTACCCTACGGTCAATTCCATTCAAGGAATTTGCAAAGGGCCATACTGTCAGCCTGGAACAAAAAAGTTCAGGCTTTAGACTTACCAATGTCCCTGTCCCCTTCCGTTCGCAAGAGCCTCCATTGGTGGTTGGTGCCCCAGAATCTGGAAAAAGGGAAACCCTTCAGTCCGGTTTCTTGGAAGGTAGTCACTACAGATGCCAGCCTCATAGGCTGGGGGGCAGTACTGGAGCAATGGTCTCTCCAGGGCAAGTGGTCAGAAGCAGAAAAGGCCCTGCCCATCAATCTCTTAGAGATACGAGCAGCCCGGTATGCCCTAGTAGCATGGACATCCAAACTCCAAGGGTCCCCTGTCAGAATTCAATCAGACAATGCCACAGCAGTGGCATATATCAATCACCAGGGTGGCACCAGGAGTCGTGCAGCCCAGAGGGAAGCAAATTGCATCCTGGAGTGGGCAGAAAAATATGTCCCAGCCATATCCGCGGTTTTCATCCCAGGAGTGGAAAATTGGAGAGCGGACTTTTTAAGTCGCCAACAATTATGCCCGGGGGAATGGTCTCTTCACCCCGAGGTTTTCCAGGCAATATGCCAGCGGTGGGGAACACCGGATGTAGATCTGCTAGCATCCAGATTCAACGCAAAGGTGGACAGATTTGTGTCTCGCACAAGGGATCCTCTAGCTTGCGGCTCGGATGCCCTAGTGTTCCCTTGGGATCAGTTCAAGCTGATATATGCATTCCCACCGCCACAATTGTTACCGCGATTACTCCGCAGAATCAGGGTAGAAAAGAAACCAGTGATTCTGGTGGCTCCAGCGTGGCCCCGAAGGGCATGGTACGCGGAGATTGTAAAAATGTCAGTGAGGAGTCCTTGGACCCTCCCACATCGTCCGGACCTGCTGTCGCAGGGACCGATATACCACCCTTCCTTACCAGCCCTAGGTTTGACGGCCTGGCTATTGAAGCCCACATTCTGAAAAAGAGGGGGCTCTCTAATTCTGTGGTATCTACCATGATCAATGCCAGGAAGCCGGTATCCAGGCAGATCTATTATAGGATCTGGAAAGCGTACATTACGTGGTGTGAGGCCAAGAAATGGCATCCACGTAAGTACGTGATAGGGAGGATTTTGGACTTCCTACAGTGGGCTGTAGATAGGAAGCTGGCCTTGAGTACTATCAAGGGTCAAATTTCGGCCTTGTCAATATTTTTTCAAAGGCCCTTGGCTTCGCATTCACTAGTCAAAGCCTTTATACAAGGAGTGATGCGTATTAGCCCTCCGGTTAGTATTCCCATATGTCCTTGGGACTTAAACCTGGTTCTGTCGGTTCTACAGAAACAACCATTTGAACCATTGCAACACATTTCCTTGGTTCTTCTCACCAGGAAATTGATTTTCTTAGTAGCCGTTTGTTCGGCTAAAAGAGTATCGGAATTAGCCGCCTTGTCCTGTAAGGAGCCATATCTGGTTGTCCATAAGGACAGAGTAGTATTACGTCCTCATCCAGCCTTTCTTCCCAAGGTGGTATCGAGGTTTCATTTGAACCAAGATGTGGTTCTTCCTTCTTTTTTCCCCAAACCTAGCTCGGTAGAGGAAAAGTTATTACATTCTTTGGATGTAGTAAGAGCAGTTAAAGCTTATCTAAAAGCCACTGCTCAGATTCGTAGAACGGATACTTTGTTTGTTCTGCCGGAAGGCCCCAGAAAGGGTCAGGCAGCATCAAAATCTACTTTAGCCAAGTGGATTCGACAGGTCATAATACAAGCCTATGGCTTGAGAAAGAGACCGCCTCCGTTCAAAGTTAGGGCGCACTCCACAAGAGCAGTTGGAACTTCATGGGCAGTGCATCACCAGGCCTCCCTGGCTCAAGTATGTAAGGCCGCGACATGGTCTTCGGTACACACGTTTACTAGATTCTACCAGGTAGACGTTAGAAGTCAGGAGGATGTCGCCTTTGGGCGCAGTGTGTTGCAGGCCGCAAAAGATCCTCATGCCTGATGGCGCCCAGCTTATGTATCCCTCCCCTCATTTGGCATTGCTTTGGGACGTCCCATTAGTAATGACTAAGTCGCTCTGTGTCCCGTGATGTACGAAAAAGAAAAAGGGATTTTTATAACAGCTTACCTGTAAAATCCTTTTCTTGGAGTACATCACGGGACACAGAGCTCCCACCCCTCTTTTTGGGACACTTATTGCTTGGCTACAAAACTGAGGTGCTCCCGGATGGGAGGGGCTTATATAGGGGAGGGTACTTCCGGTTTGGAATTGGCCAGTGCCAACACCTGAAGGTAATCTATATAACCCATTAGTAATGACTAAGTCGCTCTGTGTCCCGTGATGTACTCCAAGAAAAGGATTTTACAGGTAAGCTGTTATAAAAATCCCTTTTTTTAGGTTTGTACTGCTTGTTACGAACTGAGATGCTAACTGGCGGGGTGGAGGGTTATGTCTGGAGGGACCGCCCCATCGGCGGGGCTGTTCAACGCTGTTAAAGTAACATGTATTTAAATATCTAACATGTCTGCTTAGTTCTCTTCTATGAATAGGAATATAACCCATATGTCAAGAATTAAGAAGGTTGTGTCTGTCCATGGACGACAGAGAAAAGGATTTTACGGTGAGTACAAAAAAAAAAAATACTATTCTTCTCCCAGCAGATGGTGCATTTGGGTCACACAGTGACAAACCCTGCTGAACGAAGCCTTCTTAGGATGAACCTGGAAGTGCTAGGATGCAATCCAGGTTTTGTTTAGAGGGCCTTCTACATTAAGCTTTTACTGTAGAGCCCTTTCCAGGTCAAGAGCCATGGTATCGCTGTAGGCTTACATTGTCTCTGAAGACTCTAATGTGAGTATCCCAAAAGGAACAAAATTGTTGCTGTAACTACTTAAAAAGGGTTCAGTTTGTTAAATGCACTGGCAGATTTACATACACTAACACCCTCTCCCAGACTGACAATTTGGCTGTCGATAGGTGCCTCTCTTGCTCTTCAAAGCAGGGTTTAGGAACCCTAATACAGGAAGCGTTCTACTGGCTAGATCGCCTGGTGAAAACACAGGGAGAAAATCCTAAAAAAAGAAAGCAAGTGCAGTTATCACATCTAGTGATTGGTATGCTGCAATATTTTACAGTTTTGGTTTTAATACCACTTTAAAAACTGCAACCATACTTAGAATCGAGTAGAACAGCAACCAATCAAGGAAAATGGCCATCGAAGCCCCTCAGCTTCAAGTCTGGTGCACCATCTCTGCCAAAAAATGATTTTTGGCTTGAAGGTGAACCCCCCAGCTTTCGAAGGTGGGGGAGACCTTCTAGCATTTGCAGTCCTGTTGCAAGAAGTGGTAACTTATGGCCCATACACACGATCTGACTTTTTGACAACAAATGTCGGACGGACCTGTTTGATCGGACAATCCGACCGTGTGTACGCTCCATCAGATAAACTTTTTTTGCTTTTTCATCGGACAAATGTTCACTGTGAAAACAAACAAACTTTTCGGAAACAAATGTCCTACGTCGGCTAATCTGATCGTGTGTACACAAATCCATTGGACTTAAGTCCAAAGTACAAGCACACATGCTCAGAACCAATGCTAAAGATCAGCCAACAATAGCAGAAGTTGCCCCAAGGGTGGCGGTAAAGCCACGTGATTTGGGGAAAAACCCACGTGAGTTGAGGAAAATTGGCTGAAAAAGTCCTGCCGTGTGTATGAATACCAAGTTCACAGCCAACAACTATTCGGAGCAAAATCCACAGAAAAGTCAGTTGGAAGTCCAATCGTGTGTATGAGGCTTTAGGGTTAAAAGTTTTCTTCCCTGTCCCCTCCACATTTTATGGCTTTCAACCTCCCAGTGTCCCTGCAACACCTTGATGACCTTCACTGAGCCCTCTCCAGGTTTTTGGACCAAGGTATTAGTGCCCTACACCATGCAGTAAAAGTGTCCTGGGGTTTTATTTAAAACTTTTTACAGTACCCAATCCAAAGGAGCTACTGTCTCATCTGCCTCGCAGGATCTAGATAGACAGCATTCCGGTGATCCTCAAAGCTCTGGAGTTGCCAAAAAGAGTGTTGTACACCAGGCTAGTAAAGATTCCCAAAGACAAGTTGTGTCCCAGGACTGCTGTCTCAAGGACCAATCTGTTATCATCCCACTTCTCAGTTGCTGGCTTTATTGACCTCACCTGGCTGTTGAAAGATATGTTCTGAGAGCAGGGTCAATGTAAAGTCTGGAAACCCTTTGATGCTGAAGGGGTGCAAGTCAATTTCTCCCAAGGTCTAACATAGAGGCCATACTTTGGTTGATGTGAATTCAAAAGCTTTCACGCCAGGAGTTTCTTTATATGACAGATTTCTCCATTCTGAAATTTCATGTTTTCTAAAAATAGTAGGACATGGAAACTTACCTTGAGCTCTTCAATTTCACCCTGCAGAACACTCTCTTTCTGCACCATGTGTCTTCTCTGTGAGTCAAGCCTGGATTCCATCTCCCGCTTTGTTTCCTCAACTCTGCAGATCATTTCGGACCTAGTAAAAGCAACATCTTTGAAGTACTAGGAGTGGTACACAAATTAGTTTTCATCAAAAAAAGGGTTTAACACAAAACAAGATTGTTTCCCTCCGCATGCCACATACATTTTAAATATCAGAGAATTGTACACTCTAACTGTAATGTAATGGTTGCTACCTTAGAAGCTCAAGTTCCGTCCTCATTTCAGCTATGCAGTTATGCTGTAAATCTTCAGCACTAAGAATGGCATAGCCACAACCATTCGGGCACTCTCGGCTTCGATGTTCACACACTGCCATGTGGCTGTCCAGGTTTTTTCGCTCAAACTGAGCAGGGCAACCTAGTAGTCAAAAACAATCCACTTAAAGCTGAAGTATAGTGTGCTTATATAATACATACCTTTGTTCTCCCACCCCCTGGTCAACATGCATGCAAAAAAATTATAATAATTTTGTTTTTCATAAAATAGTTATTTTGATACTGGGTGTCTCTGTAGCTCTTTGCTTTGAGTTTGGTCGAAGGGGCTGGCAGGCTCTTGTAAACATCACATCATTCTGCCTCAGATCTTTTTCAAATGCATTATAGGAAGGAAAAATGGGCTGCAGCAACAGCCGATTTTCGTGCGGCCATCGAATTTGAGTAAATCGGACATGTTGGAAATTTTTAGAAAAACAAACGATTTTCTAATCAATGATGGGAGAATCGTGTAATCGAAAAAGAAATGCGCATGTGCAAGAAAAGAAAATTCCCGGAAAGAAAAGAAGATTCCCAGCCACAAGAATTATTTTCTGTAGCAACAGGAGGTGAAATTGAAGGCTTGGTTGGCCGAATTTTGAAATCAATAGTGGCACCATCGGATCACAAAATGCACAAATTTTCTGATTTTCAAAAGAAAATTCTTTTGAAATTTGACCATGTATGGCTGCCTTAACTGCGCGGCATATGTTATGGAGTTACAAAATCTGGACTGTGACCATTCCCTTTCTATAGCTAAAGCTGAGCAGATGCCTGATTCAAGAACAATAAGAAAAGCTCTGCTCCCTTGAACAAAGAGGACGTATGCTATCTGTCCATAATGTAATATTCAAGAGCAGGGGACTCCAAACTTTCTAAACAAAAGGCCAACTTACTGTCCTTCAGACATTAGAGGGGCCAGAATGACTGACACCAGTAAGAGCAGAAAATGCCTCAGCATCAGTGGAAGTAAACATGGCCTCAGGCTTGGCAGTCAGTGGAAGTAAAAAAAAATTATGAATTGTGCCCCATCATTAATGTTGGTGGAAGGAATAGTGCCCCATCGTTGGTGTTAGTGGGAAGAACAATGTTCCATCATTTAGATCAGTGGAAAGTATAGTGCCCCACCACTAGGTGTCAGTGGGGGAAATTATGGCCCATACTTGATGTAATTGGAAGGAATGGTGCCGCATCATTGATGTCAGCAGGAGAAATAGTGCCCCAAGGGCTGGATAAATGCAAGCAATGTGCCACATCGGGCCCGCAGGCTGCAGTTTGGAGACCACTGGTTAAGATTATGCATTGTTGGTGGCAGACGCAACACACTTCCCACTGATCTAAACGCATCCGCAAAAATATAATTTCTCTTGATGGCTGGTTTAGAAGGCTTATTTAATCAGAAAGCTAAAGTCAGAAATGCATGTATATTTTTTCTATTTTGCTCTGACATAGACTTTATCAGTGTAGACACTCACCAGCGTTTATACAGGACATGCGCTCATATTCACACTCTCGCTCATGCCTGTCTATTGATTCCAGGGAACAAACCATACCACAGCCGCTTCGACAGTTCTTACACTGGATCTGAAGTTTGCTTAGATCATTTCTCATGTATCTGTGTTAAAACAAATCACAATGAACCTGTTTTGAATTGAAATGCTTGCTTCTTGTTTGACATTTACTGCCGTACAGTGAAATACATGTTTAAAATAATGGATGTGAACTGTTTTGCCTGCCAAGGAACTGTAATTTGGTTCAGCTGGCATTGCATGTAAAATCTGGGTTTAGGATTTCGGACTCCACAGGGATTGATTTGAACACACTAACATTGGTATTTGTAGGCACCATAAGTCTATATTTTAGCACCATTGCTGGATGCCACATCCGTTTGATAACCCCACGTACCCCAAAATGGGCAATATTGGCTCTATAAATATAGAAGGGAACATAAGGGCAGTAGAAAATATCCACAGTCAAATATTCCTCATGCCGCTTCAGACAAGATCAGGCTCCACATTCACATCTCGTCTCCACTGAGAGAACTCAATTGTACCAGCAACAGGAGCAACCCACACCGAGATGCAAAAAATATATTCTTCCTTCATCCGTTTTATGCTTGCCTAGATACCAACCATATTGGGTGACAATATATTAAACCCTTCCCACTGCCGCCTCCCTGCTCTTTAAGTGGTTAACCGCTTGCCGACCGCTGCACGACTATTTACGTGGGCAGAATGGTGCGGCTGCGCATATAGACGTACCTGTACGTCCCCTTAAATCGCATGATTGCGAGCGCGCGCCCACCGCAAGCTCCGTGAGTGTGACAGCAGGTCCCGCGGACTCAATGTCCGCCAGGTGTCCGAGATTGTGTCATGGAGCTGCAGAACAGGGGGATGCCTGTGTAAACAAGGCATCTCCCTGTTCTGCCTAGTGACAGGACAGGGATCTTTTGCTCCCTGTCATCAGGAGCAGTGATCACTGTCGTGTCGCTGGTAGCCCATCCCCCCCACAGTTAGAATCACTCCCTAGGACACACTTAACCCCTTCCTCGCCCCCTAGTGGTTAACCCCTTCCCTGCCAGTGTCATTTACACAGTAATCAGTGCATTTTTATAGCACTGATCACTGTATAAATGACAATGGTCCCAAAATAGCATCAAAAGTGTCCGATGTGTCCGCCATAATGTCGCAGTCACGATAAAAATCGCAAATCGCCGCTATTACTAATAATAAAAATTATAAAACAAATGCTATAATTCTATCCCCTATTTTGTAGAAGCTATAACTTTTGCGCATACCAATCAATAAACGCTTATTGCAATTTTATTTACCAAAAATATGTAGAAGAATACATATCGACCTAAACTGTGGAAAAAAATGTTTTTTTTATATGTAGCGGGGTCTCCTTTAAGTTCTTCCTGTGCGGATCTGCTGCAGTGCAAGGCCTGAAGCCTGGGCCTTGCGCAACTTCCAAAGAGCCTTCCCCCCCACTGCGGAGCCTGGGTGGCACCGGACTTGTCGAGTGAGGACATCAGTTAGATCGGGGACCCGATCGTTGCAGACGCTGTGTGCGGAGACACAGCAGGTGGAAGTCCTGGACTGGGATCGCGTCCGGAGTGGTGAGCGAGCACTTGCTCAAGCCAATAGACTGTACCGTGTTAGGCCTATAGACTGCCTTGGTCCACCTATCGTTGTTTGTTGTTCTATTAGGAGACCCGTAGCAGGACAGAGTTGAAGGGTCTCCAGTATAGTGTTCCTTGAGACTGCCTACTTGTGGATTACAAATACTATTTCATCAAGTGCACCACCGAAAGTTTGCATGCGAAGAAATCCTAGAGTGAAAAGACTGAGATTTCTTCTATGTCAGGCCTGACTAGGGGGGGGAGATAGAATATTGTTTAGTGCGCCACAGGGCGCGCACACCATAATAGCTGCGCGCGGTGGGTTACCGCGCTGGGCCATTGTTGTGTGATACACCTATTGCTGCAGGGCTCTGTAAGCAAGTTGCATGTGTTCTGTTCTGCCTATGCTTTTGATATAAAGTAAAGCTGTTGCATTTGATCTCTCGCCTCAGTGTGTTGTCTTACTGTAAAAGAGATTGCCCCATTACAATATTACTGAATGTGATATAAGTTTAACCCTAGACTAACTGTGCCAGAGTGGGTTGAGTAAGATTGCCGGGGGTTGGTGGTGCTGTATGCAGGGCCCGAAATCAAACCAGCGGCTCTCTTAACTGGGGGTAGCGCTACATATATATTTTCGGGGGATATTTATTATAGCAAAAAGTAAAAAATATTGCTTTTTTTCAAAATTGTCACACTTTTTTGTTTATAGCGCAAAAAATAAAAACCGCAGAGGTGATCAAATACCACCAAAAAAAAAGCTCTATTTGTGGGGAAAAAATTACGTCAATTTTGTTTGGTTGCAACGTTGCATGACCGCGCAATTGTCAGTTAAAGTTCTTTTATCTCCTTTCGGGCAGAAGGTAGAACAGCCATCTCAGTAGAATATCATACTACCAGGAGCCAATTACCCTTCCGGGATGACATTGGAGTGTGGGAGGAAACTGGAGTACCCAAAGGAGACTCATGCAAGCACAGGGAGAACATGCAAACTCAATTCATATAGTGTCCTGACCAGGACACAAACCAAGGAAGGACCCCATTATATTATGGTTATTGACAGGCCAGTCTGGACTTAAATATAATGAAAATCTCTGGGCAAGACTAAAGTGTGGTGATGGTATCATATTACACCAGGGAAACTTAAAGAGGAGGTGCAGCTTGTATTTCTTTTTTTTTTAAAAGTCAGCAGCTACTAACAGTGTAGCTGCTGACTTTTAATAAGGACACTTACCTGTCCTACTCGCCCGCGATGTCGGTCCTGCCACGGCGATCGATCGCTGCTGCCAGGCTCCTGGCTCCTCCATCCTGACTAAGGGAAACAGGCTGCGAAGCCTTACGGCTTCACTGTCCGTTTCCTACTGCGCATGCGCCACTCGCACGGCGCTTTGTGAATGGGCGGCTTGCCTCCTGGGATACACACAGTTCCCAGAAGGCAGCGTGCCCCATTCACAAGAACAGGAAACGGAAGTTCTCAATCCGAGGACAAGGAAGAGGCACACCAGAAGGCAGATTAGGGGACTTCCGCATAGCAACAGGCATTTTGGGTGAGTATAAAAAAAAAAAAAAAATTCTATTAATTTTTTTATTTTTTTTTAGGATTTGTAATGTATTTTTTTTTCTGGGTGGACCTCCGCTTTAATAATGTAGTAAATTTTTGCCAGAAGGTGCCAAGCCTATCCAACCGGATATTGACATTTTGTACATAAAAATATGTATAATTCCTTCTTTAAATAAATATATTAAATATTATATAATTGTATTCAGCATTAAAAATAGAATAAAATATATATAATGTACAGTATATAAAACATGATGAGTTTTAGTACTTTATATAGTAAAAAATATCACTCCAAATGAGAAAATTCCTATATTTTTTTTTTAAAGTGGCCACTAGTATAAGAAAACACTGCAAGATGTAAAGGCCTACAAAATAATCAGGTCCTGCAGCAAGCTTTTCACATACCCTATGCTCTAGGGCAGGGGTGTCAAGCTCAATTTCATCGAGGGCCTCTTCAGCATTATGGTTGCCCTCAAAGGGCCAGTTGTATCTGTAAGACTAGATGTCCAAAGCACCCCACCCCTCTTACATCAGATGTGAAGAACCCATCCACCATCCCTTACATCCCTTACCTTGTTACTAGAGTTGAGCGGACACCTGGATGTTCGGGTTCGACGGGTTCGTCCGAACTTCGGAAAAAAGTTCGGGTTCGGGACCGAACTTTAACCCGAACCCGAACCCCATTGAAGTCAATGGGGACCCGGACTTCTAAGGACTAAAAAGGCTCTAAAAAAGTAATGGAAAGGGCTAGAGGGCTGCAAATGGCAGCAAAATGTTGTTAAGAGCATGGAAAGTGCTCTGCAAACAAATGTGGATAGGGAAATAACTTAAAATAACATTAAAAAAAATAAAAAATTTAAAAAATATGCTGGAGGCCCCCTTTTCAGCAGAAGAGGTACGGGAAGTCATTAAGAACCTCAGAAACTCAACGGCACGATGCCACACATATGGTGGGAATGCCCCAGAATACGCCCTTTCTGGAATAAATTATTCAATTTAATGGATAAGCTAGTGGGAAAATAAAATACTTTGAAATAAAAATGTAGCGGGGTGCTAAATTTAAGGGAAGTGTTTGAGTGGTAAATAGGCTCAAACACCCTAATTCTGTAGGATTCATGGACCATTTTGTCCTCGGGGGACAGTATTGGTGTGCAGTTCCCTGCGGCCTACAGGTGGCGCTGCCATGGTAGGCTAGGGTTGAACCGCCGATACAGTGCTGTGCCTTTTGTGTCCCCTCTTGGCAGTAGTACAGCGGGGTGGGGAACCTGCTGTGCATGCCGGGAAAGCATATAAAAAAGGGGCAGACCTTTGGCCTGAGGGCTGATGTCCAGTGGGGTCCGCGCCCAGGTGCCTTCGGCCTGGGTGCATGTGTTCCTGTTCCATCTCGGGTACCTTTAGCCCGGGGTGAGGTACTATCCTGGAGTTCCTGCTGCCCTGGGTATGGAGGCCTAGGTGCGGGAGTAAAGCCTGGAGTCCAGAGCCTTCGTCTGGAGTCCGCTAAGGGTCGAGGAGTCTTAGGGTGCCGCCTCGTGTAGGGGACCATGTTCCAGGGAATGGAGGATCATTCTGATGGACCGATGCGGGAGTCACGGTGAAGGAAGGGTCTGTTGACTCCCTGGAGAGATGTCTTCCCCTTGATATGGGCTAGGTTCGTAGAAGGAGAAGCTCAAGGTCATCTTGACTGTATCAGAGGCCTTATTCACCCGGCCCGTGGCAGGGGCCTTATACACCCTGGTCTGTGGCAGAGACCAAAGTTCTCCAGGTCCGTGGCAGGGGCCTTGTACACCCGGTCTGTGGCAGAGACCAACCTCAAGGTCTGTGGCAGAGACCGTGCACCTAAAACTGTTTGAGAAACCTAAGCAGTGAAGTGAATGTGCTACGTTTGTGCCTGGACCTCCTCCACACCTTAAGCTGTCCTGTTTCTTTGCTCTAACCTTTTCTATCCGAGTAGAGTTTATTTTGCCATGAGAGAATAAGAGTTGTAATTTCAGCTGGTGTGGACATTGACTTTACTGGGAATTAAAGGACTTGCCTCTACCTACAGTAGAGGTGAGAATCATCCTCTGGAGGAGTTTTGACTCCGGCTGTGGACACGGCCCGTCAAGTACACCGCTCAACCTCTTTATATAGGAGGGTACGGGCTGGTAGTGCGGTGTGCCTTTCTCCCTCCTGCGAGAAGCCAACAACATAAAGGCAGGTAAGGGGGAAAGGATCTGTGCGCTACAAAAAAATAAAATAAAAATTATAATCTTGACCTAGGAGGACGAGGTCCATATGGAGTAGGAGGTTGAGGTGGCGGTGGATGTGGCTGTGTAGGTGGAAGCGGCGGTGGAGGAGGACGAGGTAGCCAACACTGGTTCAAAAATACAACAATGGCTGGGTAAGGCCGGTGATGTGTCGAATTCTGTCCCCCGTCAAATAGTGTCCACCCTGTACTGCGCTTGCTCAGTATGTAGGACAAGGGGATTTCGAAAATCTCCCAAGACGAACGGCGCCTGCGTGGTGAGTTCAGGTGAAGGCCACACCATCCGTGGTTCAAGCCGAGCCAAGTGAGGCCGTGCCCGAAGCGTGGCGATCGAACCGAGCCCGTGAGGGGCCTTGTTACTATGTGCTACCGTATGTCCACTTGAATGGTGGGGCTTGAACCTGCACTCACTGCGCAGGCGCCGTTCATCTTCAGAGATTTTGTGAATCTCCTTGTCCTCTGTACTGCGTAAGCGCTGCGCCTTCGCAGTATGGGCTGGACACAATCCGATGGCCAGACAGTTTTTGTCACAACACCGGTATACATGTCTATTCTGCAGAAGGTACGGACAAGTCCTGTGGGATCCATGCCTGGTTCATTTTAATGAACGTGAGCTTGTCCACATTGGCTCTGGACAGGCGGCTGCGCTTGTCTGTGATAACGCCCCCTGCCGTGCTAAATACACGTTCAGATAATACACTGGCTGCAGGGCAGGCCAGCACCTCCAAGGCATAAAGGGCAAGCTCAGGCCATGTGCCCAATTTGGAGACCCAGAAGTTAAAGGGGGCAGACCCGTCATCCAGTACGTGTAGGCCTGTGGACACATACTGCTCAACCATGTTGGTGAAATGCTGCCTCCTGCTAAGACGTTCCATCTCAGCTGGTGGTGCTGGTTGTTGTGGCATGCTGACAAAGCTTTTCCACATTTCAGCCATGCTAACCCTGCCTTCTGAGGTGCTGCCGGTGCCCCGGCTGCGTTGGCGACCTCTTCCTCCTCCTCTGCCTTCGCCTTGTGCTTCCACCATACGCCCGCTGTCAGGTGGGAATGCCACCAGCAGCGCGTCTACCAGCGTGCGCTTGTACTCGCGCATCTTACGATCCCACTCCAGTGAGGGAATTAAGGACGGTACGTTGTCCTTGTAACGGGGATCCAGCAGGGTGGCCACCCAGTAATCAGCACCAGTTAAAATGTGGGCAACTCGGCGGTCATTGCGGAAACACTGCAGCATGTAATCGCTCATGTGTGCCAGGCTGCCCAGAGGCAAAGAAAAGCTGTCCTCTGTGGGAGGTGTATCGTCTGCAAAACATTTTTTGTGGCCCTAAATGGCGTTTTTTGGAAGACCACAACACACCCACAGTACGTAACCGCTGAATCGCACAGCTACAGAACTGCAGAAAATGCTATTCAAAAAAAAATTTTTTTTTTAGTATAGCACAGTAGAAGACAAATATATAGAAATGGTTTATTTCACACGCCTCCACATATGTATAACACACTGCAAAATATTTTTGTGGCCCTAAATGGCTCTTTTTGCAAGCATACATTAAAGTGCAAATTATTTATTTATTTTTTTGCCCTAAACGGGTCTTTTTTTGCACGAGCAAAATAAAATGCAAATTTTTTATTTTTTTTGCCCTTAATGGGTCTTTTGGAAAAGAGCACAATAAAGTGCCTTTTTTTTTTTGCCCTAAATGGATCTTTTTCCAAGAGCAGAATACACCCACAGTATGGAAACGGTGTATCTCTCAACGTAATATATGCAGTGCTGGTGCACTGAGCTTGCAGATAAAAGGTAGATTTTCTCTGACACTGGGCTCATGGCAGTGTAAAAAGACTGCACTGCAACACAAATAGCTAAACCTATGCAGATCGCTGAGTTATATCTCTGAATCTGGACTCCTATTCCTATATAATATATCTCTCTCCCTGAAAGCACCAACAGGAACCTGGCCCTACACTACACTGTCTCTCTATCTTTTCCCTCAGATTCCAGAATCAGGACTAACTCATGTATTTTTCAATCTCTCCCTAAAAGCAGCAGCAGCAGACAAGATCCTCTCCCTATCTATTCTGAAGCAGAGTGACGTGTGTGCTGTGTGCCTCTAGCTTATATAGAAGCTGGGTCACATGTTGCACTGACCAATCACAGCCATGCCATTAGTAGGCATGGCTATGATGGCTTCTAAGGGCACACCAGCTAATCAAAAGGTGATTGGCTGGCCCCTGAAGCATTTCTAACTGCGCCATTAGATTGCCGAACCCGAACCCGGACTTTCGCGCAAAGCTAAAGTTCGGTACGGACCCGAACTTTACAGTTCGGGTTCGCTCAACTCTACTTGTTACCTTGTGCTGCTGCCAGGAAGAAGCTGGGGGCAGAGCTGGGAAGCAGAAAGTGTAGGGTCTGGAGGAGGACCAGAGTAGGGCTGGAGTCAGCTGCCAGAGTCTGCTGAATGCTGAGACCAGTGGAAGAGGAGACAAGGGGGTGCTGCGCAGAGGCGGCTCTTTAGTTAGGCAAATTAGGCGGTCGCCTAAGGCCTCGCACTCACAGGGGCCTCGCGGCCATCTAATTTGCCTGTGATTAATCACCAGGATGGTGTGCCACCACCTCCAGCACTGCCCTGTGTTTTTTGTTCCCTGCTGTCACCTTGCTGGGTCCCAGATGTTATATTGGCTGCATATATCTGATGGGTGAGGAGGGTGCTGATCACCTGTGTGCTAGATCAGTGCATCTTTCTGCAGCCATTTTTCTTGCTTGAATTTTTTTCCCATTTTGGGGATGTGAGTGGGGCCTCATGTCTAAATTTTGCCTAAGGCCTCACAAAGCCTAGAGCTGCCTCTGGTGCTGCGGTTGCACAGAGAAGTGCAAAATCTGGTGGAGGAATTTTGTCCTCTCAGCTGCCCCTGGTGTTCTCCCTCGACTTACTGATTTTTTTAAATGTAAATAGACACTCAGAACCCTGTTGCACCTTTTTTATGGGTCGATATTGAAAAAATTAATTATTACATATTAAAACTGCAACTGCACAATGAGAAATCTATCATTTGTGAGAGCTGCAGAACTCTTATGTATCTAATCAGTAACTGGAAAGACAAAAACTGTGGTTGGATGCCCAAAAACTGTAATGCCCCGTACACACGATCCGAATATACGACAGATCGTACGTCTTTTTTCGCTTAATAGTCGCAAGTAAAATTAAATAGGTTATTAAAGTCACGAAAATTCTCGTACGACAGAAAAAAAAAAATCGGAAGTGATGTCATGTGTTGTAATGTATTTGTATTGTATTTTCGGACGACAACTGTACTGACTAAACCAAAATCGTACGATCTGGTATCGTACGAGGAAATTTTTGTGCACGTCCGATTAAATAATATCGGATGAACTGTCATGATCGGCTCTCGAAGCTCTGTACTAACGATCCGATTATCGTACGATTCTTCCTCGGACGACATTTTTCGTACGATATTCGGATCGTGTGTACGGGGCTTAAAACACAATTTCCCAGACTTAAAGGGGTTCAAAACCCTTGTGTTTTTTCACCTTAAGGCATCCTATGCCTTAAGGTGAAAAAACTTCTTCTAGTGACCGGCCCTCCAGCTCCCCTGCTTAACTTACCCGAGCCCTGGAATTTCCCAAGGCGGAGACGCGCTCTTCCTCTTCCCGGGGTTCTCGGCTCTTGATTGGATAGATTGATAGCAGCACAGCTATTGGCTCCCGCTGCTGTCAATCAAATCCAATGACGCGGGCGCCGGGGGGTGGGGCCGAGTCCTAAATGCGGCGTCTATGGACTCCGAATGCTGGATTCGGGAGCATGCCCGCAAGGTATCCCCCCCGGGAGAGCACTTCTCCTAGGGGGTTATACGATGCGGGGTGGAGCCGCGAGAGCCGCCGAGGGACCCCAGAAGTTGAGGATCGGGCCCACTCTGTGCAAAACAAACTGCACAGTGGAGGTAAGTATGACATGTTTGTTATTTAAAAAAAAAAAAACGAAGCCTTACAATCACTTTAAGTTGGCAATACTTAAACGAAGCAGGGACTGGCCGAATTTTAATCAGTGTGTGGGCTCCCCCGCTTAACAAAAGTTGATTGTTTAATCAATTTCTGGTGAAGGGACATTTATATTGATCAGCAGCTGCAGCCAATCAGCTGCATAGTAACACTTTCTATGAGCCTGCAAAAGGATTGTTGTTGATGGAAATTTCTGTTGAAGAATATAACAAAAATGTGGCCCCCTATGTGTTATTAGTTGTATCATGGATTGTGGTATTGTACAAGAATGGCTTGGGTGAGGGAAGAAGGACGTTTAATTATTTGTAAACCTGTAAGACCTCAATAAATATTATCTGAATGGGCTATAAAATGTTTTGCTCCTTACATCAGAGGTTTTAACATCCTAACATTCCTAGTCTGTCCATTATTTGTGGTAAACTAATACCATTCAGTTACCAGGATTCTTTTCTTTCAGTCTTTTCCTGCAATAATAGAAAGGCTGTGCTGATTTTTTTGGCTGTTCTGAGTACAGGCCACAATAGACCTCAGTAAAGGCTATTTGGGTTACATTTACGCAAATTTTGAGCATTCACCCACTGGCAACCCTATAAAAATAGCATTAATTAGCACTCTCAACCTACCCACAGCTAAGCAACGCACACTGGAACTCAGAATGTAGCGTGGGCTAAATTCCTTGTCCTGGTGCACAAACATCGTCATTAACACGGACAAATTTAGACGTCACCTAAACTAAGCAAAGACACAACCAAACAATGACGTGTAAGCAATTCTTAAAGTGTAGGTCTAGTCTAATTTTCTATTTTTTTTTTATTTTTTTTTAGATAGGAATTGTATTTCTTGTTGATGATTTACTACTATCCAAGGCTCCAAATGGCCCCTTTCACATGGTCTTTCTGTTCAGGTTGACCTAATCCAAAGCTCCATCCAGCTCCAAAGGCAGGCGGATGTAGAAATCACTTTTGTCCATTTACTTCCTCCTATGTCCAAATCTGTCCAGGTCCGAAAAAAAACAAACAGAAAAGGACTGGCATCCTTTTTGTTTTTCTGGACCTAAACATGATGGATCAAAGGTAACCTGATGTAAATGGACACACGTCTGTATACATTCATCCACCCTTCAGGGGTCCATCACAGTCCACTGTCAAAATGCAGACACAAACTGAATGAGCATGGATGTCACTAAACTGACATATGTCCTGTTCATCTCCGATTCAGCAGGATCTGTGAGCAAAGTAGAGTGGCACCATGTGAAAGGACTCCTAGAGAGATTTGTTCAGCCATTAACAGGTTCTTCCATCTACACAAACGAGGTAGTTGGAGGAATACCATCACCCCCCACCCTCCCCTCCTGGAACATTGTACTTTGACAGAGGGGACCCGCCACTGTTAAGATGCAGCTGATTGGCTGAAAAATGTTCAACATGTTCCTTCAACAGAAGTCCACACACATTGAAATTTGGCCAGTCCAGCGATCAAAAGAGTGAATAGGTCGAAACTAGGTCATGGCTGCAGTAGATGCTGTGAGCTTGTTTCTGTTTTTATCAGAATGCAAAAATGCAGGTTGTACAATGTGTGTAAAAAGAGGAAGAAAGTGCTCTAGAGAGGTAGTGGTTAATAATTCAACCACCTGTATCTGTTACAATTCAGGCCCTATTCACACAGGCTTTGAAGGGCTCTCTTCCTGGTGCCCATTGAGAAATCTTCCTTATCACTTTGTAATACACAGTATAGACAGAGAAAATTTCATCCAGTTCCCTGACAGCATAATCTTGCCTTACATATCTTTACATCTGAAAATTGAAGGCGATGGGCGGAAAACTGATGGTCAAACAGCATCCAATTAGCAGGGCTGAACAAGAGAAATCTTACAGTGCATGACCATCTTTACTTAACCTGGCTCCACACAGCTGCGCTGCCTTGCCACCTGAAGTGTTTGGCCTGCGTCTTCTCCCAACACATGACCATTGGAAAGGCAGATGAAATGCTACATGAAGTCATTTATAAGGCAAATGTGAATATAATACAACTTTGGCTTATGTATGTGTAGCGGGGGTCTAAATTTAGGTGGGATACACCTGGGTAATAGTATGACCCAGGTGTGTAAATCATGAGAGGATTTAGACCATTTGTATTCGTGGAGGACTGAGTAGTGTATTATTCTCCTTGGCCTGTGGGTGGCGGGGTACCCGCAGGCTCAAGGTAGATTTGCTGCCGCAGTGCTATCCTTTTTGTCCCTTTCCGGAGATGGTACGGCAAGGGCGGGGAACCTGCCGTGACGTCAAGGGAGGAGATAAAAGGGGGAGACGCCCTCGCCACGAGGTCTTCGTCTTCTTCATCACGCGCCCAGGCACCTTAGGCCTGGGTGCGGGCGGTCCGGAGTTCCAGACCAGGCGCCCTAGGCCTGGTCGGAGCGGAGTTGGCGTCCATCCCAGGCACCTTCAGCCTGGGGTGAGGTACTACACCGGAGGCCTGGGGCCCAGTGACTTCGACTGGGTCCCGCAAGGGTGGATGAGTCCGAGGGTCCCCGAGAGGGGTGGGACCCATGTCTGAGGCGAGGAGGCCGGAGAGGTTACCCGTCTGAAGAGTCCAGAGCAGCATCAACCTGGTGACGGATGGGCCTCTGGTAACTCCCTTAGAGGGACGTCTTCCCCCTGACAGGGGCCGCAACGCAGCGAAGGTACTCCTATTCATGTTCTTCAGAGTCGCTGGTAGAGACTCACAAGTTCCAAATTCTCTTGATAGCAAATGGCTATAGCAACCGCTGGTGAAACCTCAGTGGTTTAGTTTATGTTTAGGACAGTGCCTCGACCTGCTCGTCCCACCGTATTAAGTTGTATATGGATCTCAACTAGTGAACTAAAGAAGAACTGTTATTGTATGTGACAATAAAGCAAGTGTTGGATCCTTATCGGTGTGTGAGACTCTGGCTGATGGGAGCAAAGGGAAGTGTCAGCACAGCAGAACTTCGTTGCTAATTGAAATACACAGGCCCGAGAAGAACAACTGGTACTGGCTTTCACCTCACCCGCCGCAATGGGGAGGACATGGGCCGTAGCGCATCTCATCCTCACATATAACATACCCCTAGACAAGAAGGATGGAGTGAGGGCGCTACACGTGGGGGCTCGTAAGTCCGGGATGTTGTGTGTTTTGACTATGGGACTGAGAACGGCTGTGTTTGAACTTTGCTACCCGGAGGAGTTCCGAGTGGGTCGGCCATGTGATCGGCCAAAGTGCATCCCTGCTCAAAGTCGTGGACATGACCCTAAGTCGGGAAAGGCCCATGCGGAAGAGCAAGAAGAGGGAGAGGTCCAGCCGTGTGTCGTACTACATGTGGGGGCTTTTACTGCACTGCGCCATGAGGCACCCCATGACTGCGCCATTCGTGGGCGGGGTTTGATCGAAGCCCGCGAAAACGTGCAAGTTGTGGGAGGAGTCTGGCCATGTGGACGGACATACGTGGAGACTCCGGCGCAAGGTCAGTGCGAAATGGAGCAGCAGACAGTCGGGATGGCCTCAAGCTCCCCGTGGATTCCGGTTCCCTACCCCACGAAGATGACTACTTTTGCTGCTCCCATTACAGACACGGGGATAAGACTCAGGCCCCGAGGACAGTTGGCTCTGTACACCTACAGAGACACGGAGGCCCTCGGCGTGATCTGTCCCGGATGCTCGGGACTGGTGGTCCAACTGAAGTCATTCGGGCGTTGTGAGGCGTGCAGAGAATTCTTATTTGAGGTGGAGCCATCCACAGTAAGGCCCCGGGCCCTTCGCCTCAACTGCCTCACAGGTACCGCTACTCTGGAAGGGGAGATCCAGGCCTTTGCGGAGGTTCCCGTGCGCACTGACCAGGGCGACGTGACTGCCCAACCGGAGACTGAGAAGGAAAAATCCGAGAATGCTGCTTCGGTCGCCACAGACTCCCTGCTCCCACCTCCGAAGAGGAAAGTCGGCCTGGTACAGGCATCCTATGGTCGTGGAAGAGCTTCACCCTGTCGCTTGCCGGGCCTGGATGGATCCGGTCGGAAGAATCCTGGACATCCCTGTTCTTCAAAAGGCCCAGGTGAGCCAGGGGCTGGGACTGTGGTTGTGGTTGGAGGTGTTGGGAGCCCGCAGCCGGTGGAGCCCGCTAGGGAGGGTAGTTCCACGTCTACTAGGGACTACTACTACCTCCCCGCAGAAATGTATGACACCTCCGACCTAGAATCACTGTCGGACTATGGAGATGACGGTGAAATTGGCAAACTTTTTCACCGCAAGGGCTGGGATAAACAGCCATTGCCTGTGTTACGTGCACCACGGGATCTGCCTATGTCCACAGGAGACAGTACGCCCCGGGTGGAAGCCCCGGAGCTTACGAGGAAGCCTAGTCCTTCACTGGTCTTTTCATCACCCGCAGCATCATCCGTTCAGGTGGCGGGGACACAACGCGCATCACTGCGGGCACCAAGAGCAAAGCCATCAGAGGTAGTGAAAGTACCTCGGCATCCGGAGGCCATCGTTCAACCAGGAGAAGGTGAGCGGGCCACAATGCCTCCTTTGGCCCGACTGCAATGACTCTTTTGCCAGAGGGTCGCCTGTGAGTACAGATGGGAATATCCTTACTTGCCTCGGGACTTACTGTTTGAGGTTGAAGTTCTGTGGCAGCGATGGTATCAGTGGCGGAATTTTCAGGGTCGCGACAGTCGCAGTTGCGACTGGGCCCTGTAATTCCGCCAAGTCCGGGGGGCCCCGCAGCCCGTCCGTGTACTCTGCCGGCGCCGCCCACCTGACTGTCACTCACTGACAATGTGTGCGGCGCACTGCGTGCTATACGTTCGGCCGCGGGGCCGCCGCTGTCTGAAGACAGACACTGAGATAATGCAAGAGAGCAGGGCAGCTGAGGCAGCACTCCACTCACTGACTGGGATTGTGGACCGCCTCCGCCCCGGCGGACTCTGAAAAATGAGAGAAGGCGGGGAGAAGCTTTCCCCTCTATGGCAGCATTGAGTACCTTCCTGGAGTCTACCCAGGCAGCATGAGGCAAGGCAGAGTGGCAAATTTTTCATCCTGGCTAGGGATGAGCTCGGTGTTTGAGTCGAACATACGTTCGACTCGAACATCGGCTGTTCGATCGTTCGACGAAGATCGAACGATTTGGGCCGTTCGCGCCTAATTCGAGTGACGCGAACGGCCCACAATGCACTACGCCATCGCAGTGTCATCCAGGCGCTGTGATTGGCCAAGCATGCACTGTGACCCCGCATGCTTGGCCAATCACAGCGCCGGCAGCGAGGAGAGCAATGATTGGCCACAGGCAGGATGCCTGTGGCCAATTATTGCTGAGGGTGTTTAGTACACGCCCCACACTATAAAAGGCCGCCAGCACGGCGGCCTAGTGTAGTGTGTTCCGGAGCAGGGAAAGAGAAGCATAGGCAGGGACAGTGACATTTTTTTTTCTTGCTTAACCTGGATTCCTTTAGTTTAGGGAAAGAGAAGGATAGGTAGGGAGAGTGTCAGTGTGTTTTACTGTGCGAATCCTTGTTTCTAGGGACAGGGAAGGACAGTGAGGGAAATTCTCCTTGTGCTATAGTGTGCTAAAGCATTGATCATCAACCATCTTTAAAAAATCATTTTTTCTAGGGACAGAAAACTATAGGTAGGGAGAGTGTCAGTTTCTTTCACTGTGATAATCCTTGTTTCTAGGGACAGGGAAGGACAGTGAGGGAAATTCTACTTGTGCTATAGTGTGCTAAAGGATTGATCATCAATCAGCTTTAAAAAAACATTTTTTGTATGGACAGAAAACTATAGGTAGGAAGAGTGTCAGTTTCTTTCACTGTGATAATCCTTGTTTCTAGGGACAGGGAAGGACAGTGAGGGAAATTCTCCTTGTGCTATAGTGTGCTAAAGCATTGATCATCAATCAGCTTTAAAAAAACATTTTTTCTAGGGACAGAAAACTATAGGTAGGAAGAGTGTCAGTTTCTTTCACTGTGATAATCCTTGTTTCTAGGGACAGGGAAGGACAGTGAGGGAAATTCTCCTTGTGCTATAGTGTGCTAAAGCATTGATCATCAACCGTCTTTAAAAAAACATTTTTTCTAGGGACAGAAAACTATAGGTAGGAAGAGTGTCAGTTTCTTTCACTGTGATAATCCTTGTTTCTAGGGACAGGGAAGGACAGTGAGGGAAATTCTCCTTGTGCTATAGTGTGCTAAAGCATTGATCATCAACCGTCTTTAAAAAAACATTTTTTCTAGGGACAGAAAACTATAGGTAGGAAGAGTGTCAGTTTCTTTCACTGTGATAATCCTTGTTTCTAGGGACAGGGAAGGACAGTGAGGGAAATTCTCCTTGTGCTATAGTGTGCTAAAGCATTGATCATCAACCGTCTTTAAAAAAACATTTTTTCTAGGGACAGAAAACTATAGGTAGGAAGAGTGTCAGTTTCTTTCACTGTGATAATCCTTGTTTCTAGGGACAGGGAAGGACAGTGAGGGAAATTCTCCTTGTGCTATAGTGTGCTAAAGCATTGATCATCAACCATCTTTAAAAAAACATTTTTTCTAGGGACAGAAAACTATAGGTAGGAAGAGTGTCAGTTTCTTTCACTGTGATAATCCTTGTTTCTAGGGACAGGGAAGGACAGTGAGGGAAATTCTACTTGTGCTATAGTGTGCTAAAGGATTGATCATCAATCAGCTTTAAAAAAACATTTTTTGTATGGACAGAAAACTATAGGTAGGAAGAGTGTCAGTTTCTTTCACTGTGATAATCCTTGTTTCTAGGGACAGGGAAGGACAGTGAGGGAAATTCTCCTTGTGCTATAGTGTGCTAAAGCATTGATCATCAATCAGCTTTAAAAAAACATTTTTTCTAGGGACAGAAAACTATAGGTAGGAAGAGTGTCAGTTTCTTTCACTGTGATAATCCTTGTTTCTAGGGACAGGGAAGGACAGTGAGGGAAATTCTACTTGTGCTATAGTGTGCTAAAGGATTGATCATCAATCAGCTTTAAAAAAACATTTTTTGTATGGACAGAAAACTATAGGTAGGAAGAGTGTCAGTTTCTTTCACTGTGATAATCCTTGTTTCTAGGGACAGGGAAGGACAGTGAGGGAAATTCTCCTTGTGCTATAGTGTGCTAAAGCATTGATCATCAATCAGCTTTAAAAAAACATTTTTTCTAGGGACAGAAAACTATAGGTAGGAAGAGTGTCAGTTTCTTTCACTGTGATAATCCTTGTTTCTAGGGACAGGGAAGGACAGTGAGGGAAATTCTCCTTGTGCTATAGTGTGCTAAAGCATTGATCATCAACCGTCTTTAAAAAAACATTTTTTCTAGGGACAGAAAACTATAGGTAGGAAGAGTGTCAGTTTCTTTCACTGTGATAATCCTTGTTTCTAGGGACAGGGAAGGACAGTGAGGGAAATTCTCCTTGTGCTATAGTGTGCTAAAGCATTGATCATCAACCGTCTTTAAAAAAACATTTTTTCTAGGGACAGAAAACTATAGGTAGGAAGAGTGTCAGTTTCTTTCACTGTGATAATCCTTGTTTCTAGGGACAGGGAAGGACAGTGAGGGAAATTCTCCTTGTGCTATAGTGTGCTAAAGCATTGATCATCAACCATCTTTAAAAAAACATTTTTTCTAGGGACAGAAAACTATAGGTAGGAAGAGTGTCAGTTTCTTTCACTGTGATAATCCTTGTTTCTAGGGACAGGGAAGGACAGTGAGGGAAATTCTACTTGTGCTATAGTGTGCTAAAGCATTGATCATCAATCAGCTTTAAAAAAACATTTTTTCTAGGGACAGAAAACTATAGGTAGGAAGAGTGTCAGTTTCTTTCACTGTGATAATCCTTGTTTCTAGGGACAGGGAAGGACAGTGAGGGAAATTCTACTTGTGCTATAGTGTGCTAAAGGATTGATCATCAATCAGCTTTAAAAAAACATTTTTTGTATGGACAGAAAACTATAGGTAGGAAGAGTGTCAGTTTCTTTCACTGTGATAATCCTTGTTTCTAGGGACAGGGAAGGACAGTGAGGGAAATTCTCCTTGTGCTATAGTGTGCTAAAGCATTGATCATCAATCAGCTTTAAAAAAACATTTTTTCTAGGGACAGAAAACTATAGGTAGGAAGAGTGTCAGTTTCTTTCACTGTGATAATCCTTGTTTCTAGGGACAGGGAAGGACAGTGAGGGAAATTCTCCTTGTGCTATAGTGTGCTAAAGCATTGATCATCAACCGTCTTTAAAAAAACATTTTTTCTAGGGACAGAAAACTATAGGTAGGAAGAGTGTCAGTTTCTTTCACTGTGATAATCCTTGTTTCTAGGGACAGGGAAGGACAGTGAGGGAAATTCTCCTTGTGCTATAGTGTGCTAAAGCATTGATCATCAACCATCTTTAAAAAAACATTTTTTCTAGGGACAGAAAACTATAGGTAGGAAGAGTGTCAGTTTCATTCACTGTGATAATCCTTGTTTCTAGGGACAGGGAAGGACAGTGAGGGAAATTCTCCTTGTGCTATAGTGTGCTAAAGCATTGATCATCAATCAGCTTTAAAAAAAACATTTTTTCTAGGGACAGAAAACTATAGGTAGGAAGAGTGTCAGTTTCTTTCACTGTGATAATCCTTGTTTCTAGGGACAGGGAAGGACAGTGAGGGAAATTCTCCTTGTGCTATACTGTGCTAAAGCATTCCTCATCAACCATCTTTGAAATCCTTGTTTTTTGGACAGTCAGGGAAATTGTCGTTGTGCTATTCTGTGCGAAAGCAATCATCCTCAACCATATTTAGAAATCCTTAAGTAAAGGGACAGAGAAGGACACCTGAAGGTAGCCCTTATTGCTTTTTTCCCATCTCCCTGCAGGCCATCTATTAGAATGTCTGGAAGGCAAACAAGGAGAGGCAGACAGTCAGGAGGCAATAAAAGAGGGCAAGCAGGCTCTGTGTCTGGGGGCAACAGTGCTGGTCGTGGACGCGGTGCATTGTCATCAGCACATGGCCATGGGACACGCTTGTCCTTCTTTTCGGCAGCTGGACATGTTGAGCCACATCATGCCGAAGACTTGGTAGAGTGGATGACCAAGCCCTCCTCCTCCTCCTCATCCTCTCTCACCCAGGCTCAGGGTACTGGCAAAGCAGCTGCCAAAGCGTCCTCTTCCCTGGTATCAATGTCAGACTCATCATCAGTCACTCCTTCCCTAGACCCACCATGTCCTCCTCCTGAGGAGTCCCCCGAACTGTTTGAGCACAGTGTTGGGTACATGCTCCAGGAGGATGCCCAGCGTTTCGAAGGGTCTGATGATGAAACCCAGCTACAGGAAGGCAGTAGCGTGAGAGCAGACAGAGGGGATGCTCAAGAAGGACACCAATCTGGCAGTCATGTTCCAGCAGCTGCAGCATACTGCCAGATTGGCTCCAGTGATGAGGAGGGAGGGGATGATGAGGTCACTGACTCCACGTGGGTGCCTAATAGGAGAGAGGAGGAGGAGGAGGATGAGGAGGAGGCACATCTCCAACGAGGCAGGATGCCCTTTGGTGTAGGGCAGTACACCGACGGAATCACACCGCAGAGCTCCGCCTGTGCAGGGCGCTGCCTCTGCCCGTCATTCAAAAAGTTCTTTGGTGTGGGCCTTTTTTGAGGCTAGTGCATCAGATCGCACAGCTGCTGTTTGCAACATATGTCTCAAGCGTATATCGCGTGGCCAAAACATCAGCCGCTTGGGTACCACATGCCTGACCAGACATATGTTGACCTGCCATGCAGCTCGTTGGCAAGCCTACCTCAAAGACCCACACCAAAGAACAAAGCGGACCTCTCCTTGCACCGCATCAGCTGGGATCTCCAACCCCACTATAACTTCAGTCCTCTCTGAAACATGCACTGAGAGGAATGAAGGTGTAGAATTAGGTGTGTCACAGCCAAGTAGTTGCGGCCACTCTGCTAGCAGTACACCGACGTCCGATTCTAGCAGGCAAATTTCCCTGCCCCAGCTGCTGGACCGTCGAAAGAAGTTCACTCCCAGCCATCCACATGCCCAGCGGTTGAATGCTAGCTTGGCTAAATTGCTAGCGCTTCAACTGCTGCCTTTTCAGTTGGTAGACTCGGCCCCCTTCCGTGAGTTTGTGCAATGTGCGGTTCCTCAGTGGCAGGTTCCCAAACGCCACTTTTTCTCACGGAAGGCTATTCCGGCTCTCTACCGGCATGTGGAAGGCAATGTCTTGGCCTCGCTGGACAGGGCGGTCAGCGGTAAGGTGCATATTACCGCTGACTCATGGTCCAGCAGGCATGGACAGGGACGTTACCTTTCTTTCACGGCCCATTGGGTCACTCTTTTGGCAGCTGGGAAGGATGCAGGACAAGGTGCAGTAGTGTTGGAGGTTGTTTCACCGCCACGCCTCCAAAATGCTACTACTGGTTGTGACACACCTCTCTCCTCCACCCCCTCCTCTTCTTCTTCCTCCATGGCCTCTTCCTGTGGTTTGTCCTCTGAACCAGCGGTGCTCCGTAGCCGTTCAAGGGGCTACGCAAGTACGCAGGCAAAAAGATGCCATGCCGTGCTTGCGCTGGTGTGTTTGGGGGACAGAAGCCACACTGGGGCAGAGGTCCTGTCTGCTCTGCAGGGCCAGGCCGAGAGGTGGTTGACGCCACGCCAGCTTAAGCCAGGAATGGTGGTTTGCGACAATGGCACCAACCTCCTCTCCGCCCTCCGACAGGGACAACTGACCCATGTGCCCTGTGTGGCTCACGTCCTTAACCTGGTGGTGCAGCGGTTCTTGGGCAGGTACCCGGGCTTACAGGATGTCCTGAGGCAGGCCAGGAAAGTCTGTGTGCATTTCCGCAGATCTTATAATGCCAGTGCTCGCCTGGCTGAGCTGCAAAAGGAGTTGAACCTGCCCAAGAACCGCCTTATATGTGACATGCCCACCAGGTGGAACTCAACGTTGGCCATGCTGCAGCGGCTGCACACGCAGCAGAGGGCCATCAATGAGTACCTGTGCGACTACGGCACCAGGACAGGGTCAGGGGAGCTTGGTTTTTTTTCTCCACGCCAGTGGGGCATGATCAGGGATGCATGCACTGTCCTGGCACCATTTGAGGAGGCCACGAGGATGGTGAGCAGTGACAGTGCATGCATCAGTGACACTGTACCTCTTGTCCACCTGTTGGAGCACACGCTGCGTGGAATAATGGACAGGGCACTTGAGGCAGAACAGAGGCAGGAAGAGGAGGACTTCCTTGCCTCTCAAGGCCCCCTTTACCCAGACAGTGTTCCTTCTGTCCCACCCATCGCACAGGAAGAGGAGGAGGAGGAGGAGGAGGAGGAGGAGGATTGTGTCAGCATGGAGGTGGAGGCTGGCACTCAGCATCATCAGCAGCAGTCTTTTAGGGATGATTTACAGTCCCAAGAAACCAGTGGACTTGTACGTGGCTGGGAGGAGGTGGCTGCGGATCATGTCGTCCTTAGTGACCCAGAGGACTCCGGAGCGAATGCCTCAGCAAACCTACGCTGCATGGCCTCCCTGATCCTGCAAAGTCTGCGGAAGGATCCTCGTATTCTTCGGATCAAGGAGAGGGACCATTACTGGCTGGCCACTCTCCTTGATCCACGGTACAAGGGTAAGGTTGCGGACCTTATGTTACCGTCGCAGAGGGAGCAGAGGATGAGACAACTCCGGGAGGCCTTGCAGAAAGGTCTGTGCAACGCGTTCCCAGAGACTGGGAGGTTGCAAACTCCTGGTCCTGGACAACGAGTTGCTGAGGCTTCGGCCAGTCAAAGAAGGAGCGGTGGGGAAGGTGGCCGTCTGACCGATGCGTTCAGACAATTCTTTAGTCCGCAGCCCCAAAGTATGATCGGTTCCAGCAACCATCGCCAGCGTCTGATAAACATGGTGCAGGAATATCTAGGGGCAAGGTCAGACTTGGACACCTTCCCCACCGAAAATCCTCTGGCTTACTGGGTCTTGAGGATGGATCACTGGCCAGAGCTTGCACAGTATGCAATTGAGCTACTGGCCTGTCCTGCATCCAGCGTTCTTTCGGAACGCACATTCAGTGCTGCTGGAGGATTTGTCACGGATCACAGGGTGCGCCTGTCCACCGACTCGGTTGATCGACTGACTTTCATCAAGATGAACCAGTCTTGGATCACCACCAGCTACCACACACCTGATGCTGATATAACAGACTAATTGATTTTAACATGTCACATCCCTTCAAGACTGATGCTGATGCTGAGTGCCTGTGCTGTTATGTTGACTGGCTATCCTCCTCCTCCGAGTCCTCAATGATACAATTGATGATGATAGCTTGGAAGATCATTTTTGTTTATGGGTGCCGCCACCAGTGGCTAAGGCCCAATTTTTCAGCCCCTGTTTTACAGGGGCGTGTAATTACAATTTTTTTAGCAATAATTTGCCATAGGGCTCATTGCTGTGCTCCAAGTACAGTATCTGTGAGGGGTTGGAGTGTTGTGGCACCAGTGCCTAAGGCCCAATTTTTCAGCCCCTGTTTAACAGGGGCGTGTCATTACAATTTTTGAAGCAATACTTTGCAACAGGGCTCATTGCTGTGCTCCAAGTACAGTATCTGTGAGGGGTTGGAGTGTTGTGCCACCAGTGCCTAAGGCCCAATTTTTCAGCCCCTGTTTAACAGGGGCGTGTCATTACAATTTTTGAAGCAATACTTTGCAACAGGGCTCATTGCTGTGCTCCAAGTACAGTATCTGTGAGGGGTTGTAGTGTTGTGCCACCAGTGCCTAAGGCCCAATTTTTCAGCCCCTGTTCAACAGGGGCATGTAATTACAATTCTTGATCTAATAATTCACAGCAGGGCCCATTGCTGCACCCACCAAGAGTAACTCTGAGGGCTTACAGTGTTGTGGCAACGCCACCACCACCACCACCACGAAAGGCCCAATTTTTCAGCCCCTGTTCAAAAGGGGCATGTAATTACAATTCTTGATCTAATAATTCACAGCAGGGCCCATTCCTGCACCCACCAAGAGTAACTCTGAGGGCTTACAGTGTTGTGGCAACACCACCACCACCACCACGAAAGGCCCAATTTTTCAGCCCCTGTTCAACAGGGGCATGCAATTACAATTCTTGATCTAATAATTCACAGCAGGGCCCATTGCTGCACCCACCAAGAGTAACTGTCAGGGCTTACAGTGTTGTGGCACCAGCACCACCATCAAAGGCCCAATTTTTACTACCACTGTTCAACAATTATATGTAATTAAAATTCCTGATATAATAGTTGACAGCAGGGCGTTCCAGCACCAACCAAGAGTAACTGTGAGTGCTTACAGTGTTGTGCCAACACCAACAACTAAGGGGCCTATTTCTGCAGAGTATATACGGCAGGTCCCTACTTTCAAACATCCAACTTACAAACGACTCCTACTTGCAAACGCAAGAAGACAACAGGAAGTGAGAGGAAATCTACCCCTTGGAAGGAAAATTCTCTCCTGTAAGAATTAATATGGGAGAAAGGTGTCTCCTCTGTACTGATGCTTTATAAGCAATCCTTGTTTCAAGAAAAACACCACATTTCAAAAACAGTTGTCATTGGGACGGAAAGTGAGGTGAAATGTTCTGAACAGGGGCACAGACAGCAAAACAAATGTTACAGGGGTGATAACCCTTACCTATGTTTTCCAAAAAGTTTAAAAATAGATTTTTGGGCTGGAGCTACACTTAAACAATGTACCTGTTCAAAATTACAAACAGATTCTACATAAGAACAAACCTACAGTCCCTGTCTTGTATGCACCGCCTGTATACGGCTGTTCAGAGTATATAGGGCCTTTTTTATTTTATGTGCGGGGTTCCCCTTAATATCCATACAAGACCCAAAGGGGCTGGTAATGGGCTGGGGTAGAGGGGGGGGGGTCATGAGGTAGCTATGCCATTTTTCTTAAAGATTTTCATCCATATTACCGGGACCAGACATTACATTAAAGCCGCAAGCAGTTTTAAATGGCTTTTTTTTCCTTTAGAAGTGTCATTTTGTGCAGGGACAGTTCTAAACACGGGAAACACGTGGCACTTCACAGGCATACTTTAGACACCCCCCAGGTACGATATTTAAAGGAATATTTGACTTTTTTTTTTTCACTTTATGCATCATTAAAATGACTGCTCCCGAAAAACGACCGTTTTTAAAACTTATTTTTGCATTGATACATGTCCCCTGGTGCAGAACCCGGGTTCCCAAACCCTTTTTAGGACAATAACATGCATAATAGTCGTTATAATTAGCACTTTAGAATTCGAACGTTCGCATCCATTGTATTTAATAGGGTTCTAATGTTCGTACGAACTTTCGGTCCGTTCGCGGGTTCTGGTGCGAACCGAACCCGGGGGTGTTCGGCTCATCACTAATCCTGGCGCCTGGCGGGAGAAGACACACACAGTGACATCTGTCAGAGTGACCCACAGGACGGAATTCCCAGGGGAATCGATTGATTGACGGTAAGTCAATCAAGTGACAGAGCTCACCTCAGCAATCAATGCCAACCTCCACCACCTGTGCCTCGTCTTACTGATCCCATCCCCCCCACCACTGATCTCATCATCCCTATCCCCCCCATTACTTCTACAACAGAGGTGATGGGGGGGATAGGTATGAGATCAGTGGTGGGGGGGATGGGATCAGTAAGGAGGCACAGGTGGTGGTGGGAGAGGATGGCACCACCACTGCCACCCCCCTCAAGTACCACCGCAGTCACCCCCCCCTCAAGTACCACCGCAGTCACCCCCCCCTCAAGTACCACCGCAGCCACCCCCCCTCAAGTACCACCGCAGCCACCCCCCCCTCAAGTACCACCACAGCCACCCCCCAAGTACCACCGCAGCCACCCCCCTCAAGTGCCACCACTACCACCCCCCTCAAGTACCACCGCTAGTACTTGAGGGGGGGGTGGTAGCGGTGGTACTTGAGGGGGGTGGTAGCGGTGGTACTTGAGGGGGGGTGGCTGCGGTGGTACTTGAGGGAGGTGGCAGTGGTGATGCCATCCTCTCCCACCACCACCACCTGTGCCTCCTTACCGATCCCATCCCCCCCACTACTGATCTCATCCCTATCCCCCCCCCATTACTTCTACAACAGAGGTGATGGGGGGGATAGGGATGGGATCAGTAAGAGGCACAGGTGGTGGTGGGAGAGGATGGCACCACCACTGCCACCGCAGCCACCCCGCCTTAAGTACAACCGCTGCCACCCCCCCTCAACACCAGCACTTCACTGATCCCATCTAGGGTTGCCACCTGTCCGGGATTCACCCGGACAGTACGGGTTTTGAAACATGTGCCCGGGTCTCTGCCCGCCTGAGACCCAGGAATATTATTCAGACCCGCCAGTTGCTCCCTGAGTCCCTGTGCCTGTGCTGAAGCTGTGCCACCACCGCCGTGTGCACCTCGAGTTCGGTCCGCTTTATTCTGCAACTGCTGCCTTACTATCTACCCCCCCCCCCCCCCGCATTGTCGGTTCACCTCCGTCCGCTCTGTGTGCTGCAGACGGGACACAGAGGCAGAGACGGAGTCTCCATGTTGCCGGAGACTCTCCTCTGGTTTTGCCCCCCCCCCATACACCATCCATACAGTTCTGCCACCCCCCTCCCATACACCATCCATCCATCCAGTTTTCCCTCTCCTCCTCATACACACATTTATCATCCCCTCCATACACCATCCTTATATACAGTCCCCCCCATATATATATAGTTCTCCCCCCCCCATACACCATCCTTATATACAGTCCCCCCCATATATATATAGTTCTCCCCCCCATACACCATCCATATATACAGTCCCCCCCATATATACAGTTATCTCTCCACCCCATACACCATCCATATATACAGTCCCCCCCATACACCATCCATATATACAGTCCCCCCATATATACAGTTCTCTCTCTCCCCCCATACACCATCCATATATACAGCCCCCCCATATACATATATATAGTTCTCCCTCCCATACACCATCCATATATACAGTCCCCCCATATATACAGTTCTCTCCCCCCCATACACATCCATATATACAGTCCCCCCATATATACAGTTCTCTCTCCCCCCCCCATACACCATCCATATATACAGTCCCCCCCCCATATATACAGTTCTCCCCCCCATACACCATCCATATATACAGTCCCCCCCCATATATACAGTTCTCTCTCACCCCCCATACACCATCCATATATACAGCCCCCCATATACATATATATAGTTCTCCCCCCCATACACCATCCATATATATAGGTCCCCCCATATATACAGTTCTCTCCCCCCCCCATACACCATCCATATATACAGTCCCCCCCATATATACAGTTCTCTCTCCCCCCCATACACCATCCATATATACAGTTCTCTCCCCCCCATATATACAGTCCCCCCATATATACAGTTCTCTCCCCCCCTATACACCATCCATATATACAGCCCCCCCCTGTATATACAATTCTCCCCCCCCCATACACCATCCATATATACAGTTCTCACTGGGTGACACCGTCTACTGCCCTACTGACACCGTCCACTGCCCTACTGACACCGTCCACTGCCCTACTGACACCGTCCACTGCCCTACTGACACCGTCCAGTGCCCTACTGACACCGTCCAGTGCCCTACTGACACCGTCCACTGCCCTACTGACACCGTCCACTGGCCTACTGACACCGTTTACTGCCCTACTGACACCGTCCACTGCTCTACTGATACCGTCCTCTGCCCTACTGGCTGACAGTGTCCACTTTTAAGGTAGACTAGTTTCATATTTTAACTGACATTTCTTTTATTAATTGAATCATATTTTATGGGTACACTAATGCTTTTTTTTTTATTTAGCCATGCCTGTTCAGCCCCCCCCCCCCCCCACTACTGTTAATGCAATTTGGCCACAGCCACTGTTCATTGTAGCACACCTCATTACTACTCTCTTTGGGTAACCCAAAAGGTGTCCTAGGTATTTTACAATCCTATAGCGTGTAGTACAAAAAAATTGCCGCGCACCGCGAAAGTGTTCGGGTTTGGCTTGAAGAAAAGGTGGCAACCCTGATCCCATCCCTCCTCCCCACCAGCAGCACTGTTACTGATCCCATTCCCCAGATCAGATTTAATTAATCCTATGATTGCTGCATAGGATCAGCAACTGATGTATTGTTTCATTTATGTGAAATCCCAGGTGATATGGCCAGTCCCTCTTTGTTGTACAGTGTAAAAAAATTAAGTATTAAGCTTTTCGGTGGGGGCCCTTCATGATTTCTTGCACCGGGGCCCTGAAGTCTCTAGTTACGCCACTGGATGGTATGATGAGTTTGTCTGGGAGAAACTTAAAGTGCCTCATGCCCGGCGATACTTGTCCTGTTCGCCACCCGTGTCGAAAAAATTTAGAGGCTGCAGAGCAGACTGGATGTTGGGGCGTCATATTCATGCGGACAAGGTGCTTATCTGCCGGAAAGATGGATAGGACATTGACTATTCGATTGAGGTTTTCGATAAGCATCTGAAGCCCTTGTTCTTGCCTGACCCAAAATTTTACTTGTGAGGGGGGAAACTCTCCTGTATGTTTTTTTTCCTGCTGCAAAACTTTCTGGAAGTGCTTTTACCAGAACATCAGAACTGTGCCCTAGTTTTTTATTTGGGTTTTTTCTACTCTTTGGAGGAATGAGAGCTGTTTTGTTTTGTTCTCTCTTCCTTCACAATTCAAAGACAGAGACTTTGGGGGTAGAATCAGAGTAGGGACGCAGGAAGAAGGAAGATTTCACCAAGTGTCATTACCGCGGCACTGTCACCAGGTGGCAGTGTTGCGCAACGGCTGTTTTTTTTTTTTTTTACATTTGCCTCACTTTACTCGTTGGAGCGAATGAGTCTCTCGGCTGATAGACCCATTCATTCCAAATTAACACAAATGTGTTAGGATGTTGTGTTTTTTTTGTTTCTCTTCTGCAGGAGATCCATCTGTCAAGACTGCTGAGTATGGGGTGGTTCTTAGACAGTGATGGAAGGGATTGTATATGTGTACATGCTTAGATGGTTTTATGGAAAAGTTTTATTATTTTATGTTCCCCTTTCCTTGAGCAGGTCTTGGCACAATTAGGATTCAAATTTTGAAGGATAGCCTCTGGGGTCAGGCTTATGTCACCACTCCATGGGAGACATGGGCTTGCACCAGACGCTGGGGACCAGCGTCAAATCACAGGGGGGAGTGTGTAGCGGGGGTCTAAATTTAGGTGGGATACACCTGGGTAATAGTATGACCCAGGTGTGTAAACCATGAGAGGATTTAGACCATTTGTATTCGTGGAGGACTGGGTAGTGTATTATTCTCCTTGGCCTGTGGGTGGTGGGGTACCCGCAGGCTCAAGGTAGATTTGCTGCCGCAGTGCTATCCTTTTTGTCCCTTTCTGGAGACGGTACGGCAAGGGCGGGGAACCTGCCGTGACGTCAAGGGAGGAGATAAAAGGGGGAGATGCCCTCGCCACGAGGTCTTCGTCTTCTTCATCACGCGCCCAGGCACCTTAGGCCTGGGTGCGGGTGGTCCGGAGTTCCAGAGCAGGCACCCTAGGCCTGGTCGGAGCGAAGTTGGCGTCCATCCCAGGCACCTTCAGCCTGGGGTGAGGTACTACACCGGAGGCCTGGGGCCCCGTGACTTCGACTGGGTCCCGCAAGGGTGGATGAGTCTGAGGGTCCCCGAGAGGGGTGGGACCCATGTCTGAGGCGAGGAGGCCGAAGAGGTTACCCGTCTGAAGAGTCCGGAGAAGCATCAACCCGTGACGGATGGGCCTGTGGTAACTCCCTTAGAGGGACGTCTTCCCCCTGACAGGGGCCGCAACGCAGCGAAGGTACTCCTATTCATGTTCTTCAGAGTCGCTGGTAGAGACTCACAAGTTCCAAGTTCTCTTGATAGCAAATGCCTATAGCAACCGCTGGTGAAACCTCAGTGGTTTCATTTATGTTTAGGACAGTGCTTCGACCTGCTCGTCCCACCGTATTGAGTTGTATATGGATCTCAACTAGTGAACTAAAGAAGAACTGTTATTGTATGTGACAATAAAGCAAGTGTTGCATCCTTATCGGTGTGTGAGACTCTGGCTGATGGGAGCAAAGGGAAGTGTCAGCACAGCAGAACTTCGTTGCTAATTGAAATACACAGGCCCGAGAAGAACAACTGGTACTGGCCTTCACCCCACCCGCCGCAATGGGGAGGACATGGGCCGTAGCGCATCTCACCCTCACATATAACATACCCCTAGACAAGAAGGATGGAGTGAGGGCGCTACATATCTCAGAAAGGATGATATGTTAATTCCTGTAAACCCAACAGTGGTATAGGTACAGCTAAAGACCCTCAAGCAGGCAATAGGTTCCATACATCTTTGATACTACACTATTTAAGTTTGTCATTGCTTTTTCCTCCTGCAGCTAACAGTTAGTGATTGTGTGTGGACTTCTGTTGAAGGAACATGTTGAACATTTTTCAGCCAATCAGCTGCATCTTAACAGCGGCGGGTCCCCTCTGTCAAAGTACAATGTTCCAGGAGGGGAGCGGGGGGGGGGGGGGGGTGATGGTATTCCTCCATCCTGAATGGAAAAGGTAGAGCTGGTTGACTCTGACGAGGGAAGCTCTGTTGATTAAAGAAACCGTGTCTCCAGATCATTAATTTAACGACTTGCCACCCAGGCCAATTCTGACATTTCTGTCATGCATGGAAACATCTGAATTGTTTTGCTTGAAAATAAACTTTTTTTTTGCTAGAAAATCCTCAAACCCTGGAGAATAAAATGGTGGGTGTTGCAATTTTTTATGTCACATGGCATTTACACAACTTTCAACCACCTGTAAAAGTGATCCAGTGGCTATATAGCCACTAGGATCACTTTTACCTGATAGGGAATCAGCTGCTGAAAATTTGGATATAGGGATGATGCCTGGTATAACCACTTCAATCCAAGGACATCAGATGACATCCTACGGGGAGAAATGTTTAAAAACATTCTTCCCATAAGATTGAATGAATAGTGGGCAAATTGTATGTATCTTAATTACCTACAAAAGCCTCCCTTGACTTTAAAAAGCCCTGAAACTGCTAGGTGGCACCATCACTGCTGATTGGCACCAATACTACTGGGTGCCACCATATTGAATGTGATGTCAGCATACTGAGAGCTATCAGACAAGCGACACTCTGAAGGAGGGGTATCCAAGCTTTCTAAACAAATAGCCGGTTTACTGTCCTTCACACTTTAAGTGGGCCAAATTGTGGCCAACGGAAGTACAAAATGTCCCAGCGTCACTAGGAGTAAATAATCATTCATCATTGGTGTCAGTGGAAGGAATTGTGCCCCATCATTGGTGTCATTGGGCCCCATTGTTGGTGTCATTGGGAGGAATTGTGCCCCATCATTGGCGTCATTGTGCCCCATTGTTGGTGTCATTGGGAGAAATTGTGCCCCCCTTTAGTGTCAGTGAATAAAATAGCACCCCAAGGGTCGGATAAAAGCAAGCAAAGGGCCACATCTGGCCCATGGGCTGCAGTTTGGAGACCACTGCTCTAGAGTATTTCTCTAGGCTCCAATATCAGTAGCTACTGTACAAAAAAGGTTATGTAGGAAAGTTAGGGATGGAGGACCTAGACCAGGACCAGGACCTAGACCTAGACCAGTACAGACAGCAATTAGACACTCCCAGAAGAGGAGAGGGCTACAAAGTACAAGGAGGCAGAAGGCTGTGTTAGGGAATGGACTCTTTCTGAAGAAGTCAAATTTGCCAGTAAGTCCAACAGCACATTGCAAATGAATAAAAAGCCCTTTTAACCACCGATCAATGTCGGCCGTTGTGGCTCTGCAGGAGCCCAGAGGAGCACTATAAAGTGGTTACTAAAAATGAAAGGCACCTCTGCCAATATAAGGTTGGTGTGAACTTCGGTGAGATGCTGAATTTCAGTTGACCTTGCTGTCTTACTTAGCCAGAAGATTACTGTATCCGTTACATAGCAGTCAGCAGTGGTGTAATTACACAAAACATACCTCATTATTCTATTGACGTTAGAAAAGGTTGGTTGCTCACATATCTGTTCTGGAATACTGGTCTCAGTCCAGCCCTGCAGGGTAATGTCTGAGCTTGAAAGTGTGCAGCACTTACCTGTGTAGGGGTCTCAGTTCAGAAACAGCCAGCGTCTGTCTGTCTTCAGGACAGTTGTTGTGGTGAACCAGCCATCCATGAATACAGGTTGCACAGAATGCATGCTCACAGGGTGCTTGTAAAGGATCTTCCAGTACATCCCGACAGATACAACACAGGAGGCCATCATTCACATATCCCAGGAAACGCTCAATATCATAACCCATAGCTGTGCCTGAAAGAAAAATGGCTAAAAGCGATACAAGGCTGCACAGAATTCACAGTTCTCTACCCACCTATCTATCAGGTATGTTTGTTTCCTTTGCATTAAAGTGTATGTACAGCCAAAGTTTTTTTTTTTTTTTTTTTTATGGAGTGAGGAAGGATTAAAACCACTGTTACGTTTTCACTGCTCTTTGTGTTCCACCGGGTCGATTCAAACATACTGTTTGACCGAGTGGCCATTGCCAAAGAAAAAACTAAAATTTTACAATTGTCATCAGAACAAGAGGTAAAGGGAAATCTTCCAACAGAGTTTGACAACTGTCTAAGGTTCCATTCACACTTGACGTAAGCAAGAGCCCAAAAACAACTGCTAAATAATTAAAATGAGACAGACCCAGCTTCCCACTTATGCACTAAGACAGAAACGAATCACATCAAAAAGAGTTTGGCGCCTCAGCTGGACCATCTGTATAGACTCACACATTCGAGCACAGTAGATACGAAAATGCAGGAGAATAGTTATAAGGTTCTGACCAGGTGGTATAGAGTACCTTCCAAGCTTGCCAAGATATATCCTTTTCTCTCAGACGCATGTTGGAGAGAATGTGGCCTCAGAGGCTCATTCCTTCACATCTGGTGGGAGTGCCCCAAGCTGCGGCCCTTCTGGCTAGATATCCATGCACAGATCAAGATCATTTTGGATCTGTAGCTCCCAGATTCCCTGTTGAAATCCTTGCTGCACTTCCCCACCACTCCTTTTAGCCAGTACCCGCAAATCCATACTCCCCATCTGCTCAATGCAGCCCGGCGGCTAATCCCAATCTACTGGAAGAAACCTCAGGTACCTAACCGCACCGAATGGATAGCCTATTTAATAATATTATGGCTGCTGAGAAGTGGATGGCACTGAGGTTCAGAAAGTGAGGGTGCGGTTGAGCTTCAGCAAACCTGCCACAGCTCAAATTAGTTCATTATACTAGCAGGTGTTTTTCCTTTTTATCCTTAGTTTATTGTTACTTTATTATTATTACTTTATTTTTTATTCTTTTTCTTTAATTTAATTGACTTTCTTTATTTTGTTTCTTTTGTGTTTATGGGCCTGGTACCTGGAGGTGCAGTCTGATCCTTATCTCTGATTGGGGGCCTGCACCCTCCTCAGTGATGTACCAGAAGGGGGCGATAGGGATGACCCATAGATGTTTGAATTCATATCATGGTTGTAATATGTTGATAATTACTCCCCCGGATGTGGTCCCCAAAATGTGTGCATCCCTGAGTAACTTCCCTGCCGACTAAATGTACTCGGTGAAGGGCTCTTCATGTAGTGTCGTTTTTACCTACCGTATTTGCTGGCGTATAAGGCGACTGAACGTATAAGACGACCCCCTAATTTTCCAGCTAAAATGTTGGTTTAGGGATATACTCGCCGTATAAGACTACCCCCCTTCCGACTAGACATGCCTCACCTCACCTCACTGTGCCATTGCATACCTCACTGTGCCATTGCATACCTCACTGTGCCATTGCATGCCTCACTGTGCCATTGCATACCTCACTGTATTGTGCCATTGCATACCTCACTGTACTGTGCCATTGCATACCTCACTGTGCTCCTGCATGCCTCGACGATCACATACCTTATCCCTGACATGTAGAATCTCAGTCAGACCGCGGCCGTCCATTTTTCAAAAGCCGCGGCTCCTCCTCGTGCTGTTTTGTGATAGGCGGAACACTCAGCTTCCCAGCAGACACTGTGTTCAGTGTTCCGCCTATCACAGATGCCCTCTCATCCGAGGCCGAGGACGAGAGGGCATCCATGATAGGCGGAACACTGAACAGAGGCTCTGCTGGGAAGCTAAGTGTTCCGCCTATCACGGAACAGCACGAGGAGGAGGCGCGGCTTTTGAAAAATGGACGGCCGTGGTCTGACTGAGGTTCTACATGTCAGGTACCGGCGTATAAGACAACCCCCGACTTTTGAGAAGATTTTTATGGGTTAAAAAGTCGTCTTATACGCCGGAAAATACGGTATGTGCTTTGTTCAATGTTTATTTGTTTATTATCTGAAAATATGTTCAAAATAAAGATTACATAAAAAAAAAAAAGAGTTTGGCAACTGCTAGATAGCAGACCAATCCTCCATCCACCCAAGTACTGGTTAATGGTCATCCTTAGATCCAGTACCGCTAATCCAACCATAAACTATAAATATGACCAAATATTGCAGCTTTCTTCATTGTTAACTGCATTCTCTCATCAGAAAAAAAAAAGGGAGTTTGGCATTGCAACTGCTCATCACTATGTAGGAAAGGGAGATGCATCCATAAAGTGCGTAGGTTGATGGGCAGATGAATACTGAAAGATTTTATAGAGCAACCAGCAAGCCCACTTGTGTTTGATTTGCTACTACTACTAGATCCCATAACCTGGATGTCCATAAACCTTTGTAAACATTCTAGATAATATATCCCATATTAATTTGTACACAGGAGACTTGTAAATGAATACTATCCAGCCCAGCAAATCAGAAAGAACTTTTTTTTGGTCTCCTAAAATTCAACTTATAACAATAGAAGAGGCGCTAAATAGCCCCAGCTTAAAAGTGTTTAGGAACATTGGTTACCCAATCCTGGGATTTGTTCAGCCCCAACCAACAAATACAAAATACAACTGACTTTATTTCTACATCTTCAATCAACTCCTGTATATCCTCTAAAGGCTTATTTTCTTGTGATATAAATAGCATGGTAATTACCATAAAAGCTGCCCAATATATTATGAAATTGGTGTTTGGTAACACTTACCTAGAGGCAGCAGAACCAGGCAGAAATGCTGAAGTGAGTTTAGAAAATGAGTTTCAGCAATGTTCGACTGATGAGTCCTCCTGGAGTTTTATTCCCTTCCTTCATTGTAATGACAAAAGAGAGAATCACTTGTTGGGTTTCCTAAGAGACAGCTCTCTGGTGTTCAGACAGTCACCCTCAGAGCTATGTAAACAATACGCCACTCTACGCTTGGAAAACGAATCACTGGATAGTAAAATACTATCGGTCAACAAAGAGACCAACAAAAAAACAACAACATTAACATCAATAGAACTTTGCACATAAAGTGATAGAATATGGCCTATTTAATTTGAATTAATACAGTTTATTTTAGAACAATGACATATTCTCTCAAACTTTTTACAAACGCACGATTCATCTCAATCTCTGCTGCGGTGAAACTTATACCACTGCACGAAACTCACACAGTATTAACCAATCGATCCCCAGTCTGAAGGAGCAGAGTCATACACCGTGCCCAGCTCAGTGGACACACCAACCCAAGCAATTCCCAGCAGAGGGGACCCTGCAGCACATAAGGTTTAGGTGCGCCCTGACCAGTGTATCTGAGAATTGAGTAAACACACATGGATACATAGAGAGGATCTTTACCCTAGGAACAAAAAATTTAAAATCACATTTAAAGTGGTAGTAAACTCAATTTTTTTATTTTTACCTACAGGAAAGCTTATAATTAATGACTTGGCTCTGATGAAGAAGCTTTACGCTTCGAAACGCGTCAGCCGGTAGTGTCTCCTATCACATCCTTCATCATCGGTTGGAGTGTGGTTTGGGTTCTACATGTTGCAGATACTTATGGAACTATTTGTTCACTGCGTACCTTTCTACTACCTTTGTGAGTAGCCTTTACGTTGCTTTAAATAAATAAACTATCCTAACGATAATACATTAGGCTGATGCGCCCTTGTTCTTTTTCTTTTCATTTGTTACCAGGATGCCCCTATCCATAAAGGGCAGCAAAGCCAGTGCCATCGTTATAAACTATTGATTGCTTGATGATCAACTCGTGCGAAGGAGTGTTTGTTTTTCTGTTATCAAATATAATTAAGCTTGCCTGTAGGTTAAATGAATATCTCCTAAACGTGCACCATTTAGGAGATTTTCTAGTAAGCGGCAGCTGTGCCATTCCTTCAGAGCTCTGTGCCGTGGCGTGACTCCCGCACACATGCGTGGGAGTGACATCATCGCAGCTCGGCCATTCAAGCGGCAAAACCCGGAAGAAAGTCAGGGTGATGATGGAAGTCTCTGAAGTGGTGACAGCGTGCTGCTGCAGGGCTTTGTTTTTGGGGAAGTCCTTCGTAATGTGCTAGTATGTGATGCATACTAGCACATTATGCCTTTACCTTGCAGGGGGAAATCTTTTTTTATTTTGTAAAGTTTAACCGCTTTAATAAAAGAACACTTACCTGTTCAAGGATCCAGCACTGTCCCTGTCCGGGCCGGTTCTTCACTGGTGTTTGGGTCCATGGCACCGGCATCTTTAGTGTAGCGGGGGTTAACATTTAGGGGGAGTATCTGGGTGGTAGCATGGCCCAGATACACTAATTGTTAGGGATCTATGGCCAATTTGGTTCGTGGAGGATATAACGGTGTTCAGTTCCCTGCGGCCCCTGGGTGGCGCTGTTGCCTTGGGTTGGGGTTGAACCATCATTATAGGGCCGTGCCCTTTGTGTCCTCTCGCGGCAGTAGTACAGCAGGGAACCCGCTGTGCCTGCTGAGAGAGGGTATAAAGGGGGCGGACATCTTGCGCACGAGGCTTGAGCCCCAGGCACCTTCAGCCTGGGGGCTGCTGTTCTATTCGTCCGCGCCCAGGTGCCCTCGGCCTGGGTGCAAGGGAGTTCGAGTTTCATCCCAGGCACCTTAAGCCTGGGGTGAAGTACTAGCCAAGGCCTGGGGCCCAGTACCTTCGACTGGGTCCCGTATGGGAGAAGATACCTAGGGGCCCACCGAGTGAGGGGACCCAAGTCTCGGGCGAGGAGAACCAGGGAGGTGACCTGGCCTGAAGATCCAGCGCAGCATTGGCTGGTGACAGCGAAGGCCTCTGGGGACCGTCCGGGATGGATCATCTCCCTAACAGGGGCAGTCATTAGAAGGTAGTCCACGTTCTATGGTCTTTGCAGAGACCCAGCTACATCAGGTCGGTGGCAGAGGCCTATCCTAAGGTCTGTGGCAGAGACCTCATCGTTCACCCGGTCTGTGGCAGGGACCTCATCGTTCACCCGGTCTGTGGCAGGGACCAACCTCACGGTCGGTGGCAGCGGCCATGCGCCAAAAGTTGTTGTGAGTTCCTAGCAACTTCTCTGATCCGAAAGGATTGTGCCTGAACCCTCTCCCCACCAAGTTCGTGTTTTTTTTTATCAACCTGTCTGCTTGCAAAGAGGCATATTTATCTCTGCGGAAATAAATATAGAAGTTGTACTGTCACCTGGTGTGGGCTTACTTTTCTGGGAGCAAAGTGTTCTACATTCACCTATCTACCTGTCATATTTGAAGTGGAAGCTCCGGACAGGGACACAGACCCGAAGGTAAAGATCTTAGCTCAAACCTCTACACCAGCCTTTCTCAACCTTTTCAACACAGAGGAACCCTTGAAATATTTCTCCGGTCTCGGGGAACCCCTGCTAAAATTGAGAAATCTACAACTCATGATACATTAGTGTGACAGTCAGTTGGAAGAGTGGTCCTTACACTTGTGGCAATTGGGAAGAATTACCTCCTTACAGACAGCTAAAAAGATCAATGGGGTCAGTGTGAACTTATCTGAGAGGCAGAAATTGCCCAATGCTGAAGGAACCCCTAGCAACCTCTGGAGGAACCCTAGGGTTCCACGGAACCCTGGTTGAGAATCGCTGCTCTACACACATAAGAGGGGCAAGCTGGTGGCAGCACCTCACCCCTCCCCCTGGTCCCCCTAGACGAGTTAACCAGCCAAGAAGAAGAAGGGAGAGAGCGGGTGAGGGCGCTACATTAGTATGGGAAGCCGGCTGTGAACTGAGCCGCACTGCACTTTGTGAATAGTCCCGCAGTCTTCTGGAACCTGTGACGTGTCCCAAGAAGCTGCAGGCAGATAGAGGGGAGCCAAACTTCTGCTCCAATCACCTAAATAAGAGCAGAAGTTGGAAAGGGTACCTGGCAAAACTAGCAGAAAAGCGGACCTTCCCCTTTTGGGTGAAGTTCCACTTAAACTTTGTCTATATTGTAGAAATTGACTCTTCACAGAAATAAAGCATCTTACAGCAGTGGGCACTACATATGTTGCAGGTCATACACTTCTTCAGGCAGAAGAGAGCACTGTTTATCCACAAGGCACTTTCCAATACTAAAATGTCAGTCCGTTACATACCACAGAATGCCAGAGGAGCTCCTGTAGCAGGAGGCTATAGCTTATTCACACTGATGCCGCGTACACACGACCGTTTTTAATGTCATTGAAAAAACAAAGTTTTTCTCGACGTGATTCTTCTCAAGCCTGCCTTGCCTACACACGATTGTGAAAAAAAATGCTCGAACAAAGCGCGGTGACGTACGAAACGTACGACGGCACTATAAAGGGGAAGTTCCATTCGGGTGGCGCCACCCTTTGGGCTGCTTTTGCTGATCCTCGTGTTAGTAAAGTTTGGTGAGAGACGATTCACGCTTTTCAGCCTCGTGCTCTTCAGTCCGTTACAGCTTGACGAATGAGCGCTCCCGTCTCATAACTTGCTTCTGAGCATGCGCGTTTTTTTAAAGCCGTTAAAGCCTACACACGCCCGTTCTTCATGACGAGAAATACGACGACGTGAAAAACTAAGAGAAAAATAGAGCATGTTCCAAATTTTTAATGCCCATTTTTCACGTTGCGAAAAATGCTCTGGAGCCTACACATGATCGTTTTTAATGAGCAAATAAAAAAATGCAATTTTTCTTGTCATGAAAAATGGTCGTGTGTACACGGCATGAGATCCTCAAATGTCCCTGCAGATATCTGGCTGCCAGTGGAAGACTCTTAAGCCTCATACACACGACCGAGTTTCTCGTCAAAAAAACGACAAGAAACTTGCTGGCAGAGCTTTCTTGCCGAGTAAACCGGTTGTGTGTACGCGGCTATCAGGTTTCTCGTCAAGAAAACTGACAAGAATCTCGACGAGAAAAATAGAGAACCTGCTCTCTATTTTCTCGTCAGGATTCTCCATTTTCTCGTTGAGATTCTCGTCGGCCTGTTTCTCGACGAGAAAAGTGTGTGTGTACATTTACCTGTCGCCGTGGAAACCCGCGCATGCTTGAAATGACTTTGACGCATGCGCGGTAGCTTCCTAGGCATAGGTAGGGTGTAGCAAGATGGCGGCGACGGCATCGAATGTGATGAGCGCACGCTCGTCGTAGTCGATGACGTCACCGCGTTCGCTCCATTCAAAGAACCGCGGGTTCCTTGAATAGAGCGTGTGTACACTCGGCCGGGACAAGTTCCTTGTCCAAGAATCTCGTCAAGAAAAACGACGTGTTTTTCCTGACGAGATTCTCGGCCGTGTGTACGAGGCTTTAGAGGCGAAGATGGCAGGAGCCCGGCTGAAAACTGTTGGCTAAAAAGTGTCTGCAGGCAATCAGGTGCCATCACTGTTTGGGTAATCTGAGAGCCGTGGGCTCCAACTGTAAGAGATTCATCCATCTATGCTGTTTAGCATGGATGAAGGAATCTGTTATAATTATTTTGCTTATCCCTCAGGCTGAATGTAAGAAATCTGTGCGTGTATGGTCAACCTAAAAAATATTTAAACAATAATTAGTGATGAAGATATATATACAGTGTCTCACAAAAGTGTGTACTCCCCTCACATTTTTGGAAATATTTTATTCTATCTTTTTGTAGCGGGGTCTCTAAATTTAGGTAGGACACTCAGGTGTGTAAGTATGGGAATAATGGACCATTTGTGTTGGTGGAGGATTGGACGGTGTAATAATCTCCTTGGCCTCTGGGTGGCAAAGTACCCGTAGGCTCAAGGTAGATTGGCCGTCACAGTGCTACCCTTTTTGTCCCTTTCCGGAGATGGTACGGCGAGGGCGGGGAACCTGCTGTGGTGTCGATGGGAGGAGATAAAAGGGGGAGACGCCCTAGCCACAAGGTTCAGGAGGATCTTCTTCACGCGCCCAGGCACCTCAGGCCTGGGTGCGGGCGGTTCCGGATTCCGGCCCAGGCGCCCTAGGCCTGACCGGAATGGAGTTGGAGTCCATCCCAGGCACCTTCAGCCTGGGGTGAGGTACTAAACCAGGATGCCCGGGGCCCAGTGACTTCAACTGGGTCCCGTGAGGGTGGAGAAGTCCGAGGGTCCCTGAAGTGGATGGGGCCCGTGTCTGAGGTGAGGAAGCTGGGGAGGTTACCCATTCGGAGAGTCTGGAGCAGCATCAACCCAGTGACGGATGGGCCTCTGGTAACTCCCTTGGAGGGACATCTTCCCCTGATAGGGGCCGCAGCGCAGCGAAGGTACTCCTATCTACGTTCTCTTGAGTCGCTGGTAGAGACTCTCAAGTTCTAAGTCCTTTCTAGCTAAGGCTATAGTAACCGCTGGCGAGATCGCAGTGGTTTAGCTGACAACCAGGACAGTGCCTCGACCTGCTCATCCCCCGTATCAAAATGTTATCAAGTCGCAACCAGTTGGCTACTGAAGCACTGTTTATTGTGAGATGTACAATAAAGCAAGAGTTGGACTGTGATCGGTGTGTGGAACTCTGGATAATGGGAGCAGAGGGAAGTGTTGGCACAGCAGGACTTGATTCTAGACAAAAGCACACAGGCCCGAGGAAATATCTGGTACTGGCCTTCACCTCACCCACAGCTATGGGGAGGACATGGGCCGTAGTGCATCTCACCCTGTCGTGTGACATACCCCTAGACAAAAGAGATGGGGTGAGGCCGCTACATTTTCATGTGACAACACTGAAGAAATTACACTTTGCTACAATGTATAGTAGTGACTAGTGAGTGTACAGCTTGTATAACAGTGAAAATTTGCTGTCCCCTCAAAATAATTCAACACACAGCCATTAATGTCTAAACTGCTGGCAACAAAAGTGAGTACACCCCTAAGTGAAAATGTCCAAATTCGGCCCAAAGTGTCAATATTTTGTGTGGTCACCATTATTTTCCAGCACTGCGTTAACCCTCTTAGGCATGGAGTTCACCAGAGCTTCGCAGGTTACCACTGGAGTCCTCTCCCACTTCTCCATGACGACATCACAGAGCTGGTGGATGTTGGAGACCTTGCACTCCTCCACCTTCTGTTTGAGGATACCCCACAGATGCTCAATAGGATTTAGGTCTGGAGACATGCTTGGCCAGTCCATTTCCTTTACCCTCAGCTTCTTTAGCAAGGCAGTGGTCATCTTGGAGGTGTGTTTGGGGTCGGAATACTGCCCCGCGGCCCAGTCTCCAAAGGGGGGGGGATCATGCTCTGCTTCAGTATGTCACAGTACATGTTGGCATTCATGGTTCCCTCAATGAACTGTAGCTCCCCAGTGTTGGCAGCACTCATGCAGCCCCAGACCATGACACTCCCACCACCATGCTTGACTGTAGGCAAGACACACTTGTCTTTGTACTCCTCACCTGGTTGCCGCCACACATGATTGACACCATCTAAACAAAAACAGTTTATCTTGGTCTCATCAGACCACAGGACATGGTTCCAGTAATCCATGTCCTTAGTCTGCTTGTCTTCAGCAAACTGTTTGCGGGCTTTCTTGTGCATCATCTTTAGAAGAGTCTTCCTTCTGGGACTACAGCCATGCAGACCAATTTGATGCAGCGTGTGGCGTATGGTCTGAGCACTGACAGGCTGACTCCCCCACCCCTTTAACCTCTGCAGCAATGCTGGCAGCACTCATACGTCTATTTCCCAAAGACAACCTCTGGAACTGACGCTGAGCACGTGCACTCAACTTCTTTGGTCATCCATGGCGAGGCCTGTTCTGAGTGGAACCTGTCCTGTTACACCTCTGTATGGTCTTGGCCACCGTGCTGCAGCTCAGTTTCAGGTTTTTGGCAATTTTCTTATAGTCTGGGCCATCTTTATGTAGAGCAACAATTCTTTTTTTCAGATCCTCAGAGAGTTCTTTGCCATGAGTTGCCATGTTGAACTTCAAGGGCCAAGTATGAGAGAGTGAGAGCGATAACATCCAATATAACACACCTGCTCCCCATTCACACCTGAGACCTTGTAATACTAACGAGTCACATGACACCAGGGAGGAAAAATGGCTAATTGGGCCCAATTTAGACATTTTCACTTAGGGGTGTACTCAGCAGTTTAGACATTGATGACTGTGTGTTGAGTTTTTTTGAGGGGACAGCAAATTTACACTGTTATAACAGCTGTACACTCGCTACTTTACATTGTAACAAAGTGTCATTTCTTCAGTGTTGTCACAAAATATTTACAAAAATGTGAGGGGTGTACTCACTTTTGTGAGATACTGTACTGTACTTGCATTGCTTGTAATTTTATGAGTTTTTGTACTAATAAATTATTCATGTATTTTTTTATCTTCACAATTTTCAAAGTGCCATTTAACGTCCCACCTTGGGGAAAATTGTTTGTTGAATAAAAAATATTTAAAGGGTCCCTTTGCGTTAAAAGGATCAAGAAAGACTGTCAGACAGGGAATTCTCTAAAAATGTAAGCTGACAGAATCAGGAGCAACCAATCAGCTTCTAGTTTGTTCAGTTAAGCTTTGAAAATGAAAACTAGTTGCTATGTACAACTGCTCCAGATTCTGGCTTCTTCAGTATTAGTAAATTCTTTTCTGTTTTATCGTGAAATAGGCTCAACAAACATGGCCACCGGAGTCCGGTGCTGCAGACACTTCCTGTCTGATTTCTGAATCGTATTCTCCCCCTAGTGCTGGGTTTACTGAATCACATGACCTCCCCGCTCACAGTTCTTTCAGTATGAAGTACTAAGCAAGCTACAGAATGATTTTACCGCCATCACCAGAGAGGAGAATATGACAGACACAGCGGGAGTAGGGGGACACAGCAGGTACAGTAGAAATAGGGGGGCACTGCCAGGCTTTTCATGTGATGACAGCAGCACACAGTCATACTTTCAGAATGTCTCCTCTGTACCCCTGTAGGGGATTGTAGACATTGTGACACAGTTCTGCCATCACTTCCCTCACAAGGTGACAACCTGTTCCCTGTACAGGAAGTAGAGCGGTCAGCACACAGTCACCCAATGAGATCAGAGGGTGTTGTCACACTTTTCCCGCACTAAAAATAGACGCATGTGCATGTAAAAGCCCAAAGTGGACAGAAGTGACCTCAAGCAAATGCAAGTTTAGGAAAAATGTACCGCAAATGCACGTAAAACCGCACGGCAAACGCACTTCACAGCACGGGCAGAAACGTACGGTTTACGCTGCCGCACAGTTACTATTCGCCCGGCAAATCTCAAAACGCACTACAATGGCAAAGCGCAGGTTCAGGTGCCATTATTTTCAATGGCACCTAAAACGTGGAGCAATTTAGCCACGATTGTTGCACGATTCAAACTCGCGCTCAAAGCGCAATGCGTGTGGATCGCATCTGTGTGAACCACCTCAATAGGAACACATAATATCATGCGAATCTGTGAGTTTGAAAAAGCATCCAAAATCGCAAATATATGAACCAGAGCGGCTCCATTCACACCTGGGCGCTTTGGGATCGCAAACGCAGGTTCAGGTGTCCTTATTTTCAGTGGCACCTAAAACGCGGTGCATTCACATTGCGTGAAGCTTGTCACCCAAAAAGGAGCAGGAGCTTTTTTTTTTTTTTTTGGAGCTTCACAAGAAGCGACTTTCCTCACGGCAAAACCGCACCACGTTTTAGGTGCCTTGTAAAATGCAGAGATTCTGCCACGATTCCAAAAGGTCCAGATGTGAATGGAGCCACCCTGGTTCATACATATGCATTTTCGATCTCACAGATTCGCATGACAGACTAGATATTATGTGTTCCTATTGAGGTGGTTCACACAGAGGTGATACACAGGCATTGTGCTTTGAGTGTCATTACGAAAAAAGGGTCCTGTGCGTATTCGTAGCGGTGCGTTCCAGACTCGCAAGTGATAGAGGGGCATGCAGTGATAAATATTCACATAGGATTGCTATTGACAGGAGTTTTTGCATTAAAGCGAAGTTCCACCCAGAAATTTAACTTCCGATTTTCCGGCCCCCAAAAGAAGAGGGACAAGTTTGAAAAAAACTTTTTTACTCTGCTATAATAAATATCCATTTTTTTTTTTTATACAAATTTTTTTCCTCCGTTTAGGCCGATATGTATTCTTCTACATATTTTTGGTAAAAAAAAATCGCAATAAGAGTATTTTGATTGGTTTGCGCAAAAGTTATAGCAGCAACAAAATAGGGGATAGATTTATAGCATTTTTATAATTTTTTTTTTTTTTTTTTACTAGTAATGGCGGCGATCAGCGATTTTATTTTTCTATATTTTTTTTTATCGTGACTGCGATATTGCGGCAGACACTTTTGACATTTTTGGGACCATTCACATTTATACAGCGATCCCTGCTATAAAAATGCATTGATTACTGTATAAATGTGACTGACAGGGAAGGGGTTAACACTAGGGGCGATCAAGGGGTTAAACGTGTTCCCTGGGAGTTATTCTTACTGTGGGGGGAGGGGACTGACTGGGGGAGCTGACGGATGGTGTGTCCCTTGTACATAGGGACAACTATCGGTCTCCTCTCCCTGACAGGACGTGGATCTGTGTGTTTACACAAGTGTGTCTTGCCTACAGTCAAGCATGGTGGTGGGAGTGTCGTGGTCTGGGGCTGCATGAGTGCACTGGGGAGCTACAGTTCATTGAGAGAACCATGAATGCCAACATGTACTGTGACATACTGAAGCAGAGCATGATCCCCCCCCCCCCCCCTTCAGATACTGGGCCACAGGGTAGTATTCCAACATAACAACCCCAATCGCACCTCCAAGACGACCACTGTCTTGCTAAAGAAGATGAGGGTAAAGGTGATGGACTGGCCAAACATGTCTCCAGATCTAAACCCTATTGAGCATCGTCATACAGAAGGTGGAAGAGCGCAAGGTCTCTAACATCCACCAGCCCAGTGATGTCGACATGGAGGAGTGGAAGAGGACTCCAGTGGCAACATGTGAAGCTCTGGTGAACTCCATGCCCAAGAGGGTTAAGGCAGTGCTGGAAAATAGTGGTGGCCACACAATATTGACACTTTGGGCCCAATTTGGACATTTTCACTTAGGGGTGTACTCACTTTTGTTGCCAGCAGTTTAGACAATAATGGCTGTCTGTTGAGTTATTTTGAGGGGACAGCAAATTTACACTGTTATACAAGCTGTACACTCACTACTTTACATTGGAGCAAAGTGTAATTTCTTCAGTGTTGTCACATGAAAAGATATAATAAGATATTTACAAAAATGTGAGGGGTGTACTCACGTGTGTGTGTGTGTGTGTGTGTGTGTGTATATATATATATATATATATATATATATATAAATAATTGTGTGTGTAATCCTTCACTACTTTGTATAACAGACCCAAAATTAGTATGCAGCAGATGGCATCAAAGTGAAGTCAGAATACCTGATCTGCATACGTTTTCCAGGTCTGTTACTCCAATTGCTTTGAACCAGAGTATGAGGATGATGGCCAGGAACCTGCATATTCAGATGAAGATTAGCAGATGCAGCTCCTGTATTTTTCTCATGACAGGTGTTCTTCAGTCTGACAGTTTACACGCATTATACTTACATGGTTCCATCTCTTCCTCTAGGTGAGCACAAAATGAGAAGATCAGCAGCTCCAAGTCAGCAGTTGCTGGGGAATCCCGCAAAAAAGCCTTGTTTTACACCACCTGTTAAACATAACTCCTTCTCTAATAAGACAACCGAAAGCTTGACTACGTTGTTAAAGGTAAATATGTGTTCTACGCTTGTGCATTCTTCACCTTGCCTCAATCCTTTTTGAAAGGCATCCATAAATGCGAATTCCACATTTCATGTCATACCCATATTTAGGGTGTAACAGGGTGCCATTCCGCAGCCCCCCACCAAGCATGGAACACAAGTTTGATGACATCACCACACTTGTAGTCCGTTGATTACTTCCTCCAGCTCTGTGTCCGCAGGTCCATATGCGCCTGCAGGAACCTGTGTATTGCGCCTGCGATCCATAGATTGTGGTTATATATTTTATATATATATATATATATATATATATATATATATATTAGGGCTGTTACTGATTAAAATTTTCGTGTTCGAGTAATCGTTTTTTTTTTTTTTATCGATTAATCGACTAATTTCGATTAATTATAACGCACATACAGATCCAACTACTTTTAGCTGATCTCCTTGCAGGCTGATTCCCAGTGCAGCTACCAACCACTGGAAAAATCGATAGCAGGATATAAAAAATGCACAAAAGGCAGCGCTCGATGGGAATAGCATTAAAACTTTTATAGTCTTCAAGTAGGTAACAAAATAAATATTGCACTGGAGATAAAATCAATGTAGCTACATAAGCTGTAAAAATGGTGCGAATAATACCAAACGGTAGCAAAAGCAGTCATAAAAACATGTAGCTAAGTATGATACTGGTATAAAAATGTGTACAACGATACCACTGCTGAATCCAGATGAGGAGGGGCTAACATCAGTCCGTCGTCATGTAGATGTCCCGTGAAGGGAACTATCACAACTCCCAGTGGATGGCTGTAGAATCCCAGGTTGATAGAGGGAAGTGTAACAGCCCTTGCGTGTGGCAGATAGTAAGGTCCCGCCGGCATGCAGATATGAAGGCACGGCAAGCCCAAAGAATTTTGATCTATCAAAAGAAGTTTTTAGTGTCTTCGTTTTAACCTACTTTACAAGCACACAATTTTGAGCCTAGAAATATTTAATTTTATATTTAATTTGACAGTCTCATCTTACATATTTATTACAACCTTAAAAATTAATTATGGGCCTGATTAACTATTGTTGTGACATTACATTAGAAATTACCGGTATGTGCGAAATTGTCCCAAAGATAAAATGTGAAAATTGTGGCATAGAAATTATGTGCTAAATTGTTCCAAAATAAAAAAAATTATTTAGTATGCCGCAGTGACTATCATCTATAGTAGGAGTGCCCAACCTTTTGAAGAGCGAGGGCCACTTAAGCGAATTGTTAACCGGTCACGGGCCACAATGAGTGGGCGGATGACAGGTCCGTGTCTACTCGACATATGCAGAGCAGACAGGGACACAATACTCTCTACTCTGTGGGCCCTCTAATCCTATCCTCTACCCCAGGGCGGGCACGGCTGGCGGCTCCTGCTGGCTGTCCCCCAGGGCGGGCACGGCTGGCGGCTCCTGCTGGCTGTCCCCCAGGGCGGGCACGGCTGGCGGCTCCTGCTGGCTGTCCCCCAGGGCGGGCACGGCTGGCGGCTCCTGCTGGCTGTCCCCCAGGGCGGGCACGGCTGGTGGCTCCTGCTGGCTGTACCCCAGGTGCGCGTATGGCTGGAAGGGACTGCTGGCTCTCCCCTAGGGTGGATATCGCTCGCTCCCAAAGCAGGAGGTGGCAGGCCACATCAGAGGGGCACCACGGGCCAGCTTTTGGGCACCCCTGGTCTATAGAGTCCTGCATCGCCTACTGCTTGGTGTACTAATGCCAAAATATACTCAATCTGTTCAATGATATGTTGCACGAACTGCAACATTTCTGTTAATGTCATTAAAGGGATTTTTCAGTTTCTCCTTTTTTTTTTTTTTGCAGTGTGTATAAAGAATAAACCTGTAGAGCCACAATAATACAATGTTCACAATCGACAAATGGATACCAGTGAGTCTCCAGCATTAGTCAAAAAATATGACTTCATTCAATATTATTTATGAAATGACTTGTCTATTACTTGGTTCCAGTAGAATTACTGCCAGTGGGATTTTCTTATTTCTGACGCACATCACATTCATTTGGAACATTTTTTTTTTACCTGAATTGGTAAAAATGTTGTAATCTAAACACTGCTGATAGTGTATAAGGCTCAGTGTGTCTGTATGCACTAAAAATATCTGTAATGTACAGTATATATTATTAGATATTTGGCTTTTATCAACATTTATGCGTGAATCGTGGGACATACAAAAACAATGTTATCAATACTATTGTGTAGGTACTCTTCTTTCAAATTTTAAGTTTATGGTTTGAGGGGTTTTTGTTGAAAGTCCATAATGTGCATGTTTATGTGGAAGAGAAAATTAGAATCTTGTGGCAGTGAAAGGGTTATAGAAATGATCACATTGGAACAAATGGTTGCAAGGAGCAAATTCAGGTATTTGTTGCAGTAAATGATATAACCAAAACTCCTGTAGAAAAGGCTAATGCTGCTGACAACTTATCAGACTTCAAAAGCAATCAAAATTTCTCTGCTCACTTACCAGCTAGCCTGCAACAAAATCCAAACTGGCCTTGTCTAACAGTTCACGCTAAAAACAAGGGGTTTAGTCGCACACATTTGCAAACATATGTGTAAGCCGCAGTGGCCACATCAAGGCACCCCAGTTTACTGTGGTCCTAACTCCTATAATTTTGAGTCTCCCAAAATGGAGCAGATCTCTAGCAGTTGGATAGAGTTAGGGTAGGTTTGCCTGAAGGGATTCCACCCCTCCTTAAAGGTATAGGGATGCATGGGACACCCAGCAAGGGCACAATGGCAGCTGAAGGTGCCTGCCTGCAAAAATTCACAAACAAATGGCAACCACCCCACCCTATAACTAGCCTTTGCAGCAAGGATCTCATATTATACAGGTTCAATTTGGTTTTGTTGCAGGCTGGCTGGTAAGTGAGCTGGGAATTATAATTTTTTTTATTTATTTTTTTATGTGTGTTTCCCTTCTATGTGCTCCTTGCGGAGGTTAGTTATCCACTTGCCGACCGCCGCACGCAGATGTTTATAGCGCAAAAAATTAAAACCGCAGAGGTGATCAAATACCACCAAAAGAAAGCTCTATTTGTGGGGAAAAAAAGGACGTCAATTTTGTTTGGGAGCCACGTCTCATGACCGCGCAATTGTCAGTTAAAGCGACGCAGTGCCGAATCGCAAAAAGTGACCTGGTCTTTGGCCAGCAAAATGGTCCGGGGCTGAAGCGGTTAAAGGTTGGGCTGGTTGTTATTTGTTTGCACAGTTTGTGAATTGGTGTGGGCAGGCACGGGATACCTTTTAGCTGTCATTGTGCCCTGGCTGGGTGTCCCGTGCATCCCCTATACCTTTTTTTTTTTTTTTAGGGAGGTGTGGGCTCCCTTTAGGCAAACCTGCCCTTTAATCCAGGGGTCGCTAACACCCGGGCTGCAGACCTGTGCCAGTTCGTGGCCTGTTGATGACCGGATCGCACAGCAGGATGTTTTTTTACAGCTGTTGTTTTGGACATCAGATGTTTTGGAAGTGGGAACTGGGTACCTGTCAAAATTAGGTTAGAACTCCTATAAAGCGGAAGTTCCAATTTTGGGTGGAACTCTGCTTTAAGGACGCCAGTGGCTCTGCTCCTTAACGCTCCTTAACGCTACTAAACGTAACTTACACACTGTACTATACACTGCTAAATGCTGGCTAAAAAAACGCTAAAATATTAGTCAGGAGGAGGGGCCTGGAGCACTGGATGGGGACTCTAGAAAGAGAGGATCAGAGCTGCTCTATGCAAAACCATTACACAGAGCAGGTAAATATACCATGTTTGTTTTTGTTTTTTTATAAAAAAACTAAGGTTTAATGGTACTTCAAAACAAATGTGCTGCCAAAAACTATGCTGTGACCTTTTGTATAGCACAGCAATATTGCAAAATATTTTCACTAATGAAGCCCCCCCTACTGCTGCATTACCACACCTTCATGCCATCATAATGTCCCTGTAATTTATTAAAAGAACAAGACAAACAAAGAACCAACAGGTTTACGACAATCCTGTGTTAAGCTTAGTACACACGGGCCGAATGTTGGGCAGCATTGGCTGGTTCAATAGAAACTGGACAGAATTTGGCCCGTGTGTACTGAAGTCGGTTGACAGAAGCCTCCCAGCTTCTGTCAAAAGAGCATGACTGAAAAAGGTGTGCCGATCAGCTCCCGGTCAGCGCTCTCAGCCAATAGCTTAGAGTGCTGACCGGAGTGTTCTGATGGGCTGGTGTGGGGCCGTCCCCCTGTCAGAATACAATAGCACAGCAGGGGAGATCGCTGTACTAATGTCGGATAGTTAGTACAGCGGCTGAGCTGTCAGGTTTTTTTTTCTTCAGCGCTGCTGGGTTGAACAAAAAAAAAAACTACTGGTGTGTGTGTATATACAACCCAGTCACTGGATATTGTTCTGTGAAACCTCCATTTTCTGGAGCACCCCAGGACCCTACATTAGATGTGTACCACAAAAAGGATAAACCTGTGCTAAGAGGCAGATCCCCACCGTAGTGTAGGTATATGCCAAAGATCGCTGCAAGTGGCCTCACATAACCATTCATAAGAGGTCTACACTGCCCATTCCCAATTGAGTGAAGCCCATAACTTTTCAGCTAATGAGGCCCTCACCAAGAATTGAGAGGCTTTTTCAATTTGGCCTTAACAAGCCCTGCTCTGGTGGGAATATAGAGCTTTTTAAGACAAAGTGGAAGTGAAATGGCTTCAAGCTCTGGGTTGTATTTACAGCCTGGAGGTTGTATCCCTTGCAGTCAGGAAGACGAGACACACATGAAGCCACCACACCCAGGCATCAGCTAATCGAAACAATTAAAGATTTAACTGATCAATAGATTGTGTGAGCATATAGAGAACTGGAAAAGACCAAAATCTTGATCCTCTATGCATGTGAATATGTAAGAACAGACACTATCCACTGAATGTCAAGTGACTACTAAATAGCCCTTACAGTCATCCACCTCGTCTAAGACATTTTTTCAACCCTTTAATATATAGTATCCCGTCCTGCATTCCCCTTATTAAGGAGAAATTGGCATCACTATGCTAACAGAACCCCCCCCCTCTCTGCTACCACTTACTTTAAAGTAGAGGAAGTTTACTTCTGCTGGATTTCCTCACTGGATGAATCTCAGGCTGGGAAGGAATGAAGCCACTAACATCCCCCACAGCATCCATCTTCTGAGAAAACTCTACAGCCACCAGCACAGGAGTAAGGGATCTGGGCACAGAACAGGTTAGGCAGGAGGTTTCAAATCTGCCTCTGAAGAGCTAAAAGATTGGAAGACGGAGGCTAAAGTTTAATAAAGATTTCAATTTTTTTTTTTTTTTTTTTTTTTTTACCTTCACCTGAAAATATCTGATTCCTCTATGTATAATATACAGAGCGGCTGGACAAATCTCTTGTTGTGGCTATTGTATTCTGATAGCCAGCAGCTGTCAGAATGCCTGAACAGCAACTACCCGGTATTTTCCAGCCAGTCTCTTTAATTTTTTAATAAAAAGATGTCAGGCAGGGTGGTGGAGGCAGGGCCACCCACGTAGCAAATTTCAGCCTGTTTATCAGGAAACCAATAAGTATGCAAGGCTGACACACAGGCTTCGCTCAGAAACTTCCCAATTTTGAGCCATAAATAGCACATCTCTTTTTGGAATGGCCACTCTTAAGCTTTGGCCTAAAGGAAACCCAGCCAAGAAAGGCAATTGGATAGGACTGCTAACCTAAAAAACCCTAGAGAGGGAGAGCCCAACACTGTCCTGCAGTAAAAGCAAAATGATACTGCAACCCTCCAGCTTACCTGTGTCCCGCTGGTGAGGAAAGAAAGAAAGGTCTTCTGGACGCAGCACTCCGGTTAAAAAGCCTTTATTCCAAAAAAAGGTTCAGGAAACCAAGAACACACTGCACAACACAGCAAACTGATCACATCTGGCTAACGCGTTTCACACTATTAAAGTGCTTACTCATAGCTGTGTCCCGCTGGTGCCATGGGTGTCAGAATTTGTCCCGCTGGTGCCATGGTTGCCTGGATTTGTCCCGCTGGTGCCATGGTTGCCTGGATTTGTCCCGCTGGTGCCATGGTTGCCTGGATTTGTCCTCGGCCTGAATAGAAGGTTCCATAGTGTAGCGTTGGCTGTTCCAAGTGTGGTGTATTCGCAGGCGCTGCTGTGGAGATCAAAAAAGAAGGCACTCGCAAGCCCATTTGTTCATTCCTTCTGCACTTCAAATGAGGCCTGGAACCACCATTACATGACCATTACATGGTAAATTAGAAAGGGGGTGAGAGCCCTGATGTAATGAGTGGACCTTGCTTTCTAGTGCGGGGTCTGCTTTCCCATGTTGAGTTGTAACAAGAGCACAGCAATTTAAGTACAAACTCTTGAACTGCATTCTGCATATATTGTTTTAGATCAGTGACAACAAGAGTACTCAAGTATAAGTTCAGTGACTTATTAGCTTGTCTACTCCATACTGTACTCTAGAAATTCATTTTTTTTTGTTTTTTTTTTTGTTTGTTTGTTTTGTCCCCCATGCAGTGGGCCTGTGCCTGCACTGTATGGGTTAACTGCTTGTTTTATCCAGGGGCAACAAGAAAGCTGTATACAGTGCCTTGAAAAAGCATTCAAACCCCTTTGAAATTTTCCACATTTTGTCATGTTCCAGCCAAAAACATAAATGTATTTTATTGGGATTTTATGTAATGGACCAACACAAAATGGCACATAATTGTGAAGTGGAAGAAATGATAAATGTTTTTCAATTTTTTTTTTTTTTTTACAAATACAGTAAAAGAGCTGTTTTTTACTTTTTTTTTTTTTTAAAATCCTGACTCGGTTTGTGAGCATTGTCTCGCAAGCCTGGGGTGTGCAGTACCACATGTGGCCAGAGATTCGGGGGCGTCTGTGACACTCGGAAACACTGCATTCCCGAGTGTCCTTGAGTGTCTCCGGCACCCCCCCACCTCTGGCCACATGCAGTACTGCATACACTAGCAGTGATACTGGAACAAATGATCTGAGTTTCTATTGATTCCTATGAGAAAATTCGCTTTGATATACGAGTGCTTTGGATTACACGCATTCTTCTTGAACGGATTATGCTCGTAATCCAATGTACTACTGTATCTGAAAGTGTGGCCTGCATATGTATTCAGCCCCCTTTACTCTGATACCCCTAACTAAAATCTAGCGGAACCTTCAGAAGTCACCTAATTAGTAAATAGTCAAACCTGTGTGTAATTTTATCTCAGTATAAATACAGCTGTTCTGTGAAGAATTCAGAGGTTTGTTAGAGAATCTTAGTGAACAAACAGCATCATGAAGGCCAAGGAACACAACAGACAGGTCAGGGATAAAGTTGTGGAGAAGTTTATATCAGGGTTAGGTTATATAAAAAAATATCCCAAACTGTGAACATCTCACGGAGCACTGTTCAATCCATCATCTGAAAATGGAAAGAATATGGCGCAACTGCAAACCTACCAAGACATGGCCGTCCACCTAAACTGACAGGCCGGGCAAGGAGAGCATTAATAAGAGAAGCAGCCAAGAGGCCCATGGTAACTCTGGAGAAGCTGCAGAGATCCACAGCTCAGGTGGGAGAATCTGTCCACAGGACAACTATTAGTCGTGCTCCCCACAAATCTGGCCTTTATGGAAGGGTGGCAAGAAGAAAGCCTTTGTTGAAAGAAAGCCATGTGGGGGACACTGACAACAGCAATAGTGTCAGTGGGAGGACTAGTGTCCCCTTGTTGGTGTCAGTGGGAGGACTAGTGTCCCCTTGTTGGTGGCAGGAACTATGCCGCACTGTTGCTGACAGTGGGGGGAATAATACCCCAAGGACCAGATAAAAGCAAGCAAAGGGTCGCATCCGGCCCCCAGGCTGCAGTTTGACCACTGCCCTAGACAAAAAACGAACAGCTAAACTGTTCAAGTCAGGCACAGCCCCACTACATGGGAAAACTCACACTAAATGCAGTTTTGAATTGTGCGACTTCACTTAAAATTGCACGATTTTAAAGCCGCATGTAGGTGCGACTTGGTTGACATCTGTGCAATTTCATGCACAGATGTCTATGCAAGTTGCACCTGAAATCGCAAAAAACAGTGCAGAAACTTTGTTTCAAATCGGTGCGGCACTGCAAAGTAAATGTCTCACCGAACAGTTCCATTGCCGGCAATAGGGTGCGACTTGTCATGCGATTTGGACCTGAGAAACTGAGAAGAGGTTGGTTGGTTTAAATGTATTTATTGTAGAGGAGACATTGCATGCCTCTTCTGCGATGGCCTGGCTGCTTGTAAGTTGTTAGATTTTTACTTTACTTCCGCTTTCAAACGTCTGTGATTACATTTAAATAATTTAAGGGCTTTCAAACAAAAATAGTGGATTTGATGGCAAGAAAGAACTTTCTACGAATGTTCCAACAAGAATTTGTGTACAAACATTTTTGTGTGGATTGGCAAATGCAGCTTACTTTCAAGTGCATTTTGTTTGCTTTTGAAATCAATTTTAGGCCCCTTTCACGCGGCTGTCCGATCAGGAACGCCTGTCAGTTTTCCCAGTGGACCTGATCGGACCTTGCACTCTCAACTATGGAGCGACGGATGTGTGCTGACATTCACCGCTATCCGATCCTGTCCGCAAAAAACAAACGGATGGTGGTCCTATTTTCCATCCATCTGGCCGATAGGATAGGGTCAGATGAAAATGGACAGGTGGTCTGTTTTCACCGCATATGCCCATAGAGGAGAGCAGGACTGTGTCCATCTCAGCTCTGCACAGTGAGCCGAGATGGACCGGTCATCCGCTTGTTTAGCAGGGATCAGCGGAGCGATCCCCTGCAGAGCAAGCAGATTCTGCAAAATGGAGGCACCCATGTGAAAGGGGCCTTAGACTCTTCTGAAGTAATTCAGAGTTCATTGACAGCTGCGTTTGACCTCCTAAGTTGCATCATCCTGCTAAAACCAGTTCCCCTTGAGCAAATTTTCATTTTTGCAAACATGTTTATATCTACATTTGTGGCTATAAAATTATTTTAAATCTCCAGAGCATAATATTTTTTTCTGATGGCACAGGCCTTGTAGAATAAAAATATGATGGTTACAATTTTTTATGTTGCACAATATTTGCGCAACTGTATATGGAATGCATATTTTCGGGAAAAAAAAGACACTAAAATTCGTTTAAGTGCAAGCACCCAATATAATACATAATGTTTTGGTAAAATATAAAAGAAGGGGCTACATCAAGTAAATAGATACCAAACATGTGAAGTCTTAAAGTTGAGTGTGCCCATGATATTGCAAAATACTATGGTACCTAAAGGTCTCCACAGGCAACACTATCGCTTACGGACCGCTGCACGCCGATATACATCGGCTTTTTTAAGTGGGATATCTCTGTTATGGCAGCAGCTAGCTGCCATAACCCAGGTTTCCATCTCTTCAGCCGGTGATCTGGTTTCCGATAATGGTGGTCTCTGCGGCCGATTCGCCGTAAGATCACCGTTGGCGGCGGGAGAGGGGCCCCCCCCTCCTGTCGCTCTCCTGTGCCCTCCACCGCTTACCGGAGCCGTCGGTAGCGGCGGAGGCGATCGAGTCCTCTCTGTTGCTGGGTATGGGGATGAGTGAGGGGAAGATGGCCCCCACCTGTCTCCATACCATAGTAGGGCAGAAGCGACGTCACTTCCACCCATAGCTCTTAAAGGGCCATTTAAAAAAAAAAAAAAAAAAATTCAAATGACAATTTTGTTTTTTTTTGTTTTTTTTTGTTTTTTTAGATTGCATATTAGTGTAAGGCCTCATACACATGGACGTTTTAAAAAATGGGCTGTAAAGCTAGTAATGACGCCTGGAAAAAAAGCGGCGTTAAAAACGCGATTTTATTAGCGTCTTGACTTGGCGTCAATGCACGTTAAACGGCGTTTGTAAGCGTTATCGCTAAGGCGCGTTTTTTAAAAAACAATATCCCTCTGCTATTTTCCACTCCAAAATTACTGCGATCTCGCATAATAAACATTTTACAGCTTAAAAACGCTGACGCTAAAAAACGTCGGTATAGCGCTAATTCACGTTTCTGAGCTTTTTTCGGCATCAGCTTCAAAACAGCTCAAGCGCTGGAGCCTCAGAACGCGCTGGTTTTTTTTGGAGCTTAAAAATGACCATGCCTGTTACAGCTCAAAAACGCCATGGTGTGTATGAGCCCATTGAATAACATGGAGTGGCGTTCTTAAGCAGCAAAAAAAGCTCAAAAAAGCCGCTGTTAAAACGTCCGTGTGTATGAGGCCTAAATATCAGATCTGAGGTCTTTTTGACCCCAGATCTCATAATTAAGAAACCTGTCATGCTTTTTTCTATTACAATGGATGTTTACATTCTTTGTAATAGGAATAAAAGTGACACAATTTTTTATTTTTTTTGAAGAACAGTGTATAAAATAAAAGGTAAGATTTAAATGAGAAAGAAAAAAAATTTTTTTTAAAAGCACCCCGTCCCACCGAGCTCGCGTGCATAAGCGCCCGCATATGAAAAAGGTGTTCAAACCACACATGTGAGGTATCACCGTGATTGGTAGAGCGAGAGCAATAATTCTAGCTCTAGACCTCCATGCAACCTGTAAAAAAAAATTTAAACATCGCCTATGGAGATTTTTAAGGGTAAAAGTTTGTCGCCATTCCACGAGCGGGCGCAATTTTGAAGCGTGACATGTTGGATATCAATTTACTCGGCGTAACATTTTCTTTCACAGAATAAAACAAAATTGGGCTAACATTACTGTTGTCTTATTTTTTAATTCAAAAAAGTAATTTTTCCCAAAAAAGCAATTGTAAGACCGCTGTGCAAATACGGTGTGACTAAAGTATTGCAACGACCGCCATTTTATACTCTAGGGCAGGCATAGGCAATTAGCGGACCTCCAGCTGTTGCAGAACTACAAGTCCCATGGTGCATAGCAAGCACCAAGCATGACACCCAGAAGCAAAGGCATGATGGGACTTGTAGTTTTGCAACAGCTGGAAGTCCGCTAATTGCATATACCTGCTCTAGGGCGTTAGAACCCCCAAACATTATAATTTGTTTTTCTAAGTAATTTTCTAGCAAAAAAGCTTGTTTTTAACCACTTAACGACCGCTCACTGTATATGTACGTTGGCAGAATGGCACCGACAGGCACAATCACGTACAGTGTACGTGATTGCCTTTGTACAGTTGGGGGGTCCGATCGGACCCCCCTCCTATACAGTGAGCGGTCGGTATTCGTTGGGGAGCGATCCGACATGAGGGAGCGGCCATTTGATTCCGGCCACCCCCCCGCGATCGCTCCCGGCGAATGGAAATGCTCCCTCTGCTGTGTAATGTTTACACAGGCAGAGGAAGCAGGAGGAAGTGATGTCATCTCTCATGCGGCGCTCACATATGCCGAGCGCCGTACAAGAGAAGACACACAGGTTAAAACAGGTTAGTGCACTAACACTACACTGACACCAGGACACATAGGCACACAAATCCCCCCCCCCAGGCCCCCCCAGATCACCCCCAGTCACAGTGTCACTGATTGCAGTGACCATTTATTTACTGATCACTGCAATCAGTGACATTTGTGACTGTAAAAGTGTCACTACATTTAGTTTTAGGTCCAGTGTAGCCCCCCTAACCTCCCCATATAAAGGTTTAACCCCCTGATCACCCCCCAGATAACCCTTTCACCCCCTAGCACCGCCGTCGCTAAGCGATCATTTTTCTGATCGCTGTCTTAGCGTCGGTGATTCAGATCGGTAGCCAGTAAATTTTTTTTTAGGTTCGCGGCAGGTTTTTATAGCGTCGGGTACCCCCATATATTATCTAATAAAGGTTTTAACCCCCTAATTGCCCCTAGTTAACCCTTTCACCAGTGATCACCATATAAGTGTTACGGGTGACGCTGGTTAGTTAGTTTGCTTTTTATAGTGTCAGGGCACCCGCCGTATATATAACCCAATAAAGGTTTAACCCCCTGATCGCCCGGCGGGTGATATCAATTAGGTTTTAGCATCAGAGAGGGTCTGCGTCACACCCCAGGCAGCGTCAGGTTAGTGCCAGTAACGCTAACACCCACGCGTGAAGCATACACCCCCCTTAGTGGTATAGTATCTGATCAGATCAATATCTGATCTGATCAGATCTATACTAGCGTCCCCAGCAGTTTAGAGTTCCCAAAAATGCAGTGTTAGCGGGATCAGCCCAGATACCTGCTAGCACCTGCGTTTTGCCCCTCCGTCCAGCCCAGGCCACCCAAGTGCAGTATCGATCGATCACTGTCACTTACAAAACACAACACACATAACTGCAGCGTTCGCAGAGACAGGCCTGATCCCTGCGACTCCAGTGCTGTAGGAGGTGATTTCACCACCACAGTTAAAAAAAAAAGAGCATATATGCCGAAGCATTGGGGCAGCAGGAGCGGAGGAGCGATTTTGCTCCTAATGCCGCGTACATACGGTCGAAATTCCGACGGAGGCTTGCCCGTGGAAAAGTCCGACCATGTGTGTGCGGCATAACTTTTTTGCGGGAGGATGCCCCCATGCTTCGGCATATATAAATGGTGCATGTATGCCCATCATTAGAAGTGGATGGATGAAGGGCGGTATTCTAATGGTGGGCATACCCACCGATCAATCTTTTTTTCTTTTTCGTACATCACGGGACACAGAGCGACTTAGTCATTACTAATGGGTTATATAGATTACCTTCAGGTGTTGGCACTGGCCAATTCCAAACCGGAAGTACCCTCCCCTATATAAGCCCCTCCCATCCGGGAGCACCTCAGTTTTTTGCCAGTGTCTAAGGTGTTGGCCAAAGAGTAACATGTGTTTTCACTGGGCTTGCGTACAGGTTCTTTTGGGCCTTAGTAAGCTGTTCCGGATCCCACCAAAAAAGCTTCATAGCTAAACGGTCGGTACCCGGGCCTTGCAGCAGAAGAGCAAGGTTTTGCCTGTAATGCCTCTCTTAGGAGGGCTGGACCCTGGGATCCAGAGCTCTGGTCATACCCACGACCAAGATGTTGTCTGTGCAGGGTGCTATACAGGTCCAGGGGAGTGGAATCCTTGGGAACCCGGTCCCTGAAGGTTTAATTACAATGCCTGCCGTGATAGGTGAAGTTTGGACTTCTGTGGACCAAACAAAGTCCTGCGGCGGGGATCAGGTAAGTGGGGGCCCCCAGGAACTTGGTTCTATTGGGGGACCCCCAAGCCTAATTTGTCTTTCTGTCTGTTACCTAACGGTATTCCCGCTAAATATCTGTGTTTGCCTGTAACTACTGAAAATGTAAAATTTTAATAGTAGTCAAGAAAAAAAAAAAAAAAAAAAGGGACCGCGGTACCTGTGTTAAACCACTAGAGGCCGCTGTAGTCCATTTTTCTTGTCATGTGGATCTTTGGTTTTCTCAAGTCAAAAGATCCAGGCAGTTGGTAAGTTTCTCTGTGGGAATCCACTTCCTCTGCCCTGTTGCTGCGCTCATCCACCGCACAGGCCCTCCGGCAAAAAGGGCCCTGGCTCCTAGTCCCTGTTTGATTTCGAAAAGGGCGCCAATGGCGCACAGGCGCGTGCGCGGGCGCGTGTACGCGCCTCCTATGAAAAAAAGGGGCGGGGCGGGTGGATGACGCTCGATGCGCGCCGCGGCGCTTCTGCGCATGTGCAGGCGTCCCAGCTTGTATAAAGACACAGTACAAGTGTCAGCTGGATGCAAACAGAGCTAGCAACAAACAGTGGCACACAGAGGCGGTTGATGCAGGCATCCCCATAGAAAGGCACTTTAGTGGACACCAGCTGGTATATAGCAGCAACTGTGTTGGACTATTACCAGCAAAAATTGGTGTATGACGACGGGAATACCTCAGCTTTGTGCTTAAAGGATATGTCGTCCAGACGCTCCGGAAATAGGTCTTCCAGGAAGCCAAAGGGGTCTCCATCGGGCTCTGAGGATATTGGGCATGCTTGTACTGCACCAATCTCCCCTGAGAATTCAGAGGTCAGTAGCCGTAGAAACCCCGCAGGAATGCCTGGTGCTGCGGCTGTCCCCAGTCCACCTGCTCCTGTATATATAACAGAGGAGGTTTTATCCTCAACTCTGGGAGGATTGGAAGAGAGATTAACAGCATTGATCGCTGCTTCCCTGTCACAGGAAAAGCGCGTCCGATCTCCGTCTCCTCCTTCAGAGTGCCTGTTAGTGGAGGAACAGCCCCACACAGAGATCGACCTACCTGAAGGGGATCAGGATGAGGTTGATTCAGTTATGGAGGAATCAACAGTGGAAGAACCTTTCTCAGGCTGAAAGATTATGGGTTCAGTCTCTGACTAACATGGTCCGATCAGCATTTAAAATGCCTCTGGCGGAACCACCATCCACTACGGTTTCCTCGCTGGGGTCGCTAAAAGCTCCCCAGGCTGTCTGTTCCTTCCCAATCCACCCTTTATTAGAAGGGCTTATTTACCAGGATTGGGAGCATCCTGATAAAATATTTGCTCCCCCCAAGAGATTTCCGGTGATCTATCCCATGGAGGATAAGTTCATAAAAAAATGGAGGGTCCCTACAGTGGACGCAGCCATCTCTTCTGTTAACAAATCACTGACATGTCCAGTAGATAATGTTCCAATGTTCAAAGACCCAATAGATAAAAAATTGGAGTCTTTACTAAAATCTGCTTTCTCTACAGCAAGCATGGTGACACAACCTGCGGTAGCAGCGATTGGAGTCTGCCAAGCAGTGAAAGATCAGTTGAAACAAGTCTTAAGGGACTTACCAGATCAGCAGGCTCTTGCCCTAGCTGACCTGCCTAGAGCCTTGTGTTTTGCGGTGGACGCCATAAAGGATACAATCCAACAGGCCTCCCGCTTTACGCTGTCTATAGTACATATGCGTAGGCTTCTGTGGCTCAAAAACTGGTCTGCTGAAGCTCCCTGTAAAAAACTGCTGGTTAGCTTCCCATTTCATGGAGAACGCTTATTTGGAGAAGATCTGGACAAATATATCCAGAAAATTTCTGCCGGTAAAAGTTCACTCTTACCGGTTAAGAACAAGGGTAGAAGTCCTTCTTTTAAGAGGCCTACTTCTCCAGTCCCGGGCACATCGGCTGTGAAGCAGTTCCGACGGCCTCCGCGGTCAAATTCAGGGGGCAGAAATCAGGGACAATCACAGGGTAACAAGAAGCCCTGGATCAAGAGAGGTACAAAACCTCCCCCCAAGGCATGAAGCGTTGCCCCCACTCAATCGGGTGGGGGGAAGACTTCAGTTGTTCACAGAGACCTGGCGGGACACCATCAGAGACAGATGGGTGCTCTCCGCAGTAAGTCTGGGATACAAGCTGGAGTTAAAAGGCACTCCTCCTGCCCAATTTATGAGGTCAAACGTGCCAAGAGATCCCCAGAAGAGAGGATCCCTCCTTCTGGCACTAGAACAACTATTGCTCCAAGGTGTAATCATGAAGGTTCCCCTGGAAGAAAGCGGGTTCGGGTTTTACTCGAACCTTTTCACAGTCCCCAAACCAAATGGGGACGTGAGGCCCATATTAAATCTAAAAGGGCTAAACAAGTTCCTAAATATCAGGACTTTTCGGATGGAGTCGATCCGATCGGTGGCCACCGCCCTACAAGGGCAGGAATGGTTAGCCTCGATCGACATAAAGGATGCTTATCTGCATATTCCCATCTTTCCGGCCCACCAGAAATTTCTACGCTTTGCAGTAGAAGGGCGCCATTTTCAGTTCAGAGCCTTACCTTTCGGTCTGGCCACAGCACCACGAGTGTTCACAAAAATTCTGGCCCCATTATTGGCCAATCTAAGAACACAGGGTGTAACGATAATGGCATATCTAGACGACCTGCTACTAATAGACCACTCAGTGGAAAAGCTGGAAGTAGCTATTCACAAGACAATCAAGTATCTGGAATATCACGGTTGGATTATCAACCGGGACAAGTCAGCTCTAAGACCAGTCAAAAGTCTGGAATACTTAGGGCTAAGGCTGGATTCAAATCAGAGAAAGATTTTCTTACCTCCAGAGAAGGTGTCGTCTTTAAAAGATTTGACCCACTTAGTGGGTACAAAAAGAAAACCATCCATACGCCTCTGCATGAGGCTGCTTGGAAAAATGGTGGCTTCATTCGAAGCGGTACCCTACGGTCAATTCCATTCAAGGAATTTGCAAAGGGCCATACTGTCAGCCTGGAACAAAAAAGTTCAGGCTTTAGACTTACCAATGTCCCTGTCCCCTTCCGTTCGCAAGAGCCTCCATTGGTGGTTGGTGCCCCAGAATCTGGAAAAAGGGAAACCCTTCAGTCCGGTTTCTTGGAAGGTAGTCACTACAGATGCCAGCCTCATAGGCTGGGGGGCAGTACTGGAGCAATGGTCTCTCCAGGGCAAGTGGTCAGAAGCAGAAAAGGCCCTGCCCATCAATCTCTTAGAGATACGAGCAGCCCGGTATGCCCTAGTAGCATGGACATCCAAACTCCAAGGGTCCCCTGTCAGAATTCAATCAGACAATGCCACAGCTGTGGCATATATCAATCACCAGGGTGGCACCCGGAGTCGTGCAGCCCAGAGGGAAGCAAATTGCATCCTGGAGTGGGCAGAAAAATATGTCCCAGCCATATCCGCGGTTTTCATCCCAGGAGTGGAAAATTGGAGAGCGGACTTTTTAAGTCGCCAACAATTATGCCCGGGGGAATGGTCTCTTCACCCCGAGGTTTTCCAGGCAATATGCCAGCGGTGGGGAACACCGGATGTAGATCTGCTAGCATCCAGATTCAACGCAAAGGTGGACAGATTTGTGTCTCGCACAAGGGATCCTCTAGCTTGCGGCTCGGATGCCCTAGTGTTCCCTTGGGATCAGTTAAAGCTGATATATGCATTCCCACCGCCACAATTGTTACCGCGATTACTCCGCAGAATCAGGGTAGAAAAGAAACCAGTGATTCTGGTGGCTCCAGCGTGGCCCCGAAGGGCATGGTACGCGGAGATTGTAAAAATGTCAGTGAGGAGTCCTTGGACCCTCCCACATCGTCCGGACCTGCTGTCGCAGGGACCGATATACCACCCTTCCTTACCAGCCCTAGGTTTGACGGCCTGGCTATTGAAGCCCACATTCTGAAAAAGAGAGGGCTCTCTAATTCTGTGGTATCTACCATGATCAATGCCAGGAAGCCGGTATCCAGGCAGATCTATTATAGGATCTGGAAAGCGTACATTACGTGGTGTGAGGCCAAGAAATGGCATCCACGTAAGTACGTGATAGGGAGGATTTTGGACTTCCTACAGTGGGCTGTAGATAGGAAGCTGGCCTTGAGTACTATCAAGGGTCAGATTTCGGCCTTGTCAATATTTTTTCAAAGGCCCTTGGCTTCGCATTCACTAGTCAAAGCTTTCATACAAGGAGTGATGCGTATTAGCCCTCCGGTTAGTATTCCCATATGTCCTTGGGACTTAAACCTGGTTCTGTCAGTTCTACAGAAACAACCGTTTGAACCATTGCAACACATTTCCTTGGTTCTTCTCACCAGGAAATTGATTTTCTTAGTAGCCGTTTGTTCGGCTAAAAGAGTATCGGAATTAGCCGCCTTGTCCTGTAAGGAGCCATATCTGGTTGTCCATAAGGACAGAGTAGTATTACGTCCTCATCCAGCCTTTCTTCCTAAGGTGGTATCGAGGTTTCATTTGAACCAAGATGTGGTTCTTCCTTCTTTTTTCCCCAAACCTAGCTCGGTAGAGGAAAAATTATTACATTCCTTGGATGTAGTAAGAGCAGTTAAAGCTTATCTAAAAGCCACTGCTCAGATTCGCAGAACGGATACTTTGTTTATTCTGCCGGAAGGCCCTAAAAAGGGTCAGGCAGCATCAAAATCCACTTTAGCCAAGTGGATTCGACAGGTCATAATACAAGCCTATGGCTTGAGAAAGAGACCGCCTCCGTTCAAAGTTAGGGCGCACTCCACAAGAGCAGTTGGAACTTCATGGGCAGTGCATCACCAGGCCTCCCTGGCTCAAGTATGTAAGGCCGCAACATGGTCTTCGGTACACACGTTTACTAGATTCTACCAGGTAGACGTTAGAAGTCGGGAGGATGTCGCCTTTGGGCGCAGTGTGTTGCAGGCCGCAAAAGATCCTCATGCCTGATGGCGCCCAGCTTATGTATCCCTCCCCTCATTTGGCATTGCTTTGGGACGTCCCATTAGTAATGACTAAGTCGCTCTGTGTCCCGTGATGTACGAAAAAGAAAAAGGGATTTTTATAACAGCTTACCTGTAAAATCCTTTTCTTGGAGTACATCACGGGACACAGAGCTCCCACCCCTCTTTTTGGGACACTTATTGCTTGGCTACAAAACTGAGGTGCTCCCGGATGGGAGGGGCTTATATAGGGGAGGGTACTTCCGGTTTGGAATTGGCCAGTGCCAACACCTGAAGGTAATCTATATAACCCATTAGTAATGACTAAGTCACTCTGTGTCCCGTGATGTACTCCAAGAAAAGGATTTTACAGGTAAGCTGTTATAAAAATCCCTTTTTTCGTTCAGCCAACTGGCTGCATGAAAAAAAAAGATTACAATACATGTCCAACAAGGACCAGCAACGTACTGGTATGTTGCTGGACTTTGAATGTTTATACCAGAATGATGCCTGCGGGTTTAGGTATCATCTTGGTATCATTCTTTTCAGCCAGCGGCCGGCTTTCATGTAAAAGCAATCCTATTGGCTAATTAGCCTCTGGACTGCTTTTACAAGCAGTGGGAGGGAATGTTCCCCCCCCCCCCCCGGATATAAAAAGCGCCATTGGGAAATTGGGAAAGCATTTTATCACACCGATCTTGGTGTGGTCAGATGCTTTGAGGGCAGAGGAAAGATCTAGGGTCTAGAAGACCCCAGTTTTTTCAAAAAAGAGTACCTGTCACTACCTATTGCTATCATAGGTGATATTTACATTCCCTGAGATAACAATAAAAATGATTAAAAAAAAATAAAATATGGAAGGAACAATTTAAAAATAAAATAAAAAAGCAAAATTAATAATAATAAAAAAAGCACCCCTGTTCTGCCCTGCTCTTGCCTAATGGCGAACGCATGCGTCAGTCTGGCGTCATATGTAAACAGCAATTGCACCATGCATGTGAGGTATCACCGCAAAGGTCAGATCGAGGGCAGTAATTTTAGCAGTAGACCTCCTCTGTAAATCTAACGGGGTAACCTGTAAAGGCTTTTAAAAATGTATGTAGTTTGTCGCCAATGCGCGTTTGTGCGAAATTTTAAAGCATGTCGTGTTTGGTATCTATGTACTCGGCCTAAGATCATCTTTTTCATTTCATCAAACATTTGGGCAATATAGTGTGTTTTAGTGCATTAAAATTAAAAAAAGTATTTTTTCCCCAAAAAATGTGTTTGAAAAATCGCTGCGCAAATACTGTGTAGGAAAAAAAAAAATGCAACACCCACCATTTTAATCTGTAGGGCCTTTGCTTTAAAAATATATATAATGTTTGGGGGTTCAACATAATTTTCTTGCAAAAAAAAAATGTCGAGTCCATGGAATATTTTATATGTTGACACAAGTTGCGGAAAAAATACAATTTCTTTTTTTTTTTTTTGCACAAAGTTGTCACTAAATGATATATTGCTCAAACATGCCATGGGCATATGTGGAATTACACCCCAAAATACATTCTGTTGCTTCTCCTGAGTACGGGGATACCACATGTGTGAGACCTTTTGGGAGCCTAGCCGCGTACAGGACCCCGAAAACCAAGCACCGCCTTCAGGATTTCTATGGGTGTAAATTTTTGATTTCACTTCTCACTGCCTATCAAAGTTTTGGAGGCCATGGAATGCCCAGATGGCACAAACCCCCCCAAATGACCCCATTTTGGAAAGTAGACACCCCAAGCTATTTGCTGAGAGGTATGGTGAGTATTTTGCAGATCTCGCTTTTTGTCACAAAGTTTTGAAAATTGAAAAAAAATAAAATAATTTTCTTTCTTCATTTTCAAAAACAAATGAGAGCTGTAAAATACTCACCATGCCTCTCAGCAAATAGCTTGAGGTGTCTACTTTCCAAAATGGGGTCATTTGGGGGGGTTTTGTGCTATTTTGGCATTTTATGGCCTTCGAAACTGTGATAGGTAGTGAGTAGTGAAATCAAAAATTTGTGCCTAGAAATCCTGAAGGCGGTGCTGGTTTTCGGGGGCCCGTACGCAGCTAGGCTCCTAAAAAGTCCCACACATGTGGTATCTCCGTACTCAGGAGAAGCAGCAAAATGTATTTTGGGGTGTAATTCCACATATAACCATGGCATGTGTGAGCAATATATCATTTAGTGACAACTTTTTGTAATTTTTTTTTTTTTTTTTTTAGTCCTTATTCAATCACTTGAGACAAAAGAAAAAAAATATTCAATGGGCTCAACATGCCTCTCAGCAATTTCCTTGGGATGTCTACTTTCCAAAATGGGGTCATTTGGGGGGGGTTTGTACTGCCCTGCCATTTTAGCACCTCAAGAAATGAGATAGGCAGTCATAAATTTAAAGCTGTGTAAATTCCAGAAAATGTACCCTAGTTTGTAGACGCTATAACTTTTGCGCAAACCAATAAATATACGCTTATTGACATTTTTTTTACTAAAGACATGTGGCTGAATACATTTTGGCCTAAATGTATGACTAAAATTGAGTTTATTTGATTTTTCTTATAACAAAAAGTAGAAAATATCATTTTTTTTCAAAATTTTCGGTCTATTTCCGTTTATATCGCAAAAAATAAAAATCGCAGAGGCAATCAAATACCATTAAAAGAAAGCTCTATTTTGTGGGAAGAAAAGGACGCAAATTTCGTTTGGGTACAACATTGCATGTCCGCACAATTTACAGTTAAAGCAGCGCAGTGCAAAATTCTGAAATCACCTCTGGTCCTCTAGCTACCAAATGGTCCGGGGCTTAAGTGGTTAACTTGTAAACAACACATCTCAAAAAGAGGATCGGTCCTTAAGTGGTTAAAAGCCTTTATAGCTCATCAGTTTAGTTATCCATGAAATATGGCCGTAGAATTATTTCTCTCACATAAGGGGGGGTGCAATCGGAGTCTACATACATGTGTGCGTGTTTACACTTGTGGGAGTGTGCCGGGTTATGTCTCATTTTTTAAAATGTAATTTTACTTAACTACTATGACAAGGGGGCTAACAACCCCTGGGTTGGGGGTCTATTGGAGGGAGGGACGCCACTCCCACCTCACTTTGACTTTTAAATGAGAGCCGAGAGCCAGCTGATCAAAACAAGCTCATGCCTGTTTTGTAGTACGTCTAAAGAGGCGAAGTATTTAAAGGAGTTGTAAAGGTAGGTTTTTTACCTTCATGCATTCTGTGCATTAAGATAAAAAGCCTTCTGTGTGCAGCAGCCCCCCTAATACTTACCCGAGGTCCCTCTCTGTCCAGCAATGTTCACGAGTGTCTGAGATTCTCCCTTCTGATTGGATGAGACACAGCAGCGGCACAATTGGCTCCCGCTGTGGTCAATCAAAGTCAGCCAGCCAATCAGGAGAGTAAGGGGGCGGGCCGTTTCGGGGCTCCGTGTCTGAATGGACACAGGGAGCTGTGACTCGACTCGGGTGCCCCCATAGCAAGCTGCTTACTGTGGGGGCACTCAACAGAAGGGAGGGGCCAGGATCACAGAAGAGGGACCCGAGAAGAGGAGGATCCGGCCTGCTCTGTGCAAATCCACTGCAACAGAGGAGGCAAGTATAACATTACCTCCTCCTGTTTGTTTTGTTTTTTTTTTTTTATAGGAAAATAAATTAAGCTGCCTGTATTATTGGTTTACTGCACATTTTTTTTTTTTTTTTTTGCTCTTTTTGTAAAAAAAAAAAAAATTTGATTTTGTGTCACTGACAATATATGCATTTTGTAATAAAATGAAAATACAAAAAATTAAAATTAATGAATTTTATTTTGTTTTTGGTAAAGCCCAAGATTGACAATTTGCCTTCTGGAGTTCCTGCAAGAACTTGTGGTGTAAATTCAGATTCCAAAGCAGTCGAGGAACTTTCAGTGTCCAAAAACCAGGTGCGCAGGCCTGCGGTTACTGCTGTTGCAAAGTTTAAACCACTCACAGGTATGATCAGCATTAGTAGTCTCACCAGTCCGAACAGTGATTAGTGTGGCAAGCTTATTGTCTTCAGCAGTTGTCAAATTCCATAAAGTGTAAAACCTTAAAAACAAAAATGTAATATATTATAGCTTACCAGACCCTGGCTGCATTAGTTTTCATTTTCAGGCAAGTTCAGAAATTATTATTTTTTTTCCTTACACATGATTGGGTTTTCTTTGCAATGTGAAATTTGACCACATTCACCAAGTTCTGGGGAAAATTCCCTAGCAAAGCGAACTGCCCATTTTTCCTTTAGCAAATCAACCCCCTGACCTCTATACAGAATACTTGTAATTCCTTAAAGCGGAGTTCCACACAATTTTTCAACTTTACATTAATAGCATTCTAGCAATCAAATCATTGTCCAATGGATTTTTATTTATTTTTTTCCCTAAGGGTTACCTGTGTAGGAGAGTTTTCAATGGCGTTTCCGGTCTCTGCCATCCGCGGATATGGCCATCATATCCGGCGGCGCACTGTCTCCTGGGAGCTATGTTTCATAATTCCCAGGAGTCAGTGTGGATGGCCGCCGCTCGTTCTCGCGATATTCCGAAACCGGAATTGATGCGATGATGCCAGTGATCATCTTGGTTGCCATCACAACAGTGCGGGCACTTCCGACGACTCTGTCTGTTGTGATGGCAACGTCAGTGTACGGTGCTGCGAGCTGTACATATTGCGCATGCGCGAGAATGGGCGGTGCATGCTGGTCTCTCGGCTGCACCAAAACCCGGAAGATAGTGCTTGTGGGCTTCACATGCCCACAAGCAAAATGGAACATGCCAGGGACAGAAGATTCTAAGATATCCGATGATCAGAAATCATCAATCGAACAGCGATCGAAGCGCAATACGTGAGTGTTTTAACTAATAGTATTGTAAAAACTATATTTAAAAAAAAAAAGTTGTTTAGTAGGAACTCCGCTTTAACTTGGAATTTTATTCAAATTACATAAGAAAAACATGTTTTTAAAAAATGTCATGTCTCTCATCTCTCTCCTCCTCCTATAGCAGGGGTATCCAAACAGTATAAAACAAAGGACCAGTTTACTGCCCCTAAGACTTTAGGAGGATCGGACTCTGGCCAGTGAGAGTGGAAAATGCCCCAACATCAGTTGGAGTAAAAATGTCTCAGACTTGTTGGTAGTAGGAATAGTGCCCACCTCATTGGTATCAGTCGAAAAAATGGTCCCTAATTGTTGGGGAATAGTGCCCCATACTTGGTGTTAGTGGGGGGGGGGATAGAGCCCCGTTAGTGGGGGGGGGGGGGATAGAGCCCCGTTAGTGGGGGGGGGGGGAATAGAGCCCCGTTAGTGGGGGGGGAATAGAGCCCCATCATTGGTGTCAGCAGGAGAAATAATGGCCCAAGGGCCACAGGCCGTAGTTTAGAGACCACTGTTTCTCACTGGGGCCGGCGCTTCATTTACTCGGCCAGCAGATGCACTTCTTCTGAGCGTTAAGAGAGCCTGACACTCCACTTTCCTGACGAGCACCCAATCTGTCACACTGCAAGGTCTCTCCTCCCCCGATAGTCCCCAGGGGAGGTGCTGGAGACAGGCACGGAGGTGAATAGGAGATAAATGGCGCAATGTTAAACTTTAAAGGTTTAGGTCGCCATAAAGCCCCTTTTTGTTTTTAAAAGTCCCAGACATTCCGAAAAGCACCTCTGCCTTATTAAAAATAAAATAAAATTCAACCAAAACCATATTTAAATAAGGTGAAGGGTTGATGTTTTTTTTTATCAGGACAAGAAGATTATCATGAAGGACAAGTAGATTGGGATTCCAATTTAGACCCTTGGAGTAGTGGTGTGTTTTTTTTTTTTTTAATTTCCATCCCCTGGATGTGTGGGCTTGTACAAAAATAATTTTATTTGGAGGTATCATTTCATATGTTTGCTGTGTTTGATTGCATTTTGTACAATACTGTATGTGCATTTACATGCAATAACGCTTAATGATTTTCTATACTACAGATTAATGCATTGAAATCCATTATGGACAATCCATTTGCATATCCATGTTTGTGTATAAATAGTCAATGAGTTTGTTACCTCTCACATGGATGCACTAAGCAGGCTAGACACTGAGCCACCAGGAGCAGAAAAGAACAGTCAAAAGACCTGTGTAACAAGGTAATGAAACTTTACAAAGATGGAAAAGGATATAAAAAGATATTCAAAGCTTTGAAAATGTCAGTCAGTACTTCAATCATTTAATAAGAAGTGGAAAATTTGGGGACCTCTTGATACCAAGCCAAGGTCAGGTAGATCAAGACAGATTTTAGCCACAACTGCCACAGAAATTGTTCTGGATACAAAGACAAACCTGCAGGTAACCTCAGGAGAAATACAGGCTGCTCTGGAAAAAGATGGCGTTGTTGTTTTTAAGGAGCACAATACGATGATACTTGAGCAAAAAAAAGCTGCATGGTCAAGTTGCCAGAAAGAAGCCTTTACGGTATAAGTTCCACAAAAAAGCCTGGTTACAATATGCCCAACAGCACCTTGATATGTCTTATTGGGATTTTTAGTGGCAGTGGCATTGGCGCCGTAAAGGCTTCCTTCTGGCAACTCAACCATGCAGCTCTTTTTTTTTCTTCAAGTATCGTTGAATTGTGCTCCTTAAAAACAACCACACTATCTTTTTGGAGAGCAGCCTGTATTTCTCCTGAGGTTACCTGTGGGGGTTTTTCTTTGTATCCTGAGCAATTCTTCTGCTAGTTGTGGCTGCAATCTTTCTTGGTCTACCTGACCTTGGCTTGGTATTAAAAGAGCCCCAAAATTTTCACCTCTTAATAAGGGATTAAACAGTACTAACTGACATTCAAGGATTTGGTTATCTTTTTATATCCTTTTCCATCTTTATAAAGTTCCATTACCTTGTTACGCAGGTTCTTTGACTGTTCTTTTCTACCTCCTCATGGCTCAGTGTCTAGCCTGCTTAGTGCATCCATGTGAGAGCTAACAATTTCATTGACTATTTATACACCGACACAAAGTTTTTTTGATTTAAAAAGCCACAAATGTGAGAAATTAGCCTTTTAATTGCCATTTTAACCCGTGTGTGACACCTTCTGTGTCTGTACCAAGGCCAAACATTCCAAGATATGTAAACTTTTTATTAGGGCCATTTGGGTGATTTCTGTTGTCATTATGATTTAAAAAGGATCCAAAAAACTATGTGATAATAAATGGCTTCATGTGATTGCTATCCTTAAATAAAAGACAGTTTTTTGGCATGATCAGTCATATTTTTAATATTGATGCCAAAATTTCACAATTTCTGCCAGGGTATGCAAATTTTTGAGCACAACTGTGTATGTATGTGTATATATGTGTGTGTGTGTGTGTAATATATATATATATATATATAATGTGTGTGTGTGTGTGTGTGTGTGATCCTGCACGTCCGTGTAGCGGGCGCAAATGTGCGCCGCTAGAGGCTCACTCTCACTGTGATTATACACAGCGAGAGTCACGGACTTGATGGCCGCCTGATCATTCGGTACAAAGGCAGAAGGCAGTCTGCCGATGTAAACAAGACAGCTTGCCATTCTGTCAGTAGGGAAGGCATGGATCCTGTGTTCCTGCAAAATGAGGACAAAGATCCATGTCTTCCCCTAGTAAAAGCACATTGCACATAAACACTGGCTAGGGATACAGTTAACCTTTTGATCGCCCCTGATGTTTAACCCTTTCTTTATCGTACACCACGGGACACAGAGCTAGTCATTACATAATGGGTTAAGGGTCACCAGCGGTGATTGGACACTGGCACAACCAATGGAAGACAGTTCCCCTCCATATAACCCCTCCCATCAGGGAAGTACCTCAGTTTTTCCGCCAGTGTCGAAAGGTGTTGGACGCGTTAGGAGGTGCTAAAGGAAAGCTCTACCAAAGAGACCCTCTGGGGGTAAAAGAGCTATGCTTTCGGATCCATCCAAGACGCCTACAAATGAGCTGAATCTGGATGGGATCCGGGCCTCATCCATGAGGCGTCGCCTGTAATGTCTCTCTTCGGAGGACTGGGCTCTAAGATCCAGCACTTTCGCTATTTCGCTATAAAGTCCTGGTAAGAGTCTTGTACAAGGCCCAGGGGAGAGGTATCCTTTAAATAGGAACCCATATCCCTGAAGGTTGGCACACATAGCCCACCGTGAAGGGTGAAGTTTGGTATCTGTCTAAAATCTTTCAGCAGAAAAACCTGCGGCGTGGATTTAAGGTAACCTCTGCGGAGGTAACGGAATTACCTGTCTCCTCCCTAGGGTCATTAAGATCCCTGCAAGGTGCATGCTCCTTCCCGGTTCATCCGTTACTAGAGGATCTAATATACGCAAACTGGCAACATCCAGATAAGCGTTTCTCACCTCCAAAAAGGTTTAACATTCTTTATCCTATGGGGGAATTTTTTTTAAAGAAATGGAGCCTGCCTGCGGTAGTTGCGGCTATTTCTTGTGTAAATAAAAACCTGACATGTCCGGTGGATAATGTACAAGAGTTTAAAAGATCCTTCTGAGAGGAAGTTGAAATCCTCCTTCCTTTTGGCCGGCTCAATTACCCAACCTGCAGTAGCAGCAGTCGGTATGTGTCAGGTCATCAGCCAACAGGTAAAGCAGGGGCTGAAGGAACTGCCTTCAGAGCAGGCTAGAAATTGGGAAAATTTGCCTAAAGCCTTATGCTTCACAGTGGATGCCATGAGAGATTCTATCATACAGGCATCACGCCTTACACTCCAGCTGGTACAGATGCGCAGAGTACTTTGGCTTAAGCATTGGTCAGCGGAGACCCCATGCAAAAAGCTGTTGGCAAGTTCCCGTTCCATGGCGAACGCCTATTTGGGGAGGATTTAGAAAAATATATACAGAAGATATCAATGGTAAAACGACTTTTACCTGAGAGAAAGAAAAACAAGAGATCTTGTTTTAAACGCTCTCTCTCCCCAGCTCCCGGGAAATCTGACTCCAACCAGTGGCGGCGGCCTGTTTTAGCCGCCCACAAAAGCCAAGGGGCAAGCTCAGAAGAACAAGAAGCCGTGGGGTGCAAGAGCTAATAAGCAAGCCCCCAAAGCCTCTCAGTGAAGGGGCGCCCCCGCTCGGCCGAGTGGGAGGAAGGCTTTGTCAGTTCTGAGCGACTTGGTGGTCAGAAATCCAGGACAATTGGGTAGTATCCACAATATCCTCAGGGTACAAACTGGAATTTCGAGAGATCCCACCTTCTCAATTCCGAGGTTCAAGACTCTCCAAGGATCCACAAAAAAGAGAATCCTTCTTCAAAGGTTTGAATCACTTAATGGCTCAAGGGGTAGTTACAGACGTACCCCAAAAGGAGCGAGGTTCAGGTTTTTACTCAAACCTCTTTGTGATTCCAAAGCCAAATGGAGATGTCAGACCCATCCTGGATCTAAAATCCCTAAATCGGTTCCTGAACGATCGCCATTTTCGAATGGAAACGATCCGATCCGTGGCCGCCACTTTAAAGGGCGGAAAATTCATGGCGCCCATAGATATCAAGGACGCACATTTACACATACCCATCCTCCCCGCTCACCAAAGATTGCTAAGGTTTGCGGTAGAAGATCGCCACTTTCAATTTGTGGCTCTGCCGTTTGGTGTAGCCACCGCGCCCATAGTATTCACAAAGGTGCTAGCTCCTCTGTTAGCAAACCTAAGAACACGGGGCATTGCGGTAACAGCCTATCTGGACGATCTACTAGTAATAGATCAGTCAAAGGAGGGATTGGGTCACGCTGTACACACTACAGTAGGATACCTGGAGCATTTAGGATGGATTATAAATTTACAAAAATCCTCTCTCCAGGCCCAAAGAAGGATAGTGTACCTGGGCATGATCATAGATACAGCCCAAAACGGGGTATACCTGCCAGAACCGAAGATACAGTCTCTGAAAGACCTGATCCACAAGGTCAAAGCAAACAAGAGGCCGTCTATTCGCCTTTGCATGAGACTATTGGGAAAGATGGTAGCCTCCTTCGAGGCGGTCCCTTACGCCCAGTTTCATTCGAGACTACTTCAAGGCAATATTTTAGCCTCCTGGAACAGGAAGAGCCAAGCTCTGGATATACCCATGCGCCTGTCCTCACAAGTACGCCACAGCTTCGATTGGTGGCTAGAAGCCAGGAATTTACGGAAGGGAAAGTCCTTCCTCCCAGTGGCCTGGAAGGTGGTATCTAGGGATGCCAGCCTATCGGGCTGGGGTGCAGTATTCGAGGAGGCTTCTACCCAGGGAACCTGGGCCAAGACTCAGGGGATCCTGCCCATCAATGTGCTAGAGATCCGGGCGGTATATCTAGCCCTCAAAACCTGGACACACAGGTTACAGGGCTACCCAGTTCGGGTTCAATCCGACAATGCTACTGCAGTAGCTTACATCAATCACCAAGGAGGCACCCGCAGTCGGGCAGCCCAAAGAGAGGTGAACCGGATCCTGGCATGGGCAGAAGAGCATGTACCTTGCCTTTCTGCAATCTTCATTCCAGGGATAGAAAATTGGCAAGCAGACTACCTGAGTCGTCAGCAGCTGCTACCAGGAGAGTGGTCTCTTCACCCCGAGATCTTTCAGGCCATATGTCTGAGATGGGGAAACCCAGATGTAGACCTGCTAGCTGCCAGGTTCAACAAGAAATTGGACAACTTTGTGTCCAGAACGAGAGATCCTCTAGCCTACGGGACAGACGCTCTAATAATACAGACGCTCTAATAACTCCATGGAATCAGTTCTCACTGATCTAGGCATTCCCTCCGATCCCTCTTCTACAAAGACTGCTTCGCAGGATCAAGGAGGAGGGAATACCAGTAATCCTAGTGGCCCCAAACTGGCCCAGGAGGCCTTGGTACGCCGAGATTGTAAAAATGGCGATAGGAAGGCCCTGGAAGTTTCCACTCCGACACGACCTGCTGTCACAGGGTCCAGTATTCCACCCTTCCTTACAAAGGCTAAAGTTGACGGCCTGGCTGCTGAGACCCACATTTTTAAAAAGAGAGGGGTCTCTGGTCCGGCTCTTTCTACGCTCATTAATGCTAGAAAGCCAGCCTCCAGACTCATCTATCAGAGAGTCTGGAGAGCATACGTTTCCTGGTGTGAATCCAGATGTTGGAATCCTCAGAAGTATGAAATAAGTAGGATTCTTGCTTTTTGCCAGTTAGGAGTGGATATGAATTTAGCCCTTAGCACCATCAAAGGGCAAATATCGGCTCTATCAGTCTTCTTTCAGAGACCATTGGCATCTCACTCCCTAGTTCGGACATTCATTAAGGGGGTACTGAGGATAAATCCTCCAGTTAGGACGCCCTTGTGTCCATGGGATTTGAATTTGGTATTGTCAGTGTTGCAAAAGCAACCTTTTGAACCTATTCGCCATATTCCTTTAATTATATTAAGTAGGAAGTTGGCCTTTCTGATTGCTATAGCTTCTGCTAGGAGAGTATCAGAGCTAGCAGCTCTTTCTTGTAAAGAGCCTTATCTAATTTGTCACAAGGACAAAATCGTACTACGACTCCATCCGGCTTTTCTACCTAAGGTGGTGATAGACAGGTTCACTTAAGCCGGTTATTAACCCTAAAACCAAAAACGTAATATATTGGAGCTTACCAATCATTCAATGTGGTGTCTGCATTTGTTTGTTTTTTTTAGCTTTTTTCCTTCTGTTTTCACCTGGTGATCTGGCCATTAACACACCTCCTGTATTAGTGTTTCCATTCTGGATGAAGGAGCACAGAGACACATTTGGACAGCAACATTGTCAATCTGGGGGGAGGGGAGTGCTGGATGGACTAGCAGATTTAGTTAGACTGTCAAACTGAAGCTAAACTCCAGCTAACACTTTTTAAGCAGTTACAGCAAACCGTTATTCTTTTGGGAGAAGGGTTTTTATACAAAAACTGATCATTGTAAGCACCCCTGTCAATGTTATGTGGTTTGTCTCGACCCTCTAATGCCCTGTACACACGATCGGAAATTTCCGAGGAAACAAGTCCGATGGACTTGTTTCCTCGGAAATTCCGATCGTGTGTGGGACCCATCTGACTTTTTTCCGTCGGTGTAAAAAAAATAGAACATGTTTTAAATTTTTCCGATGGGGAAAAAAAAAACGATAGGAAATTCCGATCGTTTATGTGGAACTCCATCGGAGAAAAAACCCATGCATGCTCAGACTGAATTAGGAGACGGGAGCACTCGTTCTGGTAAAACTAGCGTTCGTAATGGAGAGAGCACATTCGTCATGCTGTAACGGACTGTAAAGCGCAAATCGGCTCTCACCAAACTTTTACTAACACGCAGTAACACAAAATCAGCAAAAGCAGCCCAAAGGGTGGCGCTGTTGGATTTGAACTTCCCCTTTATAGTGACGTCGTACGTGTTGTACGTCACCGCGTTTTGGGCGGTCGGAATTTTGTCTGATGGTGTGTAGGCAAGACAGCTTTGAATGGAATTCCGATGAAAAATTCCATCGGATTTTAGCCCATCGGAATTCCGATTGTGTGTACAGGGCATAACTGTTTTATCTGCAGGACAACTTTGTTTTGTGGAAAAACAGACTTACTGGATAGATCACCAGGTGAGAATAAAAGAAAAAAAGCCCAAAAAAAAAAAAAGCCACCACGTCTAAGAATTGTAAGCTGCGATATAATGTTTGCTTTTGGGTTTAATGATGTTTTACTGCCGCCTATAACATCTTCACAAACTCGCCTTAGTTTTATTTTCTTGACACTCTTTGGTTGTGGGAGAGAGTATGCCATGTGTAAGCTACAAGTCATAACCTTGAACATACACAGATCTAAGGAAACTCTACTGGCGCCCATGTGATGGCACCCTGCTGTCTGAGCAGCCAGTCACTTAGTGCCAGTGCTATTATGTGGGAGGAAATGGTTGAGTTGCATGCTCTTTATATGCAAAAGTACTGTGTTTATCTCTGCTGCTTAGAGACAAAGGGGTATGTGAAGCTGGGGGACTGCAGCAGTTAAAGTGGTTATAAAGGCTTCAGGTTTTTTACCCTAATGCATTCTCTGCATTCAGGTAAAAAACCTTTTATGTTCAGCTTCCCCATTGTCCCCCCCCCCAAATACTTACTTGAGCAGCGACCCTGCACTCTCTCCCCCTCCCCATTGTCTCCTGCTGCTGTTAATAAAATAGTGATTAGAGGGCGGGGCCGAGCAGTGCAGTGTCAATGGACACACACAGTGGCTCAGGATCGAGCCTGCATGTGTGCCCCCATAGGAAATGGCTTCCTATGGTGGCACAAAGAGAAATGGTGGACCCCTCAAGAGGAGGATCGAGGCTGCTCTGTGCAAAACCATTGGTTTGTCAGGTAAGTATAATATGTTGTGTTTTTTTTTTTTTTTAATCTTTACAATCACTTTAAGTGAATATGTTGCTTTGCTCTACATTGGCAAAGCACAGGTTGGCTTTAAACACCAAACTTGCTGGTAACAGCGCCAGGATCAAAAGCAACGAGGGGCTCTGCTGCAAGAGAAACTAGCAGTCTCTCAAGTCTGTAGTAGGCACCCTTCAGTACTTCATCACCTTCACCATTCCTGCACTTCATCCTGATCAGGTACTTCCTAATGGGGTACATATGAACGCTGCCCCCGGCCTCCCACTGTGCAGTGTTCATTGCCTAAACGGCCAAACGCCAGACTTTAGTATTGTCAGTGGATGGATGTGTGAAAGCCCAGCTCCAGTTTGGGCAGTAAGTAGCCCCACTGGAAGAGTCTGCTTTCAGGAAGAAAATCAGACTTTGCTGAGGTAGTATCTTTGTAGGGACTGCATTGGGGATTAGGTTGGTGGTTAAGGAACAGTGATGATGAGGTAAGGCACTAGAGCAGTCTTTCTCAACCTGTTTTCCCCAGAGGATCCCCTGAAATAATTTTCAGGACTCAGGGAACCCCTGCTAAGATTAAAGTGTAACATCATCCTAAAGGGGATGTTCTGCTTTATGTCCTCCTCCCCCTCCTCTTCTCCTTTTGGAAGGGGTACCTAGTTTTGGTAAGTGTACATTGGTATCGATGAGCTTCTGATTTATGTGTTTGTGAGTATATTTTATGTTATTTTGTACTCTAATAAACATTGTGGGATACAAGGCTGGTGTGCCCTTTTTTGTAATTTTTTTTTATAGTGGTTATAGGACACCCCCAGTCCTAGAGGGCAGCAAAGCTTGGAGTGGTATTCCCTTAAAATGGAGTCCACAGTAACACTTGAACCAGGCTACTTGCTTATATGCAGGGGATTTGTTTTAGTTTTGGTAGGTTCCCACTTCTGGTTGGATTGTCTTGGCGATTCTACCAGAAGTTCGGCACCCCCCTTCTTGCTCGAAGCTTTCTTGGGCATGTCTCAGGTCCCAGCAGGCTAGGGACCATTCACACAGCACAGCGCAGCTCACACATTCGCAGTGGGAAGCTGGCTGTGGAACCGCAAGTAGTCGGAGTCGACTTCCCACACTAAACATGTCGGCGCAAGGCACCTGAAGACTGGGGAAAAAACAGCCTGGGTAAGGGCGATGCTCGACCCTTGGATAGGTACATGTCCTTCTTCTTTCTTCCTTTTTATTTAATTTTTTTACAGTATTTGCAGCTGCTGACTTATCGTAATTTTTTTCAGAGTGAAGAACCACTTTTAAGTCATACTATAAATAGTCATTGGGAAAATGATCCTTACTTTGGTGGTCTGTGGGGAGAATGCCCTCTTTTTAGGCCTCTTTCACACAGGCGGACTGATCACACTCTCTATTCACACAGGCGGACTGATCACACTCTATTGTCCGATCCAATCCTATCTACTAAAACAGACAGATCCGTTCCCCATCCGTCTAGCAAGGTGGTCCGTTTTCATCCGACCGCCTATAGAGGAGAGCAGGCTGTGTCTGTGTGCACTCTATGTTGAGCAAACATGGACAAGCCATCGGCCTGCTCAGTGGGGATCAGCGGACAGATTCCCTGATGAGCAGGCAAACTCCTAGCGGAGTCCACCATGTGTGAAAGGGGGCCTTACAATGGTGATCAGAATGCCACCTTTAGGCTCGGTTCACACCTATGCGGGAGGCTGCAGTTGTGGGAATCGCAGGGATACCCGCAACCACCTGCAGTGATAATGCATTCATTCATTCTGAATGGCACCTCCACGCATGTAAAAACGCAGCACGTTTGTGGTTGCAGGAACCGCAGGGAACTCGCATGGTGTAAATGACCATGCAAGTTCCCTGCAAACCCTGTTTTGAAAAAGGTGCATGCACCTTTTTCTGCAGGAAACGCAGGCACGGAAGCCCATTGGAATGCATGGACTTGTAAGAGAAGAAAAGAAATGCTGCAAATCCAGAGATTCCGATTGCCTTTCATTGTTCACAGTGATGACACCAAAGACACCAACATCAAGTCACGTAGACGCGTTTCACACACACATCTTGTGCTTCATCATTACCATCATTGGTAATGATTAAGCACAAGATGTATGTGTGAAATGCGTCAACGTGACTTCATGTTGGTGTCTTTGATGCCATCACTGTGAACAATGAAAGGCAATCGGAATTTCTGGATTTGCAGCATTTCTTTTCTTCTCTTACAAGTTTCCCAAGGAGGCGGGCCGGGGCTGGCACTCTGAGACACTCCATTTTAGGCTCTCATCATACACCTGGAGCAGCGGTTCTTTTTACGAAAAACAAATGGCCACTGCCCTCACCTATTACTGCCGTTTGCAGCAAGGAGCACATGGAAGGGAAACGCATGCAAAACAGACAAAACCAAAGAAATTCCCAGCTCAACTTATAGAACAGCTAGCTAACCAACCAAATTATCCTGTCTAACAGTGTGCGTTAAAATCAGGGGTTTCGTTTGCACGCAATAGCAAATATGCATGTGCTTCCACTATGGAGGCTCTCAAAATTTTTGAGTTAGGACTACAGATAATTTTGCGGTGCCTTGACAGGGCTCTGTAGCTTACAAATGTATTTGCAAATGTGTGCAAACGAAACCCCTGTTTTTAACGCATTCTGTTAAGATAATTTGGTTGGTTGCAGGCTGGTCGGTAAGTTGAGCTGGAAATTTCTTTGGTTTTGTTTTGCATGCGTTTCCCTTCCATGTGCTCCTTGCTGCAAATGCCAGTTATAGGTGAGGGCAGTGGCCATTTGTTTGTACTGTTGGAATACTGGTGAGGGGACGCAGTGGAGACCTTTGCAGCCATATTGCTATATGCTGGGTGTCCAGTGTGCCCCTGTGCCTTTTTAAGGAGGGGTGGGCTTCCTCCAGGCTCACCTGCTCTCTGCCTATCCATTATAATGCATGTGCTTCTACTATGGAGGCTCTCAAAATTTTGAGCTAAAGGGGTTGTAAAGGACCATTTAAAAAAAATAACAAACATGTCATACTTACCTCCACTGTGCAGTTCTTTTTGCACAGAGTGACCCCCGATCCTCCTCTTCTGGGGTCCCACGGCAGCTCTCGCAGCTCCTCCCCGCAATAGATAACCCCCTCTGGGAAGCTCTTCCCCGAGGGGGTTACATTGCGGGCGTGCTCCCGTGTCATACACTTGGCGTACATAGCCGCCGAGTGTATGACTCGGCCCCGCCCCCCGGCGGCCGCGTCATTGGATTTGATTGACAGCAGCGGGAGCCAATGGATGCGCTGCCATCAATCTATCCAATCAACGCCGAGACTCCGTGGAGAAGAGAACCCCAGTGACACGCACAGCAGGTGAACGGGCTCAGGTAAGTAAAACGGGGGGGCTGGGGGGCCTGTGACAGCCAGGTGTTTTTTCACCCTAATGCATAGGATGCATTAAGGTGAAAAAAACACAAACCTTTACAACCCCTTTAAGACTGCAGATAATATTGAGGTGCCTTGACAGGGCTCTGTAGCTTACACACGTATTTACAAATGTGTGCATACTTAACCCCTGTTTTTAACGCATACTGTTAGACAGGATGATTTGGTTGGTTGGTTGCAGGCAGGTCGGTAAGTTCAGCTGGGAATTTTCTTTGGTTTTGTTTTGCATGTTTTTTTTGTTTGTCTGTGTGTTTTATAATGCCTATTTCTGTTCTGACAGACTAGATTTGTATTTTGCTATTATGACTCGCCTTTGTTGGCGAGTCTGGGCACACAGAGGAGGTAGAGAAGACCCTTCATGCCATGCAATCCAAAATCCAGGTGCCTGGTGTCCCTTCAGCATCCTGGGGGGTTAAGCTTCATTAAATCTTAAACTGAAGCCAAGAACAGTTTTAAATACATACAAGCACTTGTTAAACAACAACAAAAAAAGAAATACCCTTGCGATTTTGTTAAAACAGCAGCATGTTTTGCTTATTATACCGTTTGACAGGCTAAAGAAATTTCCCTAACACCATAATCCTCCAGGGCTCAGCAGAATGGAAAATGCAGGCGAGCCTGAGCTTTGCTGTGGAGTTTGAGCCTTGGGTGTAACCTAACTAGCTAGGGGAAGCAGAGCTCCTGATTGACAGCAGGACTAGCATTATGCAAATGCTGCAAGTCTGAACAGAGGCTGATTGGGGCTCCGACAGGGGCTCTCCTACACACGTCACTCGTTATCATTCAATATAGCCTTTTTTTTTTCTTCCTATAACCTTATATGTACCTTGACCTTTCAGCCCCAGTTAATAAATGCAGAAAGATAAGCTTTAGCTTCTTATAAACAAACAGCAATGTCTGGGGCTGATTTGTGTGGCACAAATGATGTATTTAAAGCAATGTTGATCTCTGCTTATGTTTTAGTCACTCTTTTGTGTATCATGTTCTTCTTTCTTTTTTTTTTTTCTTGTCTTCTTCACTTAACATTACAATGTGGTTTTGTAATTTATCCTTCCTACTGGTATCTTTCAGCATTCTTCACAAGCTATTATGTAGGTCAGGCCTGTCTTAAACAGATTTTCTGAACCTGCGTCAGATTAAGCTGAAGGAATTTTAATAAACCCTCCCTGGTAGGCGTAGGCCTAAGCGAGACTAACCTAGTTAAGCCTGATTTTTTTTTTTTTTTTTTTTTTTTTCCTTGTGTGTATGTCTGTGGGGGAAAAGAGCTGTGCAGAGCTCAAGGCTGAATTGTGTGTTCAGGAACTGTTTGCTAATAAAGGACGGCTTGAACATGGTGGGCAAAGCTCGGTCCTCCAATTTCACAGTCTTTGAAAAGCTGGATCTACTGAGGCTGGTGAAACCATACATAGGAGTGTTAGAGGAACACACCAACAAGCATTCTGTAATCATTGAGAAAAACAATTGCTGGGAGATTATCGCAGAAAAGTACAACGCTTTGGGAGGAGGACGTCCCCCGCGCACGGCGCAAGGCCTGCGCACACTTTACAAGCGGCTGAAGGAGTACGGCAAGCAAGAGCTGCTCCAGTGCAAGACCACGCAGGCGGACTATCATAGCACCGTGTCCGAGGCCACCAAGAAACTTGTGGAAATTATTCCTCAGTTTGGCAATGTGTGTTTTGGAAGAGATCTCAACGGATTGTCAAGGTAGGACTACCATGTTGTAAACTTTTATGTGTTTGCTGCAAGAATTGGTATTTTTTATTTATTTTTTATAGGGCCTTCAACTACTACATGTGGCTCAGCTGTCCTTCAACACTTGCTCAGTACATTTTCTTGCTGAACATCTGAATTGAAGAAAAAAAGAGAAATCTGTAGGCTGCCTTTCCTGACTGGCTGCTGAAAGTGCTCATTGCCTGGTTACCTCTACCTTTATTCAGCCACTAATTAGCCTGGAACAAGACCAAAATCAGAAGTCCTGATGTTCATACCTGTTCTAGGTCTGTTTTCTGGCCATGCACTATACAATTTTCTTGTACAATTTTTTGATTTATCAAAACCATATAATATTCGGTCAAACTTAAACACTTTGAGTTTGTCTGCAGTCAGGCAGGCACTTGCATTACATAGTTGAAGCTAAATCTAAAGGAAATTGAATAATGTATGGCCAGCTTTATTGTGATGACTTTGAAACCAAATGCTGAGCACCACAATTAGGGAGCTAGCATTTTCAGAATGGCAGCTTACAGATTTTTCTATAAAAACATAGAAAGTATGAAATCAACGAAAGGTTACCTATTTAAGTGTTAACAATTGGTCTTTTCGATATTTCACACATAAGTGGGACTCTTGAGCTGCAAGTGGTTGGGACCCGTGTTATAGGGCATCCGTAATCATGGATCTTTACAGCTTCCTAAAAGCAATAACTGGTCAATGACGGTCACTGAGATGTTAGCCGTAGTAACAATTACTAACATTCTGTAAAAGGGATGCATTACATGATGATTTTTACATGCTGTGCAAATGTGTGAATTTTTTTTTTTGTAGGACAAAATATAGTAAGGGCTTAAAGTGGAGACAGGGAGAAATGTGCTAGCTGCCTCCATAATACCATTATGACCTTATACCATGGATTTGTGAAACCTCAGATTACTGAAGTCTGTTCGTTAACTGTTTCAGTGATCACAAAGCCAGAGCGCTGACAGTTTAGATTTGCCAGGCAGTATATCTGTCGTCCTGCACAGGGTGGCTCATTTTCCAGCCTTTGATGGAGTTCCTGATGAATTAATGATCCGTTACTGTGGATATTTAAATCTCAATATCCTCAAGAATTCCAGTTATTTCTGTTCTGATTGCAGTTATTGTTCTATCTATCGTGGTTCTGTTACCAATGTTGTTCTACAAAATGAACATTTAATTTTAATGTTTTTCTTCAATCGTTGCACTCTCCCTCTCTACACATCTATATACGTGTGCCCATTGTTGGGCTTACCGTTCTGCCATGTCAGTGCTGACAGAAATACATACGTTACCATCAGTGATTCCCCATCTAACATGCTGCTTGCTGGTTCTCTCTGGTTTTAAAATGTTCTGAGCCACTCCCCTAGAACAAGCGTGCAAATCAGAAGTTCTGACTTCACTCTGAATTTGCTGGCTGCATGCTTGTTCCTGATCAAAAATGCCAAAAGGACTAAAGCCAGAATAAATCAGTAATCTTGCATTTACAATGGTCGTTCCTTTGATGCCTTTCTCCTGGCAGCAGAAAAATGATGGACGTTGTTAAACGTGTTTAGCCACGTTTTACCCGTTTAGCAGCACCCAGCACTTGGGCGTTATTTCATTTCATTTATTCTGGTCAATTTATTCTGGCCATTGAAATTAAAACATCAAATGCGCCTAGCGTTAATGCAGTTTTTTTCAGCGTTTTCCTGCCAAAACTCTGCTCCCCTGAATGCGATTCTTCTGCGTTCAGACAAGGAGCATTTAACTTGTTCTAAACACAGCAGCTCCTATACTCGGGTATATGTCTGTGTGCATGGAGACCTAGAGGTTGATTTACTATAACTGGAAAGTGCAAAATCTGGTGCAGCTGTGCATGGTAACCAATTGGCTTCTAACGTCAGCTTGTTCAATTAAAGTGGTTCTAAAGGCAGAAGGTTTTTTATCTTAATGCATTCCAAGCAATAAAATAAAAAAACCTTCTGTGTGCAGCAGCCCCCCTAATACTTACCTGAGCCCCATCTCTAGCCAGTGATGTTGCACGAGAGACTCAGCTGTCTGGGACTCTCCCTCCTAATTGGCTTAGACACAGCAGTGGGTGCCATTGGTTCCCGCTGCTGTCAATCAGTCAGTGAGGGAGGAGGGGGGCCGTGCCAAGCTGCGGCTCAATGTCTGAATGGACACGCGGAGCAGTGGCTCGGCTCAGGTGTCCCCATAGCAAGCTGATTGCTGTGGGGGCACTTGGCAGGAGGGAGAGGGGCCAGGAATGTTGGCGAGGAACCCGAGAAGAGGAGGATCTGGGCTGCTCTGTGCAAAACCACTGCACAGAGCAGCAGGTAAGTATGACCTGTTTGTTATCTTTAATATCACGTTAAGCTTTGACAAAACCTGGAAGCTGATTGGTTATTATACAGAGCTGCACCAGATTTACTGCAGCTGCTGACTTAATAATTGGACACTTACCTATCCTGGAGTCCAGCGATGTCGGCACCGCAGCTGATGTTTCCATCAGCTGTCGGATGCATGCCGCCTCCATTGCGAGTAAGAGAGCCCGGCAGTGTAGCCTACTGTGCATGTGCAAGGCTCCACTCCTCTCTCCTACTGGCCTGGTGACGGGGAGGAGGAGGGAGCCCCAGCTGTGATGTCAATACTTGTGGCTGAAGCTCCCGGAAGTGGGGAAAGCATACCTGTGAAAGACAGGTATGATGTCCCCCCTCCCCCCCAAAAGGTGCCAAATGTGTCACCAAAGGGGGAGGAGTACAATGAGCGGAAGTACCACTTTTGGGTGGAACTCCACTTTAAGAGCAGCAGTGAGCATGAGTCCTTAAAGCAGAGCTCCACCCAAAAGGGAAAGCTCTGCTTGTCTGCTGCCTCCTCCCCTCCGTTACCACATTTGGCACCTTTTGTGGGGGAGCTGTCAAAGCCAGGTACCTGCACCTGCTCCCACTTCCGACTCAGTTTGCCCCTCTTTTTTTTATCAAGGATTTTATTGTACAGAAGTGACCCTGCGCTGACAGGGTCACTTTAAAGGGGTTGTAAAGGTTTGTTTTTTATTTTCTAAATAGGTTCCTTTTTAAAGTGGTGTTCCGGGCAAAAAAAAAAAATTAAAAGCCAGCAGCTACACATACTGCAGCTGCTGGCTTTTAATAAATGGAGACTTACCTATCCTGGTGTCCCTCGATGTCGGCACCGCAGCTGATGTTGCACATCGGCTGTCGGTGCTTCCGTCGCCATTGCGGGTAAGGGAACCCGGCAGTGAAGACTTTCGGCTTCACGCCGGGAATCCTACTGCGCATGCGCGAGGCCCCGCTCCTCTCTCCTATTAGCCCAGCGGCCAGGGGAGGATGAGGAGGAGGGAGCCTTGCACGACTTCACCACCGCGGCCGGACTCCAGTAAGTGGGTAAGGATACCTGCCCCCCCCTCCCCGCGAAAGGTGCCAATCGTGGCACCGGAGGGGGGGAGGAATCCGATGAGCGGAAGTTCCACTTTAGGGTGGAGCTGCGCTTTAAGCTAGTGTATTGTTGGTTCACTTACCTTTTCCTTTGATTTACCTTCTAAATGTTTTTTTTCTTTGTCTGAACTTCTCGCTTCCTGTTTCTCCTCAGTAAACTTCACACCATCATCCGAGTGGTGTTTAGTCAGCCAGAACAGCTTACTGAACAGCTTACTGAGGAGGAACAGGAAGTGAGAAATTCAGACAAAGAAAACAAATAAAAAAAACATTTAGAAGGTAAATCAAAGGAAAAGGTAAGTGAACCAACAATGCACTAGCTTAAAGGAACCTATTTAGAAAATAAAAAACGAACTTTTACAACCCCTTTAAGGTGATCAGCAATGGCAACTCATGTGTTTCACTCATCCCTTGTTTCCCTGAAACTGCATTTCTCTGTTCTGTTAAATATACAATTAATATACAGTAAAACCTTGGTTTGAGAGTAACTTGGTTTGAGAGAGTTTTGCAAGACAAGCACATTTTTTTTAATACATTTTGACTTGATATACAAGCGATGTCTTGATATAAGAGTAGCGCCATGTCACAACTGAGTATAAAAGAGAAGAGAGGTACCTCTAAGTGTAGCAATATGGTTACATTTAATGAAGGTACAACATTTAGAAACTCGCATGGTTGATGATTAAAAGAGGCACATCCAAGTATGCAGGCATCCGGGGTAAAGCTGTCCACATAGACCGTCCTCTGCACCGCCATTGATATTGTCCCTTCCACGAGAGATTAAAGCCTCGCTTTCAGATCGCTCTACTGAAGGGTAGTCTTCCCGGTAACAATTGCAGACTGACAGCGGTTAGAGGCAGCGGTGCGGAGGATGGTCTATGTGGACAGCTTTACCCCGGATGCCTGCATACTTGGATGTGCCTCTTTTAATCATCAACCATCTGAGTTGCTAAATGTTGTACCTTCATTAAATGTAACCATATTGCTACACTTGGGAGTAACCTCTCTTCTCTTTTATACTCTGTAGCTCCTGCTGGATTTTGCTTTTTGGGGAGGCTTCCATTTGTGGATGGACATTTTATGGTTACACAACTTATCACATTGCTATAATCTTTTTATATGGACTTATGAATAAATGGTTGTGGGACGAATCATTTGAGTTTCTGTTATTTTCCTATGGGAAAATTTGCTTTGATATACAAGTGCTTTGGATTACAAGCATGCTTCCGGAACGAATTATGCTCGCAATCCAAGGTTTTACTGTACTGTAGTTTTGTTACATTTGTCCAGGGGGTGCAAAAAATCCATGTTTATCCTGCCAGAAAACTAGTGCTGCCCCGTGTACCCTACAAAGTTAACCCAAACATTTTTTTTCACGATGTCTGTTATGAAAGAGGGAGGTGATCTGTACTGCCAACACATCCTGTCCTAGGGTAACAATGATGCTCCTACATAGATACAGTACAGTGTTGTCACCGTAATACAGGAAGTGCTACTGACAGCATCATCAGGTGAAAAAAAAGCCTGTAAAAATAAAACAAATGCAGCCACTACATTCTGAAGATGTGCATGCTACCCTGCATTGCACGTGGAACTCTAATGCTCCTTTTACAGGATAAGCCCGCTCTGATCCACCTGTCTGTTTTTCAGGCGGATCCGAGCGAGTTACCCATTGACTGCTATGGGCAGGCGAGTGTCAGCGAACATGTGTCCACTGATGCCCGCCGCCATTCGATCCGCTAAAAACAGACGTATGGCGATACGTTTAGCTATCCATTTGGTGGATCGTATCGTATGAGAGCTTATGAAAATGGACATAAACTCCCATAGACATGAGCGGGGCTCTAACAGGTCCCTCCCCACTCAGTAAGCAGAGACGGGCCTGTCATCCGCCGGCTCATCTGAGATCAATGGAATCTCCCGCTGAGCTAGCAGACTCCGCTCAGCAGATCCACCCTGTGTAAACGGGGCCTAAAGCCGGCCATAGATGGTGCGATTTTATTTATTTATGTTTTTTTTTAATGCAACCACGGGTTGCAGGAAAGCCAATCAAATACTGTCACTGTTTGGTTGCCGACTCTCAGGATACATTAGCTGGCAGCTGGAGATTCTTCCATCCACATTGTTCAGCATAGATTGGAGAATCTGTGGATTTCTCACGTTAAGCCCTGGTTCACATTGGTGCGACGTGACATGTCAAATCGCATGTCAAATCGGCGGCAATTGCCGGAAATGACACTGTCCTAATCCGTGCGACGCTGCATTTGCGGCGCCGCACCGTTTTTAAAAAGTAGTTTCTGTACTACTTTTTGCGATTTCGGGCTGCGATTTATATTGACATCTGTGCAAGAACCTGCACAGATGTGTCTGAAATCGCGGGGGCGAAATCAGGACTGACATGCGGGAGCCAAATCGTGCGAGTTCAGAACTCGCACGGCTTCATTCCAACAGCTCAGTGTTATTCTGGGCTCAATCTGCTGATTCTTTACATGTATGACCAGTTTAAGACCACTTCCTGTAAAGCTCACCATATACAAGAAGATTATTTGGTAATGGGCTGAGCAAATCTGGTTACAAAGCCACATAGTTAGGTTAAAAAAGACACATGCCCATTGAGTTCCAAATTTGCAGCTGATTCAGAAAAAAATATTATAAGCATGGTCCAATTTGGCCCATTAGGGTTAACAATACTTCTAATTCCCTAAACCAATCAGATACTCCCTGGATCAACAATCTACAGTGTTGTTTTATGGATTCATGTGTTTGCTTTTTTTTTTTTTTTTTGCTGGATGCCTTTTCCATTGCAATGGATGTCAACTCATGCATTAAAACACATATCGACGCACATCATGATGAAGCCTGGCGTTTATTGTAAAGTGCAGTGCAACTCTCGTTAATGCACTTCTATGCGTGTTGATGTGTGTCCCCCCCCCCCCCCCCCCCATAATTTGTATTGTTTTCTGGATAATGTGTTTTGATTCTTATCCATTGATTTCAATGGAAAACATTGGGGAAAAGAGGCATAGGTGTGACTATATTAAATAAATATTAATGGTCTTGTGTATTTTTGTGCATTTAGAAAAAAATCCTGCCCTTTTTGAACCAAGCTACTCAGTAAGCCTTTGTTTCCACTACTGTGAGTTGTTGTGCGACTTGACACATGTGAAGTCGCATGACAGGTCAAAACCCATGTATTTCAATGGGGATTTGGCACTACTTTGTTCCGACATCGGTGTGACTTGTTCTCACCGGTTGCTTGACATTGCATCAAAAATCGCATTGCAAAGTCGCACTGTAAATCGCGCGACTTGGTGGAAACCTAGCCTTAAATAAAAATAGTTCTTGCGGAAGTTATCACCGCTTAATGTAAAGAACCCTTTCCATATGCAGAGGTCAAGTTTTTTTCAGGTACAGAGAGTACTTCATTAAAGTGGAATTCCGCCGAAAAAAAAATATTAAAAGCCAGCAGCTACAAATACAGCAGCTGCTGACTTTTAATATTAGGACACTTACCTGTTCTGGAGTCCAGCGACGTCGGCAGCAGAAGACGAGCGACTGCTCATCACTCTTCTGCCCCCACGCCATCCTCGGTGAGGGAACCAGGTTCACTGCCCGGTTCCCTACAGCACATGCGCGAGTCGCGCTGCGCCGTTCTCACTGGTCCCCGTTGTGTTCTGGGAGCCGAGTGTCGCCCAGAACACAATGGGGAATCTGCGGGAAGGGACGTAGTACCCGCAGAATACCCACAGAGAGGACTCCCGGAAGTGGGTGCAAATACCTGTCTTAGACAGATATCTGCACCCCCCTCCCTCCTGAAAGGTGTCAAAGTGGTTGTAAAGGCTCAAGGTTTTTTATGCATGAAGGTAAAAAACCTTCTGTGTGCAGCGGCCCCCCAATGCTTACCTGAGCCACATCGCGATCCAGCGATGTGCATGACCGCCTCGGCTCTCTGGGGACTCTCACTCCTCATTGGTTGAGGCAGCTGGTGGGCCTGCACTGATTGGGACTGCTGTGCTTGGCCCTTTACCTTGATCTGTAAACAGCTGTGTCCTAAGGACACAGCGATCACAAAAGCGCTGCAGCGGACGCCAGGCGAGCTTAAGCACTGGCTGACCACGCTGTAGCTGTCATTTGGCTTTAGTGCGGTCGGGAAGTGGTTAAATTTAGCCAACTTTTGCCAAGTTTACCATGTGGACCATTTAGTGTATATAAACACAAGATGATCAGGGAGAAAACATTCTGGGGTTGATTTCAGGGTAGATTTGATTCAAATCGCTAGTAAAACGGCTTGATTCAAATCTATTATTTTTAACCACTTCAATACAGGGCATTTTTACCCCCTTCCTGCCCAGGCCAATTTTCAGTTTTCAGCTCTGTCACACTTTGACAATTGTGTGGACATGCAACACTGTACCCAAATTATTGTTATCATTAGTTTCCCCACAAATAGAGCTTTCTTTTGGTGGTATTTGATCACCTCTGCGGTTTTTATTTCTTCCGCTATAAACAAAAGAAGAGTTACAAGTTACACAATATTTTTTACTTTTTGCTCTAATATCCCAATTTTTTCAGGTAAGTACGGTAATTCATAATGAGCTAGTATGCTATGCATACTAGCTCATTATGCCTTTGTCTTGCAGGGTGTTTTTTTTTTTTGCAGAGGGGTTACTTCCTCTTTAAATGTGTTACCTAGGGAGTGATTCTAACTGTAGGGGGAGGGGACTCACAATGAGAGGAGACTGATCGGTGTTCCTCTGTACTGGGAACACACGATCGGTCTCCTCTCCGCTGACAGGACATGGATCTGTGTGTTTACATACACAGAGCCACGCCCCTGCTCTGTTACCGGCAATCGCGGGTGCCCAGCAGACATCGTGGCCACCGGGAACGCGCATCGGCTCCTGATTGACACGACGGGTGAGCACCCCTTAGACGGCCGAGATGCCGAGGACATCATATGAAGCCCGGCCAGGATGGGAAATCCCTCCTGCGGACGTCATTTGACTATGGGCAGGAAGGAAGTGGTTAAAGAGCAACTGTCATCTCTGTCCCGCAGTTGACTCACTGACAGTCCTATTCACTTTAATGGAACGGCTGGTAAGGACTTATTTTCGCTGGTAGTTGGAATCTTTAATAGTTGCAAAAAAAATGAAGGTTTCCTATTTAGAATAATAAGCTGGTCAGGTTAGTAAAACAGCAATATCAGAACCGATTCAATAATACAGTTTGTAGTGTACATAGATTTGCAAAACAATGGGATAAAGGAATATTCCTGAAATTTGTTTGATCTCATAGTTACTGTGATATTGTGTGAATGCATCAATGTAGTGCATGTTATCTCAGCTTGGATTAATTGAATGAGTTTACCAAAATTTTTAATATTGCAGAATATACAGCCTCATGCTAAATAACTAAGCTCCATTTCATGCTGAATAAACTAAATTATTCATGTATCTTAAATAGAAAACTAGATACATTTTTACTCCAAAAGCATTTTGTTTAAATAAGATTTAATAAAAATCTAATTTAAATTAAAAAAAATCTGATTTTTATCCACCCTGGTTAATTTACTAAAACTGGAGTGTAAAATCTGGTGCAGCTCTGCATAGAAACCAATCCGCTTCCAGGTTTTTTTTTGTCAAAGCTTACTTAAACAAGCTGATTGGTTTCTATGCAGAGCTGCACCAGATTTTGCACTCTCCAGTTTTAGTAAATCAACCCCTTTAAGTCTTGGGGGGAGATTTACTAATGGCCCATACACACGATCCGAATATCGTACGAAAAATGTCGTCCGAGGAAGAATTGTACGATAATCGGATCGTTAGTACAGGGCTTCCGTGAGCCGATCATGACAGTTCATCCGATATTTTATCGGACATGCATGAAAATTTTCCTTGTACGATACCAGATCGTACGATTTTTGTTTAGTCAGTACAGTTGTCGTCTGAAAATACAACACAAATACATTACAACACATGACATCACTTCCAATTTTTTTTTTTTTTTTATGTCGTACGAGAATTTTCGTGACTTTAGTAACCTATTCAATTTCTACTTGCGACTATTAAGCGAAAAAAGTCGGACGATCCGTTGTTCGATTTTCGGATCGTGTGTATGTGCCATTAATCTGGTGCTCACAGAATCTGGTGATCTGGTGCAGCTGTGCATAGTAATCAATCGGCTTCTAGATTTTATTGTCAAAGCTAGGGTTGCACCGATACCGGTATCGGTGCCGATACTAAGCACTCGTGCAAATACCTGAAACCGATCCATTTTGAGTTTAAATCGCACTGTAAAGAATCACATGTGATTTGAACAAGAATGCGGTGTGATTCATGTGCGAATTGCATTCAGTTTCCCACACCGCTCCTGTGTGAGCCCAGGCTTGTCATGGTGACTTCAGCCTGGGTTCACACAGGAGCAGTCTGGGAAACTGAATGCGATTCGGACATGAATTGCACTGCATTTCTGTTCAAATCACATGCGATTCTTTGCAGTGTGATTTGAGCTCATTCATTTTGTATGGGCCCAAATCTCACTGCAAAGGTATCAGTACTCGGTATTGGTAAGTACGTGAGCGAAAGTATCGATACTCGTTCTTGCCGGTAAAAAATCTGTATCGGTGCAACCCTAGTCAAAGCTTATTTGAACTAAAGTTAGAAGCTGATTGGTCACCATGCACAGCTCTGCCAGATTCTGTATCCACCAGTTTTAGTAAATCTCCCCCAATACTTTCTTAGTGCAAGAAAATATATTTCTTTCTAAGCTGAATGTCTATTTATATTCATTTATGGTAATCCCCTGCATACTAGGACAAAAACTGTGGGAGACTAAAGAAGCACATTATAAGTCAGTCAGGCATTATTGTATGCTGCTTTTAGCTTGTCATTGGCAGCTTGCTTACTGAGGGAGAACGCAAATTAATGACCTCAACAGGTAGCAGTTGCTCAACCATTGTCCAATCAAAGATGGAATGGGTTTGGTGAGCAAGCTGTATTGCCTAACTGCATCAGGGAAAAGTGAAGTCAGCCATCAAGCTGAAAAAGGTGCCTGGTCACATGACTGGCCGAGCAAAGTGAAAGAGCTGTTCAAAGTGTTTAATTTTTCAGTCTTATTTCTAGATATCCTTAGGCCCCTTTCACACGGGGCAGATCTGTTTTTACGGACTCGGCTTGCTCAGCGGAGATCGCTCCGCTGAGCAGACGGATGACGGGTCTGTCTCCGCTCACTGTGCAGAGACGGACCTGTCAGAGTCCCGCATCCCTCTATGGGGAGATCGGATAAAAATGAACAGCCTGTCTGTTTTCATCTGATCCGATCCGCTGGGCGGTTGGCGAACGTATCACCATACGTTTATTTTCAGTGGATTTTATCGGATGTCAGCGGACACATGTCCACTGACATCCGCCTCCCCATAGGGGGGATCTGAGCCGACCCGCTGGACTTGTCAGAGTCCCGCATTCCTCTAGTGGGAGATCGGATGAAAACGAACAGCCTGTCTGTTTTCATCTGATCCGATCCGCTGGGCGGATGGTCGAACGCATCACCATGCGGTTTTTGTTTTCAGCGGATTTTGTCGGATCGGATTTTAGCGGACACATGTCGATTTACACCCACCTCCCCATAGAAGCCAATGGGTGGCCCGATCGGGTCCGCCTGAGAAACAGACAGGCGGGTCCAATCGTGTGAAAGGGGCCTTATAGTTACAGTGCAGTCATTTTCTGAAAGCTAAACTGCTCTGCCCTGCTGTTTAAAACCACCATGTTGTCTATAGTGTTAAAGCTGTAGGTGTTTTCATGTAGATTCTAACAGAATAGAAGTGGTTAAATTGGATGTAGTCCTAGAAATGCCCGCTCAGCAAAATATGTTATGGGATAGTGCAGCAAATCTCCGCTCCCACATGCCAGTCCAAACCTGAAATTCCAGTCCTAGGATATAAAGCTGCCAAGGCTGCTGAACCCTGCTCTGGTGTGGGCCGACTCCTATTCTGGGATGTGTTGGAGGTGGCTGTGTGTCAAGAAGAATCTCTAATTTCCCTGTATCTTCTTAATGACATTCAGTCAGTGCATGGGAGAGTGCATCAAAATACATGGGAAAGCCACACACATGCTTATTTTCTTAAATACTGTATAGCATTGAAGAACTGACCTTGGATTGATATGAATTCTACCTCCTTTTAAGTGTCTGTTTTAATCATGCTCCCTCATCATAGGATTTCATTGACAGCAGCAGGAGTAAAGAGGAAGGGATCACTGCTACTCCTTAGCAGCTCAGGTGAATGAGTGACCTCAGCCTATATGTCTCCACCACACACCCTGATGTATTTTGCCACTTTATTGGGGCTTAGTCTTGGACCTTATGACTAAGCCCCCAGTGGGCAGGGCAAAATGCATCAGGGTGTGTGGTGTAGTGGAGACATGTAGGCTGAGGCTGCTTCTTATCATTTATTCATCTGGGCTGGCTGGGAGTAGCAGCAGTCCTTTCATTTTTACACTTACTAGACCTCTGGATTGGTATCAGAATAAGCCTGCACCCCATTTTCTGAGACACAGAGATATACTTTCACCTCTACTTTAAGTGGCGCCAAAAGCAACATAACAGGTGACAGCAGCAGGATCCAATGGCAACTGCTGCTATCAGTCTGCACTGTGGAGAGGAAGAGAGCAGAAAGAGGGGTGAAATCAGGCTCAGGTATGTGAAAGGGGGAAGGAATCCTACAACACAAGAAGGTTTTCTACCTTAATGCAGAGAATGCACCCCCTTAGCTGAGCCCGATCTCAATCCAGTGTTGTGCCCAAGAGCAGGGGCTTTCCCCACTCTTTCTCCCTACTGGACCTGGAGGCAGCAGTGGGAGCCATTGACTCTTTTTGCTGTCAATCACAGCTTGTTAGGAGAGGGGGGGGGGAGGCTGAGATGCGCTATGTCCATTATTTTCTGGCTCATACTTTTTAAGAACTTCTGGGTTCCACGGGCCCTCCCGTTACATCTCTCCCCTTTCGGCAGGAGACTAACACAGGAGGAGACCCCAGACGGGTTGACTCCGAAGTTAGTCCATAGTTCCCTTCCTCTAATGCCGGGACAACCCATCAGCATTGCCATTTTGCTTACCGGGTCAGTAGCTGATGGTGAAGTTGTAAGATTGTAGGGCGAATAATGGAATTCAGTTCTGGAACAGTCACTTGCTTTGCTCTCTCAATGGCTCCCAAAACTTGTTGCTGACGCTCTTGGGAGAGGTAAGGCCTGGGCGCAAATCCCATTTAACCTTTTGACAATTTCAGCCTGTTTGTGCATTTCAATGTTCAAGCCATGGGACATCTCATAATACATGACGTAGTGTCGTTGCATCTCCGATTTCTCACTGGCCAACTTGTCACATTCCAATTTTAGACTGTGATATTGTGCCTTATCTAAGGTACATTGTCGGGGAAGATAGTCTTACCCGGGTCTCGGGAGCAAGCAGGTCGGTTCCAGCAGCACGGGTCTGGGCACAGGTAGTCACTGGGTTGGCTTCAGCGGGGCCCATCGGGGCGTAAGCAGAAACGAGAAGGGCCAAATCATTTCCCAGTAGTACATCTGCTGGCAAAGCCTTCATCACCCCCACATTCACATGTCCCAAACCAACCCCCCAATCCAGGTGAACACGGGCAACTGGTAGCCGGAAGACGGTGCCTCCCTCTACTCTTACGGCTACAGTGTCTCCGGTATGTTGGCTCTCTGGGATGAGGTTCTTCTGTAGTAGGGTCATGGTGGTGCCAGTATCACGTAGGCCATTGGCTACCTTTCCATTGACCCAGACAGTCTGCCTGTGTTGCTGCCGGTTGTCCCGGTTAGCTGCTTGTATTGGATCAGCCTCGTGCAGGACGCCCCAATGTTCTTCCTCCTCAACACAGTGGGCCGCAGGCATGGATGTGTGGGGGTTCCCCCCTTGCTGGCTGTCTCCATGACTGGGACTGCCTGGCTGGATTCAACGGACAGTCTGGCTTTTTGTGCCCTAGCTGTTTACACCCGAAACACCTGATGGGTTGTGAGTAGCCCTGGGAGTTGGACCTGGGCTGCTGAGAATAAGTGGCCACTGGAGGTGGTGCTGTAGGGTGGCACGACTGGGGTTGGTAGGCGATAGCCGGAGGGGGTGCCACTGATCGATAATCCACCCAAACTGTTTTATCCAGTTTGCAGGCATCTGTGTATTCGTCCACCAAGCGAGCTGCTTCAGGCAAGGTGAAAGGTTTTCGGTCCCGGACCCACTCCCTGACTTCCAGGGACAGTTTGTCAAATAAGTGCTCCAGCAGGAATACCTGCAGCACCTCTTCCCTGGATTCTGCTTGGCACCAGCGACCCAGTGGGATGCAGTGCGGTGTAGGCGGCATGCCCACTCGTTATACGAGTCTCCAGTCTGCTTGCTCGTGTCTCGGAACCGCCTCTGGTATGACGGCATACCTGGCCAAAAGTGCTTCTTTTACCAGTCCTTAGTTCATAATATCCTCGTCTGTGATGGCCCTGAACGCTTCACTGGCCCGGCCGGACAGTTTCCCAGACAAAATGGTAACCCATTCCTCTGTGGGCACCCGGTGTAGGGCACATTGCCGTACAAAATCAGCAAGGTACCCATCAATCTCCCCTTCTGTTTCAATTACATTTTTAAAAGCAGTAAAATGTATTTTTCTCCTTTCAGTTGGTGCTGCTCTGAATTCTGCTGCTGCAGCACCTCTTTGCTGTAGCAAATTTACGTCCACAGCCGCTATAACTCGGTCTATGATCTCTGCTGTAGGGTTAGGACCATAATGTGCCAGTCTTATGTTAACAGCCCGATCAAAACTTGCCTCTTTGGGTGTCCTGTCTGTTATGCTGGGCCTTTCGGTTCCATCCATTTTGACTAGTTCTCTGATAATGTCCCTCTTCTTACGGTTGTTGGCCGGTCTTCCCCGATTCTCCAGTAAGTCCTTGAGGGTAGAGTGCTTTAGCCGTCCCTACTGTGCCTCCATTGGCCTGTGTCCTCTTGTAGCTGTCCTTCCGTCTGTGGGATTCAATCCGCTGCTTGCCACCAATGTAACGACAGGGGTTAACATTGCTTAGGATATTCCATTCTCAAACACACGCCAGCTACCAGACACTCTAACCAGCCGAATAAGACCCCATACGAATGATTCTCCCCCAGATACGAGACAACGCTCTGTATGAGGTTCCAAAAACAGGGAATGAATCTTTATTGCAAGCACATGGTAACACACTTCCCTTCAAAACACTTCCCTCCCATCCTTGGGGAACGGGGCGGGTTAAACTGTCCAATGACAATGGTGATACAGGTCAGGTGTGTTCAAACTTCTCCTTCAGTAAACAGTCTTAGCATGAGGGGTTGCTGGAGTGATTCCCCCCCCCTTTCCTCACAGCAAGACACTTAAACATCCCATAATAGGCAGCCAGACGGTCTACCAAGCTCCAATCCACATCATCACAAACAACAATGAAAAGGTCTTTGGAAGCTAGTCTGGATTTAATCTACATTACACAGGCAGCCAGGTGGTTGAAGTTGAACACATCAGCATCTCTCAATTAACCTGTTGAGTTCAGAATCAAACAACCAGTAAATAGTCCTTTACAGATATCCTGGGAAATACCGTGGATTAATATTACAGACCCATTTCAAATTAATCCAAGACATATTCTCAAGGTCCATTTATTTTCTGGCTCATACTTTCTAAGAACTTCTGGGTTCCACGGGCCCTCCCGTTACAGTGATTTCTCTGGGTATCCTCTCCTCAGCGCAGCCAGTGGGTGGACTGTATTATTCACTGTAATAGTGTATAAGGTCTCAGAGGGTGGCAGTATGGAGTATGGACTAGTTGTCGGCAGTCCTGGAATCATCCTGGTCAGGATGGAAGCGGTGTGAGAGCGCAAGGGAGCTGTAAAGCGCCCCCTCCCCACACATTCTCCTGTAGGAGTGCTCTGTCTCAGATATGGGCCTAGCTACTGCTCCTCAGGACCCTAGCTCTGAGGATTTTCATGTTTTTGAACAGGATATTCCCTGTGAGGAAGACCCCAGTTCTGAATAACTGACAGGGTGCTTGTAAGTGAACTCATTGATGCTGTGAGGGACACACTCAAGCTGAATGTTGAGGCTGAGGAACCTCTGGTGGAAACTGTCTCCTTTTGGTTCCTTTAAAGCCGTTTCTTCAAAAAAGGTCTTTCCATATGTGCCTTTTTTTTTTGATACATTCATTGACCAAGTCTGGGTTAAGCCGCAGAAGACTTTGACGGTCCTGCGGCGCCTAGCATTAAGGTACCCCTTTGAGGAGGACCTGGTTAAGAAGTGGGCTCCCCCCCCAGTGGTCGACCCCCTGATCGCCCGTTTGAATAAGGCTACCATGCTCCCAATGGAAGGGACTCCTGAATTTAAGGATCCCACTGACGGGAGGTCAGAGGTGGTGAGTAGAACTATGTTTACCTTATGTCTCAGACACTCACAGGATGGGCAAAGATTTTACACCAGACAGTACAGGAGCATAATCTCCCTCCTTGAGAACATTGCCCTGGCTCAACCAACTTGCGCAGGGGTTAGTCTCTGTGTGCGATGCCACTTTGGATGCGGCCCCTTTAATATCTGGGGCCTCTATCTCTGCTGTGGTGCTGCGTCGCCTTATCTGGCTGAAATGCTGGTCGGCTGACCTAGCTTCCAAAAAGCTCCTGGCTGACTTGCCCTTTAAAGGCGGTAGACTGTTTGGGGCTGCCCTGGTTGACATTATTATGGATGTCACAGGGGGTAAGAGCACCTTCCTTCCTCAGTCTGTTAAGGAAAAGGAGCCCCACCGAAGGCCGGGCCCTTCCTTTCCGGCGAACAAGACGTTTTTTCGTCAGAATCCACGGGTAAGCCCGCCCAGACGGGAAAAAGTGCGGCTGGGGGACATAAGCATCCCTGGGTGTGTAAGCCTACCAAGCAAGCTCCCAAGCCCGCCGCCGCATGAAGTCTTGCCCCTGCCCGACTCTGGGGTGGGGGGACGTCTTTGCAGGTTCACGGTTCGGTGGACCTCCCGGATCTCCGACCGGTGGGTGTGCGAGGTGGTTACCACAGGATAGAGTTCCGTTCCTGGCCCCCCAGACAGATTCTTTCCCTCAAATCTCCCTCTCCTTCCTGCCCATCGGGCGGCCCTCTTGGTTTCAGGGGTTCTACTTGAATCTGTTTGTAGTCCCAAAAAAGGACGGGGTTCGGGCAATCCTGGACCTCAAGGCCTGAATGCCTTTGTGAAGGTGCAAAAGTTCCGCATGGAATCCATTCGCCCGGTGATCGCTACACTCCATCAAGGGGATTTTCTGGCGTCCTTGGACATCAAGGACGCCTACTTTCGATCTGCGCAAGTCACCAGAAGTTTCTGCGCTTTGCGATCGGCGTAGTCCACTATCAATTTGTGGCTCTTCCCTTCGGCCTAGCCTCGGCACCAAAGGTGTTTACCAAGGTGTTTGCTCCGGTTCTATCTTTGCTGAGACAGCGAGGCATTGCTATCGTGGGCTATCTGGACGATCTTCTTCTAAGAGCAGACAATGGCTCAGAATTAGAAGAAAGTTGCGTATGCCCAATCATACACACGGGCATTACAAAAAGAGATCCTGTCCACTTGGGACAAATCCCCATTGTCCTTGGATCTTCAGATCCAGGTGAGTCGCCCAGTCAGGGCGTCCCCGGCGTGGTGGTTGAGGTCCCCGGCTCTTCGGTCTGGGAAGTCGTTCCTCCCCATCCAGTGGACGGTGATCACGAAGGACGCCAGCCCGACGGGCTGGGGTGGAGTCTGGGGAGTCCTGTCAGCCCAAGGGCTTTGGACTCCGGACGAAGCCTGTTTGCCTGTATTTCCTGAACATCGATCGGTAATCAGACTGTGCCTCTCCTCGTGGTCGGAGAGACTACAGGATCGCTCCCTCAGGATCCAGTCGGACAACACCACGGCGGTGGCATATGTCAACCATCAAGGGGGGACTCGGAGCTCAACTGCGGATTCAGAGGTCGCCCGCATCCTAAGGTGGGCCGAAAGAGGCGTGCCGGCTCTGTCGGCCGTCTACATTCCGGGAGTAGACAATTGGCAGGCGGACTATCTGAGTCGCCAGACGCTGGACCAGGGAGAGTGGTCCTTGCACCCGGAGGTTTTTCAAATTCTGTGCCAGCGGTGGAGCATGCCGGATGTGGACCTGATGGCCTCTCGACTCAATCGCAGGGTGTCGAGGTTTGTGGCCAGGTCCAGGGATCCTTGGGCAGATGCCTCGGATGCATTGGTGGCCCCATGGGGTCATTATCACCTGATATGTTATCCTCCGCTGCAGATGCTTCCTCGCTTGCTGCGCAGGGTGGCAACCGAGGGGATTCCGGTGATCCTCTTTGCGCCAGATTGGCCTCTGCGTCATTGGTACGCCGATCTGGTACGTCTCGTCGCGGACGTTCCTTGGCGGTTGCCAATGAGGGACGACCTTCTGTCTCAAGGTCCTATATTTCATCCTGCTTTACAGTCTCTGGCTTTAACGGCATGGTTATTGAAAGCCAGGTGCTGAGAGACCGAGGTCTCTCGGATTCGGTCATTTCGACCATGTTAAGGGCACGGAAGTCTTCCGCTAGAAAGATATAGATCACCGTACCTGGAAAGCTTACATCGCTATGTGCAAAGAGCTGGACTGGCGTCCACGGACGTATTCCGTCCCCAGAATCCTGCGGTTCTTGCAGCGTGGCGTGACCCAAAAGCTTGCTTTGCGTACCATTAGGGGTCAGATTTCGGCCTTGGCCGTCTTCTTTCTGCGACCGCTAGCGGGTCATTCCTTGGTTAGCACCTTTGTGCAGGGGGTTCTCCAGGAACCTCCTATTGAAAATATCGGAGATATTCCGCACTTGACCTTGTCTCAGAAGGTGGCCTTCTTAATGGCCATTACTTCTGTTAGACGGGTGTCTGAGTTGGCGGCCTTGTCCTGCAAGTCGCCTTATTTGGTCATCCATAAGGATAAGGCGGTGTTGCGTCCGCGACCTTCCTTTTTGCCAAAGGTGGTCTCGGCCTTTCCCCTTAATGAGGACATTGTCCTCCCGTCTTTGTGTCCTCATCGCATTCTAGAGAGTTTGCGCTTCACACATTGGATGTGGTACGTGCCTTACGGGTGTACCTGTCTGCTACTGCTTCTATTCGGAAGTATGACTCACTGTTTGTGTCTGTCTCTGGTCCAAAACAGGGTCAAGCGGTTTCTGCCACCATTTCTAGGTGGATCAGACAGACCGTTATACAGGCCTATGCCCTCACGGGGCGGGTGCCTCCCTTTCCGATTTACGGCGCATTCCACCAGGGCAATTGGTGCTTCCTGGGTTTTCAGGCATCAAGCGTCGGTTGCACAAGTGTGCAAGGCGGCGACCTGGTCGTCCGTTCATACCTCTTCTAGGTTCTATGAGGTTGATGTGGCTGCATCTTCGGATGCTTCCTTCGGCCGCAAGGTGTTGCAGGCCGCTGTTTAATGTTGCAACTCCTCCATTGAGGAGCTCTGCCTTGTTTGGAGTGAAGTTTTTTGGGTTTTCCATTTATACTGCTCCCATCCCTCTTGACAATGCTTTGGGATATCCCACGTGTAAAGTGTAAGAGAGGCTGTGTCAGTCCATCGACGATGAGAGAAAATAGGATTTTTGTACTCACTGTAAAATCAGTTTCTCTGACGTTCATGGACTGACACAGCACCCACCCTTCTTTTAAGGTTTGTACTGCTTTGTTACGAACTGAGGTCTGCTGACTGCAGTGGGAAGGTTATGTCCGGAGGGACCCCCCCCCCCCCCCCTGGGCGGGGCTGTTCAGCTTTGGCTTTTTAGAATGTATGTATAACATTTCACATTCTGCCTAGGTCTTCTCCTGCAAGCAGGGACATAACCCACGTGTAAAGTGTAAGAGAGGCTGTGTCAGTCCATGGACGTCAGAGAAACTGATTTTACGGTAAGTACAAAAATCCTATTTTTAGTAGCTTTTTGTATTGGTGTTAATGCACGTTTAGCTGCGCTAGCTTTTAGCTGCGTTTCTCTGCCTCTTTTCAAAATCGATGGTTCCCTATGAGAGCCCATTGATTTAAATAGAAGTCGGATCATGATGATCCGACTTGCCGTGTGACTTGTGCGATGAGCGTCTTGAAGAGGAACCCCGCGTTAGATAAAAAAAAATCAGGGCGTGCCCCCCCCCCCCCTCAAGAATCCATACCAGACCCTTCGGTCTGGTATGGATTTTAAGGCGAACCACCACACCAAAAACCCATGCAGCCTGGCAGGTCAGGAAAGGGGGGGACGAGAGAGCGCCCCGCCACTCCTGGACCAGACCAGGCCACATGCCCACCCCAAAGCACCTTGTCTCCATGTTAATGGGGGACAAAGGCCTCTTCCCGACAACCCTGACTGTTCGTTGCCTGTCTGCGGGCGGAAGGCTTATCAGAATCTGGAAGCCCCCTTTAACCACTTCCCTACCCAGCCATAGTCAAATGACGTCCACAGATGGGATCTCCCATCCTGGGTGGACGTCATATGACGTCCTGGGCTTTGTGGGGGAATATCTGAATGATGCCTGCAGCTAGAGGCATCATTCAGATATCCTTCTGTTCTGCCGGCGATTCTGTGCGCCATAAGAATGATCATAGTGGCGGTTCCACCGCTTGATCGTTCTTATAGGCGGCGGGAGGGGACATCACCCTCCCCTTCCGCCGCCATCCGGTGCTTCTCCAGGCTCTCCCGTGCCATCGGGGGCCCGGAGAATGAATCGTCCGGCGCACGACAGGAAGCATAGAGACGACTGGTGACCAGATGGTCACCAGTCATCTCTATGACCATCGGAGGCCCGGGCGCGATGTGATGACGTCACGCCCGGGTCCTCAGATGTAAACAAAGCCGTCATTGCGGCTCGGAAACATGAGATCAGTGAAATTTTTTTCACGATCTCATGCTTTCCAGCCTGAAGGAGAGATGTGGGGTCTTATTGACCCCGCATCTCTCAATAAAGAGGACCTGTCTCACACATTCCTATTACAAGAGATGTTTACATTCCTTGTAATAGGAATAAAAGTGATCAAAATTTTTTTTTTTTTAAATAAGTGTAAAAAAAGAAGCTAACGCACATGTAAGTCCCGCCCACATATGTAAACGCCGTTCAAACCACATATGTGAGGTATCGCCGTGTGCGTTAGAGCGCGTGCAACAATTCTAGCACTAGACCTCCTCTGTAACTCTAACCTGCTAACCTGTAAAACAGTTTAAAGCGTCGCCTATGGAGATTTTTAAGTACCGAAGTTTGGCGCCATGCCATGTGTGCGCAATTTTAAAGCATGACATATTAGGTATCCATTTACTCTGCGTAACATCATCTTTCATATTTTCCCAAAAAATTGGGCTAGCTTTACAGTTTTGTTATTTTTTAATTCAGGAAACCGTTTTTTTTTTCCCCAAAAAAAAGGCGTTCGAAAAATTGCGCAAATACCGTGCAAGAAAAAAAAGTTGCAATGACCGTCATTTTATTCCCTAGGGTGTCTGCTAAAAAACATATATAATGTTTGGGGGTTCTGAGTAATTTTCTAGCAAAAGAATGATGATTTGTACATGTAGGAGAGAAGTGCTAGAATAGGCCCAGTATTGAGGTGGTAAAAAAAGCCCGGGGTTGAAGTGGTTAACAAGGGGGGCCCCCAGATCCAGGCCCCCCCACCCTATATGAATGAGTATGGGGTAGATCGTACCCCTACCCACTCACCCCAAAACAGTGTAAAAAATAAATGTCTTCATTCTCCGGTTCTTCTCTCACCGCTGAGGACTTCTGCTGCCGCTGTCTTCTCCCTCTGCTGGTTCTCCTCTCTCCTGCTGTCTTCTCTGAGCTGCAAGCTCGGATAAGGGTCTGGTATGGATCTTGGAGGGGACCACACCCCTTTTTTTTTTTTTCATTTTGGCATGGGGTTCCTCTTAAAAATCCTCAGCGCACAAGTTGCACTGCAAGTCAGATCCTCATGATCCGACTTCTATTCAAATCAATGGGCTCTCATAGGGAACCACTGGTTTTGACCTGTAAAAAAAGAAACACTTGACGCGGCTTAACAGCGTTAAGCTGCGTTTTAGCAGCGTTAAGCTGCGTTTTAGCAGCGTCAGACGTTTTTACTGCTCCTGGAAGCACAGGCTGTAATTTTTTTCTACTGCCCTTAAACGCTTATGACTCCAAACGCCTCTGACCGTTTGTGTGCATGGACACACAGGCTAACATGAAGGGGCGTTTAGAAGCAGTTAAAAAAAAAAAAGTCAGACGCCCCTAACAGCAGCTGTAAAAACGTCCTGTGTGCATGAGCCCTTATAGTGGCAGAGTGAGTATGAACAGCATGTAATACAGCCATTATTGATAGTTTATTTTTTATTTTTTATGATGGGTGTTTAGTGACACTTTAAAATCACAAAAGTCGCATGTCTTATCTTTGCAACTTTGGCTGTGACTTTAGAGGGTTTCGTAAATTCAATAATATGTACCACACGCTATATTGTTAGGATTGGCCAAAGTCGCAAAACATTGCATGGAAGTGGCATTAAAGGTGCATCAAGTTGCAATGCAAAGTCGCACTGGAAGTTGCACGACTTTGGGATTGCAGCATGTGAACTGAGCCTAACGGCTTTAAGCCGCCTACCAATTTAATATTATGATGTTGCAAAATATGTTTTCTAGAAAATGTAAAGTTAATATATTACATATGCTAATCGTGTGTTGTCTTTGAATTTCAGTGAATCCATAGGAGAGCCTGAAACGATAATTCATCCTCTGTCAACGTCATTACAAGATCAGCATGCCACGGTTACTGTGCATCTAGAGTCAGAAGAGGATGTAAAGCCTCCGCCATCCGTGCTCATACCTCCTCAGCCCGAAGCATCTCTAGAAGATGGCGAGGATCAGGAATACGAACAGTCCCTAGACGGATCATTATCCCCGTCTCTATCCTCGGTGGACATGAGATTATCCCTATCTCCGACTTTACCTCGGTCAGAAGAATGCTTCAATCCTCCAAGGCAGCATCTGAGAACAGACTGTGCCTGCAGCCCAGACATTTTACACTTACTGAAGAGAGAGCACCAGTTCATTTTAAGCAACCAAAAACAATATGGACTTTACATCAAGGAGAAGAGAGAAGCCTTGAAAAGGAGGCAACACCTTGAGGAGGAATTGCTAAAATCCAAAATTAAAGTGGAGAAATTAAAGGCAATAAAACTGAGAAGGGACTTGCCTGAATACAGCACATTGTGAAGTTTACGTTGTCTTGTATCTTTAGTTATGTATGTGTAAAAATATATATACATATAGATATTTTTATATATATACACACAGTATCTCACAAAAGTGAGTACACCTCTCATATTTTTGTAAATATTTTATTATATCTTTTTTCATGTGACAACACTGAAGAAATTACACTTTGCTACAATGTAAAGTAGTGAGTGTACAACTTGTGTAACAGTGTAAATTTGCTGTCCCCTCGAAATAATTCAACACGCAGCCATTAATGTCTAAACAGCTGGCAACAAAAGTGAGTACACCCCTAAGTGAAAATGTCCAAATTGTACCCAAAGTGTCAATATTTTGTGTGGCCACCATTATTTTCCAGCACTGCGTTAACCCTCTTGGGCATGGAGTTCACCAGAGCTTCACAGGTTGCCACTGGAGTCCTCTTCCACTCCTCCATGATGACATCACGGAGCTGGTGGATGTTGGAGACCTTGCGCTCCTTCACCTTCTGTTTGATGATGCCCCACAGATGCTCAATAGGGTTTAGGTCTGGAGACATGCTTGGCCGGTCATTCACCTTTACCCTCAGCTTCTTTAGCAAGGCATTGGTCGTCTTGGAAGTGTGTTTGGGGTCGTTATCATGTTGGAATACTGCCCTGCAGCCCAGTCTTCAAAGGGAGGGGATCATGCTCTGCTTCAGTATGTAACAGTACATGTTGGCATTCATGGTTCCCTCAATGAACTGTAGCTCCCCAGTCCAGGCAGCACTCATGCAGCCCCAAACCATGACACTCCCACCACCATGCTTGACTGTAGGCAATACACACTTGTATTTGAACTCCTCACCTGGTTGCTGCCACACACGCTTGACATCATCTGAACCAAATAAGTTTATCTTGTTCTCCTCAGACCACAGGACATGGTTCCAGTAATCCATGTCCTTAGTCTGCTTGTCTTCAGCAAACTGTTTTGTGGGCTTTGTGCATCATCTTTAGAAGAGGCTTCCTTCTGGGATGACAGCCATGCAGACCAATTTGATGCAGTGTGCGACGTATGGTCTGAGCAATGACAGGCTGACCCCCCACCCCCCTCAACCTCTGCAACAATGCTGGAAGCACTCATACGTCTATTTCCCAAAGACAACCTCTGGATATGACGCTGAGCACGTGCACTCAACTTCTTTGGTCAACCATGGCGAGGTCTGTTCTGAGTGGAACCTGTCCTGTAAACACCGCTGTATGGTCTTGGCCACCAGGCTGCAGCTCAGTTTGAGTCTTGGCAATCTTCTTATAGCCTAGGCCATCTTTATGTAGAGCAGCAATTCTTTTTTTCAGATCCTCAGATCTTTGCTATGAGGTGCCATGTTGAACTTCCAGTGACCAGTATGAGAGAATGAGATCGTTAACTCTAAATTTAACACACCTGCTCCCCATTCGCACCTAAGACCTTTTAACGCTATTTAGTCACATGACATCGGGGAAGGAAAATGGCTAATTGGGCCCAATTTGGACATTTTCACTTAGGGGTGTACTCACTTTTGTTGCCAGCGGTTTAGATATTTATGGCTGTGTGAGTTATTTTGAGGGGACAGCAAATTTATACTGTTATACAAGCTGTACACTCACTATTTTACATTGTAGCAAAGTGTCATTTATTCAGTGTTGTCACATGAAAAGACACAATAAAATATTTACAAAAAATGTGAGGGAGGAGGGTACTCACTTTTGTGAGATGCTGTACATGGTGAGTGACCGTCATGTAGGGGCTCCCTCACTGCCTCCATTTCTATGCACTTTGCCATCTTTTACAGTATAGGAAACTATATAGACAATCACTTGGCCCTACTCTTGCCAAGTCCAGTGCTGCCATGCAGTAATGAAATTTTGCTTTTAAAATCCACGTACATATTTTGTATTTTCAAAGCCTATGACTAGGAAAAAAACGGCAGCAGAATTTAGGTAAAATGCATAGAAAATGAAAAAGCATTGTGTTACATTGAGTTTGTCAAAATCCATTTCAATGCATATTTCTGTGACGTGTTGTTGAACACGAGACCTGAATGAGCCTTTTTATAATCTTGGCAGCCAAAAAAGTTATTCAGAAGCTCAAAAAATTCCTTTCTAGGGAGAGTCTGCCTTTGCTATTCTCACCCGCTCAGTCCCACTATTGTATTAAACATTACAGGACCAAACTTTAAAGCAGTATTAACCACTTGCCTACTGGGCACTTTGACCTCCTTCCTGCCCAGGCCAATTTTTAGCTTTCAGCGCTGTCGCACTTTGAATGACAATTGCTCGGTTATACTACACTGTACCCATATGAATTTTTTATCATTTTATTTTCAAACAAATAGAGCTTTCCTTTGGTGGTATTCACCACTGGGTTTTTTTTTTTTTTGCTAAACAAATGAAAAATGACCAACATTTAAAAAAATATATATATTTTTTTCTTAGTGTGTTTATAAAATTTTGCAAACAGGTAATTTTTCTCCACTAATATGCACTGATGGGCACTGATAAGGCTGCACTGATGGGCGGCTGCATTGATTGGCAGCACTGATTGGGGCTGCACTGATGATCATGCCCTGATTATCAGTGTAGATGTCCCCTTTCACACTTGCCCATTACTAGCTTTCCTCTCCTCCATGCTGTGACAGCGCGTGTCATTCTTCTTTTTCTTTTTTTTTTAGTCTGTGTCCCATTAGGGGGATTTCCCTTTACCTCCTGTCGCAAAGACACAGCAAAAAGTAGAAGATAATTTAAAAGCATGGGGATAAACCCTGTTAAACTACTCCATACTTTGTAGACTTTTGTTTGAATTTTTGAACGAAATTCTGGAAAATCATTTGTTAGAGCATTTATTGATCACATTGAGTCACCTAGTTTCATATCGAAGCTGTTAAAATTTTCGTCCAGACCTGCTACTTAAATAGATTCTCAGATGTAATAAACAGGTTTCTTCTGTTGCTTTTGAAATCGGAGAAGGAATAATGCAAATCAAGTTTACCTAAATTAAAAATTGTATTGCATATATACGCTTACCAGCCACTTTATTGGGTACAACTGTTCAATTGCTTGGTAACACAAATTGCTAATCGGTCAATCTCATGACAGCAACTCATTGCATGTAGGTATCTAGACGTGGTTAAGATGACCTGCCGAAGTTCGAACCAAGCATCAGAATGGGGAAGAAAGGGGATTTAAGTGACTTTGAATGGGGCATGGTTGTTGGTGCCAGATGGGGCTGGTCTGAGTACAGACGGTCCCCAGGGATACAAACAAGACAGGGACTGTAGGTTTGTTCTTAAGTAGAATCTGTTTGTAATTTTGAACAGGTTAATTTTTAAAGTGTAGCTCCAGACAAAAAAAAAACAATTTTTAAGCTTTTTGGAAAACATAGGGAAGGGTTATCACCCCTGTAACATTTGTTTTGCTGTCTGTGCCCCTGTTCAGAAGATTTCACCTCACTTTCTGTCCCAATGACAATTGGGTTTTGTAAATTTGGGGTTTTTAGGGAACAAGGATTAGTGATAAAGCATCAGTAGAGAGGAGACACCTTTTCCCCATATTAACTCTTACAGGAGAGAATTTCCCTTCCTAGGGGTAGATTTCCTCTCACTTCCTGTTGTCTCCCTCCGTTTGTAAGTAGGAGTCGTTTGTAAGTCAGGTGTTTGTAAGTAGGGGACCGCCTGTAGTTCAAAAACTGCTGATTTTACTGGGATTTTTTTAATCCACAACCATCAAAATTTTCGGTCTTTTTTTTATTTTTTTTAGCAGAAAATAAAAATCCCAGAGGTGATCAAATACCACCAAAAGAAAGCTTTATTTGTGGGGAAAAAATGATAAAAATTTTGTTTGGGTACAGTGTAGCATGACCGCGCAATTGTCATTCAAAGTGCAACAGCGCAGAAAGCTGAAAATTGGTCTGGGCAGGAAGGTGTATAAGTGCCCAGTATGGAAGTGGTTAATAAAGTGTCCGGTGTGTATGTTTGTATATGTATGTGTGTGTGTGTGATACACACACACATATATGTGTGTGTGTGTGTGTGTGTGTGTGTGTGTGTATATATATATATATATATATATATATATAATATACATACATACATACATACACACACACACACACACACACACACACACACACACACACACACACACACACACACACACACACACACACATCTAGACACCATACATGATCATTTAAAAGAACAGATGCTCGTGAACCTGGAGTTCTAATTCTGGATGAAGCACATAAATATTTACAATAAGGCTAGGTGTACTTTTTTTGATGCAATTTCAAGGAATCCCATTAAGGTCTATGGGGCCACAAGACATGCATTGTCGCACACAAAAAAAAGCACCTGTACTTTTTTCCAGTTGCGCAGAACAGAAACACACAGGTGTGAATAGGCCTCAGAAAAAAATGGTAATCCTCTTGTCATACATTGTTGGATGTTAACCAACGCGTGTAAAATTGCATCGGTGTGAACGGGGACAGCATATGATTGTTCCTAACCGAGGAACACATTAAGCCCCTGTTCACACCGGTGCTGCTTTGAAATTGCGCTACTTCAGCGAGATTTCAAAGCTGCCCATTAGTGCGATTTGCACTGCCGATTGCAACTTCATACTACAGAAGCCCATTCATGTCCCAATAAAATGGGTAAAATAAAACAGTGCAGGAACCTTTTTTTATAATTGCTGCGACTTGAGTTTTGCTACGATATGAATGGTTTTATTGCCAGCAGTGGGGTGCGACTTGGAACTGTCAAATCGCACAGGTGTGAATGGGGGTTAAAGTCCATAGTTTTGCCCATTCAGGTATAAAACGAGAAACATTTTCCATCCTTAGCCTTTGATTTTTATCATCACTATGATTGAAAATGAATGTCGCTTTGTCCCCATTAACCATTCGAAAACTGAAATAAACTGAAATAAATGTTTCAAAAGCCAAACATTTTTAAACAAAATTCTAACCGTGTATTGATTGCTTAAAAACAGCTTTCAGCAAAACCGATTTATTCATGAAAGATTTTCTTTCATCTCCTGCGTGTTTTTGGGATTTTCAGTGACTGTGCACCAGCACAATGGTCACAGTCGCAATGTTGAGGGTGAACCCCCCCCCATTGAGGACACAAACACCAGTAGAAAGCAGACTGACCCAGATCCAGAGATATGGCTTTACGTATACTGTAAAGTATGCTGGTCATGTGATAAGTACATGGGCTGCCACTGCTGGCCTCTTTCTGAGAAGGGTAGTGGCCTGGTTGTCTTTAGCGTAATTACTACTAAATGACAGGCCTAGAACAGGCATGCAGCAAATGAAAGTTGGACAAAAATGGAAACCGCTGGTCTCAATACTTGTTCTGGGCAGGTATCTCAGATAGCATTGAAGCCAGGCAGCTTGCATTGTCAAAAGGATTTCTTAGAAATTTATTTATCTGATGATGGTTCTCCAAGTCTGAACCAAAGATAAACATTTCAGTCCATCACTTTTATGGATTACACTTTGTAACTCCCAGTTTTGTTGAAAAAAATATTACAAGGATTTTAGTCCACTTTGTTTCAGATCCCTACCTCCTTCTTTTCTGAAGGAATGGATAGACTTTCCAGAGTGATTTCTGAATAGGAGGGTAAGCCTTCATTATAACCACCTGAGCAAATACCAGTATTCGAATAGGGAAAGCTGCTTTGCTGACATCACTTTAGAAGTGGTCAAATCTTAGGCCCCTTCCACGTGGGGCAGGCTCCGTTGGAGTCCACCTACTCCGCAGGGAATCTGTCCGCTGATTCCTGTTGGGCAGGTGGATGGCTGGTCCGTGTCCGTTCCACTTATGCAGAGCAAACAGACACAGCCCGCTCTCCTCTATGGGCAGTCAGATGTAAACGGACCACCTGTCTGTTTACATGAGACTGCCATCCGATCCACCAGACAGGCGGGGAACGGATCCCATCTGTCTTTTTTTTTTTTTGTGGATAAGCTCGGGTGTCAATGGACACATGCCGCTTCATTGAGTGCTAGTGTGAAAGAGGCCTTACGGGGTGTCTCAACAAAAAAGAAACTCTAAAATGTGACTTCTGAGACAATCCACACAAGCGGAGACAACTTTTTGCCGCATTCTGTACCCCAGTGCTCTATGGAACGCCTCCAAGTTGCCAGTTTCAGAAAATGACAGCAACAGATTGAAATGGAAAGGTAGTTTTTATTATCAATAAAGGATAGGTGCACTTTTAAATAAAGTGCACTTATCCTTGTAGCCCCTTCCCCTAACTTAACCACCCTCTTCTCCCATAGATGCACACTTACCTCCATCCAATGGCCATGCTTCCGCTGTTTGTTTACATCCAGCACTGCAAGTCTTCATTGTATTGGTCTCGCCTGCACATTACATCCCTATAGACATCTTTGTGACCGTCTCCGGACACACCCCCTATAGAAGTCTATGGAACAGTAATGTGCAGGCACAGCCAGTACTTGCACCACTTGATGTAAACAAACAGCAGAACGGCAGCCATGGGATCTCGGTAAGTATGGATTTGTGAAGGGGGAGGTTGGGTTAGGTAAGATCAGGGGAAGGGACAAAAAGTAACAACTATATACTTTTCTGAATAAAACCTTCCTGGAAGCATTTGATAGTTGTTATAGCATTGTTTTTTACTAGCGTGTTACACCAATGCTGGTATCGGTGCCGATACTAAGCATTTGTATGAGTACATGTGCAAATGCTCCAATACTAAAACCGATACTTTTTTGCAATTTCATTGTGATTTGCATGGACTTCTGTTAAATGAAGTCGCAATGAAATCGGAGGTCCAAATCGCGAAACAGCGCTGAAGTAGTGCAGGGACCTTTTTCAAAGTCACCGCAACTTCTCATCGATTTGAAGGCTTCCATTGCCGGCAATAGGGTGCGACTTTTCATGCTATCTTGAACTGTCAAATCACACTGGTGTGAACCGTAAAAATTAAATGCATCCAAGTGCAAAATGGGTGTATTGGTAATTTGGTATCGGTACTCGTAACGCAGTACATCCCTAGTTTCTACTGAGAGCTGTGGAGGAGAACTGTCACTAGTCATATACTGTACATCCAGCATCAGAGTTTTTTGGGCACTGCTAATACTTGACTTTCCAACAGTCAAATTCATTTTTCTAAAAGTGGCCCAAATACTTATTTTTTTAAATGTGTGTTCTCTAGAATAGCTGAATGTATCTGTATCATTGTTCTCTCTCCTCACCTTGATCAGGCTGTTCCTAGACATGCGTAACTGGAAAGTGCTGGAGTTCCGGCAGAGCTGTTTTTCCTAAGTATTTACCGGTATTTAAAAAGTTATTGTTAAGTAATGATGATATTGTAAATAAGAATTTATAGAAAATTGATCAAGTCTTGATTTCGC